>OY720430.1:98063525-99490605 GCA_963082735.1 Pocota personata
GTGACTACCAACGGGATTGGGACTCGACATACGCCGTTCGAAATCTTATTTGGTGGAACAGCTCGGTTACCCAGTGAGGTGAAATTTGGATCTCCTACCAATGAGCCCAGAAATGAAGAAGAGTACGTGGCGGACCTTAGGGAAAGGCTTAGGGACATACACCAAAGGACCAGAAGCCAGATTAAGATAACGAGCGACCGCATGAAGACCAGGTATGATGCCAAGGCAACAATGTCAGGATTCCAGGAAGGAGATCTAGTGTGGCTGTATAATCCCCATCGCCAAAAGGGGAAATCACCTAAATTGCAGCAGAACTGGGAGGGTCCCTACAATAGTAACCCGCATCAACGATGTTGTCTACCTCATCCAGCGAGGTCCAAGGGCCAAAATGAAAGTGGTTCATGTGGACCGACTGAGTCGATACAATGGCCGAAATGAGGACGCACTTGTTCGGGACGAACAAGTCTCAGAGGGGGGCAGTGTAACATAATGTAGCATAATAACTACGCCCTCAAACAGGCAACACATTCCGAAGTGTCTTTTCATTCGAGGTTCGTGTACGGATTATGTCTAAGACGGCGTCGCGGAATTAAGAGAGAATTATAACCGCAAGAGAATTATAACCGCAAGAGATTATTGGCTGCAGCTGTCGTCTTGGAATTATTACATCAGAATTTTCTTGTTCCAGTGGTCGAAGAATGTGCTAGAAGTTTCTGGCTATCAGAAATGCGACTATATAAGGACAGTCCAAAGTCCGATCGAGGCAAGTCAGTTGGTTTTCGAACCGCACGAAGAGATTGGAAAAGTGATAATCGGCGAAGTTGTAATTTTGAGATAAATTGAAAGTTGAGAGTTAACAAGAAGAAGTAATTAGTTTGGATTTGTGAATTAAGTAATTGGAATGAGATAAAGTGATTTGAGAAGAAAGAGACCTTGTAAGGAAAGTATTTACGAAGAATAGTATAGTGTGAACTTGAATTGTTCTATAGACTGGAAAATAAAGAAATAATCTCACAGAATAACGTTTTATCTACTCGAGCCGTAGCTCGCATATTACAATATTTATTGCCCTATTTTTCAGCACATTGTCTACCCATCGCATAATAAGAGGTTTAAAACTTTGTCTCTCTACGGTAATTTCAGACTTTCGAAGCATATTTTTACGAAAGCACTTCAGTGAACTTTATTGCGGTCAATTCTATATTTCCTGTACTAAGCTCCATCCTGCAAAATGTAGAACTTGATGTACCGATATTCCTGAAGACAGCACCGCTTTATAAGCATTTTGTCTACTATTTGAAGTATATGTTCTCAGCGCTGTTCCCTTCATATAATTGTTTTAACAAAAATAATGACCGGTCTGAAAGTCCTCGCTTCTACTTAACCTTTTTATACCCTATCATTTAATATTATTTTTTGTATGCCCTATATATATAGTATATTAATTTTGATACATAGTTTAAAGACATAGAGAAATAACAACGGTATACCCCCAAAAGTAAATTAATTTGTGATTGGCATCAAAGGTTTTGTCGATCTAGCAATGTCCGTCCGCATGCAACCACCTTTTAGGCCTTACGTTTCGAGCTAGGAACATACAATTTGGTATATAAACATTTTCGAACATTATAGTACGCTATACGGAGTCTACGATGAATCTACTGAAGAAAGTAATACTCCTTCGCACTTTTTCGTAGTGACAAGCAAAGTAGACCAGCTAATTCGATCCGCTGATTGGACACAAGCTGCAGACAAAACGGACCCTGTATCGGTCTTAAACAATCTGATGGAAAAATTGACTGATATATAGCGTAATGACTATAATTATTGGCACCCCTAAGGAAATTTCAACTTTGATCGACTATAACATTTTTATTTCTAAAGTTATTTGAATCTGTTGTATACCAGAGTATAAAATATTAAATTTCGCGTTGATTGTGTAAGATTTAATAATTGAAAATATATTTAAAAAGTCAATTTAAAAAAAGCTTACTAAAAACTACAATTATTGGCATATTAAAACAGAAAAATACATGATGTTTTAATCAATGGTTTATTATTTTATTTATGTTTTAAAAAGGTTTTATTTTAAATTATAACTATTTATTATTATAGCTATTATTATAGCTATTTATTTAATTAAAAGAAAATAGATTATCAGGCATTAAGCTATACAAAATTCGTAAATATATAGTTTTTTAAACAAATAGCTATATAAGTACACATATTTTTTTATAGGAAAATAAAAAATATATATTATTTAATTCATTACAAAATTAATTAATTAAAATAATTAAATAAATAATTTTTATATTATTTTTAAAGGAAACAAACAAATCAGTTTATAATACAATGCAAATTTAATAAATCAAATTAATTAATTATTATTTTTAAAAGTCAAACTAAATTTCTCCTTAAGCAAAAGGTATTAATAGCATTTAAGACGTTCGATCTTTTTTTGTGAACAAACCTCACAAGAAAAAAGTGGAAGATACGTGTAAGTGAGTAATTTTAAACATTTAATGTGCTATTCTCTTCGGCAGCCTGAGCATTTTATACCACACATATCAGATCCAACTAATTTTGTCATGAATTTGGAAGGAGGAAAAACACATTTGGCCATTGTATACAACGTTTTCTCCAATGTCTTCAGATTGATCTGAAAACAAGTTTTTAATATGGGTTCCGACTATTGGAGGACTAGAAGATCTAATATTTTTTTGGCTGATTTCATCGTAAATTTCAAAAAACCATCCTTTTTCCGGGAGAGTTTTCTATTGCAGTTAAAGCACAAGATGTCAATGTGGCTGAAATCATTATTTTTGGGTAACATTTGGTAACATTTTTGGGGGACTATTTTGAGTTTGACGTTTTGGTGTTTTTTTCATTTTCTTCTTATTAATTTTTTCAAGTTCTTTGGCCTGTTTTTTCTCCAATCGTGTCGCTTTTTTTTCTTCCTTTTCTTTTTCAATTTTATTTTTCTCTTCTTTTTCTTCGTTTCTTCCTCAATCCATGTGGAGTTCGTAATAACAAAACTTTTATTATTTTTCTGGGTTTTTGTACCCTTTCGAAGCGGTGTTTCTGGCCAGTCATTCACATCAGTCATTCACATCTAGGAAAGCAGTACTTTCCTTGGGTAATGTCTGGATATTTAAATATTCATTATCAGGGTTGATATTGTCATTGCCAGAAAGGTTGATAGGAAAAACGTTTTGGGTGTCAGAATATAAATAATCATTGATATCACTTATGTGTATCGAAAAATCTGAAATTTGATCTGTCTGTGTTAGCAAATGTTTTTTTTCGTCCGATTTGCTTAAACTCATTTGATTTGAAAAATGTTTAAAGTTCATGCAATTTCTAAAAAACCTCGCTACAATCGCTTTTTAAACTGGAATATTTCTCAAGTTGTTCTATTTTCTGCGAACCAACTGTGTCACAAAATACTTCGAAAGCATCTTTATTTGATTCTATGAGATGTCCGGTGTTGGTATGACGATTCGATCTACCAAGTCATTTGGAAAAATGAATGGTATTTTTGTCCCATGGGAATAGACCGCAAGTTTTGAAACCAATTACTATAGTTGTTGGAAAAATGCTCTTGTCTACAACTTCCTTCAATAATGGAGCGAATATTTCTTTTGTTAGGTTTAACCCCGGGTTCTTTCGCCGCCAATCCTGCATTGTTCCAAGCGTTTTTTAATGGTTTAAAAGCTGCAGTGTTTTCTCACTAAGGCACCTCCTCTGGCTCCAGGCGGCAGCGGAGGAGTTCCCTAGATGGAACCAACGGTGGCGTCTATAGTTCCAGTCAGGCCGGACTATTTAGTGTAATCCCTATAGAGCTGCTCTGACATATTCGGATACCATGCCTATAGGGATTTCCAATACCGAGCCAGGGTGTTGGAGAAGAGTTGGTGACGGATGAACCCTAAATGGGCCAACGGCAGCGCTCACATCCCAAAGTGGGTTACTGGCACCGGAATAACCGGCCTGCTGTCCTAGGGTTAAGGGCCTGGCCCTCCAGGTTGGAGGTTGTGCCGTCTGGGTAACTTCCCGACCATGTAAAAAAAACACTAGTTATGAAAGAGACACGAGGAGCCTCGGATAAGGATTTCCCTCAAATGGCAACCAGACCCGGAACGTCAACGGACAACGATCTAAGAGTATGCACCTGAAACGTGCGGACGCTCTACACCCCAGGTGCTACTCAAAAACTTGAGTCTGTCCTCACGCGGTACAAGGCAGATATTACCGCGATCTAGGAGATACGATGGATAGGATCAGGTATGATGAAAAGGAAAAATTGCGATATTTATTACAGCTGCCATAAAAGATTGCATGTATTAGGATGCGGATTCGTCGTGGGAAACCGGCTTAGGACAAAAGTTATTGACTGTAAGCCGATAAGTGATCATCTAGCTGTGATCCGCATCAAAGCTACTTTCCAAAACATAAGCCTAATATGTGCACACGCCCCTACCGACGAGGCTGAAGACCCTATCAAGGAGGAGTTTTATGACCTCCTGGATGGAGCCTACGGAACCTGTCCGGAGTATGATGTCAAAATTGTGCTCGGGGACTTCAATGCCAAAATCGGAAAGGAAATCATCTTTGGCGGATTAGTTGGTAAACACAGAATCCACGAATCGACCACAGACAACGGGTACCGACTAACTGACTTTGCAGCAGTCGTAATACGCTGATAAGTAGCACTAAGTTTCCAAAGAAAGGATACACACAGCAACCTGGCGCTCTCCAGTCGGTCGAACCGCCAACCAAATCGACCATGTGCTAATCGATGCGAGGCACGCATCCAACATCCTCAACGTGCACACATTCCGAGGGGCAAACGTAGACTCTGATCATTATCTTGTCGCGGCTAAGTTCAGAGCTCGACTATCCAACGAGAAGAAGCTGCGAACAGCCCAGAAGAAGAAATTCGACGTTGGACGCTTTAGCATACCTGGAGTAGCCAGAGTCTACAGAGAGCGCCTGAGTGAGAAACTCTCAGCAGTGCATCCACCTACCACAGACGCCAACATCCAGTGGTCACAGTATCGCGACATCATCAAAGAGGGAGCCGAAACCACTTTAGGGTACCAGCCACCCCAAAGAAAGAGCCCGTGGTATGATGATGAATGCGTACGCCGGAAAAAGGTGACAGAAGATGCAAATATGAAGACGCTGCAGCGCAAAACAAGGTCAGCGAGGGAAGAGTATCGAGCCAGGAGGAGGGAGGAGAAGAAAATACTGCGTGGAAAGTAGAGGGCCTACGCAGTCTCCCAGCTCAAGGAGATCGAACAGTCTCATGATGGAAGAACAGGTAAAATTTGTTGGCCTTGTAGTAAATGAGGATAAGACTAAATACATGCTATCAACAAACAAACAAGCATCTGTCCACCACCTAGGACAGAACGTCACTATTGATAGCAACAATTTCGAGGTAGTTAAGGAGTTTATCTACCTCGGAGTAAACATGAACTCCACAAATGACATCCTAGTGGAGATCCGGCAAAGAATTACCCTAGGAAACCGCTGCTACTTCGGTTTGGCAAAACAATTGGGTTCAAAACTCCTGACTCGAAGGACAAAATGTATGCTCTACAGAACCCTTATCCTGCCAGTTCTACTATACGGCACCGAGTGCTGGACGATAAGCAGGAAGGGAGAGCTGATACTGGGCTCCTTCGAAAGAAAAATTCTTAGGCGGATTTTTGGTCCTGTGTGCGAGGAGGGCGAATGGAGGAGAAGATACAACCGAGAACTCTATGAGCTGTACCAAGATGTGGATGTAGCCCAAAAGGCCAAAATACGTCGACTACATTGGCTCGGCCACATCAAGCGAATAGACAATAATGCTCCAGCTAAGAGGATCTCTGAATCCCAGCCGCCAGGTTCGAGACGACAAGGAAGACCGAACCTCCGTTTCAAAGACCAAGCCATCGCGGATGCCAGAGCGCTTGGTCTGGATAACTGTAAGCAACGTGCCCGAGATCGCAGAGGATGCAAGGCTACAGTGTCTCAGGCAGAGACTCTTTACGGGTCGGGAGCCCGTTCAGTAAAGTAAGTAGTAAAAGCTGCAACATCAGCTGGTTTCAGAATTCGAGTAGAATTGGGATACAGTGCTATCAAAATGATACCCAGTTGAACACACAACTGGCTCACCTGGAGTGTAAGATGGGTACTATGTCCATTAACAAAAAAGATAACTGGCAATTGAATTTTTTCTTGTATCAAAAATGGATGAAAAACTTTGGAAATGTACTCGTAAAATGTTTGTTTTGTCATCCAGACATTTTCACTTATTCCATAACCCCGTGTATCTGGAATAGTCTTACGAATGTAGTCCTTCAATCTTTTATATGGGTATAAGATAATCGGAGGGCACATAACTCTTAAAGTAGAAAACAAAAACATGACCGTCAAATTTGCCTTAGTCTATCCTCTTTCAATCTCATATATATTTTTCGCTCCTTTTGCTGCTAGGACAGATTTTGCTTTAGGGCAAAGGAAAAAATTTGTTTCGTCACCATTGAATACTCGGCTTGGATCTTTAAGTATTGCACGCGAATTATTTTCAACCAAATACCTTTCTATGGAATCAAACCACCCAAATATATTCGTAAAAGCTGCATTAGCACTAGCCGACGACACAGAATGAACTGTTCGAAACGTCAAACTCGATTTAAAAACGATTTAACCCTACCTTTTCCTGGAATCCCGTCAATAGCAAATGGATGTTCCCTCTCATTTTGTTACAAAAAATCTTAAACAGCATACTTTTCTTCTCTTCGCTTGGGGAATCCTTTTCGCTGGCATACTTTCACCCATTCTACGATTACAAACTCTTCCTCATCTGTGAAAACTGTGGACGGGCCTGGACGGATCGCGACAGGCAGCATCTATCATCGATAGGTGTGAAAAAGCCGCATCAAGTCATCGGAACGTTATTCTACGAATGCGCGGAGGTAGAACTCTGATAAATACACCATTGATATTCTAGCGCCTCTAGGTCGGTCTGACCATAATAAAATCAGCTAAATTCTCGGTCAGAGTACGACACAGTTAAAGACAAAACTCCTAAAAGAAAAGTATGGCAATACGAGAAAGTCAACTGGAGCGGCCTCAATAGCTTCTTTAGGAGTTTTAACTGGCCGCTATGCATCCTCGATAGCGACGTGGATGCCGTTGCTGATATGATGCCTAACACTATGCTCTTAAGTATGAATGACTTTATTCCTAAATAGAATAGAGAGCATTAAACCTAAGGCAAACTTATGGTTTGACCAGAGCTGTAAAGAGGCTATCAGGTTGAAAGAAGTAAGTTTTCGGTCTTATAAAGCCAACAAATCTGAGGAAAACCAAAAGAAGTTTAAAGAATCCAGAAAAGACTGCAATGCCCATATTCGACGTGTAAAATTCTTACATGACCAAAAATTGAGGCAAAAAATCCTACAATGTACCAAAGGTCTTCTTCTTCTTCTTACGGCGAAGTTATGAACCGGAATAGAAGGATCACAACCGTCCCACTTTACTGCATCCCTACTGGTCCGCTTGTGGGGTTTGCCGGTTTGACCTCAGAAAGTACCCGCAGACTTCCCGGTTTCGGATCACTTCGTCACTGAGGTATTAAACAATGTCCCAAAGGTATTAAACATTTTTGGTTATTCGTCAAAAATATTAAAAATTCTGCCTCGTCTGCCATCCCTTCGCTCATTTCAATGACATTCTACTTGTCATCTCCTTAGACAAAGCCAATCTGCTTGCAGCTCACTTTGCAGCGAATTCCACGCTGCCAGATAATGCTTTGTCTCCACCTGTATTTGAGAGCGTCAAAATTTCTATGGGACAAGTCCACTTTCGCACTCGTACAGTTGCAGGAGTACTCAAAGGTCTTAACATACACAAATCCGCTGGTCCAGATGGTATCCCCCCAAAGTTTTGAAGAGGTGTTCATCTACGCTGGCAAAACCTCTGCGTAAGCTTTTCTGTCTATCCTACTTTTCAGGGCTCTTTCCGATTAGATGGAAAACAGCATTTGACCAGCCCATCCCTAAAAAGCGAATCTTCCTCCCTATCCAATTACCGACCCATTGCACTTATATCCCTTCTTTCTAAGGTCATGGAAACGCTGATAAATCGTCAGCTTACGAATTATCTCGATTCACGAAAACTTCTTGATGACCGGCAGTATGGTTTTCGTAGCAACAGGTCCACTGGTGAATTGATGGCATATCTCACCGAGAAGTGGAACCAATCTCTCCATCACTTCGGCGAAACCAAGATGGTTGCGCTTGATATTTCAAAGGCATTTGACAGAGTTTGGCATCAGGCACTTTTGTCGAAAATGCGTACATATGGCATCGAATAGTCTCTTCCTCAATGGATTAGGAATTACCTTTCGGGGCGTTTAATACAAGTTGTTTTGGACGGCTTCAAGTCTGGAATTCACCAAATAAATGTTGGTGTTCCCCAAAGTTCTGTTTTGTCTCCTACTCTCTTTCTTATTTTTATAAATGATCTCTTGTCTGCAACTTCTAATCCAATCCATTCCTTCGCTGATAACAGTACCCTCAGTTTTTCATATTCGTTCCCTAATTCATGTCCTTGCTCTTCGGCCGTAGAAGGGGACCGGCAACTTATGTTAAACACATTAAATTCCGACCTGGACAGCATAATTAAATGGGGTTCAACCAACAGAGTGGAATTTAATGCTTTCAAAACAAAATGCTGTCTTCTGTCTCTCAAGTGAAATCAAAACCCTCAACCATTATCCATGGATGGTACTTGCATCATTAAAACCGAAAGACTTGCCATTCTTGGTATGTGTATTAATAACCATCTTCGATGAAATGATCACATATTCGAGGTCGCCAAAAATGCTGCAAAATGTCTAGGATTCCTTAAACGGTGCAAGAAATATTTTACCCCGTCTGATCTGGCCTCAATTTATAAGGCATTCATCCACCCTAAGCTGAAATATAACGCCCATATCTGGTCCGGTGCACCCAAGACCGTTCTGCACATTCTTGACAGGGTACAAAATCGCGCGTTAAAACTTATAGGTGATAGAGACATTGTGAATTCCATTCATTCACTAGAATATCGGAGAAATGTCTCCTGTCTCTCCCTCTTTTATCGTTTTTTGTTATAAAAAATACTCCAGCGAAATAGCCAGCTGCATTCCTCCCCTTCAAATTTCAACCGCAATACGCGATATGTTTCGAATGCACATCAGTTTACCCTAAAGCCTAACTTCGTACTGTTAGATATAGGGATTCATTTATAAGCCGAACGACATGAATGTGAAATAATTTACCAAGCTCTGAATTTCCCCATCACTACAACCTTCAAACATTTAAAGCCAACGTGCACAGGCTTCTCTCTGTTCCTCTTCCTCTTTTCCTTAAAAGCCCGTACCCTGTAACAGTATAAATGTATTCATATTCCTTTTGGCGCGCGCGAATTATGAAAAAAAAAATAAAAAATCGGTTGTATCGTCTAGACTCTAAATGTTCGAAAGGCTCCAGGAACAGATGGTATCAGAGCTATAGACCTATGAGTAAGATCAAATGCAGATGTTTTTAGTCTTATAATAATAAAGGTTATTAATCTAAGTTTTGATACTTCAGTGGTACCAGACAAACTTAAAGAGACAGTTGTTCGACCGATATAGAATGGAGGTAACAAAAAGCAGTCAACGAACTATCGCCCGATTGCAATCTTGCCAGCCATCGAGAAAATCATGGAATAAATTGTTTGAAATTGTATATGGGAGTTCATCCAAAAACATGATCTCATCAGCAAATACTTGTATCAATATGGATTCCAAAATGGCAATAGCACTTACCAACTTCTTGGCGATTTTGCGAATCTAATCAACATCAGCCTCAGCAAACGTCTTCACACCCTAGTTCTGTTCTTGGACTTCAGCAAAGAATTTGATACCCTCGACCACAACAAATTTATCGATGCAGTCCAAAGAGTTGGAATTAGGGGGAAAGCTGGCACACTGGATAGCAGAGAGGACCTTCGGGGTGAGAATCAAAGATTGCTGCAGCAAGGCTTATAGAGTACAGTATGGAGTTCCACAAGGTTCAAACTGGGCCCTCTACTTTTCATCTTAATATACTAATGAAATGCTGAACTGTTTTAAAAAAAAGTTTCCCATTCGCCTACGCAGATGACACTGCAATTGTTGTGTGCCATCAATTCGTACAAGAAGCAGCAAAGTTGATGCAAGCCGAGTTCGACGAAGCTGGAAAATAGTGCCACGGGCTAGTTATGAATGTCTCAAAACCAAAACTCATGGACATCCGGAGCTCAAATTATCCATCGTCACAAGTTTTATTGAAGAGCTACAGATGAGCCAGTTCATCCAGTTGTGAAGATATTGAGATGCTTGATACATACAAGTATCGAGGCATCACTATTGACTGTCATTTCCTTTCCGAGGCTCATATCAACATTCTGCCAAGCAAATTAACGAGCTCACTATTTGGGCTGGCCTGTCTACAATACAATACAACGACCTGTGTACAAAAACAAGTGTACAATGCTCTTATAGAGTCCTGGTTGCGGTATGGCGTATTAGCTACAGCAGATCCAATATAGGGTGTTATACATCAACAAATTCAACTATAACAACTAGATCTCCAACGACTAATTTTTTAAGACAGCCTCTATATACTAAAGCAAAATTCCTCTGTGTCTCCTCTTTCACTATCCTAAAACCCTCATCAATCCTTGTAATTATTCCATGCTTCAGGCTCTTCGCTTCTCATAAGCACCTTCTTTAGAATTTCCAGTTCTCCACATCACCAAAGAAGAAGCACCAAAGGTGCTTTTGCAAATATTTCAGTTGTGATTATTTATGCCAATTGTCTTGTGATATAATCTGTAACTTTCTATATAGGCTTTTCCGTCACTGGCATTATATCTTGTCCGTGTTATTTGCAATCCTGAGGAATTTCCGATTTTTCATTGTTCCATGTTAATACTAAATCTGGCATTGCTGTCAGACTCTCTGTTTTTTAAATAACTATTTCTAGATCCTGGCGTACTTTAAGTCGAGTGAAGCCTCTGCTCTGAAATTATCATTGGATTTAGCCAACATTTTACTATTGGTAAGAATTTATTTCGCATTCAAATATTACGAGAGGCTGCTGATAAGTTCGCGGACTGAGATGCTAGACAACGAGTCATCTTCTCATTAGTAATAGCACTAACTGCGGCACTCTTTAGTAGTATAAATATCACCTCGTTTCAATAATAATCTAATTTTGTTATTATCTGTGGTAGGATAAACATCACCATGTCAGCCGAAATCGGAAATTCTGGGAAATCACCTAAAGAAATTTTGAAAAACATGTGCCTTCGTATACAATGGTCAAAAAATTGACTCGCTTATTTCAACAAGGGCGAGAGAGCTGTGAAGACGTCCCCCGCCCAGGGCGTTCTGTGTCAGTGGTCACTGAAGAAAACGTCGGAAAAACTGAGAAATTAGTTCTGGCCGACCGAAGAATAAAAATGTGGAAGATAGCGGACGAGTTCCACATCATTAAAGAATGGATTGGAGAAATATTGTATGAACATTTAAACATGAACAAAATTTGTGCCCGATTGGTACCGAAAATGCTAACACCATTCGACAAGCAACGACGACTTGAGGGTTGTAAAGATTTTTTGGAGCTAGCTGGGGACAATCTTGTCGAAATTTGCAACCACCCTACAGCCCAGAGATTTGCACAGATGAGAAAGAGATCAAGGCGGCCGTAGAAAGTCATTTTGAAGGCAAAGAAAAGAATATATTTTGGTGGTATTAAGACACTGTATATGCCCGATGTGAGAAATGCCTTTCACTCTCGACGGAAATTATATTGAGAAATACTATTCTTTGACCGGATCTCTTCTTTCACTTAATGCCTTAGGCCACGAACTTATCAGCCTCTCCTTGTAAGTATTGTTGTTGCAGATATTCCAAAAATGTCTGCCTCCTTTGTAGGAGGAGGTTATACGGAAGACAGAGGGAGTCGTAAAGGTCATAACTCCTGTCCACACTGCCATAAGGTTTAGTGTAGTCAGATACAAATAGTTGCCTGCACTTTGTCCCTCACCAAAAAACAAGACTTGACTTCATTCTCAGATGGTACATGTGGCTAAGCTCTCTGGTAGTCCTCTGATGTTTTCTAGGGGACGCCAAGGTCCTGTAAAAGGATTTTCTCAATCTCCACAGAGAATACTCGTATAGACATCGTTGCCGATGCTATCCTCATGCGGTGGAAATTCATTTGAAATGCCTAGAAGCAATTCCACAACGCTGATTGAACTCCACCGCATTCCATCAGTATCGCTGTAGTTTCAGTGTGTTCCAGTACCTGCCTCACCTCCTCAAACCAACATATATGCCATACTTTCAAAAAATTCGAATTTTATAAAATTTTGGATGTTTTTTTTTTATTTTTTTTGGAAAAAGTGTACCAGTTCTCTTTTCTCCAGATACACTTACCTACTCTACTCAACAAACTTCCAACAGGTGAGAAAGCTCCCCCGAGGAAACGTCACTAATTGGCCCTGAATCTCTTAGCTTAATGACATCAGACTGTCTGTCCAAAGTCTCCCTCGGAGCGAAGTCTTCAACCTTGGAGTTGGGGTGCTGGTTGCTTAGTTCTCGAGCCACATTCAATACATTTCCTAATAGTTGAACTACCTGAACTATCCAACTAAAACTGAACTGGTTCTGTATACCAATAGAAGGAAAATAGATGAACTGAATGGAATTCCACTGAATCTCTCCGCAACAGCTAGGTATCTCGGAACCATCCTTGATTCGAAGCTCACCTGGAAAGAGAACACGGAAGAATGAATGAAGAAAGCACTTTTCGCATTCTATGCGTGCAAGAAAACCTTTGGTAAACAATGGGGTCTGCGTCCGTCCATGATTAACTGGATGTACAAGGCTATTGTCAGACCCATTCTTACCTACGGAATTATTGTATGGTGGAATGCAACAGACAAAACCAGCTATCTTAAAATACTCACAAAGGTATAAAGATTAGCATGCACAAATATAACAGGAGCACGGAGATCAACACCACAAGCGGGTTTAGAGATGATGCTAAATATCCCTCATACATACGATGCACAGCTACTAAAAGTGCGCGATTCGTCTCAAACAGTCGGGCGCATGGAACCAAAGCTCCTATGGACACGGATCTATACTCAACAGGTATAGTATAACCGATCTCGACAGAACAACAGATTATGTCATACCCTACATAGATTTCGACAAGAACTACTCCACTTTCATTCCCGAAAGTCAAGAGTGGGACTGTAATGCATTAAATAATGTACAGGACATTCAGCTTTACACTGGCGGGTCTAAAATGGATATCGGAACTAGCTCTGGTGTGAATGGAGGGCTGCTAGACTAGGCATCAACACACCCAACCACTACAGGAGCTGTCAAGATGTAGAGGAGACAGAAACCATCAAACACTTGTTATGTGATTGCCCAAATCTTCAAAACCGCCGCCTCCGTCATATGGGAAACAGGGTTTTTGACGAACTAGGTGATCTCGTACAAGTTTCACTTAGGAACATGATAGGCTTCATAAAGAGCGCAGGCTGGTTTGCAATTGAATCGACCGCAAGACAAATGTTTTAAATATAGGTTCCATACAACAAAACGGAAACACAATGGACCATATTGCCTCCGTAATAAGCACTTAGGTGCACTTCTCTCCAACTTAACCTAACCTAACCTGACAATATTCCAGCATGTGATTCTACATAACCCACCCACAGAGGACAAACAAGCTAACGTCTGGAGGACTATGGTATTGACACAAAATTGTTATTGTCATATCGTTCAATGCATTCATGTGTGCTTATTATTTTTATAAAAAATTCTTCTAATTGGTTATTTTCATTAATTCTGTTAAGGAATATTATTTCCGTCAACAAATTTTTCGTGGTTTTATTCTAACAAACAAAATCGCAGGACCATGACGTAAGCTGCATTACTAATGCCACTACTGTGATTTGCAATTACATTTTTCTCGAAATTCTGTGTTTATTAGATTCTAAGTATAGCTTTCCAACATCGATTGAATTTTAAAATCAGCTTCTTCATTCCCCATCCAAAAGGGATGTCCGTTTTATTCACTATCTCGTTAATTACAAAGAAAACTTATGTACACATATTGCCTCACACTTTCGACTGGATGTCGCCGCTTAATTGATTACAAACACGCAAATCAACCACATATGCCACCAACTCAGCAGGCGAATCCAACAGATGCAACAACAATTAATGAGGACATAACTCAGAATATAATTGAATTCCCATTTCTATGCTTCACAGCAGCCCCAAGCATCTTGTACAGAGTTCGCGTATACTCGTACATAATTGGCAACGACAACCAAAGTCGAAGAAGGATTCTTGGTCCTTAAAGTTTTCCTCCGACGACGACGTAGTCTTCCTCGTCATGTTGCATAATGAGGAATATTTGGAAACTCATATATAATTAGGAATACCGCATATTGGCAATGACATCTCATTAGTGAGAGAGAACGAGCTCGCATATTTTGAGGTTCCTTTGGAATTTTTCATTTCGGATGATTTGTACATCGCAGCTTTTCGAATTGCCAGTGACATATTGTTTTCGGTGTGTGGAAGCGGAAATCAAAACACACCTGAGGGAAATGTTTTCATTTAAATTTGAAATGATATTCGTATAATTTGCATAACTTTGACGAGAAAAGTGGGTTACGAATGCGAGCGATTTAATCAGCTAAGTTTTGGTAAACGCGATGAGTATTTAATGACACGGATATACAAGGTCATTTTTATGTCGGGCGTTCCTTGCAGTGTATGTGACTACGTATGTTACATGATATTTTTACAATTTCAAAAATCTACTTGTATAATGAACCAACATATATAATTTTTCGTGCAATGGTTGCATTGATACGCATTTTTCAAAACGTTTTGACTCAGCATAAGGAGAAGCAGAATAAAAGACGTAACTTATGTGGCTGTACTTTCGATTTTTCTCTATGAAATTAGTTGTAAGAATAGTTTACCTAATATCCATTGCGAACTAGGTGGATCGTTAAAGCAACCACATAAATAAAGTTAACACGCTCCAATAAAACACCGAGATGAACAGAAACCATTGGAAAGAAAATCTCCAGAATAAAGTAGCATTCGAAATCAATAAGTTCGAAATGGATTAGGTGAAAGGTTATTTATGAATCAATAAAAAGAAAAATTAATAGTGCCAAATGTGTTTGCCGAAGTATCGAAGTACTAGCTATACGAAACAAGACACATCCTCTGGTCTATTTTAACCTGGCGACCCGCTCTTTTGAGAAAATGGATTCCACTACATGACCTGGTGGACTTTCATAATCCTTTTGCATTGCATGAACAATCCATATACATATGTATGATACGGGTGGACCAAAATAATCACAATATGTTTCGGAGACAACAAACGAATATTAAAAAGTTGAACTACGCCTTTAAGCGGAACAGTCACAGCTTGGTGAATAAGTTAATTGCACTGCTTCGCCAGATCTTGGACACTATTCCGAACGCAACCTTTGTTTTTGCGACTCGTCTGCTTACATTCAATTCGGTACCGAGATAATACTTCTAATTTACCTGAAATTGTGTACCTATTATTCAGCAATGCTTAGATATTTTTGTGCTTGTTTGTTACAAAACCGGTGGGCATTTTATACAAGTCTGTAGTTCTATACAGTAGGAAGCAAACATCGACTCTGTTGGATTCTACCATGTTAAAGTGTTCTCTCGAGTTTGTTCTAATAAAAAAACACATATCATAACAATCTGAAACGAAATATATACTAAAAGAAAATAAGTGTAGGAGCATCTATTAAGCATAAACTGGAGTGATATTTACAAAATAACAAACGTAAACGATTTTTATAACAAACTACCACAAATATTCAACGAATGCTATAAAAAATTAGCTGTAACAATATAATCTATCTGTTGTCTGTGGATAACAATAGAAATTATGAACATACGAGTATGTAAGCAAATAGATAAATGGAAAAACAATAGAGGCTGTACAAGATATGAACATGAATACAAAGCTTCTACAAATTATGCAAATAGAAAAATTCAAACGATAAATCAGAATATTATAGGAACATATTCGCTAACTACCAGAAAGATCCACGAAATACATTGGTTAGGTTAGGTTGAAGTCGCTGTCAGCAAAAAGAAGCCAACACACTTAGACCAATAATAGGTCCATTGTGATACCACATGTGTTTGAGACGCGGCCTCTAGCCTACTAGTTGAACCATTTGGAGCTTCTGATGAAGCGTAGAATGTACCTAACGTCAATATTATTCAGATCATCTAGGTCATTGAAACAGAAGGCTCCTAAGTGAAGTTTCCTTCTTTGTGAGAGAGCTGGCATGTGAATATTTACCAGCTTTGAGTATGAATACCACATTGACTTCTCTCCATATATGAGGAATATGGACCAGATTCAGACAGCTCTGAAAAATATTTCTTGGAACTGGCAGGATAATGTCAGATGACATTTGTAGTTCAGCAGGTGTTATGCCATCTGGTCCAGGGGATTTATATGGTTTGAAGCTATGTAGCTCCCAAAGGAGTTTGTCATGCGCAATCAGACTTGAGAGGTTGGTTTTTTGAGCATTTGACTTGATAGAGTCATTGTTGTTGGCAGTCAGTGAATTACTTGCGAAGTATGTATCAATAAGTAAATTTAATGTGTCTACACTAGAAGTTGTACATTGCCCATCTGTTTTTAGTAAACAGCTGGGCACTGAAGGATTTGTCGAGAGGATTTTCCTAAGCCTAGATGCCTCAGAAGATCCTTCTATTTTACCATACAAGTGTCTCCAAGAATTATGTTTGGCTTTCCTCAATTCTGTTTAATATGTTTTTAGGGATTCTTTGTACGAGTCGCAGTCAGATGCATCTCTTGTAGTTTTGCCTTTGTTGAAAAGTTTTCTGCAGGTATTCCTGAGTGGTCCAAGTTCAGAGGTCCACCAGTGTGGTTTTTTCTTCCCCTAACCCTAACCGAAGGACAAGAGGAAGACAACGCTTTATCGAGGGCCAAGGTAAGGTCCTTGACCATGCAATCAAGCTCTTGAGTATTATTCGGGGACTTTAGAGTGTCGGAATTAACCAATTTTTTTTAAAGAGTCCCTATATTTGGCCAGTTAGTATAAAAGATATTTCTGTAAACCAATGGGCCTGGAGGATCGTCGTCAAGAATAAATTGAAGGTATTGGTGGTTCAGAAAAAGAGTGTTCACCAGATACCTTCCAGTTCTTGATCATTTGATTAATGTTGTCGGAGACAAGAGTTATATCTAGAATCTCCTGACGGTTTCTAGTTATAAATGTAGGTTCGTTACCGATGTTACACAAAACGAGGTTAGTTATTAGAATATAGTCAAAATGCAACTCACCTCTTTCGTTAATGTCAAAGCTACTCCATGCGGAGTGGTGAGCATCAGCAACACAGCCAACTATGATTCCCGTTTTACTTCTTTCAGCGTCTGTGACCAGTCTAGCCATATTGGGTCCAGGAAGGTCTATGATGTCGTGGGCGAGATAAGCTGATGCTAGATAGTAGGAGCGTTTGCTTGTTTCTAGCAACGCTACCGTTATATCCCGATCACTGTAATTAGGAAGTAAAATTACTTTGCTACTTTTTACCAATATGCACGATCTAGGTTTACCTTTATCCTTGACACACAGGGAATAGTATCTATAAGTCCTGAGTCCACAAACCAGGTTGTTATCAACCCAAGGTTCTTGGATGAGGACAATATCTTCCCTATCTTTTGAAAGACGGAGAAGAAGATCGGCCGAAACCGTTTTGGAGTGAGGAGGTTAATCTGAACTAACTGCAGTATTGTTGCTACAATCAGGCAGAAACTTCCACCGCAGTATTATTCAAGCCCTCCGAGTCTGAGGACAAGCCAAGCAGTTCACCCTCACTCAAAGGTGCTTTGTCTGAAATATCAACCATCTCCAAGTCTGATAGTGAACCGTCATCGACTAAAGATGGTTGTATGGTAGACTGAGAGTCATCATCCTCCATAGAAGGGAAGGAGATTGATTTCTCAGTGTTTATAATCCCTATAATAGGGTCTGAAGGATGAGGGGGAAGTTTTCCAACATCCACCTCGTATTTTTTGTAGACTTTCAAGGTTATGGCATCGAAAACATAGCTAATCACACCTTCAGTCTTAACCAAAGGAGGAAGAGATTCCTTATTAATCACAATTAACGCGCATCTGTAAAGGCCTCTCTGCTCCTTCAGCTTGGCGACCTTCCAGTTGTAAGTAACAAGCGACGGGTTGCTGATTTGGAGGTTTCGGATAATGTCCTCCATCTTAGAGGGTTCGGCTGGCATCCAGATGCGAGTTCTTGGTCTGCATGGAATATCCTCCCTAACTGCAACCTCAAGCTTAGCACCAGGCCAAACCTCCCCTAGTTTGCTAATCGCTTGCTTATAGAGATCACAGCACAAGCGATCAACTGATATCGTTCTTCGTATGACTTCGATTTGACGTTGGATGGCTTGGAGGAGGTGCTGGTGTTGTGCACCTTAGGTCTTTTTGAATCCGACCCGGATTCTTCCAACGATCTCTGTCTTTTAGACGTGAAGTCTCTGCTGGTCTTGTCAGGTTGAGTACTGACGATCTTTTTGACCCAATCGACTAGGGTTTTCACCCTATCATTAATTTTATTCTCCGGAATTTTGCCGAATTTTTTGAGAATACGGCCAGCTGAGCGACGAAATACATACATATTGATAAATAAATAATACGCTGGGAGAAACAACAAACAACTTAGACGACATTCGGTACAACTTTTCATCTGTTGTAAATCTACAAAGCATCGCTTTGCATTTGCAACTAGATTCACAGTAGAAATAGAATCTATTATCCAAACGACTATGTTGCATATAAAAACATGTCTTGGTATAGAAAGAAACTCCGTGCAATCAACATTCTTTGAAGCGTAACCGAAATTGACATTAAGAATGTTATAAACAAACTAATAATGAAGCAGCGATTGATAATATAAGAGCTAGAGGTATAAGATATAATTCTTGTGTACTAAAGCCATATCACAGTTTGTTAATATATCATTTGAACAAAATTGTTTTACAAACAAACTTGAAGTAGCCTTAGTTCGTCCAATTTAATTTAGGCAGGGTAGAAATCTAATGCACTCAACTATCATCCAATATCAATTCTATCGGTGATAGGTAAAGTGATCGGAGAAGTAATGACCAGCCGATTTCAAAAGCCACAAGACAGTAATGCAAATTTTGGACAAAAATTAAATTCTAGGTACAATATTGAAATGGTTTGGTAGTTACCATTGAGATGGATGGTCAGAATCTCGAAAATTTTCTTCATCGCAGATCAATTCAAGTTGTGGTCGATGGTGAGCCTCCCATTTGCTGTAAATACTGGAATTCCTCAGGGTTATATTCTTTCACCAACTCTGTCTCTAATCTATATCAATAGCTTTCAAGATTGAATAAAAAATAAGATCTTTAGTTTTGCAGATGACAGCACCCTAATAGATCAACTAATTAAATGAAGATCTACAGAAAATCGTTCAGTGAGGAAGAACAAACTTAGTCGACTTCAATGCGAAGAAAACTCAATTAACCGAATTTTCCAGGAAGAGTTCGTCTCCTGTACTACAGTTTCAAATGTACGTCGACAAAACTATCCATGTTATGTAACTTTTTTAAATTTATCTGTACTTCTGAAATATTTTTTTATTTAAAACTTTAGTAACATCTCAAAATATAATAAAATACGAGTACGAAAAATTCTTTATCGGGGGACGAAGTACTATGGATTCCAGCATTGAAAGCGAAAAGTCATGGCAGAGCGAGTGGCGAATACCTATTCGGATACAAGAAGTGCATCAAGATAACCTACCAATTTAACTTCATCAAACAAAACGATATTGTAATTTTAAGGGGATCTTTCTCAAGAACTTTTCTCAACCTCATACCAGTTTACATTGGAGTGGGGATTTTGAAAAACGCCCCACTAGCCCGCGGTTAGAATTGCACTGAATTAAGGAACTGGAAAGATGCCATTTATGATGGTAACTGTAATATATTTACTGACATCGTGGAAGATATTGGATCATTTATTCTGAATGACAGGGGTTATGTTGACAACAACAGCGAGTACCCATTCGCAATAGGGGTTCAATAGTCATCCATTATTGTTGTCCTTCTTATGGTGCAGTTGATATGATTGAAGATTTTACAGTAGGATGCGAAACCTTCTTTAATCACATGCCTTTGATTATGAAACTGAAAATAGTTGAAAGAAGAAACAGAACACCCTCTTGAAAAGTTTTATCTCGACTAAAGTGAACTGGAAATCGTCGATTGATGTACGGTCACAAAATAAAAATAGCTATACAACTCAACTCAACAACTCAGTTAATGAACAATGTCTTGCAATAAAAGAATGCTTATATGCTGCAAACAGTACCATCAATAAACAGAATACACATTTTGAATCCAAAAAATCTGCTTTGATCTGGCATGTCACGTAGCTAGAAATCGGTTTTCAGGAATTTCAGGAAATATAACCTTGATCATTTGAAGAAGAACTACCAGAAGTCCACCAAAAATATAAAGTTTTATGTTACTCCAAACAGCCGGAGTATTTTACAAATATAATACATTGACTTATAACCTTAACGTCAACCAAAGATTGGTGGAAGCTAGCCAAAGCAATTCGCTGCAACTCTCCTGGCACACAAATTTATATCACTCCCTTTGAATTCATGGAATACTTCCAAAGCTTATTCACCCATATGTCAGCACACAACACCTGAAATATACCAAAGCTCCCGGAATCGATGGTATACCATTTCAATTCTATAAGAATGACATATTTTAAATAGAGTCTATGCCACGAGTCTATGCCACACTCCTTCAAAAGGACAACAATATTCCCTTTACTGAGAAAAGAAAGTTCTAATGTTGTCGTCAATCACCGTAGTCTGTCGTTCCTTGACACCATTTACAAATAGCTTGCCGTTTGCTATGCACTTTACACCTGTTAATACTAAGTTAATGCTAGTACGATCTCTACTTATCCCAACCATTAGTTACGGCTGTGTAATTTCTCACTGCATGTAATAATGTTACTCGTCTATAATTTGAGGCATATGCCAAAAATATTCTTGGGTGTACATTAGACATATATCTTGACTTTTGTACACTTAAGTTTCTGCATAAAATTATTATCAGCAAACAACCAAAATATTTATTTAAAAAAATTAATTTCTCACAATCAAATCGATCCTTAAGTTTAATTCCCCCACGTGTTTCATGCCAAGTTTCTGAGCGACAGTTTTTCGTCAATGCTTTATGATAGGAATGATTTTTGTGATATTCTACTTAAGACTAGTCCTAGGAAATCTTTACTTCTTTCATTTTATTTGTGCAAATTTATATCTTTATTAAACTCTCGCAACAAACTTTAATTGTCATTATTACTAAATAATTGTTGTTTTCTTTTTTACTTCGAAGGCACATTATTAATTGTTTTCCTCTTACTTTTATTTGTTTGTATAATTTTATTCTCATTTATAGAACAAAGATAATGATGTTAAATAAATAAATACTAAAAATACTAAATACAATTGTACTCTTGAATCGACTTAACACGTGGGTAGGAGAAACTATATCCTAAATGAATTTCAAATCTCTCTTACAATCTCTCCTGCTTTATACTCGTACATCTTCAATTCTGCCGAAAGAAAAAGTTATACGCGTTCTTCGTTGACCTAAAGTCGAATTCGATATAAACTCTCACTGCCATTAACAGGGGCACTAAGCAAAGATGCGTTTTAAGTGCTCTGCTCTTTTTACTATATTTAAATGATTTTAGCTCTGACAATAAACATATTCCTATATGCCGATGAAAAAGGGGTTAAAGGTAGTTTTTTAGTGGCGTAAGAGTAAGTCCCATACTACTTGCAACAGAGCGGGACTGTTTCTAGTGAGCATTAGCATTTTCCACCAGCCCCAGGCAGAGAAAAAAATAAAAAAAATATGCCGATGATATATATGTAATACTTTCTGACATCGCTCTTTCTCTTCAAATCATGATCGACAGCTTTCTCACATACTACCAAAAATGGAACTTGGTGGTTTATTTTAATAAATAAATGATACAGTAATATTCGAAAACGGAGGTCGAAGGGCAGCTGATGAAAAATGGTCTTTTAACGACATAGAAATAATAATAAACCCAGTAACTTTCAATCACAACATGTCTTGGTCGACACATCTCTCTCAAAAGGTTGCAATGTCCAAAAATGCTATAAATGCCACATGGTCCGATCTAGCCAATAACAAAAATATCCTCCATTTAGCTAAATACAAAATTTACAAAGCCGCAACAGAGTCGATAATGAATTACCGTATGGGGGTATTCTGAACACATTCAAGCTGAAAAACTTCAACGCTTTTTATAAAAAGGATGTTTCTTATTACGAGTACCAAATAACACACCCAACTACATATACATACATAGGGACTAACAAAAGTTCGATTAGTTGATTGAATAATAAAACACAAAAATAATTTTAACTGTAGGTATTTAATATTCATCGTTTTTTTTAATTTTTCCGCATAATTCCCATTTATTTCAATATAGATCAATCTTTCAAAACAGCTTTCAAAATCCTCCTTTTGGAACTCTCCGATTTCGACATTGACTCATTAGATGTGAAGATTTTTCCCCTCAAATCATTTTTTTTTTTTCGGAAACAGCCAAAAGTCAGACAGCGCTAGATCCGGAGAATAAGGTGCTTAGCGAATTTCATTGATGCCCGAGAGCGCAGGAAAGTTGTTGTTTTTTTCAGCAGTGTGCGCAGGCGCATTGACGTGATGCAAAAAGTAGCGGCGCAGCTCCTCTTTTTGTCGGTGTTCTAGTAAATTTTGGAAAACTTGTGGTAAGCAAGTTTCAGTACACCAATTAGCAGTGACTGTCTGACCAGTCTTAAGAGGGATGACGGCGACTATTTTCGCCCTGGTGAAGTACTTCGACATCATAACATTTGTCGCTGACTTTTATAGTTTGGCCTTTACGGGAGGATTTGCACCTTCTGGGACTGCTGTTTGGTTTCCGGGTCGTAGTTGTAAAAAAATTTAATTGAAGCAGCTTGACTCTCCATTTTCAAACTAGGAAATATTGAGCAAAACGATAACGAGCTTTGTGTCCGTGAGGTTCTCTTTCACTTTTAATCGCAGTCAGTTGGATGAAAAATCCACAGAGGCTGGAAAACATCATGCCGCTGTAAGGGAAAATGGTCAGAAATTCGGAAATGTCGAGCAATTGAAGAGAATGGTGGATAGGTTGCTGGCTAAACCCACATGAAGCTAGAACAAAAATGGTAAAACTCTCCATTTTGCTCTCCATTCAACATTTTTCGAACCCATCGAGCTGACTTCTTCGAATATTTCAGTTGATAATTTCAAATTCATGACACAGCCATGGCATTCAAGGCCAGTTCATCCGCTATCATCTCCTGTCTCATTCTGGCATCTTCGCCAATTTTAGCCTTCACCAGGGCCACATTGTATCGTCGGTCGAGGATTTGCCCCGACCTTCACCAGATTCGTCCTCCACAGAAAAATGACCAGTGTGGAATCTTTGAAACCACTTTGAAATAGTAACAAGAGGGTGCATTTATTTTGTATGTATTTCGGCATTTGTGCAGAATTATGACTGGCTTGAGTTGACGTCAAAATCTGAAGAGGATGGCAAAACGAATTTCTTCCTGTGTTGGCGGTGGAACTTCAACCGATCTTTACCTATTGTTCTGAAATTTGGAAATAAATATTGTTGGATTATAAGCCACAGAAATGTATCTTTTTTTTTCAAAAACTACTAAATTGACATCAACTAAGCGAACTTTTGTTAATCCCTACGTAAGCAATAAAATCTCCACAGCAAAGGAATGGTCAGCGCTTTTCCAGACCACCAGAATATTTTCAGCTGAGCGATTAAGCCTGAATGTCATGATTATACTTCTTGCTAAGCTTAAAGAAAACCACTTCATCAACCATGCACTACAATCGCAGTTTCATGACGAATATTCCAACTTATCCTACGTCGATATACCCAACTACTTCAAAGACTCCAGTTCTCGCGATATGATCAGCCTAGTTTCGAAGTCCCGTTGCGTACTACTCAATCTGAATGACAGAGCTTTTAGACACAAGACAGTTGGTCTCTGTATGATCTGTAATCTTGGTTCTACTGAAAATACATTTCACTTTGTTGTAGTATATACTATATTTAAATCATACAGGAGACAATTTCTTGGGAGTGGTGAACTCAACCGTGCACAGTTCCTTTAGAATTCGAAATGTGCAGGATTATCTACAGTTATAAGTATTCCAGAACAAGCACTTCAATACCGCACTTTATTAATCAATAAATTTACTTCAACAAATAATCCCCTAAGCTTAAAATATTGGAACAGAAATCACTTGAACCTAACAGGCAACTTATACAACTAAGTTATTGTCAAATAATTAATTTTGTATTCTTGTTTTAATGTTTTTATAACAACTTTTCGAAGAGAATAAAATTATTTATATATTTATCTATTTATCTATCTAACCATCCATCAGAAGGAATCCATGCTTCTTCTTGGCATCACAGTCAACTCTGGTATAACGTGGCACGACCAACGTGCATCCAACATTGCAAAATCGGCATCCATGAAGTTGAGCTCGATACTTAAAGCAAAGAAAATACAGCGGAACAGCTCGTTCTTCAGTATAAATCACACGTTAGACCAGAACTTGAGTGATGTTCTCACTTTCGGAGCTCGGCCCCAAAGTATTTTCTTCATTTGCTAGACAGTAAATAATATACTATAGTTAGCGCATCGAAGAGTGGTGGTAGTAGACTCTACCTATACTATCCGAAATATGATGCAGAAATACGAGTATTACATTTGAACATTCTACGATGCAAACTTCCAGGATCCATCACGTCTATGTGCATCTGACAACCGCGTGGACATTCCTTGGCAAAATTACTTCTGCTGCGGGAACAGTGAACTTTGGAATTCACTCCCAGGACCCAGGAGACATATTTCCAGCAACCTTTTCTTCAACAAGAGCAGAATCAATAGGCATCTGCAAGAATCTCAGCACTGAAAATTGTAAAAAAAAAAAATACTAAAATTGGTTAAGTTCGTATCGGACGGTTATGTTCCATACCGTTATTCTAATACTATTCTAATTTTGCTTTCTCGTAGCGATGTATGTTAAAGTTGTGATAGTACTTGAAAGGGCCAGGTAAAACAAACACTTTTTGTTCCATGTTTGCCCATTTCACATGGCTCGGTCGAGAAGCACTAAAAACATTTTGATGAAATTTAGTTTGCATGTATGTATGTCATTTCGTTTAAGAACTGTCAAAATCGGTACAATTGTGAGTGGTATGTGGGAGACAGGTTTCTAAAAATTCTAAACTTTAAGTCATCCTTATTAATGGCGTAACTCAAGAACTCCTGAACAGATTTCAATTAAATTTGGCTTGTAGACTGACACGTTAGTAGTGCCAGTTGAAAATAAACTATTTATTTATTTATATATTTATTTATTTATTCATTCATCTTACAAGTATATAAACTTATTCTAGACTACTCATACATATAAAATAATTCATAATATAACAGTTACAACAAAAAAAGAAGTTATAGTTATAATATTTATAAGGAGGTCATAATAGCAATTTTACAAATTCTTCTGTTTACATTAAAATCAATCACATTTTCATACATATTGTAATTAACGCAAGCCATAGATACAGGATCATTCTCCCCATAGTTAGTACTATGTCTAGAAACATAAACAAAATTGTTCTCCTTACGTCGCAGAATACGAGAAGGAGCATAAACGTTAATCATCGAAAGCAAAAGTGGACAATCAATGTGGGCTGTTATGACGTCATGTGCAAAAAGAACGGAGTAGTATATTCTTCTATTAGTAAGAGGTTTTAGATCAATTAGTGCGCACCTAGCTATGTATGTTGGCAAATTGCCATTCCAGGACATTTTTCGAAGATCAAATTTAGTAAACCTTTTTTTGAATTTTTTCAATACGATTCTTAGCATTGCAGTAGTAAGGAATCCAGACTACGCAGCAGTATTCTAATATAGAACATACTAAAGAATTCTAAAGGGATTTAAGAGTATATGGGTCTTGAAAATCTTTTGAATTCCGAAACAGAAAGCCCAACATACCATTCGCCTTGCAAACTATATAATCGAAGTGGAATGAAAAAGTTAGTTCAGTATCAAAAATCACTGCTAAGTCTTTTTGATCAGTAACTCATTTTAGAACCGAGTTCTGAATTCTGTACTCATAGACAATAGGCGATCTTATCCTTTTGAAGCTTATAACCGAGCATTTATTAACGTTGAAGTACAATCCATTTGAACTGCACCAATCATTTACATGGTTAACATCATTTTGCAGTTCCAAAGCATCAGATACAGGTTTAACAGATTTTACGGCAAGTCATTGACGAAGAGCAGAAAGAGAAGAGGACCCAGGTGACTTCCTTGGGGAACACCCGAGTAATTTAAGATCTCATTAGACAGCACAGATCCTATTTTCATGTACTGCTTACGATTAATCAAATAACTTTTGATCCAACGCAAGATACTAGAGTGAAAACCAAACAATTCAAGCTTCTTAACAAGAACGTTATGTTGCACCCGGTCAAAAGCTTTAGAGAAGTCAGTATATATACAGTCAACTTGAAGGCATTTTTCCATATTTTGGAGACAATAGTTTGTAAAAATTACTAGATTTGTAGAAGTTGACCTACCGCTTACAAAACCATGTTGATATTCAGAAATCTGGTTGCGCACCGCAGAATATAACTTCTTTTTAACAATGGCTTCAAATATTTTAGGTATTAATTGCAACTTAGCAATAGGTCTATAATTATCGATTATTCTTTTGGACCCCGATTTGTGAATGGGTGTTATATATGAGTGCTTCCAGCAATCTAAAAATTCACCACACCTCAGAGACATATTAAATAGAATTTTTAAAGGCTGAACCAGACTAAGTCTACAGGCTCTTATAAACAAATATCAAGTGCAACGATTGCACTCGAATCGAGAGACGACAACTCAAGGAGAATTTCATCTTCAGATAAAGAAAGGAAACCTAAATTTGTTACGGGTTACTATGAGATGTTGCACTATAATATATTGTAATATGCGAGCTACGGCTCGAGTAGATAAAACAATATTCTGTGAAATTTATTTCTTTATTTTCTAGTCTATAGAACAATTCAGGTTCACACTGTACTATCCTTCGCAATTCTTTTCTTACAATGTCTCTTTCCTCTCAAATCACTTTATCTCCTTTCTATTACTTAATTCACAAATCCAAACTAATTACTCCTTCTTGTTAACTCTCAACTTTCAATTTATCACAAAATTACAACTTCGCCTATTATCACTTTTCTAATCTCTTCGCCACAGTTTAAAAATCACTGTCTTTCCTATTGATCGCCATCTGTCCTTATATAGCAGAAGTTTCAGATAGCCAGAAACTTCTAGCAAATTCTTCGACCACTGGAAATAATTCCAAGATGACAATCATTTCTTCCAGTTATAATTCTCTCTTTATCCGTGGCGTTGTCAGCTATTGCGAACCTCGAATGAAAGTACAGTTTGGAATGGGCTGTAGGAGCGTAGTTATCATTCTACATTATTGTTGCATACTTTTAGACGATGTTACACTGCCCCCCTCTTAGACTTGTTCGTCCCGAACAAGTGCGTCCTCACTTCGACCATTGTATCGACTCAGTCGGTCCACATGAACCACTTTCATTTTGGCCCTTGGTCCTCGCTGGATGCGGTAGACAACATCGTTGATGCGGGTTACTATTCTGTATGGACCCTCCCAGTTCCGCTGCAATTTAGGTGATTTCCCCTTTTGGCGATGGGGATTATACAGCCACACTAGATCTCCTTCCTGGAATCCTGACGTTGTTGCCTTGGCATCATACCTGGTCTTCATGCGGTCGCTCGTTATCTTAATCTGGCTTCTGGTCCTTTGGTGTATGTCCCTAAGCCTTTCCCTAAGGTCCGCCACGTACTCTTCTTCATTTCTGGGCTCATTGGTAGGAGATCCAAATTTCACCTCACTGGGTAAACGAGCTATTCCACCAAATAAGATTTCGAACGGCGTATGTCGAGTAGTGCTATGCACGGCACTTCTATAGGCCATCAAAAACAAGGGAATCTGCCGGTCCCAATCCCGTTGGTAGTCACCTACGACCTTCGAGAGATGTTCGTCCAAAGTCCTATTGAAACGCTCCACCATACCGTCCGACTGTGGATGAAGCGGGGTTGTCCTTGTCTTTTTGATTCCGAGTAGTTGACACATCTCTTGGAAGATTCTTGACTCGAAGTTCCTCCCTTGGTCAGAATGCAATTCCAAGGGCACACCGAATCTGCTAACCCAATTGTAGACGATCTGCTCCGCCACGGTTCTGGCTTCCTGGTTAGGGATCGGAAACGCTTCCGGCCACTTACTGAAGTAGTCCATCACTACGAGTATATACCGATTACCATTGTCGGTTTCCGGAAAGGGCCCTGCGATGTCAATGGCGATTCGTTCGAAAGGTGCTCCCACGTTGTATTGGTGCATCTTACCTCGAGTTTTGGTTCTCGGACCCTTACTAGCTGCACACACGTCGCATTCTCTGCACCAGTCTTCGATATCTTCCTTCGCTTTTAACCAATAAAAACGTTCTCGTACCTTTTCTAGCGTCTTATTCACTCCCAAGTGGCCTCCGGACGCCCCGCCATGCATTCCTGTAACACCTCCTTGACCCTCGTCCGCGGTACTACAAGCTGCATTACAAACGACTTTCCGTCGGAGGATTCCCATTTTCTTCTCAGAACACCTTCTTGGACATGGAGGGAGTCCCACTGCGCAAAATATGCCTTTAAGGTCGGGCTTCTGTGAGAGATGTCCTGATGATCCGGTTTCTTAATGTTCTCTTTCCAGGCCAGAATCGGCTCGATATCCGGGTCTTCCTTCTGAGCGTTCCGGATCTCATCTACGCTCCAGCCGGCGATAGGTTCGGCTCTCATTCTTTGGATGGAAACCAGCTCCCGTTCTTCCTGACGCGCACAATGTTTACAATCCGTTCTGCATGGTCTCCGGGACAGTGCATCCGCATTAGAGTGGAGTTTTCCTTTACGATGCTGTATTTCGTAGTCGTAGATTTGCAGCCTTTCGATCCATCTTGCGACCTGACCCTCAGGACTCTTGAACTGTAATAGCCATTTTAAGGCTGCATGGTCTGTGCGAAGAACGAACTTCCTCCCGTAGAGGTATTTGTGAAAATGCTTCGTAGCCAAGATCAAAGCTAGAAGTTCTCTCCTTGTCACGCAGTAGTTCCTTTCTGGCTTAGAGAGCACCTTGCTGAAGTACGCAACCACCTTCTCTTGGCCGTCATGCACCTGGGAGAGTACGGCTCCTACCCCAACATTACTAGCATCTGCATCCACAATGAACGTTTCCCCGGGAGTGGGGTAAGCCAGTATCGGGGCATCGCATAGCCGTTGTTTAAGTGCCTTGAAGCTCTTCTCGCACTCAATTGTCCATTTGAATTGTTTTCCCTTTTCCGTCAACTGGTGCAGGTTCTTTGCGATCCCGGCAAAATCCTTCACGAACCGTCTGTAGTAGGTGGCTAGGCCCAGGAAGCTCCTTAGTTGGTGTTTATCCTTGGGGACTGGCCAGTTTTTCACCGCTTCGACCTTCTCTGGATCGGTTCTCACTCCTTTCGCTGAAATTATGTGCCCCAAGTACTTGACTTCCGCTCTAAACAGGGCGCACTTCTTGGGGTTGAGCTTCAGGTGGGCACTTCGAAGCCTTTGAAACACATCCCTTAGATTGTCTCGGTGTTGCGCAAACGATTTTCCTACGACGATGACATCATCCAAGTATACCAAACAGGTTTTCCATGTTAACCCTTGCAGGACACATTCCATCAATCGCTCGAAAGTCGCCGGAGCATTGCACAGCCCGAATGGCATTACCGTGAATTGCCATAGCCCATTTCCTGCGGTGAAGGCGGTTTTCTCCCGGTCTTCTGGATGGATCTGTACCTGCCAGTAGCCACTCTTCAAGTCGAGAGTGGAAAACCATCGGGCTCCTGATAGTGTGTCTAGCGTGTCGTCAATCCGTGGCAGAGGGTAGCTGTCTTTCTTGGTGACGTAATTGAGCTGCCGATAGTCCACGCAGAACCGCGTGCTGCCATCTTTCTTCTTAACCAGTACAACCGGTGATGCCCACGGACTTTTGGAACTTTCAATCAGACCTTCTTTCTCCATTGCCGACACCATCTCTGCAACTTCTGTCTGCTTTGCCAATGGAAGGCGCCTAGCAGGCTGACGAATTGGTCTAGTATCACCAGTGTCTATTCGATGTTGTACCAGGTGTGTTCGGCCGTATTCTCCGTCCTGTGAGGCAAATACATCAGCGTACTCATTGATAAGATTCTCTGCCATAGTTCGCTGCTCCTGATTCAGCTCACTGGACTGGAGAATCGTCTCTCTCGTTTCCGCTGTCCAAGGTGATGGGAGAGGTTTTGGAGGACCACGTTCAGATATTGTTGCGACGGCGGTAATCGGCGTGCATTTTCCAGTCACCTCCCCTCGCCATAGTTTGACAGTGTGTGGTCTTGCGTTCAAAACTCTCACTGGAACCATGGTGTTCTTTGGTTCGACTAACGTCTTTCCCACGATGTAGTCTTGAGAATTCTTCTCCGGGTCTGGTTCTACTATGTAGAATCGGTGGCTCCCAAGATCACCTTCCAGCTTCGTCCAAATGATTGTCTCTGAAGACGGCGGCAAAACTTCGTCTTTGCTGATGACTGTCCTGAGAGTTACGGCATTCTCGTTTCCGTACACCATCGGAATCTCCACATTTCGATACCTCAGTACTTGCATCCCGATGTCCAAGATTACTTCATTTGCTTTCATGAAGTCTATTCCGATGATGCACTCGTCGCATATGTCTGCCACCAGAAACGCATGGGAGAACGTCAGTCCTGCCAGAGTAAGCGTAAGACGAACTTCTCCAAATACCTTCGCCATTTCCCCTATTGCAGTCTTCAGGCAGTAGCTGTTGGTGTTGTGCAGCCAGGAGCTTTTGACGATATCTCTTCTTACAATGGAGGCAGTGGCACCTGTGTCGATGGTGGCTACGCACTTCTTCTTGTTGATTAGTGCCTCCACTGTCAGGCTCTTGTTATCCCGTTTGGTTTGCGAAACTTGAATGGTGGTCCTGGGGGCCTCGATTCCAGTAACCAACTTCTGCCCCGCATTTCCCGACTGCTGGTTTTGGGAAGTCTGACTGACAGGATGGATGTTATCACCTCCAGATGCTTCCTCTCTGCTTCTCCTACTTCCGCAATGTGGACAATTTCCTCGTCTAGGTGCACTTCTGCACTGCCGTTGTAGGTGTCCGGTTTGGTTGCAATTCCAGCAACGGATTTGACTTCCGCGAGCTCTGTCTTCATCCATGACGGCTGTTCTCTGGCATGAGCATTCCACGACGGACATTTCCCTGACACGGTGTATTCCCTGGTATGCTTGGTCCGCAGCCTTCATTGACAAAGCGAATGCCAATGCCTCGGGGAGTGTTCGCTTTTCAGCCATCCTTACAGCCATTTGCAGTTGTCTGTCCTCTATGGCCTGAATAAAAGCTTCCACCGCCATTTCGTTGATAAGCTCCTCACCGGCTTTAGGGTATGAAAGATGGGCTAGTCGCTCTATATCCGCTTGCAACTGTTGGAGCGTTTCCCCCCTTTTCTGGACTCGACTACGCAGCTGAACCCTGTACACCTGCTGCATGTGTTCATCCCCAAACCGCATCTCGATAGCCTGAACCAGAGAGTCGTAGTTCTGCTGTTTATCTTCCGGGATGGTCTGCAAGAGCTCCGCAGCTGGACCCCTTAGTGCAAGTGTGAGTGCAATGGACTTCTCTTCATCGTCCCAGCTATTGGTCATTGCGGCCGCTTCGAATTGCCTTTTATAAATTGGCCATGATGTTTGACCATCGAAGATAGGAGGCTGCATCTCCTTTCTTCTCAGACCGTCGGTGGAATATTCCCGTGCTTTCTGTCTCTTCACGTTGCTGAGTTCCTTAGTAAGATTTTCGACTTGTTTTTCTACTTTTTCGAACTGAGTCTCTATTTTCCCGAACTGAGTTTCATGCTTCTCAAAGTTTTCATCGAATCTAGTTTCGACTTTTTCGAGTTGCGTCTCTACCTTCTCGATTTTCTCTTCGATCACTTCGAATTTGGATTCCAAGTTCTTGTTTTGCTCATCAAGTTTACTTTCCAGAGCATCTAGAGAATTCTTTTGTTCGTCCATTGCTTTCTTTTGTTCGTCCATTGCTTTCTTTTGTTCGTCCAGCTTAAGTTCTAGAGAATTTCTTTGATCTTCTATTGCTTTCTTTTGTTCGTCCGTGACTAACTTAAGTTGCAGGAGCAGACTTGTTATACCCGCGTCGGCTACTGTACTTGCTGGTTCCTCTTCCACGTCAAACTCTACGTCATGCGGATTTTCACCTTCCTGCGTTACTGCTTCTTCCAGACGAATCAGTAGGGCATCTTTTCCCCCAGTTGTGTCGAGGTTCCGCTTACTGAGTTCTGCCTTTAGTTGAATTATAGTTAGTTTTCCCAATTTGCGACCCATCTTGCGCAACTAATTAACTCAACACAGAAATGGTTTTTTTTTTTTTTTTTTCTTTTTTTTTCTTGTGCAATTTCACACCACGGAAATAGTTATTCACAGAATAAGTTTTATCCCGCTTCTGACACCAATGTAATATGCGAGCTACGGCTCGAGTAGATAAAACAATATTCTGTGAAATTTATTTCTTTATTTTCTAGTCTATAGAACAATTCAGGTTCACACTGTACTATCCTTCGCAATTCTTTTCTTACAATGTCTCTTTCCTCTCAAATCACTTTATCTCCTTTCTATTACTTAATTCACAAATCCAAACTAATTACTCCTTCTTGTTAACTCTCAACTTTCAATTTATCACAAAATTACAACTTCGCCTATTATCACTTTTCTAATCTCTTCGCCACAGTTTAAAAATCACTGTCTTTCCTATTGATCGCCATCTGTCCTTATATAGCAGAAGTTTCAGATAGCCAGAAACTTCTAGCAAATTCTTCGACCACTGGAAATAATTCCAAGATGACAATTATTTCTTCCAGTTATAATTCTCTCTTTATCCGTGGCGTTGTCAGCTATTGCGAACCTCGAATGAAAGTACAGTTTGGAATGGGCTGTAGGAGCGTAGTTATTATTCTACATTATTGTTGCATACTTTTAGACGATGTTACAATATGAACTCGTTAACCAGCGAGAAAGAATTGGTTTGTTTTTGTTCTCATTCCTCCCACGTTATGATAGTAGAGAGAGAGAGACCTAAATGCATTCGGCAATGGCAAATCAGCATCAGCAACTTTAGCAGCAGTACGTAAATGTGCCTTTCGTTTTTTGATTGGAATTTAAATGCACGAACACGAATTCCACTTTGCCAGATAATCTAAATCGAATAAAGTGGTGGTAAAAATGTGGGGAGCGGCTTAAAGCATATTCGAATCATTTTGTTCATACGCCTAACTGAAGAATCGCTTAACAGATTTTGATGAAATTTGGGCTAAAAATGACGGCTCTCTAGCTCCATTAGTGCTCAGTTTGTACAATTCTAGTACGGAACACTAAAAAAAAACATCCAAGGTTCAATCATAAATGATAGATTGCGATCACGCTGTAGTTTGTAGTGTATGTGCTTGTGACCCGAACTGTACAGGTTCGAACCAGAACGGGGAACATCAACCAAAAGCCACAGAGCATGAAAGAGAAAACGACTAAAATTTAAGTTCCTCCAACCACTACAACAACGAGTGGTAGTACAATGGACCGAAAATCGAGTCGAATTCAGAGATATGGACATTTTATTTTAATAAAAAAAAATCAATGAAATGCTGTCAAACTTTCACAAGTTTGAATTTATGCATAAAAGCATTACTCAGGAATGTATTATTCATTCAAATTAGTGCAACGATTTTATTGGCGTAGAAGTCAATTTTAAATAGAATATACACATAAAACGACTATGCAAACGAATACTACGGTCAATTGTCTGAGCAACTTTTCACCTTTTGCGGTTCTAAAGCAAGTTGGTCGAATAGGTATTTATAGGTATATTTATGTAGATAAAATTCGAATTTTGTAAACGCAATAAGATCAGTAAGTTAATAATAAATCATGTATAGTCTTTCTTTATTATACAAGTCAATCGGGCAGACGGCAGCGCCAGGACTTTATTTATTTTATTTTATTATTTATGTACATACATATGTATGTTTATACTGTTGTGCCCACACACACCGCTGTACCCACACAAGACGCTAGTAACCTAATTCGAAACAACAGCTATCATTCGTAACACCGACGATTTTCAATCAAATTCCTCGTGAGCTGTGGGACATCCGTTTGAAATTAATTATTAATATTTTATCAAATTCGATAATTTGTTTCCATTATAGGTACGTATTTTTTGTAAGCGAAGTAAGTTCCAAGAATTATTCGCTACGAATTGAATATATCTATTATATAACCTTCTGCAGATAAGTCGTTAAGGCTTCGCAGAAACATATTCTCTCAGTTGCCTGACCCGCTTAAATTATGGACAATATGCGAGGCATACAAGGGTAAAATTGAGTCGGCGGAGGTAAAAATGTTAATGTAATGTCGTCATGAGTAACAAAACGCGTTTGTATCAGATCTAACCGTATTCGAGGAAGTCTTCAACCAAGGTAAGAAAGGCATTATCAGTTGAACTCCCAACGAATATAAGGAGAACAACATTCCTTGGCCTGAGTTGCTATACGATTCAGGATCGAAAGCATGCAGACAAATTCTGAGGTCCACGACAATAGCCAAACCCTTGAGCGTGGCAGCAAGAATTCACTAAAAATACCAAACTCGTTACGCATAAGTTCGTATAATGAGGAAAAGGCTAGCAAAAATGATTATTTTTATAGAATCGGGAAGGTAATCGATTTTTTTTAATTTAATTTGCACTAAATGGTTAAAAACACGTAAGCCTTGCTAACATCTCACATCGATTCGCTTTTATCGATCCAAAGTTTTATCCAGTATTGAAGGGACAGCTCTACGATGGTGCTGGCAATGCCATTTTAATGTTAATTCATACTTTCTATGCTACCCAATGTATCTGGAATATAAGACAATAGAGCCTAATTAACAAAGAACTCCCAAAATCGTCACTGATTCCCACCACCAAAAGTAGTGGGGTTGGTAAATATGTTTGTATGTATCCGTACAACCTTGCCAGACCTGCATACTAAGCAAGTGACATTTCGCACTATCGGGGATTTCTCGGTTTTTATTATCGGACGCTTTTTCGAAATCAATAAAAAGCAGGTGTAGCGGGGATCCTTAATTAATGCATTGTTCGATGGTGGTCAGTAAGGCGTTGATATACTTAAACAGAATCAGCATGGCGTTGATATAGTTACTAGAATTTTCGGTCTAAATTTTAAATTCAAATAAAGGTATTTTAATGATTTACCAATTTACATTGAACATGACGTCACAAAGTTCTTTGACTAATCGGAACTTAGAACTGACCATTTTATAGCATGCGTGAAATGACTGCACGCAATGTGAAATTTTTATTTTGAAGCTTTGGCGAGGAGTGTAGAAGTCTAGACATGAGATTTAAGGAAATTTTAAAAATCCGAGCCGAGAAATCCTATTCATTTAATATCACATTTTGAACCAGCAGTAACCTGCTGGTTCCATTGGAGTTCTGGGCTAACATTATGACATTGACATGGCATTAGTTTCCACAAGATTAACTCCGTCTATTTTAAGTTTGAACATGTTAGCATCACACTTCATGGATATGACTTCAAAGCTATTTCGGCAACTGTTAACTTATTCGACTTGAGCAACAATTTAATGTTATTACATACTGTATATTAAGTTAGGTTAGGTTAGATTTCGAGGGCTCCATGTAGTATGTGCAATTTCACTCGGAGGCCCATTGTGTTTATCCTTAAAATACATGGTCGACATGTGACTAACAAAACCATTTTGATCTGTTAATAAAGTTCTTAAGCTCAGTTAGAGGTAACTTTGCCAGGTCGTCCAGGCTATAGAAGAATCTTTAGGCGACGTTCCTCGAGAACCAGACAGTGGCATAGCAGGTGTTCTACTGATTATACCTCTTCTTCGTCCCTATAGCTTCTACAGAAAGAGAGACCACAGATACTTGAGTCTTCTGGCCATGTTTCAAATGATACAGCGTCTGGTTATTATTCCGACAAGTACCCGGATTTGGCTTCTACCGAGAGACCACAGATACTTTGAACTTTTTATGTTCATTGAGAGCCATAAGCTGCGGGTAATCGCGCAACCACCAGTGTGCTGCCATTGTTCCATAGTCACATTTATGGTGACGATTGTTCTTAGCTGCATTAAATGCCGGTAGAACCTGTCGACTGCAAGCAGTATATCCATGTCAGAGTAATCCCTGGCCGGTCTGTCTGCTGTTTCGTTCCTTTCAATTCCTGTGTGTCCAGCGACCCAAGGAACCACCACAGCGAGACTGTGTGGTGATTGATAGCTGCAAGTTCCGATAGCAGCAGTCCTTTACATATTTTGAGTTTACTAGATTGGAGTTCAGTGCTTTAAGTGCTGCTTGACTGTCCACCCAGATGATCATATCCATGGCTGGTAGTTCTATTACTAGGACAGTTTGTGCCGCCGTTTTAACCGCGTAGATCTCAGCAGTCTGTTTCCAGTTTAGTTTGAATTCGAATATTACCTCCAAGAACTTGGCCTCGGTGGGGAGGTTTAGTCGGTACTTTATATATTCTTGAAAATACTCTACATTAAATTGGATGAAAGATTTGGAAAGATCACACCTGAAAACATAAAACTGCATACCCAGTTTTGAAACTCAATAAAACCAACACGAATCTTGCATACCCGAGTTGTATGTTGCAAAACCTACACTCTTCGAATATAAGGATCAAAAGGGATTTGTCTGTCCTGCGTCTGGGACTGCGCGAAGCTAAGACAGGCTCTGAATGGGCTGTTAAAGCTATTCCGTATGGAAGATTCAGTGCTATGGCTCTCCGATCTTAAATAAAATGTATAATGTGTTATATGTGGGCTGTAAGCTCTCGAATCTTGGTACTTCAACCCTTTAATACAATAGCAACTGCAAAAGTGGTCGAATTTCTTTCCATTCATTGGTCACATGAGGTTTTCTTTTTTTTATAATTTGCACGTGTTAAAGGGGATATGAATACCCTTATACTAATTTTTAGAACATGTGCGTTTTTGGGGACAGGGGAAGAGACAGAGAGAAAGACAGAGTAGTGTAGTTTGAAACTCAGGTGGTATTAAGTTTCTGTAAACTCCAAGGGTGGCTGTCCAGATAACTGGGGAGTATTTTGTTTGTTTTCGCTATTATTGTCGTTGCTTATAATTCACAGTATTTTTTTCCGTTCTCCTGATGTCGTCATCACGATCAAGTTGCATTTTAGCTATATGACCACCCTACTGCCAGTGTTACGACTTCACAGTACAGTTGACTTAGCTTTCGCAAATGATCGACTTTTTTATTTATTTCATGCGAAATAAATAGATGATTCTTGACATCAGGATTCGAACCGTGAATTAACAGCGTGACAAGCCACCCTTTGGTTATATTTGTACGTAGCTCATGACCTCATGCAAACAAATGGACCACTAAATGTTCATATTCCCATTCAGCGGAATTCAACTGCCAAAAACAGCTACTTCAGGGGTAATTTCAAAATTTTACTTCGTTAAAGTGTTGGAAATGTTTCAACAGTTCTAACACACATTCCACTTTATCCCAGATATTTTCCATATTAAGTGTATTTATTTGGCAGGCAGTCAATATCCATGTAAGTGGAAGGTGTTCCATTATAAGGCAGTGCAAACGGTACCATTTAATTTCAAATTGAAAAGTTTTATCCGCCATGAGGATTGAATTCTGATAAACGAACCTCTCATATTTTTACCTTCCAACGTGTTATGTTAATGTTACATTAAAAAATTTTCTCTTTAATTGGAGAAAGCAAAAAACGGTTGACATTAACTTTAGGCCTAGATGTAAAACAAAATTCAAATTCAATACGAGTAATAAAGCCGCCACAAAGAAGGCACAAAAAGAGCATTTAATTAAAAACATAACCCAGGGCCAATCGGTAGTACGAGTATGTGAAACAATTTATCCCCCTTTTAAATGTTTGAAACAGAACTTTTCGTGCCCGAAGCATTAAGGTGCGGAAACATGTGCACTGTTCATGAAAAGTGTTTTGAATATTTATAGCTATTGAGACTATAAAGTGAAAAATAAAGTTTTAAATCGTTGGTTGCATTCTACAGTGTTGTTGGAATGTTATTAAAAATTATGAGCTATCTTCATACCCATTATGGTAATACTTATTGCATATGTATGGTTACAATTTGGCTTTCAATTTTGAGTGAATAGATAGTTTCTACATGATCATGAATCCTCGGAAGTATCTAGAAGAGGGAAATTATAACAATAATATCTACCAAGTGATGGCAAATCCAAATCGTATCTGCATTCTATGACATGTCAGAACAAATATAGAAACACAATTTTGTCAAACACCGTTCATTATTTCTCAAGTTAGACATTTAATAATGATTTTGAAAACACCACCCTCATGTACAGACCATTTCAAACTGCTAACATTTCTTAATTTTGGCATGCGGCGGAGATGTTTTTTATGGATTTTTCCAAGCATTTTTAAGATTTTGAAATAGGACCATCCAAACCAAACCAACAAAGCAGTTGGGTTACAATGCAAATTTTTGAAAATTATTAAGACCCATATCCTACTACCAATTTGTTAAATATTAATGATTTTCTGATAGAGTCAAATTTTATCAAAATGCATCACTTCGTTCTTGAGCTAAGCCTGTCATAAGCATTTAATTGACAATCAGAACATTAGATGAGAACCTTGGCAATCAGAACATTTAGCACTCAACCGCCTATATTGACTTATCAACAGTGCTGAAATCTAAAAATAAAATGTACTGAAATGCTTCGAATTACACTCATAATTAAATTGGTTCATCAATAGTAAAATAGCTTAAAAACTTATTGGCACCCTTAACGAAATTTCGACTTTAAACAGGTATATATATGTAATACAATTTGGTTGTATCCAATGCTTTTATTTTCCTATGTACACTCTAATTTAATTTAATTTTGATGGGAGCGACGGCCCCCACTTAATACAAGCTAAAAAAAACTAACTTGAAAACTAGGACTTGAAAAGTAAGATTAAAATTAGTAGTAAAAGGTGAGAGGTGCGTTGTTATGAGGAGGTGTACGGGAAGGTGTTTTAAATACTGACAAAGATGGCAAGTTAAGGACGAATAAATTTGTCGTGGTTCACTCGGCTCCATTGAATGTGTGAGACTCTTTTAGAGTGTACATAATTACCGACAGCTACTGCTTTAGGTTGTCCGCCTTTTTTTAAGGAGACATATTGAAAATCTCGTGATACCTGATATAAAGGCTCCTCAGGCTAATAGAGTCGGTGGAGAGGCCTTCCTCCTGGATGGAAACCATGGCAAAATTGTGGAAAATGCTAGTTTTGAGGCTCCAACTAGAGTCAGATTTTGAATGGGAGTTAAAAACGGGTCTTGATAACTTATTTCTAGAATTCGGATTCGAGCTAAGATTAAGTGTATCCAGTTTCTTTGTAGGTTTGTCCATCCATTTATAGATACGCATCTTACCAAGGTTGAAATTAGCACCAGTAGGATTTCGGAATAACCATTCATATCCAGACGGGAGGTCGAATTTGAGGTTTCCGTTATCGAAAATTCCTTCGATCATAGGGCCAGGCTGAATTTGAGATAGTTGTTTGATTGTGAAGGATTGGAATTGAATGTCGATGTCTTCAAGCATGGTTAGAGATGATTTGCGCGGAACAATTAGTTTTGAAATCATTTGGCGCTGTATTGAGGTGGCGCACGGTGTTTTCATCGTTCATGGACCTTGCTAAAACGAATTCGGTCAGACCGGCAATTTGTTTGTCGATGTTGATGGGCTTTGTATTTGATCAGGTCGGTTAAGGCTTGAATCGAGTTGTTCTAATCGTCAAGGGTAAAGGTATACCGAAAGATTCGGATGCAGACACTTTTCTGAATTTAACTTCTGAGCTAGCTCTCAGTATATAAATTTGTCTTTCTTAACACCCTTAGGCCCAGTTTTTTTTTCAGTACAGGGTTAACTCTGAGTTAAACTAGAGTCAGCTAACTCTGGATTAAAATTAGTCCAGGGTTAACTCATGAAGCAGTTTTTCAGTGCAGGATTAATTTTGACTCATGAGTGGTGGACAACAAAAAACTGTTGGGCCGATGTCGCTGATGCCAAATTAGGAAAAGTAGAAGCTGAAATAAGTCTAATTAATTCTCAAAGAGAGGAAAGTGAGCCGCGAAAAGAAAAATTTAATTTTGAAAATTGAGCACACGAAATCCAAATGAATAATGAATCAACCATAATATTGTAATATGCAGGCTACGGCTCGAGTAGATAAAACGATATTCTGTGAAATTTATTTCTTTATTTTCTACTCTATAGAACAATTCAAGTTCACACTATACTATTCTTCGCAAATTCTTTTCTTACAAGGTCTCTTTCCTCTCAAATCACTTTATCTCCTTTCAATTACTTAATTTACAAATCCAAACTAATTACTTTTTCTTGTTCACTCTCAACTTTCAATTTATCACCAAATTACAACTTCGCCCATTATAACTTTTCCAATCTCTTCGCCACGGTTCTAAACCAACTGTCCTCTTTATTGATCGCCATCTGTCCTTATATAGCAGAAGTTTCAGATAGCCAGAAACTTCTAGCAAATTCTTCGACCACTGGAAATAATTCCAAGATGACAATCATTTCTTCCAGTTATAATTCTCTCTTTATCCGTGGCGTTGTCAGCTATTGCGAACCTCGAATGAAAGTACAGTTTGGAATGGGCTGTAGGAGCGTAGTTATTATTCTACATTATTGTTGCATACTTTTAGACGATGTTACACTGCCCCCTCTTAGACTTGTTCGTCCCGAACAAGTGCGTCCTCACTTCGGCCATTGTATCGACTCAGTCGGTCCACATGAACCACTTTCATTTTGGCCCTTGGTCCTCGCTGGATGCGGTAGACAACATCGTTGATGCGGGTTACTATTCTGTATGGACCCTCCCAGTTCCGCTGCAATTAGGTGATTTCCCCTTTTGGCGATGGGATTATACAGCCACACTAGATCTCCTTCCTGGAATCCTGACGTTGTTGCCTTGGCATCATACCTGGTCTTCATGCGGTCGCTCGTTATCTTAATCTGGCTTCTGGTCCTTTGGTGTATGTCCCTAAGCCTTTCCCTAAGGTCCGCCACGTACTCTTCTTCATTTCTGGGCTCATTGGTAGGAGATCCAAATTTCACCTCACTGGGTAAACGAGCTATTCCACCAAATAAGATTTCGAACGGCGTATGTCGAGTAGTGCTATGCATGGCACTTCTATAGGCCATCAAAAACAAGGGAATCTGCCGGTCCCAATCCCGTTGGTAGTCACCTACGACCTTCGAGAGATGTTCGTCCAAAGTCCTATTGAAACGCTCCACCATACCGTCCGACTGTGGATGAAGCGGGGTTGTCCTTGTCTTTTTGATTCCGAGTAGTTGACACATCTCTTGGAAGATTCTTGACTCGAAGTTCCTCCCTTGGTCAGAATGCAATTCCAAGGGCACACCGAATCTGCTAACCCAATTGTAGACGATCTGCTCCGCCACGGTTCTGGCTTCCTGGTTAGGGATCGGAAACGCTTCCGGCCACTTACTGAAGTAGTCCATCACTACGAGTATATACCGATTACCATTGTCGGTTTCCGGAAAGGGCCCTGCGATGTCAATGGCGATTCGTTCGAAAGGTGCTCCCACGTTGTATTGGTGCATCTTACCTCGAGTTTTGGTTCTCGGACCCTTACTAGCTGCACACACGTCGCATTCTCTGCACCAGTCTTCGATATCTTCCTTCGCTTTTAACCAATAAAAACGTTCTCGTACCTTTTCTAGCGTCTTATTCACTCCCAAGTGGCCTCCGGACGCCCCGCCATGCATTTCCTGTAACACCTCCTTGACCCTCGTCCGCGGTACTACAAGCTGCATTACAAACGACTTTCCGTCGGAGGATTCCCATTTTCTTCTCAGAACACCTTCTTGGACATGGAGGGAGTCCCACTGCGCAAAATATGCCTTTAAGGTCGGGCTTCTGTGAGAGATGTCCTGATGATCCGGTTTCTCCATGTTCTCCTTCCAGGCCAGAATCGGCTCGATATCCGGGTCTTCCTTCTGAGCGTTCCGGATCTCATCTACGCTCCAGCCGGCGATAGGTTCGGCTCTCATTCTTTGGATGGAAACCAGCTCCCGTTCTTCCTGACGCGCACAATGTTTACAATCCGTTCTGCATGGTCTCCGGGACAGTGCATCCGCATTAGAGTGGAGTTTTCCTTTACGATGCTGTATTTCGTAGTCGTAGATTTGCAGCCTTTCGATCCATCTTGCGACCTGACCCTCAGGACTCTTGAACTGTAATAGCCATTTTAAGGCTGCATGGTCTGTGCGAAGAACGAACTTCCTCCCGTAGAGGTATTTGTGAAAATGCTTCGTAGCCAAGATCAAAGCTAGAAGTTCTCTCCTTGTCACGCAGTAGTTCCTTTCTGGCTTAGAGAGCACCTTGCTGAAGTACGCAACCACCTTCTCTTGGCCGTCATGCACCTGGGAGAGTACGGCTCCTACCCCAACATTACTAGCATCTGCATCCACAATGAACGTTTCCCCGGGAGTGGGGTAAGCCAGTATCGGGGCATCGCATAGCCGTTGTTTAAGTGCCTTGAAGCTCTTCTCGCACTCAATTGTCCATTTGAATTGTTTTCCCTTTTCCGTCAACTGGTGCAGGTTCTTTGCGATCCCGGCAAAATCCTTCACGAACCGTCTGTAGTAGGTGGCTAGGCCCAGGAAGCTCCTTAGTTGGTGTTTATCCTTGGGGACTGGCCAGTTTTTCACCGCTTCGACCTTCTCTGGATCGGTTCTCACTCCTTTCGCTGAAATTATGTGCCCCAAGTACTTGACTTCCGCTCTAAACAGGGCGCACTTCTTGGGGTTGAGCTTCAGGTGGGCACTTCGAAGCCTTTGAAACACATCCCTTAGATTGTCTCGGTGTTGCGCAAACGATTTTCCTACGACGATGACATCATCCAAGTATACCAAACAGGTTTTCCATGTTAACCCTTGCAGGACACATTCCATCAATCGCTCGAAAGTCGCCGGAGCATTGCACAGCCCGAATGGCATTACCGTGAATTGCCATAGCCTATTTCCTGCGGTGAAGGCGGTTTTCTCCCGGTCTTCTGGATGGATCTGTACCTGCCAGTAGCCACTCTTCAAGTCGAGAGTGGAAAACCATCGGGCTCCTGATAGTGTGTCTAACGTGTCGTCAATCCGTGGCAGAGGGTAGCTGTCTTTCTTGGTGACGTAATTGAGCTGCCGATAGTCCACGCAGAACCGCGTGCTGCCATCTTTCTTCTTAACCAGTACAACCGGTGATGCCCACGGACTTTTGGAACTTTCAATCAGACCTTCTTTCTCCATTGCCGACACCATCTCTGCAACTTCTGTCTGCTTTGCCAATGGAAGGCGCCTAGCAGGCTGACGAATTGGTCTAGTATCACCAGTGTCTATTCGATGTTGTACCAGGTGTGTTCGGCCGTATTCTCCGTCCTGTGAGGCAAATACATCAGCGTACTCATTGATAAGATTCTCTGCCATAGTTCGCTGCTCCTGATTCAGCTCACTGGACTGGAGAATCGTCTCTCTCGTTTCCGCTGTCCAAGGTGATGGGAGAGGTTTTGGAGGACCACGTTCAGATATTGTTGCGACGGCGGTAATCGGCGTGCATTTTCCAGTCACCTCCCCTCGCCTTAGTTTGACAGTGTGTGGTCTTGCGTTCAAAACTCTCACTGGAACCATGGTGTTCTTTGGTTCGACTAACGTCTTTCCCACGATGTAGTCTTGAGAATTCTTCTCCGGGTCTGGTTCTACTATGTAGAATCGTTGGCTCCCAAGATCACCTTCCAGCTTCGTCCAAATGATTGTCTCTGAAGACGGCGGCAAAACTTCGTCTTTGCTGATGACTGTCCTGAGAGTTACGGCATTCTCGTTTCCGTACACCATCGGAATCTCCACATTTCGATACCTCAGTACTTGCATCCCGATGTCCAAGATTACTTCATTTGCTTTCATGAAGTCTATTCCGATGATGCACTCGTCGCATATGTCTGCCACCAGAAACGCATGGGAGAACGTCAGTCCTGCCAGAGTAAGCGTAAGACGAACTTCTCCAAATACCTTCGCCATTTCCCCTCCTATCGCAGTCTACATCTGTAGGCGTGGGTTCGAATCCCACTTCTGACACCAATGTAATATGCAGGCTACGGCTCGAGTAGATAAAACGATATTCTGTGAAATTTATTTCTTTATTTTCTACTCTATAGAACAATTCAAGTTCACACTATACTATTCTTCGCAAATTCTTTTCTTACAAGGTCTCTTTCCTCTCAAATCACTTTATCTCCTTTCAATTACTTAATTTACAAATCCAAACTAATTACTTTTTCTTGTTCACTCTCAACTTTCAATTTATCACCAAATTACAACTTCGCCCATTATCACTTTTCCAATCTCTTCGCCACGGTTCTAAACCAACTGTCCTCTTTATTGATCGCCATCTGTCCTTATATAGCAGAAGTTTCAGATAGCCAGAAACTTCTAGCAAATTCTTCGACCACTGGAAATAATTCCAAGATGACAATCATTTCTTCCAGTTATAATTCTCTCTTTATCCGTGGCGTTGTCAGCTATTGCGAACCTCGAATGAAAGTACAGTTTGGAATGGGCTGTAGGAGTGTAGTTATTATTCTACATTATTGTTGCATACTTTTAGACGATGTTACAATATATACATGTATGTATAAACTATAAGTTTTTATTTTATAATAAATAACTTTTTTTATTTTATTTTGAGTTACCTATGTTGTAAGTAAATGTTCTTAAAATAGTGAATTTAACAAAGAACTGATTTACGAGATAAAAATAAATATATTGTAACATCGTCTAAAAGTATGCAACAATAATGTAGAATAATAACTACGCTCCTACAGCCCATTCCAAACTGTACTTTCATTCGAGGTTCGCAATAGCTGACAACGCCACGGATAAAGAGAGAATTATAACTGGAAGAAATAATTGTCATCTTGGAATTATTTCCAGTGGTCGAAGAATTTGCTAGAAGTTTCTGGCTATCTGAAACTTCTGCTATATAAGGACAGATGGCGATCAATAGGAAAGACAGTGATTTTTAAACTGTGGCGAAGAGATTAGAAAAGTGATAATAGGCGAAGTTGTAATTTTGTGATAAATTGAAAGTTGAGAGTTAACAAGAAGGAGTAATTAGTTTGGATTTGTGAATTAAGTAATAGAAAGGAGATAAAGTGATTTGAGAGGAAAGAGACATTGTAAGAAAAGAATTGCGAAGGATAGTACAGTGTGAACCTGAATTGTTCTATAGACTAGAAAATAAAGAAATAAATTTCACAGAATATTGTTTTATCTACTCGAGCCGTAGCTCGCATATTACATTGGTGTCAGAAGTGGGATAAAACTTATTCTGTGAATAACTATTTCCGTGGTGTGAAATTGCACAAAAAAAAAAAAAAAACGATTTCTGTGTTGAGTTAATTAGTTGCGCAAAATGGGTCGCAAATTGGGAAAACTAACTATAACTCAACTAAAGGCAGAACTCAGTAAGCGGAACCTCGACACAACTGGGGGAAAAGATGCCCTGCTGATTCGTCTGGAAGAAGCAGTAACGCAGGAAGGTGAAAATCCGCACGACGTAGAGTTTGACGTGGAAGAGGAACCAGCAAGTACAGCAGCCGACCCGGGTATAACAAGTCTACTCCTGCAACTTAAGTTAGTCATGGACGAACAAAAGAAAGCAATAGAAGACCAAAGGAATTCTATAGAACTTAAGCTGGACGACCAAAAGAAAGCAATGGACGACCAGAGGAATTCTCTAGAACTTAAGCTGGACGAACAAAAGAAAGCAATGGACGAACAAAAGAAAGCAATGGACGAACAAAAGAAAGCAATGGACGAACAAAAGAATTCTCTAGATGCTCTGGAAAGTAAACTTGATGAGCAAAACAAGAACTTGGAATCCAAATTCGAAGTGATCGAAGAGAAAATCGAGAAGGTCGAGACGCAACTCGAAAAAGTCGAAACTAGTTTCGATGAAAATTTTGAGAAACATGAAACTCAGTTCGGGAAGATAGAGACTCAGTTTGAAAAAGAAGAAAAGCAAGTCGAAAGTCTTGCTAAGGAGCTCAGCAACGTGAAGAGACAGAAAGCACGGGAATATTCCACTGACGGTCTGAGAAGAAAGGAGATGCAGCCTCCTATCTTCGATGGTCAAACATCATGGCCAATTTATAAGAGGCAATTCGAAGCGGCCGCAATGACCAATAGCTGGGACGATGAAGAGAAGTCTATTGCACTCACGCTTGCACTGAGGGGTCCAGCTGTGGAGCTCTTGCAGACCATCCCGGAAGATAAACAGCAGAACTACGACTCTCTGGTTCAGGCTATCGAGATGCGGTTTGGGGATGAACACATGCAGCAGGTGTACAGGGTTCAGCTGCGTAGTCGAGTCCAGAAAAGGGGGGAAACGCTCCAACAGTTGCAAGCGGATATAGAGCGACTAGCCCATCTTTCATACCCTAAAGCCGGTGAGGAGCTTATCAACGAAATGGCGGTGGAAGCTTTTATTCAGGCCATAGAGGACAGACAACTGCAAATGGCTGTAAGGATGGCTGAAAAGCGAACACTCCCCGAGGCATTGGCATTCGCTTTGTCAATGAAGGCTGCGGACCAAGCATACCAGGGAATACACCGTGTCAGGGAAATGTCCGTCGTGGAATGCTCATGCCAGAGAACAGCCGTCAAAGCTCGCGGAAGTCAAATCCGTTGCTGGAATTGCAACCAAACCGGACACCTACAACGGCAGTGCAGAAGTGCACCTAGACGAGGAAATTGTCCACATTGCGGAAGTAGGAGAAGCAGAGAGGAAGCATCCTGTCGGTCAGACTTCCCAAAACCAGCAGTCGGGGGATGCGTAAGGACCAACTTCGCGGGGCAGAAGTTGGTTACTGGAATCGAGGCCCCCAGGACCACCATTCAAGTTTCGCAAACCAAACGGGGTAACAAGAGCCTGACAGTGGAGGCGCTAATCAACAAGAAGAAGTGCGTAGCCACCATCGACACAGGTGCCACCGCCTCCATTGTAAGAAGAGATATCGTCAAAGGCTCCTGGCTGCACAACACCAACAGCTACTGCCTGAAGACTGCCACAGGGGAAATGGCGAAGGTATTTGGAGAAGTTCGTCTTACGATTACTCTGGCAGGACTGACGTTCGCCCATGCGTTTCTGGTGGCAGATATATGCGACGAGTGCATCATCGGAATAGACTTCATGAAAGCAAATGAAGTAATCTTGGACATCGGGATGCAAGTACTGAGGTATCGAAATGTGGAGATTCCGATGGTGTACGGAAATGAGAATGCCGTAACTCTCAGGACAGTCATCAGCAAAGACGAAGTTTTGCCGCCGTCTTCAGAGACAATCATTTGGACGAAGCTGGAAGGTGATCTTGGGAGCCACCGATTCTACATAGTAGAACCAGACCCAGAGAAGAATTCTCAAGACTACATCTTGAGAAAGACGTTAGTCGAACCAAAGAACACCATGGTTCCAGTGAGAGTTTTGAACGCAAGACCACACACTGTCAAACTAAGGCGAGGGGAGGTGACTGGAAAATGCACGCCGATTACCGCCGTCGCAACAATATCTGAACGTGATGCTCCAAAACCTCTCCCATCACCTTGGACAGCGGAAACGAGAGAGACGATTCTCCAGTCCAGTGAGCTGAATCAGGAGCAGCGAACTATGGCAGAGAATCTTATCAATGAGTACGCTGATGTATTTGCCTCACAGGACGGAGAATACGGCCGAACACACCTGGTACAACATCGAATAGACACTGGTGATACTAGACCAATTCGTCAGCCTGCTAGGCGCCTTCCATTGGCAAAGCAGACAGAAGTTGCAGAGATGGTGTCGGCAATGGAGAAAGAAGGTCTGATTGAAAGTTCCAAAAGTCCGTGGGCATCACCGGTTGTACTGGTTAAGAAGAAAGATGGCAGCACGCGGTTCTGCGTGGACTATCGGCAGCTCAATTACGTCACCAAGAAAGACAGCTACCCTCTGCCACGGATTGACGACACGTTAGACACACTATCAGGAGCCCGATGGTTTTCCACTCTCGACTTGAAGAGTGGCTACTGGCAGGTACAGATCCATCCAGAAGACCGGGAGAAAACCGCCTTCACCGCAGGAAATGGGCTATGGCAATTCACGGTAATGCCATTCGGGCTGTGCAATGCTCCGGCGACTTTTGAGCGATTGATGGAATGTGTCCTGCAAGGGTTAACATGGAAAACCTGTTTGGTATACTTGGATGATGTCATCGTCGTAGGAAAATCGTTTGCGCAACACCGAGACAATCTAAGGGATGTGTTTCAAAGGCTTCGAAGTGCCCACCTGAAGCTCAACCCCAAGAAGTGCGCCCTGTTTAGAGCGGAAGTCAAGTACTTGGGGCACATAATTTCAGCGAAAGGAGTGAGAACCGATCCAGAGAAGGTCGAAGCGGTGAAAAACTGGCCAGTCCCCAAGGATAAACACCAACTAAGGAGCTTCCTGGGCCTAGCCACCTACTACAGACGGTTCGTGAAGGATTTTGCCGGGATCGCAAAGAACCTGCACCAGTTGACGGAAAAGGGAAAACAATTCAAATGGACAATTGAGTGCGAGAAGAGCTTCAAGGCACTTAAACAACGGCTATGCGATGCCCCGATACTGGCTTACCCCACTCCCGGGGAAACGTTCATTGTGGATGCAGATGCTAGTAATGTTGGGGTAGGAGCCGTACTCTCCCAGGTGCATGACGGCCAAGAGAAGGTGGTTGCGTACTTCAGCAAGGTGCTCTCTAAGCCAGAAAGGAACTACTGCGTGACAAGGAGAGAACTTCTAGCTTTGATCTTGGCTACGAAGCATTTTCACAAATACCTCTACGGGAGGAAGTTCGTTCTTCGCACAGACCATGCAGCCTTAAAATGGCTATTACAGTTCAAGAGTCCTGAGGGTCAGGTCGCAAGATGGATCGAAAGGCTGCAAATCTACGACTACGAAATACAGCATCGTAAAGGAAAACTCCACTCTAATGCGGATGCACTGTCCCGGAGACCATGCAGAACGGATTGTAAACATTGTGCGCGTCAGGAAGAACGGGAGCTGGTTTCCATCCAAAGAATGAGAGCCGAACCTATCGCCGGCTGGAGCGTAGATGAGATCCGGAACGCTCAGAAGGAAGACCCGGATATCGAGCCGATTCTGGCCTGGAAGGAGAACATGGAGAAACCGGATCATCAGGACATCTCTCACAGAAGCCCGACCTTAAAGGCATATTTTGCGCAGTGGGACTCCCTCCATGTCCAAGAAGGTGTTCTGAGAAGAAAATGGGAATCCTCCGACGGAAAGTCGTTTGTAATGCAGCTTGTAGTACCGCGGACGAGGGTCAAGGAGGTGTTACAGGAAATGCATGGCGGGGCGTCCGGAGGCCACTTGGGAGTGAATAAGACGCTAGAAAAGGTACGAGAACGTTTTTGTTGGTTAAAAGCGAAGGAAGATATCGAAGACTGGTGCAGAGAATGCGACGTGTGTGCAGCTAGTAAGGGTCCGAGAACCAAAACTCGAGGTAAGATGCACCAATACAACGTGGGAGCACCTTTCGAACGAATCGCCATTGACATCGCAGGGCCCTTTCCGGAAACCGACAATGGTAATCGGTATATACTCGTAGTGATGGACTACTTCAGTAAGTGGCCGGAAGCGTTTCCGATCCCTAACCAGGAAGCCAGAACCGTGGCGGAGCAGATCGTCTACAATTGGGTTAGCAGATTCGGTGTGCCCTTGGAATTGCATTCTGACCAAGGGAGGAACTTCGAGTCAAGAATCTTCCAAGAGATGTGTCAACTACTCGGAATCAAAAAGACAAGGACAACCCCGCTTCATCCACAGTCGGACGGTATGGTGGAGCGTTTCAATAGGACTTTGGACGAACATCTCTCGAAGGTCGTAGGTGACTACCAACGGGATTGGGACCGGCAGATTCCCTTGTTTTTGATGGCCTATAGAAGTGCCGTGCATAGCACTACTCGACATACGCCGTTCGAAATCTTATTTGGTGGAATAGCTCGTTTACCCAGTGAGGTGAAATTTGGATCTCCTACCAATGAGCCCAGAAATGAAGAAGAGTACGTGGCGGACCTTAGGGAAAGGCTTAGGGACATACACCAAAGGACCAGAAGCCAGATTAAGATAACGAGCGACCGCATGAAGACCAGGTATGATGCCAAGGCAACAACGTCAGGATTCCAGGAAGGAGATCTAGTGTGGCTGTATAATCCCCATCGCCAAAAGGGGAAATCACCTAAATTGCAGCGGAACTGGGAGGGTCCATACAGAATAGTAACCCGCATCAACGATGTTGTCTACCGCATCCAGCGAGGACCAAGGGCCAAAATGAAAGTGGTTCATGTGGACCGACTGAGTCGATACAATGGTCGAAGTGAGGACGCACTTGTTCGGGACGAACAAGTCTAAGAGGGGGGCAGTGTAACATCGTCTAAAAGTATGCAACAATAATGTAGAATGATAACTACGCTCCTACAGCCCATTCCAAACTGTACTTTCATTCGAGGTTCGCAATAGCTGACAACGCCACGGATAAAGAGAGAATTATAACTGGAAGAAATGATTGTCATCTTGGAATTATTTCCAGTGGTCGAAGAATTTGCTAGAAGTTTCTGGCTATCTGAAACTTCTGCTATATAAGGACAGATGGCGATCAATAGGAAAGACAGTGATTTTTAAACTGTGGCGAAGAGATTAGAAAAGTGATAATAGGCGAAGTTGTAATTTTGTGATAAATTGAAAGTTGAGAGTTAACAAGAAGGAGTAATTAGTTTGGATTTGTGAATTAAGTAATAGAAAGGAGATAAAGTGATTTGAGAGGAAAGAGACATTGTAAGAAAAGAATTGCGAAGGATAGTACAGTGTGTACCTGAATTGTTCTATAGACTAGAAAATAAAGAAATAAATTTCACAGAATATTGTTTTATCTACTCGAGCCGTAGCTCGCATATTACAATATATAAAATGAATTTATGAATCAAATTAATTATTTGTTCGTGTCATTAACAGCTTTTTAAAATAACCATTTACCAAAATGCGTCTATACCTATATAGGATATGTTGTTGGAATTCGAACTTCCTCGCTCCCTATTATTTGGAGTTGACAATACGAAATCTATTGCTCCTTCAAATTCAGTCGATTGAAATGGTGCTTCATTTTCACCGTTAATGCAACATATGTTGTGCAAAACGGCAGTTGCAACGATTATACACTGCACTTTTTCTAGAGAATTGGAAACCGCTTTTTCCAAACTCCATGGCTTCTTTCAAAGCAACAGCGAGTTCTAATTAAAGACTCATCGGATATAAATTTTCTTCTGGAGTTGCTACATTTAGAAGAGGAGTCATAATATAATTTTTGTTTTGGTATCCACTATCAGCAACTATGAAACTTTGGCCAAAGTCACCTCTCTCTAGACAGCGATCAATTTTTGAATTCCTGAAAATGCCAAATTACGTTATCTTAAGGCTAGTATCACACATCGTCTGCACATTGACTGAGAAGAACCCTTTGCGATTACGGTACAATTCCGCTTTACTTGCGCCTACTATAAAAATTTGAAAACATGTATTCTTTAGACAATAATGTTTTAAATTTAAAAATATATAGCTGGACTAAAAATTTTGACATGTGTGCAATCTAGAGCTGGTATAACATTTGGAAACTTTACGACATTATAAAATTATTTTTTTTATTTGAAAAATCCTCAGGTGTACTCGGAAAAACAATGAAGTGACTTCGTAGCAATGCTATGTTCTGTGTAACAGTTGTCACCACTTTTATTGCGTTCATCTTACCCCTAGGGTACTAGGGTATTTAGATCTCCAACATCAAGATCTGCCATAAAAACGTGCGGAACTAGAAGTCCGGCGACATCGATAGTGTCGACGCACGAATAACGGACTTCAGCGAAAATTCAGAGCCTTACGGACGAAAATACGGAACTCCGGACCAGGTTAAGTAAAATGACACTTCTCTGCGAAGAACAAAGAAAGGAATTAAATGTACTTAAAGCAGAAAATAAAGCATTTGATGATACATCGAAACCTCGTAATGAGTCTGCTGCGAGTTCAAACGTCCCCGATAACACGGATTATAAAACGGATGATGAAGAACCAAGACCAATTGGATTCTAAAAAAAACGACCAGTCAAGAAACGAAAAGCTGGCTCTTCGCCCGAAATGGTAACCAGGCAAGAAAACACACAAAATAAACGAGAAAGTAAAGAACAGCGTGACAAAATAAACACGCGTGCCGAAGAAAATCCACGAAATAAAGTACGACCACTGTCACCAATATACGTGATCGGAATTGCAGACTATAATAAACTGCATTCTTTTCTCAAACATTTGTTGCTATCCGATTTTGAAGTAACATCGCTCAACAACAACAAATGGAAAGTAAACGTAAAGAACTCAGACAGTTACCGCTCAGTATCTAATAAACTGAATACAGAAAAAATCCAGTAGTATACGTATGAAAATAAATCTGAAAGACCGATACGAGTCATAGCTAGAGGACTTCATGCCTCATGCCGAAAGGAAGATGTTGTTCACGATTTGAAGAACAAAAACTTTAAAATCGTCGATGATTTAAAATTAATTAAACGGAAAAAGCAAAAATTGGAAGGCCAGGAAACGATGGTTAAGCGCGAGCTTCTTCTTTTTATGCTAACCTTTGATAAGGCTGAGAGTTTAGATAAGATTTGCGAAATAAGAACAATTCTGAATGTCGTAGTAATAATCGAACCCATGCGCAAGAATACAAGGTTGATACCTCAGTGCAAACGATGCCAAGGATTCAACCATACGCAAACGTATTGCCGAAAAGAACCGCGATGTGTCAATTGCGCCGATAAACATCTTAGTCAAGAGTGTGGCGTAAACAAAAAAACCCCTGCAGTGTGTATTAACTGCAATGGTAAGCATCCGGCTAATTACAGAGGCTGTGAAGTAGCCAAGGAATTGCAAAAAAGAAGAGATCGACTTATGAAGCCTCAAAACCCACTTTCAAAACCGGTAAATAAGGAAAAGTCGAAAACTGCTGCAAGAAAGGTGACTAGTGACAACCGAGCCGACCCTGGCGTGCTTACGTACGCCCAAGCTGCGACATCAAACACCGATCAAATTCCACACCGGGTTAAGGTAAAAGCGCCTAAAGAAAAGCCATCAGATTTTGACATGCAGACGCGTGCTCAAGCATCAACATCAACAAAGACGAACACTGATAATTCGGAAAACCCCGTATCTCACGTCTTTTCCATTACCCTTGCGAGGCTTGAGGAGCAAACAAAAACAAACATGCTAATTGTCGAAAGGTTGGAAAAGCTTGAATATAAGCTTAACAACAGGAGCATTTCAAAACGAACATGACGAAACTTCTTAAAATTGTTGCATGGAACGCCAACGGTCTCATACAGAGACTAAACGAGCTAGAAATATTACTACGAGAAAATGATATTGACATATGTTTGATCTGTGAAACTCACCTGACGAAACTATCGCGTGTAAACATTACTGGATACAGTACCTATCACGCTTATCACCCGTCGGTGGCGGATCGTCTTTAATCATAAAAGATTGCATCGAACACTCTGAAGAGATTATGATAGAGCTTGAAACAATGCAAGTGAGCACTGTACGCTTGAAAAATGGACATTACTCTTTCAATGTCTCGTCTATTCATTGTCCACTGCGTTGCAGGCTTGAAAAAAATGATTTTACAAATATTTTCAACTCTCTTGGTCCGAATTTTATTATTGGCGGTGATTTTAATGCAAAACACACCTTCTGGGGTTCAAGATGTGTCTCACAAAAAGGCAAAGCACTTTATAACGCTTGATAGCAACAAAATACCCGATCTGATCGATTTCTTTGTTGTAAAAGGAATACCAGACTTGAAATTGATGAAAGTTTTGATCTCTCTTCCGATCATTCCCCTATCATTCTAGCGATGAGCGAACGCCTAATTAAAAAAGATGTACCTGCTAGACTAACTAGCAGAAAAACTGATTGAGAAGGCTTTAAAAAAGACGTTGAAGAACATATCGAACTGAGAGTATCACTTAGGATGTCTTTTGAATTCGAAATCGAAGTTGATCGTTTTGTTGAAGTTCTGCAGCGTGCCGCGTGGAAAAATACTCCCTATCAAAGGAAAACGCCGATCAATCATGCCCAAAAATATCCACCGGAAATAAAAAAAATGGTAAGGGAGAAGAGAAAAGCGCGTAAAAAATGGCAACAAAATCGTGCTCCGCAACATAAATCGCTTGTGTAACTTGTCAAAAAAGGCCATTGTTGATTTTAAAAATCGGACAATACAAACCAGCATTGAAATCTTAACAGCGGAAAAAGATTCCAATTAATCGCTCTGGAAAGCAATAAAAGGCATTAAGAAACCGAAAATACAAGCGGCTCCAATCAAGGGAAATGACAACGAATGGGCTAAGAATGATAAAGACAAACCAGAAGTCTTTGCTGCCCATTTAGAAGATTTAGAACATTTAAACCATTTGATGGACAAGCGTTTGTTGAAAATGATAATGCGTCGGATATAGCAATTCACAATTACGCAGTAAGAAATGCAAGGCTGACCGAACTTCAACAAGAAATAAAGAAACTGAAACCGAATAAAGCTCCTGGATACGACCTAATCACAGGAGAGCTTCTTAAATCGTTACCTCGAAAAGCGTTAGTTAAGTTCCTCTACATTATAAATGCAGCGATAAGACTAGAATATGTTCCGAGTCAATGGAATGTCGCGGAAGTAATAATGATTCTGAAGCCAGGAAAACCGCCGAATGATAAAAAATCATATAGACCTATTTCGCTGCTGCCAATTATGTCTAAAGTTTTCGAAAGAATAGTACTTAAGCGATTACAGCCAGTTATAGAAGAAAGATCTCTTATTGCTAATTACCAGTTTGAGTTTAGAACCAAGCACTCAACAATAGACCAAGTGCATAGAATAACTGATTTAATTGAGAAAGCTTACGAAGAAAAAAAGATTTGCTCGGGCGTATTCCTTGATGTTTCTCAAGCTTTTGACAAGTTCTGGCATGAAGGATTGAAATATAAATTACGACAAGTTCTGCCGAAACACTTATATAATATTCTGGAAAAATACTTGACGAATCGACTTTTCCGAGTCAAACATGGAAATTAATATTCAGAATTTAAAGAAATATGGACTGGGGTGCCACAGGGAAGTGTCCCTGGACCACTTTTGTATCTATTATATACTCGCGATATACCGCAAGAAGAAGGAACCGTATTAGCTACATTTGCTGACGACACTACCATCCTGGCAACGGGTAAAACGATCGAAGAAACGACTGAAAAATTGCAAGAAGCATTGAATAAAGTAAATGAATGGACAAAGATTTGGCGACTAGCTTTAAATGAAAACAAATCTGTTCATGTCAATTTTACTTATAAGAAAATAAATAATTTGCCGATCTTTTCAAACTCGGTTTAAATTCCGTTTGCAAACGAGGCTAAGTATCTTGGAATGACACTTGATGCTAAGCTGAAAAAACGTAAAGAACTCGAAACTAAATGCAGAGAAATGTACTGGTTACTTGGAAAACATTCCAAGCTAAAGCAAGTGCTAAAGCCGGTATGGACATATGGAATAGAACTTTGAGGTTGTACCAAAATAAGTAATGTCAATATTTTACAAACTTTTGAAAATAAAGTGTTAAGATCAATAGTTAATGCACCGTGGTTTATTAGAAATAGCGATATCCATGGAGATTTAGGAATTGCAACAGTCGAACATGAAATCAAAAACTTAGCGCGTAAGCATAAAGACAGATTACAGGGACATGTTAACAATGAAGTTCTTCGAATCCTAGATGAGAGAAATCTACTGCGTCGTCTACAAAGGACCAAATCTTTCGACTTAACGCGATAGCAAGAAACCCCGTCTAATTTACGGAACAACTTTCAATGGAAAGGGACCTACCAAACGATCTCAATACGTGAAAGAAAAACTGCTGGATACGTCAAAACTTAGTTGTAATAAACAAAGAAATTTATCACGAAGGGAGGTTTTTTTAGTGAGTAAAAATCTCACACTACTATGAGCACGTGCTATCGATCCTCATAGCGTCTTCATGAAGATTTCTTACCTACCATCGGAAAAAAAAAAAAATTAACCACACATTTTTCACCATCGCTATAAACAGTTTTTAGACTTTAATCTATTCGACTTGGTGTTCTAAATCCTGGTGATCTCGATTTAATAAAATAATTATCTGAGGACTCTGACTTCTTGTGACATTAGGTTTATTCTTTCCTGACGTACGGCTGCACATTTCTCCATGGTTTATTATCAATGACGGATCTGAAATTTATACTTTGCTATGGGAATCCTTAGAAAAAAAAAGAAATCTGCAAATGCATCTACTCGTACATCGGCTTTTAATACAGTGCTAAATTTTAATGCAATCATTGAACAAGTGTATTCAGATAAAAGGTCATTACATGTTCTTGAAAACGAACTTGGTATTTTGCGTCGAAGTAATCTATTTATTAATGAATTCTACGCTGCAGTTGATAAAAACGTAACCCTTATAATCAATAAAAATATTATGGCACATAGCGGTAGCAATGAGGTTATCGTTGCTCTCAATGAGCGTGACAAATGCTTTGCATATTTTTATTTCCGGTCTGCGAAAATCCTTATTCGACATATTATTTTCTTCTCGTCCAGGAGATCAACCGACTGTGCTAGCCACGGCATAAAAGCTAGAAAAAATCCACAAGCGATACGAATTTGCACGTATGTTTGCAGTTAGATGATCAAATTACCTCCGAATGCAATTTAATCAATCAATTAACCAAAAGCTACTGCATTTGTTGAACCAGATAGGGCATTACCTTATAATACGCCCGTTAAAGTCACCATACGCACAACGACTATTTCAGCAGTGAAGTTCTTAAATACTGAAATAAAATCATTGCCTCGGGACGGAATCATTCGAACATCTTGTTGGCTATATAATTCCCGAATTCATGCAGTTAATCAGACCTATCGTGAATTCTGATGGATAAAAAAGTTCCCCCGGAAAATTTTATTCCCGCGAAACAAATTTCAGTATCATGAAATTCCTGTGGAATTTCTTTTCCCACAGATTCAATCTTACAACTTGCAAATGTGAAAAAACGCATTCGAAATTATATTTGAATATTTTGACAGCAACTACTCGTATTGTGTACTTGAAATCTTTAAAATTTGTTGAATATTTGAGATTCTTAGAAATTTAAAATAAAGAAAACGCTGAAGGATGTTCACGATTGCGTCTACATCTAATAGAAGTTGAATTACATGAAGAAATGCAGCATAATAAGTTAAGGATAACTCGAAGAAATCTAAGTGATAAAAGTAATCCCTTAGAGTTACAGGATACATTGTAAGTAGGAACATAATTTTTATTATTTAACCCATTTAATTGTGTTATCAATTGATTTCAGAGGCATTTCAGATTCAACAAGCCAATGTTCGCATACTCGTATGTGTCAGAAATACGAGTATTGTCCAACTCATTACATCCTCGCAAAAAGCTCTTTGCAGTTGCACAAATAATAAAGAGGTACGACATTGGGTTGTCACATGCTTCCTTATCAGAAATTCTTTCCGAAGTGCTAAACGTGTTCGAGTCAGAGCTTTGTGCATCTTGAAACAATATAAATATGACATCAAAGAAAAATCAGCAGCGCGACTAAATTTCTATGAAAAATTCAACATTCCTGGAATAATAGGGTGTATAGATGGTACCCATGTGAGAATAATCGGTCCAAAAGAAAATAAACATCTAAATATAATATAATAGAAAAGGCTTTATAGTCTCAACGTTTTACTCATAAGTTTGTTATATTTAGCTATGAGTCCCTTTTTTATCTTCAGTTCATTCTGCATTATTAGCTTTGTGATTCCAAAATAAGAATACGCTTTGTTGATGTGACTCATCCTGGAACGTGCCATGATTCGTTAATATGGAATGTTGGTGCATTACGTTCGTGAATGAAGTAAAAATATTTAGCCAGAGAAAGAAATTCTTGGCTGTTCGGTGTGTTTTCTTTTTCCACGTTCATTTTCATTTCGTAATATTTACAATGATATTTGGTTTATTTTTTTAAAGGAGATGCAGGCTATCCTTTGGAATCATGGTTATTAACTCCTTATAGAACTAATGAGGAAGACTCACCGGAAGATAATTTTAACAAAATTCACTCTAGTGCACATAATTGAAAGAACAATTGTAGTTCTCAAGAACAGATGGAGATGGAGATGTTTACTGGGTGCAAGTGAAAAAGCTGTAAAAATTGTAAATATATGCTGTGCTTTGTACAATATTTGAATTCATTTCAACACCGATGATATGCATATTGCTGAATTTGGCTTACCTCTTTCTGACGAAGGAATTGAAATAGTTGAAAGCAATGATATACAGGAGCCCAGAGGCTCAGAATTCCTTGCTGAAGCACAACAGCTAAGAAGGGAAAAAACAAGTTCCCTTTAAAATTCATACATTTATTTTATTAAAGAAAAGAGTATCTACACAATTCAATAAAACAAAAATAAAAGAATTCATTTATTTCCAACAACAAAAATGAAGGAATTCTAATTTAATTTCTGAAGTTTCTCCCCTTTCTATTTCAAGAATTTATTCCTTTAGCTTTATTTTTGTCGTTCGTATGTTCTAAAACGTTCTACTTCTTTATGATGCCGTTTAATTTCTTGTAACATACTCGTAAACTTATGTTTTTTATAAATTTGATCTATAGACCGGTATATTTTTTGATACTTGTTTCCATTTGAATCTGATGATTTTTGACTGCATTTGTTCTATCGGCCACCTTATCACAGAATTCGCGCTATATTCTAAGTTCTTTTTCTAGATTTCGCTAGTACTTTTACATTGCCCCGATTCGTCCTTTTTTGATGTATTGGTGTTTTTACGTTGAGGTGTTTCTTGAGTTTTATTGGTCGGTTTCTCTAAATAATTCATAATGGTTGTTAATTCGTTCTCCTTTATTTCCTCCATCTAACAAAATAAACCTACTAAGCAAAGCTGGAGTCGTAATAATAATCTTATACCCATTTGTAAACATGTCTACACTTAACCTTGAAAACTAGCTCATAATGTACAAAGTTATATATTTCAAGCTCTTATGGTTTATGGTGCCCATGTTTGGTATAATTGCGCACGCAGCATATTAATAAGACGCAAATCATGCAAAACAAGATCCTCAAAATGATTATTGGCTTACCGTGGCACTTCTCCATTTCTGAACTGTATAACCTGTCAAACGCAAGCAAGTTTTCCGATAAATGTTAATTTTCGGAAAATCTATATATAAGGCAATTATTGACAAACTAGCTCGTAAGTTTTTTGTAAGTAAAAAAAAAATTTGTTGTTAAAAAAAAATATTTATATACAGTACCATGCACGTAATTAGAAACGCCAAAGGTGTGAGAATTCTTTTCGTGATAGCGGATAGGGTTTCGGCCTTAGCACAGTGAAATTTTCGTTTTTACTGTACATATTAATCAAGCTTTTTATTTACGTCAACAATATGTCTTATAATACCGTTACTTTTTTTTTAATGAATTTAACTTTATGAAGAGTACAAAACTAGTCGTGCACATAATTAGAAACACTTATTGTTTTTAAGGAATTTGTTTTTTATTTTTGGAAAAATGCTAATATTTCACCGCGTAACCACGATTGCTAACTACTGCTTGCAATCTACGAGACATAGACTCAATTAGAGTTATACATACGCTTGGTGGAATAGACTCCCAAGCAATTTTTGATTCCTCATACAGGACTCCAAGTTTTCCGGCTTTTTTGAATCTCACTTTTCTTTTGAGAATCTTCCACAAATTCTCAATTGGATTGAGATCCGGACTACATGATGGCCAGTCGATTGAATTTACTAAATTTTCGGCAATCCATTTTTTTTTTGGTGTAGGCCGCGGTGTGTTTTGGATCGTTGTCTTTCTGTAACTTCCAAATTACTTTCAAATTCTCATCTGCATATGGCAGCATTACGTTTTGCAGAATGTTGCAGTATTGCACCTTGTCGATAAAAAATAAATAAATATTTGGCGCAACAGCTCTTTAAGTGCCAGGGCCTAGCTTCTCACAACCACTCGTGTTGTGTGCGTCACATTTTTCACACGAATGGAAGGGACCTACAGTTTAGTGCCGTGTATCCGAACGGCAATTTGTTTTGAGAAGCTTTCTCCTAACAACAATACTCTCGGATGTTTGTCAGACGTTCGTGAGAGGTGGGATCGTGAAAAAACTTTTTGGTGTTTTCTGGGATTCGAACTTGGAACCTCTTGCGTAGTGATCCAACACACTAACCACTACGCCACGACGCCCACTTGTCCATATGCCCTTCAATTTTATGGATTGGACCCACTCCACGCTAGGACATTGTCCCCATATCATTATACTACCACTTCCGTGTTTGAGAGTTGGACGAGTGTATCTGGGATCAATGTCCCTTGAATTTGGTAGGCGAACATACGGCTTACCATCCGAAGAAACTCTATTTATCTTAGTCTCATCGGTAAAAAGCACATTTTTCTATTGTTCGACGGTCCAATGGCCATATTTATGGGCAAACTCCAAACGTTTCTTTCGATGCCGTTCGGTTAACAAGTGCTTCTTTCTGGCTATGCGTCCAAAAAGTCCTGCTTCAAGTAACCTTCGCTTAACTGTGTCCACAGATGGTCCGCTTTCTGTGCTGCTAAAAACTGCAGCACGAATCTCCCGTGCGTTGGAATGCGGTTCTTTTTTACTCTCACGCACGATAAGTACGTCTTCCGTGGTGTGGTACTCTTGGTTTGCGCTTAACTTTTTCAACTGTGCCATTCTTCCATATATACTGAATAGCATTAAATACCATCTTTTTGGAACAGTTTAGCGCTTCTGCTATTTCTCTACAGGACTTTTCTGTTATGGCTAGAAATGTGGAAACGGGTCCTAACTTCGCAAGACTTGTTTTTTCTCATAATGTAAAACTCTAAAAATAATTCAGTTGTAGCCGTAAATGTGAATAGAACTAGAATACACTCACAAACCAGTGGATATTGCTCTTCTAAATATTTTTTTTTTATTAAATATGGCGAAATTAATGCTTCGGTTCTAATTATATGCACGACCACTTTAACACTTTTCACTCAGTTTGTTCAGAGATAAAAAAAAGTAACGGTATTGTATGACATATTGTTGATCTGAATAAAAAGCTTGATTAATATGTGCAGTAAAAACGAAAATTTCACTGTGCCCCATCCGCTATAACGAAAAGAATTCTCGCATCCTTGGCGTTTACGTACACGGCACTGTATATACATATATATATATTGCCAATGGATTGTCACACCCACTAAAGTTTTCCCAAATACATGCCCATGCTACTACATCAATTTAATCAATATTATACCTGAATGAGCACTAGCTCCTCCACTCATCTACTTAAATAAATAAATAAAATAAAAAAAATATTTCCTCCATCTGGTATGTTGATAAATTTGGTGCAGGGAAATAACTTCACATAATACAAATAATTTCACTTTTTTTTTTTATTTTTTTTATTTCCCACCAATAATTTGAGAATTTCTCGATTCTAACTGGAAAGCAAGGGGTGGGCGTGGTGTAGTGGTAACATCAACGCTTGTCACGCTCTTGGTTCACGGTTCAAATCCTGATCTCAACAATCATCTATTTATTTCGTCTAAAATAAATAAAAAAGTCGATCAATTGCGAAAGCTTAGTCAACTCTACTGCGAAGGCATAACATTGACAGTAGGGTGGTCATATGTCTTAAATGCAACTTGATCATGGTGTTGACATCAGGTGGAGGGAAAAATCTTGTTATCTCGACGATATTCTTGGAATTTACTGAAACTTAATGCCACTTAAGTTTCAAACCCACTACACCAATTTTTCTTTCTCTCTCTCAATTTCTACAAACGCCCGTGCCCTGAAATAATTTAATGGTATTCATATCCCATTTGGCGCGCGAAAATTATGCAAAAAAAAAAAAAAAGCAAAAACGAAATGGAATTATTTATAAGGATTTTAGTATAATTTTATTAACATTATGAATAATTAAAAAAAATTATTTCATATATAGCAAAATATTTATAAGAATCAACAATTTATATCAAATTATATATTCAAAATGAATACATTTTGAAACAAACATATTTTAAGTAGGTATTTTTATAATTACAAAAAAGACTTTAACAACATTTTGAACAATAGTTCTACAAAATGGACATTTATTTATTTAGCTTAATTCAAGCAGAACTTAAAAACTACACCAAAACTAGATTATTACTAAACATAACTTAAGACTAAGGCTAAGTACTAAAACTAACCTTAAAACTAAAACTAAAATGACTAGGGCGGAGGAGTGGAAGTGGAATTCCGGAGGGCGTTTCTGAGTGCAAATCTGTTACAGTGAAAATCAAAAGAGCTTGGCGCTCCGTTGGCCAAACGTAGCATTCTACACATTGGCTCGTTACAGAAATAATTGGTGCGATGAAAATTGTTAGTCGATGTTTCCTGCTAACAGCTAATGTACAAAGAATACGTCAGCAATTTCTCGACGTATTTCAAGTGGCAGTACGTTAATTAATTTCAAACGATTCTCATAAGAGGGTAAGTTATATCTGTCAGACCGCGAAGAGCAAAACGGATGAACATGCGTTTAACAGCCTCTATTCGAAGGGAATGGGTATCATGATAGGGGGAACATACTTAGCTAGCATATTCGAGGATTGGCCTAACAAATGTGAAGTAGAGAGATTTCGTGACGTAGGTGTTCGAGAATTCTTTAGACCAGCGTTTAACGAAACCGAGCGCAGAGTTGGCTCTGCTAATAATGTTATTGTAACATAATGCAGCATAATACCTACGCTCCAACGACTATGCAACACATTCCGAAGTGCCTTTTCATTCGAACATAATTTCGTTCCGAAGTGTCTTTTCATTTGAGGTTCATGTCCGCAGTTCGTGTCCACAGTTCGTGTCCATGATAAGAGACGGATAATATCTAAGACAACGTCACGGAATTAAGAGAGAATTATAACCGCAAGAAATTATTGTCATCTTGGAATTATTACATCAGAATTCCCTTGTTCCAGTGGTCGAAGAATTTGCTAGAAGTTTCTGGCTATCAGAAATGCTGCTATATAAGGAAAACTCACACTTGGACTGAGGGGTCCAGCTGCGGAGTTCTTGCAGACCATCCCGGAAGATAAACAGCAGAACTACGACTCTCTGGTTCAGGCTATCGAGATGCGGTTTGGGGATGGACACATGCAGCAGGTGTACAGGGTTCAGCTGCGTAGTCGAGTCCAGAAAAGGGGAGAAACGCTCCAACAGTTGCAAGCGGATATAGAGCGACTAGCCCATCTTTCATACCCTAAAGCCGGTGAGAAGCTTATCAACGAAATGGCGGTGGAAGCTTTTATTCAGGCCATAGAGGACAGACAACTGCAAATGGCTGTAAGGATGGCTGAAAAGCGAACACTCCCCGAGGCATTGGCATTCACTTTGTCAATGAAGGCTGCGGACCAAGCATACCAGGGAATACACCGTGTCAGGGAAATGTCCGTCGTGGAATGCTCATGCCAGAGAACAGCCGTCATGGATGAAGACAAAGCTCGCGGAAGTCAAATCCGTTGCTGGAATTGCAACCAAACCGGACACCTGCAACGGCAGTGCAGAAGTACACCTAGACGAGGAAATTGTCCACATTGCGGAAGTAGGAGAAGCAGAGAGGAAGCATCCTGTCGGTCAGACTTCCCAAAACCAGCAGTCGGGAAATACGTAAGGACCAACTTCGCGGGGCAGAAGTTGGTTACTGGAATCGAGGCCCCCAGGACCACCATTCAAGTTTCGCAAACCAAACGGGGTAACAAGAGCCTGACAGTGGAGTCACTAATCAACAAGAAGAAGTGCGTAGCCACCATCGACACAGGTGCCACTGCCTCCATTGTAAGAAGAGATATCGTCAGAAGCTCATGGCTGCACAACACCAACAGCTACTGCCTGAAGAAGTTTGGAGAAGTTCGTCTTACGATTACTCTGGCAGGACTGACGTTCTCCCATGCGTTTCTGGTGGCAGATATATGCAACGAGTGCATCATCGGAATAGACTTCATGAAAGCAAATGAAGTAATTTTGGACATCGGGATGCAAGTACTGAGGTATCGAAATGTGGAGATTCAGATGGTGTACGGAAACGAGGATACAGTAACTCTCAGGATAGTCATCAGCAAAGACGAAGTTTTGCCGCCGTCTTCAGAGACAATCATTTGGACGAAGCTGGAAGGTGATCTTGGGAGCCATCGATTCTACATAGTAAAACCAGACCCAGAGAAGCATTCTCAAGACTACATCGTGGGAAAGACGTTAGTCGAACCAAAGAACACCATGGTTCCAGTGATAGTTTTGAACGCGAGACCACACACTGTCAAACTAAGGCGAGGGGAGGTGACTGGAAAATGCACGCCGATTACCGCCGTCGCAACAATATCTGAACGTGATACTCCAAAACCTCTCCCATCACCTTGGACAGCGGAAACGAGAGAGACGATTCTCCAGTCCAGTGAGCTAAATCAGGAGCAGCGAACTATGGCAGAGTATCTTATCAATGAGTACGCTGATGTATTTGCCTCACAGGACGGAGAATACGGCCGAACACACCCGGTACAACATCGAATAGACACTGGTGATACTAGACCAATTCGTCAGCTTGCTAGGCGAAGCAGACAAAAGTGTCGGCAATGGAGAAAGAAGGTCTGATTGAAAGTTCCAAAAGTCCGTGGGCATCACCGGTTGTACTGGTTAAGAAGAAAGATGGCAGCACGCGGTTCTGCGTGGACTATCGGCAGCTCAATGACGTCACCAAGAAAGACAGCTGTCCTCTGCCACGGATTGAGGACACGCTAGACACACTATCAGGAGCCCGATGGTTTTCCACTCTCGACTTGAAGAGTGGCTACTGGCAGGTACAGATCCATCCAATGGAAATGGGCTATGGCAATTCACGGTAATGCCATTCGGGCTGTGCAATGCTCCAGCGACTTTCGAGCGATTGATGAAATGTGTCCTGCAAGGGTTAACATGGAAAACCTGTTTGGTATACTTGGATGATGTCATCGTCGTAGGAAAAACGTTTGCGCAACACCGAGACAATCTGAGGGACGTTTTTCAAAGGCTTCGAAGTGCCCACCTGAAGCTCAACCCCAAGAAGTGCACCCTGTTTAGAGCGGAAGTCAAGTACTTGGGGCACATAATTTCAGCGAAAGGAGTGAGAACCGATCCAGAGAAGGTCGAAGCGGTGAAAAACTGGCCAGTCCCCAAAGATAAACACCAACTAAGGAGCTTCCTGGGCCTAGTCACCTACTACAGACGGTTCGTGAAGGATTTTGCCGGGATCGCAGAGCCTGCACCAGTTGACGGAAAAGGGAAAACAATTCAAATGGTCAATTGAGCGCGAGAAGAGCTTCAAGGTACTTAAACAACGGCTATGCGATGCCCCGATACTAGCTTACCCCACTCCCGGGGAAACGTTCATTGTGGACACAGATGCTAGTAATGTCGGGGTAGGAGCCGTACTCTCCCAGGTGCATGACGGCCAAGAGAAGGTGGTTGCGTACTTTAGCAAGGTGCTCTCTAAGCCAGAAAGGAACTACTGCGTGACAAGGAGAGAACTTCTAGCTTTGATCTTGGCTACGAAGCATTTTCACAAATACCTCTACGGGAGGAAGTTCGTTCTTCGCACAGACCATGCAGCCTTAAAATGGCTATTACAGTTCAAGAGTCCTGAGGGTCAGGTCGCAAGATGGATCGAAAGGCTGCAAATCTATGACTACGAAATACAGCATCGTAAAGGAAGGCTCCACTCTAATGCGGATGCACTGTCCCGGAGACCATGCAGAACGGATTGTAAACATTGTGCGCGTCAGGAAGAACGGGAGCTGGTTTCCATCCAAAGAATGAGAGCCGAACCTATCGCCGGCTGGAGCGTAGATGAGATCCGGAACGCTCAGAAGGAAGACCCGGATATCGAGCCGATTCTGGCCTGGAAGGAGAACATGGAGAAACCGGATCATCAGAACATCTCTCACAGAAGCCCGACCTTAAGGCATATTTTGCACAGTGGGACTCCCTCTATGTCCAAGAAGGTGTTCTGAGAAGAAAATGGGAATCCTCCGACAGAAAGTCGTTTGTAATGCAGCTTGTCGTGCCGCGGACGAGGGTCAAGGAGGTGTTACAGGAAATGCATGGCGGGGCGTCCGGAGGCCACTTGGGAGTGAATAAGACGCTAGAAAAGGTACGAGAACGTTTTTATTGGTTAAAAGCGAAGGAAGATGTCGAAGACTGGTGCAGAAAATGCGAAGTGTGTGCAGCTAGCAAGGGTCCGAGAATCAAAACTCGAGGTAAGATGCACCAATACAACGTGGGAGCACCTTTCGAACGAATCGCCATTGACATCGCAGGGCCCTTTCCGGAAACCGACAATGGTAATCGGTATATACTCGTAGTGATGGACTACTTCAGTAAGTGGCCGGAAGCGTTTCCGATCTCTAACCAGGAAGCCAGAACCGTGGCGGAGCTGATCGTCTACAATTGGGTTAGCAGATTCGGTGTGCCCTTGGAATTGCATTCTGACCAAGGGCGGAACTTCGAGTCAAGAATCATCCAAGAGATGTGTCAGCTACTCGGAATCAAAAAGACAAGGACAACCCCGCTTCATCCACAGTCGGACGGTATGGTGGAGCGTTTCAATAGGACTTTGGACGAACATCTCTCGAAGGTCGTAGGTGACTACCAACGGGATTGGGACCGGCAGATTCCCTTGTTTTTGATGGCCTATAGAAGTGCCGTACATAGCACTACTCGACATACGCCGTTCGAAATCTTATTTGGCGGAATAGCTCGTTTACCCAGTGCGGATCTCTTACCAATGAGCCCAGAAATGAAGAAGAGTATGTGGCGGATCTTAGGGAAAGGCTTAGGGACATACACCAAAGGACCAGAAGCCAGATTAAGATAACGAGCGACCGCATGAAGACCAGGTATGATGCCAAGGCAACAACGTCAGGATTCCAGGAAGAATATCTAGTGTGGCTGTATAATCCCCATCGCCAAAAGGTGAAATCACCTAAGTTGCAGCAGAACTGGGAGGGTCCCTACAGAATAGAAACCCGCATCAACGATGTTGTCTACCGCATCCAGCGAGGACCAAGGGCCAAAATGAAAGTGGTTCATGTGGACCGACTGAGTCGATACAATGGCCGAAGTGAGGATGCACTTGTTCGGGACGAACAAGTCTAAGAGGGGGGCAGTGTAACATAATGTAGCATAATAACTATGCTCCAACGACTATGCAACACATTCCGAAGTGTCTTTTCATTCGAACACAATTTCGTTCCGAAGTGTCTTTTCATTCGAAGTTCGTGTCCGCAGTTCGTGTCCACAGTTCGTGTCCACAATTCGTGTCCATGATAAGAGACGGATAATATCTAAGACAACGTCACGGAATTAAGAGAGAATTATATCCGCAAGAAATCATTGTCAGCTTGGAATTATTATATCAGAATTTCCTTGTTCCAATGGTCGAAGAATTTGCTAGAAGTTTCTGGCTATCAGAAATGCTGCTATATAAGGACAGATGGCGATCGAGGCAAGGCAGTTGGTTTTGAACCGCACGAGGATATTGGAAAAGTGATAACAGCCGAAGTTGTAATTTTGTGATAAATTGAAAGTTGAGAGTTAACAAGAAGAAGTAATTAGTTTGGATTTGTGAATTAAGTAATTGAAAGGAGATAAAGTGATTTGAGAGGAAAGAGACCTTATAAGAAAAGAATTTGCGAAGAATAGTATAGTGTGAACTTGAATTGTTCTATAGACTGGAAAATAAAGAAATAAATTTCACAGAATATCGTTTTATCTACTCGAGCCGTAGCTCGCATATTACATTATCAATATGGCAGCGGAAATTAAGTTCTCTGTCGCAGATAATACCCAAATCGCGCAAAGAAGTTACAGAAGGAACGTGCTCGTCAGAGATGAAATCGGATCTAGGGGCTGGTGGAAGACTCTTTCGGGAATATGTAATAGCTTGACATTTGTTGACATTGGGCTCAAGAAAATTATGTTGACACCAGGTTGAAAAGTTGATCAAGTCAGCTTGAAGTGGGCGAGAGTTAATGGGGTTTGATATGTGCCTGTAGATTTTCATGTCATCAGCGTAGATAGATAAATAAATAAAATTGTGGCAATTACATCAACTTCTTTGCCATCCTCTAATGCACACAGAGTGATAGATACGAATTCCGTTAAGTTAGTAGCTATTGACCTTCCCTTAAGAAATCCGTGCTGGTTTGGGGGAAAAGATAGACTTACAATGGAATAATATTGTATCGTAAACAATGCTTTCAAAGAGCTTAGGAACGCAGTGGGCCGGTAGTTTGATATTTCATTCTTAGGACCCTTTTTGTGAAGGAGAATTATGTAAGAGCTCTTCCAAAGCTTGGAAAAGACTCCTTGTGCGATAGATATTTGGAAGAGAGCCGTGAGGGGTTGGGCCAGATGGTTCACCCAATTTTTCAGTACTATTGCAGGGAGACCATCAGGACCAGGAGAGTATTCGTTCTTCAGTTTTTTTTATATTTTCTTTCACGTGTTCCACGGTTATGTCAACGGAGACTAACGAGGTTTGGGCACAGCTTTTCATGTAGGAGAAGTATTCAAAATCAACTTCAAGCCCATGGTTGCAAAATGATTGGCTGAAAAAGTGAGCAAATAAATTTGCGACTATCGTAGGATCACCGGAGGAAGTGTTAGACAATTTTAATAAGATTGAGGAACGCGAGTTTTCAACCATTTTTGAGTAGCAATCTTGGTAAACTTTCAAATGATTGCATGGTTGCAATAAAATGTCATTTTTTTTTTAGTGTTTTCTGTAAAATGTTCTTTTAGTGAATCGTCATTTTCAACTGACTAGACGTCTTCATCATTTGGAAGTAAATCCGATTTTTTATCGAAAATTTTAATGATTTGTGGTAAAAACTCGAATATTCTGATTTTATTTCCTGTCAGTTTTGTAGTCAAATTATCAATTAATTGATTTCTTTTTTTGAAAAATTGTTTTGGACCTTCGAAAAGCTAAAAAAAATTGACCATCCAAAGCTGATACAAAGTCCCTAGTCGTGTTGTATTCCTCATGAAGTAAACAGTCTAAGAATTTGAAGAAATTTCCATGCCTATGAATTTTGTTTCGTAGTAGCTTTCCAAGGCGTTTGTAGTTCTCATATTTTCACTGGCCACAGAAAAATTTATTGGGGTTTCCTATAAAAGCAATTACCACGTTTATATGCAGAGTCGAGGGATAGAGTTGGAATCGAGTTGAGATTTCGATCTTAGTATTTCTACACACCGAGTCGAAAGATTGAAAAATTCAAACGTGGTTGAACTGACAGATGTGTATAGACATTCTGCTTTTGATTGTGTTAGTGTTCTGTTGAGTAAGATTCGTTATCTGAAATCACACACACGCAGAAACATGTCAGTTCAACCCCTCAACCCTGGTATACATGCATTTTTCTAACTCGATCCAGCTCTGTTTTCTGAGTCGAGTTGAGTCAATCCCATTTCAACTCGATCTGCGTTTATATGAATCTCAAGCAGGAATACTTTCAAAAACAGAAGAAAATTACGCCACCAATGAGCGTGAACTTCTGGCAATAGTGTGGGCATTGGGTGCCCTTATTGCCAGATGTCGATGGCTCACTTAGACTATATAGAGACCATTGTATCCAATTTGTTTGAAAACCCTGGGAACCTAAAGTTTTAGACCGCTAGTTAAACCACCCAGCTAACTGAATGAATCTGAAAAGTTTTTTAAGCTCAATATTACTGGTCCAGTGCAGGACAGTCACACAGTAGATGTCGAATGGATTCTATACCTTTATCGTCCCTACAGGTTCTACAATAGTTATTGTATGGAAGACCTAGTCAGCTGCATGATTACTCACCGAGCAGTGTCCAGTCAGGACGCTAACGACCGTTCGAATTTCCCTACTATACTTTATTAGATTTCTTATCGAATACTATCATACCAGATCATAGTACATGTGTCTAATAGATAGCTTTCTCAATGGATTCTGTGAATATTTTCTCATATATGATAGTATGCTAAGCGATGTGCTACCGTCAATTAGGGCCTGTGAGGAATTTAAACCCTGTGCCATTTAAACCCAATTTAAACCCAATTTGGCCCCTGTGCCAACATCCATTTTGGATCCGTTGGTATGTATGTCGGACCAGTTCCTTTTTGGTGTCGATTCTACCCTCATCGCATTCATCCCTGCAATAAAGTTCCCTGTTAATCAATTTAGAAACCAACTGGTAATATTAAGATGTAGTCATAATCGCAAGTTCAAATTTAAAAATTTATCCGACATACAACAAACTTCAGTACGACTACTACTGAACGCATTAACGTTGTGAATGCAATTCATTGCGATCTTCCAATTTTTCCAATATACTCGTAAATCTTCCCAACCGTTAAATTTGTTCACACTGAAAAACTAGTTATTGACCTTCTAAACAAAGACGACAAATTAGAGGCAGTTAACTACGGAACACAAACGGACACACATATCACTTCAGAAAAACTCAATAATATAGCATAATAATAACTACGCTCCTACGACTATGCAACCCATTCCGAAGTGTCTTTTCATTCTGGCATAATTTTGGTCCGAAGTGTCCTTTCATTCGAGGTTCGTGTCTGCGGTTAAGTCTCCACAGTTCATGTCTACGAAAGAGACGGATAATATCACGGATAAGAGGGAATTATAACTGCAAGAAATGATTATCATCTTGGAATTATTACATCAGAATTTTTCTTGTTCCAGTGGTCGAAGAATTTGCCAGAAGTTTCTGGCTATCAGAAACTTCTGCTATATAAGGACAGATGGCGATCGAGAAGAGGCAGTAGTTTTAAAACCGTGGCGAAGAGATTAGAAAAGTGATAATGGGCGAAGTTGTAATTTTGTGATAAATTGAAAGTTGAGAGTTAACAAGAAGAAGTAATTAGTTTGGAATTGTGAATTAAGTAATTGAAAGGAGATAAAGTGATTTGAGAGGACAGAGACCTTGTAAGAAAAGAATTGCGAAGAATAGTATAGTGTGAACCTGAATGTTCTATAGACTAGAAAATAAAGAAATAATTTCACAGAATATCGTTTTATCTACTCGAGCCGTAGCTTGCATATTACATTGGTGTCAGAAGTGGGATAAAACTTATTCTGTGAATAACTATTTCCGTGGTGTGAAATTGCACAAGAAAAAAAAAGAAAAAAAAAAAAAAAAAACCATTTCTGTGTTGAGTTAATTAGTTGCGCAAGATGGGTCGCAAATTGGGAAAACTAACTATAATTCAACTAAAGGCAGAACTCAGTAAGCGGAACCTCGACACAACTGGGGGAAAAGATGCCCTACTGATTCGTCTGGAAGAAGCAGTAACGCAGGAAGGTGAAAATCCGCATGACGTAGAGTTTGACGTGGAAGAGGAACCAGCAAGTACAGTAGCCGACGCGGGTATAACAAGTCTGCTCCTGCAACTTAAGTTAGTCACGGACGAACAAAAGAAAGCAATAGAAGACCAAAAGAAGTCTCTGGAACTTAAGCTCGATGACCAACAGAATTCTATAGAACTTAAGCTGGACGACCAAAAGAAAGCAATTTACGAACAAAAGAATTCTCTAGAACTTAAGCTGGACGAACAAAAGAAAGCAATGGACGAACAAAAGAAAGCAATAGACGAACAAAAGAATTCTCTAGATGCTCTGGAAAGCAAACTTGATGAGCAAAACAAGAACTTGGAATCCAAATTCGAAGCGATCGAAGAGAAAATCGAGAAGGTCGAGACGCAACTCGAAACTAGATTCGACGAAAACTTTGAGAAGCATGAAACACAGTTCGGGAATATAGAGACTCAGTTTGAAAAAGTAGAAAAGCAAGTCGAAAATCTTGCTAAGGAGCTCGCTCAGCAACGTGAAGAGACAGAAAGAACGGGAATATTCCACTGACGGTCTGAGAAGAAAGGAGATGCAGCCTCCTATCTTCGATGGTCAAACATCATGGCCAATTTATAAGAGGCAATTCGAAGCGGCCGCAATGACCAATAGCTGGGATGATGAAGAGAAGTCTATTGCACTCACACTTGGACTGAGGGGTAGAGCTGCGGAGCTCTTGCAGACCATCCCGGAAGATAAACAGCAGAACTACGACTCTCTGGTTCATTCTATCGAGATGCGGTTTGGGGATGAACACATGCAGCAGGTGTACAGGGTTCAGCTGCGTAGTCGAGTCCAGAAAAGGGGGGAAACGCTCCAACAGTTGCAAGCAGATATAAAGCGACTAGCCCATCCTTCATACCCTAAAGCCGGTGAGGAGCTCATCATCGAAATGGCGGTGGAAGCTTTTATTCAGGCCATAGAGTACAGACAACTGCAAATGGCTGTAAGGATGGCTGAAAAGCGAACACTCCCCGAGGCATTGGCATTCGCTTTGTCAACGAAGGCTGCGGACCAAGCATACCAGGGAATACACCGTGTCAGGAAAATATCCGTCGTGGAATGCTCATGCTAGAGAACAGCCGTCATGGACGAAGACAAAGCTCGCGGAATTCAAATCCGTTGCTGGAATTGCAACCAAACCGGACACCTACAACGGCAGTGCAGAAGTGCACCTAGACGAGGAAATTGTCTACATTGCGGAAGTAGGAGAAGCAGAGAGGAAGCATCCTGTCGGTCAGACTTCCCAAAACCAGCAGTCGAGAAATACGTAAGGACCAACTTCGCGGGGCAGAAGTTGGTTACTGGAATCGAGGCCCCCAGGACCACCATTCAAGTTTCGCAAACCAAACGGGGTAACAAGAGCCTGACAGTGGAGGCACTAATCAACAAGAAGAAGTGCGTAGCCACCATCGACACAGGCGCCACTGCCTCCATTGTAAGAAGAGATATCGTCAGAAGCTCATGGATGCACAACACCAACAGCTACTGCCTGAAGACTGCAACAGGGGAAATGGCGAAGGTGTTTGGAGAAGTTCGTCTTACGATTACTCTGCCGGGACTGACGTTCTCCCATGCGTTTCTGGTGGCAGATATATGCGACGAGTGCATCATCGGAATAGACTTCATGAAAACAAATGAAGTGATCTTGGACATCGAGATGCAAGTACTGAGGCATCGAAATGTGGAGATTCAGATGGTGTACGGAAACGAGAATACCGTAGCTCTCAGGACAGCAAAGACGAAGTTTTGCCGCCGTCTTCAGAGACAATCATTTGGACGAAACTGGAAGGTGATCTTGGGAGCCACCGATTCTACATAGTAGAACCAGACCCAGAGAAGAATTCTCAAGACTACATCGTGGGAAAGACGTTAGTCGAACCAAAGAACACCATGGTTCCATTGATAGTTTTGAACGCAAGACCACACACTGTCAAACTAAGGCGAGGGAAGGTGACTGGAAAATGCACGCCGATTACCGCCGTCGCAACAATATCTGAACGTGATGCTCCAAAACCTCTCCCATCACCTTGGACAGCGGAAACGAGAGAGACGATTCTCCAGTCCAGTGAGCTGAATCAGGAGCAGCGAACTATGGCAGAGAATCTTATCAATGAGTACGCTGATGTATTTGCCTCACAGGACGGAGAATACAGCCGAACACCCCTGGTACAACATCGAATAGACCAATACTAGACCAATTCGTCAGCTTGCTAGGCGCCTTCCATTGGCAAAGCAGACAAAAGTTGCAGAGATGGTGTCGGCAATGGAGAAAGAAGGTCTGATTGAAAGTTCCAAAAGTCCGTGGGCATCACCGGTTGTACTGGTTAAGAAGAAAGATGGCAGCACGCTTTTCTGCGTGGACTATCGGCAGCTCAATTACGTCACCAAGAAAGACAGCTATCCTCTGCCACGGATTGACGACACGCTAGACACACTATCAGGAGCCCGATGGTTTTCCACTCTCGACTTGAAGAGTGGCTACTGGCAGGTACAGATCCATCCAATGGAAATGGGCTATGGCAATTCACGGTAATGCCATTCGGGCTGTGCAATGCTCCGGCGACTTTCGAGCGATTGATTAAATGAGTCCTGCAAGGATTAATATGGAAAACCTGTTTGGTACACTTGGATGATGTCATCGTCGTAGGAAAAACGTTTGCGCAACACCGAGACAATCTGAGGGATGTTTTTCAAAGGCTTCGAAGTGCCCACCTGAAGCTCAACCCCAAGAAGTGCGCCCTGTTTAGAGCGGAAGTCAAGTACTTGGGGCACATAATTTCAGCGAAAGGAGTGAGAACCGATCCAGAGAAGGTCGAAGCGGTGAAAAACTGGCCAGTCCCCAAGGATAAACACCAACTAAGGAGCTTCCTGGGCCTAGCCACCTACTACAGACGGTTCGTGAAGGATTTTGCCGGGATCGCAAAGAACCTGCACCAGTTGACGGAAAAGGGAAAACAATTCAAATTTTCAATTGAGCGCAAGAAGAGCTTCAAGGTACTTAAACAACGGCTATGCGATGCCCCGATACTAGCTTACCCCACTCCCGGGGAAATGTTCATTGTGGACACAGATGCTAGTAATGTCGGGGTAGGAGCCGTACTTTCCCAGGTGCATGATGGCCAAGAGAAGGTGGTTAAGCCAGAAAGGAACTGCTGCGTGACAAGGCGGCAACTTCTAGCTTTGATCTTGGCTACGAAGCATTTTCACAAATACCTCTATGGATCGAAAGGCTGCAAATCTATGACTACGAAATACAGCATCGTAAAGGAAAACTCCACTCTAATGCGGATGCACTGTCCCGGAGACCATGCAGAACGGATTGTAAACATTGTGCGCGTCAGGAAGAACGGGAGAAGGTTTCCATCCAAAGAATGAGAGCCGAACCTATCGCCGGCTGGAGCGTAGATGAGATCCGGAACGCTCAGAAGGAAGACCCGGATATCGAGCCGATTCTGGCCTGGAAGGAGAACATGGAGGAACCGGATCATCAGAACATCTCTCACAGAAGCCCGACCTTAAGGCATATTTTGCACAGTGGGACTCCCTCTATGTCCAAGAAGGTGTTCTGAGAAGAAAATGGGAATAATCCGACAGAAAGTCGTTTGTAATGCAGCTTGTCGTGCCGCGGACGAGGGTCAAGGAGGTGTTACAGGAAATGCATGGCGGGGCGTCCGGAGGCCACTTGGGAGTGAATAAGACGCTAGAAAAGGTACGAGAACGTTTTTATTGGTTAAAAGCGAAGGAAGATGTCGAAGACTGGTGCAGAAAATGCGAAGTGTGTGCAGCTAGCAAAGGTCCGAGAATCAAAACTCGAGGTAAGATGCACCAATACAACGTGGGAGCACCTTTCGAACGAATCGCCATTGACATCGCAGGGCCATTTCCGGAAACCGACAATGGTAATCGGTATATACTCGTAGTGATGGACTACTTCAGTAAGTGGCCGGAAGCGTTTCCGATCCCTAACCAGGAAGCCAGAACCGTGGCGGAGCTGATCGTCTACAATTGGGTTAGCAGATTCGGTGTGCCCTTGGAATTGCATTCTGACCAAGGGCGGAACTTCGAGTCAAGAATCATCCAAGAGATGTGTCAGCTACTCGGAATCAAAAAGACAAGGACAACCCCGCTTCATCCACAGTCGGACGGTATGGTGGAGCGTTTCAATAGGACTTTGGACGAACATCTCTCGAAGGTCGTAGGTGACTACCAACGGGATTGGGACCGGCAGATTCCCTACTCGACATATGCCGTTCGAAATCTTATTTGGTGGAATAGCTCGTTTACCCAGTGAGGTGAAATTTGGATCTCCTACCAATAAGCCCAGAAATGAAGAAGAGTACGTGGCGGATCTTAGGGAAAGGCTTAGGGACATACACCAAAGGATCAGAAGCCAGATTAAGATAACGAGCGACCGCATGAAGACCAGGTATGATGCCAAGGCAACAACGTCAGGATTCCAGGAAGAATATCTAGTGTGGCTGTATAATCCCCATCGCCAAAAGGTGAAATCACCTAAGTTGCAGCAGAACTGGGAGGGTCCCTACAGAATAGAAACCCGCATCAACGATGTTGTCTACCGCATCCAGCGAGGACCAAGGGCCAAAATGAAAGTGGTTCATGTGGACCGACTGAGTCGATACAATGCCCGAAGTGAGGACGCACTTGTTCGGGACGAACAAGTCTAAGAGGGGGGCAGTGTAACATCACCTAAAACGATGCTACAGTAATGTAGAATAATAACTACGCTCCTCCAGCCCATTCCAAAGTGTCTTTTCATTCGAGGTTCGTGTCTGCGGTTAAGTCTCCACAGTTCATGTCTACGAAAGAGACGGATAATATCACGGATAAGAAAGAATTATACAATAACTGCAAGAAATGATTGTCATCTTGGAATTATTACATCAGAATTTTTCTTGTTCCAGTGGTCGAAGAATTTGCTAGAAGTTTCTGGCTATCAGAAACTTCTGCTATATAAGGACAGATGGCGATCGAAAGGGGGCAGTTGGTTTAGAACCGTGGCGAAGAGATTGGAAAAGTGATAATGGGCGAAGTTGTAATTTTGTGATAAATTGAAAGTTGAGAGTGAACAAGGAAAAGTAATTAGTTTGGATTTGTGAATAAAGTAATTGAGAGGAGATAAAGTGATTTGAGAGGAAAGAGACCTTATAAGAAAAGAATTTGCGAAGTATAGTATAGTGTGAACTTGAATTGTTCTATAGACTAGAAAATAAAGAAATAAATTTCAAAGAATATCGTTTTATCTACTCGAGCCGTAGCTTGCATATTACAATAGTAATCCCTATAGCCTTACGGTTATCGATGGATATAAAAGAAGCAAATTTTAGGGAAGACAAAGTCAAAGGTGCAAAAATAATAGTTTCCGACAATGAAAAAGCGTTCAGATCTAGTATTATTGCAACCTTTCTCTCATTTTTTCATACATCAATTTTACATTCTGAGACTCCATAGTGAGAGTAAAATGATTCCATTCAACGCAGTTAGAAATTGCACGTTGTATTGAAGTGCAATAGCAAATAAGTGACACAGTAGACCTTGTGCTTTTAGCGACACATAAATCCAATAATACTATCCACTCTATTACGATATAATGCATTACGAGGGCAAGGTGAAAAGTTTTCGGCCTGACGCAGAGATGTCGTTCCAATCAGTAGAAATTTATTTTTCCTGCCTGGGTGCACTTCTCATTAAATCGTATGACAAGTTTCAACTTGTTCTCTCAAGTAGATTCTTTACATGAATTTTTGCAGTAGACGTCGTGCGTGTTTTTCATTAAAATTGGTAAAACTTGAATATCGTGCGGTGATAAAATTCTTCGTTTTGGATGGGTTAACCCTAAGGAAATTCATCCAAAGTTGACAAAAGTTGACGGGGACTCTGCTCCTTCCATGTCAACTGTTAAAAGTGGAAAGCTGAGTTTAAACGTGGTCGCACGTCCCTCGAAGATGACACACGTGAAGGACGGCCAAGACTCGCAACACGCCCGAAACCATCGAAAAAGTGCATGATATCGTGTTGGACCAAAGAGAAGGTGAGTGAGATAGCTGAGGCTGTGTGTATATCAGAAGTGAGGGTATGAAACATCTTGCACAAAAACTTAGGGATGCGAAAGCTCTGCGCAAGGTGGGTGCCCTATTTGCTGAATGCCGATCAAAAGCAAATGCGCAAACAATTTTCGCGGCAATCTTTGGACCGATTCAATAGGGATCCGACCGATTTTGTGCGGCGATTTGTCACCATGGGTGGAAGCCGGTGGTTCAGCGCCAAAGAAAGCGAAGTCGATAACATCTGCCGGAAAGTGTGTTTTTGGATGCGAAAGGGATCCTGTTAATTGATTACCCTTGAGAAAGGCTGAACAATTACAGGCGAATATTACTCCAACCTTCTTGACCAACTGGATGCCAAAATTCGCGAGAAGAGGCCTGGCTTGAAGAAAAAAAATCATCTTTCACCAGGACAATGCACCTGTACACAAGTGCGCGTTGGCGATGGGAAAACTAAGGGATTTGGGGTACGATTTGCTCGGCCATCCCCCTATTCACCTGAATTGGCACCCTCAGACTTCCACCTGTTCCCAAACTTGAAGAAATTTGTTTCTGGGAAACGCTTCGCATCCAATGCAGAAGTTGAACGAGCTGTAGATGAATATTTTCACAGCCTTCCAGACTCTCACTTCCGAGAACCAAGTGTGTTGAAGTCAAGGGAGATTATGCAGAAAAATAAAATCATTTTTTAACTGAAAATCGCAGTCTTTCATTGTCAGGCCGAGAACTTTTCACCCTGCCCTCGTATCAAATAGAAAAGCACATATAAAAAAAATATAAAACCCTTCGCCAAAACATCTGAAATGATCTACCACCCTAGTGAAATAGTTTCCGTCTGTAGAAATACACTCTTAGGAATTAAATTTGAAAAAAATGTTTATTGAAAAAGTAGTAGAAAAAAATTTAGGCACCACTTTTTTTATAGACGGCAAAACAATTTTCAAGAGTAATCTCCTTTAATACACATACTTTCAGTGTGTTGTTCATCATAATTCGAACATCGATAGCTGAAGGAAAAGCCCCTCCGTCGTTTACCTACCTTGTCATGGTGGAGGAGGAAAAGCCCCTCCGTCGTTTATCTACCTTGTCATGGTGGAGGGGCAGAGTAGGGGCCGGTGATACTTTTGAGCTGGAATAGATCGAGGGAAAGTCAGAGTGGAGGTCAGGAAACTAAGAGGTAAACAAAAAGAACCAAGAGTGAAGTAGTAAAAACACAAAACAAACATGGAGAGTAAAGAATTAAGAGAAGATACACAGATGGGGATATATAATACATCCAAAAGTCGGCAGAGGCTACGGCTAGTCGCCAGTGGCTTAAACTTTCAAACAAGATAGCTTCGGGTTACAGCACCCCTTCGCTGCAGCAGATATAATTGAAGGGGCTGAAACAATAACATTGGCCGCTCGCAAAGAGGACGAGCGAGTGACCCGTAGAAGAAGGAAAATCTCTAGCAAAAGAAAAGGGCTAAAGAAAGAAAGAGACGTCAACTTCAAGAGGGCAGGCAGCCGCACTAATTAAATCTCATCATACGCGGACTTATAGGGATGAAGCAGTCAACCTACTGAAGATGGTGGTCCACAATAGGAACATTTGCAGAAAGCCCTCAAAGCTGCCCTGGATCAATCGCTTTGCGAGAATCAGACGATTTCCCTGAATTCCCTGAGAGCAGATTTCAAAGGTAGCCGCTACCATGTCTGCTGTCAGAATAGTGCCTCGACTGAGACGCTACGGAAACTAACAGCCAGACTTGATGGTTGGGAAGGAACTAAGCTAGAGGTTCTACCAGAGGAAAAGATTCCCAGGCTAATCAGGGTGTCCGTTTGGTTCCCAGGGGTAGTCGAGGAACCCGTAACGCAGTTTGCGCGGATGAAGCTGCAGAATACAGATTTTAGAACGGAGAAGTGGAAACTCGCGCAAAGGAACAGGAGGGCAAAGGTCAACTGATCGTGGTAGTGATTGACGAGGAATCCCTGGGGTCACTTGTTCTAAAGGGGGTTAAGCACTATGCGGCTTTCACCAAGTTAGCCTCGTGATCCTTTCATTCCATGAGAGGTTAAATGAAGGTAATCCAAGGAAACCTTCAGCACAATAGGGCGGCAACTGCCAATCTCTGTGCCTATCTCTCAGCAAGAAAGGCTGATATCGCCCTCATCCAGGAGCCCTATTGCTTGAATAATAAAGTAACGGGATGGGGAAACAAACTGAAAGCGATAGCAGACAACAAATATAGTAAGTGTAAAACCTGTATTGTGGCGCAAAAGAATATTAACTTCTTCTTTATCCCGCAGATCAGTACAGGCGACCTAATAGCAACGAGCCTCGAATATAGGGTGAGAAATAGTGAGACCAACCAAATCTTTCTGGCCTCTCGCTATCTCCCCTATGACTCCTCGTAACCACCACCTAGCGAGGAGCTAGAGAAGTGCGTCGCCTGGATCAGGTGGGAATGGACACTAACGCCCACCACATTAACTGGGGAAGAACAGACTTCAACAAAAGAGGTGAGTGTTTGGACGATTATTTAAATATTGAAAATTGAATTACCTTAAACTAGGGCTATACACCAACCTTCATAAATAAAAATAGAAGGGAGGTATTAGATATAACCTTAGGTCTATACATCTGGTGTCCAACTGGAAAATCAGTAGTGATTTGATTTTCGGACCACAGGTGGTTGTGTTTTGATATTGGAATTGATCTCAAACTCAAAATAATGATTAGGAACAATAGGAAAACAGATTGACCCATCTTTGAAAGAATTCTCCAGGCAAGGCTATCACTAACTCAAGTCAACAGCTATACTGAGATTAACCAATTAAACAAAGAAGTTCTTAAAGTACAGAAGTGCATCATAGAATCCTTTGAGGCTTCCTTTCCTCTGTAACAGGTACCTAGAAGCGCATAGCAAAAAATGTTGGAACGGCGACCTCCACGAAACAAGGGTTGTTGCTAGACAATACCTAAACAAAGCTTTAAGAACAAACGAAGGGGCAGACTGGGAATTTTATAAAGAAAGTAAAAGAAGCTTCAAGAAGCTTACCAGGGCTGCCAAAAGGGAATCATGGAAAACTTCCTGCATCAACGTATGCGACAACAATGGAGCAGCACGTTTATAGAAGATCCTGTCCAAGGAACCACTAAGTTATCATCTTCTACAGACGGGTACCAACCTGGCAACCGCAGCCGATACCTTGGAGACGCTGATGTGCGCAAACTTCCTTGTTTCAATACGGCCGCCACATCTTCCACGTGTGATCTTACTCCTAACCTAGTTGATGCAGATAAAGTGGCCTGGGCCATTAACTCATTTGCACCTTATAAATCACCGGGTATGGACGGAATACTTTCCATCTTTTTGCAAAAAGGTATAGAATTAGAAAAGAAATCCCTGGTTAATATCTTTAGGGGATGCCTATATCTAGGATATACGCCAACACAATGGCAAGAGGTGAGGGTGGTGTTCCTACCAAAACCCGGGAAAGATTTATCGACGGCGAGGGGTTATAGACATATCAAAAAATCAATGGAGATAATCTGTGATAACTATATCAGAACACAAATTCCAATCTCCGGCTGTGTCCTAATCAACACGCATACCTCGAAGGAAAATCAGTTGAGACGGCACTACACCAGGTTGTGTTTACAATAGAAGATGCGTTTGAAAGGAAGGAATCAGTCGCAGGCGTCTTCTTTACAAAGAAAACCGAAACTAGTGATCTTCACATTCCACAACTTGGAGGAGCATCACTGCAACTCCGTGACAGGAAAATGACCTGGAGAAAGAACCTGGAAGAAAGAGTTAACAAAGCTAAAAGGGCATATTGAATATGCAGGAGGGCCATCGGGAAATCATGGGGTCTGAAACAGAAACAGGTCCACTGGCCAGTGACACATAAATAGTACGCAAGATACCTGTTAACAAAGGTGCAGCGTATGGCCTGCTTGGGCATTACAGGAGCACAATCCTCAACACCAACAGCGGCCATAGATGCAATCTTAAACATCCTACTAGTGCACCTAGAAGCGAAGAAGATTGACGGTCTTTCAGCCCCAAGGCTTAGAATCATAGGCCTTTTTAACAAAGGCTCTAATACGGGACATCGAAAAATCACTAAAATGATACGATAAATGACACCATTCATCGATTGTCCTGGTGATGTGGTTGAAAAATCTTATACGTTCACCATCGAAACAATTTTCCCCACAAGAGAATCTTGGACGAACGGAAGGACGACAAGAAACTCCAACGTGTCATCGTTATATACAGACGGCTCTAAAATATCAGAGGAATCAGGGGATGGCATCTTCTGTGCTAACCCACCGATTGAACTTGCTATTCACCTAGAACCATTTGTAACCGTGTTCCAAGTAGAAGTCTATGAAATTATGAAAGCAACAGAGATACTCGCAGAAGACACCAGCGACGAGAGGTAAATAGACATCTGCTCGGACAGCAAAGCAGCAATTAGAGCGATCACAAACCCTGTGTCAAAATTACTATTAATAAAGCAGTGCAAAATTAAACTGCACCTACTTGCCAGACGCAATAGAGTCCGCCTTATACGAGTATGACCGCCTTATATGGGTACTGGGGCATGAAGGTATATCAGGTAACGAAAAGGTATATGAACTAGCAAGGAAAAGAGCGAGTGACACAGAACTGAATCCTGTTAATACTATAGTGGTCCCTCTGACAACTATTAAAACGATACCCAATGAGAAGATAAGACAGGAGTTCAATAACTACTGGACAAATCTAGACACGTGTTAAATGGCAAGTTCCGTGGAAACAGAACCGAGTAAGAACACAGCAAAAAGAGCTTTCGACTTAAGCAGAACATAGTTAAGAGCTATGGCGGGACTTTTAACAGGGCACATCAATCTTAATAAACACTCGAACAGACTCGGGCTAGCTGATACAACAATCTGTGCCAACTGTAAGGAGGAGGAGGAAAATATAGAACACTTCCTCTGCCACTGCCTTGCAGCAGCAAGGTTAAGAGTGAAGATACTGGGATCCCCAAGGATACCGGATCTAATACATCTCAGTAAGAAAGGAATCGGTGATATATTGGAGTTCGCTTTACGAACAAGACGATTGACCGATCACTATATGACATAATCTCCAGCTCGAAAGACGAGGGAAGCACAACGGGTCAGAGAAGGCCTAAATGAAGAGCATTAGCTCACCCTCTTAAAGCAACCAACCAACCAAGGAAAAGTAGTTATCTGCAACGAATTCTTACATTTTATTAATGTCACAAATCTCTCTGAATATGGGACCATTGTTTATGACAGCCAAATCGTTCAGATTATGGTCCTGCAGAAAAGAAACGACATCCTAGACCAACAGTCTGAAAAAAACATTGCACATAATTAATTAGATAACGGCACAGGTGGTCAAGGAATTACCGAATAAAGCTCTTATCAAACTGCTATATTTGATTAACGAGACAATAGAAAGTCAGTCGCCGAGATTATAATGGTCCCGAAACCGGGCAAACCTCTGAATGAGAAGAAATCACATCGGCCTATTTCCCTATTGCCGGTTATCTCTAAAATATTCGAAAAACTACTTGCAAAACGACTACAACCCGTAATCAACGAAAAACGTCTCATTCCTGACCATCAGTTTGGATTTAGAGTCAAACATTCTACCATCGACCAAGTCCACAAAATAACTGACGTGATTAAGAAAACTCTCGAAGAAAAAAAGATTTGTTGTGGTGTATTTCTAGTCTCACAAACTTTCGATAAGGTTTGGCACGAAGGCTTGGAGTATAAATTGCAACTACTTCTGCCACGGCAACTCTTTGTAATTCTACGATTGTACCTCACCGAAAGACTTTTTCGTGTTAGGCACGGAAATGATTGCTCTGACTTCAAGGAGATTGCGGCCGGTGTCCTGGGAGGAAGTGTCCCTGGCCCGCTTCTATATTTACTCTACACGCGTGATATCTCGCAGGAAAGAAACTGCGACGTCATCACGTTTGCGAACGATTCGACGATATTTGAGGGTGGCCGTGGTGTAGTGGTAACATTATCGCTTGTCACGCTCTTGGTTCACGGTTCGAATTCTGATGTCAATAATCATCTATTTATTTCGCATGCAATAAATAAAAAGTCGATCAATTGCGAAAGCTTATGTCAACTCTACTGCGAAGGCATAACACTGGCAGTAGGGCGGTCATATGGCTAAAATGCAACTTGATCGTGATGATGACATCAGGTGGACGGAAAAAATACTGTGAATCATGAGCAACGACAAAAGCAAAAACAAACAAGCTCCCCAGTTATCTGGACAGCCATCCTTGGAGTTCACTGAAACTTAATACCAGCTGAGTTTCAAACCAACTACATCAATCTGTCTTTCTCTCTGTCTCTTCCCCTTTTCTCAATACGCCCGTGTCCTAAAAAATTAGTATAAGGGTATTCATAACTCCTTTCACTCGTGCAAAATATAAAAAAAAAAAAATAAAAATATTGAAGAGAAGAAACGCGACGAGCTCGAAAACAAATACCGACAAATGTATTTTCTACTCGGAAAACATTCGAAGTTGAGCCTACATAACAAACTGCTTATCTACAACCAAGTGCTGAAGCCAGTGTGGACGTTTGGTCTATAACTATGGGGTTGTACCAGGAAAAGCAATAGAAACATCTTACAAACTTTTGAAAATAAAGTTCTTAGAACGATCGTTAGCGCACCGTGGTATGTACGTAACGAAGATATTCATCGGGACCAGGGAATACCCTGCGTCGTCGAAGAGATAACAAAATTTGCTCGTAAACACAAGGATCGTGTTCATGGTCATTGTAACGCGAACAATTCAATTCGTCGTCTGCAAAGGACAAAACCTTTTGACCTTGCGTCATAGTATATGCCGGTCGTGAAAACCGCAGGAACTTTCATTGGAATTTAACCTGCCTAAAGCGCTACATTCTTTTTAATTACATACGAACCACTTTTTCCAAAAATCACGAATCTCGTAAGCGAAAATAAAACTGCTGGATAAGCGTCGGCTTAGTTGTAGTATTAATCTTATAGAGAGGTGATTTTAGTGAGTAAAAATCTCACACTACCATGAGCACGCGCGGTCGGGCCTTATGGCGTCTTTCGAAGATTTTCACCCTCTCGGCAAAAAAAAAGAAACATAATTAGTACAATCCCAAGCAGATTAGCAAGATCTATAAACTTTATCGGGAATGCACTAAAATTCACACCCCGCACACCTGATTAAAGCAGCGATTTTGAATAAAGCAGAATACATAATTGAAAACAGCAGTAAACAGATAAAAATAAATCCCCAAATACAAGATAAAATTAATGAATTGACGCCATCGTTTCAAGGCACAACTATATTAGCAAGTCACTAGAAGCAGAGTTATTAGTTTTGAAATATATACCTGGAAGAAATAACCTTGTAATTAATCATTTAAATAACACAGTGATATCAATCGTATTGGGAACAAATAATGTAATAAACTCATTTATCTTATATAGGTAATATAGAAATAAGTCACTTAATTGATTCCCAATATCTCCCGATTAGTATAAGCAACTTACTTTCCGCTGCTAAAATAAAAATACTTCAAAGTTCAAATGTAATGTTTTAAAAATTTCCTAAAATTGAAAGTTTTTATGATTTTATCAAAATTTAGCCTGTAGTCCAAAATAAAATTGTTGTTAAACTACAAATAAGTCAGACTGCAAAATACAAGAAGTACATACAACCCTTAAAATAAATCACCAATACGTCAGAAGTCAACATTTGCCAACCAACAACCTTGAAATGCGTCCTACAGTTGCTAAACAATAACACAGCTTTATGTCCCTCTCAAACCTCAATGATTTGCCGAAAACAAAACCGACTAGGTTCAGTTAGAAGTGAAGAAAGGGAACATATCTGCTGACATTTTGAGATTCAATAAAAGTTAACAACACCTTGTACCGAATCAAGAAAGAAGCTGTTTAAGAGAGGGGGAGTTAATGAATAATGTGCAAACACAGCACAATCATATGCCCATTGCACAGCTGTAGAATGATCGCGACGCTACCCGATTCCGCCATTCGGCTGCAGTCAGCAAAAATTCACACGTAAGAAATTTGATCAGTTAAGCACATTTGATTAGTTAAGCACGTAAGGTTAAGGTAGATATAAGACAGAGAATTATTTGAACCGCAAAACAAAAATGTAGTTTTATTTCCCCTCAACATTTACACATAGTCCAAAAGTAAAGTAAAAAAAACCCTCTACATTTTGACTTAGTCCAAGTAAAATAACTTGTATAAACTTATGTACGAATATAGTACTCGTAGACTCGTTGACAACATGTTAATAAATAGCTCTTTCCAAGCCTGCATAACAGATAAGTACTATGAACATTATGCTGTTACTCTGCTTAAATAAGGTACAATTCAATCTACGAGTAGTAGGGGGAGAGCGGGAACTCTAAATAATTCACTGAAATTCCATTCAAATCCAACATGTGTTAGTGTATGCGATGCAGACAGCGACCCGTTACTTGCACACAAAAGGAATTCTAAATCGTCAGTTGACTTTGGTTGGTAGAAGAGGAAGGGTGTTTTTCAGTGTAAAAAGTAAAAACATTTTTTTTTTATTTTCTTCATAAAATTTATCTGCAACGTGGTAAGTAAAAAAAAGTTTATGTTACCTAATAATATTGATATTCGACTTTGTAAATATTAGCATAAAACCATGCTACCATGTATTTTACAAAAGTTATTAATATTATTTTGTTAAAAAAACGTGAATGGGAGACTTGAGACAGTTTCTGAAGGGAGAGTTGATCAGTGGCTCAAGTCTCCCGTTGCTCTGATTAAATGCCATATAAGTATTTTAAATGCAGATATCTAATTTTATTTTCAGTTATTGAAAATGCCATTTACTTATAAGCCAAAAGAAGAAGCGGCAAGAAGGAATAGGGTTCCCAAAGATGTCCTTGAAGCTGCATTAAAAGAAATTGAAGAGGGTAAATCGATTAGGGCAACAGGTATTAAAAATAATATTGACCGAACAACTCTCTCCCGGTATGTACGCGCAAAGTCTAAGTTAGAAAAATTTTATAGAAAAGAAAGCCAATATAAACAGGCACAATTAGTTGACTATTTATATAAATTTTGACTAAGACACCCGAAAAAAATGAAGAACAAAAGCCGCAGAAAAAAAACATGAATAAAAAAAAATGATTACAATCAAAAAAAAAGTTTTGCGATCCAGTGAAAGCGAAACTTCTGAAGAAGTCAATTTCGACTAAGGTTTGAACAGCCCAATGGAAATAGAAGAAGATCACGACCAAACATGGTTTTGCTTTGTGTGCAAAACTGATGACATAATGGATATACGCTTTGCGCCTTATGCAACAAATATGTGCTCGTCCAAGGAACCACTAAGTTATCATCTTCTACAGACGGGTACCAACCTGGCAACCGCAGCCGATACCTTGGAGACGCTAGATGTGCGCAAACTTCCTTGTCTTCAATACGGCCGCCACATCTTCCACGTGTGATCTTACTCCTAACCTAGTTGATGCAGATAAAGTGGCCTGGGCCATTAACTCATTTGCACCTTATAAATCACCGGGTATGGACGGAATACTTTCCATCTTTTTGCCAAAAAGGTTATAGAATTAGAAAAGAAATCCCCTGGTTAATATCTTTAGGGATGCCTATATCTAGGATATACGCCAACACAATGGCAAGAGGTGAGGGTGGTGTTCCTACCAAAACCCGGGAAAGATTTATCGACGGCGAGGGGTTATAGACATATCAAAAAATCAATGGAGATAATCTGTGATAACTATATCAGAACACAAATTCCAATCTCCGGCTGTGTCCTAATCAACACGCATACCTCGAAGGAAAATCAGTTGAGACGGCACTACACCAGGTTGTGTTTACCAATAGAAGATGCGTTTGAAAGGAAGGAATCAGTCGCAGGCGTCTTCTTTACAAAGAAAACCGAAACTAGTGATCTTCACATTCCACAACTTGGAGGAGCATCACTGCAACCTCCGTGACAGGAAAATGACCTGGAGAAAGAACCTGGAAGAAAGAGTTAACAAAGCTAAAAGGGCATATTGAATATGCAGGAGGGCCATCGGGAAATCATGGGGTCTGAAACAGAAACAGGTCCACTGGCCAGTGACACATAAATAGTACGCAAGATACCTGTTAACAAAGGTGCAGCGTATGGCCTGCTTGGGCATTACAGGAGCACAATCCTCAACACCAACAGCGGCCATAGATGCAATCTTAAACATCCTACTAGTGCACCTAGAAGCGAAGAAGATTGACGGTCTTTCAGCCCCAAGGCTTAGAATCATAGGCCTTTTTAACAAAGGCTCTAATACGGGACATCGAAAAATCACTAAAATGATACGATAAATGACACCATTCATCGATTGTCCTGGTGATGTGGTTGAAAAATCTTATACGTTCACCATCGAAACAATTTTCCCCACAAGAGAATCTTGGACGAACGGAAGGACGACAAGAAACTCCCAACGTGTCATCGTTATATACAGACGGCTCTAAAATATCAGAGGAATCAGGGGATGGCATCTTCTGTGCTAACCCACCGATTGAACTTGCTATTCACCTAGAACCATTTGTAACCGTGTTCCAAGTAGAAGTCTATGAAATTATGAAAGCAACAGAGATACTCGCAGAAGACGGTAAATAGACATCTGCTCGGACAGCAAAGCAGCAATTAGAGCGATCACAAACCCTGTGTCAAAATTACTATTAATAAAGCAGTGCAAAATTAAACTGCACCTACTTGCCAGACGCAATAGAGTCCGCCTTATACGAGTATGACCGCCTTATATGGGTACTGGGGCATGAAGGTATATCAGGTAACGAAAAGGTATATGAACTAGCAAGGAAAAGAGCGAGTGACACAGAACTGAATCCTGTTAATACTATAGTGGTCCCTCTGACAACTATTAAAACGATACCCAATGAGAAGATAAGACAGGAGTTCAATAACTACTGGACAAATCTAGACACGTGTTAAATGGCAAGTTCCGTGGAAACAGAACCGAGTAAGAACACAGCAAAAAGAGCTTTCGACTTAAGCAGAACATAGTTAAGAGCTATGGCGGGACTTTTAACAGGGCACATCAATCTTAATAAACACTCGAACAGACTCGGGCTAGCTGATACAACAATCTGTGCCAACTGTAAGGAGGAGGAGGAAAATATAGAACACTTCCTCTGCCACTGCCTTGCAGCAGCAAGGTTAAGAGTGAAGATACTGGGATCCCCAAGGATACCGGATCTAATACATCTCAGTAAGAAAGGAATCGGTGATATATTGGAGTTCGCTTTACGAACAAGACGATTGACCGATCACTATATGACATAATCTCCAGCTCGAAAGACGAGGGAAGCACAACGGGTCAGAGAAGGCCTAAATGAAGAGCATTAGCTCACCCTCTTAAAGCAACCAACCAACCAAGGAAAAGTAGTTATCTGCAACGAATTCTTACATTTTATTAATGTCACAAATCTCTCTGAATATGGGACCATTGTTTATGACAGCCAAATCGTTCAGATTATGGTCCTGCAGAAAAGAAACGACATCCTAGACCAACAGTCTGAAAAAAACATTGCACATAATTAATTAGATAACGGCACAGGTGGTCAAGGAATTACCGAATAAAGCTCTTATCAAACTGCTATATTTGATTAACGAGACAATAGAAAGTCAGTCGCCGAGATTATAATGGTCCCGAAACCGGGCAAACCTCTGAATGAGAAGAAATCACATCGGCCTATTTCCCTATTGCCGGTTATCTCTAAAATATTCGAAAAACTACTTGCAAAACGACTACAACCCGTAATCAACGAAAAACGTCTCATTCCTGACCATCAGTTTGGATTTAGAGTCAAACATTCTACCATCGACCAAGTCCACAAAATAACTGACGTGATTAAGAAAACTCTCGAAGAAAAAAAGATTTGTTGTGGTGTATTTCTAGTCTCACAAACTTTCGATAAGGTTTGGCACGAAGGCTTGGAGTATAAATTGCAACTACTTCTGCCACGGCAACTCTTTGTAATTCTACGATTGTACCTCACCGAAAGACTTTTTCGTGTTAGGCACGGAAATGATTGCTCTGACTTCAAGGAGATTGCGGCCGGTGTCCTGGGAGGAAGTGTCCCTGGCCCGCTTCTATATTTACTCTACACGCGTGATATCTCGCAGGAAAGAAACTGCGACGTCATCACGTTTGCGAACGATTCGACGATATTTGAGGGTGGCCGTGGTGTAGTGGTAACATTATCGCTTGTCACGCTCTTGGTTCACGGTTCGAATTCTGATGTCAATAATCATCTATTTATTTCGCATGCAATAAATAAAAAGTCGATCAATTGCGAAAGCTTATGTCAACTCTACTGCGAAGGCATAACACTGGCAGTAGGGCGGTCATATGGCTAAAATGCAACTTGATCGTGATGATGACATCAGGTGGACGGAAAAAATACTGTGAATCATGAGCAACGACAAAAGCAAAAACAAACAAGCTCCCCAGTTATCTGGACAGCCATCCTTGGAGTTCACTGAAACTTAATACCAGCTGAGTTTCAAACCAACTACATCAATCTGTCTTTCTCTCTGTCTCTTCCCCTTTTCTCAATACGCCCGTGTCCTAAAAAATTAGTATAAGGGTATTCATAACTCCTTTCACTCGTGCAAAATATAAAAAAAAAAAAATAAAAATATTGAAGAGAAGAAACGCGACGAGCTCGAAAACAAATACCGACAAATGTATTTTCTACTCGGAAAACATTCGAAGTTGAGCCTACATAACAAACTGCTTATCTACAACCAAGTGCTGAAGCCAGTGTGGACGTTTGGTCTATAACTATGGGGTTGTACCAGGAAAAGCAATAGAAACATCTTACAAACTTTTGAAAATAAAGTTCTTAGAACGATCGTTAGCGCACCGTGGTATGTACGTAACGAAGATATTCATCGGGACCAGGGAATACCCTGCGTCGTCGAAGAGATAACAAAATTTGCTCGTAAACACAAGGATCGTGTTCATGGTCATTGTAACGCGAACAATTCAATTCGTCGTCTGCAAAGGACAAAACCTTTTGACCTTGCGTCATAGTATATGCCGGTCGTGAAAACCGCAGGAACTTTCATTGGAATTTAACCTGCCTAAAGCGCTACATTCTTTTTAATTACATACGAACCACTTTTTCCAAAAATCACGAATCTCGTAAGCGAAAATAAAACTGCTGGATAAGCGTCGGCTTAGTTGTAGTATTAATCTTATAGAGAGGTGATTTTAGTGAGTAAAAATCTCACACTACCATGAGCACGCGCGGTCGGGCCTTATGGCGTCTTTCGAAGATTTTCACCCTCTCGGCAAAAAAAAAGAAACATAATTAGTACAATCCCAAGCAGATTAGCAAGATCTATAAACTTTATCGGGAATGCACTAAAATTCACACCCCGCACACCTGATTAAAGCAGCGATTTTGAATAAAGCAGAATACATAATTGAAAACAGCAGTAAACAGATAAAAATAAATCCCCAAATACAAGATAAAATTAATGAATTGACGCCATCGTTTCAAGGCACAACTATATTAGCAAGTCACTAGAAGCAGAGTTATTAGTTTTGAAATATATACCTGGAAGAAATAACCTTGTAATTAATCATTTAAATAACACAGTGATATCAATCGTATTGGGAACAAATAATGTAATAAACTCATTTATCTTATATAGGTAATATAGAAATAAGTCACTTAATTGATTCCCAATATCTCCCGATTAGTATAAGCAACTTACTTTCCGCTGCTAAAATAAAAATACTTCAAAGTTCAAATGTAATGTTTTAAAAATTTCCTAAAATTGAAAGTTTTTATGATTTTATCAAAATTTAGCCTGTAGTCCAAAATAAAATTGTTGTTAAACTACAAATAAGTCAGACTGCAAAATACAAGAAGTACATACAACCCTTAAAATAAATCACCAATACGTCAGAAGTCAACATTTGCCAACCAACAACCTTGAAATGCGTCCTACAGTTGCTAAACAATAACACAGCTTTATGTCCCTCTCAAACCTCAATGATTTGCCGAAAACAAAACCGACTAGGTTCAGTTAGAAGTGAAGAAAGGGAACATATCTGCTGACATTTTGAGATTCAATAAAAGTTAACAACACCTTGTACCGAATCAAGAAAGAAGCTGTTTAAGAGAGGGGGAGTTAATGAATAATGTGCAAACACAGCACAATCATATGCCCATTGCACAGCTGTAGAATGATCGCGACGCTACCCGATTCCGCCATTCGGCTGCAGTCAGCAAAAATTCACACGTAAGAAATTTGATCAGTTAAGCACATTTGATTAGTTAAGCACGTAAGGTTAAGGTAGATATAAGACAGAGAATTATTTGAACCGCAAAACAAAAATGTAGTTTTATTTCCCCTCAACATTTACACATAGTCCAAAAGTAAAGTAAAAAAAACCCTCTACATTTTGACTTAGTCCAAGTAAAATAACTTGTATAAACTTATGTACGAATATAGTACTCGTAGACTCGTTGACAACATGTTAATAAATAGCTCTTTCCAAGCCTGCATAACAGATAAGTACTATGAACATTATGCTGTTACTCTGCTTAAATAAGGTACAATTCAATCTACGAGTAGTAGGGGGAGAGCGGGAACTCTAAATAATTCACTGAAATTCCATTCAAATCCAACATGTGTTAGTGTATGCGATGCAGACAGCGACCCGTTACTTGCACACAAAAGGAATTCTAAATCGTCAGTTGACTTTGGTTGGTAGAAGAGGAAGGGTGTTTTTCAGTGTAAAAAGTAAAAACATTTTTTTTTTATTTTCTTCATAAAATTTATCTGCAACGTGGTAAGTAAAAAAAAGTTTATGTTACCTAATAATATTGATATTCGACTTTGTAAATATTAGCATAAAACCATGCTACCATGTATTTTACAAAAGTTATTAATATTATTTTGTTAAAAAAACGTGAATGGGAGACTTGAGACAGTTTCTGAAGGGAGAGTTGATCAGTGGCTCAAGTCTCCCGTTGCTCTGATTAAATGCCATATAAGTATTTTAAATGCAGATATCTAATTTTATTTTCAGTTATTGAAAATGCCATTTACTTATAAGCCAAAAGAAGAAGCGGCAAGAAGGAATAGGGTTCCCAAAGATGTCCTTGAAGCTGCATTAAAAGAAATTGAAGAGGGTAAATCGATTAGGGCAACAGGTATTAAAAATAATATTGACCGAACAACTCTCTCCCGGTATGTACGCGCAAAGTCTAAGTTAGAAAAATTTTATAGAAAAGAAAGCCAATATAAACAGGCACAATTAGTTGACTATTTATATAAATTTTGACTAAGACACCCGAAAAAAATGAAGAACAAAAGCCGCAGAAAAAAAACATGAATAAAAAAAAATGATTACAATCAAAAAAAAAGTTTTGCGATCCAGTGAAAGCGAAACTTCTGAAGAAGTCAATTTCGACTAAGGTTTGAACAGCCCAATGGAAATAGAAGAAGATCACGACCAAACATGGTTTTGCTTTGTGTGCAAACTGATGACATAATGGATATACGGCTTTGCGCCTTATGCAACAAATATGTGCTCGAGATGTGTGTTGGGCTGACCAAATAATTATTGTTGAAGAAAAACAATTAGTTGACTATTTATATAAATTTTGACTAAGACTCCCGAAAAAAATGAAGAACAAAAGCCGCAGAAAAAAAAACACAAATAAAAAAAAATTATTACAATCAAAAAAAAAGTTTTGCGATCCAGTGAAAGCGAAACTTCTGAAGAAGTCAATTTCGACTAAGGTTTGAACAGCCCAATGGAAATAGAAGAAGGTCACGACCAAACATGGTTTTGCTTTGTGTGCAAAACTGATGACATAATGGATATACGGCTTTGCGCCTTATGCAACAAATATGTGCTCGATATGTGTGCTGGGCTGACCAAATATGATAACGAAACCTTTATCTGCCCTCATTGTGATACCAATAAGTGCTAAATGCTGCATAGCAGTTTGATGCTTAAGTGATATGATAGTTTATTAAGAAATTAAGTTATTTGTTTATATCTGTTATTTTTTGTTACGTTTCTGAAGTGCGTTTAATTTTTTTTACCTTTTTAAACTTTTATAATTAAATTAATTTTTGAAAACTGAACTACTTTAAGTTTTTATATTTAGTTTTATATATGTACCTACTGTAAAACGCTATGTTTTTAATTTTTTTTCTTTTTTTTGTTTCTTTATGAAAGCATTAAACAGAACTTTTTGTTTTTTGATAATACCACAAAAACAATAAAAATGAATTCTATTAAGATCGGAAATGGTTAAATTATTTGTTTTATTGTTTCACTGGTAGAGTTCGAGTCCCCCCAAGGGAGTGTTCAAGTCTCCCGGTGGGGCGGGATACTTGAGCCAAAAATCTGTTTTTAAACCTTTGGCATTTGGCAAAAATCTCTTGCCTTTAGTTAAAGTTTATGAAACTTTTCTTTTTTTCTTTCTTTTCGGCCAGAACATCAAACATTCAAGAGAATGCCATGTACACAAAGTTACGCCTGATGCGCTAACCTGGCTGGCTAACCTAGAAACTTGTGTATGACTATTGCTATATGGCGTATTTAGAAACAATTCCAGACATTCGATCTAATTTACCATCGGTTTCTGTCAATCAAATTTCATACCTCATGTATCTTTGAATTAATTTTCAAACATTACATGCTGAATACACACATATATACCTGTAAGTAATATTTTTCTCCAACACATAGTTTTTTTTCAGTTAGGTATGTATTGTGTATTTTCTACGATTATAATTGTAATGTTAAGGATTTAACGCAAGGTAGGTGCTTTAGAAGTATTTTCAAAGATACATGAGACTTGGAGTGTGTTTCGCACAGACCATTGGCAAAATAGCTCAATCTTCATCTTAAGCATATTTGCATACTTTAGAAAGGCCTCATACCTTTCTTGTTGGTAAAAAAAAGAAAAAAATTGTTTGTTCCGTAGTGTAATCACATATGTATGTACGAAATTTCCAAATCCCGGAGCACTCAAACTCAATTTTCGGTCCCTTGTACTACCACGCAGAACTCCTTTTGGTGTAGTGGTTGCAGAAACTTGAATTTTATGCTCGGGTACTGTGGTTGCTGTTCCCCGTCCGGGTTCGAACATGCACAGTTCGGGTCATAAGCGAACACACTACCCACTACACCGTGGCCACCTCTACACTTACATATGTACTAAGTCCTGCCATAAATTCTATTACAAAACTTCCAGCGCAAGATAACATTAAGAATGGCACCGTTAAAAATTTTTTCAAAACACACTGCAAAACTCAATAAATATCTTCCAATTTGGTTTCAGCTACTGATTTTTTATCATGGAGTGGGGTATAGGAGAAAATCGTATTGCTGTCATAGCATTGCATACATAAGTACGGAAAAAAAGCTAACCAAATTTTTGAATTACTATAACCGCTCATGATGTTAACAATGTTTGTCTACTGTGCTATAAATCGGTTTGTTGAATCATCTCCATTAGAAGAAAGACCAAAAAGTGGTAGTCCCGCGTTGCCCGTACTTGCGCGGAAGTAAAAGCTGTACGAGAGTGAATTCGAAGAAATGCAAAACAAAAAATTATGTCACATAAGATATGTATGTCCACCAGATCCATGTCAAGACTCATTCGGGATGATCTCAACAGGATATGTCAGTCAACTGGACATCTATTGACGCCTAACTTAAAGCAAATTAGGTTTGAGAGATTCAAGCGACTCTTGCACTGGCAAGCGGATAGCGGCCACGAATCTATCCTTTTTACGGACGAAAATATTTTCACCATCGACGACGTTTTCAATAAACAAAATGATAAAATTTATGCAAGGACATTTAAAGAAGCAAATAATACAGTTTCTAGAGTTCAGCGCGGCCATCATTCTGCTTTGGTAGTGGTTTGGTAGAGGGTGTCCCATCAAGGAGTTACTGCTTTCAATTTTTGGGAAAAATAAGTCAAAACAGGGGCAAAGGTGTACCAAGAAGAGATCCTACAGGGCGCCATTAAATTCTTGATAAATACTCTTTTTAATGGAGCAATATGGGTTTTCAAACAAGACTCTGCTCCAGTACATAAATCTAAAACAACTCAGTAGTGGCTTAGAATCAATATTTCTGCTTTTATTGCGTCCGAGGATTGGACTTTAGGCAGCCCAGATTTGAATCCTTTGGATTATTGTTAGTGTTCAGTATTGGGGAAATTTTTGGAGCCTCAAAAGTGCTTTAAGCACAGCAGCGCTGTCCATACCCCTGGAAAAAGTGCGTGCCGCTGTAGCCCAGTGGCTACACCATTTGAGGGTCTGCGTTAAAGCAAACGGTGGTCATTTTGAATAAACTGCCTGTTTTAAAATGCTTACTGTTGTATTTGAGAGCCATCGGTGGAGAAGTTTGAGGTTGTTTTTTCCGCCATCACTTCTTCTCGATCGTTCGCTGGAACAACGTGGTCAAATACGACCTCCCAAGTGCTCCGACCACTTTTTTGATTAAGATAATTGTTTATTATTGGATTATATCATATATTGAAGTATTAAATACATGAATTAGATATCTGGTAAAGCTATGATACGTTACTTACTATTTAAGAAAATAAATTTTATAAGTACGAGTACTAATCCAAAAAGTTTTTTTGTTTTTATAACGTTTTGTAGTTCTAACAGAACTTATGGCATTACTAGGTATATCCATATGCTAAATAATAAAATAAACATGAAGCTATTGGAACTAATCGCGTTTCGGGGAAAACATGAATTCAAAAGATTAATTCTTTGTTTGATAATCTTACGATGGCCACGTTCAACTGCCAATTTCATACTGGAATCTACATTGGTACTAGAGTTATTTCACCATACAATGCGAAAAGTGTATATCCATCCCATAAACATAAGCCGCCACCGTTGAACTACCCAACCCAGCTACTCACCATCCTCACATTAATTGGCCGGTATTGTATTGCATGTCATTTACTTACGTATGCACCTACAAATCAATATGGTAACAGAACCATCGACACTCACGGTAAAACAGCCGAATTTGATAAACATCATAAAAAGAAAATACGAGTATGTATGTACAAACAACTCTTTAACAATAGTGGTGGCAGCGGTATGCGTTCAATTATTTCTCTCCTTCGTAATATCAGATTCACATTTTTTGAGGTTGATTTTATACGAAATTTCTAATGGCGAAAATATCTGGCAAATGACTGTAGGGGTGAAACTGAACGCTCTATGGTGTTAATGGCAGCAAAACTCCGAGTGTATAAATGATTACTGTTATTCACCCATTTCGACATCTATTTAACGTGTGCCAAAGGAAGTACAATTTGTGGTAACAGTCAGTTTCGTTGCCGAAATTGTTTCATTATATTCCATTACACATCCTATCTCCTCTCTATAAGTCATCCGATTCCATTTCCATCAATTTGTGAGTTTTTTTCTTGCTGCCCTCGATTCTTATACGTTTACCTACTTCCTTGAGGATAATAAGGATATACACCACGTACACACGTACAGATACAGTAATTGTGTACCGTCGTCGTCCTTCGTTTTTCTGGCACTGTCGTTTTTGTTGTGTTTTTATATATTGTACGTGTTCAGATCAATGATGCCCAAAAGCAGCAGCAGCAGCATATCTCCTCCCAATTTCCCTGGAGGATGTTATGTCACCCCGTATTATGCGTGGGTGATATATATCGATAATTTTCGTTATCATTTGTGAAGGTATTGAGGGATTTATGGTAAACTAAGTTTTATGTTTATTACTAAAGACGCTTTGAAGTTAACTGATACTTTGTAAGGAATTAAAATAAATTATGAACGTTGATAAAGTGAATGAAGGTATCGAGTCACTCTGAAGGCTTCATATTTCCTGATTTTTTTTTTGGCGGATATAAAGAAGCAACGACTTCTCCGATAGTCTTTTGACAGCCTTGAGGAAGTGCTTTTCGAAGAATCTTAACCATAGATACTATAATTAACTAAAATTATATTTATAGCAGTCTATAAGCCACTATCTTCTGATCAAATCAATTAAAAATCCAATATTTAACTATGTCAATCGCTTCAGTCCCATCATAACTACAATTGTCAGCACTAATAATGTCTACACTGATTAGTGATCAGTGAAGTCGATAGATCCATGACGTCACTGTTAAATTAATGTTTTCTGAATTAATTTGTAAAGCTTTTTTTTGGAGATGATACTGAATATACGGATGAACGAAAATAATCGGTTATTTGTAAAAAAAACGATTAATAAGCAGAGTTTAACCGGAATTTCTAAATTAACCGGTTAATCGAATAACCTTAAACAATTTATTGTCAAAATATTGTTATAATTTCCATCCCAGTTGTAAGTACAAATATTGCCGCTAATTACGAAAGTGCGCCAAGTTGAATTGCGTCGCACATATGTTGGTTATCTGCAAATCAATAGTAAATTTAAAGTAAAACAAGTAAAGTACCTATCTGTTGGTATATGCCAATTGCAACTCAAATATTAAATTTGAGCAAAATCGTTGTAACCGTTTTTAAAAAAATGTTTTTTTTTTTTTTACAAAATTGCCATTAGTAAAGTATCGTTTATTTGGGATTAGAATGAAAATTCCGAATTCTAGTAATGAAGTTCGCTGAAAATCCGTTCAGCCGTTTAGGCTACAGTCGACCATACAGGGGGACAGATAGACAAAATTGCGAGACCCACGTTTTTAGATTATTATTGTAATACCAAAATTGAAATCAGGATGTCGAATTATTTCGCTACTAATAATAAGTTCGCGGCCTGAGATACTCAACAACGAGCTCTAACTATTTATATATATCACCTCATTTTAAGAATAATCCCATTTTGTTATTGTCTGTGGTAGGATAAACATCACCATTTCAGCCGAAATCGAAAATTCTCGCAATTTTGAGCACGGCGTCGTGATAAAGTACCTCCAGAAAAAAATAAAATCGCCTAAAGAAATTTTCGAAGACATACCATCGACTCTTCAGGATTCTGTGCCTTTATATACCATGGTCAACAAACTACCTCGCTTATTACAACAAGGGCGAGAGCTGTGAAGACGATCTCCGCCCAGGGCGTCCTGTGTCAGTGGTCACTGAAGAAAACATCGGAAAAGTTGAAAAATTAGTTCTGGCCGACCGAAGAATAAAAATGTGGCGGACGAGTTGCACATCAACAATGAATGGATTGGAGAAATTTTGCACGAGTATTTAAACTTGAAAAAAAATTGTGCGCGCTGGGTACCGAAAATGCTCACGCCGTTCGACAAACAACGACGTCTCGAGTACTGCAACGATTTTTTGGAGTCAACCGAATCATAACTGTAGATGAGACTTGGATTGGCCAATACAACCCGGAGTCCAAACAAGAGTCTATGCAGTGGATTGAAAAAGGGAAGAGGTCGCCGAAGAAATTCAAGGTGGAAAAGTCGACTTCGGAGCTTATGACGACAGTTTTTTGGGACAGTGAAGGTGTTTTGCTGATTGGCTGACCTGTCAATGGAAGCTACGTGGGAAACTCAGCCACGGAGTTCTGTTTTTGCAGGATAACGCGTCTGTTCATACGGCGCGGATTTCGAGACATGCCTTAAAGGCACAGGTTTTTCAACGATAGACCACTCATTCTACAGCCCAGACTTGACCCCGAGCGACTTTTCCCTTTTTTTCAATTTGAAAAAAGGAGTTACGAGGCCGTAACTGAATTAGCGTGCTCATAACGTAGATTGAGTGCCCCATATCAGAGACTGTATAACACTATAAGACTTCGAACGAAGAACAAAGGTCGGACAATATTTTTATTTCCTGGATTTTATTAGCAACATGTGGTTTGTCGACGAAAACATTTGAATTGTTATCTACGTAGGAAAAATGAATTGCACCCTTCGGAGTGGAGCTATTTGTCTTTTTCTATTATTACTTTTTCTCTCTTTTTTCTTATTGCTGAGACTATTTCTGAAAAATTCTTCTATATGAGAGACAAAATTATATAAAATTATTAAGGTGTTGCCCTTAAAGGCTGTAGTAACTTCATTTATATGTTTGCATAGACTAGGCAATGTGCGAAATTGTTAAGAAAGTTCGTGAGAAATTTCGAATCGGCAACATACGTGGTAAGCGAATTCCCTTACAGGCAATTCCATTTTTCAGAACTTCATGTAATGACATGAATCACAACAGCTTTATAACAAGAATATGAATTGTACATACCTAGCCTGTTGTAGTGATTTAAAGATCACCATATTGGTAATGTTACAGATTCTACGGTCAATGCGAAAAATATCTATAATATATATATACTAATATTCAAAAATTCATACAATTCAGTGCTAAATTCATGACAAATGTATAAGTAGAAAATTATTATGGTATACAATATGAGAAACAAAAAGTTAAAGTAATTGTGAAAATGTAAATAAACTAAATGTGCTTGTTTTACCCTGCCAAGTGCCGAAACAGAGTTTCCCCAAAACCATTCGCATCATAAAGTCTGCTAACGCTGAGAGGAAGTGCATTCCAAAGATGAATAGCATGAACGAAAAACTGACGCTCTGAGTTTTGATAGTGAACACGCGGTTGGATTAAACTTAAAGATCGGCTCGACTGTGAAAGTTTAAGTTTTTCGAGTAAATGTGGAGGCTGTTTGCTGGTAATATTTTTTTGTAGGTACTTGATTGTACAGTACTCGAGATATTTATCAAGAGTGCATCCTAATATGTTCTTAGTATATTGTGAAATATGGTCAAAACGTCTCAATCCGTAAACATAGTGAGTTATATTGTTAAACGCAACGTTGAGCTTACGTCGAATGAGAGCACTGCTGCAACAAAAAATTTCACATCCGTATGTAAATATTGGAATTAGCAAAGCCCTTACTAGCATCAACCTTGTTTGCAAAGGAGTGAAACACTGCGAAATAGATAGATTCCTAAGAGAACCATAGATTTTGGCTATAATAGTGGAGATATGATCATCCCAATTTAACGTTTTGTTAAACCATACCCCAAGATTTTTAGCTTTGTCAACGAACTCAATTGGTTCATTTTGGAGGAATATATTAGGAAGATCACAGCCATTCACGCCATTTCTGCTAATAACGAGACATTTAGATTTGGCTGGGTTAAGCTTCAACGAATTATCTCCAGACCAATCTAGAACTTTTCGTAGATCCTCATTAAGTTTACAAGCTGCATCTTTAATAAGGTCTAGTTTGCAACTTACATATGTAGAGCTGTACATCGTCTGCGTACATGTGTAGCAATAAATTTTTGATTATGTTCGGAAGATCATTGATAAATATTGTGAATAACAGGGGTCCCAATATAGACCCTTGAGGTACACCCGCTGAGGTTGCAATAAAATCAGACATCACATTATTAACAGCAACGGCTTGTTTTCTTCCAACAAGATATATTTTGATGAGCTTGATAGCAGATGTTGCATATGATTCACTGTATCAAAGGCCTTGGAAAAGTCCAGCAGAGTCACAAAAGTTATTAGATCTTTATCCATCGCCACTCGGATATCATCAGTTACTTTAAGTAGAGCTATGATACGGCCTGAAGCCAGATTGATTTGCGCAAAGTAGTTTACTGCCCTAGATAAAGACAGACATTTGCTTGTGCATTATCTTTCCCATGACCTTGGACAAGAATGGAAGGATGGCAATGGGTCTATACTCAGCCGGCGAGTTAATTAAACTGTTTCGAATGTAAATTGCAACGCCCCCTCCAGTTCTATTGTGCCTATCACCTCGAAGAATTCTGTAGCCATGCAGAGCGTAAGTTTCATCCATTATTCCAGTTTTAAACCATGATTCAGTGACAGATACTACATTAACATTAGAACCAACAAACAGACCTCTAAATTCATCAATTTTCTTAAAAAGACTTTGTGCATTAATATGAGACACACGCTGATTATATTAATTAGTTCGCGCAAGTTATCATTCACACCATCATATTGAAATGAGCTAACGATAGTTTCAGACAACAATGTAAAGAATGTAATAAAATAAAAAAGAAAAACTAACCTCACAGGAAAGAGAAATAAAGACACAAATTGAAATTAGGGAATCTTCTTTCAAACGGCTGGCAGATAGAGGATACATACACAAAAATACGCACATGAGAGTAATTAAATATATAAATTGAGAGGCAAAAACAATTAAATAAAATAAGGCAAAAAAGGTTACAAAATTAATAATCTGGAACCGCCGCTTACGTGTGAACAGGTAGTACTTCATCATGGTCATGTAGTTTGGATATTTCATTATCGAGTTGTGTGCATCGGATTGATTCGGAGGTTTGTTCGAGCACCTCTATTCATAATGCAGACATGGATCTATTTACGTTATCGAGGCGGCTACTAAAATCGGCAACAATCCTTTCCAGTTTCTCCATTAGAATATCGTGGTTGTCCATTATGAGTAATTTCAGTTCTTTTTTTAGTTGGTTAGTTAGTTAGTTTTGACTTTTACTTAATTTTAAAAAAATTACAAAGAAAAGAAAAGTTCTAAGTCGTTTTTGGTTTGATTAATGGCTGTCTACCAGATTGACGATTATTTGTATACTTATTTTATATTAAAAAGGAAATATATAGATATGATATTGGAAATATATAACTTAAAAATTCTCCTTGTAATACATTTGCTATATCGAAGGGCATTCAGTGTGCATTCTATTCAAAATGTAGATTGCTCCATTTTCATCAGGATAGTTGATCCAAAGAATTTTACACGTAATTCCTTTAAAATTGAAAGAAAATGGAACACATCTTCTTTCACATTGAAGTTGCACATATTGCACAAACGAACGAACCAAAAGAGTCAAAACAGTTGTATATGCGGACGACATAGTTATCATGATCAGTGGGAAATATTTACCTACAACCAGAACCCTCATTGAATCTGCACTAAAAGAATTGTCCTCCTGGGCAGAACAAAACGGTCTAAGTATAAATCCGACTAAAACCGAACTGGTTCTGTTTACCAATAGATGGAAAATAGATGAATTTGATCCCCCTAAACTGAATGGAATTCCTCTGAATCTCTCCACAACAGCTAAATATCTCGGAACCATCCTTGATTCGAAGCTCACATGGAAAAAGAACACGGAAGAATGAATGAAGAAAGCACTTTGCGCATTCTATGCGTGCAAGAAAACCTTTGGTAAACAATGGAGTCTGCGTCCGTCCATGATTAACTGGATGTTCACGGCTATTGTGAGACCCATCTTTACCTACGGAATTATTGTATGGTGGAATGCAACAGACAAAACCAACTACCTTAAAATACTCACAAATGTGCATGCAAAAACATAGCAGGAGCACAGAGATCAACACCACAAGCGGGTTTAGAGATGATGCTAAATATCCCTCCCCTAGATGAGTTCATACGATGCACAGCTGCCAAATGTGCGATTCGTCTCAAACAATCGGGCGAATGGAAGCAAAGCTGCTATGGACACGGATCTATACTCAACAGGTATAGTATAACCGATCTCGACAGAACAACAGATTATATCACACCCTACATAGATTTCGATAAGAACTACTCCACTTTTATTCCCGAAAGACAAGAGTGGGACTTCAACACATTAATTAATGTACAGGACATTCAGCTCTACATCGACAGGTCTAAAATGGATATCGAAACTGGCTCCGGAGTTTTTTGAGAGTCAATTAAAATCAACCACTCGTACAAACTCCTGGATGATTGTATCATCTTTCAGGCTGAGGTCTTCGCCATTGATAAGGCAAAAAACTAGATCCCTCAAAGATTACAATTTTTGTGGATAGTCAAGCGGCAATCAAAGCACTAGACTGCGTGGAAGTCAGATCGAAAACAGTTTCCAGATGCCGTAATACGTTGAACAGAATATGCAACAAACATGTCGTAACTCTCTGCGGGGTTCCTGGACATAGCAATATAAAAGGAAACGGGACAGCAGGTAAACTAGCTAAAAAGGGATCAGCATTGGATTTTCAACATACTCGAATATCAGTAAAAACTCCAATAGGAGAACTAAAAAGGAAAATATACCTGAAAGCAAGAGGACTGATTAATTCCGCATGGTCCGCCAGAAGCGACTGTGTCGCAGCTTATGGCCTACCAAACTAGTCATCAACACACCCGACCACTGCAGGAGCTGTCAAGATATAGAGGAGAAAGTGTGATTGCTCAAATCTTCAAAACGGCCGCCTCCGTCATATGGGAAACAGACTTTTTGACGAACTAGGGGCTCTCGTACAAGTTCCACTTGGGAACATGATAGGCTTCATAAAGAACGCAGGCTGGTTTGCTACAGAACCCACCGCAAGACAAAGGTCTTAAATATAGGTTCCACACATCACAAAGGGAAACACAATGGACCGTATAGCCCCCGTGATAAGCACTTAGGTGCACTCCTTCTAACCTAACCCGCGGACATTCAGGTGTACCAGCTCTCCTCTCAATTTCAATATAGTACTTATTTTATCCGTTGAGTTGGAGTTAAGTAAATACTTACGTTCTTGAAGATGACATCTCAATTTCCTATAGTACAACCTATGATGAGATGACTGGGTTTCATTAGCGTATCTCTCGTACAAATTATTACGATTATGTTTAGGCTTAAGCCACACTCGAACGCAGTATTGCGCCACTCACTCACGAAGTTATCTCTTATTATTATATTGCTGTACTCGTAAGCACAATTTTCGGCAATCTTTTTTCATCCATTGACATTACTTTGACTATATACGAGTAGTTAAAGTGTATTCTCAGTATTTCTAAGAATATTGGTGGCGTCACAGTTTATATAATTTGGCATACTAATCGGTAATAGAAATATTCACTTCAGAAAATATCGAAGAAATTTTTCCACTGCTGGGAAAGAAATATATCCCCAAACTTGGGCTCCATATAAAGGAATTGATGCTGCAGTTTTGTGAAACGGTTTTTGTTTTGAGTTATGAATTACATAATTATTCATAATGGAGAAACCCCAGACCGAAGAAGTTGTTTGTTGCAAAAATCTATTCTTCCCTCTGCAACATCTATTGTGTTATTAATGAACAATATAAATAGTAATGCACTCAAGATAGACCCTTGCTTCACCCCTATTGCTAATGTGAATTAATCAAATATCAATCTTGGCCCCGAGCGACTTTTTCTTTATATCCAATTGGAAAAGCGAGTTATGAGGCCGAAGATTTGCAGATGAGAACGAGATCAAGGTGGCCGTAGAAAGTCATTTTGAAGGCAGAGGAAAATAATATTTTTTTCGGTGGTATTAAGGCACTGTATGCCCAATGTAAGAATGCATTTCACTCAAGGGAGATTATATTGAGAAATAATTTTGTTATTGGATCTCTTCTTTCACTTAATGCCTTTGGCCCGAACCTATCAGCCGCCCCTCGTTGGCGCAGGCAAAAAACCATGGTGGCATTCCCCATTCCTGCTGTGCATGTAAAGGGACCTCCATTTTATTGTCCTAATTGAGAATCCGAGAAGCAGACTTTTTATAAAAAATGTATGTCCTGTCGAAATGGAACAGATGATTCTGGAATCTTCTACGAAGGCAATTAATAAAGTACATAAAAATTACAATTTGATTGAATGGATCATGTGATACCTCATCTTTTTACTCATAGCAAACAAAGTAGTCGTAGAATTGTGAAATGTATTCACTTCTAATGTCATAGACAATAGAATTTCAAGCATTTCATGATAAATCGAATAACAGAACACGATTCACTTTGACATTGTACGATCAGTTGAATTACTTACATACGAGTATGATCAACTTAAATAAACAAATCATTAAATAACTTCCACATTTTAAGTTTAAACTAAATAACAGTATAACTATTTTTAGCTTAAGATATCTCAAGAAGTGTATCAACAACGACATCAGGACTTCGTGACTTTTCTTGATTATGAATACTTTATTTGTAGGTACTCATATACCTATACCTGTAACGGCCGTGTAACAAATTTTAAATCTTGTGTTCGGGCAAATTTTGACAAAATTATGTTCTAATATGTATTTTTATCAAAAAAAAAGGGATGTGCCGGATCATAAAAATATAACATCCGCTTTACGACAAAGCTTTACGTATATAGAAGATTTGCAATAGAAATACATGCACTTGCTCGATGCAGCCAACAACTTACAAAAAGAGAAAAAGACAGATGAAGAAGGAAGCAAGTGGTATCCAAAGAGCACCTCCACTCTTTATGCTGACATTTGACAGCAAAGAGAAAGCAGAAGATATATGCAAACTATGCTCCATACTTATCATGAGAGTACAAATTTAACCAATGCGAAAAACAACTTACGCAATACCATAGTGCAAGAAGTGTCAAGGTTTTAACCACACGCAGAAATATTGCTCGCGTGATGAAAGATGTGTGACTAACAAAATTTCAACTGACTTGGACGAGAAAAGATTGTGCTTAGCAGTATTTCTTGACGTCGCTAAAGCCTTCGACACCGTAGACATGCTGGCCTACTGCTAAAACTAGAAAATCTTCTACCAGCCGTCTTCTATCTGATGATTAAAAATTACTTAACCGATCTATACTTTTATGCCAAGTATAAAGACGTTCACTCAAAACTATAAACAGCACGAGCTAGGGTCCCTCAAGGCGGCGTATTAGCACCACTACTGTAAAACCTTTATACGAGAGGCATTCCTTTTCCAACATAGACAACATCCATGATTGTCACTTTTGCTGATAACACCACCCACAAATACTTACAAACATCGACTGTGCAATTACAAAACAATTATTGATTAATTTTTTTTTCATGGGTAGGTGAGAAGCTTCATAACACACTATGAGACACCGTGTACTCATAGTAGTGTCAGCTTTTTACTGACTAAACTCACTTTTTCTTGTTTACTACAACTAAGTTTTCCTTATCAAGTAGTTTAGCTTCGAGGAATATTCGTGTGAAGCAGGTAGATTTTCGGCAAAAGCACCTTCTGGTACTGTCATTAAATGCGGTTACTTTTTATTGCGCTAAATCGATAGGTTTCGTTGTTTGAAGTTGGCGCACAATGTTTCTCACGTCCAATGTTTGGAGTATTGCGAGTTACGTTATCAATCAATTCCCACACTGTTCTACGGCTAAACGCTGATATCCCAGTTTGCAAAGGAAATGCTCCAGACGCTAACTCAGATATCAACCTGAAACTCAATCCCGACTTTGAGCGTGTAAAGCAAAAATACACCATCGGTGTGGATCCGAACGTTTCACCGTGAGAACACAAGTTGGAAATTTGTTGATGTAAAGTTCGGTCGTCGCTCTGAAGAGTCGACACAAAATAAATAATAAAAATATTTATCTAAGTCTCTGAAGAGAACGTGTTTTTTATTTTACTGGACTTACAAATAAGTAAGTTGCGTGGTTGCAATGACCATTTTATTTTGGAATGTTTGTATAAATTCTCTATTGCTTACTTTGATACAACCCCAGAGTTGTATACCGTTCGTCCATATAGGCTTTAGCACTTGCTTATATAAAAGCAGTTTGTTATATATACTTAGCTTGGAATGTCTTCCAAGTAGGCAATGCATTTCTCTGAAGCGAATTTCAAGCTCATCGCGTTTTTTAACGTGCGGTTTCCATTTAAGTTTCGCGTCTAATGTCATCCCCAGATATTTAGCTTCATTTGCATACAAAACAATTATAGATGACACAACCAAATGGTTTGATGACTGGCGCATAAAAGTGAACGAAGGCAAAATGATCCACTTTATATTTACTACAAAAACCAAATTTTCACCTCATCCACTAAAAACCATCAAGATATCTGTATCGACAAGGTAGCCAAATACCTAGGAATCTATTTAGATAGCAAGCTAATTTGGAAGTACTATATACAATAAAAGCGGAACCAAATAAAGAACAAACTCACCATTAACTATATAAAACAAAATCCTATTATATAGAGCTACTCGTATCATTAAACCAATTTAGACTTATGGACAAGAATCTAAAATAATACTAACGATAGTTGACGCTGAATGGTACAACATGATATGAATGATATAAAGAAACTCGTGTCGTACGATGAATTTTGTCGTTTAAATTATGAATGATAGTTTAATTTAATTTTTAAAAGACAAATTATGAATTCGAACTTTAATTTTTTATAAGTTTTAATTTCTTGTTTTTTTGGTATAAATTATTTTAGGTTTTACTGTACATATAATAATAATACAACTTTGAGTGGCAGTACGATGAATTATGTCGCTCAATGTACATGCGAAATTGAAAGAACCTCCCTACAATTTTCACACTCCTCTGCATGCTCCTTTGTAAAATAGTGTTGACTGGTAAAAAGAGTTTCTCCTACTCTGATCCGAAATAGGATTTTATTGTATGGAGTTCTGAGATGTGTGAAGTGATGTTTTCGAAGAAAGTTCTGTTAATCTTGCCAAGAGTTTTCAAGCTCTTCGTTTTCCTTAGCAATGAATACTCTCCGGATGAGCTGAGGAATATTCTTTGGCTGCAGTATCTGCAACCTAATTTCCTTTGATACCGGCATGACCTGGTATCCCTGCTAAACTTATAGTGTCATTATTATACAGGATACTTCGAATAGAGTTGAGATTAGGGCAGTTACTTGTTGCGCTTTTAATTCAGGTAAGGATACTTAAGCTGTGAGTGAGTATCAATGTTTTTCCTTTCCTAGTTTGTGCCATTGACAATGCTTTTAATAATGCTGTGACCTCTGCTAAGTAGCTTCCAGTCGCGTCTCGTAGAAGACCTTGGAAATTAATGATTTCTTTATCATTTCCTTTGAGTTCGATAACTGCGTATGTCTAGTTTTTATCCTTATAGGATCCATCTGTATACAAGTCCTTAAAGGTTTGGGAGTTTCGATCAGGTCTAGGTGAAGCTTACGGAAGTAATGATATGGAGTGCTTTCTTTATTGTGGCTTGAGAGGCTGGTGTCGATAGGCAACAAGTGCCTTTTCCATGTAAGAGGAGAGCTATTTTGTGGTATTTCTAATGCATCTATGAGCCGAAATGAGAGTTAATATTTTGCTTAGAGTAGAGATCGAATTTTTCCTGTTTTGTTTTTTCCTACGTAGACTTTCTTGTGAAGCTGTGTAAAGTGGATGGGTCATATCTGTTAGCGCTTTGCTTATTAAATTAACTGCTCTTTTTTGTCTCAGTCTGTTAATTGATTTGTAACCAGCTTCTATTCTAAGAACTTCAATTGGTGTTATTCTAAGTATAGTTTATGTCTATATCAAGCTTTCCAAGTTTTTCTTTGATGTCCACATGAAATGAGTTAGTCCATGCTGGAGGGTGCCTTCGATCAGAGTCGTCGTTATCTTAAGAGCCGTTTCTATACTCGTTTGTGATACTTTTCGACGGGAATGTTTCAATTGTTTGATAGTATTTTTTATATGAAGATCCCATTTTAGATTACCACTGCAAGAGTTACGAAGAACAAGAGGGGTCGGCATACATTTATAAAGGTGAAGTGATTCTATTTTGGAGAGTGGAACAATCGCATCAGTTTTTTGGGTCCAAGAAGAAATTGTAGTGTCCACAGATCGTAAAAGGGTGTTGTCATTTGATGGATTTCCAGAAGCTACCATGAAGATATTATCTACATAGACACCAACGAAATCTAGACCGTGATTTGGTTGGACAAGCACCATTATGAGAGCATTTTTAAAGGCATTGTAGAGGTATACTGGCAGGGGAGACCCTTGTGGTGTTCCTTTTCCAAGTTTTTTTTTTTTAAGTTAATAATAAAAAGGAAATGATGACCTATAGAATTTGCTCTGGGACTCCCTATTGTAATTGTTCAATATTAGGAAAAGTACTGACATGATCGAAGGCCTTCTCGAGGTCAGAGGACAACGCTTTGCCTAAAAGATGAGAGATTATCTGCTAATTTATGTTGCATGTGAATTGAAGATTGGACTTTTCTATTCGGTCTAAAAGTATGTTGTTCCTTGCTTATTCTTTTTTCCAAAAATTTTAGAAAGAACAGGTAGAAGTGATACCGGACGGTACCCATCTACCTGGTGATAGTTCCGAGAACTCTTGGGAATCGGTTTGAGTATTGCTTTCTTCCAATCATGAGGGAAGATACCAGTCCGAAAGATGTTGTTATAAATTATTTATTTTTATTATTTATTATTTTATAACGAACAAATTCGTTTCTTAAGACTATCAGCAGCTAATTTTACTCCACTGTATGTGATTTTGTCATCTTTTGGGGTAGTTCCTTTAAGCACTTGTAGGGTCATGCCAAACTCGAATTTTGTAATATCATCACTAATCTGTACACATATGTACGTTTTCTTGGCCAGGGAGGTCACTTAAGTTAAAGGTAGTTTCTTAGTTATAACCTTGTCTGGATAGGTGCTATTTTCATTATACTTTCCCTATGTTTTTGAGAAGGTATTGGCTTTTCTGGGTCATTTTCTAAAGAGCCATAGACGCCCGTGGGCGTCGTGGTGTAGTGGTTAGTATGTCGGATCACTACGCAAGAGGTTCCAAGTTCGAATCCCAGAAAACACCAAAAAGTTTTTTCACGATCCCACCTCTCGCGAACGTCTGACAAACATCCGAGAGTATTGTTGTCACGAAAAAGCTTCTCAAAACAAATTGCCTTTCGGATACGGCACTAAACTGTAGGTCCCTTCCATTCGTGTGAAAAATATAACGCACACAACACGAGTGGTTGCGAGAAGCTAGGCCCTGGCACTTAAAGAGCTGTTGGGACAAATATTTATTTATTTTATTTATCTAGGAATATATACGGAAAATTTTGAGTGACTTTGGAGATCTTAAAGATTTAATTCTATTCCATAGAATTTTTGAGACCAGTGCTGGGTCCATTTTATTCACGAATTTTTCCCACGATAATCTTTTTGCTATTATAGACGCAGGTTTGACCTTGGCACAAACTTTTCAATAAGCTATGCAATTTTCAGTCGTTAGATACCTTTGGAGTGTCTTCCAGGCAACGTTTTTAGTTTTAACTAGGAATGCAATGTCCTTATTAAAACATACCGGACTTACCACTGTCTTGTTTTTGATTGAGTGTTGGTATTGGTTTTTCAGCTGAACTTCTTATAACTTTTTAATTCTGGCTCCTGCTTGATTGGTGTTGTTAAATGCTGGGATAGTTGTGGACAAGAGGTGTGTTGATGAATTAAAGAGGTTCCAGTTAGCCTGAGTTTTTTGAATATTATAGAATGCTTTTTTCGAAGTTTCCTTTCCTGTGTGCGTATCATAATTGGAATGTGGTCTTCACTTTCCGCATAGGCGAGGACCTCCCAGTAAAGAAGTGGAGCCAAGTGATATCAACAGCAGAAAGGTGTTTCTTGTATTAAAAAGTGTGGGCGATCCATCATTTAAAATCACAAGGTCTTGATCATTAGCAAAGTTTTCAAAAAGTGTATCGTATTGGCGGTGTTTGACCCCTATAAAGTGATTTTGACATTTAAATCTCCCAAGATAAGATGATGATTGTTGTTATTTATTCGAATATCTCTAAGGATTTCACTTGTAATGGAAACTTCATGCTCTCTATATAAATTTGTAAGTTTAAATGGTATTTTTGCATGAATTTCTACGGTTTGGTAGAGAAGATTTGCGGAGGACATGTTGTGTGATGTCAGTGGTATACTCGTACTATTTCTAACGAAAATCCCTATGCCTGAATTCAAGTAGGCATAGTCTTTATTATGGTGAAATGGTTTATAATTTTGTAGCTTAAACATGAATGAGTTTTTTGCAATGATGTGTGTTTCATGTAGAGCTATAATATGAGTATCTGGGTTGCGTTTTGCGATTAATTGTTCTAGAGCATTATTGTTGTTAATATAGCCTTGGGTATTTTATTGAAGCATAATGAAATCATTATCCAACAGTCATTATTGATCTTTAAAATTTTTTCTTGAGTTGGAGAGCGGGAGTGAGGTGTTGATTGTATTTGTGTTATTTATTATTTTGTTTGCAGAAGTGGATGTAGCTTGCCAGTTTTTTGTGTGAATTATGTCTGACATTTCCACGTGAGATAGCGATGATATTTCCGTATCGTATTAATATCATAATTTTCAGAGTTTGCTGGAATTGTGATGGTGAAATATTTATTAACTGAGCTTAGTTCTTGCAGAAGAAATTCATTGTTTTGGCGAAGACAGGATTGAGTTGCGTGATCGTTGGGGTTTCTAGTTTCATTGTGGGAGAGTTTTTCCAGTATTACATCTTAACCATGGGATATATATACATATATAGTCTAGGTTGTCATTATAAATTTACCACGCGTCGCGGACAGTGCAGCGACGATCAGCTTTAATTTTGTTGTCAGATTTGTACCTAAGTAATGCAGGGCAGGAGGGATCATGTGACGTGTGATTTTTATCATTGCAATTAATACAGAAAATTCTTATACAGTTATCGTGAAGTAGAGAGAGACAGCAATTTTTGCAAATTACAGCATTTGTGCATAGATTTTTGGGATTTTATATACATTCCTCAAAATTTCAATTTAACCAGCCTATTTCGACTTTGACTTAATGTGGACGATGAATTTGATCGAAAGTGATAATAGCTGCTCTGATTGCAACCAATAATTTCTTTTCTTTCTTCATAATTTTTCGAACTTCGATAACTTTGAATTTTTTTTATTTCTTCGAGTAATTTCTCTTCGCTAATGGTTTCGATGTGCTTGGAATAAATTCTACCTTGCACAGAATTGGAGCTCACATAATTATTCAATTTGACTGGAATTAAGTCACTAAGTCAAGCTTTAATAAATTTATCCGCTGTCGAAATATCAAGTACCTACTTTAAAAGTAAGTCACCTGACCTCATTGATTTTACCTCCAATATGTCTTTGGATATGTGTGGTAGGATTAATTCTAATTAGATTGTAATTAGATAATGTACGCAGATGCTCTCCTCTTTTTCTAGTCCAGTAATGACCATATCTCGAGGAATATTATCATCGTTTTGGATTGCCGGTAGGTTAGGGTATTTCTCACCATTATGTTTGCGTTTATGTTTTCTACCCCGGCTTAAAATTATCTCAGAGTCGAGAAATCTAAACCGGTTTTGGTTTGGGGGATTTATATGGGCCAGTTATTGAGTTCTTTTTTTTTAATTAAATATTTAGGATTCATTCACCACGGATGATAGGTAAATGAGTAGAACTAGAAATTGATCTCCTTGAGGAAAAATTACTATGTTTACGACTTTAGCACACACGTCTATTGACCGCGTTTGCCAGCTTGGGACTACTACCTGAATTCTTTAAGCTGTTATTACCTGTGAACTGGTTCTTTTCTTGGGACTGATCGTTGTCTACTACATTCCTGCGATTGAAACTTGTCTTGTGCTATTATTTTGGCTGTCATTAGTTTGGTACCTATTTGGTTGATAACTGCTGTAACTGATTAATTTTAATTAAATTATTGATTAAAATTATTATTAACATAATAAGTTTCCGAAGATATACATAAATAAATGAATTATAAAGAATATATAAATTATATTTTTCTGTAACTGTTACTATCGTTGAAGTAATTATGTTCTTCTAAGTTGTATTCTAAATTGGGATAAATTAGTCGATTTTCCGAATTTATGGATTTTTTAATGTAACCGTTTCTGCGAGATGTATCTGTTTCCCTAAATATTGAGTAGAGCTGTTCTTTTAGTGTTTCATGATTTTCCGATCCGAAATCGATGCGAAGATCACATTCTTCTCTCAATATCTGCTCATAAATCAGTTTCCTCCGTATTGCATATGTTCCCAGAATGTGTGGTAGTCTATTAGGGCTAAGCGAAATTTCTCCTATGATGTAGTCGAAGTGAAGCTTTAAAGTGTACATGTATGTATATAGAAGGTAAGCCAGTTTCTAAATAAATCATGTAATCAGGTGTATTCTGTGGCAGTTGAAATATTTTTTTGATGAAAATCTTTGAATTATGCTGAGCTGGGAACCTCCTTCTTCCGCAGCAATAGATGCCATGTTGCATTAGAAGCTTTTTTTGTCGAAGCCAAATTTTTGTTGAGCATGTTGCTTCATGTTAAAATTTGGGATTAAGGTAATTCCAAGATACTTATATTCTTTCACTTGTTCTATTCTCTTTCCTCCAAATCTGATTTTACGCGCGTCTCCCTCTTCCAGAGCCTACAAGTATAACGTTTGATTTATCCAAGTTAACGGTAAGATTCCAAAAAAGACAATAATCATACAGTTTATTAATTATCAATTGCAAACTCTCAGGTGATTCGACCAAAATTATTATATCATCTGCATATAGGAATTCTTTAATTTGAGTGTTCGCGATATTTACTCCAGCGGGTAGAAACGTTGTTATGTCATCTATATATAATGTAAACAGGATTGCACTCAGAAGACACTTGTCTAACGCCCGTCCTAGATTCAAACCAATTTGATACATATACACCATCCCATACAACTGAACGCGTTCCCTAATACATTGCTTTTATCACAGATAGTATCTTCATTGACAGGCCCAGTTGGCTTAGTTTGTAATATTGCGCGGTTCTGTCAATTGAGTCGAATGCTGCTTTAAAGTCCACTAAGAAGATATATAGCTTACGTTTTCTATGCATGAAGTCCTGGGCAATTACAGTTAGATTATAAATATTGTCTGTACTAGAATATCCAGAGAAGAAACCAGATTGAAATTCGCTTAAAACATGTTTATCATTGACCCATTCAGTTATAAGATTGAGTAGAACTGCGGTAAACATCTTGGAAAAGAAAGATGTTCCTCTATTTGAGACTTTTTCCCAGTTTGGGACTTTTGCACTATTAAAGACGAAATTGAAACCATTGCACATTTTTTCCAGAAATTCGTTTGAGTCGTATTTATAGAATTCCGCTGATACACGATCTGGCCCTGGTGCTTTTCCATCTTTTGTACGACGAATTACGGCAAGAATTACATCTAATTCTATGCAATCATCTAGGCTTGGTTCTACAATAAAGGGTTCAGATTGGGTAGGATTGTATGATACAATTAACTAGTTTCTCTGTTATTTTCGTAAATTTTGGTTCAGATGGTATTCATAATATACCTTATTTGCATTTCTTCAAACAAGCTTTTGTGGTTGTTTTATTTCTTTATAGCAATTTTGTGGACTTATCGTAAATGACACGATTATTGGCATATGGTCAGAGAATATTTTTGGGATTACGTGCAATGATTGTATCAGTTCTACCCATTTACCAGAAATTGCAAAATCGTCAATTACAGATTTACCTGATTTACCTTCGGCAAACCCCACAAGCGGACCAGTAGGTTTGCAGTAAAGTGGGAAGGTTGTGATCCTTCTACTCCGGATCATAACTTCGCTGTAAGCAGAAGAAGAAGAAGACAGATTTACCTGAACTGCCGATAAAAATATAGTTACTATCAAGGTCAATACAGCCATTTAAAACCAAAAGTTTATTATCCTAGCAAAGTTCAATAAATGCCTTACCATTGGTATTACTAATGTTACTCGTATCATGTGAAGTCATGTGCTGTTTTTAGAGGGTTTTTGTTTGTACATATTTGAAGTTCTCCTGTACCTGTATTTGTGTCTTCTATTAACATTCGATTTGCTTTTCCACTTGCTGTTACAAATTCTGCAATTTTATTGAAGTCTGCTGTCCAGTGGTTGTTGTTTATGTAAACTGGTAGAATGTGTAGTATTCCCTTATTAAATTTTATTTCTAATACCACTCCGTTAGCATTTACGAAATCCCCTACTATTTTATCTGATCTGTATCCGTACAAGCAACCTTCGCTTGCTCTTCCTTTTTTGTTTGTTTTTATAGCTGGAATCCAGTGTTAAAATATGTGTTAAATTTGACGTAGTTTCCCACCGTTACAAATGTTTTGTAAAGAAAAAATATTTCATATTCCTGAATAAATTTAAAAAATTCGATTTTCATTAACTTATTATTTAATCCTGCAACATTGTAGGCTAGTACTCGTATATTAATATGCTTTTCAACTTCACTACTACTATTTCTATTTTTACTACTAATTTCTATGTTTTGGCAGACATTATTAAAAACTGCTTTTATTTCTTTTAGTTTCAAAACATTTTTCTGCAAGTTCAATTAAAATATTCTAATCATAATTAATTTCTTTAAAGTCTTCTTTGTATATATTTTTGATTTCCATCCTTGTCTAAAAATATTAGATATCTAGCACGCCAATAGAAGACAGCCTTGCCAACCTTCCGTTTATCTCCTTGCACGCCCAAAAGCTGCGATTTATCTACTTTCAAAATTTCTGACTTAAGGTACATCATCGCCGAATGTCGTTTCTTTCCTTCATCAGTCAGGTCCCTCTGAATTGAGATATTGGTACCAGTTAGTTTTTTCGTTCTCTAAGGACTTTAGCAACTACGTCAAAACATATAAATTCTACCAGAACACTCATTTCCCCTTTGACCTTTGAGATTATTTTAACGTCCCTTATAGATACACCTTCCTATATTTGGAGCTTTTGCATAAATAGTTTCTGCACTTAGACCCCCAATTAATTAATTATATTTCTTAGATGCTGATTCCATTTGTTGAATACTTCCTCTAGTCTCTCCTTTTCAGCTTTTCCACTTCGGTTTTAACTTCCGCGATTTCCGCTTTTAATAATATTACCTCTCCTTTGGTGAGTTTAATATCTTCCTTCTTTAATATTGTTATATTATTTGCTATTTTTGCCACCATTTATTATTCTACTCGTATTTGCTTGCCTAACAACTAGATTTTCTATTACTATTTTTAGAAACATATTCTTGCCTTTGTTAAGCAACATCGATCTCTCTTTCATCATCGAATAATTTGAGCTCGTCAAATTTATTGGACATTTCTATTAAAGTATTACTTTTTTTTGACATTTTCACTGACTAAATTGACTAATTTTTCCCTAACAAATCCCTGTAAGATATTTAACATTATTTTTTAGAGAATATATTGTATATCATCATTGTCCTTATACTGACTCCGTTGATAGCTGGAACATATTGCCGTTTGGGTTAGCTTGGTTTATAGTCTGTTGTATCATTGATTACTTGATTAATTTCGCTTTGCTGCTGCTGTGAGGTTATACAGGGTGGGCCAAATAAGACCTACCAATGGTAAACACGTATAACTCATTTGTTTTAATTATTTTTGTTATATATGAAATACGTTTTATGGAAATTAAGTATTGTAGCATAATAATAACTACGCCCCCTAAAAATATGACGCAACAAATTCCGAAGTGACTTTTCATTCTGGCAGAATTTTGGTTCGAACTGTCCTTTCATTCGAGGTTCGTGTCTGGGACGAAGTCTCCACAGCTCATGTCAACGAAAGAGACGAATAATATCAGGGATAAAAGGGAATTATAACTGCAAGAATTATTTCTCTTGTTCCAGTGGTCGAAGAATTTGCTAGAAGTTTCTGGCTATCAGAAACTTCTGCTATATAAGGACAGATGGCGATTGAGAAAGCAACAGTAGTTTTTAAACTGTGGCGAAGAGATTAGAAAAGTGTGCAGTGGGCGAAGTTGTAATTCTGTGATAAATTGAAAGTTGAGATTTAAGAAGAAGAAGTAATTAGTTTGGATTTGTGAATTAAGTAATTGAAAGGAGATAAAGTGATTTGAGAGGGCAGAGACCTTGTAAGAAAAGAATTGCGAAGAATAGTGTGAACCTGAATTGTTCTATAGACTCGGAAATAAAGAAATAATTTCACAGAATAATTGTTTTATCTACTCGAGCCGTAGCTTGCATATTACATTGGTGTCAGAAGCGGGATAAAACTTATTCTGTGAATAACTATTGTGGTGTGAAATTGGAGAAAAAAAAAAAAAAAAAAAAAAAAAAAAAAAAACGATTTCCGTGTTGAGTTAATTAGTTGCGCAAAATGGGTCGCAAATTGGGAAAACTAACTATAATTCAACTAAAGGCAGAACTCAGTAAGCAGAACCTCGACACAACTGGGGGAAAAGATGCCCTGCTGATTCGTCTGGAAGAAGCAGTAACGCAGGAAGGTGAAAATCCGCACGACGTAGAGTTTGACGTGGAAGAGGAACCAGCAAGTACAGCAGCCGACCCGGGTATAACGAGTCTGCTCCTGCAACTTAAGTTAGTCATGGACGAACAAAAGAAAGCAATAGAAGACCAAAGGAATTCTATAGAACTTAAGCTGGACGAACAAAAGAATTCTCTAGAACTTAAGCTGGATGAACAAAAGAAAGCAATGGACGAACAAAAGAATTCTCTAGATGCTCTGGAAAGTAAACTTGATGAGCAAAACAAGAACTTGGAATCCAAATTCGAAGTGATCGAAGAGAAAATCGAGAAGGTCGAGACGCAACTCGGAAAAGTCGAAACTAGATTCGATGAAAATTTTGAGAAACATGAAACTCAGTTCGGGAAAATAGAGACTCAGTTTGAAAAAGAGGAAATTGTCCACATTGCGGAAGTAGGAGAAGCAGAGAGGAAGCATCTGGCGGTGATAACATCCATCCTGTCAGTCAGACTTCCCAAAACCAGCAGTCGGGAAATGCGTAAGGACCATCTTCGCGGGGTAGAAGTTGGTTACTGGAATCGAGGCCCCCAGGACCACCATTCAAGTTTCGCAAACCAAACGGGGTAACAAGAGCCTGTCAGTGGAGGCACTAATCAATAAGAAGAAGTGCGTAGCCACCATCGACACAGGTGCCACCGCCTCCATTGTAAGAAGAGATATCGTCAAAAGCTCCTGGCTGCACAACACCAACAGCTACTGCCTGAAGACTGCAACAGGGGAAATGGCGAAGGTATTTGGAGAAGTTCGTCTTACGATTACTCTGGCAGGACTGACGTTCTCCCATGTGTTTCTGGTGGCAGATATATGCGACGAGTGCATCATCGGAATAGACTTCATGAAAGCAAATGAAGTAATCTTGGACATCGGGATGCAAGTACTGAGGTATCGAAATGTGGAGATTCCGATGGTGTACGGAAACGAGAATGCCGTAACTCTCAGGACAGTCATCAGCAAAGACGAAGTTTTGCCGCCTTCTTCAGAGACAATCATTTGGACGAAGCTGGAAGGTGATCTTGGGAGCCACCGATTCTACATAGTAGAACCAGACCCAGAGAAGAATTCTCAAGACTACATCGTGGGAAAGACGTTAGTCGAACCAAAGAACACCATGGTTCCAGTGAGAGTTTTGAACACAAGACCACACACTGTCAAACTAAGGCGAGGGGAGGTGACTGGAAAATGCACGCCGATTACCGCCGTCGCAACAATATCTGAACATGATGCTCCAAAACCTCTCCCATCACCTTGGACAGCGGAAACGAGAGAGACGATTCTCCAGTCCAGTAAGCTGAATCAGGAGCAGCGAACTATGGCAGAGAATCTTATCAATGAGTACGCTGATGTATTTGCTTCACAGGACGGAGAATACGGCCGAACACACCTGGTACAACATCGAATAGACACTGGTGACACTAGACCAATTCGTCAGCCTGCTAGGCGCCTTCCATTGGCAAAGCAGACAGAAGTTGCAGAGATGGTGTCGGCAATGGAGAAAGAAGGTCTGATTGAAAGTTCCAAAAGTCCGTGGGCATCACCGGTTGTACTGTTAAAGAAGAAAGATGGCAGCACGCGGTTCTGCGTGGACTATCGGCAGCTCAATTACGTCACCAAGAAAGACAGCTATCCTCTGCCACGGATTGACGACACGCTAGACACACTATCAGGAGCCCGATGGTTTTCCACTCTCGACTTGAAGAGTGGCTACTGGCAGGTACAGATCCATCCAGAAGACCGGGAGAAAACCGCCTTCACCGCAGGAAATGGGCTATGGCAATTCACGGTAATGCCATTCGGGCTGTGCAATGCTCCGGCGACTTTCGAGCGATTGATGGAATGTGTCCTGCAAGGGTTAACATGGAAAACCTGTTTGGTATACTTGGATGATGTCATCGTCGTAGGAAAAACGTTTGCGCAACACCGAGACAATCTAAGGGATGTGTTTCAAAGGCTTCGAAGTGCCCACCTGAAGCTCAACCCCAAGAAGTGCGCCCTGTTTAGAGCAGAAGTCAAGTATTTGGGGCACATAATTTCAGCGAAAGGAATGAGAACCGATCCAGAGAAGGTCGAAGCGGTGAAAAACTGGCCAGTCCCCAAGGATAAACACCAACTAAGGAGCTTCCTGGGCCTAGTCACCTACTGCAGACGGTTCGTGAAGGATTTTGCCGGGATCGCAAAGAGCCTGCACCAGTTGACGGAAAAGGGAAAACAATTCAAATGGTCAATTGAGCGCAAGAAGAGCTTCAAGGTACTTAAACAACGGCTATGCGATGCCCCGATACTAGCTTACCCCACTCCCGGGGAAACGTTCATTGTGGACACAGATGCTAGTAATGTCGGGGTAGGAGCCGTACTCTCCCAGGTGCATGATGGCCAAGAGAAGGTGGTTAAGCCAGAAAGGAACTACTGCGTGACAAGGCGGCAACTTCTAGCTTTGATCTTGGCTACGAAGCATTGTCACAAATACCTCTATGGATCGAAAGGCTGCAAATCTATGACTACGAAATACAGCATCGTAAAGGAAAACTCCACTCTAATGCGGATGCACTGTCCCGGAGACCATGCAGAACGGATTGTAAACATTGTGCGCGTCAGGAAGAACGGGAGAAGGTTTCCATCCAAAGAATTAGAGCCGAACCTATCGCCGGCTGGAGCGTAGATGAGATCCGGAACGCTCAGAAGGAAGACCCGTATATCGAGCCGATTCTGGCCTGGAAGGAGAACATGGAAAAACCGGATCATCAGAACATCTCTCACAGAAGCCCGACCTTAAGGCATATTTTGCACAGTGGGACTCCCTCTATGTCCAAGAAGGTGTTCTGAGAAGAAAATGGGAATCCTCCGACGGAAAGTCGTTTGTAATGCAGCTTGTCGTGCCGCGGACGAGGGTCAAGGAGGTGTTACAGGAAATGCATGGCGGGGCGACCGGAGGCCACTTGGGAGTGAATAAGACGCTAGAAAAGGTACGAGAACGTTTTTATTGGTTAAAAGCGAAGGAAGATATCGAAGACTGGTGCAGAAAATGCGGCGTGTGTGCAGCTAGCAAGGGTCCGAGAATCAAAACTCGAGGTAAGATGCACCAATACAACGTGGGAGCACCTTTCGAACGAATCGCCATTGACATCGCAGGGCCCTTTCCGGAAACCGACAATGTTAATCGGTATATACTCGTAGTGATGGACTACTTCAGTAAGTGGCCGGAAGCGTTTCCGATCCCTAACCAGGAAGCCAGAACCGTGGCGGAGCAGATCGTCTACAATTGGGTTAGCAGATTCGGTGTGCCCTTGGAATTGCATTCTGACCAAGGGCGGAACTTCGAGTCAAGAATCTTCCAAGAGATGTGTCAACTACTCGGAATCAAAAAGACAAGGACAACCCCGCTTCATCCACAGTCGGACGGTATGGTGGAGCGTTTCAATAGGACTTTGGACGAACATCTCTCGAAGGTCGTAGGTGACTACCAACGGGATTGGGACCGGCAGATTCCCTTGTTTTTGATGGCCTATAGAAGTGCCGTGCATAGCACTACTCGACATACGCCGTTCGAAATCTTATTTGGTAGAATAGCTCGTTTACCCAGTGAGGTGAAATTTGGATCTCCTACCAATGAGCCCAGAAATGAAGAAGAGTACGTGGCGGACCTTAAGGAAAGGCTTAGGGACATACACCAAAGGACCAGAAGCCAGATTAAGATGACGAGCGACCGCATGAAGACCAGGTATGATGCCAAGGCAACAACGTCAGGATTCCAGGAAGGAGATCTGGTGTGGCTGTATAATCCCCATCGCCAAAAGGGGAAATCACCTAAATTACAGCGGAACTGGGAAGGTCCCTACAGAATAGTAACCCGCATCAACGATGTTGTCTACCGCATCCAGCGAGGACCGAGGGCCAAAATGAAAGTGGTTCATGTGGACCGACTGAGTCGATACAATGGCCGAAATGAGGATGCACTTGTTCGGGACGAACACGTCTAAGAGGGGGGCAGTGTAGCATAATAATAACTACGCCCCCTAAAAATATGACGCAACAAATTCCGAAGTGACTTTTCATTCTGGCAGAATTTTGGTTCGAACTGTCCTTTCATTCGAGGTTCGTGTCTGGGACGAAGTCTCCACAGCTCATGTCAACGAAAGAGACGAATAATATCAGGGATAAAAGGGAATTATAACTGCAAGAATTATTTCTCTTGTTCCAGTGGTCGAAGAATTTGCTAGAAGTTTCTGGCTATCAGAAACTTCTGCTATATAAGGACAGATGGCGATTGAGAAAGCAACAGTAGTTTTTAAACTGTGGCGAAGAGATTAGAAAAGTGTGCAGTGGGCGAAGTTGTAATTCTGTGATAAATTGAAAGTTGAGATTTAAGAAGAAGAAGTAATTAGTTTGGATTTGTGAATTAAGTAATTGAAAGGAGATAAAGTGATTTGAGAGGACAGAGACCTTGTAAGAAAAGAATTGCGAAGAATAGTGTGAACCTGAATTGTTCTATAGACTCGGAAATAAAGAAATAATTTCACAGAATAATTGTTTTATCTACTCGAGCCGTAGCTTGCATATTACAGTATGAAATATGACATCAGACAAATGTCCACCATTTTGCTCGATACAGACATTGGCTCTTTTTAGCGCGTTTTCTATTACACCACGAAATGTTTCTGGTTGCAGGCTCCGTATTTCGTCTCGAATATTCTGCTTTAGCTGTCTAATAGTCTCTGGTTTATTAACATATACTTTGTCTTTTAAATATCCCCATAAAAAAAGTCGGGCGCAGTTAAATCTGGTAACCGAGGTGGCCAGGGGAAATCTGAATTTTTTGAAATCAAACGTTCGCCAAAAATTTCACGCAGCAGGTCCATAGTTTACCTAGCAGTGTGCGCAGTCGCTCCATCTTGTTGGAACCACAAATAAGGATGCTGCTCCGCCATTGGCCGCAAAAAGTTGTCGATCATTATTCTGTATGAAGCCCCGGAAATCGTTTCTGGCGTTTCATCTTAATTCTCGAAGAAATATTGGCCGATAACTTTTTCGGCCATAACACCGCACCAAACAGTGCATCTTAAGAGGTGTAACTGATGCTGGTATGTTGCCCTTGGATTTTCGGAGTCCCGCAATCTACAGTTTTGCTTGTTGACATAACCACTTAAATGTAAATGCGCTTCATCCAAAAAATCAATTTGTGTGGCTAATTGTGTAAAACGAATAGCGTATTGTAGTCGTTGTTGGTGGTCTTGCGGTAGCAGTATTTGAACAATTTGAATTTTTTATGGGTACATCATAAGATCCAACTTTAAAATTATCCGCAATGTTATTCTGGACATGCCTAATTGGCCCGAACGACGACGAGTTGAGACAGATGGATCATTTGCAACACTCTGCCGCTCAGCTTCCACGTTATCTTCAGTGGGAATATTTCTATGAGCACCTCTTTCAGGACGGTCGGCCATTGAAGCCCGTTCCTCAAAACGGTCGGCCAAACTCCTAATCATAAAAGCTGTTTGAGCTGATCTTGAATTAAAATATTGGCGATATTTTCGCAGCGTCATAACAATTGATCGTTGACAAGAATAGAAAAAATCAATAATTTTAACGCTTTGTTGTGTACTGTATGTATCCATTATAAATTTCTAAGAACTCAATTATAAGCTGCAAAAAGAAAAAGACAATTATATAGGAAAATAAAAAAGTTATTCGTGTTTAACATTGGTTGGTCTTATTTGGCTCACCCTGTATTATTACTATCACTGTCACTGCCAATATCACGATTTTGATCGAACACTTTATATTTATGATTTTTTATTAATTTATTATTAAGTGAGTAGAGTTTCGAGTCACTAGTTCACTATCTTTTTTAGACATCCAAACGACTGCGCCAGATATATATGTAGAGTTCTCTTCATAGATCATAAAAATAAATAAAAAGACAAACAAATATATTTTTACAAATTTAACCTTTATTTAAATTTCTTTTGAGTTAATTTAGCCACGATTGTTAACAAGACACTACCCTCAATTCATTTATATCAACATTTTCAGGTGTTTCATTGTCTGTGGAAAATTGTGAATGGTTTAGGTTTTCAATGAATTCGACGATTCCCAGCCTGACTTCTGGATATTAGAAATTGCAATTTTGTACAGGTCTGCTTTTTGTTCAGTGTGCGAACGTTTGTGGGAACGTTTCATTCTTTTAATTTTCATCATGTTATACATATATTGGCGAATTTTCACAGTGACAGGTTTCACTGTAAATACGTATAAAAAAAAAATATATAAACAAATATAGTGGGCGCCGTGGCTCAGTTGTTAAGCGCGCTATCACTGAGCGAGAAGTAGAAGGTTCGAATCCAAGAATCCACAAAAATAAAAAAAAAAGTTTTCTCACGGTGCCACCTCTCGCGAATCTTCCGAGGGTAAAACTGTCATGTGAAGCGTCTCTCAGTCGAAAAAATTGCCCTTTGGAAATGGCATACAACCGGTAGCTCCCAACTATTCATGAGGCGCACAGCACGAGTGGCTGCGAGAACTAGGTCAGGCCCTAGTGACAAAATATTATTATTAATACATATGTATGTATATATGTATGTATAAAAATCAATTGCCGTGCGTTAGTCTCGCAAAAACTTGAGAACGGCTCGACCGATTGGGATGATTCTTTTTTTGTTTTGTTCGTCTCAGTATTGGAGTTGTTAAAGAAAATTCGAAAAAACCCAAAGGAAAGACGGTTAATCGAAATGTTGCTTTTCGTTTGAGAATGCACTTAACACCACCAATGAAAATTGTATTTCGACAATGAGTATTAATTTTATAGACACTTCAGACTACTTCCTAAAGATGGCGTTGGTGACGGACCTATCGTTTGACAGCTGCGCCATGTATAACATATTATACATATATATTTGATTTTAGAGAGATTCGGTTTGTTTCGATATACGAGGATTTCAATATTGTAAAGTTCTCAGTGAAGAATAACAAGGTAATTTCGACAGATTTGGTTCATGTAGAAGTGATTGTGAAAACAATTCCGTGTTGTTTTACAGTGTCCATTAAATGCCAAAGAGAGGTCGAGCTAACATAGGTCGTCGCAGTCAAATGTGCGGTGATATACTTCAGGTGCGAACCGCACTGATGACCAGAGCGCGACGGATAATGAAAATAGTGATATTGGCATGTCCCAACTATGTTCGAGAGCGACTAAAGATGAACGACAAGCGAATAGATTCAGAAAGCAACAAGTTCGTGCACATCAAACACAACGCCAGTGAGCACAACACAATGAACATGACCGATTGCGCCACGCGGTGCTCCTATAAACCTGGAACGAGCGGCATTTCATTACGATTCGGAAATGGATTACGGATACGTGTATTGGTGTATTGAGGTGATCACATATTAAAGTTTTTGCTCCAACTCTTTTTTGATTTTTAAAGTGTTGCAAGGACTATAAAAATAATTAAGAAGTAGACTATGTTAATCTAAACTTTGAATTTGGCTCACATTTGCTAATCCAGAGTCTTTATTATTTACTTTGTTTGAAAATGCCTTGTAAATGTGGTCAGAAAGTTGACAGAATCGGCGTTAAAATTCAATGCTCTTTATGTATGGTTTACTACCACATGAACTGTGTAGTGATAGTGAATACATACGAAAGAATAATATTCCTTATAGTTGTGCTTTGTGTGAAAAACAAAGGCGTCATTCTCTACGCTCAACATCACATGTTTCTCAAGGTGTGAAACAAGTGCACTCTAATAATAGTGATCAAACACCTGCAGTGGAAGTGCTTCTGTTTCCCTCTCCCAACCTGCTGATGTAAACATTGTCTCTCCAACTCCCATCACACTTGGCATTCTTTACAAAGAATTCACTGCCCTTAAAGAAGTTAATTCTAATGCTTTGCGACGTATTGAGTGTCTGCAAGATGAAAATAGACTTTTGCACAAAAAAATCAACAATCTACAAAGTACAATGAATTTCCTGCAACAAAAATCTTTAAAAAAATGCATTGATGTAATTGGGATATCGAATGTTGACAACACGAATGCTCTGGACGCAGATGGTGATGATTAGGTGAAAACGTAAATGCTGATGACATCCAGTATTGTTACGTCAAGAACATCACACGCAAGCTCAATTCTAACTCAACATCTACACGTAACAAGTCGTTGAGTGTTTTACGAATAAAATTTAAAACCTTAGATTTGAAGCGAAAAGTGTTGTTAAAGAAAAAGAAAACTAAGCATAACACAGGTCTTATAGGGTATAAATCTGTTAATTCAATTTATATTAATGAAAGTCTCACTAATTATAATAGAGCAATATATAACTTGTGGGTCAGAAACGGAATAATTTTATTAAAAAAAGGAGAGGGTGATAAAACTTACAAAATAAGTTCTTTTGAGGATTGTCTTAATTACTTTCTATTCTCTCTTGATCCTAAAAAACATGTCTTTTAACATTGCTAATTGTATTCCAATCCAGGAAAATAGCTTTGAAGTTCATAATGAATTTTGTAAGTTTGATAAAGAAATTTTCAACTGGTCTAATCACTTAAAATATCTGGGGAAAGCATTTTTTATCATTCATCAAAATATTCGTAGTATGCGTACAAATTTTGATTTACTGCTAATTCATTTAGAATCATTTATTAATAAGCCAGATTTGATCTTTTTATCTGACAATGAATCTAATCTTTATAGTATACCTGGATATAAATTCTATCCTACTTGTAATAACTCTTATGCGGCAGGTGGAGTGGCAGTTTTCATAAGTGATAGGTTGGAGCATGAATGTTGCTGCCTTAACTTGAATAGTGCTGATATGGTTAAAGTATCTTGCAAAATTGAATCCAGAAAGTTTATTTTTATGTGTTATTATAATCTGCATGCAAAAAGTAAAATTGTATTTGTTGAGGAATTGGCTTCTTTGTTGTCTGATGAAAAGTCAAAAAATCTATTCATTATTGGTGACATCAACTTAGATATTTTATCTGATTCTCCTATTGTTTTTGATTATATTTCTGTATTATCGGCAAATGGATTGGATTCGTGCTTTGATGAACCTACTTGATTAACCCAATCTACTAAAACATGTATTGATCATATTTTTGGAAGGCTTGATCGCAGTTCCAAGTTATCTCTCTCTAGTTCCATTTCAGATTTCAATACATCTGATCATTGTATGGTTGGTTTAGTTTTCAAGGAGTTTACGCAAAGCAAACTGAAAACTTTGTACCGTTTGTAAAAGATACGGCGATTAATTTTGAACGACTTAATGCTATTCTACTTCTTGAATTTTGGACTGACGTTTACATGGATAGTAATCCCTCTAGCGGTTTTAGTAAATTTATAAATACTCTAAAAGGTCACGTTAGTTCTTTTCTCATTGAGACAAAAATGCGTATTAAAACAAAAAGACTTAAACCTTGGATGTCCACGTCTATACTAAAAAGGATTGAAAAGAAAAATAAACTACATATTAAATGTAGAAAGGAACCTCAAAATGCTAATTTTCGATCTCTTTATAATAGGATATGCAAGGAAGTTTCTGCTGAAGTTATTTTATATAAAGAAAATTACTATACTAACAAACTACGCCTAACAAGAGACAATTTAAGGAAAGAATGGGCAATTGTTAATGAACTAATTAACAAAAGTGGGCCTTCCTCTAAACCACTAAATTGTATAACCTTCCAGGGTGATGCTATAGTAAATCGGAGTGAAATTCCTAATGTCTTTAACCAGTATTTTACTACTGTTGCCTCCAATACTCTCTCTAATGCTGTTTTCTCTAATTCTTCCAATCACTGCAAGGGAGAATGTTACAAAAATGAATGGAGTCAAGCAAGCAGTTTCTTTTATGATTCGATCTCATCTTTTGAATTATTTAAAACTATTAATTTATTTAAAAATTCTAACTCGTCAACAAAAGATTGTTGGTCTAATAATTTTATTAAGAAAATCTCACTCAATATTGTTGATGTCGTATCTTACATTTTTAATAAAAGTATTTATAATGATATTTTTCCAGATGCCTTATAAACTGCTGAGGTTATACCTGTATTTAAAAAGGGAGATAATTCAAACTTTAATAATTATAGGCCTATTTCTCTTCTTCCGGTGTTTTCCAAAATCTTTGAGAAAGTAGTGAAAACTAGAATAATGGGTTTTCTTGAAAATTCGTCTTTCTTCAGTGAAAATCAATTTGGTTTTCGAGCCGGAAAGTCAACAGAAGATGCACTTTTAAAGTTCTGTAGCTTTACTTATGATAGCTTGAATAATAAAAACTACACAGCTGCGCTTTTCATTGATATTACAAAGGCGTTTGATACCGTAGACCATGAGATACTTTCATTCAAATTAGAGAAAGCAGGCTTTAGAGGCTTTATGCTCAGATGGTTTCTTTCCTATCTCAACAACCGAAAACAAGTTGTTAAAATAGCAGACAGTTTTAGTCAAAATTTAGACATTAAAATTGGTGTCCCACAAGGGTCCGTACTTGGCCCAATTCTCTTTTTAATTTATATCAATTCCATATTTAATATAAATTTTAAAGATTTAAGAACTGGTTTTGCTGACGATATAGCTTGCTCTTATTCAAATAGCTCTGCCTTAGATATAATTGCAGATATAAATTAAGATTTAGAGCAGCTAAGGCATTGGTTTTGTATACATAAATTGGTTATCAGCGACAAGACAAAAATCATGTTCTTTAACTTATCTTCAAATTTTGTCAATTTTCCCAACATGATTTTTCATAGCGCAAATTGCCAACATCAATTGTTTAGCCCTGAGACTTGCAGTACAACTTCTTCCGCCTTGTTTAATTGTGACAAAACCTGTTCATCTCAATGTTTTCATATTGAAAGAACCGCAGTTTTTAAATATCTAGGTCTTGAAATAGATAGAAAATTGAATTGGAGTACTCATACTGCCTAATTGAAAACATATTTGCTAAAAACAACAAGGATTATGTACCATTTAAGGCAATTTTGTTCTAAGAAACTTTTGGAAACAATTTATTATGGGCTAATCCAATCTAAGCTGCAGTATGGTTTGGTTTGTTGGGGAGGTACTCATAGAAATAAAGTTCAACCATTACTTGTCGCTCAAAAACATATAATTAGAATCATCTGGAGAAAAAGACGCTGTGATAGTAGTTTTTTGCTTTTTGTCAACTCGAAAATTCTTCCTCTTAAACATTTATACTTTTATAAGGTGTTAAAATTGATTTTTATAAGGTCTGGATATTTAACTAATAGGATTCCTTCATATCATGCACTTCGTAGTTCCAATCACAATCTAGCAATTATTCCATCTTTTAAAACATGTCACTTTGTTAGCTTCTACTCTTCTGTTGCACCCAGATTATATAATGCTTTGCCGCCTGAGGTTAGAGAAGTCAGAAACTATTTCCTTTATATAAGACAGATTAAAAAATGGCTTTTTAATTTCAATCTAAATGATATAAATCATTTAATTAGTCGCGTAGTCTAAGTCAGTTGTTATGTTTAATAAATATACTTGATGAATGTTAATATTTCCTTTCTTCACCTTTTTTTCACACCTTTTTTCACACCTTTTTGTTGTAGTATCAATTTTATATTTAATTTATTCGGTTATTAATGCATTCGACACTAATTATTTATAACTACAGAATGCATCATTTTATTTTATTTTTCAAACAATAATGAGAATGTACACACTGCTCAATATCTTTTTATGTTAAGTAATGTAACTTGGTCAAATATTGTAAATGCATCTTATATGAAATATGTAGTAATTTATAAAGTTTTGTTACTTGGAAAATAAATAATAAAATAATACAAATACAAAAAAATACCATTTCAACATCAAAATGGTTAATTCATTAAAAGGTAAATGTAACAATTTCAACAATTCATTCGTTGATTTTCTTACATCGAACCGTTTGTCTATTGCGATTGCAGGCGCCGAAACCAATAAAAAAATCAGTGCTATGAACTTTTATTCATACAGACTTATGATTCGTGAAGGTGAAGAAAATCAGATTTTGAAGTGTCGCCGCCTTTTCCATCAGTTCGCGGTTGACATGTATGTCAAAATTGAGACTGAACGACTGACATATATTCGTTTGAGCCAAAAGCAGCTCCGATCTAAAGAATACATTCAACTCCGCGATGCGATTAATGCCGACGGCGATGCAAACAACGTGGGAAGAATGACAACTTTGCCGGCCACTTACATCGGAAGCCCTCGCCACATGTACGAGCAAGATGCAATGTCGTTTGCTAGACAATATGGCCGCCCAGAACTATTCATAACATTAACCTGTAACCCTCAATGGATCGAAATCAAGCAGTTCCTCTACCCATCAAAACACCAGTTGACAGACATGACATCATAGCTAGAGTTTTTAAACAAAAATTGGAATCTGTGATGGATTTCATCATAAAGCACCGTGTGAATGGCCAAGTTCGTTGTTGGATGTACTCCGTTGAATGGCAAAAACGTGCGCACATTTTGGTTAGGTTGGTTGACAAAATCAGACCGGATGAAATCGTTTGCATCATCTCAGCCGAAATCCCGGATGAAGCTGTTGATCCGAAATTGCATGCAGAGGTGACTAAGAATATCATCCATAGACCTTGCGGAGTTTTCAACAACGACTCCTCTATATGATCGATGGCAAGTGTCCCAAGCGTTGCACGAGAGACCTGATTACCGACACCATCACAGGCAATGACGGGTACTCATTGTATGGTTGGCGATCAGTTGCGGACAATGGGCAAGTGAAGGTCAAACGACAAGATGTTGATGTGGATAATCGTTGGAATGTGCCATTTCGCCGATATTGTCCAAGGCTTTTGAGGCTAATGTGCCACCAATGGGGAATACTCAGTTAAGTCGATCAAGTACATATGCAAATATGTGAAAAAAGGCAGCGATATGACTGTTTTCGGTGTGACAAATGTAAACGAGGAAGTATCTCAGTATCAGATGGGTCGCTATGCGAGCAGCAATGAGGCGATTTGGCGCATCTTTTCCTTTGCAATCCACGAAAGACACCCTATAGTTGTACTTTTGGCAGTGCATCTGGAAAATAGGCAACGAGTGTATTTCAATTCAGAGAATGCAGTGGACAGAGCGGCAAAGTCACCGTCGACAACATAGACAAGCTTCTTCTCGGTTTGTCAAGCAGATGCTGTCGCTCGCACTTTTCTGCATGCTGCCACGCTACTACACATGCAACGCATCATTGAAATCGTTTCAGCGTCGGAAACAAGTAACACCAAAGGACATTCAAATGCATTTGCTTCAGACACTCTGGGTCGCATCTACACTGTGCATCCAAATAACGACAAATGTTACATTAATCATGATAGAAGACCTGTGTTTATTGATGGCGAATAGAGTGTTGTCGCATTTGGGCATGATATCACCTAATCGTCCAATGCATGATGCCTTCAACCACGAATTACAAAGAGAACAAAGATAAACCGAAGCATTAGCCGAAGCAGTTCGTACAAATGTGCGGCAATTGAATCAACAACAAAAGATTGCGCACAACTCTTTGATGGAAGCTGTGAACAATGGAACTTGTGGTATTTACTTCCTAGATGCTCCCGGAGGGACTGGAAAAACGTTCTTAATTTCATCGCTTTTGGCGTCGATTCGATCGCAGGATGAAGTTGCCCTGGCATTGGGTTCATCTGGAATAGCAGCGACTTTATTAGAAGGCGAACCAACCGCACATTCTGCACTGAGATTGCCACTGAACATGCAAATCAACGAGACACCAACTTGCAACATCACCAAAAACAGCGCAATGGCAAAGATTCTACAGAGATGCAAATTGATTGTTTGGGACGAATGCACGATGGCCCACAAAAGGTCACTATAGGCGCTGGACAGAACGTTGAAAGATCTTCGTGACAATCAAAACATTTTTGGTGGAGCCATGATTCTGTTATCCGGTGAGTTATTCCGCGTTCAACTGCAGCTGAGAACTCGAGCTTCAAATCATAAATGTGAAGACTGTTTTTGCAATAAGATCGAATTGCAGGTGTGTTTTAGAAGCAATTGTTGGACGTTGGTAATAGGAAAATCGCAGTTGATATCTCAACCGGATTCATCACATTGCCCACTGATTTCTGCCAGTTGACCGAATCGAAGGAATATCTCATTCGACATGTTTTTCCGAACATAGTGCAAAACTTCAAAAACCATAATTGGCTGAGTGAACGAGCCCTTTTGGCGGCGAAAAACAAAGATGTCTATGATCTCAAGGCAACCATTCAAAATTTCATTCCGCGACAGTTGTTTTTCTTCAAATCAGTTGACACAGTTATCAAACAGGATGAAGTAGTCAACTATCCTACAGAATTCTTGAATTCTCTGGAATTGCCCGTTTACGCGCCGGAAAACCAAACGGAAAACGTAGTTTACCACTAAGCTTTTTATTGTTAACCTAATTTCTTTTCCATGTAAATAAAAGAAATTGAATTCATTTGAATTACGAACGAGATTCATTTCATCACCAAATGAAATATCAATGAACTGGAGTTGGGAGGTTAATTGGGATTCATAATCGCTTATGAAGAGTTATAATCAAATCAATTTTAATTGGTGCGAAGTTCACCTGGTCTAGTTATTAATAGCAAAACAAAAAAAAAAAAAAATCCCCAAACGATAAAATATCCATAAAAAACTGACTTCAAGAAGCCATAATCCTCATAGATAAACCCTAATGACCAAAATACCTGGAAACAAAATTCCAACAACTTTGAAATTCTACACAATAATGAAGATCTTGATAAAGGAGGTAGGACTTTTATGTTCAGCACTTGCACATTTCATTCAAATTGGGGATTTCATGTTTAGGAATTTTCATTTTGATGATTTGTGGGTTTTGGTTTTGAAATTTTCGTTTTAAAGATTAGACTCATTTCTATTGTATTATAATAGGGATCTCAAAAATCGAAATCAAGTTAATCACAAACACGAACATATTGTCAGCTGCATGTGTCTCTCTCATGCAGTTGTGACTGGAAAAGCTTATAATCCTAATTCACCTAACGCAATTGTGAGTCCACTATGGGATATAAATATTCTTGTGCAAGATTAACATGTTTCTGTTTTTGAATTGTACAAAGCAAATTAGTTTGCAATATTTGTTCAATAATAGCTTTAGAAGGACTGGATGTGCAAGTAAAGATGTATGTATTTACGGATATGTATAATATCTTGATTTCTCAATTCTATGGTACTAAGAAATATACAAAAATGATGAATGAAGTCAACTCACAATGGATTTGTATGAACATTTCATTTTCAGACCTACCACATGTTATGCTACTACGTTGGACAAAAATCCTCGTTTTTAGTCCTCTCCGTGGGCGCTCGCTGGAAATGGCTAATAGCAGTCTTTTCGATTAGTGTCAGCTAAGACTTACACGTATTTTTTTTTTATATAATTTGCGCGCGCCAAAGAGCATAAGTGTTCCGTACTGAGGCGAGCAAGAATTAATAAAGTTGGGCTTGTAATAGCTGATTAACAAGCGTATATTAAAACAATACTTCAGTTAGTTCAACTGAAACATACGACTATGTAGGAAAAAAAACTCGAATAAGTAAATTTAAAAATTAACTGGATGGCTCTTAGTCGACGAGTGTTTCAACATTTTCATTTTTTCTTCCTCGAAGCTGCTGATGGCTTATGTACCACTCAGCTGTTCTTCTATAGGTCAACCACTCTGGCATATTTACCTTTTTGTAGCGAAAAAACTGCGTCTGTAATAGTTATGAGTATACTCGTAGAAGGTCGTTTTGTATGTGTGTGTACACAAGTCTGTTGATCGTCAACAATGCCCCACATATTCGAAGTGTGTGCTAGAGTGCATTGTTTTATACGGTGCATCTCACTCACGTCCAATTCGGCCATCATGGGATTGGGATAGGCATGTGGACCAATTCGCCCGTCTCCGATTTTTGACAGTTGACGGGTTCTTCTTTTTGCGGTGTGTCGTGCGTGGTGTTTTTTTCTTAAATTTTGGATTCAGTGTCAATTTGATTTGAATGCTGATGATTTATTTGTGTTGTGTGCATTAGAGCTAGTTACTCGTAATGTTAAGCATTTGGTGTGTTTGATTTTAGCTATATTTGAGTAACTAGCTTCCTGCAAACACACAGTTCCTCAATCATCAGCTCCAGTTGTTGTGTTGGGACGCAACACGCTCCCGGCCCGGCGAACATGGAGTCCCAGGTGTAGGACGTGATATGTCTTTTGTGTTGTTCAGGATCTCGGAATTGTGAACTCTAGTGTTATGGATGTGGTTTCCCCTTTTGCTGGTTTCACCGTCTTTGTTGACTGTTGTTGTTCGCATCCTCGTGTTCCTTCGGTCGGGTTGTGATGTTTGCAAGTGTTGACCGAGAAAAATAGAAATTTTGCATTAGTTTTTGTTTTAATACATGAATACAAATAAATCTAAATAATATTTAGGTGCTCCAGTTGGCTATCCCTAATTAACTTCAGTGGCAAGTCGGTTGATCTTGCAGATTGGGATGAAATTGTATTCTCTTGTGAGGTTAGGGTGATAAATTCACTTATAGTCTATATATATATTTTTAATAATTTATTATTTCATATAAATTAATTTTATACATTTGTTTACAATGTCTTTACGTTCGACGGACTCGTTACCGGCAAGGGGGATAGTTTCGTGATCGGACGTTTAAGGACTCCTTTCGCTGACCTTATGGTCACCAAGCGCGTTAGACCATCTGTACCGGAATGCAGTTCGATTACGCGCCCGAGTACCCACGATGACGGCGGAAGATTATTCTCCTTGACCAGGACTATGTCTCCAACTTTGATGTTTGGTTGTTGCTGAAGCCATTTGGATCGTTATTGAAGTAGATGCAGGTAAGTTGTGCTCCACTGCTTCCATAACTCTTGTGTTAGGCGTTGTATATATCTCCATCGATCAAGATTGGTTATGTTTTTGTCCATCATATTTCTTTCAGGGGGTGTAATTAATGGTGAACCGATCAAAAAATGTCCTGGAGTGAGAACCCTCAGATCATTGGGGTCTAACGTCATTGGGCATAACGGCCTTGAGTTGAGGCATTCTTCTATTTGAGCGAGCAGTGTAGCATATTCCTCAAATGTAAGCCTGGATGTTCCGACTGTTCTTTTAAGGTGGTGTTTAATAGATTTGACACCAGCCTCCCAAAGCCCTCCAAAAAGTGGTGCCGCCGGTGGGTTGAAATGCTATTTGGTATTTTGTGCTGCCAGACTTGCAGATACTTCAGCTGACCACTCAGTGAAGATGTGTTTGCTGTCCTTGTTCAGCTTAGTAGTTGCTCCCTTGTTCTGTAATCACTGTACATGTTCGAACATATTCCTCTTCGTGCCACAAATCTCCTGAATGCTGCTATGAACGCTGTTGCGGTAAGGTCGCTAACTACTTCAATATGTATCGCCTCATATGTCTATCAATGAAGACAGCTATGTACCCCTTCGTCATCTTATTGCATCTGCCCTTCCACATCTTTATCTCTATCGGGTCCGCGTAGTCCACCCCAGTGTTGGTAAATGGCCTTGCAATTATAACGCGTTCTGTGTGAAGACTTCCCATCAGTTGCTGTTGCATTTTGGCGTTATATTGGTGACATCTGACGCAGTTGTGGATTATTGATTTGACTAGTCGCTTTAGATTGGTGATCCAGTATTTTCTTCTAATTTCTGCCATCATGATCTGCTGCCCACCATGAAGTGTGCGTTGATGCACATCGCTGACGATCAGTTTTGCAAAGTGATGTGAGTCCCTTAGGATTATGGAGTGTTTTTGGCTAAACGATATAGTGGAGTTTGTTAAGCGCCCTCCTACACGTACGAGATCTTGAGAGTCAAGAAAGGGATTCAGACAGAGAATATGACTGCCTTTGCCAATATTTCTTTTCGCTCTTAGTGATTTAATTTCTTCGGGGAATAGTTCACCTTGAACGAGTCTGATGAGCTGCGTTTGGGATGAATCTAGTCCATGTAGTGTGATTGGGTGACTCCCTAATGATCTTCTACTTCCCTTGTATTTTAGATATTCGAAGTATCTTCGCCATATAGCTGCACTGCGTACCAACCGGTTCAGGTCGGAATATCGTTGAAAGTATTCATTATTGATGATTATACAGTGACATACTACTTGTGCGAAGTTTGCGTGTAATTTTGTTAATTTGTCCTTGTAAAACAATGAGTTCATGGGCTCTGGTTAGACCAATATCTATATTTTAACAAACATATAGATGCTGCTCTGGCCAGAGCCAAAGGTGCTTTTGTCCTTACAAAGAGACTTTTTTATAGCAAGCAACTCGATGCAAGGGTAAAGGTAATCTGCTACATGGCCCTCATTCGGCCAATGCTCGTATTTGGATGTCCCGTGTGGTTCAACGTGGGAGCAAGCTTGTTGGAAAAGATTCGGGTGTTTGAGAGGGCTTGCCTTCGGGCCTGCCTTCATTTGTACAGAACACCAGAGTCCCAGTACATAAAATTCTATCCCAATGAGGTCCTATACAACAGGGCTAACCTAATAAGAGTGGATAATTTCGTTATCAAGCTGATTTGAAGGCACATTGCAAGAGCAATGAGCTCGACGAACAACCTGATCTCCGGGGCTTATTACCCCAATTACGAGTATCACGAGAGAGTGCGCCTTAACGGCTTTGTCCCCCCGGAGGCGTTCCTCTATTTTGATGAGAAAGGTCTGATCCAGGGCAGATTGGCGGTGCCGCTAATCTTCCATGTTGCTCGGAAAGCTGTGGATAGGCGACTCAACTACGACAGAGACGTTGCACACAGCAGTGTGGAGCGTCTCCCGTTCAGTAGGGCGGTATCAAGTCGCGATATTGAGGACGTACAGCGTCAGTACGGACAATTCTGGTGGCTAGCCGAAAGAGGGGAAACTCCTTCGTCGTTTCCTCATAATCCAGGGTAGCCTGTTTGATGTTCAAGGTTGGCTGTACATTGCCCATGGCCGACTTACATAGTTTAGGTTTAGGTAGATTGTAGATAATAATAATAATAAAAAAAAAAAAAAAAAAAAAAAAAAAAAAAAATAATAAAAAATCCGCAGCACTTGGATGAAAAAAAAAATAGTACGTAGAGAATTACGTAAGGTAGAATAATGTTAAGGTAGAATAAGGTAGCTTAAGATTTTTTTTAAGGCAGCTTTGTAAGTTTTATATATAAGAACAATCAAAATAAGTTCGTTTACTAAGTTTTTTCACTTAATTAAAATTTTTTCTTAGTAATAAACAATAAAAAAAATAATAAAATAAATAAAGAACTAAAGAACTAAAGTAAGTTACGTCGAAAGACATAGTTTTAAGTATTAGGTTTAGCTTAGAGCGCCCGCATAGGGCCAGTAAGTTAGAATAGAATAACATAGTTAAGCTAGTTTTAAGCATTTTTTTTGTCTAGCATTTTTTAATTGAAAAATAAAAAATGCATCAAAAAAAAAAAAAAAACAATGAGTTCATTTAAACTTTTTGATTTTCTTTTTTAGTTTTCAGTTCTGTCTCACACATGACTTATGGCAAAATTCTTGAGAAATTGTGGTCCATGCCACCACATATGGCTGCTGATGAGTTCCTGTGGTAACAATCGTCGTGAGCCTATGTCTGCTGGGTTTTCCTTAGTGTCAACGTGTCGCCAGGCATTGGTGTTGTGAGCGTTTGGATTTCGCTAACTCGATTGGCTACAAACGTTGTGCGAATTGACGGACTTCCTTTGATCCACGCCAGTGTTATTGTGGAATCAGACCATGCAAATATTTCAGCGTTTTCAAACTGCATTGCCCTCTTTACGCGATGTAAAAGTTTGGCTAGGAGCAGAGCTGCGCATAGTTTTAGCCGTGGTAATGATACACACTTTACTGCTGATGGAGCAACTCTCGTAATATGAGCATATATAACAGCGGCATAAGCTTTTTCTGAGGCATCGCTGAACCCGTGAAGTTGTACCGCTGAAGAATTTGTGTATTCGATCCACCGAGGTATTTCGAGGTCGTGAAGAGTTGTTAGCCCCTTTCGCAGCTCTATCCATTGATTTGCAATTTCTAGTGAAATTGGAGAGTCCCACGAATACTCATTCAGCCACAGTTGCTGAAGAATCAATTTGGCCTTTATGACACATGGGGCGATCCATCCTAGCGGATCAATCAGACGCGCTAAATCTGCAAGTACGGATCTCTTCGTGAATTGTTTGACCTCAGGTAAATTGAACTTAAATGCGAATGCATCCTTCGGTGGATGCCATTGAATCCCAAGCGTTTTAATGGCATCTGGAGATTCAAAATTCAGAGGTGGATTTATTTCCCTTTCGCTTTCAGGAACCTGCTCTAATACTCTTGCGGAATTACTGTCCCATTTTCTCAGACGAAAACCCGGCTGACCTTCAGAATACCCTCTTGTAAACTGATGGCTTCGGTTTCTTCGTTAGTACCATAGATGAGGTCGTCGACGTAAAATCCCTCGGTGAGTACCTTAGTAACATAGGGTATTCGTGTTCCACATCTGACGCCCGCTGATGTAAGGTGCGTACTGCTAAATATGGCGCTGATGCAGTTCCAAATTTGACCGTGTTGAGGGCATATGTTTTTATGTATATGGAGTATCTTCTTTTGACATCCATATCTGCCGATACATCATACTTATATCTGCCACAAAAGCTACCTTAAACTTTCTCCACTTCGTGATGAGATCTATGATGTCGGGTTGCAATCATGGTCCCACCATGAGGCAGTCGTTTAGCGACAAACCATTAGATGTTTTGCATGAAGCACCAAATACCACACGCATTTTCGTGGTGCTGCTTGATTCTTTGAAGACCACGTGATGAGGCAGGTAGTAGTGTTCTCCTTATTCCATGGATGATGTAACCTCCTTCATCTGTCCTAAGATGAAGTACTCGTAGATGCACTTGGTATAGGCTTCCTGTAGCCTTTGATTCGACAAAAGTTTTCTCTCTATTTGAAAGAATCTGGCCATGGCTGCCTTCTTCGAATTACCCAGGGTTGTGCGAATTCCGTCTCTGATCTCCCATCTTCCTTCCGTTGTACTGTCTCAGAGAAATGTAGTTGACATTTCTGCTTCTCTGGTGATAGTTTTCTGTCATTAAGGTCTTCCCAGAATTGCCTAAGTTGAGCATCTAAGGAGTTGAAATGATTTTGGACAGTAAAGCATGTGATGTTTGGAGTAGTGCTGGTTTTCCCTGTAAGAATCCATCCAAATTCTGTCCGTTGTGCTACAGGAGAATCCTTCTGTCCCTTCACTAACCCTTCGAGAATTATTGAAGAGTACACATCTGCCCCTAATAGCAAATCAATCTTCCCTGGAACATTGTAGGCCGGATCAGCTTATGGCAGATTGGATAAGTGATTCCACTCTCCTTGCAGTGATAGGTTGGTAGCGTTGCTGTTAGTACAGGTAAAACAAATGCTGTGACATCGAGGGAGAAAGCTGCATTGTTAAAGGAGCGCAGGCTAAATCTTACTTGATATTTTGAGTTACCAGTTGGATTTTTTCCAAGACCTGTGACTCTGGCCGATACATTTTGCCGTTTGAGATTGAGAAGCTGAGTGGCGTTCTCAGTGATAAATGTGGCCTCTGAACCGGTATCTATAAATGGCCTGAATGAAATGTGCACTAAATTGTTGAGAAGTGCTTGGTTGATCAATCGAAGCATTGAATTGAACAGATTGACTTATCAGATTTTGTACATAATGGGACTGAGGATTGCATTGGGTTGTGGTTTGATTGTTGAATTGGGAATACTGTTGGTGGTTTTACTTTGTGAGCTCAGCTCTGGTTTTGACGTCCATCTGTAAAAACTTTTTGCAATGTCTAATCCCATGAGAAGCTTTACAAAGTCGACATCGAAATTGTTTTGTTGGTTACTGGGAGCTTAATTGGCAGGCCGCGGATGTAGTTTTTCGAAACGAATTTGTATGATTCGGGTGTTTCGCCTGCACGTTCAGCTCGGAAATGTTTTCCAGCGAACTAAATAGACCCTCAATGAACGACATGAAAGTTTTCCAATCCGGAAGAGTTTTGAAGGTGCCTAGCTTTTCCTCCCAATCTCGTTGAGTCTGCGGTGGCAGTTTATTAAAAATTAAATAAATAAGAATGGCGTCCCATGTTTCAACAGCTATTTCGAGGTCGCAAAGGGCATGAACGCATTCGATGCTGGTATCATGAAGCGATTTTAAGCCAGCAGCGGATTCACTGGATAGTTTACTCTGCTCTATTAACCTCCTAAGCCGGGTGTTTACAAGTTTACGCTTGTTCTGATACCTATCTATGAGAATTGTCCACGCTGTGGCAAAACTCTTGGACTCGATTGGAAGGTGCTGGATTAATCGAGCAAGCTTTACCACAAACAGACGTTTTCAGATACTGTAATTTTTGTATCTCCGGCAATTCAGTATTATTTCTAATTAAACTATCGAATAAACTAAAAAATCCAGACCAATCTTCATATTTGCCCGAGAAAGGATTTATGTGAATTCTTTGAAGACGTACATCGGAGCCCGCAGATCTCGTGTTGTTTAAGCGAGACGTATCTATTGAGGCATTGTGTTCCTCTGAAAAATGATCAGTCTCATCGTGCAACTGTCCCCTAAAGCTGAAATATATTCTCTTGATTTTCGAGAAAATTTCATCCTGTTCGAATTTTTTTTTTTTTTTCGCCCGTCTTAACATTTCATCGATTTCAGATAAATACGCTATTAAATACCACCTTGACTTTCGCGACGCCTCATCTTTTTTAAGTTTTTCGGAATCTCGACTAATCTCGTTTAAAATGTCTTCTTGGCATTCAATGGATTTTGATAACTTAGACATTTCAAATGTCTATCACAACACTTTTATTAAAACATTTGTCATATGGAGTTATTTATTTGATTTTAATAATTCTATTAAAAATTTAATGTAAGATTTAAAAAGTAAAAAATAAGGAAAAATTACTACATTTGTTCTGTCTTTTATTGCAGATGTAACCGCTAATAACCGGTTGACTCTTCGAACTGTTCCCTTGTGATGACCGCTTCTTGTTCCACTTGTCACCGTTGAATTCGTTGGATGTTCTTCACCGTTGGTTTGTCCGTTGGGTACTGTGGCCGATAGACTGTCCGTCAGAGATCGGAAACGTATATTTACGCTGGATATGGTTCGCCAGCTATACTTATCCCACAGTACACTTCACATGAAAAGGCAGTACTCTTTCTATGTGCTCCTTGTGTTGAAGGAATTACTCAAATGTTTTTTTTGGTTGGGTACTGTGGCCGATAGACTGTGAGTCGGTGATCGGAAATGTATATTTGCACTGGTTAAACTATCCAGCTATACTTAACCCACAGTACACTTTGATAAAAAAAATTGTTTATTTTTGTTAAAAAAAAATTAACACCGCACTTTACGGAAATTACTTCTTATATGTTCCTTTTGTTTTAAGGAAGCAATCGTTTGAACGGTTCCCTTGTTCCGTTGAAATAGGATATCTTCCGTAAGCTGAACGGCTATGTACGGTTTCTCTGCTGCTTGGTCCGGTTGTCGTCCGTTGTTTCCAAAAGTACTGGTTATGAATTCCGCTGGATGTCCGTTGCGTACGGAAACTTGACCAATCCGTTCAGATAGTACCACTTTTCAAACCGCACAAAGGGTGTCTTACAGGTGGGAGAAGTACAACCATACCCATTACGTAATGCCAACGACGTCAAAGTGCGTTTCCTAATGACATACAAAATGAAACTATTCAGGACGTTAAGTAGATTTGTTACTGTTTTTCTCTCTGTTACTGTCATATTATTGATACATATTATGATTTCGATTGTATTATTGTTCTTGTATTCTTATTACTATTATTAGTCTTATTATTATCACTTCAACGTAAATTATTATTATTATCATTATCACTATTATTATATTGTACATATATATAAAAACATGTAATGTAATTTGTAAAGTATTTGAAATTAATAAACTTGTTTAGAACCTGCAGCTGGCCCACCACCCGTCGGTCCAAGGCATCCATTACTAGAGCCCTCTAATTCACGTGTACACGGATACACAGACTACATTTATGTGCGGCATATCTGGGTTAAATCCGTGATATGGCCGTTGATTTGTGAATATTCGCGCTACTATTTGTCGATAATACCACTTTTAACTTCACAATTTTGTTCAATTTTTAAACTTTTCTAGTCTTTAAGGACTCGAAGGACCATGTTCCGTACTTAGGAGAGCAGGAATTAGTAAAGTTGGGCTTGTAATAGCTGATTATCAAGCGTATATTAAAACAATACTTTAGTTAGTTCATACGCTTGATAATCAGCTATTACAAGCCCAACTTTATTAATTCCTGCTCGCTTCAGTACGGAACATGGTTCTTATACTATTACAGGACACGGACGTTTGTGAAGGAGAGAGAGAGAAAGAAAGATTTAGTGTAGTGGTTTGAAACTTAGATGGTATTAAGTTTCTGTAAACTCCAAGGGTAGCGTCCAGATAATTGGAGAGTTTGTTTGTTTTGCTTTAGTCGTTGCTCATGATTCACAGTATTTTTTTCCTTCCTCCTGATGTCATCATCATGATGAAGTTGCATTTTCAGCCATATGATCACTCTACTGCCAGTGTTATGCCTTCGCAGTAGAGTCGACTTAGCTTTCGCAATTGATCGACTTTTTTATTTATTTCATGTGAAATAAATAGATGATTCTTGACATCCGGATTCGAACCGTGAACTAACAGCGTGACAAGCGATGATGTTACCACTACACCACGGCCACCCATGTATGTACGCAATAGTGCGCAGTGGTCATTAAGAATGAAGGAACAACACATACCTAACTCCATGGTGGCGGGAGTGCTAGAACCGTGACATAGGGATGGAAGGTTGGGATTTAAACCAGTCCTAACGAATTCCCGTGGGTGCTGTGGCAGTAAGTAATGTCTTACCTGCATAATGCGAATTCTGTGCAGGCCAAATGCTATTTCTCCACTACTCGTGGGTACAATCATATAAAAATATATAAAATAAAAAAACAAATCAGACGGTCCTATGAAAAAACCGTCGTCTAATACCATGGAGAGTAGACATTCCTGCGCTGCTAAAGCGGGTTTAGCTGATGCGTTATGATACAAGCCTGGTGGAAGCTATGCTTGCAACTGCGAGGCGAGGAATGACGGTAGGTAAACTGGTTTCGAATACTGGTTCTATCTGTTCTACAGGCCATGCGTTGTGAGGAGATCTCCCCCAGTCTTTGTCTGACACTTCAGGAACGACTGACTTTTCGGCCGTGAGCTTACGACCAGGCGTTCCCAACTGAAGAACACCACCAGAGAACAGCTTCGAGCTCGCGGCAAGTCGCCTCCTCTAAAGTCTCCTATCAGGGTGGACGCCTAGTATTTAAACCAATAAAGCGCATCCAAAAAATCCCAAGAAAAGAGAGAGCGGAAAAACAAAAAAAAAAAACCTTTAAGCTGGGCTAATAAGCGCACACAGATCTTTCAGGACTTAAGTGATGGGGACTCAATGTCCAAACGAGACACTCTGTCAAAGAAGCTTTTTAAGCAAGTGCTTAAAGAACACTTGGAGATAGCGGTCATTGACCACCGAGATGTGGGTGGTATTTTCCGATCACTGTCGAAAAATGGAGGAAGGTAGAAGAGAAACTCACGACTAACTTTCTCCAGGTGCTAAGGGACCATCCCTGTCCTGCACCCCCCTGTCGAGACAGTGGCTGGCATCAGATCAAAAGGAAGTTTGGCCAGGAACCGGTCTCGAGGTCATTGAGAAGTTGGATAGTGATTTCCAAAACCTTTCTCTGCACAAAAGCGACATTCTGTCATCGAACTCGGAGGAAGCTAACTCAACCGTGATAGAGGTATCTGCCCCTGATTGTAACTCCAATGCTACAATTAATACAGATTAACCTAGACCTCTCAAAAGTGGCTTCTGTCGCTCTTATTCTTCGACTGTCAAAAGTAGGGGAAGACATAGCCTTGATCCAAGAACCATGGGTTTTTGGCAACTGAATTTGTGGACTCAAGGAGCTAATTATAAATTAATCTACCCAAGGAAGGAGGTAAACCGAGATCGTGTATCCTTGCAAAAACTCCAAGTAATATATTTCTACTCTGCTTACAGCAATCAAGGTACGGTCGCTACCAACCTGAATTTGGAGAAAACTAACTATTGGGTGGTATCAGCATATTTGTGTCATGATCTGAATAATCTGGAGAACTTGGTTGCGGCTGCGGAGAGCCAAAAAACGGATCTTATTATTGGATGCGATGCGAATGCGCATCACACCATATGGGAAATCCGAAATGATAGAGGTGAGTCACTTTTCAATTATATTCTAAGTGCTAACTAGGTTAGCACTCTGTAACTTGGGTTCTAAAGCAACATTTGTTACTCAAAACAGACAAGAAGTCTTAGACATCACACTTGCATCCTAACATATTTCACATGGTAAAGGACTAGAAAGTCTCAGATGAGCACTTTCTTTTCAGACCATCGATCCAGAATGTTTTAAGAAATTTCAAGAAAACTAATTTGTCTCTGTACAGGGAAACTCTGAAAAGGATTCTTTCCTCCGACTCACCCATTAGTCCTGAAAACACCGGTGAACTGGATAATGTGAAAAATAATGCAAAGGCGGTGGCCTGCCCTTTACGTAGACCACATGACAGGAAAAAGTATTCATGGTAGAATGCCAATCTTGGTACTCTCAGAAAATTTTAGACAATTACTTTTTAACATAGCCAAAAGCTTCATAGAGACTATTGACTGGGATTCCTACCAAAAGTCTCTCGATTTTTTTTAAAAAAAAAAAGTTTATAAAGTATAGCGACTATCCTGGAGACTCTTCTGTGGTAACAAAAAGGAATCTTCAGAACCTTTAAGACTGCGTAAGATCCTCTCCAAAAATCCTTTGATACCTAGCAACCTTCCGAAACCAGACGACCTTGGTAGCTTCGCTGTTGCTACAGGTCGTATTGAGAATACTGCGAAGTAACAACCCCTTTAATATAGTATCCACTGGCAAGCTCATTTGGACCATACATAGTTTTAAACCATTCAAGTTGCCAGGCCCCGCTCAGATCCAGCAATCTGTGGATTTAGTTCTACCCTGGCTTAAATATATCAGGGCGTGTTGTCTGAATCTTGTCCACATTCCCAAACTATGGAACGAAGGTAGAAGTCGTCCTAAGGCAGGTAAAAGCTCGCATGTCAACTCTAAGGATCTTCCATGTATTAGTCTTTCTTCCTTCCTGCTGAAAACGTTGGAGAGATTCATCGATATCCAGTTACGTATGTAGCAGCATTAGGCCAGCTATGCTATTAACGTCCTAACATGCGTACTGCAAAGTCAAGTCAGTCACTCGTGTGCACCATTGGAAAATCACTAAGCATCAGAGAGAATACAATGTCAAATCAGAAGTAATTATTAACTCGCTTGTAAGACTCAACGTCGAGGCTTCTCTTGGAGTGCTAATCAATCAATTGCTTACAGAAAGAATTATTAACACAAAACTGGGCGGAACTTCGAAGACTTGTAAGCTACGGCACACTTCAAAGTGGTGTCTTGTCCCCTATTCTTTGGAATCTGGTGGTTGATAAACAACCTGGAAAGAACGGGATACAAGGTTGACAACGCTGCTATTTCTGTCTCGGGGAAACATCCCATAACGAATGTATTATTTTATTTAAAACAAGTAAAAAACTCCTAACAAATTAACTACTTTTTGTTTTATTTAAATTGCCGCGGCTCGCTGGGAAGAGACGTCTTGTCGCCGTGGATGTCAGCAAAGGAGAGAGCTTCCAAACTGGGAAAAAGAATGGCGGCGATAATCGACGGGAGCGTTCCGAACAAAAGGGTTGGTTCGGATTACGTCGTGGCTCTGTTCGCATGCTGCATCGCTGATGTGTGCTGAAATACTCGTTGTGGAGTCGCCACAACCCTAACACTCTAAGGGAACTCATCCAACATGTTCTTCTCCTGCTTTCCAAGTGGGCATAAATTTTTGCTTGGGAGTAAGTCCAAACAAAACCGGAAATACAAAGTTCCTCTTATAGACCTTCCCACTATAAATGGCACCAGTCTTACCTTCATAGACTAAGCAAAATACTTGGGTCTTATTTTGGAAAGGAAACTAAACTAGAAAACCAATGTACTACAATGCTTTAAAAAAGCCAGTGTTCCGCTCTACTTCTGTAAAAAGGGTATCGGAAATAGCTGAGTTTTCAATCCCATACTTATATATGGCATGATTGTTTGCTTGACGGCTTCGGGAAATTCCGTAAACCTCAAACTTTTAGGGAAAGTGCAACGATTCGCAAGCATGTGTATCAGCGGTGCACTAAGAACCACTCCCTCTGTAGCATTAGATGTAATGTTTTTCATTTGTTGCCCCTTGATATTCTTGGCAAACCGATGGCCGCCAGTTCAGCCACCCCTCCTAAAAGCTTCCTCTACGTGGGTCAACTCTTTAGCTGGCCGCTCCCCGACCCTGCATTCACAAAATTTACGGAAATACTGACTACACCCCACCGAAACTCAGATTTGATACTGACTTCCATGCATCAATTTCCGCCCATAGTAAGTGAGAACACGTTACCGATATCAATGGCAGTTCAGTTCACTTCTACGCAGATGGTTCTAAAATCAGAAAGAGGGTGGAGAGGTGGAGGTGTTTCTCTTAAAAGCTCAATTTGAGCATCTCCTTCACTGTAGCTTATTTTATGTTAAAATAATGACGATTAAGGAAGCCCTGTCCTGGTTGAAGTGTAATGTAGTGTCTGTTCAGGATATTAGCATTTTCACGGATAGACAAATGGCAATAAAATCCCTGCTATCATTCTCACTCACGTCAAAGGCTGCTCAAGATTGAGATGACGGAGCAGATAAATGTACACCTAGGCTAGGTGCCAGATCACAAAAACATACCGGGTAACTGCAAGGCTGACGATATCGCTAGAAAAGGCACAACACTATATGCCTGAAGGCAATATTTATGTATGCCTCTCGCTAAGTGTAAACATTTGATGGGAGAACTGATGGGAGAATTTTACTGCTTGTAGAGTCTCTAAACAAAACTGGTCAAAGCTAGATTTTTTTTTTCCAAATTTCCAAATCCCGGAACACTCAGGCTCCATTTTACTGTGTCCATTGTACTATCAGGCAGAAACTCCTTTTTGGTGTAGTGGTTGGAAAAACTTAGATTTTATTCGTTTAACTTTTATGTTTGGGTGGCTGTGATTGCTGCGCCCCATCCGGGCTTGAACAATTCGGGTCACAAGCGAACACACTGCCCACTACACCGTGGCCATAAAAAAAAGCTAGAAACGTTCTGATAGATTGGTTTTGCTAAAACGATCACAGATCAGCTCTGTCATCGGTGTCCCCACGGTCCTTAAGTCTGTGCAAAAGAAAATAAGAGAGTGGTCCGTTCGGTAAAATAAGCTATAAACATAAGAAACAAATCATTTCCAAAAGCTTCCGTCAATCCAAAAGTGCTGAACTTATTTAAAACAAGAAATTTGATAGATAACTTTGGTGCCTCATGACACGAAATTAGCGAAACTTTGATTGAGGATAATTTGTGTTATTCTCTATCCCTGTTCCCATCAATTGCAACCGCAATCCAAAAGCTGCCAGAGATAGCGAATAGTTAAATTTAATTGGATGGCACTTTTTATGTTGTCCCATATTGTGGCTATAAGAAGGTCTTGAACGTGCACTTTGCTCTTGACGAACACGTAAGAAAACAATAATTCTATGTCTAGTAAATATTTAATTAAGTTCTTATTCCAGTTGCACATTACATTCGCTCGAATTTTTTGCTATTATTTTCCCAAATTCTTAAAAAATAAAAGTGCAAATTTCAAAAATGTTATATCAAATTTTCAAATATAATAATAAGGTTTGCCTTGGTGTAGTGGTAACATCATTGCTTGTCACGCTACAGGTTCACTGTTCGAATCCTGATGTCAATAATCATCTATTTAAACTCAGGTGGTATTAAGTTCATAGTGATCAGATCGCCCAAAATGCCAAAAGTGAAAATATTCCCAAAAGGTTATGCGAATAATCGCTCAAGACAAAATAGCTCAAAACTCGTTATATCGCCTGCTTTTAAGCCCACCACGAAATTCAGAAGATCGTTTTTCAATAACTCAACACAAATGTGGAATAACTTGCCTTCCTCAATATTTCCTGTAACTTATAACCTGCAAAGTTTTCTCACTCTCTATCCCTTCCCCCAATCTTTAATTCTCCTTTGTACCACTTCCTATCTCTCCATCACGGGTTTATAATCGTATAAATAAACCAATTGTGGAAAAGCTTCAGGCTGAGCGCCTCAGTTGGTTTTACCATATACAAAGAATATCATCGGAAAAGCAATAGCGAACCAAGATTCAGAAGCTCGAGGAATGGGCAGAAGACAAAATAATTTGATCACTTAAATTCAGCAATAACATTCTTAGTTATAGAAACTTGGCCAACCCCAAGATACCGAAACTTTTTTGCTTGGTCGATTTTTAGTTTTTCTACTGACCAAAATGAGAATAATGCACATAGATACATAAAAACATACTTTTAAAATTTGCTTCTTATTTCTTCCACTGCCCACCTATCTAAGTCTAATTAAAAGTCTTTTTAATAATAATTATTGAACCATGTGGTCAATTAAAATAAAATAAACGGTTCTAGAATATACTTCTCAGCACCTTAAAAATAATATACCGCTTTATGATATGCCGCAACGTAAACAATGATTAACATATGGGCTCACCTTCTACCCACTTTTAGAAAAATTAACATTTTCGGCATTTGTCCTTTGTCTACACCCCAAGATCCATTTTTGAAGATCCTATATTGACTGGAAATAGCCTGTGGAAAAATCCAATTTCCTAATTTGTTTTCCTTTGACTACATACTAAGTACTACCCTTCTACCACATTTGAAGGCTCTATGTTTACGAGTACAGGAAGTGACACCCTTGCTCCACACAGTTTTTAGAAGTCATGTTGAGAAGTCGAATATTCTCATTTGTTCCTTTTATTTCACACCAAGTACTACCACTGTGCCGCATTCCAAGGTTCTATATTCATGGGAAGTTCCCCATAGGTTTTGGTGATCTGCGAGTGAGTCCCAAAATAATCTCGGAAACTCCAAATTTGGTGGTGTTGCTAATATGGCTCATCTCATCTCAATTTGTGTGTTCCGATCATTAAGGGGGCCAAGTTAGAGGGGGGTAAAGATGCTAAAAGTTATTTCATGTAATTAAGGTGGTTAAGGTGGTAGTTCACAAGTTGCTGGACAATTTAGATGTGCACCTTGATAGAATATAGCCACAAATTAGCACAAATTGTTTACTATTAATTTTTCAAATTCGCAAAAACTAAAAAAACTTCTACAAAACGCTTTCAATAAACTATGTGATGGACAGCTCGGTGTGGTCTAGGAGTGAATCCCCACAAAACCAACTAGTCCTCTCCATCCCTTAATGGAACAAGCTTAACTTTTTCCAACAAAGCAAAATATCCGGGAATTATTTTGGATAAGAAACTAAGCTGGAAACCTTAAATACATGAAAGAGTTAAGAAAGCCACTGTCGCACTTTTCTCTTACAAAAAAGCCATTAGGAACAAATGGGGCTTACAACCCAAATTAACTCACTGGCTCTATATCTTGGTCATTAGATCGATCCTTATGTACGGGGTAGTTGTCTGGTGAATTGCCTTGGATAAGGCGATAAACCAGAAGTTATTAAACAAAGTCTAACGTTCAGCTTGTCTGTGCATTAGCCGAGCACTGCGGCCGACACTTTCCGCAGCAATGGACATTTATTTTAATTTATTTTTATTTTTATTTTATATATATTCCATCTATCTCTTGAAAGATACAAATCTATATCTCTACTAACTTCATTGAAAGAGGTAATAGTTCTGGACATGGGTTCATTTAGACTATAGTTCGTTATATGTGCGGGTCAAAAAATAAATTGCCTTTCTCTCAATGGTCTTTCAGGAGCGTAGATAGGCAGAAGATATAAAAGTGGAGGATTGTTAATGCGATAACATAACAGATCTCTAACAAACATAATGTCATGATGAGCATGTCTCCTTGTCTTGAATGTCAAAATACCTAATAACTGGCATCGAGTATTATAAGAAGGCATAAAATCCCAGCGCATTTTTCTAAAAATGTATTTGGTAAAGCGCCACTGGCCACTTTCAAGACGATCGGAGTGAACTTCATAGGCAGGGTTCCAAATTACATCAGCATACTCAAGGACAGACCTTACCAACGAAATAAAAATTAAAATATAAGCGTATGGGGATCCGTAAAATCTTTCCCGATTCTCTTTATGTATCCAACAATTGAATTGGCTTTAGAGACTACATAATCAACATTTGAATTAAAGATTAACTTAGTATCAAAATTGACTCAAAGTTCATTAATTGTGTCAATTCTATTTAATATACAATTCGTAAGATTGTAATTATATAGGATATAAAAAGAACTTCTAAAAAAGGACATAGCATTGCATTTCTTTATATTTAAGTTTAAGCAATTAACGGTACACCAATTCGATAGACAGTTCATGTCCTGCTGAATTTTGGTACAATCATCGATAGGTTTTATCTTACGAAATATCTTTTAGTCATCAGCGTATATTAAGCACTTACTGGTCTTTATATTCAGGGAAATATCATCAATGAAAATTGTGAATAATAAGGGGCCTAGGTGACTTCCCTGTGGAATACCCGAAGAACAACTTATCATTCTTGAACAGTGAATCCCAATCATTACTTTTTGAACCCTACCTGTTAAAAAAAAGTGAAATGCAATTAAACATTGAGGAATGAAATCCAAAACTTTTTTTAGCAAGATTTTATTATTAACACAGTCGAAAGCCTTACTAAAATCAGTGTAATTAGCATCGACTTGGAAACCTTTTTCAACAGTGTTGATAACGAATGACGAAAAATACGCCAAGTTAGATGTTGTGGACTGACCGGAGACAAATCCATGATGAAATTCAGAAATATTTTCTTTTTTAAAAAATTCTAATTTATTTTTCACTATGCTTTCAAGTAGCTTAAGTATTGCAAATGATTTGCAAATTCCTCTATAATTTTCAATACTATTCTTGGTGCCGGATTTAAATATAGGGATGAGAAAGGAAATCTTCCATTCTTCAAGAAAAATACCAAAGGACAAAAACTAAATAAAAATCAGAAGTAAAGGAAGGCAGATTTTTTTCAAAATAATTGCTGGTATACCATCTGCGCCGGCATTTCAATTGGGCTAAGTACGCTGAGCGCTGTAAGGTCTTCCTGGAGTTCAAGTTCCATTGAACCAATATCGATCTTAGGTATAAGGTTAGAAATAAAGTGACCATTAGAGCTAGAGTTAGAATATACTGATTCAAAATATTTCGCAAATAGTTCTAGGGTTGTTTGAACATCATTAGATTCAACATTATTAAAAACCATTGTTTTTGGCATACCAGTAGAGTTCTTCTTGTAGTTCACAAAAGACGATAAACCCTTAGAATCAGTTTTTAGTTTTCTCTCAATATTCATTATATAATTCCTGTGCAAACATTTACTTGGAACTACGAATTCTTTTCGCAGCTTACTAAAATTTGTGTGATCCATTAAATTTCCAGAAATTCTAAATCTTTTGTATGCTTTATTTTTAAGGTTTTTTAAACGCAATAATTGCTTATTATACCACGGTGGTTTGGACAATTTCTTTATCGACCTACAAGGAACAAACATAGAAAATCCACATCACAGGATTTGGACAAAACAACTATACATATCATTAAGACTTAGGTTATGAAATTCATTTGCCCAATCAAAATAATTCTGGTAGTTATTTAATGCAAGAAAATTGGCCTTTGAGAAATTGTAGGGCTTTTTCGAACTATGCTCAACTTTTAAATAAAGATAAAATTCAATTTCAATTAAAGTTTTATGATGAATATCATCTGAACAAATAAAAACTAGGTCTAATATTTTACTCTATGAGTTACGAATTGAATTAATCTAATATAAGTTTAGTGAATACAAATAATCAATTATAGCAAATTCATAATTCTTACTTAAGTTGCAAGGAATAAACATTTTGTCATTATCTGACAAGATCTATCTAATATAAGTTTAGTGAATACAAATAATCAATTATAGCAAATTCATAATTCTTACTTACGTTGCACGGAATAAACATTTTGTCATTATCTGACAAGATCAAGTTATATCACCGAGGTTAAAATCTCCAAAAACACAAATATTATTAAAATCACTACAAATACTGTTAATTAAATCGATATTTTCAAAATACTTTTCATACATTTCCAAACTACTACGTGGCGGTACATAACTTACAATAAAATATAAGGTATTTACTGTACAGTTAACATTTATTGCTACGCAGAGTTGTTCCACACCTTCTGTTGGTAAATCGACCTGCTTGCAAAAAAAAAGAGAAGCGAACGGCAATAAAAAGTCCACATCCGCGATCATCAGCTGATTTACAACGATCCAGACGAAAGACATTATAATTTCTGCTATCGAAAAGTTCTGTGGACATAATCCCACTGTATAGCCAGGATTCCGTAACAATGATTGCATCATTGTTGAAACTTAAAATTGAGCCCACCGTGGTTTCTTCCAGACAGCTATCCAACTTTCCCACCGTGCATTCACTACAGCCAGACAGGTATCCAGTTATCTCACCATGCATTCATTACACTCGATACGTGCCGAATTCCTACACACTCCAAAATCCACATTAAACATCTCACAGTACACTCACTACACTCGATACGTCCCGAATTCCAGACGTAGCATCACATTTCGTCTGGCTACGATCATACACCTGCTATCTTCCACATTTCAATTCCCATAATTATATTCCCACGGTTTATTTGTAAAACAGTATTTAAGCTAATGTATTTTTGTAAATAAAGTCACTCGTCGAAAAACAATCCAAGTTTCACTAGATCAAAAGTGACCCCGACGTGATCTTGCTTCCCCCCACCAGCGGTAATGGGCAAATCACTTTCTTCGATTCAAATTGACACAAGCGTTACCAGGGTTTCAAACACTGGTACTAACAACTCCTCATATAAGAGTTAAGTACAAGTGTTACCAAGGCTTCAAACATTTTGATTTATTGTTCTCTGGAATAGAAATAGTCCAGTATTATACACGCGTTACAAGGGCTACAACACGGGTGCCATATTAAGCAGGCGACGAATACAATTTTCACTGTATGATGGATGAGATGGAAGTATTCCGCACCACCGCCAGGCAAAAGGCCGTAGCAGAAGAGCTGCAGAAAATCCAAATCAACATTGGCAAAGACGGTCCCGCCAGGAAAACAGCCGTATACAGGGACAAAAGGCTGAACATAATTGAAAACTTATGGCTAGAGTTCACAAATAACCTCGAAACAGTCAAAGACATCCTGAAACACGATATCCCATACATCCAAGGTAACACATTCAGGAAGTTGGAAGGCAGATCTATGATGACATCAAAAATTTCCTAACTTCGATTCCGGATGATACAGATACCAACATCGCTAATGACAACCAAATATTGACTGGGACATCCGAATCAGAAGCCAAGTCTGAGGATAAACCAGTACCACCCCCTCGATCCACTCAATCATTACAGGTTATAAAAATACTTCGACGACAGAAATCAACCCCACAAGTACTGTAACGGTTGTTCACCAATTTTGACGAAGGTTCGATGGAAGCTTGGAGCTCGACATTCTGTCAACTTAAAATAAATAATTCAAATAAATATTGAGATGCATCATTTGGTTGCAGAACTGATGGAAGACCTTCTTGCAGAAGGCTACCAAATGGAAGAGTGCCTAAAGTTGGAGGATGAGGTCAATAATTCTCTTTTCGCATTAACGACAAAATTGGAACAGTTGATGAATAAACCGAATGTATCCCAAGCTATAACATCAATGTCTGCTACGAGTTAGCCGAATGCAGCACTAAAGTTGCCAAAGATCACCCTACCAAAATTCGATGGGGACTATTTAAAATGGAGGCAGTATAGTGATTTATAAAACTGATTCGCCATTTTACCACATCTGATGCAAATTATGACGCTGCATGGAAGTTAATAACAGAGCGGTATGAAAATACCCGGCTTTTGGTGACAGCTTTAGTAAACAAGCTACTAGCGCAGCCTATCATCCAACACGAAGGAGCAAATCAAATTAAGGCATTGCACGACACTACGCAAGAATGCCTCTTGAGCCTGCAAAACCATGGCATTGACACGAAAAATTGGGATCCACTTCTAATGAATATTCTTCTAAAGAAGTTGGATAGAAGTACTTCTAATGAATATTCTTCTAAAGAAGTTGGATAGAAGTACACTAACCATTTGGGAGCAATCCCTTAAGCAACCAAAAGCACTACTCATCTTCCCTGACTTCCTTTTATTTTTGGTAACAAGATTCCAATCCTTGGAGGCACTGGGTACTAAAAACTACAAAATAAACACAGATGATACAAAACGATCACCACGCGTATCCCTTGCAGTCGGAAAAGAGGGCAATAGATGTGCCATTTGTGATCAACAGAGTCACCCCATCTTCAAGTGTCCTAAGTTTATGCAGCTCTCCTCTAAAGAAAGATTTAAGCTCACAGTGGAGGAAAGTCTGTGAAAAATGGGTCCCCACCCCACTTCACGTTACCAAAGTACATAGCATAGATACTTAAAAAAGCATAATAGAGCATTTTGGGATATATAACGGCAAATAAATCGAATTTTAATATTATTATTAATTTGTGGGCGCCGTGGCTCAATGGTTAAATGCACAAACACTGAGTGGAAGATTCAAGATTCCTGAAAAAAAAAATTCTTACGGTCATGAAAAGCAGCTCTCAAGGGAAAAAATAAAAAACGGGATATAACTGTAGGTCCCAACTATTCGTGCGGCTCACAGCACGAGTGGGTGCGAGACGCTAGCCCATGTCCTGTATGGTCCAGTATGTACGCTCTAGAACATTTATTTATTTATTTTACAACATATCACATTTCTTATGTCGAGACTTCAAAAAGAAGATTTCTAACCAACAAAAAAAGTCACTAAATTAGGTTAAATAAGTCAACCATGTAGCTTATCTGCAGCTTTTTGCAACTTTACGGTAGCTTCCTTGGCCGTTTGTCCATTGCCAATATGCCAGTGGCTAAAATGGTGTTTTCTAATTGCGGTATGTTTCGCATGTATAAAATGTATAACATCGAACCAAATACACTCCCTTGCGGTATTCCAGCAGCGGTTTCTTTAAAGCCAGAGTATTCGTTACAGTGCTTAACAAGGAGGAGTCTATCTTTAAGATAGGGTTTTAGAATATTACATACCTTATCTAAGGTTTGAGAGACATCAAGAAACACATTAGAGCAGGCCTTTTTTCCTCCAGAGCCTTCTACCTATACATTATATCTGTTATTCTACGCACTTGATCGAATGTAGCAGAATGTTTGCTTCTAAAACTGAATTGGTGATCCAGAATTGAGCGTTTTTGTTCCATTATAGGCTGTAGTCCTTTTAGTGAAATTTTGTCGATGACTTTTAAAATTATCGGTAATAGCGAAATTAGTCTATAGACTTTTTATCGTTCGGCGCTTTTCTTGGTTTTAATACCTTAATAATTTCTGCGACTTTCCATTGCCTTGGTACGTATTGTAATCTAAAGACAGCGTTTAAAAAGATACAGAAGCCTAACTAATACTTTAGCGGGCTATTCTTTAAGAACTTGTCCTAGATAGATAGATAGATACAATATTTATTTCTTATGATTTCAAGATACAAAGAATAATTTCATAATTTATATAATAATTCATAAGTTCCAGAATAAATACAAGAAATGTTGGTGACATTCTGTATTTTTTAATATACATATGTAATAAAAAAAAAAATAGAGTTGAATGCCACTTCAATGGGCTTATACAATAAAAATTCAGTCGTTCACAGACCTTAGTAGAGATCGCACGTGTTTCGGCTTCTCCTTGTGATTTTAAACATAAATAGACAGTGGTGCATCAAGTGTCGCGGTAGCGCAGAGCTAGTGTTAGCGTCCAGTGACTTGAGTTGTTCGGGTTCAATTCCCACCGGAACAAAAGTTCTTTTTTTTTTTTTTTTTTTTTTGTATTTTATTTTATTTTATTTTAAAGTAAAAAAATTAACATAAACAATAACAAGTGCGGTAATGAGAAAAAAAGAACGGTTCCTGCTTCCCATAGCGGGAGTAGTGGACACAAAAACATCGGCCGATGACAGTGAAAGCCACTTGGCAATTATCGAAAGTGGAACCACGGTAAAGAGGAGGAGGAAGCAGAGGCTGACTCCCTACGAAGGCAAGCGCCTCTCCCTATCAGCTTCGACTGAAAAGCTGCCGGGAGAAGTGAGGGTGGGGGCGCCGTCAACAACAACAGCAGCAGCAAAAGAGCGTACATTCATCTCGGACGGTGGAGAAAATTGCTACAGAGGTGGTAGCAATAGCTTCGCCACGTTAGCTGCCTCCGAGTCCGAGGATGAGGACGAAGAGATGGAGGCCATCAATGATAGCATACGGCAGCTCCAGCAGAGGGTGCTGACCATAAAGGCTAAACAAACAGCCAGAAGAGCAGAAGATAGCCAGTCACAAAAAAAAATTCAACAACAAAAACAGCTGCCTGATATGCAGCAGCAACAACAACTGCCCGCAAATCGACAGCAACAAAACCAGCTGCCAGCAAAGCAGCAACAACAACATCAACAGCTGCCAACAAAGCAGCCACAACAAAAACAGTTGCCAGCTAAGCAGCAGCGGCAACAACAACAACAAAAACAGAATCAGCAGCAATTGGAGTACGTGCTATGTATGTACGAGTACATACTTCCAGTTGCGATGACTGATAGAGTGTAACATTTGATGCATAGCGGACTGTGAATGTTAGTGGACCTTAGCTAAAAAAGTGAACGGTCCCTGCTTCCCATAGCGGGAGCAGTGGACGCAAAAACATCGGCCGATGAGGCCGACAGTGAAAGCCACTTGGCAACTGTAGAAAGTGGAACTACAGTAAAGAGGAGGAGGAAGCAGAGGCGGACTCCCTACGAAGGCAAGCGCCCCTCCCTACCAGCTTCGACTGAAAAACTGCCGGGAGAAGTGAGGGTGGGGGCGCCGTCAACAACAACAGCAGCAGCAAACAAACGTACATTCGGCTCGGACGGTGGAGAAAACTGCTACAAAGGTGGTAGCAATAGTTTCGCCATGTTAGCGGCCTCCGAGTCCGATGGTGATGACGAAGAGATGGAGTCCATCAACGAGAGCATACGGCAGCTCCAGCAGAGGGTGCTGACCATAAGGCTAAACAGACAGCCAGAAGAGCGGAAGATAGCCAGTCACTGAAAACAAAACAACAAGAAAAACAGCTGCCTGATACACAGCAGCAACAACAACTGCCTGCAAAGCGAAAGCAACAAAACCAGCTGCCAGCAAAGCAGCAACAACAACATCAACAGCTGCCAACAAAGCAGCCACAACAAAAACAGTTGCCAGCTAAGCAGCAGCAGCAACAACAACAACAAAAACAGCAAAAACAGAATCAGCAGCAACAACAACATCAACAGAAAGACCAGCAACAACAACAACATCAGCAGCAGAAGAGTGCAAAGGAGAAGGTGCCACCAATCAACACCTTCAAGATGGAATTAAAAGACACCATTGAGCTATGTAAGTCGCCATAGGCAATAAATTTTATTAAACGTATTAATGAAGATAGGCATACTATCTACTGTAATACAGTGGAGCAGTACAAAAAAATTAAAGGTTTATTAAAGGAAACGACGACGGAGTTCTTCTTCTTCACCCCGAAGGCGGAAAAGTTGCAAACTATGCTACTGAGGGGGATAGATCCGTCTATCGAACCGGGAGAGCTCCTTAGGATACTGAAAGAGAAGGAGTGCGACGGTCTTGAGTTCGTAGGAGTCAAGCCGTTCACCACAGCAAAGGCCAAAAGGGAGAAGCGGAAATTACCGTTCTTCCTTATTCAGATAACTCCCAACAGCAAATTGGATGGTCTAAGGAGTATTACTGTCCTAGACTACCAGGTTGTTAAATGGGAAAAAGTAAAGAGGAGCGATAACATTTTACAATGTGTTCGCTGCCAAAGGTTCGGTCACGCCGCGTCGAACTGCGAAATGCAGCCTCGATGCGTAAAGTGTGGAAAGAACCACAAAGCAGAGGAATGTTCCCTGGGTAAGGATGGGGCGGCAGATAAAGGCCAACTCTCTTGTGCACTATGTGGGAACTCGGGACACACCGCAAACTATCGGGGTTGTCCTAAGTTCCAGTACATGAAAAAAGTAAACCTGGCTCGTCAGCAGAAAATCGAAGTCAAGCGTCCACCTGTTTCTAGTCAAACACCAGCCGTTACTCCCCAATGGACCTACGCCCAAATGGCGTCAGGCCGGAGAAACACGGTACAACAACAACCGAAGGTTGCCGCACAGGCCCCAGTGCCTAAAGCACCTGACGCTCAGCCTGATTTGCTGACTATTTTGCTCTCTATTCAAGGGCAAATGAACCAGCTTCAGCGACAGTTACAAGAGCAGGCGAAACGGGTGGACCAGATCTACGCATTTCTGCCGGGCCTAGCGCACCTCCAGTCGTAATGGATACGATGGCGGAGAAACCCTTAAAGATCCTTGCGGTGAATGTGAATTCACTGATAAGGATCGGGCGAAGAACCGTACTTTTTAAGTTGTTAGAAGATCAAATCCCTGATGTGCTTTTGGTTAGCGAAACTAAGCTATCCCAGAAATACAAACTGAGCCATAATAAATACAATATTATAAGAAGAGACCGACCCGACTCTACTCAAGGAGGAGGTGTTGCGATCTTCATTCACAAAGACTTACGACATAAGGCCGTGTACAGCGGTGAAGTGCGGAGATTCCAGGAGCTGGAAGCATGTATCGTGTGCATTGCTCTCCGTAGTGGAAAGAGGATGTACATGGTCGCGGTCTACGCATCTGGTTCTACTCAAACTACGTCATTTATTACAGAGCTCGAGACACTTTTTCGATGTCTAAGGCTGGAGTCGGAGGAGAATTATTTCCTCATTGCCGGAGATTTAAACGCCAAACACAGCGATTGGGGAAATAACATACCAAATTCTAGGGGGAACCTACTATTCAATTGGTGGGGTCAACACAATGTCGAGTATAGACTCGATTTGATAGCTACAGATAGCCCGTCGTATCCTAGAAGCGGCTCCTATCTGGATCTTATGCTGTTCGATGTACGGTTGAAACTGACCAACACGAACCAACAAACGAGAAACTGCCTACACACTTTTGTGTATGACAGTGACCATTGCGGACTCAGTGCCGAAATTACAATTCCCAACGAAATTGCGGAATTGGACGAGTTTGTTCAAACGTACCCCTACAACTACAGTAGGATGCGTTGGACACGCTTCTCCAGAGCTATGACAAGAGCACTCTCCTTGAATTCGCTCTACCCACCGTCCAATAGGAACCTGTCAAACGAGGAGATCGACAGGTACCTAAGACAAATGGACGAGACAATCAAACGAACGATGGACAGTACGATACCTCGTTATCAACACACTGACAACGCAGACATGTTCCGCAATGCAACAATCGACGCACTACACCAACAAAAAAGTAGACTTCTGTCAAGACTCAAAACCTTGTACAGACAGTTTACGGACAGACAAAACTCGGAGGTTAGGACACTGAAGTCGTTGATTAAAAATCTCCAACAGTTAATTAGAGAAAATTACAGACTCTCTGTAAATCTGCATTGGAACAACAAAATTCGGGCTGTAAAATCCAACAACCCGAGTATGTTCCCGCAAATAAATAAAATTTTTCGGAGGAATAATCAAAACGACCTGCCGTGTCTTAAGATCCCTCGAACGACGAACAACGAACAAATACTAATAGCAGCAGGCATAGATCCCGGGAACGCTGTCGATGATGACAATTTTTTCATGATCGAAGATCCCCAGGAGAAAGTAGAGGCTATAGGAGCGACTTTCCAGGAAGTGTACAAGGTGAATGATAGCATTTGCCCGAACCACGACCTGGAAAGTCGAGTCCTTGTGCACAACGTCTACCTTCGAAATGATATAGAGCACTGGCGATCAGAGAACATAGGTTTTACCGAGTTCAATGACGATAACATGGCAAATAATGTCGTCGCCAATGAAATGGTTCACTACCCATACGTATCGAAGGTAGAACTCCAAACGATCTTCGCATCATTGAGAAAGAAGAAATCAGTGGGAATTGACGGACTGTCGAACATTGTGCTTCGACATCTCCCTCTAGAAGCGGTGGACATTTACACCACTCTGTTTAACAATGCGCTGAATAATGCACATTATCCAGCGCATTGGAAAACAGCAGTGATACAACCCATCCCCAAAAGGGGAAAGGACTCCTCCAATCCGGCAAATCTCCGGTCGATAAGTCTCCTTCCGAACATCAGCAAGGTATTCGAGAAAGTGATCAATAGGGCCCTGCTTAAGTGGACTGAGAACAGTAATATAATTCCGGATAACCAATTCGGTTTTAAGGCGGGGCATGATACAATACATGCCGCGTCTAAACTGGTATCTGACATCCAATGGAACAAAAGTAAGAAACAATGCACGGGTGCCTGCCTGGTTGACTTGGAGAAGGCGTTCGATACCGTATGGCTAGAAGGACTCTTCTACAAGTTGAACAGGCTGGGCATAAGTAAACCACTGCTGTACATGCTCTGTAATATGCTCACCAGTAGACAGTTCATTGTGAAAAATGGCAGTGTGACTTCTGCTGGGACGTTCGAAATCAAAAACGGTCTACAACAAGGTGCGGTTAATTCGCCGATCCTCTTTAACATTTACACGAGTGATCTCGTAGGATCTCTTCCCCATGCTATTGCGTATGCAGACGACTTGATCGCGTATAGGTCAGGACCAACGATCGAGGTCATTGCAATACTCTTGCAGCGTGATTTCGATAAGATCAGGATATACTGCGACGACTGGAAGCTGAAGATCAACTTCCAGAAGACAGAGACTATTCTGTTTAGAACGTCGTTATCTGGGGCCTCCAGGGATACCAGAAAGAATTGGCGAAAGTTCTCAATCGTGGGACAGCACGGGCAGACACTAGCGAGTCGAAGTGTGGTTAGATACCTTGGGATCTGGCTAGATCAATATCTATATTTTAACAAAAATGTAGATGCTGCTCTGGTCAGAGCCAGAGGTGCTTTTGCCCTTACAAAGAGACTGTTTTATAGCAGCCAACTCGATGCAAGGGTGAAGGTAATCTGCTACATGGCCCTTATTCGGCCCATGCTCGTATATGGATGTCCCGTGTGGTTCAACGTGGGAGCAAGCTGGATGGAAAGGATTCGGGTGTTTGAGAGGGCTTGCCTTAGGGCTTGTCTTCAGTTGTACAGAACACCAGAGTCCCAGTACATAAAATTCTATTCTAATAAGGTCCTGTATAATAGGGCGAACATAAACAGAGTGGATAATTTCCCGATCAATATGATTCGAAGGCACACTGTAGGAGCAATGTCCTCGATGAATAACCTGATCTCCGGGGCATACTACCCCAATGATTTGTATCACGAGAGTGTGCGTCTTAACGGCTTCATCCCCCCAGAGGCGTTCCTATTTTTAGATAAACAAGGTCTGATACAGGATAGGGTAGCGGTGCCGCTAATCTACCATTTTGCCCGAAATGCTGCGGACAGGCGACTTAACTACGACCGACACGTCGCACATAGCACCACGGAGCGTCTCCGGTTTAGTAGAGCGGTATCAAGCCGTGATATGGCAGATGCAGTAAGACAGCACCAGAAATTCTGGTGGCTCGGGGACGGAGAGGGAACTCCCTCGTCGTTTCCTTTTGATTCGGGGTAGCCTCCGAAGGGGCAAAGTCGGTGTAGCTTTTTATAGCCTGGCCGGCTTACATAGTTCTAAGATCGGTTTAAGTTTTAAGCATTAAAAAAAATTAAAAAAAAAAAAAAAAAAAAACAAAAAAAAAAAAAAAACTTATACATGTGTATATATGTATGTATACTATATGTATTATGAAGGTATACAATATATTTATATATATGTATATATATATGTATATCAAAAAAAATCGCGTGTTTAATCACGTACCTTAGAATAAGTAGCTTTTAGGTAGTTTGTAAGTTTTATATATAGTAAAAAAAATTCAGTTCATATACTAAGTTTTTGCTTAAAAATGTTTTCTTAGTTTCCCAATATTTGTAAGTATAGATTTAATAAATAGTTTAAGTTATGTTACGTCGAAAGACATATTTTAAGCATTAGGTTTAGCTTAGAGCGCCCGCATAGGGCCATTAAGTTAGTATATAACATAGTTAAGTTAGTTAAGCTAGTTTTAAGCGTTTTTTGTGTCTAGCTGTTAAGAGTTCATAAATTCCGAAAATAAAAATGCACTAAAAAAAAAAAAAAAAAAAAATACAATAAAAATTTAAGTTATGGGTGGGGTGACCCTATAAGAATAACTTGCATAGTAAAACAAAATAAATTCAGGAGTTCAAAAGAACATAGATTAATCATAAACAAAAGGTAACTGCTAAAAGATGCAATATTAAAACAAAAATCCAAAAAATTTAAAATTAAATTAAAATTAAACCAAAATATCAGAAATAAGAGATTCTAAACCAACATAGTCAAAACAGAATAGCCAGATTTTAACTTGTTTTATAAACGTTCCAGGTATTGATATTGCCCTGATAGAATGTGGTATGCAGTGGTGCGGAAGTTGGGTACAGATAACATGTTTGAAAAGTTTCCACGTAAATTATAATTTGAAATTAAACGAAAATTACGATTACCAGACATCATAAAGAACGGTTTTAATACCTTAAAACAATAAAAATGACGAACATGAAAAATGTGCAGGTCACAGAACAAGGGATAGCTAGGATGTCTGCGAGGTTTTCGACAAATTTTTCTTAAAATATATTTCTGTAAAATCAGCAGCGGGTGTATTTTATTTTGGTATACACCTCCCCAACAAGCAATTGCATAGAATGGAAAATTCCGTAATAAATTATCTTTAAAAGCTTAGTTGAGTACAATTGCAATTAGACTGTTTATATCTTTGACACTCAGATGCGTGAATGTACACATTCGCTCCAAATTTGTGCAAGAAAGATAAGTAGAAGAACATTATTTTAGTTTTTGAGCTAATAACTAAGTTATGTTCAGCAATCCAGTGTCTCAATAAATTCAGATCCCAATTTATATCAGAAACCAAGTCCAAAAGACTGTTTAAACCATAAGAGAAACCTATATCATCCGCAAAAGCAGTAAGTGATCCTTTGAAATTAAGAGCAAACAGTGAATTGATGTAAACTAAAAACAGAATTGGACCTAAAACAGAGCCTTGTGGTACACCCAGATTAAAGAACTTAATTTCACTCCTTATTTCACCTATCTTCACTCTTTGAGATCAAAAAAAAAGAGAGATGGGCCTATAGTTGCCGATTTCCACAACAGAGCCTTTTTTTAAGCAATGGTATGACATCCGTACACTTGAGATCAGGAAAGACCCCCGCAAAAACGCAACAATTATAAATATCTGCCAAGACATCCACTATGAAATATGCAATTTGTTTAAGGGCAAATTTAGGGATACCATCAGCTCCACAAGAATTCGATTTAGTTAAACTACTATCAATAACTTTTAAGATTTCGAGATGAGTTATGGGCTGAAAAACAAAACTGCTACTTTGCAAAGGTTCAGCACATCCACAAACAGCCGGACAGAGAGAACAAGTCGATTGGACTGGACAAGGTTGTAAACTGCAGCCTATATTAGCAAAATTGCAATTAAATGCATCAGCAATAGCATGTTTGTCACACACCTCGCAGTCATCGACATATAAAACAGTAGGTTTTTTTGAAAGAATGGATTTATTAAGTAAGCTGTTTACTACTTGCCATTCGTTTTTGAAATTTCCCCCTGCAGAGCTGAATTGAACACGATAAAAGGTATCGCGGCAAATCGGAATCTCGTTTTTAAGTTCGACACACAATTTCTTATACTTCCTTCTTAAACCCAAATTGTCAGGACGTAGCATTTCTCAATTTTGTCATCAGGAACATTATGGGCTGAAAAACAAAACTGCTACTTTGCAATGGTTCAGCACATCCACAAACAGCCGGACAGAGAGAACAAGTCGATTGGACTGGACAAGGTTGTAAACTGCAGCCTATATTAGCAAAATAGCAATTAAATGCATCAGCAATAGCATGTTTGTCACACACCTCGCAGTCATCGACACGTAAAACAGTAGGTTTTTTGAAAGAATGGATTTATTAAGTAAGCTGTTTACTACTTGCCATTCGTTTTATAAATTTCCCCTTGCAGAGCTGAATTGAGCACGATAATAGGTATCGCGGCAAATCGGAATCTCCTTTTTAAGTTCGACACACAATTTCTTATACTTCCTTCTTAAACCCAAATTGTCAGGACGTAGCATTTCTCAATTTTGTCATCAGGAACATCAATGGACAAAGCTTTTGTGAAGATTTCTTTTGCCTTCCCGGTTGCGTTTGTGTCATTGACATCTGATACACCCACAATTTCGATGGAATTGTGAGAAGGTGTTGTTGCTGCCAGTTAAGTTTGCTCTCCAGGTTATTCACTTTTAATTTAAGCTTCGTATTTTCTGCTCGTAACTCATTTAGTTGTTGACGAAAACGATGGTTTGTTTCCTCCAACTTCGAAAGTTTAGCGTATATCATCTGTAGAGTGCATTCACCCTCGCAGTTTACGTTGTATGTGGACAACACATCAGCTGTTGTTTGAGTATTACTTCTATCCGTTTGCTCTATATTAGCGTTAGTTGAAGCCAAAGCATTGATGTTTTTCAGCTTGGGTACCGCCGGCACTGGCATATGCAGAGAACGGCGTCTTAATACTGCACATTTATCACATCGAAATGGATTACCACTAGATTTAAAATAATCGGCATCTTCTTCAGTGATATTTACACATGCATAGTGAAAAAAAAATGCTTGCAATCACTGCAATTTATTTTTGTTGTACACATGAGGTCAATTTTTTGTGAACACACCGAACAATTCATCTTGTAAAAGTTTTATAGTTTATGTAAGTTTCTAAGTAATGCGCACCCCATGACAATCCAGAGAGAACTGAACTGACCTGTTATTAGGTCGTAGCTAGGAGCTTTGTTAGTTTTAAAATACCCAATTTTCAAGTTCCACTAGCGTTGCGAATTTAATTATACAATTGTAACTTACAATGTCTGTGGCATTGTGATATCCTTTGTCATCAAATCAGTTTCTTTGGAAAAATCCACGTCCCTCATCTACTCGCTATCGTTGACCGATAAGGTTCTAATTTGGAACAGAAAGTGAAGAACTTTGTTTGCAAGAAAAGCTTATTTCAAAAATAGAATTATTAATTTGAATGCATATATTTTTAAAGAAGGTAGCATTGAGGTGCAGATAACATATTCCATGCATCTACTATAATAGATGGAAAGGGCGTTGCTTTAATTCTAATATATATATAATAGCATCAAGCGAGTGTTACATAATGTGATACCTCACCAAAAGAAATGAACAACATTGAAAAATGTTTGGAGAATGAGTGGATTTACTTCGTTCGTGAATTCGTTTCTTCGAGTATTTATTCATGTGTCCGACATATAAAAAAATGGCAAATGAGATCGAAGGAAGACAAAGCCCTTCACATTATCCAGCACATTGGAAAACAGCAGTGATAAAACCCATCCCCAAAAGGGGCAAGGACATCTCCAATCCGGCAAATCTACGGTAAATAAGTCTCCTTCCGAACATTAGCAAGGTATTCGAAAAAGTAAATAATAGAGCCCTGATTAAGTGGACAGAGGACAACAAATTAATTCCAGATACCAAATTCGGTTTTTAGGCGGGGCATGGTACAATACATGCTGCGTCTAAACCGGTATCGTATATTCAATAGAACAAAAGCAATAATCAATACATGGGTTTCTGCCTGATTGACTTGGAGAAGGCCTTCGACACCGTATAGTTAAAGGGACTCTTCTACAAACCGAGCAGGCTGGGCATAAGCAAACCACTGTTGTATATACTTTACAACATGCATGGGCCAAGAATAAAGCACAAAGTGCCAGCATCTTTCAAGACGAAATATATATATGCTATAGAAAGATATGTATATAACAACTGCGACATAGCAACATTGTCAGACAGTCAAGCAGTTATCAAAGCGCTTGACTCCCATGTCATTCAATCAAAACTTGTGTGGGAATGCCTACATAAACTTAATGAATTGTGTAGTAATTACAAAATGTAACCCTCTATTGGGTACCCGGCCATGTCCGAATAGAGGGTAACGAAGAAGCAAACTCCTTGGCAAGACAAGGAGCAGCATAACCCTTCATTGCACCTAAGCCATTCGGCGAAATACGGAGTCATACCATACGCGAAGAATTCAGGATGGTGGAGAAAGAAGATATGACGAGGACCTGGATTAATACTCCAGATCTGAGGCAGAATTCTGTGATACTAAACTGCAAAAGATTCGAAGCATGCATCTGCCTTAATAAGAATAACAGGATTTCTAACGGGGCACTGCAAACTCGCGGAGCATCTAAGGTAACTATGTATAACAAGCGAAAGAGTTTGCATATTCTGCAGTGAGTTCAGTGAGACTCCAGAACATATTCTGGAGTCTTATAGGGCACTAACCCATAAAAGATTGAAATACTTGGGCAAGTACCAAATATCAGATGAGTATATATCAACCATAGACCCACTTCTTATTCTCAGATTCCTTAGAGAAACCGAATTAGAGAGGGTGCTCTTGGGGGAACTATTATCGCTAAGGCAAAGTAACAAACACTCTTACTTTGCCTTGGCGAGAAAACATAATTCTGAGGGAATTATATTGCGATGGAACTCTATTCAGTGAACAAACCTCTCCTAGGTATTCGCAGGGGCACAATAGACCATTAGATCGCAGTGCAAGATAAACCTTCACAATAATAATAATAATTGTTCGTCCCCTCTACATATTCCTTAAAATATAATTCATAGCCAAGTGGTTTCTGAGCCATCCGTGGAAATTCGACTACAATTCCTTCCTGGATCAGATTCTGTCAAATCCAATTCCGAGCTGACTGACCTGGTGTCCTGCGTTAGACGACATATCCATAAGACAATAGTCGATGAGATAAGTGCATATACGAAAAGTCAACTCGTTTAAGACGAAAGATGGTTTTAATTGTGCTACCCATGATATAAATATCAAGATGAGGGAGGTTTAATAAAGTCGAGTCAGATGTGTTAGAGAAGGCCCCCGTGCAGCCAAAACAAACTGTTGTTCGGAGTTTAGAAAGAATGTGTGACATACTTTCGCAAAAGCGTTTTCCACTAAACAACCGCATGGGCGTAGACATTAGAGCTTTTAAGTGTTTAGCAGAGAGATTCGACCACCATGCACCATAACAGTTGAGAAAGAACAGCATCCTGCCATTACATATCGGCCACAGTCCACATCCACACCCAAAGTCCTACTCATTAACAGTGCTTTAATCCACTGATGGTTTATTCATGCCATTTTGTCTGGCAGAACGTACATACTGTCAAAAGTCGTAATGTCAAAAGCACCCTCAATGCCCATTCAATTCTCCCAACTAGATTCTGATGCTCAGTCCCCCAGGATTTACCCCGTTGATAGACATATTGCATCTCTTTATTCTTATCATCAGTAAACAATTTGAATGCCTATCAATTGGGCTTATTAATATTGTCAAAAAAATGTATACTTAATAACGATGTTTTTACGTAAGATTATGCACATCCCCCAAAAAAGGATGCACTTAGCTAAGAAACATTGATTTGAATATCAAATATCTTCACAAGTGTAAAATCTAAGATGGTCATTTGTACACCGTCTTTTAGGTCTCTTAATTGTCTTTTATTTACTGGTCAAACATCTAAATTCAAAGGCAGACCTTTAAAAATAAACTCAGAAAAACACCTCAATGTCTCCAAAACTAAGCCACTACTCGAACGGAACCATTATAATGTTTATCTTAGAGTTAGCCATAGATTTAAGATCAAGACAAAGTCAGTGCTATCGAAGAAAGAAAAAAAAATGTGTCGTAAACTTCGTCAATGGTTTTTTGTCAACTTGTTTCCTAGTCTCTTAGTATTGAAGACGACTTTCCACAATTGCAAGAGTTTCGTTCGACATAAATGGCTTTCATTGATGATGGTAAGTGGAGTCATCTGTCATTTGGAATATAATATATTCCATTGTTTAGCAATACTTAGGCATAATTTAGGTCTAATAGGCCTAGAAAATATCATCGAGAAAAGTGATATAACCCAGCAATGCAAAACTCCCTCTAAACATTTGTACCCCAAACAATAGAAATGTCAACGAGCCAATCCATATGACAATGAGGAAACCTATTCCATTGATTGTGTACACATTCATTCCAGCCCACAACCGATAACCGTCATCTCTAATGGCACTCATGTATCAATTACCATAAAAATAAAATAACCATTCCCCACAAAATAGTATCTCGTATTCCCATGATCTCTAGAGCACTACGGAAGTAACAAAGTCAATAATCCACTCGAGGAAATAGCACTACTTGAATTTTTCGAATGAGATTTCGAGGAATCAGCGTTACTCAGTGGGAGTATACTTTTTTGGGGAAACTGCTGTCGCTTGAATTTTTACCGACTTTTTTCTCAATAATAATCTTAGAATTGGTTAAGTAACAGGACATTCCTCTCAAAATGTGACTAAATGCAACACCACCGAATTGATGTCAGAAACATTTTAACAATATTTTTTTAATACCCTTCACTGTGTCATTTCAAGGCACACTGTTCTCCTTGCTCTGATCTAATCCCACCGAGGAATGACCTTGCGACGCGCATACCGTTTGACTATCGGATATAAATCAGAAAAGTTTTCGAACGCTTAAAGCTGAAAAGAGGAATTATTCAAATATTTGTGCGGAAATTGTTCATGCAAAATGCTTTCCGCATACTTATTCGACATCTTTTTTTTTCTTTATCAGCTTTTCTGTCTCCTCCCACCACCCGTCGCAGTGATTTATCGTTGTCAATTGAATTTTGAAATCTTTCATAAGAAATGCTAGAAAGATGTGCCGGAGGAACGGTACCAGCATACAGCGGGGGGCATTCCAATGCAATGAGATTTATTACATATTCGGAAGTGGAGAGCAACGACGATTTGTCGCGATATTTCCCTAAAAGGATTTTTATATAGAAATTCATTTACTGAGGAGGAGAGCAAATCAAACGAAACGTCAAAGTGAACTCAATATCAATAAATTTTGTATTTATATTGTCCTTTCAGCAAGGATTGTGAAATTAGATTTGCTGGAGACTGAACGAATACTAAGTGTGGAGGTATCATTATTTTCTTCTATTCAGCGTTCTGATACTTACAAGGTAACAGAAAGTAAGAACGGAACCCTTATAGTGAGAGTCAGGGTTCTGGCCACTCCTTTCTTAGCTCTGAAACTACTGAATCGGAACATTTTTAAAAATTCATATTAATGTGTGACACTTCAAAAATTACAGGAAAACTGTTTTGATTTTGATACATGTGACGGTTTTCGAAAAATGTGTATAAATATAAATAAAAAGCAGTATAGTATTATACTACTTCTTTAAAATCTAGAAACTGTAATTGCTTGGGAAACCTCGGCGCATGAAGTAATTTCAGTCTTACCCCTCTTTTTCTTTTTTAATATACTTGCACCTATAAGGGTAACTATTGATTTCAGATTTTGATCAATCTTGGTATTATGTAAAGGGTCTATGTAAAGGGTCTTTCATTAAGGGCTTCCTCTTTTTTATTTTAAATTTAAATTTAAATTTAAATTTAAATAAAACAAAGTGTGTGTGAGATATCATCGAAATTTTTTTTCGTTTGAGAGGCCTATTGATGCCATTATGTATGGAATATAATATCGTTCAAATGTCCGCCGCGGCTTCTCTGGGTAGCGCGCATCCGAAATGTCCAATTTTCCATGACTCTGGCACATGAATCAATCTGAATTTAACCGATGGCATGGGTTATGTTGGCTTTGAGGGCCGCTGTGGTTTGTGCGACTTCAGAAAACCCCACAAGAAAAAGTCTAACGGAGTGAAATCGCACGATTTCGAATGTGGTGTGAACTGTGTGGCACGTAGTGCCGTCCTGTTAAAACCGCATGTCGTTGGTGTCCATATGATCCAATTCAGGCCAAAGAAGTTGGTAATCATCGACCTATAGCGCTCGCTGTTGACGGTGATGGCCTGGCCAACGTCGTTCTCAAAGAAATATGGACCGATGACGCCGCCAGCCTAAAATCCACATCAAACAGTGACTTTTTCAGGATGCATTGGACGCTCATAGATCTCATGTGGATTGGTATCGTCCCAAATTTGAAAATTTTTTTTGTTGACGTAACCAGTCATCCAGAAATGGGCCTCATCGCTGAAGATAATTTTTCGATGAAAATTAGGGTCAGTTTCCAACTGCTCCAGAGCCCATTCAGCGAACACACTTCGTTGCCTATGGTCTTTTACTGAACTAGTGGACTCAAATTTATCCACCACACCGCGAATAGCCCTCTCGGAAGGACGATTATGGCAAAGAGAGCGGAACGTTGCCCGAACAGAACACCCATTTTGATAAATCAATTTTATTATTTGCACTTGTTGTTGAACGCTATATCCATCCACGGTGATTTGGCAAAAGAGACTGAATAAATGACAGCAAATTTGACGGATGTAGCTTCAACAATATGGCCGCTATCAACTGTCAAAGTTCGGAAGTCCCTATTGGAAGACCCTGTATAATGGGAAATTTTTATTCTAACCCCAACATTAATTATTAATTAATCGATTTTCTCGAATACGGCTATGACGATTTTGTTCAAATGCAATATCTGAGTTACAGTGAACATATGCCGATAGATGGTATACCAGGCTTTGCCAACAAGTTACGTTAATGGTACTTTACTTATTAGCTGCTTTTTGGATATTTGCTATTTTGTTCGAAATAAATATTTTTTTTTTTTTTTAAAACCGAAAAGATAGTAGTGTGGGACTCGAACACCACTAAACATACCTCGCTTATCAGGACCAATCTATGAAAAATCAATTTTTCTTACTTTACATTGGGGAGAAATTTAAGTTCTAATTAAATGTCCATAGCTTTTAGTCCAATAGGCTTAGTTCCTTTCAATATGCGGGTGTTGTTGCGTACACTTAAGACGACTTCTTTCTTGGAGTTTATATGTATTTGAGGGTGGACATGGTGAATTGGGACATCATTGCTTGTCACGCTACAGGTTCACGGTTCAAATATTGATGTCAAGAATCATCTATAAAAAAGTCGATCAATTGTGAAGCTCCTGTCATCTCTGCTGCGAAGGCATAACACTGGCAGTAGGGTAGTCCCTGAGTCATATGGCTGAAAATGCATCTTAACCGTGATGATGACATCAGGAGGACTAAAAAAAATATTGTGAATCATAAGCAACGACAATAATAACAAAACAAAAATGCTTTCCAATTATCTGGACGCCACCCTTGGAGTTTACAGAAACTTAATGCCACCTGAGTTTCAAACCCACTACACTAATATTTCTTTCTCTCTTTCTCACTTTCTACAAACGCCCGTGCCTTGAAATAATTTACAACTTGGTTGTTGTTAGTTTATACGCGTTGATTTTACTTCGTTGAGTTTGATACGCCATGGTTGTGTCCCATCTCTTAATCTGATTGCATTTTACAGCTTCTCTGTAGCCTGAAATTAATATTTGACATACGTATACAATATTAGGCACACCAAGTTTTGGAAAATTTTCAACATATTTTTTTTAACGTATTTTAAAAAAAAAAAAATTAACGATTTTGTTAAAATTTTATACCAGAGTTGTTTGCAGTTAAAGAGTATGTAGGTTCAAGTACGCTCGACCCAGTCATGCATTTTATTTTTGCTAAATCCAGTAAATGATTTCAAATTAATTAAGTAGATATGTACTTATGTTAATATTGTAAAACAATTTAAGGATATAAAAATACAAACATTCATGTTAAAGCAGTTTTGAAAGTCAAAGGCTAACGTACCTTGCCTATTCTTAAGTTACTCGAAGCTCTAATGGATATCTGAGACAATTTTAAGCAGTTACTAGAAAAGAATGGACAGCGTAAGCTCACAATTTAAATTTGCCATTTTAGTAGATGTTAGACTCAAAGACCAAAAATGCACACTGAATAAAAAAAAAAAAAAAAAAAAACTACTACAAACTGAAAGTCGTATTGTGGCACTTTCAAAAACACCCACAACGCATTGTGGCATATTTAAAAGCACCACAATGTGAAATTTCGTGGTTTTATTAATAATCAACCACAATGTATGCTGGCGATGCGAAAATGCCACAACAATTTTGGACGTTTATTGATGCAGCTACGAAGCAATCTAAGACAAGTTACAGATTGTCATTAAAGATATTTCAAATTAAAATAATATTTAAATTTTAAATACATGAGATTTGAAATGGTACTTTTACGGTAATTGGTGGTAGATAGGTTATTTTGTGGTTTATTACTGTATTAAGGATTAGGGTAGGATATATTGTGGGGTGTTAAGAGACTGTGTTCCGGTAAACTACATCTTGTGCTAGTGAAAAGTTTTTCAAGTTCTTCAGGTAAAAAGTGTGTTAATTAAATTACTGGCTCTAAACGGTTTAGTAACTATGACTTTTAAAAGGCTAGAATTACAATAGTATGCTATTAAGAACGCCCCCTAGAAGGAATCATGTTCGAAAGTTTTACCAGAAGGTAAACGGAGCATGTCAAGGCTACAACAAATGTTGAGATGAAGAAGGAAATATAGTAGTAGAGTCACAGTTGGTGGTGATAAATTGGAAAGATACCTTCTGCAGACAGTTAAATAACCAAAACTTTGCTGTCAAACAGAATGCTCTATTCAACCCGGACGATGACGATCAACAATAACTGCCGAGCTATTTAAAGTAGCTGGCGATGTCCGACGAATGGACCTCAGCATCGTTAGCCCGATCCTCAAAAAAGGAGACCCTCTGAACTGCTCCAACTACAGAGGCATTAGTCTCCTCAACATCCCGTAAAAGATCTTATCTGTCATATTATGTGAACGCTTTAAACTTTTTGTCAACAATCTGATTAGTAAGTATTAGTGTGGTTTTACGCCAGGAAAGTACACCATAGATCAGATATTCACATTGCAGCAGATCCCCGAAAAAACCAAGGAACTCCAATTGATACTCACCAGCTTTTCATCGATTTTATAGCCGACTATGATAGTGTCTATAGAGATGAGCTATACAGAGCCACATCTAGTTTTGGCATCCCTGCCAAACTCATTCATCTGAACAGGATGACAATGAAAATGCACGTTTTTTCATCAAAGTCGGTAACAACATCATCTATGCCTTGCCTTTATTATTGGACTTTTCTGTTAATAACGACAAGGTGACGCGCTCTTATTTGATTTCTTTAACATCATACTCGAAATAATTGTATGAATTCCTCAAGCTAACATCAGGGGTACGATCTTTAAAAGTCTTTACAACTATTTATGTACATCGACGACATTAATAAAATTGGATGAACGCAGCAGGCTATCAGTGATGCGTTTGTGAGTGTTGAGACAGAAGCGGGGGAAATGGATTTAGCGGTTAACGACGGCAAAACAAAACATATTCTGTCATCAAAAAAGGACACTCAACTTTGGTAACTTGCACAGAATACCACAATAGACAGCTAAAATTGTTGGGTAGTTAAGGACTTTATCTACTTAGGCTCCATTCTAAATTCGAATAATCACACTAGCGATGAATCACTCTTGCACGTTTCTTGGGCTAAGGAGGTAGCGAAGTCCTGTCAGAGACAACTAGGGTGACTTCATATAATAACCTCATTATCCCAGTATTACTATATGGATGTTATCAAAGGTAGATAAAAGCACCCTTGGTTTTTTTGAAAGAAAAATTCCTTGAATTATTTTTGGTCCCATTTGTATCGACGGAGAATAGAGGAGAATATAAAACAACGAACTATACCGGTTATACAGTGACATCGACCAAGTCAGTAGGGTTCGAATTCATCGCCCGAAATAACTAGGATATGTGGAGCGGATGTACGTCAAGACTCCAGCCCGGAAAGTCTTCGAATCCAGGGACGACGCAGTAAAAGAAGGTCTTACCTTAGGTGGTGCGCACAAGATGAAAGGGACCTCACCCAACTTTCCGTGCAAAAGAGGAGGTGTCTAGCAAAGATCGAGCTGGCTGCAGACGCTTGTCGGTTGAGGCTCAGGACCACCCCGGACTGTAGCGCTATCTAAAGTAAAGTAAAAGGAATAGAATAACTATTTATATGTTATCAGCCTTTCAACAAAAGTCATATACCAGATTTATATTATAGTTAAAAGAAAGATTATTATTTTTCTTTATAAAATAAAAATAACACAATATACAACAGAACTAATATACCATTTCGACGAACTCATTCATTAAACTGAGCGTTGCCTTTATAAATAATTGTTACAAATGTTTATTTCACCTTTTAACAAGAAATTATGTCATACTTTGCGTATTTAACTTAACCGGTAAATACAGGGTGTCCAGTGGCAGATTTATTTATGTTTTTAAACGTGAATAAAATAAAAACTATGAGACATATTGTTTTATTATTTAGTTTTACGTGAAGAGAAAGAATGCGGATTCTATTTTTTGAAAACGATATCGTCCAAATGTCGTCCATTCAGTCGCACACAGTTTGAAGAGGACCCCCGTATTTCGTGTTACGTACTGCAGCATGCTTGGCTGGATGTCGTGAATTTCGATGAGTCAATTGTAAATTTAATTCTAAATTGTAAATTTAATTCATGGTGTTCTGCTTCCAATAGTGTGTACCACTAAATGGACGGCATTTGGACGATATCTTTTTAGAAAAATAGAATCCGCATTCTTTGTCTCTATGTTAAACGTAACAAAACAATATGTCTCATAGTTTTTATTTTATTCACGTTTAAAACATAAATCTGCCACCAGACACCCTGTACTTTATAAATATGTATTCATAATTATTCTTTTGTTTTTTTCTCTGTACGCTACGATATAGAACGAAATAGTCTTCTTTGACTTTTTTTTGAAGGATAGTGCATAATATACCGAAAAATAAACAGTACTTAATTATAATAGATACGTAAATATTGTTTCCTTTTTTTAATTTAATTCAAGGCTTAATTTCTCTGAAATTCTACGTCAAATATTTTGTTTGAAAATATTATTTTATCTCTCAAATAACATACTATATTAACCGTTCATAGATTATAGTAACGTGACCATTTAGAATTCATATTTTTTTAACCAAACAAATTTATATGTCGATGACACGTAGATTAAAGGTTAGTATCGATATTTTAATTAATTTCCGCCAAAAAGTGGAAATTCCAAATTTTGCTTCTAGGCTCCTCAAATGTCCTATTCCCCAACATTTGCTTTAAAAAGTACGAGTTACAATCAGTAAGCTTTAAAAATTTCATGTATTTCAAATTCAAATACATACTGGTAATATGAATATGGTAATATTCTTAATGGATAAAGTAAATACAAAATAAGAAAAACCCCTTTTGTGCGTCTATTGATTGGGTGCAGACCACTAAATTACTGGTCATACGACTATAATAAATAAATATTTCTTTCATTATACGTAAGTTAATTTCGAAGCACATCCTGTGCTTTTAATGACTTTAATGGAGGACTACGGACTCTTATATCGTCATGAGGCAAACCGCTTTCTTCACCCCTTATATGCAGTTTCCAAACCTTCCAACAAAGTAAGTATACTTTCATCGGTACATATTATTAAAAAAGAATTGAATTTCATTTCTCATTTCTGATAACGTTTTCCTCTTCCAATGAAACCAAAACAAAGAACTACTCGTATCAGTATATTTAAAATGAGGCGAAAATACTCTCGAATATCATTACCAGCTCAGAGCAAAAATGAATATCTTTGCATCCGCCCACTGTGCGCCAGCCAGACATGACAAGAATATTCAATTAACTTCACTTCCGGAGTGTTCTACAAATGGCCGGTAATATTGTGAAAAATCATCTTTGATAAGACTTGGAAGCTAAAGTTAGCACCTAGGTCAGATAATTCCATTTTTACCTCCGGTTCCTGAAAAATAACTCGAGAGAAAAACTAACCTCTCTTTACGCAAAAAAAAAAAAAAATTGTTTAAATGCGATTAAGCCTCAAGAGACATAGGAATGGAAGAAGTCATTCCCAAAGATACTGCGTAAAATGCAAATTGAATTACGGCAGGAAACGTGTGCAGATGAGGAGGAAATTTTGAAACCTGATAGGTAGCACCATTACAGTGAAAAGGAAGATATAAAGTAAGAAGTAAGAGAAACGGAATATGTGCACTGAAAATTTGTAGGATGAAGAGCAGTCACGTTAGCCAATTGCTTATCAAGTTAAGTGCCTTATCCACCGAACAATAGATCAATAAACTATCATACAGTTTAATTCGTGAACATTAAACGTCGGCTGCCATCAACAGGCGGTGTTAACATTCAACTTTACGACCAACCAGTGTCATTATTCGAACAATCGACATTGCATGTCCTTTCACAATTTTAGCATTCAAAATTATTAAAATAATAATAATAAAACCTTTAAAAAATCCTCTGTCATATTTTCACTGCACACACACACCCTTCACTGAAGGTACTAAGAAAGTCATAGCCATGTGGCATAAGTTTAAGCATTTTACGACTACAATCTACATAACTGACAACCATGCAAAAAGGATCTCAACTAGAATATTTCTAATATTTTACTACGGAATATCTCCCCACCCACTGTGGTATTGAAAATCCTTACGATTTTATCACACAATGTGTACGGTAGTGCGAAAGCACCATCTGGCCGAGTGATAAAAATTTACTTTCGAATCTCTCAATCGGTGGAATAAAAAGGATTCCTACGGAGAAGGACTTTGACAATTGATAGCCCTCCCTTTTTCGTTTGAAACAAATCTCAGCAGATAGCTAAGGTCTCTGTAATTCAATGGTCCAGCTGTGCGAAGGCACTCCTTTTATGATGTTATCCTTTGATGTTTGCCCGAGTGAACAAATAATCAGATATCCTTGTGCTATTTTTGGCTAAGGGAATGTATTGCGTAAATGGTAGGCTTCCGGTGGGGGATCGAAGCCCCTCCTGGTTATGAATGTATTCCGCTTTTATCTCAGTTTCCATTACGAACCTACTGATTAAAACTAGTTTGGAGCTCGTTATCGGCTATGATTAGATTATTCTATAATGAAGGGAATAAGGAAACATTTTGAATAGAAGTAGAAGTCTTTTAATTAGGTGGATGGATTTGCCCTGGAAGGATTCTAACGTGATGGGTTATGAATAGTTCTTGTTTGTGCTTTAAATGTAGGCAAAAGTGCGATTATTTTAAAATATACCTATAAACACACTCAGGTTAGCCGCTGATTGTGGATTCGAAAAAGTCTTGTTGTGCTTATCACCGTACTTTAAAGTCAATTAGGCGGAAGCTCTTTTCTGTTATCGTTTCGTTGTCTGCTGTGAAGAATATATTTTCTATTCTCATTGTTGTCAAAAATGCGTTATCGTTCAATAGTAAACTGACGAGGAACATCAACCAAAATGGCAAATGACCGTAAAAGTTGAAATTAATCCACAGTAATAAAAATATAACTGCAGATCTCTTTTGCCTTGTTTTTAAAGGTTTTCTGTTCAAAAACTTTATAAGAACAAATTCGAGTTCCCTAAAACAAATACACACATAGGTACAGTGCTTTGCAAAGTGGTATGAGATTTTATTACCCTTTTTTCAATGACACTAAAAATTCTATTGGGCATACTCTCAATTAGTTTTCTTAGTATGGAATCCTCCAAGGAGTTCCATGCATCCATAATTGGTGCTCGGAGCTCAGCAACGTTCGCGAATTGCCGATTATGGGCATAAACTCGGCGGGTAATTATTCCCCACAATCCGGAGAAGGTGCCGGCCACTTCATCAATCTGCTATTTTGGGCTTGAAACCATTCCAAATTTCGATGACTGACGTAAATCGCTGCATTATCTTGAATCGCCGATATCGCCTTAAGTATGGTACTCTTGGAGTAGGTGCGAGCGCAGAAAGCCCCCGATACCATACAACTTCCACTTGGTTCCTTCCGTAAATCGTGCTAGTATCCATTATAACCGTCTGGTCCATCAAGATTAAACTTCGTTTCGTCACTAAAAATAATATTTAAAAAAGAAATATTGTATTAGATTAAGACATTTCAAATTGAAAAAAAAGGAAATAAAAACAATGTTACTTACGGTTTTCCAATTACGATCCATGTTGTTACGAGCGAATTCCACTCTCTTTTCATTTTGGGCTGCTACACGACACGGAGCAGGCACCATTTTGCTTCTGCCGATTAATCCGCTGCGTTTTATAGTACGCGAAACCGTCGAAACCGAAACATCTAAATCTAATTCACTCCGAAGTGAATCTAATCTAATTCTTGGACGAAGCCTTTATTATTAGGCTTTGATCGCGACTTGTAAGCTTCTGTGGACTACCAGGTCGGATTGCTGTGCCATAAGACCCCGGGTCTTGTAAAAAATTTCGAATGACACAGCCCGATCTAGATATTTTCTTCGCGATTGCGCAAAAGCCCGAATTTTTCCCTTTTCTACTTCCGCTAAATGCGTACCACGCGGCATTCTTATTAGTCAAAATCACAATAAAAACTGAATAAAAATTGCAGAGAAATTGCAGTTTTTATATTGTGCGGCCATACTTCTGCAAGCTAAACAAAACAGTTTTTTATTGCTGGAAATCCCAAAAGAAAATATCGAAGATTTTTTTTTGCTCTAATTACTTGTAATTGATGCCATAAAATAAAAAAATAATAAAGGGCCTGTATCCGTTTAGAGTTTCCTGGAAAAGGCCTTTTACAGGGTGCGGTTATACTTTTGCAAAGTACTGTATGTACATGCATTTGTCTCATAATGGAGACTCATTTTAAATTAGATTCAACTATAAAATTTCGCGGATACAAGATATATTATACCTAACACCCGCATAATACAACAAAAAGCGGACCTGCAGTTATTGTAAAAAATTTCGAAAAACTATTTAGAATATTCGGAAATAGATTCATAATAGGAGGTGATTTTAATACCAACAATAAATCTTGGGGATTAAAATTAACAAATTCAAGAGGTAGAAAACTATTGAAAATGATAAGAGAAATTTGGGGCAAAAATCACTCAACCGGAGTCCTTCTTAATGGTAACAGATTGGAATAAAATACAGGATATTATTGACTTCTTTGTAGCAAAGAATATATCTGAAAACACTACAAAAGTAAAAGCAAGACCTGATCTGGACTCAGACCACTCCTCTGTACTTCTAACAATAAGTGATAAAATTGTCATGGATGATGGTCAACCGCGACTAACTTATTGGTATTGCTTCAAGCAGGAACTAGAAGAGCGCCTACATCTCACTGCAACTATAGAAACAAAGGAGCAATTCGAATTTTCCCTTTTATTATAAATGTTTATCCTAAAACGCAAATTAAAATAAATGGAAATATGACACATATCCCAAGCTAATTTACTATATAATAGCTGAAAAAAGAATAAGTGACAAAACAAGGCTTAATAACTTAAACCAACAGCTCCGAAAAGAAAGTAAAAAATACAAAGATGAATCCATAAAAGGATATCTAAGAAATTTGATAAATTATTCCAGTACAAACTACTCACTTTGGAGAGCAACAAATAAAATCAGATAGAAAAAACTTAGAAAACAATTTGCTCCGCTATTTTCCTTGATGTAGCGCAGGCCTTCGATAAGGTATGCCATAAGGGGCTATTCCTATATTATGCAGAGGAAATTTTGAATAAAACAGGATGCATGGATTCAGCATTAAAAGAAATAAATATGGACATAACAATTTTGTATTTTAATACAAATTCAAAACTTAAACTTTTTTTATGATCTGTCAATGTCAAAATGTCAGTCAAGGTTTTCGTTTTTATCATGGTGAAGTTCACGAACAAGCAACGTTTGGAAATTATTAAAAATTAATACCGAAATTCTGAGTCGGTGGTCGCAACTTTACGAGCACTTACTCCATTTTTCGGTCGTAATAATCGTCCCACCAAACATGCTGTGAATAAATTCGAGTCAACATATTCACTATTGAATGTTCCTGTGTCAGTGAGACAACGCATCGGTAGAAGTACCGAAAATATTGCAGCCGTAAGTGCTTTAGTTCAAAATGAGCAAAATCAGTCGATTCCAAGCCGTTCATAGGAATTGGGAATCTCTCAGTCCACATTGTGGTGAATCAAATTAACTCAAGAACAGAAGCCTCTTGATCATTTGAAGCGTCGAAAATTCTCCGATTAGGCTCTGCAAAAGTTTGTAGAAAATCCTGAATTTAATGGAAAAATCGTCTTCAGTGATTAAGCTAATTTTTGGCTTAATGGCTTTGTCAATAAGCAAAATTTGCATTATTGGACAACCAGGAATCCACATGTGCTTCAAGAGATTCCATTGCATCCATAAAAAGTGACCGAATGATCGCCATGTTACGGTCAATGGAGTTCGCTATAGCGCCATATTGGAAGGCTATTTTTGGCCAGAATTGGATGAAATTGACATCAGTGATATGCGGTTCCAACAAGATGGTGCCACATTTCAAACATCTGGTCAAACAATTGATCTATTAAAGGGGAAGTTCGATAATCGTGTAATCTCGAGAAATGGTCTGGTCGAATGGCCAGTTCGCTCATGCAATTTAACGCCTATTGATTTCTTTTTAAGGGATTACATTAAGTCGTTGGTTTATGACAAAAAGCCTAGAACGTTAGAGGAGCTCAAGAACAATATCGAACGCGAAATTGCCAACGTTCCGGTCGATACGTGTGGAAGAGTGGTTGAAAATTGGCTCCAAAAAATCGATAGCTGCAAACGTGCTCGCGGCGGTCGTATGAACGAGATCGAATTCCTTAGTTAAAATTACTATGTGTACTACACCTGGAATAAATTTTAGCCCGATATCTCAATTATTCGGTGCTTTATTTAAGTACAAAATTGTTGAAAAACAAGCTGTGTTAGACATGGAAATGAATACTCGGAGCTCAAAGAATTTTCGGTCGGTGTACTGCAGGAAGCGTTCTTGGGCCACTTCTCTATCTGTTATATACTCGAGATATACCGAAAGAAGATGGCACTATCCTTGCCAATGACACCGCTATCCTAGCTGTAGGAAAAACAATCGAAGAAACGACTGCAAAACTGCAAAACGCACTGAATAAAGTAAACGAGGGACTGCCGGATCGCCCTCAACGAATCTAAATCTGTTCAGATGAATCTCACTTATAAGAAAACTAATATCTTGCCAATTTTCCTAAATTTGGCCCGAATACTCTTTGCAAACGAGGCCAAATACCTTGGAATGACACTCGACGCAAAACTGAAATGGAATTCTCAAGCGAAAATGAAACGTAAAGAACTCGAAATCAAATATAGAGAAATGAACTGGTTGCTCGGAAAACACTTCCAGCTCAGTACTGAGAACAAACTGCTTTTATATAAGCAAGTGCTAAAGCCGGTGTGGACTTACGGTATACAACTTTGAGGCTGTACCAAAAAAAACAAACGCCAATATTTTACTAACTTTTCAAAATAAAGTGCTAAGCGAAATTGTCCACGCACCGGAATTCCGACAATCGAAGCGGAAATTAGAAACCTCGCGAGAAAGCATAGAAACCGACTAATCGAACATGTCAACAATACAATCCTACAAATTCTGGATGAAAGCAATTTATTGCGACGACTACAAAGAACGAAACCTTTGGACTTGGCGAAATAGGAATCAACCGCGCTTAGGTTGCGGAACATGCAGGATCTTTCAGTGGAAAGTAACCTGCCAAACGAGTTTTTTTTTTCATAATGGAAAAATTGGTTGATAAGGTCCTTCTTAGTTGCAATATATAACAAATTAAATCGCAGGGTGGTGTTTTTTTAGTCAGTAAGAGTCTGACAATACTATAAGCACGCGCTAGCTATCCTCATAGTGTCTATGGAAGATTTTTCACCAACCCGCGGAAAAAAAAAAAAAAAAAGCTGATGTGCATCAAGGCAGTGTACTGGGACCAATTTTATTCTTATACAAGAGTAAAAGCTACTGTTGCTACTTTTGCAGATGAAACTGCAGTATTCGCTTTGGGTAAAACCATCGAATATTCAACAGATAAACTAAAGAGAACGGTAAACAGTCTACCCGAATGGACTAGAGAATGGTGAATCAAACTTAAACGAAATTAAATCAGTATATGCCAGTTTAACAAGTAAAAAGGTTCAGCATATACCTATATATCATATATTAATTATAATATAGTTCTACACTCGGATACAGCTAAATATTTGAGCAAGCCGCTCGACTGTGCTGCAAGTACATGTAAATCAAAAAGAAGAAGAACTAACTATACGCTGCAAAATAATGAATTGGTTCATTGGAAGAAAATTCTGTCTTTCAATAGATAGAAACAATAAAATACTTCTTTATAAGCAGGTTCTGCAACCAGAATGTAATTACGGGCCCCGACTCTGGTGTTGCACGAGTAAGTCAAACATGCAAAGTATCCAATGTTTCCAGAGTAAGGTGGAGGCATAATGCCCAAGAAAAAATACATATTTTTACACCCCATCATGTGACCAAATTTAAAATAAAAATACCAAATTAAAGTTAAACTTTCAATAATTAAATTTTTTGGATGAAATTTCTCGAATTAATGCTAAAAATTTAAAAAAAAAAAATCGAGAGCATGTTGATTTATGCGGAGGTAGGGAGAAAATAATAAAAAAATCTTCTAGCACGAACAGTTCTTCCTGAGTTACATATGCGGCTAAGTAATGCGACGATTTAAGGATTTTTTGAAACGGTGCCCACAGTCTCCCACTCACCTTTGATCCGATTTTGACAATTTTTAGATCGAATGACCTACGCATCAAGATATTCGTCACACAAATTAACAATTATCGAGTGAGCCTTGTGACTATAAACACTCTTGACTTAATTGGCTCCTCGATTTTTTTTTAAATTTTATTTCTTAATTATTTTGACCACATACTAGTTTTAATGGTTCAAAAGTTACAACCGTGCTACATATTGACGGATAGACAGACAGACACCGTGTTAATAGGTCGAGTTTTATAATAGTTCCAGTTTGGACAAATGGAAATATTTTTATACTCTAATCACATGAATGAATTGTGAGTTAGAGTACAGATGGGAAGTAATTAAACAACATATAATTATAATTAATAATTATTATAATTAATATAATAATCATTATTACTTAAACAATAATAAATGTTATTAATAGAAGACTCAGACTATTTTCCTTTTTTTTAGAAAACAAAACTATTTTTTTCTATTATACTATTTTAAAAAAAAAAACGTGTTAGTGATCTATGTTTGATTCTGCTCATATTATAATCTGCATTCGTTCGAAAAATTTCGGTCCAACATTTTATTACCCTTTTCGGGCGCAGTTCTTGGAATTTATGAGAGCTACGGGTTTTTTTTGCACTAGGTAGCAAAATGTCGTTCAAATAGTGCATAAAAGTCGATATTATTATGAATAAGAGATGCATTTAGCTCATCATAGCAGTCCGAAACGAACCGAAGTAATTTAGTGAAAAAAAATGGGAAAAATCAGTTCGGAGAGCAAAGCTAATATTTTGTGTCTGTCACGTCTCAATTTGAACACACGTAAAATTTCTAGAAGATTAAATGTTGCTCAGCAAACTGTGGCATGGAGTTTAAAAAAATATCGTGAGACCGGGACTACCAGCAGAAAGAAAGGCTCAGGGAGGCCACAAAAGACGACCCCAGTGGAAGATAGTTTTTTGGTGATGTACAGCCGTCGGCATTGGTTCAAGAGTTCGGTGGATCTTAAAAACGATCTGTGTCGAGCTACAGGAAAAATAATTTCGTCAAGCTCAGTGAGGAAAAGGCTAGTGAAAACTGGACTTAGAGCACTCAAGCCAGTACTGAAGCCGGATTTTCCAAAAAGAGAAAAACGATTGCTCTGGGCTCAACAGCATCTTAATTGGACTCAAGATTTGAGGAATCTTTTCCGACGAATCAGAGTTGAAGCTGCATGTTGGAGATAGGAGGATTCTTGCGAGAAGAGAACCAAAGGAACGACTAAGCTCTGAATGCATCTTACGGATGCCCCCCAAAACTGAAGGTGTTATGGTCTGAGCATGCTTCTCTTGAGATGAAAAAGGTAGAAAGATTTCCTAGAATCGAGTCACTGCAGAAGTCTACCTACGGGTTTTGGAAAATGTATTAGAGCCCTCTGCGCTGGAGCTTTTTGGAGACACTTGCAGATTAATTTTTCAACAGGACAGTGCTCCTTACCATACAGCCAAAATTGTAAGTATGAACTTGTTTTTTTTTAATATGAAAGACGAATATAAATCTTTTAAATAAGCTAGAACTTTTATGACTAAAAATAATATTTGCATTTTTTTTTTTTATTTCTTAGGTTAAAAAGTACTTCGAAGAAAATAATGTCGATGTATTAAGTTAGCCTCCCTACAGTCCAAATATTAATCCAATTGAGAATATCTGGTCAATAATGAAACTTAAGGTTGTGAAGAAGCGTCCAGAGTCAATTGAAAACCTTAAAAATTTTCTTATCCGGACCTGGAACACCATACCTGCTTTCACATTGGAAAACCTATCTGAGTCAATGTCTCGCCGATATACAGCTGTAATAAAAGCAAGAGGTCCAACAAAGTACTAATTATATAGAGAATATTTCTGAGAAGCAATAAAAATATAAAAACACTGCACCAATAAAGCATTTTTCTTTAAACCCTAAAAATGAGGTAGGTACCTAAAAACCCATTTTCGGTCTAACAACTTTTTGCTCCTGTGACCGCGTGTGAACAATTTTAACACTCTAAATGTATCATGAAACGATTGAAACCGCATAAGAAAACAAATCCTTTTTAAAAAAATATGTAGTTATTGCACCAAATTTGACAAAATTCGGAAAAAAGTATGACCGAAATTTTTCGAACGGCACTGCACATGAAAATGGAAGAAGCAAATTTATCAGTCGTTCACAGACTTTCTTAGAGTACACACGTGTTTCGGCTTTTAATTTAAAATAATAGTGTTCTAAAGTACAAGGTTAGACAGTCTTTCTTCAAGTGACGAGTTAGCCTAGTGGCAGTGGTAGTGAACCGTCAACACAAGGTCCTGGGTTCAATTCCCAGCCAGGAAAAATTTGAACTTTTTTTTTTTTTTAATAATTAAATAAAAGTGTGTAGACAAGAAGAATCAGGTGATGGATAGTGAGCCGTCCGCGCTCCCAATAGCGGGACCAGCTGGTGGGGTGACAGCATCATCCGATGCAGTGCAGGCAGGCCACTCAGCAACAGTGGCAACCGCAAGTAAAGGGAAAAAAAAGAGAAGGAAGTTAAAACCTTCTCCCAACCTTGTAAAGCGTCCCTCCACATCAGCTCCAACTGAACAGCTGCCCGGTGGAGTGAGTGAAGGGGCGCCGAGCACAACAACAAGAGTAGCAGCAGAAAAAAAGCGACAGAGGTCCGATGACTCTGTCGAATTAGCGTACATCTCCGACGGTGGGGAAGGCCACTACGTTGGAGATGAGAAGAATAGCTTCGGAGTACTGGCATCCTCCGAATCAGATGATGAAGATGAAGAAGTTCAAAGTCTGACTAGCAGCATCAGACAGCTAGAAGAGAGGGTGCTTGCCATTAAAGTCAAACAAATGGCGAGAAGAGCGAGGGAGCGGCAGCTAGAGCTCCAGCGCGCTCAACAACTACAGAAGCAGCCAGAAGGCCAGCTGCAACAACAACTAATGCAGCAGCAGCAAGAACAAGAGCAGCAGAATAAGCAGCAACAACAACAGCAGCAGAAAACGCTGCAAAAACCGCTGCAGCAGCAGAAAAAGCAGCAACAACCGCAGCAGCAGCAGCAGAAACAGCAGCAGCAGCAGCAGACACAACAGCAGCAGAAACAGCAGCAACAGCAGTAGCAGCAGAAACAACAGCAACCGCAGCAGAAGCAACAACAATCGAAGACGACGACAAAAGCGAGGGTACCGCTAATAAATACGTGCAAGATTGAGCTTATGGACACCATCAAACTATGTAAGTCGGCCATAGGCAACAATTTTTCTATTAAACGTTTAAATGAAGACAGGCACGCTATCCACTGCAATACAGTGGAACAGTATAAAAAAATTTAAGATTTGTTAAAGGACACGACGACGGAGTTCTTCTCCTTCACCCCGAAGGGGGAAAAGCGGCAAACAATGCTGCTGAGGGGGATAGACCCGTCTACTGATCCGGAGACGCTCCTTGCGCTGCTTAAAGAGAAAGAGTGCAACGAGCTCGAATTCGTAGGGGTCAAGCCATTCACCACAGCTAAGGCAAAAAGGGAGAAGCGGAAATTGCCGTTTTTCCTGGTTCAGCTTTCACCCAATAGCAAGCTGGGTGGTCTAAGGAGTATTAAAGTCCTAGACTACCAGGTTGTCGCATGGGAAAAATTAAGAAGGAGCGAAAACATTTTACAATGTGTTCGCTGCCAAAGGTTCGGTCACGCCGCGTCGAACTGCGAAATGCAGCCTCAATGTGTTAAGTGTGGAAAGAACCACAAAGCAGAGGAATGTACTCTGGGTAAGGATGGAGTGGCAGCTCTCGTGTGCTTTATGCAGGAACTCGGGACACACCGCAAACTATCGGGGTTGTCCTAAGTTCCAGTATATTAAGAAAGTAAATCTGGTTCGGCAGGAGAAGGTTGTAGTGAAACGTCCATCTGCTCCAATTCAAACACCATCCGTGACTCCCCAAGTGACCTACGCCCAAATGGCGGCAGGTCGGGGAAACGCGGAACAGAAAAGACCGAAGGTTGCTTCTCAGGCCCCAGCGCCTAGAGCACCGGAGGCTCAATCTGACTTGCTTACCATCTTGCTCTCTATCCAAGGGCAGATGGAGCAGCTTCAACGTCAGGTACAGGAGCAGGCGAAGCGGGTGGACCAGATCTACGCACTTCTGCCGGGCTTAACGCACCTTCAGTCGTAATGGGTACGAACATGGAGGAGCAATCCTTGAAGATCCTTGCGGTGAATGTGAATTCACTGATTAGGATCGAGCGAAGAGCCGTATTGTTTAAGTTGCTTGAAGACCAAACCCCTGATGTGCTTATGGTTAGCGAAACAAAGCTATCCCAGAAGCACAAATTGAGGCACAATAAATACAGTATTGTCAGAAGAGACCGACCCAACTCTACACAAGGAGGAGGTGTTGCGATCTTCATACGCAAACAACTGCAATTTAAAGTAATGTACAGCGGTGAAGTGCGAAGGTTCCAGGAGCTGGAAGCGTGCATCGTGTGCATCCCTCTCCGTAGTGGAAAGAGGATGTACTTGGTCGCACTCTATGCACCTGAAGCTACTCAATCTACTTTATTTATTTCAGAGCTCGAGACACTTTTTCGATTCCTAAGGCTGGAGTCGGAGGAGAATTATTTCATCATGGCCGGAGATCTCAATGTCAAACATAGAGATTGGGGAAACAACACACCTAATCCTAGAGGGAACCTACTATACAATTGGTGGGGTCGGCACAGTGTCGAGTATAAACACGATTTGAAAGCAACAGATAGTCCGTCGTTTCCTAGAAGTGGCTCCTATCTGGATCTTATGCTGTTCGACGTACGGTTACAACTGACCGACATGGACCGACAAACCATAAACTGCCTGCACACATTTGTGTATGACAGTGACCATTGCGGACTCAGTGCCGTAATAACGATTCCCAACGAAATTGCGAAGTTGGAGGAGTTTGTCCAAACGTACCCCTACAATTGTAGTAGGACGCGTTGGACTCGCTTCTCCAGAACTTTAACAAGAGCACTCTCCTCGAACTCGCTCTACCCACCGTCCAATAGGAATCTGTCAAACGAGGAGATTGACTGGTACCTAAAACAAATGGACGAGACAATTAAACGAACTATGGATAATACGATACCTCGGTATCAACATACTGACAACGCAGACATATTCCGCAATGCAACAATTGACGCACTACACCAACACAAAAGTAGACTGCTGTCGAGACTAAAAACCTTGTACAGGCAGTTTACTGACAGACAGAACTCGGAGGTTAGGACACTGAAGTCGTTGATTAAAAACCTCCAGAAGTTAATTAGAGAAAATTACAGACTTTCTGTAAATTTGCATTGGAACAATAAAATTCGGGCTGTAAAATCCAACAACCCGAGTATGTTCCCGCAAATAAATAAAATATTTCGGAGGAATAATCAAAACGACCTTCCGTGTCTTAAGATCCCCCGAACGACGAACAATGGACGAATACTTATAACAGCAGGTACAGATCCAGATAACGCAGTAGAGGATGACAACTTCTTTGTGATCGAAGATCCGCAGGAGAAGGTAGAGGCTATAGGAGCGACTTTCCAGGAAGTGTACAAGGTGAATGATACCATTTGCCCGAACCACGACCTGGAAAATCGCGTCCTTGTGCACAACTTCTACCTTCGAAATGATATAGAGCACTGGCGATCCGAGAACATAGGTTTTACCGAGTTCAATGACGATAACATGGCAAATAATGTCATCGCCGATGAAAGGGTACATCCCCCGTACATATCGAAGGTGGAGCTCCAAGCGATCTTCGACTCATTGAGGAGGAAGAAATCTGTAGGAATCGATGGAGTGTCGAACATTGTGCTTCGACATCTCCCTCTAGAAGCGGTGGACATTTACACAACTCTGTTCAACAATGCACTGAATAATGCACATTATCCAGCGCATTGGAAAACAGCAGTGATACAACCCATCCCCAAACGGGGTAAGAACACTTCCAATCCGGCAAATCTCCGGTCGATAAGTCTCCTTCCGAACATCAGCAAGGTATTCGAGAAAGTGATCAATAGAGCCTTGCTTAAGTGGACTGAGAACAGTAATATAATTCCGGATAACCAATTCGGTTTTAAGGCGGGGCATGATACAATACATGCTGCGTCTAAACTGGTATCGGATATCCAATGGAACAAAAGCAAGAACCAATTCACGGGTGCCTGCCTGATTGACTTGGAGAAGGCCTTCGACACCGTATGGTTAGAGGGACTCTTCTACAAGCTGAGCAGGCTGGGCATAAGCAAACCACTGCGGTACATACTTTATAACATGCTCACCGGTAGGCAGTTCATCGTCAAAAATGGCAATGTGACTTCTACTGGAACATTTCTAATTAAAAATGGTCTGCAACAAGGTGCGGTTAATTCACCGATCCTTTTCAACATTTACACGAGCGATCTCATAGGATCACTACACCATGCCATATCGTACGCAGACGACTTGATCGCGTACAGATCAGGACCAAAAATCGAGGTCATTGCAATTCTCTTGCAACGTGACTTCGATAAGATTCAGCGATATTGCGATGACTGGAAGTTGAAGATCAACTTCCAGAAATCGGAAACCATTCTTTTTAGGACGCCGTTGTCTGGGGCCTCTAGGGATACCAGAAAGAATTGGCGAAAGTTCTCAATCGTGGGACCGCACGGACAGCCACTTGCGAGTCGAAGTGTAGTCAGATACCTGGGGCTCTGGTTAGACCAATATCTATATTTTAACAAACATATAGATGCTGCTCTGGCCAGAGCCAAAGGTGCTTTTGCCCTTACAAAGAGACTTTTCTATAGCAAGCAACTCGATGCAAGGGTAAAGGTAATCTGCTACATGGCCCTCATCCGGCCCATGCTCGTATATGGATGTCCCGTGTGGTTCAACGTGGGAGCAAGCTTGTTGGAAAAGATTCGGGTGTTTGAGAGGGCTTGCCTTCGGGCTTGCCTTCATTTATACAGAACACCGGAGTCCTAGTACATAAAATTCTATCCCAATGAGGTCCTATACAACAGGGCTAATCTAATAAGAGTGGATAATTTCGTTATCAAGCTGATTCGAAGGCACATTGCAAGAGCAATGAGCTCGACGAACAACCTGATCTTCGGGGCTTATTACCCCAATTCCGAGTATCATGAGAGAGTGCGCCTTAACGGCTTTGTTCCCCCAGAGGCGTTCCTCTATTTTGATAAGAAAGGTCTGATCCAGGACAGATTGGCGGTGCCGCTAATCTTCCATGTTGCTCGGACAGCTGTGGATAGGCGACTCAACTACGACAGAGACGTTGCACACGGCAGTGTGGAGCGTCTCCGGTTTAGTAGGGCGGTATCGGGTCGCGATGTTGATGACGTACAACGTCAGTACGGTCATTTCTGGTGGCTGGCCGAAAGAGAGGAAACGACGAAGGATAGCCAGGGTAGCCTGTTGCATATTTGAGGTTGGCTGTTTGTTGTCCATGGCCGACTTACATAGTTTTAAGGTTTAGGTAGTGTTATGTAAATAGGTTGTAAGTAGTATTTTAATAAAGAAAGGAAAAAAAAAAAATCCACAGCACTTGGATGCAAAAATACAAAAAAAAACACAAAAAACATAAAAAACATAAAAAAAAAATAAAAAAAAAACAGCACTCGATAAAAAAAAAAAAAAAAAAAAAAAAAAAATTAATAAAAAACAAAAAAAAAAAAATAAAAAAAAAAATTAAAAAAAAACAAAAAAAATTTACGTAGAATAAGATAGGTTAATTTAGAATAAGATAGCTTAAGATAGATATTTTAAGGTAGTTTATAAGTTTTATATATACGAACATTAAAAACAAAAAAAGTTCATGTACTAAGTTTTTTCATTTGATTAAACATTTTTCTTAGTAGTAATAGCCAATAGAATAATAAAATAAATAAATAAAGAATCTTAAGTTAGTTACGTCGAAAGACATAGTTTTAAGTATTAGGTTTAACTTAGAGCGCCCGCATAGGGCCAGTAAGTTAGAATAAGAATAATTAAGTTAGTTAAGCTAGTTTTAAGCGTTTTGTCTAGCATGTAAGTTAATAAATGAATTAATAAAAATGCACTAAAAATTAAATGAATGAAAAATGAGCAAATTTATATAATTGTAGATTTAACTTTATTATGAAAATATTTTCTTCGAACTCATGTAACTTCTACACGGCTGAATTGACTTGGATTATTTATCTATTTTTGAAAAGAATGAGGTAATCTAAAAATAACAAAATTTTGGCTTTAACTCGGAATTATTTCGGTGATTTCAAATCGGCAGTCACTGAAATTCTTAATAACTTTATCGGACTTTGCACAAACGGAATTCAAGCGAGCAATTAAAAATGCATTTTATGCTAAAAAAATTTATTGGAACACATTATTTGAAAGTCATTAACTGATTTTTATTTCATAATTCAATGAAGATTCTGCTCATGTCCAACAGGTTTTGATCACTTTGTAAAGCCATATAAGAAAGATAAATACTTGAGTTAAAAATTTTCTCATACTTTGCCACCTCACGGTTAGGTTAAGTTAGATTAGGTGGCTATCACCGCTTAGGCAATGCCGCCAAGGATAGGTCCATTGTGATACCACAATAAAAAACGGATTACCGGCCCAGGCATATGAAAAGTTTTTTCATAAATGAAGATAAATATGGGTGACCGTTACGGCGGCGTTAACCCTTCTCTGCTCCGCATCTACTCGTATATGCAGAACCATCTAGAAACAAAGACAAAACTCTCTATTTTGTAAATATTAAGCCTGGCTAAGCCGTTCAGATCTTCATAGAAGTATTCCCCTATGGTTTGGCGTCGGTGTAGGCGACACCCATTCTAATAGCATGTTTACCTATCAATCAGTACCCCGTGAGGACTCCTATTATTATACTAATATGTTTCCTATTTATGGACAGAAGTCTTTCCGATATGTTCAGATGCAGGTTAATCCAGATCTTCAGTATCAAGGGGAACTGCATCGATTTTAAGGGAGAGGAAGGTTCCTCTTTATTTTCAGTGAAGCTCCGATCCGCATCCTCTTTTGTCGCAACTGTCAGCCATCTCGTTAAGGGATTTGAGTCATTGCTTTATCAACTTGGATCATATTGTCGGCGATGACAAGGCTTTTATCGCTGCCTGACTAGCCACAACAGCACTAACATCTACCGCGTTAATTGAAAGCCAAGCCGCAGCTTCACGAATTGCTGTAGTTTCCGCTGGAAATACACTACAGTGATCCGGTAGTCATCTGGTAATGTTACATCAGGCGCACTGGGGTCTCTATTGCCGTTTAAATTCAACTTTCTGCTGATGACCCCACCTTGGGCCCGACGCTATACGACGGGAATAAAGAGCAACCTAGGTCTTCCTGACACGGTCTTCTAAATTTAGTTTCCAACTGAGTTTCTTGCCCCAAGCGTACAGATAGTCAGGCATGATGTGAGAAACGGAGCATTCGTACCATTTAGCTTTGGGGGGCCGATACATGATGCCTTCACCTTCTTGTGGACAAAACAAGTTCGGCCTTTCCGGCGTTAACTGATAGATCAACCATTTTTCATCCATTCTACAAGTTTATTAAGAGCTGATTCCATCAGCTGTAAACTTCCAGGCTGATAAGTACAGAAGATATAGCCTCTGTTTTAACAGTATTGAAAGCTACCTCAATGTTAAGGAAAGATCAAAAGATTCCTCATTGGTTCCCACCAATGAATGAAGTACAGTCTCTACGGATCTCCCTTTTTAGTACGTATGCTGGGAATTTGATAAGAGATTGATATCTAGAATAGAACGTATATAAGCGTTTATCAGTGACGGAGATCTTACCAGCTTTCGGTATGAAGGCCACTTTGACTCTCCTCCAGGCACCGGGGGTGTAGCCAAAGAATAGACAAAAGATGAAGTGAAGCCAGGGCCTTAATATATCAAAAATTTCCTGCAGTTCCACTGGAAAAATTGCATCGAGTCTAGGTGGTTTGTAAGGATAATAACCTTGCACTGTCCGGAAGAGGAAGTAATTGATTACTTTAAGAGAAAAGATCTTCGAATGATCTTTGGTCCCGAGTGGAGGAGAAGGTACAATGCCGAACTATACGACCTATACAAGGACATCGAATTAGCCAGATGAGTTCACATACAGTGACTAAGATGGCTGGGTCATGTAGAGAGGATGGAGCCCCACGTTCCAGCCCGTAAAGTCTTCGAATCCACTCCGGATGTACGGCGCAGTAGAGGACGACCTCTTGGTAGGTGGCACAATGCAAGAAGCTAGCATGTTCTTGTTTAAATTCGATTTTTTTTTTCCCTTTTTTAGTGCATTTTTATTTTCGGAATTTATGAACTCTTAACAGCTAGACACAAAAAACGCTTAAAACTAGCTTAACTAACTTAACTATGTTATATACTAACTTAATGGCCCTATGCGGGCGCTCTAAGCTAAACCTAATGCTTAAACTATGTCTTTCGACGTAACATACCTTAAAATATTTATTAAATCTATACTTACAAATATTGAGAAACTAAGAACAAATTTAGAAGCAAAAACTTAGTATATGAACTGTATTTTTTTATCTATATATAAAACTTACAAACTACCTAAAAACTACTTATTCTAAGGTGCGTGATTAAACACGCAAATTTTTTTTTTTCGATATACATATATATGCACATATACATAGATATATTGTATACCTTCGCATATACATATAGTATCAATACATACATACACATGAATAAGGTTTTTTTTTTCTTGTATTTTTTTTTTTTTCTTTTTTTTTTTTTTTTTTTTTTTAATTTTTTTTTTTTTTTTTTTTAAAGCTACTTAAACTGACCTTAAAACTATGTGAGCCGGCCAGGCTATAAAACCTATACCGACTTTGCCCCTTCGGAGGCTACCCCGAATCAAAAGGAAACGACGAGGGAGTTCCCTCTCCGTCCCCGAGCCACCAGAATTTCTGGTGCTGTTTCACTACATCTGCCATATCACGGCTTGATACCGCTCTACTAAACCGGAGACGCTCCGTGGTGCTGTGTGCGACGTGTCGGTCGTAGTTAAGTCGCCTGTCCGCAGCATTTCGGGCGACATGGTAGATTAGCAGGACCGCTACCCCATCCTGTATCAGACCTTCCCTATCTAAATATAGGAACGCCTCTGGGGGGATGAAGCCGTTAAGACGCACACTCTCGTGATACAAATCATTGGGGTAGTATGCCCCGGAGATCAGGTTATTCATCGAGGACATTGCTCCTACAGTGTGCCTTCGAATCATATTGATCGGGAAATTATCCACTCTGTTTATGTTCGCCCTATTATACAGGACCTCATTAAAATAGAATTTTATGTACTGGGACTCTGGTGTTCTGTACAACTGAAGACAAGCCCTAAGGCAAGCCCTCTCAAACATCCGAATCCTTTCCATCCAGCTTACTCCCACATTGAACCACACGGGACATCCATATACGAGCATGGGCCGAATAAGGGCCATGTAGCAGATCACCTTCACTCTTGCATCGAGTTGGCTGCTATAAAACAGTCTCTTTGTAAGGGCAAAAGCACCTCTGGCTCTGACCAGAGCAGCATCTACATTTTTGTTAAAATGTAGATATTGATCTAGCCAGATCCCAAGGTATCTAACCACACTTCGACTCGTTAGTGGCTGCCCGTGCTGTCCCACGATTGAGAACTTTCGCCAATTCTTTCTGGTATCCCTGGAGGCCCCAGATAACGACGTTCTAAACAGAATAGTCTCTGTCTTCTGGAAGTTGATCTTCAGCTTCCAGTCGTCGCAGTATATCCTGATCTTATCGAAATCACGCTGCAAGAGTATTGCAATGACCTCGATCTTTGGCCCTGACCTATACGCGATCAAGTCGTCTGCATACGCAATAGCATGTGGAAGAGATCCTAGGAGATCACTCGTGTAAATGTTAAAGAGGATCGGCGAATTAACCGCACCTTGTTGTAGACCGTTTTTGATTTCGAACGTCCCAGCAGAAGTCACATTGCCATTTTTCATAATGAACTGTCTACTGGTGAGCATATTACAGAGCATGTACAGCAGTGGTTTACTTATACCCAGCCTGCTCAACTTGTAGAAGAGTCCTTCTAGCCATACGGTATCGAACGCCTTCTCCAAGTCAACCAGGCAGGCACCCGTGCATTGTTTCTTACTTTTGTTCCATTGCATGTCGGATACCAGTTTAGACGCGGCATGTATTGTATCATGCCCCGCCTTAAAACCGAATTGGTTATCCGGAATAATATTACTGTTCTCAGTCCACTTAAGCAGGGCCCTATTGATCACTTTCTCGAATACCTTGCTGATGTTCGGAAGGAGACTTATCGACCGGAGATTTGCCGGATTGGAAGTGTCCTTACCCCTTTTGGGGATGGGTTTGTTTAAATTCGATTTTGATTTGACTATGGTTGTAGCATGTTCGCGTGGCGCTTGGATATAGCGGAAAGGAATAGGTAGTTGTTTACTACCTATATTTTGTTTTATCGCATGGTTAGAGAAGTTTATGTTCCAGCTTCATTTTCTTTATACTAAAAGCAAATAAAATATTAAATGTAGTGCAATATTACCTCCATTTAATTGGGAACAAGTAATATATAATGATGAAAATATACTAACAGTAAATATAATAGCACTGAAGAGATTCATGTGAAAAAGAAAAAAAAAGAGGTTTTTTTGCAAAGATTCCTGCATTAAATTGTAAAATTCTTTTCGCAGAAAGATGCGTTACAAATGTTGTTCAGTTGATTGTCAGTAAAATGGTACAATATGGCCCATATTAAATTCTAAAACAAATGTACACAAGAGTTGTATGCTTAATAAATGTCTACCAAATTGATTATAAATAGTATTGCTGAGAGAATAAATGTTTTGTTTCAGATTTATCTCTTCCTTATTTCTAAATAAGGAAATGGCAAATACACTACCGTGACTGGAAAGCTTTAACTTGGAAAGAGATAATTCATCGGTGGGGTTAAGATGGGAGAAGTGGAAAAGGGCATTAAACATCTATTTGGAGGCAGCAGCATCTATTAAAACTTTATTAGAGTTTGGAGGCTGCAAGAGGTTTTTTATAATCTTCCAGCAAATGGTAATCCTACTGAGGAAACCGACGGTTTTGAAATCGCCATACAAAAATTAAACAAAAACAAAGTAATGTCTCCGAAAGGCATGTTTTTAGGCTCCAGAGACAAGAAGAAGGGGAGAAGTTTGAAAAATTCCTTCTACGGTTAAGAAACCAGGCGGAAAAATTTAGTTTTCAAAACCTATAAAATAATTTAATTGACCAAATAACTGAAAAATGTATATCTGATGAACTTAGGAAGAAAATTTTAACTATTAGGAATAGTATTACATTGGCCAAGATCATCAACTAGAAGGTTACAGGAATAAGGCTAAGACACAAGAGATAAATGAAGTCACAAACAAGAGAAACGATAATTTTTTCAGAAAAGGGCTTTATGAAAATCAATATAAAAGATATGTAGAGAGGTCATGTGGCAGGTGTGGAAGTAGGAGACACTAATCTCAGGATGTTAACTGTTCAACTAGGAACAAGAAGTGTCATGGGCGCATTGGTCATTTCCGACAGTACTGCAAAACACAACTGCCACAGAAACTTGGTGATTCTAGTAAGCGAGAACATAATTCGAACTTGGAAAAGCTAAAAAACTTAATGACGAAATTGATTGTGTGGAAAACGACAGAACAAAAAAAAAGACTACATTTTTCATATCGATGCTGATGCGACCATAGATTGTATTGTAGGTGGAGTTAAAATTAAAATGCTAATTGATTCGGGATGTAGCTTTAATTTGTTAACAGACTGGACATGGGAGTATTTAAAAAGTAATAAAATAAATTCTTTTAATCAGATCAGAAAACCTAACAAAACATTTTTCGCATTAGATATCAAACGGTCATTTGAAGCTAACATTGCAGTAAATGTGATAAAAGATCGAACTACGTTTTATGTAATTACGAAAGGGACAAAGAATTTACTAGGGAAAAAATTCAGCGATATCCTTGGGAATTTTAAAAATAGGTATCGGTGTAAATCAAATAGCGAACAAAGCTTTTCTGAAATTTGAAAATATATTGGTGAACATTCCCATTGCTGACTCTGTAAGGCCTATCTCACAACCTTACAGGAGAATACAAATACCTCTGGAAATGATGGTAGAGGCAAAAATACTAGTAATACTCGAGTGCGATATTATCGAAGAAGTCGATATTATCGAAGAAGTCGATATTATCGAAGAAGTCGATATTATCGAAAAAGTTTGTGAACCTTCAAGATGGGTACCTTCCATCGTCCCAATTTTAAAGAAAAACGATGAGATACGGTTTTGCGTAGATATGAGATGAGCCAATACTGTAATTATGCGAGAAAATCATCCTCTGCCACAATGAACCAAATTAAGGCCTCTGTTTTTAGTAAATTGGATATAAAAAATGCATTCCACCAAGTAGAACTACATCCCAAATCCAGGGACATAACGACGTTTATCACTATGAAGGGACTGTATCGTTATAAACAATTGATGTTTGGTATTAATTGGGCACCTGAAATATTCCAAAAAACACTGGAAAAAATGCTACTCTTCTCGCGATGAACCTCTTGATGGATAGGATGCATGAGTCCGCAGAAAGACTGTGTGCTATTTCGATATGAATGGCTCGAACAGTAAGGCATGTTATCAGCACACCCCATCTTTTCTCGGAATGTCTGCCAACCCGTACACTGATTGGATATATATTGGACTCGACGAGAAAAATTCAAGACGCAGTTACAATATTTATTGGTTGGGCAAAATAAAAGGAAAATAAACCTAAATATTAAACTTGCACGAAAACATGTATGTATAACAACTTTGAGAGCACCGACATTTTTTTTTAATGAAGGTGAAAATCTCGAAAGACGCAGTGGGGTTCGAAACCCAAAGTAGTGAGGGACTCTAACCGCACTAAAAACTCCTCCTTAATCATGACCAATCAATTAGTGATCGACAAAAGATTTTATTTTCAACGTTAAGTCAGTTATGAGAAGGTATTATAATTTAAATACGGGCTCTCATATTTGTCAAAAAAGTTCATGGGGTTTGATTCTTCTTAACGTACGAATATTATATCGTACATTTAAGATGTCATCTATCTCAGGATTAATATGCATAATAACACTCGTTGTGACACATTACTTACTTTTTAATCACATCTGTTACGAGGTCAATCTGCAAATCTCGATGCAAGTCACTATTTCTAATATACCATGGAGCATTCACTATTCCCCGAAGGACCTTATTTTGAAATGTTTGTATTATTTGTACATTATTTGTTTTAGTATCTGATTATATAACAGGATTTTATTCTCAATGGGCAGTTCTGAGTTATATTCTAACAACCAATAAAGTTTTCTATATCTAATATTAATGTCTTCTTTCTTTCACATGTTCCTTCCATTTCAGTTTAGCATCCAGATTCATACCCAGATACTTAGCTGTGTTAGAGTAAGGAACTGCTTGGTTATTAATAACATTCGTTATTTTTTTATTTGAAAAATTGATATGGGTGGACTTTGACTCATTAAGTTTAATTCAAAATCGCTGCGTCCAATCACATATCTCGTTAACTTTGTAGCTTTTCTGCTGCTTTAGCCACACATCCATCTGTTGATAGAAGAGCAGTGTCGTCTGCGAATGTGGCTATCATGGTATCACTCGCTAGCGGTATATCGCTCGTGTATAATAAGTATAGGGTAGGTCCTAGAACACTTTCCTGTGGAGCATTTGCTTGTATTTCTTTAAATCCAGAGTACGCTGAACCATAGCGAACTCTAAAAAATCTATCTGCTATATAAGATTTAAGTATCTCATAGTATTGTTTAGGTAGGTCCCTATGAAGTTTATACTCTTTCAATAGAACAGAGAGCACCGAAATGAGGAATTGAAATGTATAGCTGAAACTTCAACTATCGAACGAAGGTAATTTTAGATAACTGACTTTATGTTATGATAACTCATGCATTAAAAAAAAAAACTTATACATATATGTAAATACTTTTTATAATTAACTGGCATAGATAAATTACAAGATGAGTCTGAATTATGTATAAATGTACTCAGTTCTAATAAAAATATAATAATAAAAAAGAAAACCTTTTGATTTTGAATTCAATTAAATTCTCAACCGATGTTATGTCAGTTAAACAGGTACATTAGACATATGTAGGTCGTGAATTTGGTGTTAAATGAGTAAAAGTAGAACCAAACCAAAATACTTCTTTGGATATTAGTCTCGATTAAATCTTGACTGGAAACTAGAAAGCAGGCATAAGCTGCAATGAAACCTTTTTAAAGAAATACTTATATACAATTCACTAGTCCGCTCCGTGCTGATTAAAGTTTACTATATTAATTAATTCGTGTGATTCAATGCAAGCACGCAAAGTGGAAATGAGGAACCATTACATAACACATTCCACACATTCAATCGAAAGTGTCATATGGCATTCAATTGAGGTCGAGAGTGATTCACGCTACGTAGAAGTTCACTTCAGTTCATGTGGTTCATATTTTATTCTTTGCACCCACCGTTCATAAGTTAAGTAGAGCAGAGTAAGGGGATCAAATTAACAAATTGTAGTATTTTATGTTTAGAATGATTAATGCTCAATGTACATAGTAAAATCTAGTGTTAAGAATTTTGTATAAAAGGAGAATGAACATTGGAATAAAGGCAGTCTTAAACCTAATCTAGACTCACTTCACTGCGGCAGTAATTTGCCATAGACTTACAGCGAGCTGCGCTTCAAACAGCTTAAGAAAAGCGTGCAACTTAGGGGGTAGGCTCCGTATGAGACGAACACCACAAAAGGGTCAAAAGGTAAAATCGCCCTGCGATTATGTCAGTCAGTCGTGCTAAGTGTATATACCTCGTTTTCATTTTTAATGCATTTTTATTTGATAATTCATTAAACTTGAAGCTAGACAAAAAACGCTTAAAACTAGCTTAACTAACTTAACTATAGTGTATGTACGTTACGAATGCGGGAAAATCGGCGAAAATTAAGCGGAAATCGAGGAATGAAATGAAAACTAAGTTGTGGTTCCCGAGATGGTTAAAACGGTTTATTTCTCTTTAATTTATTACGATGGATGGACTCGATTATCCGCGATTCAATTTAGGCCGCGTCCGCGTTGCTGAAACCTCCAAAATCCAAGAAGGTAAAAAAACCGAAGTCAAAACCATCTCTCTTCCTATTCTAGCATTTGACAGCCAGCCTTATCCGCTCACAACGAGACTCGAATTGTCTGCCATAGCACTTCCATGTGATAGCGTTGCCAAGTCCGTAACAATATTGTAATATGCGGGCTACGGCTCGAGTAGATAAAACGTAATTCGGTGAGATTATTTCTTTATTTTCTAGTCTATAGAACAATTCAAGTTCACACTATTCTATTCTTCGCAAATTCCTTCCTTACAAGGTCTCTTTCTTCTCAAATCACTTTATCTCCTTTCAATTACTTAAAACTTTCAATTTATCACAAAATTACAACTTCGGCCATTATCACTTTTCCAATCTCTTCGTGCGGTTCAAAAACCAACTGCCTTGCCTCGATCGCTATCTGTCCTCATATAGTCGCATTTCTGATAGCCAGAAACTTCTAGCAAATTTTTCGACAACTAGAACAAGAAAATTCTGATGTAATAATTCCAAGATGACAGCTGCAGCCAATAATCTCTGGTGGTTATAATTCTCTTGCGGTTATAATTCTCTCTTAATTCTCTATTAATTCTCCGACGTCGTCTTAGCCATAATCCGTACACGAGCCTCGAATGAAAAGACACTTCGGAATGTGTTGCATACTTTTGGAGCGTAGTTATTATGCTACATTATTGTTGCATACTTTTGGAGCGTATTTACATTATGTTACAATATTTTCTGATCTATGTGTTCATCCTTATTCAACTCAAGTACGACACAACGCCCTAGAGAAATTTTGCTATATTCCTTGACAGTCAGACCGCTATCAAATACATCGATTGGATTGTGGCGCTGAATTCGGGTCACTGACCTATAAAACACAGCTAACTACTCGTATGTATTGCTAAAAGATTGGATGCTTCGAGCATTGCACGATGTTATCAAGAATAAAATGTAGAATTAGCGACTGTCAATATACAGGTATATTGGTGAACCATGAGTCAGGTATAATACCTCTTAAGCTTTATTTGTATGTAATATGTATAGAAGGTAGTCTTTATACAAAAATTCCCAAAGAAATCTTACATTGCAAGTCCTTTTACCCCCTTACCATAAATAAGGAAGTGCACACTTTACCATAAACGAATGAAGGACAAACGATTTTAACTTTTCTAAGAGGAAACACTCTATCAAAAGCATTTGTAAAATATGTGTAGAGAACATCAACTAGTAAACGACTCTCAAAACTATTAAAAGTATAATTAGTTATTAAGGTTAAATTTATAGTATATGACCTAGCTCGAGCGAAGCCATATTGATTATGAAAAATAACTTCTTTTACCGCGAAAAAAGTTTATCTTTAACAATGCTATGAAACAATTTTGAGATCGCAGATAGTGGTTTTCGAATTTTTGTCTCAGACAGTTTTCAAAAATTGAAATTATAAAAGAATATTTCCATTCATTTAGAAAATTACCAATATCAAGCGATTGGTTGAAAATTATTTTAAGTGAATGAGGAAGGAAAGCTAAACATTTTTTAATATTAAAGCTGGAACTCTATCTAGCCCTAGGTTGCTATTTTAATTTAGTTTTTCTAATGAATCAGTTACACCTTCATTCGAAGACTTCACACACATATCCCCAAAAGTTCTGGAACATTAAGGTATTGGTTTCCCTTCAACTGCATTTGAGACTTGATTTATACCGACTCGAAAAAAAATTAGCAAACAAATCGCAAGTGCTTCTCAAAACTGTTGAACTTATATTTTGAAGCCTTAGATATTTTTATTGTTTTTTTTTTTTTTTTTTTGAATTAATGTAATTTCAAAACGATTGGCTATTGCGCTTTACCGACGACGGATGAGCCTTGGAGTGCATATTTTTCTGACCGAAATAGGTTCACCAATTTGTTTTCCTTATAGCAAACATTCTTGCAAAGTGTATGATATACTCGTACACATAACGAATGGCTGCGAGAAGATAAACTCTGGAGTTTATATGGTCTGATTGCACTCGAATCGCAAAGCTTTTGTAGATCATTACTTTTAATCTTTCTCTCACGGTTATGAAGGTGTTCCCAAAGAATAGGTGCGCTTTTTTTAAAAATTGTGTACTGACATAATTTCTCTCCCAGTACTTATATGCATAGAAAGATTTAAAAAATAATACAGGGTGGCGCACCAATTGTGCTACAATAATAAATTCAAATAACTTTTTTTTTAATCAATATATTTCATTTATTTTTCTTTTATTGAATAGAAAATTCAATTTTATTTTATATAAATAATTATTTTTGAAGATGATGGACCGTAAATGACCTCCACGTTCATCCACGCATATGCGATACCTGATCAAAAAATTATTCATTGCGGCCTGAAGGGTTGAAGTCGGGATCGCCTCAATTATTGTTTTAATGGACTCCTTCAATTCAGTCAAATTCCTTGGTTTCGATTTGTACACCTCTTTTATTGAATAGAAAATTCAATTTTATTTTATATAAATAATTATTTTTGAAGATGATGGACCGTAAATGACCTCCACGCTCATCCACGCATATGCGATACCTGATCAAAAAATTATTCATTGCGGCCTGAAGGGTTGAAGTCGGGATCGCCTCAATGGACTCCTTCAATTCAGTCAAATTCCTTGGTTGACATAACCCCATAAAAAAAGTCTGGTGCAGTCTGTTCAGGTGACCTTAAGGGCCAGCGAAAAGTGAAGTTTCTGGATATTAATTTGTTTGGGAATTTTCTTTGGAGCTCCGCCATAGCCGGTCTGGCTATGTGTGCAGTTGCTCCATCTTGCTGGAACCAAATGCTGTTGAAACGGATACTTCTTCGGCGTAGTTCTGGGTAAAAAAAACTCCTTCAACATTTTTAAATAACGGTCTCCATTGACAGTTACTGTTACACCGTTTTCTTCAAAGAAGTATGGCCCCACAATGCACCTTGATGAAACTGCGCACCACACAGTGACTCGTTCTGGGTGCAGTTCCGTCTCATGGAATACTTCTGGATTAGACTTACTCCATATATGGCAATTTTGCTTATTTACATTGCCGTTTAGATCAAAATGGGCCTCATCAGACATAAACAAGCAATTTATCAAGCTGTTGTCTTCTTCGGCCATTTCAATAATTTTTTGGCAAAATTCCATTCGAATAGGCAAATCCAGAGGGTTTAACTTGCTTGTAATTTGGACTTTGTACGGAAACAAGTTTAAGTTATCATGAATTATCCGTTGTAATGACCGTCTTCTAACTCCAATTTGCGCCAATAAGTTTCGAGTCGAAACGCTTGGATTTGCCTGAATTAACGATGCTACAGCCGCGATTGTGTTTTGAATTCGAACATAGGGATCTCGATGGTACGGTCTTCGTGCGATGCTTCCAAATTCGGCAAACATGTTTATCAGCCTCATAATGGCCCATCTACTCTGGGGAGTGCCGCCAAACTCCCGCCTAAATTCCCTTTGGACGGAAATGAAGGACTGCAAAGCAAGGTACCGCTGCAGTATCCAAATCCTCTTTTCGGTATCTCAAGCATCCATTTTAATAAATCTAAATGGTAACCTGCAAAATTAAAAAAAAATAAGCCGATTACTCACACAGAAAAAAAGTTATTACGTTTTGTTTTTGTAGCACGCTTCGTGCACCACCCTGTATATATAAATATAAAGGACTGTTCATAGTTTTCTGGCGCCAAATATACGACGTTCCTATGCATTTCAAGTTTTATATACGACACTGGACACCACATCATAGGTTAGGCTAACATTCTTATATTTAAAACTTATCTAATAGAATATGCGGTTTGGAATAATGCATAATTAATGCATTACGATCCTACTGCTTTTCTGCCTGTGGGGCATCTGCTTATCGTACTTAACCATATCTCCAAATCTGACCAACCAACGAAGGCAATCATCTCATTATTCTTTCAGAACCCGATAGAGAGAATATGGCATTAAATTTTGAAATCCAATTCCAAAATCGATGCCAAGTCTCCACACAGAAATTCAATTTGGAGCTTCACAACACCTCAAATAGCTGCGTCCGTGTTTGCATAACGAAACTACAATATAATATTATGTTCGATTCTTTCTTTACTTATCCATTTAGAGTTTCGGCCACTTGATGTATTGCATCCTGCACTCTGCAGGTCTCTCTACATATCCACTTTACCCACAGACACATAATACAAATCTCCAGATGGAATTTAAAAAAAAAACTTTCTCCATTGTTTTATCCCCACACATAGAACTGATGGCGCCAGAGAAATGTTTTCATTTTGGGTATCGTTGCAGTATACGAGTATACTCGTACATATTTGCTTATATGACTGAGTATAGTACATAACAGTATTTCTTGTAACCTAAATATGGAAACGTCCACCAAGTCAATAGGATATTATGGCATGGATGGAAGGATGTGGAATTTTTAATCCCGCAGAGTTATTGCAGTCAAAGACGCTGTTTTAAGAACTATTATCTTTTCATTGCTGGTTATCAAATTACATTTCTATAACTACCAACTAACTTTCCATTTAATTCTCATATACCTAAACTCCACTTTTGAAGTTATATCCTTCATTATTTCAAAAGTTACACATTCTACCTGCATAACCGGGACTCCGTGAACAGTAATTTCATATGTATGCCTTCATTCAGGACACTCACCCAACGACAAAGCCAATAAACTTCATTTGCAAAAGTTGGGACTATCCTACGTAAATGCGAGTAAAATAAAGTGATTTTTTTTTCCTAAATTAAATGCAGGTTGTTTTAGAAAAGGGTGGCTGCTAGTCTTACCACTCTTCCTTCTGCTTATGGTAGTGGGCTGGTGACACTTTCTTTTTGAAACAAAAGGCATTTTTTTTTTTACAGCGTGAAAGCACTCAAGAGGTAGCGGCCCAGGCATTTAGTTGTAATAACAATTCCTTGGGGGTTGTCGTTCTCAAGGAGGCGTGGGTGAGTGGGATGGTTAAAGTCGGAAGAATGTGGAAGAAAATGTAAGTACAACTAGAAAGTTACTAAGTAGCCTTATAAGTGGATAAACGTGTTAAATGTTTTGAGGATTTCTCATTTGAACAAACCCTGTGGGAGTTGACGATGTTGTTAGGCAGAGTCGAGTCTTACTGTTGATTATGTTCCTTCTGCATTCTAGTAGGTATCGCATTTGTTCACAATTTAATAAGGGACTATGTCATTGGAAAATACACATGAAAGGGCTATTTTTTTTACTCTTAACAGAACGACGGGTAAACGACCTTTAAGCAAAATCTAGGCTGAAAGATTTGAGAATAGCTCCCTTATTCTGTTTCAACCATAAAATTCAGCCACTCACTATTGTACATTTGTTAAAAACGTACCGACAGGTGCAGTTCAGTTCTTAGATTACCGGTGACGAATCACTGATATAATACAACAATTCACAACACTGAAGTTAACTATGTTAACAGACATCTGAGACATAAATTTGCTAAAGTCATTCCTATTTAGTACATGCGTCTATGTCTGTATGTACCTCGCTAGAAAGAATTAATTTATAATTTGTATTAAATTTATATTTTACAGTGTGAATTAAAGTGACTGGAGTATAAGAGCGTACTTAGACTATATTTGGGTCCATTATGATTAGACTGTGTGTTAAGGTGGAGCAACACATTTTTTTTTCGAAATTAAAAGTGTCTATAACAAAAAATGAAGCCGCTCACTCATCTCTACATATTATAAATGTTTTTCTTTCTGTCCGTTTGCGTGATCGTTTATAATTGAAGAACCACTTAACCAATTTCAATTAGGTTTTTCCCATTGTATTGTAACATTTTCTGAGCACCTACTAGGTTCGGTATCAACACACTGGGCCATGAAGCTTTATGTGCAAAGAATTTTTTTTTTTATAATTTGCACGTGTGAAAGGGGTTATGAATACCCTTATACTAATTTTAGGACACGAGCGTTTTTGGGGAAAGGGGAAGAGACAGAGAGAAAGACAGATTGGTATATTTGGTTGGTATATTAAGTTTCAGTGAACTCCAAGGGTGGCTGTCCAGATAACTGGGGAGCTTGTTTGTTTTTGCTTTTGTCGTTGCTCATGATTCACAGTATTTTTTTTTTGTCCTCCTGATGTCATCATCACGATTAAGTTGCATTTTAGCCATATGACCGCCCTACTGCCAGTGTTACGCCTTCGCAGTAGAGTTAAAATAAGCTTTGAGGCGTCTTCGGTGCGAGTAAGGCGGACGGCGGCACGCTCGCAGTTGCTCGGCTCAGCTCGTCGGACGGGGTGGTTCTTGTCCACCTTACTTCACACCACCTACTCAGCACACAAAATCTCATGCCATTTTGATCAAAAAACAAAAGAAAGAAGAAATCTACTCTACTTTAGACTTCGGACGAACTTCAAAAGATAGAAAAGAAAGGAAAATTCAAGGACTTGTGCCCCTGGCCAGGAGAAAGATTGAGAAGGACTCCGCGAAACTTACCCTAACTATCCTAAACTAAACCAAACTAACCTAATGTCTTAGACTAAATCCTAATCTACCTTCTAACCTTTCCCTTTTCTCTCCTCGCTAAACGGGTTCATCAAGTACCCGAGGTATGCCTGGTGGAAGTGGCAAAAGCTCACAACAATGGCGCCCAACGTTATCGAACGGTTTTAGAGGCCAGTATGCGACTCCAAGGGGACGATTTTCACTCTTTGAAAGTCGTCACCTTGGATTCATATCAATCAGCCTCATTTCGCGAATAAGTATATTTTCCGCTTTTATAAACAATTTTACTTTCCTATCTTTTTTAAGTCCGTCCGTGGTCTAATTAGCTTCTTCTCTGCTCTATTAGGTTCCTTTTAGCACACATATGGCACGATATTTTTGTGTTTGTGCAGGTGGTGTGAGAGTGATGGGAGACAAGAACCAGCCCCGTCCGACGAGTTAAGCCGTGCAACCGCGTGCGTGCCACCGTCCCTTTCATCCACACCGAAGATGCCTCCGTGGCATACCCCTAGCTCATAACAGCTTTCGCAATTGATCGACTTTCTATTTATTTCATGCGAAAAAAATAGATGATTATTGACATCAGGATTCGAACCGTGAACCTGTAGCGTGACAAGCGATGATGTTACCACTACACTACGGCCACCCTCCACCCTGCGTGCACCGAATTGGCAATTGATCGACTTTTTATTTATTTTATGCGAAATAAATAGACGATTATTGACATCAGGATTCGAACCGTGAACCTGTAGCGTGACAAGCGATGATGTTACCACTACACCACGGCCACCCTCCACATTGTGTGCACCGATTTCGGGTAAAATTCGCTTATTCATCATTTTTTCATCTGTTAAATTCGATATGACGGCTAAACTAAATGGTAGATGACCAGATAGCTAACAATAAGCACTTGTTATGCTTTCAGTGTTTTAACGTTTAGTTTGTTTCCTATATAACTTGAGAACAGCTGAACCGATTTCAATGCAGTTTTCTTCCACCTACTGACTATTTTGTGAGAAGAATTATTGCACTACATTATGAAGCTGAACACCCTAGAAATGCGATTCAAAAGACAGGAGAAAATGAATTGCTTGCCCCATTAAATTTAATATATGTATTATTAGACTTACTTCAAATTGTTGTATCACGGACTTTTAGATGTTGAGGAGGTCTATAAAAGTCTGCGAGAGTATACCTACACATCAGGAGCAACAGCAACAACATTTCCCCAACAAAATGAACAAAAAATTTTACGTTCAACTTCGACTGCACTTCGTGAAGCTTTTTCCTATACTCCTAGCTTTTTTATACTAGTATCATCGGATAAATCTCCGATCGCTATCGCTCCTTCTCCTTCACCATCTTTTGGTTACCCTGCTTTAAGCCCGTCTAATGGCAGAGATGTTGATAATGCCATTGAGGGTCCCAACCTGCCCCCAATTAATGATCCAGCTGACAATTGTATTCTTAGGGTTGTAGCTCCACCGTTTGCAGTGTTTTTATCACGCCTGGAGTATGGCAAAAACCCATCCGATATTATAAACTATATTGCTAAAAAGGGCATCGAAGCTGATAGCATTAGATGTCGATGCTTAACAGCTGATAATCTTCCAGGACGTATGTCTGGATCTTTTAAATTACTTACTCCTTTATCAACTGGGAAAATATTTGTGAATACGTATTTTTGGCCAAGTGATATTATAGTAAGAGGGCTAAGGACAAAATGTACACAATTTTTGATAAGCATGTACAGCTGTTCGTCCGATATCATTGTTCTCACTGAGACTGGATTAGATGATAGCTTTAATAATACCGTCATTTCTCTGTTAATAGTGTTTTCAAGCGCCTGGGTGGTGTTCTTATTAACATAAAAAATGACTTTAAGACGGCGGATGTTAATCTCGGTGGTTATTCGGACATAGAAATTTGCAGTAGCAAATTTTACCTAACATCCTCAGCTGTATTATACATCATTTGTGCATATATTCCTCCTTCGTCCCAGTTATATGTAGTGCATAGATACTTAGACGCCATTCGCTACGTTGATGGTCTCTTATCGGGCGACTTCAACCAATCCAAAATTAAATGGGCTTCAGGAGATGCTGACTGTATATTTCTGAACCATGTCAACACTTTATCCATAACAGCTGCTGAAATGATCTATACATTCCAGTCTTTGGGTTTACTTCAGATTAATAAAGTAAAAAATGGCCAAGACCGCAGCTTGAACCTCATGTTCTCCAATATTTGTGATGAAAATTTTGTCTCCCGGAGCTACAGAAGATATGTTTCATCCCTCTTTATATTTATTTTGTACCCTTGATGTAAATGAGTTTTACTGTTGTAATTCTTTTAAATTTGATTTTAAAAAAGCTAACTATAATGATATCTGTGTTGAGTTAAACAATTATGACTGGGGGCCTTATCTCTCATTAGAAGTAAACGACCTTTGCTCTAAGTTTTATCGGGTTATTAATAATTTAATCTTTAGATTTGTCCCCATTGTTTGCGTAAAAAACACTCCGGTAGATTCTTCTCTTTGGGATAATTAAATAACTCACAACTTGAAAATTCTAGTTTGGCAAATGAAGACGAAGTCTAAAGTCAGAATTCAAATCCTCCCTTTCTCATGCGTACTTGGTTTAGATGTATAAACGATATACAGACTAGTATCAAATATTTGCCGAATAAATTCCGGCAATCCATCAACTCTAAGAACAAAAATGATGGTTACCCAGCCTCATTAACTTTTAACGGACAGTCAGCTGTCTCTTCCTCTTCTATTTGCAATAATTTTGTAGTATTTTTTCAGTTTCTCTATTCAAAAGAAGGCTCTGTTATTGATGAACATTTCTTTTCCTACCTTGGGGATTCTTCCACTCAAATGTTTAATAATATTGAAATTTCGGAAAATGACTGCTTGGACTGGAACGAACTCAAGCTTTGATCTCGGCCCCGGTGGCCTACCTTCCGGCTTCTTAGTAAATGTGCCCCTCAGGTAGGTAGGTGGGTAAAGTGGTGGTTCGAAAAAGAACCCAATTAGCGCTAAGTGCGCCATTTGATACCACAAAAACTCGTGCACCCTGTTTGTTTACATGTGCTATTACAGATAGAAGGATATAATTAAACCCAGCCCATGCAGTTCAGAAACACGATTAGTTCTGCAATCCGTTTAGAGGCTATCTCTTTGAAATTGTCAAAGAAGGGTTTACCTAACGTGCGTTATCTGGTCCTGCCCTAGGGACAACTGCAAAGGAAGTTGCTATCTTTGCAGCTGTGACAGAAAGTGTTGTGAAGAATGCCAAGCTTGGCCGCGTGGTCCCCTTAGGCTAGTGGCCTGTAACAATGGCTAAAATGCTGGCAATATCAGGCCTTGATCTGCCTAGTAGCTCATTTGATTTAGGTCTGTTGAAACTGGGTCAATGTCTTTCTTGATATGGCACAACTGTAAGGTTGTTCCACCCGAGATTGTCTAGCTGGAGGAAGTAAAGGTGTAAATTGCCCTTAATGACTCCTATCGGAATATTGACTCTTTCCGCTAGAGAATCGTTAAGGGCTGACCCTCGCCTGGCCAGCTCGTCTGCTCGCTCGTTACCATCATAATTACTGGCATTGGCATTGCTCTACCAGTTTTGTGGATATGGTAACCGAATAAATGTGAGATATTTTAGCATGCGGCAGGCTTCCCGAATCGCGAGAAACTCCGCTAGAATCTAGGAGACGGAAGGATTTCGATATATTCAATTAGTCCGAGAAAATGCTTGCCCAACTCCGCAGTCCATTTTCGAACCATCCGTATATATGAACTTTACTGAAAAAGGTTTGCTAAGTTGAGCGTGGGAGTCTTGTAATCGGTCGAAGATGCCACCAGTTTACTTGGTATCGTCTACAGGACCTTACAGTGGCAATATGGTTTTGCTGTCCAGCACCCAGTTTCCCTGAGCCGGACGGTGGTGCATATAGCTGCAAATTTTATATGGAGTTCAAGGGGGATCACACTTAGAGCATCTGTTGGGCAAGATTTCAAAGCTCCTGTGATGCCTACACACATTTAAGGCGGGCCACGGACCAAAAATTGGATGCACAACGGCTGTGTACATCCATAGGGTCAACTTTGGCTGAATGTTCTACTACAAGCAAGGAAAGATACATTTGCTTTCGTAACCCGCTGCTCTATGTTAAGGTTCCAACTAAGTTTCGGATCTAGAATCCTGCCTAGGTATTTTGCACTGGAACATAGTGAGAGCGGTTGACTGTCTAGTTTGGGGCGAGTGAATTCCTGAAGCTTGGTTTTGTGGTGGTCTTGTCTGGATCAAGGTCACATCTCGTAGCCCAAGAGTGTACCTTATCAGAGCACTTTCCTTGATTTGACTTATCGTGGAAAGGAACTTTCCCGACACTAATAAAACCACAACATCCCTTAACCACCTCCCTTTCAAGTCGCACCAAGATTTTGTCTATTGCCATTATCCATAGCAAGGGGGAGGTAACACCGCCTTGTGGAGTTCCTCTATTTACGATCTTAGTTGTACTTCTGTAACCTAGTGTAGCTTTGATTATTCTAGTATTAAACATGGATATTACCCAGTGCCTAATTTTTCGAAAAAGTTGTGATTCTGGTGTTTCGCCAAGAAGCAATGAATGCAATGGCTTAGGTGGCGGATGCAATAATGGCAATTTCACCTTGCGACTGAGACAGCACAATCCAGGCGTTTCTCGAGCGAACTTCAATGCACCGCAATGGTTGCACACAACCTCCATTGGACCAATTCGAACGAAAGCTGTAGTCAATTGTGCAATCGTATTGAAACGCTACTCGATTCAAATCAACACTTGAAGCATTTCTTCTTGAGCGTCGAAGAATAGCTCGTTGTTCATCTGTGCGATAAGCTTGACGATTTCTCATTGTCAACTGAGTCGTTTGATTCTCTTTGTCCTTGTGTTTGTGATGCACGAAGTCGGGCCATTCTAAAGCGGTGCTCTTCTCGTGTGATTTCTTGTTTATCTCGCAATATTCTAAAGTCTAATTACATTACGGCTCCGTTGTGAAAGATTAAATCTTCTGGCTCGCGGGATTGTAAATAACACTGGAAAATTAATCACACAATTCAAAATTACACAATGAAGCAATTATCGATGCGCGCACAATCACAAATGTCATAACCTCACAAAGTGAACATCTTCGAAGGCAACTTACCATTTGAAAATCACGATCGAGAATTCCACAGAATTTGGAAGCAATCCGCCTGGAAAATCAAACACGTAGTCCAAAATTACCGATTGGATTGATTGTCGGTGCGCGCACAATGACAAACTACATAACCTTTCACAATATGCATTTCATCAAACTGAACTCACCTCTTTGAAATCACTTTCCGCTGATGAATTTCAGAAAAAAATCGTTTGAAGAGAATTAATTGAATCGAATTCAAATGTAATAACCGTCGAAAACTGAATGAAAATTGGTGAAAACTCGAAATAAATGCTGATAAATCGCGGTGCACGTCGACACACCTAGCTCAATGGTATGCAATGAAAGGACCGCGCAACTGCATCAGCTGTCAAATGATAATGCACACAACGCCATCTACTGGCATTACCGGAACCAGCGTACAACGCCATGTTCATTTTTGTTTCTGCCTTATATGGCGTCTTGATGGCGTTGTACACGGTTTAATTTTTCTATGATTTTCTTACTTTTCCAATGCGCCGAACAAAAACAAAATGCATCGTAATCAGTCAATCCGTTCTCGTGATATCGTCAAAAAAGCCGTTCCATACAAAATGTATGAGAAAAGGAATTTTCTCATACATTTTTTTTTCGTGAATTTTTCCGAAGTTTTAATAGTTATTGCTATTAGGGGCGGAGACACATCCAACAAATCAAAGATCATAAAAATCAGCAGTTCTTGAGTTATAAATGGTACTAACCCGACTTTGTTTTATATCTTAAGATATACGTAGATCTATGTCATACTTAAGCAAATCATGCCATTTAAAACGGTACACAACTGGACACGTTTACGAGCTAAAGAAATTGTTGCCACTGTACACATCTCTATGGGAACTATACCCTAAAGTGGCTTGAAGTAAATTGTAAATTGTTTTTTGTAAATTGTAAAAATCAGGCTAAGATGCGGGCGTGGGGATTCAAAGTTCCTGAAATAATCTGTTTTCTTTCCAACTCAAGAATATAGAAATAGATTTTGATGAAATTTGGCTCGTAAATTTAGACATCCACGGTAGTCACATCTGAAAATAATTTAATTCTTCAATTCGAATAGATTCTTGCCATGTAAACGAGGGAGACTTACTTTTTCTGCCACCTCTCGAGAAATTTAAATTAGGCTAGCACTAGGAGGTGACACAATACAACTTTTATGAACTCAGTGCTCGCTAAGAGAGATGAAAAGACAAGTGGAAGATGTTCCACAGCGTGAATTCCTCTTTAGATTTCTATACCCTGGCACGGAAAACGTCTCCAATATTTGAGCTTTCATCTTTAATGCTTCTATACATTTGTCTATTTCTTTCTGTTTGAGGTCTCAAATCTGGAGAAATATCATATTGTAGATCAACTTTATGATTCCCCAGAGTGTTCAGCTCAAATGAGAAACGTTCAGCAATGTTGCAACTGTATGCACAATTTTAATAATCGTTGTTTTAGAAATGCATTGAGGGTGTTCTGCCTATATTATGTACTCGTATGATAAAATGATCTGGATAAAATCTGCGCTGACAGTTCATACAGAGTCGGGACTATCGAAATCTATTTCCTCTATTTCGCAAAAGTCAGTGGCAAATTGTCATTTTATCTTGCATTCATCTTGCCGTATGGTTAACTCGCATATTTATTTTTGCACTACCGCTTCTATCAAGCAGCTTTCGTTTTTCCGTTAATTCACGCTTTGGTACTTAGCCGGTTGTTTACTCCAAAATCCCAAAAGTAAAACTGAACATTTTATTGTAGGAAAATTTGAAAAATTTGGTGTTTGGTTACACGCTGTATGAGTCGAAGAGATGTACCATAGTATGAAATTCTTTCATCCCACGAAGCGTTCCACCCAAGTACTATTAAGATACAGGCGCCTGCCAGGCAACAAGCATTTACAATTGTACCCAACTAATTTTTTCGCGATTTCGAAATAAGGGAACTACACGTAAGTTAAAGCCTATCAAGAAAACGCTAACTAATCAAAAATCGAAATTATAATTGCGCTGAATATCGTAATGAGTGCAGAATATCGTAAGGTCAAATAATTACAAAGCCTAAATGAGAATATGCCAAATAAAAATTTAGAAAAAAACAAGATGCTAGTTGTCGAAATGAAAATAATAAATTGCGAAATGATTGCAGCGAAATAACAAAATGCTTAAAAAAAATAAATCAGAGTCCAGAATCCGGCCTAGCTTATCGCTGCGATGCATGCTGTGCGGCACACTAATGGGAACGACCTAAAGTTTTATGCTGCTTCCAAAGAGCAATTTTTATCGATTGCGAGAAGTTTCTTATAACAAATTTACTTTCAGATGTTTGCTAGACGTTCATGAGAGCTCGCGCCAAAAAAATGTTCTTGATATTTTTCGGGACTCGAACTTTGAATCTCTCGCTCAGTGCTCACGCAACAAACCACTCAGCCACGGCGAACAGAAGCGATAGTGGCATATGATTAGTCGTACCTAAATAGTTGAACCCACAAAACCAAGATGAGATAATAGTAGGTCATGCTCAAAAATGTAGGCAAATGGCAGGATGAGCCAATCCCAAAAACTGAACACTAAAACTCACTAAAACACACCTGATTCTAACGAGGTAAGTCATATTAAAAGCAAATTCTAAACTGATATATATTTCTTAATTAAAAGCAAAGCATTGCCGTACTATTGCCACAACGTACTCATGTATCTGGCAGTTCCTAATACTGCATGAGTATTTCATGGGTCTCTCCATTCTGCTGGGAATATGATTTATTATTGAAATCCACTTCTTCAGCTACTGAACTCTTACGCAGTGACAGAGAAAAACCTCACCTAATACCATTTGCGAAACTTTAGTTCATTCCATTTCGTATCTAATACATTAGACAACTTTCTAGAATATTAAAGGAAATGTAATTGAAGCAATTTAAGTTCGCGTAATACCATGAAAATGTATGAAACTCGAAAACTAAAACATCACCTGCAGCTCTACGAGTAGGTATGAGCACATAGTAAGTACATACTCGTACCTGTGCACGGTTTTATTTTCGATTCCCTTTTTGGAGCACCCAGTTGCATGCAGTACTTTTTTGCCATCGTGTATTTTTATGATGTGCACACGTTACAGCTTCAAACTATTTCTGAAGTTTTAGAAATGAGAAATACACGAATTCATATACGAACTATTACGAGTACTTGTGAGTATTTCGTTGTTGAACTGAAATGGATGTAAAAACAACTGAGTTATTCTTCCCTTTTTGGAGAAGGAATTCAAGGAGTCTAATGTGATGGAAACTTAGGATAGTATTGACAAGTTTTACCGCTTGTTATAGTAGAGATGTTAAAACAGTCAAGAGTAAATTATGTAGTATCTAAGGGTATCCTGATGTAGAATCGGCTACGGTGACTTATGACAAGTGATTGGCACAATCGTATTTGAAACTCATAATATTATGACCAACATTTGTCACAAAACACCGTAGTCGATTCCACTCCTGTACAATAAAATAATAACAAGTGAAGTCTAAGTACTCGTATCTATGGAATAGAAGTAAAAATTAAATTTATTGTTCACACAATGAATTTGATTCAAATTCATAAGAATGTTCGAATAACCACTGGGCAAAAAAACCTTTTATATCTTCGGTTTGATTTTCGCAAGTATGAAACGTTCCCTGCGAAAGGAGTCCTGTAAGTTTTGCCTCACCACAGAGTGCTCCAAAGTGGATTTTTCTGGATGGTTCCAAAATAACTGAAAATTTTAATCAATTTTAACATTATTTTCAATGCCACTATCAGCAGCACATAGGTACCTACCATTTGGAAATATATAACGAATTTCATTCTTTGCATTTACCATCGAAACACTGGCATGGATTTTGTATTCCAACCCCGAATTCAGTACATGACAACAACTAATAAGATTTTTCGTTAGATTTACTTCAAAATGTTAATAAACAATTAGATTTCACCTTGGAGTCGTCATCATCGTTTGAAGATCTTTGATCGCATTCCTTTTATTTAGTATTATAGCTTCAGAAGGTCCTTTTGACAAAGACATCACTTTAATGGCAAAACACGGATCCTTTTTTTCTAGTTCCTTATAAAACTCTGCTGCTTGTTCCGGGGTAAATGACACAATTTTTCTATGTGTCAAACGAAATCCATTACATTGTAATAACTGCAGAATATTATTCCTTTTGTCCATATAATCGGGTTTTACCAAGGCTAATGTATTTTCGGCAGCAGGCATTTTATAAGGAAAATTATTGAAAATGACTGAAATCCTCCAGACTTCTTAAAACTTTTTGCTTTTTTTTCGTGTTTTTTGCAAAGAAGTTTTTAAGAAGAATAAAATGTCCCGGAATATTTCCTTTGATTTTCGAAAATGCATGCTGCATATACTCAATGTAAGGTACCTATTTACTGGCACATATGTAAGTTAGTTTTTTTTATAAGTTTGTTTTTCGAATTGGCAATACTTTTTCCAACAACAGCCAAATTGACAACTGACAGCGGATTTGTGATCAGTTTGGTATGCCATTTCACCATGAATAGACTTACGTCAGAGCAACTCTAACAAATTTTTCAAATTTATTTCGAAAATCGTGGTTCAGTTCGCGAAATTTACCGTCCATTCCAGGAAATAATTCGAATAACAATGAATCGTTTTCGCACCAGGCATACTCTAATTGATAATACACATCTGCAGATATGTCGTACAATGCGCACCGAAGAAGCTGTTGCAGCTGTGGAGCGAAGTATTGAGGAGCGCCCGAATAAGTCGTTTCGCCATCGTGCACAGCAATTGGAGCTGTGTCCATCCACTTTATAGAAGATATTGTTGAAAGATCTTGGTTTACGAGCTACAGGATCCAGTTCATGCAAGAATTGAAGCCGCTTGACCATCGTGTGCGTCGTACGTTCGGTGAATGGGCCGAAAACGAGATTGCTCTTAGTCCGCATTTTCACTTCAAAATTTGGTGAAATTGTGTGGATATGTGAAGTCGCTAGTATACGCCGATAAACGAGAGACGATGGCCGACTTAGAAACCAACATTCGTCACGTTAGTGTCGATATACTCGTATGGCCCCAGCCGCTCGAAAAGTGGTCTAAAATTAGGCTTCCAGATTGCACTTTATTCGGGCCCATATGCTCAAAATCATATTTAAACACTAATGGCTTAAAATTATCTTTCCAAAAAAGCCAATACCATGGCCATCACAATGAGTTTTATTTAATTTTAATTTTTTATTATTTATTATTCTTTTAGTGGTTAAGTTCAAGGTTCAAGGTTCAAATCAAACCACAAACAAAAAAAAAAAAAAAAAACAATGAAGAGAAAAATTGTCATTAAAAAGCTTCTCTCAATCGAAACAAATTACCCTTCGGAAATGACATAAAACTGTGTTCCTGGTTTCCTGAAAATATTCAATCTCAATAAAGGTCTCTCCATTCTGTCTGCAGAATCTGTACGCAGGACTGCAGCCTAAACGGCTAGATTGATTTTCTTCAAGCTTTATACTCGGGTTCATTAAAGTCACAATTCAAGGAGAAATTGAAATTTTCATTCTAAACTCAAAATTATCGGTGCTCTGCTAATGGCCGATTTTGGACAAAATCGATTTCCTCAAAAACTTCTCTAACGATTTTGATCAAATTTTGATCAAATTTGACATCAAATCGAACATCATATGGCGCACCAGGCTTTTTCCATTCGGTTTCTGAAAACTAGCTACTTTTCGGCTATGATTCTATCGACACGTACAAAATTATGGCATTTAAACGACATTACAAAAAAATAGCGATTTTATTCAAATTTTAAATCTGAGTGATTTGCAATTAAAGAACATATATCATATGTGCAAGTACGTGCAACCCAGACGTGCACTTTTGAAAACATGGATTCTGTGGGTGTACTATGACACTCTTGGCATTCCCACAATTTTTTTTTTTTTAAGTATACGAGTACGTCTACTGGTATAATTTTTTATTGGGTCCATGATTATACAGGTAAATTGATATTTTTCTATTGTGGTACCATTTGAAAAACATTCATGAAACATTGTGGATGGGTTACAACTTTCCTGGTAAATTTCTCACAATTTGTTTAAATGCCGTAGTAATTCAATGCCTAATCAGTGGAGGGTTAGTTATTTTCTTCCTTTGGGCGATACGCGAAACTGCGATAACTACCGCTCTGTCAAGCTGTCGTCACACAACATTTTTTTGGGTGAAAATCGTTGAAAGAGATCGCATGCGAGCTTTGCGATAGTGTGGGACTTGACCCACCCACTAAAAACGCCCGAAGAAAGCATGGTGTTACCAGACGTCCAATAATCGCACCTAGTCGTTAAACTAATCAGTAATTTTTTTCTAATACTTGTAAATTTATGTACCGGTTAAAGGGTAGTGATGCGATGTCATGAGAACACAAGTGTTCTCTCCTAGCCTCTCACTACCAACTCCTAGTCTCACCTCCACGTTGGTGACTGGTGGGTGCCTAGTACCTCGACTGAAGATTGGGTAACCAACCCCTTTAAAAGGTCGTTGGTGGCAGCGGACGAGAGAGGGGGGAGGAGTGTTTTCTCACTAAGGCACCTCCTCTGGCTCCAGGCGGCAGCGGAGGAGTTCCCTAGATGGAACCAACGGTGGCGTCTATAGTTCCAGTCAGGCCGGACTATTTAGTGTAATCCCTATAGAGCTGCTCTGACATATTCGGATACCATGTCTATAGGGATTTCCAATACCGAGCCAGGGTGTTGGAGAAGAGTTGGTGACGGATGAACCCTAAATGGGCCAACGGCAGCGCTCACATCCCAAAGTGGGTTACTGGCACCGGAATAACCGGCCTGCTGTCCTAGGGTTAAGGGCCTGGCCCTCCAGGTTGGAGGTTGTGCCGTCTGGGTAACTTCCCGACCATGTAAAAAAACACTAGTTATGAGAGAGACACGAGAAGCCTTTCCCTCAAATGGCAACCAGACCCGGAACGTCAACGGACAACGATCTAAGAGTATGTACCTGGAACGTACGGACGCTCTACACCCCAGGTGCTACTCAAAAACTTGAGTCTGTCCTCACGCGGTACAAGGCAGATATTACCGCGATGCAGGAGATACGATGGATAGGATCAGGTATGATGAAAAGGAAAAATTGCGATATTTATTACAGCTGCCATAAAAGATTGCATGTATTAGGATGCGGATTCGTCGTGGGAAACCGGCTTAGGACAAAAGTTATTGACTGTAAGCCGATAAGTGATCACCTAGCTGTGATCCGCATCAAAGCTACTTTCCAAAACATAAGCCTAATATGTGCACAGCCCCTACCGACGAGGCTGAAGACCCTATCAAGGAGGAGTTTTATGACCTCCTGGATGGAGCCTACGGAACCTGTCCGGAGTATGATGTCAAAATTGTGCTCGGGGACTTCAATGCCAAAATCGGAAAAACATCTTTGGCGGGTTAGTTGGTAAACACAGAATTCACGAATCGACCACAGACAATGGGTACCGACTAACTGACTTTGCAGCAGCTCGTAAAACGGTGATAAGTAGCACTAAGTTTCCAAGGCTAAGGATCCACACAGCAACCTGGCGCTCTCCAGACGGTCGAACCGCCAACCAAATCGACCATGTGCTAATCGATGCGAGGCACGCATCCAACATCCTCAACGTGCACACATTCCGAGGGGCAAACGTCGACTCTGATCATTATCTTGTTGCGGGTAAGTTCAGAGCTCGACTATCCAACGAGAAGAAGCTGCGAACCGTCCAGAAGAAGAAATTCGACGTTGGACGCCTTAGCACACCTGGAGTAACCAGAGTCTACAGAGAGCGCCTGAGTGAGGAACTCTCCACAGTGCATCCACCTACCATAGACGCCAGCATCCAGTGGTCCCAGTATCGCGACATCATCAAAGAGGTAGCCGAAACCACTTTAGGGTACCAGCCACCCCAGAGAAAGAGCCCGTGGTATGATGATGAATGCTTACGCCGGAAAAAGGTGACAGAAGATGCACATATGAAGACGCTGCAGCGCAAAACAAGGGCAGCGAGGGAAGAGTATCGAGCCAGGAGGAGGGAGGAGAAGAAAATACTGCGTAGAAAGAAGTGAGACCACGCAGTCTCCCAGTTCAAGGAGATCGAAGAGTCTCATGATGGAAGCAACATCCGGAAGATCTACAAGAAAGCCAAGCAACTATCTGCTGGCTTCAAGGCCGGAACACAGGCTCTTCGAAACAGCGAAGGAAATCTAGTCACCGAAGCGCAGGGAATAGTAGATGTGTTTAAGCAAAACTTCTAGTAGCTGCTAAATGGGTATCATGTAGAGAGAGTGATAGGGCAAGAAGAGAACCCACGTCCAGTCAATGAAGAATCAGTTCCAGCACCCAGTATAGAAGAAGTTGGCTTAGCAATAGAAAAGCTTAAGAACAACAAGGCCGCCGGCTCTGATGGTTTACCAGCGGAGCTTTTCAAATACGGTGGTGATGTTTTGGTAGGGCGCATGCACCAAACCATCAACCAAGTATGGGTGGAAGAAAGCATGCCCGATGACTGGACTATCAGCTCCATATGCCCCATCTACAAAAAAGGCAATCCTATGTCTTGCAAGAATTATCGAGGCATATCTCTGCTTAATATCGCATACAAGATCATATCCAACGTACTGTGTGAACGTCTCAAACCATTCTGCAACACACTAATCGGCACGTACCAGTGTGGCTTCCCGCCCGGCAGATCGACTATTGAACAAATTTTCACACTGAGGTAAATCCTGGAACAGACCAATGAATTTCAAGTCGAGACTCACCACCTATTCATCGACTTCAAGGCCGCATATGATAGCATACATCGTCAGGAGCTTTGTGTGGCGATGTCCGTATTCGGGATCCCGGCAAAACTGATCCAGCTTTGTAGCGTGACGCTGGAAAACAAGCGCTCCAACGTGCAATTTGGAAGTAGGAGACGCACTATCATGTGACTTCTTTAATCTCGTGTTAGAGCAGATAGTACGCAGAGCAGGTGTCAACCCGGAAGGCACTATCTTCAACAGATCCGTCCAGCGTGCCGTGATAGAGGCTTTTACGGCGATTGAAGAACAGGTGAAATTTGTTGGCCTTGTAGTAAATGAGGATAAGACTAAATACATGCTATCAACAAACAAACAAGCATCTGTCCACCACCTAGGACAGAACGTCACTATTGATAGCAACAATTTCGAGGTAGTTAAGGAGTTTATCTACCTCGGAGTAAACATGAACTCCACAAATGACATCCTAGTGGAGATCCGGCGATGAATTACCCTAGGAAACCGCTACTACTTCGGTTTGGCAAATCAATTGGGTTCAAAACTCCTAACTCGAAGGACAAAATGTATGCTCTACAGTACCCTTATCCTGCCAGTTCTGCTTTATGGCGCCGAGTGCTGGACGATAAGCAGGAAGGGAGAGCTGATACTGGGCTCCTTCGAAAGAAAAATTCTTCGGCGGATTTTTGGTCCTGTGTGCGAGGAGGGCGAATGGAGGAGAAGATACAACCGCGAACTCTATGAGCTGTACCAAGATGTGGATGTAGCCCAAAAGGCCAAAATACGTCGACTACATTGGCTCGGCCACATCAAGCGAATAGACAATAATGCTCCAGCTAAGAAGATCTTCGAATCCCAGCCGCCAGGTTCGAGACGACAAGGAAGACCGAACCTCCGTTTCAAAGACCAAGCCATCGCGGATGCCAGAGCCCTTGGTCTTGATAACTGTAAGCAACGTGCCCGAGATCGCAGAGGATGGAAGGCTACAGTGTCTCAGGCAGAGACTCTTCACGGGTCGGGAGCCCGTTAAGTAAGTAGTAAATTTATGTTGTAAGGAACTAACTTTAGTTTGTTACCTTTTGTTTTTTAACTCGTTAACACTTTGCTCAGGTGATTATGTTATATATTACTTTTTATTTTTTTCTCCTAGTTAACTAGTTCGAATGGTTTTATTCTACGTAATCTTCTAACTAGATTGTTATTATTAAGAAGTCCGACTACTTCTAAATTAGAATAGTTGCGAAGCGTACCTTCATGTCTTCTTGCGACCTTCCTGACCTCATCCTCTACCATTTCAATTTTTAGATCCCTATGTAGATCAGCGTTACGTATGTACCATGGCGCATTAACAATATTGCGTAGTTCTTTATTTTGAAAGCATTGTATTCTTTGTAAGTTCGTCTTGCTTATGCACCCCAAAGCTGAAGGCCATATGTCCATATTGGAGAAGTAGTTTATTATATATTGAGAGACATGAATACTTGCCAATTAGCTAATACATTTTTTTGTATCGAATGTTTAGTTCGTCATGATTTTTCTTGACATGAGTTCTCCAGCGCAACTTCGCGTCTAAAGTCATGCCTAAGTACTTAGCTGAGTTCGAATGCAGAACTACTTTGTTATTTATGTACACAGGTATGTGTTGTACGTTTTTATTAGTGAAGTTAACATGGATTGACTTCAGTTCATTTAATTGTATTTACCATTTTTTGGTCCATTCAGATATTTCATTTACTGTCCTTTGTAGTTTTTCGGTAACTTCCTGCACGGTTTTTCCGACAGCAAGTACAGCAGTATCACACAACATGAAGATCGTTGAACGGGTATTAGATGGCCGACTGTGGAAAATAATATGACTATCTGATGAACAGTGTGGGTTTGTCTCGGGTAAATCAACAACAGATGCAGTCCAAAATATAAGGATCAAAATGGAAAAACATTGTGATTCCTTAAAGGACTTGCATATGGTGTTGGTTGATTGAAAAAGCCTTTGATAGACAACCAAGAGATTTCTTATGGGTGGCGCTAAGATAACGAGGAGTTCCAGAAACCTTCGTGCGCATGATCATGAACATGTATGAGGGAGCAAGAACAAGAGTAAGAAGTCCCGCAGGAGTCATCGAAGAGTTCCCATTCAAAGTCCTTACACACCAGGGAAGCGTGCTCAGTCATTTGCTATTATGTCAGTCTTTGATTATCTGTTTGAAAGAAAAGTGACGGACCCCAAAGTGCATCAGTTATTCTTTGCTGACGATGGAGCTATCATAAGTGAAGATCAAACGTCCCTGCAACGAGCACATTTTGTATGGGTGCATGTTTTGGAGGGAAATGGGTACCGTATTAATTCAAAGAAGACAGAGTATCTGTGCTGCCCGTTCTCTGATCCACACCGGACTATTCCAGACATTTACTTGAATGGAAAAGTGCTTCCCAAATGCGAAAAGTTAAAATATCTGGGAGCTATGATCAATAGCGAAGCAACTTGTAATGATGACATCAATCATCACGTAAGAATAGGGTGGAAGAACTTTATAATTATTGAAATGGGAAGTATAGATTTGTTGAACCATACCCATTATGTGTTCTTCGGTTTTTATGCAATTGACAAGGAATGGATTAAGGGTTTTCTTAAGTGATGTTACCAAAACACCTCGGCCACTTATGAAAGTCTATTTTCCTGTTCAGCGCTAAGAGCAAAATTCGATGCATCAGTTGTGATATCGAAGGGTTTATTATAATCGGGGTATAACAACACTAAGTCCTTATAAATGAGTGAATTTTTTATTTTGTTAAAATTCAACTTTAGCAGGATTCGTTTTTATGCCTATATTATTCGAGGAATTCTTCTTGGGATTTAAAGAAATCATATTTCTCAACCTGAACTTTTATGTTTGGTTTGCTCAAGGTGTAAAACTTGCTCGATGTGTTAGTGTATTGAACTTCATCCCCACTAAATATGATGTCATCGATGTGCACCACGATTTTCTGATACACTTACGCAGTATATCGTCAGGTGTCGCTAGAAAATCGATGGAGCGTTCTTTAGTCTAAATGGCAACCTTATAAATTCGTATTTGCCAGGGTTGATAGTTGAGGTTAGGTCACACTTAAATCAATGTAGATGACGCCATAGGGGTTATGCCTCGCATACTGTAGAAGCTGTGAAAAACCTATGGATTTCCACCCGTTTACGAATTTGTGTAGGTTATTTACAGACGCGCCTGAAAGTTCTGGAAAAAAATATCTTTCAAGTATAGAGTGACCAGATAATAACAATAGGAAAAGAAATTTAAATAAAGCAATACTCGTAATGGTTCGAGTTATCAAATTAATTCTAGCTTAATTTTGAAACTATATTCATGCCAATATGTATGGAATAGCAACATTTCCAGCGCCCAATTAGCGAACTCACGGCATTGTCTATGGTCGTCCGGCTTCACTTCTTGCGTCAGCACAATCTTATACGGGTGTAAGTCCAAATCCAACCGCAAAATTGACTCTCTGGCGATGTCTAATTCAGCTGATCCGTGCCGAATCGACATTTTTGGGTCTTCTTCGATACTTGCCGCTACGGCGGCTATGTTTTCTTCACTTCGCACCGATCTCTTTCTGGTTGGTGGCTTAAGCTTCAAAAGGTATTCACGCTCAAACTTTTCCACGGTGCGACGAATTCCCTGCGCACTGTAGCCATGATGACGACCGATCTCATGACGAAATTCACGTTGCGTACGAGTATTTACAACTGAGCCGGAATTTCGATAATATTTTTTAATAATTTCTACACGTTCGGGGAAGTGTTAAGCGATGCATGATGAAATGGCAGTCCTTCGAAATATTTTGACAGCTGGAAGTCATTGGTATCTTTAACAGCTGCTGAAACATAACAATTGGAAAAACTATTATTACTATCTGGTCAACCTTTACTTTGTTTCTAATTTGCCACAGCGCTGGGCAATGACACTGAAAATGTGGAGTGTCCTCATTCACATCTTCATGACCACATCCTCTGCACAGGTCATTTGTGCTGATTCGCATTTTGTTTGTATGATATCTCAGCATGTTATGGCCGGTTATAACATCCACAAGAGAGGACAAAGATTTCCTGTTAATTTATGAGATTCTTTCGGTTGCAGCACAGCAGTCAAGTATACTTCACTCTCACTAGTATTTTGTTCCCAATAGCCTGATTAAGTTCAAGTAACTGGATAGTCCGAGAACTTTGGAGTAGATCATTAGATGGGTGCCGTTGATTCGTTGACTGGTAGTTGATTTTCGTAGCACTCTTTCATACTGGAGATAGAAGTTACGAATGGTCTTGCAATATCTAGTCCGAGAGTTACTCATATCTATAGGTAGTCAGTGCATATATGTACATACATATATATGTGCCCCGTCAGTTTGGGTTTCTAGCTTTCAATTTGGTATATTTATTTATTTAAAACTTAATACAAGCATTGAAGACTTAAAACTAAATAGTTCTATAACTAAATAAACTAAACTAAACTAACTTAACCTGAACTAAGTAAAACTAAACCTAGTGAAAATGAGAGATGACTGATCATAGTATGGTAGGGCATTACGGAATGTGCTTTTGCTCTTATACATTAAAGTCAAAAGCGTGCGTCGCATCATTTGATTTGCGCAGCATTCTTGGTTCTTTGTAACGATAGTCAGTGCGATAAGGAGATATACGGAATAGAGGAACAGACCTAAGGTTGCGGGGATTAGTATTGAGTGAAATCGTTTGAAGCAGGGCGGGACAGTCAATGTTACCAGATAATACGAGTATCTGATGAATGAGAAATGTATCGGCAACATCACGTCGTTTTTTCAATGACTGAAGATTAATCAGTCTAAGACGATCCACATGGGCTATGGGAGACCGTACCTGGCTGGTATACTCGGGGAGTGGTGAGATTTTGTTACGTAAGGGTAAGAAAAGTCTTTTGACCAGCGTTTCACAAAGCTAAGTGCTGAGTTGGCATTATGACATTGTCGATTAGTGATTGAAAGTTTAGTTCACTATTGCAGACAACACCCAAATAGCATGCTGATATTAGTAAAAGGTACAGGCTCGTCACGAATGAAGTTTATTATTAAGCTCTATGAAATTTGTATTACACCAGATAGAGAAACTATTTAGATCGTCCTGCAGAAGGCGAGAATCAGCTGGAGATGATATAAGTCTAAAGATTTCCATATCATCGGCATAAACCAAAATATCGGAGCTCCGGGTGATATTTTCGGCATTACTTATTGTAAAGATGAAGATCAATGGTCCAAGATGGCTGCCTTAAGGGATCTCGATGTGACTATGAGAGGATTCGATAATGAAGATCTAAAACTAACTGTAGGTGGTTCATTAGGTATGATTTGATCCATGAGATGAACCGAGGTTGGAATCCAAGGGCATTTAGCTTGAGAAGAATAACTTGGTGAGGAATTTTGTCAAAAGCCTTACTGAAATCTGTGGCGACGACATCATCTTCATTGCCATCTTCCAAACCATTCAGTGTACTAGACTTGTGGTTGTTGACCTGCCTTCAAGGAATCCGTTTTGCTTTGTGGAGAGCATTGGCTTACTATGAAAGGACATTGCATCATATACTGTGCTCTCGAAAAGTGTGGGTAGGCATGAGAGCTTAGCAATTGGACGATAATTAGAAATTTTACTCTTGAACGCTTTTTTTTATGGATAGGTCTAATGTAAGCGTCTTTCCATAATTGAGGGAAAATGGTCGAAGGTCGAAATATAATTGCTCTCATAGACTTTGGAATTGTAGGCGTCGGATGAGAAGATAAGGTTAAGTTGCCTATTTAAGTTGTTTCGGATGCCAATTATTTGGAATAGGCCAGAGTCAAAGAGACGATCAGTTAGCAAGATGGGGATATAATGAGACTCATCATCTAATTCAGACCTTTGGAAGTGGGAAAATGACGTCATCACGTGGTCCATGTTGGTAAGGCCCAATTGGTTGAGATGGGTGTATATAGCAACACATTATGAAGGGATAGCACTTGGGTATGCATATCTTGACACATACAAACTTGAAATTGGCGGTGTGCGAACTTTTGAAAAAGGTACATAGATTCTAGGCGACTGTGATGCGAGTACCGCAGCAGTGTGCGAATAATTCGCTGTTGTTGATATTGGGGTTAGATTTATTTCTTTCAAAGCAAAAATATCGTTAGGCAGTTTTTTAGAGTTTCGGAATACGTCGCGGGTTTTGATGCGTAGTCTCTGAAATTTTGACGCAGGTTTAGAGGTCGAGGCACGTTAAAGGTATTAGAGCATAAGACTGTGCCGGAGCAGTGGTTAGGGACAATAATATTTATTGAAGGTGGGAATAGATTCTTTGAAGTTGGGAAGTTCTTTTAGAGCTGAGATAGTAGTCATATGAAGACAAGTCTTCAGAAACCTTTTGCGGTGAGATATTAAATGCATCAGATAGTTACTGTAAATACGTAGTAAACTAAGTGAGTCAGTGGGAAGACCTTCTTTATGAATGACGTTTGTTTTTGTGTTAAATCGATGCAAATAGAGTCGGGTTTATTGTAGAACGCGATTAGGACTTTATTATAAATTCTGTGGTCCCTTAACCGTGATAGGCTCTAGCGACTTTCGATTGAATTAGCGGAGAAAAGGGGGAGCAGGATTGGCTGAAGGGTTTCGGTTGTAAGTGAAGGGTTTCGGTTGTTAGTGCGAAGAGAGGAAGTTGAAGAGGTTGCAAGCTAGAGGTCAAAGAACGAGCGGTTGACGTTAGATTTGTTAAGGATATGGGATGGCGTGAAGTTGGGATATTTGGGAGAGGTATCTGGGGGTATGGCAGCTGTTGGCTGTTTGGGGCTAAAGTTAGGATGTTTTAAGGGTACTTAGGCGGAAGTTAAGGAGTAGTCTCGTTTTAAATTGCCAATTTGAAATGGATCAAAGTTGATGTTGTTGGAGGGATGGGAGTGGGGGAGGAAAGAAGGTTTGGAAGATTTAATTATATTAGGAAGGAATAGGGCGGGGAGTACGGGGTACAAACTTAGGGCTAGAATTAGTACTATATTTAAGGGGTGATTAGGGAATTCGTCATTAGTAGATTTGGAGACGAGTTCTTTAATTCATGTTAGCTTCATATCAATATTTTGAAAATTGACTATTATATTTTGACTATTAAGATCATCTATACTTTTTATTAGAAAGTCAAACTTCGAGATCTAGTCAATAACTTTTTGATCTGCAAAGCCATGTTATTCAATTTAGAGTCCATCGATTCTTTTAAGCACTTTATGGCCAGCATTACATAGGAAGGGCTTTCCTTACATCCACTGCAGACAAACTCGAAATATTTAATGTACTCATTTAGGTAGGTCAGGAATCATTTGTCAAGCCCAATGCATGTAGAATGGAATGACTTGCCTCCAAATTTCACTGCAAGTAACCAATTCAGTTTTTTTTTAATTTAATTCACAATAATCACAACACTTATCTATAGTTTGTAGTGGGTCAATATAATCTCCAACACCTCTGTAGGGGTATTGAGGGATCTGAGATATTTTTGGATACGATCTCTAGGAATGTAAGGTCCTCGTACAAAAAGCTTAGCTTTTGGTCTGGTTAGGCCTAAGATTTAGTTCTTGTCGACCGGAGCTTTAGTTCTTGACATTAAGTCTTGAAGCCATATAACAGTATGTCACAAGTCATCAGTTTGAACCCTTAAATAGTATTGTGGGTACCGAAAAGTGGGAGGGGTCCAGTATTTTTGAAGATGGCTTCATTGGAGGATTGCCATAGCCTACTACAGCAACTTGTTGGCCGTTTACGGTTAGCAGAGAGAATCTGGTTTTTTTTCAGGTATTTGAAACCACTGGTGAAAGGGTGTCGTTAAGCCTGGATCTTTTGAACGTACATACCTTCAGTCGGCCGGAGATTGGGTTGCGAATCCGCACTCGTGCTAATTGCGGGCACCCTGATTCTTTCTGAGATAGGGATGGAGAGCAAGAGGCTCTCCTTCCCCTTCCCGGCCAGTCTTTTAGAAACAGTTCTAGAGTTGGGCGTTTGTTTTGTGTTGTCCTTACGTTTGTCCGTGGTAGTTTTTGGTATCGTCCGAAATCTTTGTCTCCTTTTCCGCGAAGGTATCAGGATTTATTTTGTTCAGTCGTCGGACGATCCTCACTGTGTACCATTTTTGCTTTCACAGTATCTCGTGTTGGTTGAGAGCTGCCATTGGCTTGCGTCTACCGGTGGCTCTAGAGACAGTGGCTCTTTGCACAAAACAGAAAACACCTGGCAGGACCTTTACGACTGTCCTGCTGCTATCTGTTATTGAGTTTTTCTTCGAGATTTCCTGACTACAATCGCCAGGTTAAAGAAAGGTACCTGAATTCAAATTTTATGCCGAGCTGAGGCCCGGGATGTTTTCCGAATACAAGTTCTCGTCTTTCACCTTACAAGGAGCTGTCTTCTCACCCTCCAGGCCCGTACGTGCATGTGACTAGATGCAGCGTCTGGCCGGTAAGTTCGGTAGCCCCATGGTTGGTTCATGTGGTCGTTCAATCTCCGTTATATCTGTTTTTGGATGAGAAGAAGTTGTCCGTGATCTCCTGGGTTGATTTTTATCAAATACGCAGGGACTATCTCCCATTTCGCCAGACATGTACGAGCAAAAGGCTCGATGCATCATCTGGTTGAAAAGTTTGATGCTTCCCCAGTGGTATACTTTGGTGAACTGGTTGATGCGGCCAAGCCTACCCTCAAATGGAATAGTTTTTGCCAATACGGCGCAGGTGGCCTCATCAATCTCTTAGCATCATCTACAGAAGCAGCTTCCGTCGGTGTACAAGCACCAGGTTTATTTTTCATTAGGCGCTGTTGCTGCAGATAGGCACGTGCGTTATGTAGCCTCTGTCAGTTCGTCCCATCTTTTAGTGCCTAGTTTTTTGATAGTCATTCTGTAGTTAGAGATTATATTCTATCTTGAAGACGATGACAATCCAGAGAAGTTAGCGACGAAGCAGCTGTCGCTGACATCAAGAGACATGTTCTCCATGCCAGCGTCAGTCGCTCCATTGCTTTCAACTTTCCATACCCCAAGATTGGCGAAGTGGTTGAGGGGAAGATTTTGTTCTTCTGTCATTTGTTCTCTTTCTGTTTTTGCATGGGTAATTATGGAGTCTGAGTAGTCTCTTTTATTTTCTTCGATGAGCGTTGTTCATATTTGGTCCCAAGAGTATCGGGGAAGGGGGGTAAAATAATGCTCTCACCTTAACTAAATGAAAAAATGATTATCGTTCATTCAAATGAATTATTCGAAAGAGGAGAAAAATCTGTTTTCCTTTTATTTCCACCACTTAAATTTAAAGAGCTGTTAAAGAAAATATGGACCCCAAAAAAGAACTTAAATCAAAACCGCAGAAGATTTGCAACAGATTTGAGGGTGGCCGTGGTGTAGTGGTAACATCATTGCTTGTCACGCTAAAGGTTCACGGTTCGAATACTGATGTCAATAATCATCTATTTATTTCGCATGAAATAAAATAAAAAGTCGATCAATTGCGAAAGCTTATGTCAACTCTACTGCGAAGGCATAACACTGGCAGTATGGAGGTCATATGGCTAAAATGCAACTTGATCGTGATGATGACATCAGGAGGATGGAAAAAAATACTGTGAATCATGAGCAACGACAAAAGCAAAAACAAACAAGCTCCCCAGTTATCTGAACAGCCACCCTTGGAGTTCACTGAAACTTAATACCAGCTGAGTTTCAAACCAACTACATCAATCTGTCTTTCTCTCTGTCTCTTCCCCTTTCCTCAAAACGCCCGTGTATTCATAACCCCTTTCACACGTGCAAATTATAAAAAAAAAAAAAAAAAAAAAACAGAAAGGCATGCACTTGCTCGATGCAGTCAACATCTTAAAAAAAGAGAAAAAAATAGATGAAGTAGGAAAGCAAGTGGTATCCAATAGAGCACTTCCACTCTCTATGCTGACATTTGACAGCAAAGAGAAAGCAGAAAATATATACAAACTATGCTCCATTCTTAACATGAGAGTAAAAACTGAACCACTATGAAAAACAACTGACGCAATATCACAGTGCAAGAAGTATCAAGGTTTTAACCACACGCAGAAATATTGTTCGCGTGAAGCAGGATGTGTCCGATGTGCCGAAAAACACTTAACACAAAATTGTACTGCAAACAAACATACACCACCCAACTGCATCAACTATAGAGAATGTCAGGTAGCCCAAGAATTACAAAAAATCAGAAACCAGCAACGAAAATCACAAATACAAAAGAAAAGGATAGTAGAAAAGGAGCTACCCCATCAAACAAGGTCAAACAACATAACAAATAGTAAAACAGTGGCCAAAACATACGTTGAAATTATTAAACAAAATCTAAATAAATTACCAATACAAAACAACACACAAAAGAGTATACTAAGACGTTAATTAAAAGGAAACAACCTACTAAAGTAATTAGTAAACACCAAGAATCCAACAAAGTTGTGAGACACCACGATAGCCAAATGCTCGAGGAAATACTTAATATGGTAGATAAACCATACGACTTGAAGAACAAAAAGACACAAATAATAAAATGTTTGAAAAATTCAAGCAATTAGACAAGTTTATCAAATACAAAACGAACAAAGAATCAGTATGAATCATGAACTAAAAATAGTAACTTGGAATGCAAATGGGCTAATGCAACACATTGAAGAGTTATTAATTTTCTTAAACACCGAAAAAATAGATATTTGCTTAATCACAGAAAGTCAAGTAACCAGATCAACTAACTTAAACATATCTGGATATTGTTGCTATCATGCTATTTATCCAGCGGATAGGGCACTACTCGTAAAAGGCTCAATCAAACATTACGAAGACTCAAACATTTTTGTTTTTTTTTTTTATTATTTTTTTTATTACGACTGATAAATTCATTTAGTAATTTACATTTAATAGTATGTATGTATATATTTAAGGGATATAGCCCAATGGTTACACCCTGCATTAGTTTTTAGTATGTATATGTACATATATATATAAATCTGCTCGTTCTTCAAATCGTTCTTGAAATAGTTGCTAGGTCTAATGGATCTATCCTACGTAGTCTTCTGATTCTATTCGGGTTTTCTACCATTTGACGTAGTTCTGCATTTGTGTGTTGCGAGATGCGCTGCAGATGTTTTGTTGCAGCATTGGTCTCTATGGAGGTTATCATTACGCACGTACCAAGGCGCATTTGTAATACACCTCAATATCTTATTTTGGAATCTCTGTATAATTTCGTAGTTAGTTTTCTTTGTACAGCCCCAGAGCTGTATTCCATACATATGGGTTTTAGAATTTGCTGATATATGAGCAATTTGTTGTATGTGGAGAGTTCAGAATTTCTTCCTAGCAACCAATACATTTTCCTGAATTTGATATTTAATTCTTCCTGTTTCTTTTTGACATGCTCTTTCCACTTTAGTTTAGCATCCAGAGTCATTCCTAAATATTTCGCCGTGTTTGCATATGGTATTTGATGTGAATTTATTGTAATTGGTATCACACTTATATTTTTAGTTGTGAAGTTAGTGTGCGTTGACTTTGATTCATTTAGGTTTATTCTCCATTTTTTTGTCCAGTTGAGTATTTCATCAGTTCCTTTCTGTACTTTTCTACTGCATCACTTCCCGTTGCCAGAATTGCAGTATCATCTGCAAATGTTGCTATGCTTCCTTCGGTTGGTTCAGGTAAGTCTCTTGTGTAGAGTAGGTAAAGCACAGGACCTAGGACACTACCTTGAGGAACCCCTGCCGCTATTTTCTTAAGTTCCGAGTACTCTTCTTCATATTTCACTCTAAAATGGCGTTCAGAGATATATGATTTAAGCACCGAGTATAATTGTTTTGGTAGATCCCTTTGCAGTTTAAACAGTAGCCCCTTATGCCAGACTTTGTCAAAGGCTTGTGCTACATCCAAAAATATGGCTGAGCACACTTTTTTGCTTTGTATGCTATTTTATACTGTGTTTACGATTCTATGGAGTTGTTCGATTGTAGAATGTCTTTCACGAAACCCGAATTGATGTGTCGGTATGAGGTTTCTTTCTTCAATGACGAGCTGTAGTCTTCTAAGAAGCAACTTTTCGAATATTTTAGCAGAGAAATAGGACGATACGATTTTTTATCATTTGCCGGTTTTCCAGTTTTATGTATCATTATTATTTCCGCTACTTTCCACTGTCGTGGAACATAGTTTATTCTAAAAGCTGCATTTATAATGTATTGTATCATCCGCAGTGCTTTTTCAGTGAGTTGTTTAATGACATCACCAGTTATAAGGTCATACCCCGGTGCTTTTTTGGTATGCAAATCCCTCTTTATGACATCTTTTAATTCTTGCAGTGATACTGGATGGATTTCAAGATTGTCATTTTTGCGCACTAAAAATATGCTTTCATCTGAAGATTGTCTAGGAAGTGGTTGAAAAATTTGCTCGAGATGTTCTGCAAAAAGTTTCGCTTTACTTTTAGCACTTATTGCCCACGTATTGTCATCCTTCTTTATTGGGTGCGTGGAAAGCTGAGGTTGTTTTAAGTTTCTTGTGGCTTTCCAAAGCGAGTAATCAGTATGTTGGGTTGCTGTTAAGTTCTGTAGATATGCGCTCACTGATTCGTTTTTCACTTCTTTAATTAGCAGCTTAAGTTCGTTGCATAGCTTATTCAGCACTTGTTTGTTCTCGGGTGTGCGATTCCTTTACCATGTTTTACTTGCTTTGCGTTTCTTTTGCACAAGTTCTCTAACTCTGATTGGATATGTTATTTTTTTTACCTTTATTATTGTCTTTTGGTGAACTTTCCCATGCTGATAGTTGTATGATTTCTGTAAGCTTATCTACTTCTTCTTCTATTTGCTTGCTGTTTATTAGAGGTACTTGTAGGTCAATTCTCTTACCAATTAGGTATCTAAAGAAGTCCCAGTTTGTTTTTTTATTTGTAAGTTTTGTCTTAAGAGTTATCTTTTCGATTATAGTTTGGCTCACCGTCATTATGACAGGGGAATGGTCTTATGAAAGCCCTTCATAATCTTCCATGTATATGTAGTTTTGAGATATGCCTTTCGTGACGAAAATATCTATAAGATCAGATATCTTATTTGGGTCTTTTGGCCAGTAAGTAGGCTTTTTTCCACTTTTAAAATCACATTTCAGTGTTTGACCTGCTTCAAGTAGTTGTCTGCCTTTTGGGTTTGTTAGCCTGGAACCCTAAAAGGTGTGTTTGGCATTAAAGTCTCCTCCAATGATGAATTTTCGCCCAAGTATTTGAAATTGGTTTAAATAATCCTCTCTTTTTAACTTATGTTTCGGTGGGCAATATATTGCTGAGATTTTCCACAAGTTATTGTGGCTCATTTCTACGCCTATTGTAGTAACTTGTAAGTACTCTTCCTCTATTGGTATGTCTTGATGATGTTTTATGTTTTCTTTAATAAAGATCGCTGAACCTCCTCTTGCTCTGTTTGCAGGGTGAATGGCATGGTAAAACTTATATCCCTTGATGTTAGCGTAAGAAGATGGTGTAAAGTGGCTTTCGGATATAAGGAAGATATCATTCTTTTTATCAGCAAGAAATATCTCTATTTCTGCTAACTGTTGTTTGAGCCAGTTTTGCTGGTCATTACTTTAAATTCTTTTTGTTAATTTTTGCTTCAAGATTTTTTAAGTTGCTAAAAATCTTATTGTTGGTTTCATACTGTTCTTTAATTTTGATGTTTATAGATTCAATGCTTCTCAAAATATCTTTAAGAATCTTATTGCCATCATTTTCATCAGCTGGTTTTGTTTCTCGTGCTATTTTTGCATATGTATGTACGTTTTGTTCTACTTGTAGTTTTTGTTCGTGTGAAGTCGTATCATTTTCTGTCTCTCTTTTGGATCCAGGTAGTCTGGCTTGTGTAGTTTTACGCGTGTTATTTCTAATTTTCTGTAATTCCTTGGCAACTAAGCAGCCTCGATAGTTTGCAGGATGTTGACCATTGCAGTTGGCACATTTTGGGGAAGTGTTTTTTTGAATTGGGCAATCTTCAGCAAGATGCTTGCCGGCGCATTTAATACACTTTGGTTCACATGAACAGTATCTTTGTGTATGATTTTATCCTTAAGAATGCTTTGTATTTTATATATATTTTCCACTTTCTCATGGCTCTTGAAAGTGAGCATAAATAGGGGTAATCCTTTCTTGGTGGTTTGGTTGCCTTCCTTTCTAATAACGGATTCTTTTTTTAGTATGTTTACTGCATTAATTATTTTAAAGTTTCTTTGCTTTAGGTCATCTATTATGTCTTCTTTGGGACATGTCGGATGGAGTCCTCTGGCCATAACCTTAATTGGTCTTTCAATTTTTATTTTCGTAAGTGAACCACGGGATATTTTCCTCGTTTAATTTGTTTGCTAGATTTCGGTAGGTATCCGAGTCGGGTGTGTTTATTTTCCAAATATCGTTTTTTAGTGCTACGATTTTAAATTCTTTCTCAGTAACTGATTTCATTAAAGCATGGATTTTCGCGTAATTGGTTATACCCTCAATATTTATTGGAGGGGGAGGAGATTCTCTCTTTGGTTTCGAGCCGGCTCCAATAGATGCCATGTTTGCTAAATCACCCACGATTTCTGGTGAGGGGTTGGCCTTTCGTTTTTTGGATTGCCTTTTTTTCAGAAATCCAGTTTGTTTCCCTTTCGAGTTCCTCTTCATCAGTGCTGAGATGCATCTGATTAGTGGTGCTAGTTTCAGTACTATTTGCTGATTGTGCTTTAATTGTAAATTCAAGCTCTTCATTCTCCTTTTTTAGGAAAGTAATTTCACTGCTCAATCGCAAGAATTGTTGTTTTAATTCTTCAAGCTCTTTTTTAAATCATAGTTTTCTTTTCGAAGAAATGAGTTCTTATTTTGAGTTGGAGTATTTTCCTTATCGCTGCCTCCACCAGGCGGTGGCGTTCGGCCTGGTCCAATATTATTGGGTTAAAATCTACTTATTTTATTACAATAAATTAAATTAAATTTATTATATATTATTATTTAGACTCAAAAATTGAGGAAGAAAAATTGCAAGCTCCAACCATAAATGTACACGTATTAAACAAAATAAAAATTAAAGTATCTGGAATAAACTGCCCACTAAAACATAATCTAAAAAAAACGACTATATATTGGATTTTTTCAAACATTGGGAAGTTGCTTTATAGTTGGAGATGGCTTTAATGTCAAAAATACCTTTTGGGGCTCAAGACAAACGAAGACCAAAGGTAGGGAGCTATATTCAGCAGGATGAGTATGAAATTGTGATTTCCATTCAAATGCTATGCTAACGCTATCAGAATAAAATCCCAGACCTAATAGACTTCTATGTAGGAAAAGGAATATCTGATAACTACATTTATGTAGAAAATAAAGATGTTATGTCGCCAGATCATTCCCCTGTTCTTATGACGATTATTGTTAGTGTACTGAAAACTGAAAGTCATCCGCATCTTATAAATCATAAAACAAACTGAATCCTATTCAGGCAAACATTTGAAGATAGCATAAACTCGTTAAAAACCTAATTTCAACAAGAAGAAGATATTGAGCTATTTACTACAATTATCCAGCAAGCAGGAAAGATAAGCACTCCTATTTGACAAAAATGAGGAATGTATACACAACCTACCTATATGCAGTTAAAGAATTGGCAAAGAATCCGAACACCTAAGAATAAAAAGATTCTTAACGCATTGTGCAATGAACTCAAGAGGCTTCCAAAAATTGTAAAGAAAGAATCAGTTAGCAGATACTAGAATAATCTATCAGCCCATAAGGATACAGAATATTCGCTATATAAAGCTGTGAAACCCTTAAAATCACCAGCAAAACAAGCACCTCCCATTAATCAAGAAAACTGGTCTGGGAAAAAATTCCAAAGAAAAGGTTAACCTCTTCGCAGATCATCTGCAGGAAACCTTCCAACCATTTCCTCGACAGACGAAAACCTATTTCTGCAGCCTCGAAATGATCACAGGAACATACAGCACGTCACAGGAATGTACAGCATTACAAGATCTCAAATGTGAAATTAAAAGTAACATAAATGCAAAAAAAACACCGGGCTATGACTTGATAACTGGACAAATACTTAAGGAGCTCCCGGATAAAGCTAATCGTAAACTATTACATATAATTAATGTAGCAATCAGGGTAAAGTATGTTCTGATGCAATAGAAGGTGGCAGTAGTAATCATTATTCAGAAACCAGATAAGTCGCTAAATGAAAAGAAATCGTATAGACCGATTTCGCTCCTATCCGGTATTTGAAAAACTGCTTCTGAAAAGACTTAAACCATTAATAGAAGAAATAAATCTTGTACATTCCCACCAATTTGGGTTTAGAGAGAAACACTCTACTGCACAATAAGTGCATAGAAATCTCGCGTACAGTAGAAAAAGCACTTGAGAAAAAACAAATCTGCTCAGCCATCTTTCTAGACGTAGCACAAGTGTTTGATAAAGTCTGGCATCTAAGATTAGAATTTAAACAGCAAAGAGATCTCCCTGAAGAGTTCTACTTGGTTCTTAAATCTTATATCGTAGATCTTTACTTTCGAGTAAAACATGACGATGAATACTCTAACTTAAAGAAAATATCTGCAGGAGTTCACAAGGAAGTGTCCTGGGACCAATCTTTTATCTCCGTATAAACCTATCGCAGCAGGAAGAAGCTTGACGACTTTCGCTAAATCGCATTAAATCTGTAACTGATTGGAAAAAAAAATGGAGAATTAAACTTCATGCAACTAAATCTATCCAAATGAACTCTACAAATAGAAGAATAAATACTGTAAAAGTTAATATTAATGGAAAGAAGTTCCGTACGCAAATACTGTTAAACATTTGGGTATAACACTTGACGCCAAACTCAGATGGAAGGACCTTGTTAAAAAGAAAAAGAGAGGAGCTAAATATTATACTCAGAAAAATGCATTGGTTAGTGCGAAGGAATTTCCAGCTATCAATTGTCAACAAACTGCTATTATACCAGCAAGTTCTGAGACCTGTATGGACGTATCGGATACAGCTTTGGGGCTGTACCAAAAATCAAATCTAAAAATGATACACGCATTCCAAAACAAAGTACTAAGAGGCATTGTATATATTGGTATATAAGAAATGACAATCTACAAAGGGATTTAGAAGTAGAGAATATTAGTGAAATTATTAAAAAAAAATGCATTTAGGCACTACCAACTACTTTAAGATCATGTTAATCCTCAAATACAATACATGGTGGAAGAAAACACCAATACTATTAGGTCGTATGACTTAATTTCTTAACGAAAATCTAGATATAAATATAAAAACATAGCCTTATTATATATACATACACAGGTATATCTATAACCTGCAAATACAATTTAAGTACACTTAGTCACAAAATTAACATCGGGGTCAGCTAATGAGCTTCACCCCTCCAAAATGTTAATAATCTAATATATTAGAGAAAAGTTACTGGATGAGCCTTTCTCTCAGTTGTAACAATAGGAAATGTTTACTCTTTGGGATGCTTTCCCACACTATGCAATCTACGGCCGAAAACCCCCTAGGAAGACTTTATACCCTTGACAACATCGTCGAGAAATGGGGTTGGAAGCAGAGGTAGTTTTAGTTAGGGTTAAAGTCCCACACTCTGGCTTACGATGCTTTCCACTTTCCTAAAAAAAATAAAAAAAAAACTTAAATTTAATAAAATTGTTCGAAATAATTTCAATTGTATCTTTACTTCGAAATTAACTTTCATTAAAGTATTTACCAAACTAATTTCTATTTTCACTTATTTTTAAAATTTTCATTTCCAAAACTCTAATATATTCTTCAATTTGCACTTACAATTTTTTTTTCTTGAACTCTAATAAATTCTTCAAATTTGTTTTCACTTAAAAATGTTCTTTTCTTATATTCATTTAATAACTTACAATACTAATAATAACTGGATTGATGAGTTGTTCTTTAAATTCAACGCTACGGGATCTATAACTGCTGAAGACCAGGTAACCGGGTGGTGCGGCTAGCTCTAACGAGCTTCCGCTTCGTCCTTCTACACAAGTGTAGGGCTACTACGGGGTCATTTATAGAGTTTTTAGCACTGTATTTCACGTTTTTTTACTCGCCGGGTTAGTGCTACTTGAGGACCGTTTATCCCGAAAAAAAAACCAATGTTATTCAAATTAAATGCATACTTCTCTGTGGTCCCTGCTCGGGCGCCAATTAATTGTTACTTTTCCTTAAAAGCAACACTAGAACTAACGGGATGCATTTTTTTGTAGTTATCATTCTTGTTAATATATTTTTATCAAAGTACATAATGCAATTTTTAAATAATTTCTTGGAAGCCGATATTATCTATTCCATTCTCTAATTAATCCTTTCCTTTGCGTAGGCAAATAGGTTTTTTTTTCGTGCTGTTTTTGTTTCCTCATTTTTTCTGCATTTGCAAAACGCACCTCTTTTGGAACAAAAGCAATGGCGTAAAGTCGTTATTCTCTGCACGTACATATAAGAATGTAGTAGTTGGGATCCCTGTCCCTGTTGCTGCAACAGCAGTGCAAAACGAAAAATAAAATTTAAGTGAAAAACAAAGGGAAATGGTCTCGAAAAGTTTCTTGTTTGCTTCTACATCCAATGGTGCAATGAGAATTAGCACGCAATTAAGGAAACGTGAGGTGAATTGCTTGCTTGTTCGAGAAAAAAGAAATAAGGAAATGATCACGATATTGTGTTGAATTTTAAAGTACGAGTAGATACAGGTTGCCTTGATTTTGGCTATGCAGTTTCTCATGAGACTTAGGGAATGTTAATTAAGAAAGACTGATATGCAGGATTTATCAAGTAGGAATTAAAACTGTATGGAATGAAGTAGGATGTGTACATGTGTATGCAGCTGAGCTCATTAGTAGCAATAGAGCCTTATCCACGCGCTAAATAGCAAAAAAAAGAAATTTGCATGCAATTCTATGTGAATCTCTCTATGACTACCAAATTTTTCAATTATATGCAAAAGCTACGAGTACATGGAAATTAAAGTCAGCTGCAACTTATTTCAGAAATTCAAGTCTTTTTTTTAGTTTTCACTGCATATACGATTTACAGTATCTCTCTGGAATAAAAATTGATTCTAGGGAATTTAATGAAAGTTACATCAACGCCCATCCTTCTTTGTATGAGTTTTCATATTATCAAACACCATTCGATGTGAATCTCAATATCAGTTCAATTATTTTTTGGTAAAAATATAACAAATGTTAGAGAAAGAGCAGATCAATTTCAGAATGTAAAGAAACCGACACGCCATGCTTGGTAAGGGTTGGTGCTCTCACGGGTTTGAAGTGTGTGAGGGAATGAAGTACATGGACTTACAAATCGATCGTAAAAAGTTCTGGATAGTTCCAACGCGTATATTGACTACATATAATAATTGGGAGAATGATTTCAAAAAGCTGCATGAGTTAGTAATGAGTAGCAGTAATTCTAATTTGCTAATAACAGTCGACCAAATGCAAGATTTGGGAATAAGGATGGAATTGCGAATGGCATGCTGGGAGCAATAAGACTATCAAAAGGCACAATCTGTAATGCAAATTGCAAATTCTCCGAGCATGCATTACGGATTGTGCATTTTGATAATCTTGTTGCTCCCAGCATACCATTCGCAATTCTATCCTACTCCTACCATCCCCTAGTAGAGATCAAATTTAGACTGGAAATAGTTGCTCCTGAAGAAACTCGACACATGAAACCTCAACCCAAACTGAAAAAGAACGATTCCAAAGCAACCGTTTACAGAAGATGTCTTGACATGATATTGCAAACACAAGAGCAAATCAAAAGCAATTCAAAAAATCGAGGAAATAATCAAGGCATTGTGCCCAGTCGGCAACAACAGTGGTTTGATCAGGAGTGCAGAAGTGCACTCATTCATCATCATCATGACTTAAATTATTTCGCCATTATAGTGATAGTCGTAAAGCCAGTATAGATAAAGATGTTATGTACGAAAAAGTAATTATTACGAAATCGAAGATAGGAGGCAGAAATTCGTCACAACTTTGAAAGTTGGGTGGAAACTTAATGGTAAAAAGTGCGTTATTAATAAGGAAATAAGACAAAACATTCTGCTTGACTTAAGGCAATTGTTGACTCCAACAGTTCATACAGCTGAAGTTTTAGATGCAGCCATTACTCAACATGTAGCATTAGGTGCCCTAAGGGAACCTAAGGATCAAAGGGCAAGGATCTGGTATGATGCTTGTCGAATTCTATATAAGTACACCACCACGACGCTCTTGAATAAGCTGGGCGGGCTTGGTCCTTTAACAATTTAAGGAAGTTTTTATTTTCCACAAAAATGGATGCTTATCAGACTTAAGCAGGATTAAGAACAGGATACTCTACCGACCATATATTTGTGTTAAAAAGTATTGCAGAATCGTTTCTTGTACGAAAAAAGGCAAAATCTACGTATTTTTCGTCGATTTTAAGGCAGTCTCTGACTCTGTCAACCGAAACTCGCTATTTTATAAGCTAGATTTATTCAGACACATAGGTAGCGGTGTGAATTTGTGAAAAAAATCGGAATAGTTTAAAGCAAAATCGGGGATGAGACAAAGATGTAGTCTGTTCATTGAAGACTTAAGTAATTGTCTACAAATCGGTGTTGACTGTGCGGGATTATATATAAAGACATAATCATTTTAAAGATTTGTCTAAATTTCAAAGCTGTGTTTTTGCAGATAAACAAGATACAGGTGCAAGTATGTGGGACTCTGAATGGTATTTGGAGGGTATGAGCAACAGGAGTAAAGACACTCATCCTCCCTCTTAAATGCTCATACATCAACAGTTATCTTCTGCACTCAACTAATGGCGACCCTACCTTAATAAAAAGTGTTCTATGTCCAATATCGAATTGTGTCCTATCCTAGGTAGAAAAGGATCTTAGACTTAACGGCAACGACGAGGGCTGATGATTAAGGGGTACTTAATCAATTGATCAAGTTGAGAACTTCCGGTACCTGGGAACCTCCGATTACAATATAAGTTACTTCCGATGGTAATGCGAGGCTCTGCTATCGACGGTTATCCTTTTTCTAGCTACTCATGGAATCACAATTTGAAAAATAATCCACCGCAGTGGAGACTGGGATAGACAGTAAAAGTGATAAAAGTGGCGATCTCACTTCCATAAACTCTCTCAAAGAAGAGGAAGTCTCCACTGAGGATGACACAAGAACCTCCATCGAGACAAAAATTTGCTCATTACGAGCCAAAAGCACCGCGTGATCGTCTAAGTCGAGTCGAGTGCTTCGAATGGTTTTTAGCCTAAGGGCTCCCCACCGAAGAAGCAAAGAAAAAGCCAAAAATCCATATGGGCCCGAAAAGAGAAATAAGAGGAATCGGTCTGACCCCTCCTCCTTGGAACTCCAAAATAAAAGAATAAAAATAGCTCCCCAAATAAGAGATCAAAAGGTATACAGTCTATACCTCCAACAAATCAACGCAGGGAATAACCACACAAACTTTCAAAAGAAATATGGAAAGTTTCAGGGTCGGTATTTTGACCTCATCCTTTCCAGACATTCGTTTGACCACTCCCCATCCAAAACTCCATCTTCGAAATCATACTCGCATAGGTTGATAAATATGTGAAGCCCCTGCAATAGCGAATTGGCTTAAAGGAGCTATTTTCAAAGTTAAGCCATAGAAGGTGCCTCACTGAAGTTGGTCGAAGAGGGAGAAATCCCTCGCTACCAAATTCTTGTTGGGCAATTTCTCGATAGCCTGACACTCGATAACGAGAAAATCCTAACGGCGCTATAAGCGCAGAGTGGTAATATCCCCTTTACTGATTGGAGGAGTCATCTGTCGCGAAACTATGGCAACTCCATCGTCCTCACGATCTCAAACGACCACAAATATGCTGAGCATCTTAAGCAAGTAAGCTTCAAAGCTAATTTCCGCTTTGAGGAAATTCAACTCCATACAATGCGCTCCCTCAAGAGAGCTTATGCGTCACTAAATAAGAACCTCAAGGTTTGTCACTCTCCTATGGAGACGGCTGGTAGAAAAGAAAATGAAACTCCTAAGACCTAGAGTCTAGCTCCTTCACGCAATCCTATCAATCGTCTCGCATCTAAACCAAGCTCAAAAGGAATTAGATATCTCCATCCCTAAATCCTTATGTCTAAAAACATTACAATACTTCAATAAACCTACATCACAGAAACCCACATCCACAGTAGCTAGCAACAGGTTTATCTATAAAAAATTGGACATCACACACATTCAAGAGCCATGGTGCCTTCAAGGCTCGATAAAAGCAGCCCAGAGCTGCAATGTTAACCAATAAATATTTAAACTTCCTCCCAATCACAGAATTCATCAGTAGGGACCTAGTAGCAATACTAACAACAATACCCACTGTGAGATATTCACAAGGAGCAGTTTTTTTTTTTTTTTTTAATTTGCACGTCTTAAAGGGGATACTGTGATTTTTATAATTTGCACGTGTTAGACTAATTTTTAGGACACGGACGTTTTTGGAAACGGAAAAGACAGAGAGAAAGACAGATTGGTGTAGTTGGTTTGAACCTCAGGTGGCATTAAGTTTCATTGAACTCCAAGGGTGGCTGTCCAGATAACTGGGGAGTATTTTACTGTTTTCACTGTTATTGTCGTTGCTTATGATTCACAGTATTTTTTTTCTCCTCCTGACGTCATCATCACGATCAAGTTGCATTTTAGCCATATGACCACCCTACTGCCAGTGTTATTCCTTCGCAAGTGATCGACTTTCTTATTTATTTCATGCGAAATAATGATTGACATCAGGATGATTCTTGACATCAGGATTCGAACCGTGAACCAACAGCGTGACAAGCGATGATGTTACCAATACATCACTGCTGCATACTTCAAATGCGACCGATCTTCAGATCCACCAGAGGATGTTATAAAACAATAAGGCTATTGTGGCAAAAACAGTATCTAGCTCATTATAGAATTTGTAGAGCAAATGCTTATCATGCACAGTGGGACAGCTCATACATTAATAAAAGGGGTTAGTCTCTTTTCTCCACCTTATTAAATCAAATTTACAATTGATAAATAGGTGTAGTAATTCTATCAGATAGGAAGTACTAGATAGCCATCCCAACTGCAATCGAATCTCCAATTGGCATGCCTCAAAAGAAGCTTTCCTTCCAGATCATTTTCATATTAGATTTGATATTGAAGCTAGTAAATTCCGACTTACCAACAATCGTGTTCCTAAGCTTAATGATTGGAATTTCTACAAAGATACGCTCAGATGGTAAATTAGCAACATGACACCCTCCTTTGTTTCTACAAACATCTTGTATTAAACTGTAAAAGCACATCAGCATACGAAGCCCGTTGCGAGAAAAAAAACAGATCATTAAACCGCAACGTAACCAGGTTGATTATTGGCTTAGCTAGGAAACTCTTTAATTGAGCTAAATCCACAAATGATTGGGGTTAATATCGAACTGCCCTAAATAATTTCAATATTTTATTAGGAAATCCAAAAGGAAAACTTGGAAATCTTACTGCGAAGGTATCGAAGATCTTCAAAGAACTACTAGATTTCAGGAGGCTCTTTGCAAGGACGACAACAACAGAATAGAACTCCTAAAACAGGCCACAAACCCACTTTCTTGGATCTAAGTTTTTCAACCACTCAACAACAAACATACATAGCAACAAGCTCTGTCCACCTAATCGGTGATTACAAAGCGCATTTGTTCAATCCTTGGTGCAACTAGGAATAAATACTTTGGTTCCCTCCCTTCCTTCCTTCAGACTAATAGGCCTGACATCTTTGCTTCTAAAAATAAAGAAGAAAATAGTAGACCACCATTTCCGAGTTGACACACTCAAGAAACAGCCACTAAACAGATTCCCATTCGCCGGAGGTAAACAAACTCTCAATGCCGAAGAAATAGCATTATGCGCCTTTCTAGACATTGCTGGAGCTTTTGGTCCCATGCTTCCATTGATTCCAGCTGCAAAAGGCAGCATAGATAAACCAACTATCAGATATTTATATGTATCATGTTAGGTAGCAAGACCATTTCTGCCAAATTAGGTTACTCATCTGCTACAATTAGTACCATTAAAGACTGTCCTCAGCGAAGCATTTTATCACCTTTCCTATGGTCAATAGTTATCGACTGACTCCTGAACTACCTTAAGAACTCCGGATACATAAATCAAGGCTATCCAGATGATCTGGTCACTATAATCAGATGCATATATGAATCTACTATCACTAATCTCATGAAGAATGCCCTAGATAAAGTGTGGGCATGCTGTCAACATGAGGGGCTCAATGTCAACCCTAACAATACGATCATCATTCCCTTCACAAGAAAAAGATTAATAAATCTCTTAAATATTAAATGTTAAATACTGGTAACACACAAATTCTTTTTTCAACGAAGTCAAATACTTGGGAGTTCTAGCTGTGTTTTTGATTCGTACGGTGTTCTTATGTCTGAAAATGGTTTAGCGTCTTACATCCACGAACCAACGAGATCAGTTTCAGGTACCTGTCTTAATCATATATTTGCACGTTTTCCTAAAATAGCCCTAAATCCTTGTGCTGCAACTAATTTGGACCCGCAAATCACAGATCACTGCATGACGGGTATTGTATTCAACAGCCTGAAAAGTAAAATAAAAGACAAGTTTATTCCAGCTCGAAGAATTACCCAAATTGATTCAACTTGAGAGTTCTAGCTGTGTTTCTGATTCGTACAGTGCTCTTATGTCTGAAAATGGTTTAGCGTCTTACATCAACGAACCAACGAGATTAGTTTCAGGTACCTATCTTAATCATATATTTGGACGTTTTCCTAAAATAGCCCTAAATCCTTGTGCTGCAACTAATTTTGACCTGCAAATCACAGATCACTGCATGACGGGTATTGTATTAAACAGCCTGAAAAGTAAAATAAAAGACAAGTTTATTGCAGCTCGAAGAATTACCCAAATTGATTTCAACAAATTTAACAATGTTAAAAAATCATGCTGTTTGGGATGAAGTCTATTCTGAAGTTAACCATTCAAAGTCATACGATCTATTCATCAAAAATTTAAAGGAACATATCTCTTATTTTTCCCACTTCATCCTTGGGAAAAGATCAGAGATCAGACTGAAACCATGGATAAATACTTCTCTTCTTAAAAAAATTAGACTCAACCAAAAGTTACGAAAAAAGTCTTATAAGTATCCACATAATCTCAGCATAAAGAATAGATTTAATAAAATTTGTAAGGCACTTAACAATGAAGTGGTATTTCCATATGAATATCAGAAATTCGCAGGGTAATTTAAAAAAGGAGTGGAATGTTATAAACAGTATTGTTAATAGAAAAGTCTCCAATTAATCAAATCAATTTTTGCTGCAAAGCGGTAGTACTGTTATCGTAGATCCCATCGAAATAACAAATGAGTTTAACAATTACTTTGTCACGGTTGCAAAAAATACTTTTTCCAGTAATTGTGTTTTATGTTTTATCTTGCAGTAGCTGTACAAACTTCAGCCTTTTAAATAGTTTTATTTGCAGAAGCAGTTTCTTTTTTGAGCCAATTTCTGGTTTGGAACTCTCAAAAGCAATCAATTCACTTAAGAACTCTAATGCCTGTGGAAATGATGGTATTTCTAACATTGTTCTAAAAGGAATCGCCTATAATGTTGCTGACATTTTAACACATATTTTTAATTTGAGTTTTAGTCTTGGTATATAGAGTTTTGCAGTACCTAACAAGGATACATTTTCTAAGTCCTTTGCAGTTTGGGTTTAGGGCAGGTTTTTCTACGGAAAATGCGGTTTTGGATTTCACCTCCAAAGGTTTGGATGACAAAAAAACTTGTGCTGCACTTTTCGTAGATAGTTATATCTACGAAGAAACATATGACATGGTCGACCACAATATTCTTTTAAATAAGCTGTATAATATTGGTTTTCGTGGTTTTGCTTTCAAGTAGTTTTCGTCTTATTTAAAAAATAGGACTCAAAAAGTCAAAGTTTGTAACATTTTTATTGAAGCCAAAATAATTAATCTGGGTGTTCCGCAAGGTTCCGTTCTCGGTCCGATTCGTTTCCTCATATATATAAATTCAGTTTTTGAGCTTCTATTTGTGGGGAAAGTAAAAGCTTTTGCAGATGATCTCGGTATCGCTTATGACTCATCTAATCCCTTGAATCTAGTTGTTAACATAAACCATGATGTTCACTTGCTGAGAACTTGGTTCGCTGAACATAAGCTCATGGTCAGTGAAAAAACAAAATAAATGCTGTTTAGCCTTGCATTTAAAGAGCTTGCAGATATAAGTGTTATATTTCATGCTCCGGATTGTACTAAACACTTATTATTTAATGCCAGCTGTCCAGGACTTAGCTGTACATGTTTGTATAAAGAGGAAAGTGTTTGTAATGTCAATTGTTTTAAAATTGAAATATTTCAGCAATTTTAAGTATTTGGGGTTAACAATAAATAATCAATTAAGCTGGATTGAACACATCTTTCATTTAAAACAATATTTTCTATCAACTATTCGATGTTTTTACCGTCTGCTCAAGTTTGTCTCTGATACGACTCTTAGAACCATTTAATTTACAAATTTTCATTCCAAGTTAGAATATGGAATCTGCTGCTGGGGAAGAGCCTACCTTAATAAATTGCAACCGCTTACTCTATTGCAAAAGTGTACCGTAAGGAAAGTCTGTAATGCAATTCGGTTAGCCCACTCTATGGATCTTTTTCGACACATAAACATTCTTCCAGTAAGGCACTTATTTTAATTTAGGGTCCTTAAAATGTTTTTTTGTGAGAGGTGGTTATATGCAAAGTCCTATCTTTGACTCATACAGCTTACGCAGCAATTCTTCCGCTGCTGTTGGTTTGCCTACTTTTCGGACTACATTTTTTAGAAACACTTACACTATCGAGTCTCGTAAATTGTCTAACAAGCTCCCAGTAAATATACGAAATATTATAACATTGTTAGCATTCTTAAAACGTGTAAAGTTATGGCTTCTAGGTTTTAATATTTATGAAATAGAATTATTGCTGCGCTACTTTGTTTGATGATTTTTTTCATATCACTTCAAATTTTCTTGTTCATTTTTATTGAGTTTCTTCTTTTTTTATTATATTTCCTAATGTATATTTTTTTTTCATTGATCACCCCACAATGTAATACAACATTTAATAAGTGGCATTGTCTCTATTTGTTTAATACAAAATGTCACAAACTATTCTCTAAACAATGTTCATAAATAGTTGTAGTTATTAAAAATATTGTGTTAAGGAGAATAAGAATAAATTGAATTGAAATCCAATTGAATCACGCTTGACCACAGACTAAATTAGAACAAACACCTAAATAATAATATCAAAAAAGCCACATCAACATTATGGGCGTGATCAAAACTTTTTGGAAAGAAATGGGGACTAAGTCAAAAAATGATTCAATGGACCTACCTTACTATAGCTCTTCCGACTATAACGTATGCATCACTGAATTGGTGGAAAAATGTTGAACGAAAAAAATGCCCAGCTTGCATTGATAGTACGGGCACTATGCGCTCCTGAACAATAACCGCATTAGAAGCTCTCCTACAGTTTCCCCTCTCCATATCAAAGTTAAGAAAGCTGCAGATCTCAATGGGCTTAATAATAATAATAATAATAATAATAATAATAATAGTAATAATAATAATAATAATAATAATAATAATAATAATAATAATAATAATAATAATAATAATAATAATAATAAAAATAAGAATAATAATAATAGCTTCCAATACTTCACGCACATCTGGCTAAACATTTCACAGAGTTTCTGGAACACCCAGAAAACACGCCCGATTTTTTAATTCAAGGCAACACCTTCTTGAAACCCAAAGGAAACTGCAGCACAGGTCCATCTGGTTTCAGACCCATTACGTGCTTATCCACCACATATAAGCTTTTAACAAAAATAATTACTAATCGGGTCTACGATCACTGCATGTGTAACAATGTAATCACAGAAGAACAGAAAGGATGTACCAGAGACTCACAAGGCTGTAAGGAACAACTAGTGGTGGACTCAGTTATAGTTCGCCAGGCATTGCAAGGGAAGCGCAATTTAAGTATGGCATTTGTGGACTATAAGAAAGCATTTGACTCGGTCCCACACTCTTATCTGTACGAGATCTTGGACATCTACAAAACTGAGGCGGGAATACATACCCTGAACCATCTTCTCTATGTTGATGACATGAAGATATATGCTAATGGCAAAGATAAGGTCCATAGGCTGTTCAATATTGTAAAATGCTTCAGCGATGACATCTGCATGGAGTTTGGTATGGAGAAATGTAAAATCATTCGTCTTAAAAGAGGAAAAATACAAAATGATGATGATGGCTGCGCAATTGATGAGCAAAATATTATCGCTCATCTGTCTGATGGACAAAGTTATAAGTACTTGGGATTTTTGCAGCTGAAAGGAATTTGTGACATGGAAATAAAAACAGCAGTGATTCAACAATTTAGCACCAAGCTTAAGCTTATACTTAGGTCTAAGCTAAACGCTGGAAAAAATAAAATAAAAAAACAAACATCTGGGCAACTTCCATGCTCACCTTTTCATTTGGAGTCATAAAATGGTCAAGTACAGACTTGAACAACATCAATATGTCCATAAGAACTCAGTTGTCAAAATATAGATATCACCACCCTAAAAGTGCTATTGAAAGAGTAGTCCTACCACGCTCTGAAGGGGGCAGGGGGCTCATAGATGTAGCGAAATTACACTACAATCAAATCTGCAATCTAAGATCTTATTTTGAGGCTAAAGCAGCTTCCTCTGATCTAAGTCGCTCAATCTGTATCGCTGATGGAAATTACACTCCCATTAACTTACGCTCGCAAGTGCACGAAACTCCACCAAATGTACACTCTAAGGAAGACCTCCTGGAAAGCTGGAAAAATAAGAGCCTACATGGGATACACCATGCCCAAATGCGGCAGAATTTATCGACCAGCTATACTCCAACCACTGGCTCATCCGAGGTGAACTGTTCCCAGAAACTGAAGGATTCATAATTTCAATCCAAGACAAAGTCATCCGAACAAAGAATTATAGGAAAGTGATTCTAAAGGAAAACTTGCCGAATGACATGTGCAGACGCTGTCAAAATGCTTCCGAAACACATATTAGGAGGGTGTACCGCTTTGGCTGCACATGATTATACTGCAAGGCATAACCAAGTCGCAAAAAATATTCACTTAAGGCTGGCAGAGAAATTTGGACTGAACGTAGGAAAAACATGTTACTACAAATATAACCCTTCCTCTGTTCTTGAGAATAGTGAATATAAGATATATTGGGATAGGTCTCTAATAACAGACCAAACAATAAGAGCGAATAGGCCAGATATAGTGGTTTTCCACAAACGCAAAAAGAGAATTACTATATATGATGTCGCCATCCCCCCTAGCCAAAATTTGAAGGCGACATACAACAATAAAATTGGGAAGTATACGGAACTCGCGCATGAGGTGAAGAGGATATATCATGCTGAGAGTGTAAATATTCTGCCAATAGTAATATCTGCTACTGGGTTAATCCCAAAGATTCTCGTGTCACACTTAAGAACCGAAGAACTCATCGACCAACTGGAGAAAATGCAAAAAGCTGTTATTCTTAGTACGTGTAATTTAGGACGACGATTTCTTCAATTATCCTAGAAGATACCACTAATATAACAGAACCACAGAGCCTAATCCCTTGGCGAAGCCCGGGATAGGTAATTTCCAGCGTTAGAGCTGAGAAGTATGTTAAAAACTCTGAAATAATAATAATAATGATAATAATAGTAATAATATATAATAGCGCCACCTACAAATACAAATCTTATAACAGACATACTTTACCGAAAATACAGCAATTACTTGCAGCCGCTCAACGACTACGTCGATACATTAATTGCGATAAAAGGAAAACCGTTAACGCACATTTTCGCAATAATCAGAGCACCTTTTACAGAAGTCTTACAACAACACCGGTAATGGGGCTGAACCAACAAAACCCCTCCATAGCTGAAACGGAGCGGTTCTGGGAAAGTATCTGGAGTGTTACCAAGCATTATAATCAACAGGCTCAATGGATATCAACCGAAATGGAACACGCGGGGGAAATAACACCTATGCCCTTTAACCCAGTAAGCGCGGATGAAGTTAAGAAAGCCATATCCAGCACCCATAATTGGAAAGCTCCAGGGATTGACAAGATGCAAAATATTATTGTAATTACATTCTACAAGACGAACAAAAAGGATGCAGTAGACAGACAATAGGCACTAAGGATCAATTAATTGTTGATGCGGTAGTTATAGGATTAGCAATGAGAAAGAAACGAAATAAGAAAGCCTTTGATTCAATGCCACACGGATACCTTTTAAAAACCCTCGATATCTATAAAATCAGTCATACTATAGTAGAATGCCTTAAATATTTGATGGCAACTTGGAATACTAGATTATTTCAAAATGGAGAAACGACCAAGACAATTGCCATAAGAAGTGGTATTTTTCAAGGCGATGCCTTAAGCCCGTTATGGTTTTGTCTAGGCCTCAACCTTCTCAGCAGACTCTTTTCAAGAATGAAATCTACTATAGTAGAATGTCTTAAATATTTGATGGCAAATTGGAATACTAGATTATTTCAAAATGGAGAAACGAGCAAAACAATTGCCATAAGAAGTGGTATTTTTCAAGGCGATGCCTTAAGCCCGTTATGGTTTTGTCTAGGCCTCAACTGTCTCAGCAGACTCTTTTCAAGAATGAAATCTGGCTATCTAATAAAGACCGAAACATTTGACCACTCAATAAATCATCTTGGATGACTTAAAATTATACACAAATAAAAGAGAAAAGCTCCATAGAATGCTGTAAGTAGTTAAAAGTTTTAGTGATGACATTAAGATGGAATTCGGACTGGGCAAATGCATGTTATGAGCTAGGGGCAGGCCACGGAGGCATCTTCGGTGTGTATGACGGGGACGGTGGCACGAACGCGGTTGCACGGCTTAATTCGTCGGACGTGGCTGGTTCTTGCCTCCCCTCACTCGCACACCACCTGCTCAAACACAAAATATCGTGCCATATGTGTATTAAAAGAAACCTAATAGAGAAGAGAAGAAGCGAACCTAATTAGACCACGGACAGACTTAAAAAAGATAGGAAAGAAGACAGGAGAAGAAGAAGAAGCTCAAGGGCTTATGCCCATATCCTGGAGAAAGAAGGGTATGCCAGATCTAACCTAAACCTAACTATTCTAATCTAAACCTAATCCACCCTAAAACTTACGATAAGCCCTAACCTATACCTAAACTAACTTATAACTATCCTATTTTAGCCCTTTACTATGGCATCTATATCCCCTAGTCTCTCCCGGATGTGGGTTCGTCTCGTCCCAGAGACGTGCCAGGTGTTGATGGTACCAGCATGGCTAATCCACCCTTGTGTCTGAAAGACACAACCTTCTCCATCTCCTTGGCCAATATTCGTTGGAGATGCCCCTTAATGCTGGTAATAGTGGTAATGATGGCCACTACTGTCTAATGTCCTCTACGTAACGTGAGTAAGGTCGTCATGTATGGTCTTTGTCCAGTCAGTATAGTCGTCCTGTCAAGTCATCGTCGCACCTGGTCAGCGAAAGGACGGCCTTCCCATTACCCCACACACCATCGCTGCACAAAAAAATGTTACCGGCACATCACTATTATAATATTATGAACACTAAACTTTCATCATCAAACATTAGCTTTATTCATATGATCTCTACGGATCTCAAAATTATGAAAGTAATTCTAACAAAGAAATTCCATTAGATTAAATTAAAATTAACCTAACCTATCCTACGTAACAAAAGAAATCTGCCCTTAACACCTATGTAACTTTATCTAAAAAAATTCATCAAAAAAGGGAAGCAAAAAAATGTACTCACGGTTTTTTTATGTCCCCCGTTGTCCTGCCGGCAGCACAAGAAGAGTTATAGTTGCTGATATCCCAGTTATATTATCGCGAAACACAATTAAACAAAAAGGTTAAGCGCAGAGTTCATTGTTACCCTATCCTTATTTTTACACTTAATTCGCAAGAAAATAAAAAAAAAAAAAATAAACTAAAAAAAAACTAAACTAATTCTCTACACTGCGTTTGCACTCAAAAAAAAAAAGCTGCGGCAGTTGAGGTACGGAACCTTGGGGCGGAGCACCTCACTTCAGTTGTGGTGTGGCCTTTGCTCTTTGTTGTACCTTGCCCCTTTGGAGGATACCGCTTGGCCGTCTTGAGGTTTGTTTGGCGGTCTCCGCTAGCCGCTGCTTGCGAACAGAAAAGCCGGGTCCACCCAAAAAATTTTTGCAGTGGCCAAAAGTTATCCACGTTAAGTTATTTGGCTCGTAGAAATCGATTTATATGAAAACATACCTCTACTGTATTGTTCCCAACCTGTCTTTTTCTCAAGGAGAGCTATTGCCCTTTGACCCTCTTCCTTTCTTTTTTCTAAAAGTTACTATCAAACTACTATTAATTTTTGTTTCTAATACTAGGCAGTCATCACTTACCAAAAAAATCTCAGATTTCCTTCCCTCTTTGTTTTTTTTTCCTTTTTTTTTTTTGTATGCCACTGTCTTTGAATTGAACTTTTTTCTTTGTTATCGACCGTTCACATATGATATAATCAAAAAAGTGATCAACCGCCGATGTTCTTTTGACCTAGTTTCTTGCTTTCGCCAATTTTCTCTTTATCCTATTCTCTTCAATACCCCGTCATTTACATTCGTTGCCTACATTCTCCTCGTCCATCTATGTTCTTTCGGTCTCCCTCTTTGTCATGGCAGTCGTCCTTTATCTTTACTCACATTGCTTTCGGAACATTGAAAAAGGGAAATTCCCTTTTCCAATATCCTTCGTCAAGATGGTAATACTTACAATATAACACTTTTATGACTTAATACAATTACCTAAATTCAATTACCTAATAACAATAAAATAACTCAACATACCTTACATTAATATAACTAACCTGCCCTAATTAACCCAACATCTATTTACTATGTCAATACTCGAGAACGTATAACACTTTTAAATGGGGATCTTTTCCATTTCCCTTCGACTTTTCGCTTGAGGTTTTCCCTCGTCGAATTTTCTTTCCAAGAGGGAGAGCTTAGCTGTGTGCGAACAGGACCACTAGCGTGTACGCTTCTGTCAAATAAGTCAATTTTATCGTTGCCTTCAATCTAATCTCCGCGTGTGTTTTTCCCGAATTTTATTTTCTTCTTGTTTGCGTTTTTTTCTTCGAGTTTTATTCAAAGTTATAGTGTCTTTCTTTTTTCCTTTTTTTTTTTCGGTACGCGCTCCTAACTTCGTCGGTGTTTTCAGTAGATACGGAGATCCACATTGTTTTGGTGATTTTTTTCTTCTTTCTCTGTTGATACACAGATCCAGATTGTTTTGGTGGATACGGAGATCCACATTGTTTTGGTGGATACGGAGATCCACATTGTTTTGGTGGTGTGATTATGACGACCGCATCGTTGGACGTCCTGCCCAGGCTCCACCATGGATTTGGATCTGCTGCCTGCGCTTTGGTTGGTGTTCGTCGAGGTACCTCTTTTTTTTTTTTTTTGATTTAGTAGTTTTAGTAGTTTAGTGAGTGGGGTCACCTTTAGTGACTGGTGTCTTCTTTTTTTTTTTTTTTGTGCGTACCTTTACTTCTTATTGTGGTCTCTAGGGCCTCGTAACATGCAAGATGTGCCACTTAGTGAAGGGTCAGCTTGAGGCCAGAGAGGAAGGATGCCCAATTGATGACAACCAGATTATTGAAGATATGCAGCAAGGAGACGCATACAAATACCTGCGTTTCTTACAACTCAGAGGAATCAACCACACCACCATAAAAAGAAACCTTACACTCCAGTTTAGAAGCCGACTGCATACCATTCTGAAGCCCAAGGTAAATGGTAGAAATAAGTGCAAGGCCATTAATACTTGAGCAATACCCCTGCTGACATACTCATTCGGAGTCATTAAATGGACACCGACAGATATCTCAAACGAAATTCAAGAGCCATTACCCACAAAGTGCAATCGAAGGGGTCGTGCTTTCACGTAAATCAGGAGGCAGAGTTATAGTCAATATAGGCAAGATGCACCACCAACAACAGCTAAATCTCCGAGAATATTTTCAAAACACACCATCGAATTTATTAAACGCCATTGCACTAAGTGATGATGATTACTCACTACTCCATCTCGCCTCACAAAACTTCCCTTGTCCAACTTACGTAAAATCCTCTAGTGAGATCATAACCTCCTGGAAATCGAAGCCCATACATGGAGCTTATCCTGATCTCCATATGCAGCATGTCGATCAGCGGGCTTCAAATCTATGGCTTATTAAGGGAAAGCTGTTTTCCGAATCCGAGGAATTTTCCATCGACAATTAAGACAAAGTCATTGCCACTAGAAATTATAGGAAGAATACGCTCAAGGAAAGAGTGGAGGATAAGTGCAGACGATGCGGAGATACCGGTGAAACTATTGAGCACATAATCTCAAGGTTCAGGGCACTCACCTCTCAGGATTACACAAATAGACAAACAACGTGGCTCGATTGATACGAGTACACCCACAACTGGCGCTCAGCAACGGACTTCTTCAACAGAATACGCCCTATTACAAATAACAGCCCCTTTATGTGCTGGAAAATAACAACTTCAAGCTTTATTAGAACAGGTCAATAACTACAGACCAACATATCTCGTTAAATAGATCTTGTCATGTATGACAAGGCAAAGAGGAAAGTGGATATTTTTGATGCAGCGGTGACATTAAACCGAAATGTCCAAACAACATTTGCAGAAAAAGTTTCCAAGAACTCCGCATTAGCAATTGAGATGAGGGCTATGTATGGGGCAGAACAAGTGGAAATGACACCTATAGTAATATCAGCCACATGCTTGGTGCACAACGACCTCACTGAAAAATTAAAAAAGTTTGGATTGGAAAGATTGCTACCACAAATACAAAAAGCCGTTTTGCTGGATACCTGTAACAACGTTAGGAAGTTTATTAACAGGACACCAAAGGGCATAGAACTTGGATACTCCCCAGCAGATCATAATCCCTTGGTATAGCATACTCGGGATATGTAATCTCCGGAATATAAAGCCGAGATGTGAAAACTAAGTAATAATAATAATAATGATAAAGATAAAAATAATAATAACAATAATAATAATAATAATAATAGTAATAATAATAATAACCCCCAGAGATAAGCCTTGACGCGGCGGGGGGCTTACGTGCTTTATTAGCATAACTAATTACCCCAACCCATACACCAGTATGGAGAAAAATTAACATGGATATGGAAACCGAAATCGAATCCAACCGAGTGAGGATATTCACTCAAACGTCGGTAGAAGCCACGGCTACCGGCGCGGGCTCGGCTCTGCAAAGAGATGTACAATATGTACAACATTCTTATTGCGAAGCACAGAAACCTTGAAGGGAGAATAAACGATAACAACCTAGCCCGAAAGAAAGATGTCATCCTGAGCAAGGATTATGTCGAATCTGAACGTCGACAAAGAATCAAAGCCGAGGTTTTGACCAAGATCAGAGAAAGTACTATGCTGGTACCAACTACACCAGACATAAGGCAAACAACCACTACTAGCGCTACTGAACCTGTCAGCCGACCACGACAAGACATCTTGCCACCACTGCCGGAAGTCATCTCAGAATTTCCACGCAATGCATCCGAGCCTGAAAACGAATTACAAAGTCTCAGAAACATCTTCAGCTTAACACTCCTAGAGTATAAAGCGATGGACCCATCACTAAGGCCTAGAATCCCAAGAATTTATGAATCCAGGAAACTGGATACCATTCTGCGCACCATCAACACAGAAATACTGCCTGATTATATAGATCAAGGTGCTGAGTTGCAGCGCATTAATGCGCTCCTCTATGTTTGCGCAATAACAGCAAGCAGGGCTTTAGGAAAGGGCCCCAAAGCGTCTTCTGAAACCTCCAGACCAACAACATCAGAAAGAGTCTTGATGCCCAAATGGAAAAGAAGACTAACAAATAAAATAGAAAGGGTGAGACAGGAGATTGGAAGGCTATTATCGTTTAGAAACAGACTAAATTCTAAAAGGCTTTGTAGACGTGTCGGGCGACTAATCAAACCACTCCGATGCTCAAGCATAAGTATGGATCAGCTCATGGATATCTTGGACAGGAAGATCCAGATACTGGCAGCATTGAATAAGCGCTTAGATCGCTATATTAAGTGCAACAAAAGGAAGGCAGACAACACCTTGTTCTTCAAAAACCAGAGGGCTTTCTTGAGGAACATCACATCCGTAATATCACCATCAAAGGACAACGACCATCCATCAATGGATAGAACAGAACAGTTCTGGGAAAACATCTGGAGTGTCGCTAAACAACATAATGACTCTGCCCAGTGGATTATCAATGAAAGCGCACAATGCGAGCATATAACACCAATGCTGGCTCAACAAATAAGCAAGGAGGAAGTTGGTGACGCCACTTGAAAAACTAGCAATTGGAAAGCACCCGGGATATATAAACTCCAAAACATCTGGCTAAAAAAGCTCACCACAATCCATGAAGTACTTGCGAAATGTTTTACCAGTATGCTGCTGCTGACGAGTACACCACCTGAGTTCCTGACAACCGGACTAGCTTTCCTGTTTCCGAAAGGAGAGGTAAGCACAGATCCCTCAAAATACCGACCCATAACATGTTTGAGCACAACGTACAAGCTGTTCACGAAAATTCTCTCTAATAGAATTTATCACCATTGCCTGTCCAACAACATCATTTCGGATGAACAAAAAGGCTGCAGCAGACAAACTATGGGATGCAAAGACCAGCTAACGATCGACTCTGTAATTACAGGTTTAGCCTTGAGGAAAAAAAGAAACTTAAGTATGGCCTTCATAGATTATAAAAGGCTTTCGATTCAATGCCCCATGGATACCACATCGAAATACTTGAGATTTTCAAACTCGATCCCTCCATAGTAGCCTGTCTGAAATTTCTGATGAAAAGATCGAACACCAAACTACACCCCGCGCAACAAAATAAGCCACACATGGTAATTTTTAACAAAATGGAAGAAATTTAATAAATGATGACTAATTACTGCGTAGTCACTTTGTATTTTTGATGTTTTACATTTAAGTTAACACATTCCCCAATTTGACAATACATTTCGTAGCCTAATTGAAAAAAAGTAATGATCGTGAAGATCAGACTACAAAATATCAGATATTACTCAAGTACTATCAATATACATAAATTAAAAAAGAGCAACAATTTGAAAAGCAAATTTCTTTTTTCATAATTTTATTAGCTAAGAAACCTTTTTACATAATTTAAGACTTTCATAATACTAAAAATGATTCTAGTATTTCGTAGCACCACCCTTCGCCCTAACAACGTCATGAACCCTGTTTGGCATGGAGGCATAGAGATTACCGAGGTAATTGTTATTAATTTCATTGAACCACACTTCTTCAATGATGCTCTTTAGATGCTGCATGGTTTTTGGTTTTTTATCTTGGTTCTTCTTTCCCATAAGAGCCCAGACATTTTCGATGGGGTTGAGATCTGGACTGTTTCCCGGCCAAATTAGCGATTCTATTCCTAATTCTTCTTTCAAAGTTTTAATCTGTGGAGGAAATTTAAAAATTAAAATCATAAGATTTTCAAAACACCCATAAATATGAAAAAAAACCTCGAATTACTCACAGATTTTGCTCGGGCTGAATCATCTTGAAAAATTAGTTTTGATGTTTCTGCTGTTATCATTTCCATACTCGGTACAACACCATCTAAGATAATTTGTTTGTACTGCATGGCGTTAACAGTGCCCTCGAGCATAATTAGAGATCCAACTCCGATTGTGGTGATGCATCCCCACACCATAACATAAGGAGAATGTTTTACGGTGTGAGCTATGCATTCGTCACTGTAGCGTTCCCCTTTTCTGCGATGAACTATCTGCTTCCCATCCGATCCGATTAGGTTAAACTAGGACTCATCAGAGAACACCATATTTGACCAATCTTGAACACTCCAGTTTTGCCTTTCTTTAGCCCAGCTAAGGCGCGTTTTCTTCATTTTGCTGGTCAGAAGTGGCTTTTTCGCTGGTCTCCTTGCTAGCAAACCCATCTCGTTGAGACGATTCTTTATAGTTCTGACGCTAACTTCAGCCCCAGTAGCTTCTCGCAGGTCAGCTCTTAACTCCGATGCATTTTTAAACCTGTTTCTCAAGCTTAGCCTCTTCAGTTCCCGGTCCTCCCGAACAGTGGTACATCTCTTCAATCTTGTGCCAATTTTTCTGTCCAGATTGTGATCCCGACGATCTTTGTTACAGAATCTTCTTACAGAACTCTCATTGCATCCAATTTGTTGAGCAATTTCACGAAATGACTGATTCTGTTTGGATAAGGCGACGATAACTGCCTTATTTTCTTTACTCAATTGTACCCTTTTAGACATCGCGATATACTCTTTTCACTTTTATTTAAGAAATACAACTGCACGCACTGTTAAATACTGCCAGAATGAATTCCGACACATTCCAAAATGTGCATTACCTAACCCGGAAGCAATAAAATATAATTCGGCGAATCCCTTAAAGGTAATTGGCGCAAAAAAAATGGAAAACCCGTATGCGGCTTTTTTTGTTGCGCGGGGTGTATATCAGCACGGGTCAGTCAGCAAAACTATCCACATAAGAAGTGGTATTTTTCAGGGAGATGCCCTGAGCTCTCTTTGGTTTTGCTTGGGACTCAATCCGGTGAGCAGAATTCTGAGCCAAATGAGGTGACCTTAAACTCTACACCAACAAACGAGAAAAACTCCACCGGATGATAGAAGTGGTCAAAAGTTTTAGAAGAGATATTCAGATGGAATTTGGCTTGGGAAAATGCAAAATGATACACCTGGTCAGGGGAAAAGTAGATGCTAATAAGGAAGGATGCCCCCGTCGATTATAACGGTATCATCGACGATGTGCAATATGGCGAGTCGCACAAATATCTTGGTTTCCTGCAGTTCAAAGGAATCAACCATGGTTCTATAAAAAGAAGACTAACTGCACAATTCAAAGTGCTCCTAAAATCTATAATGAAAACTAATCTTACCAGAGGTAACAAATGTAGAGCAATTAACAGCTGGGCAATCCCGTTATTATCTTATTCCTTTGGGATTTTAAATTGGTCACCTACAGATACTGCGAATCTTGATATGGAGATACACACATCTCTTATGAGATTACAAAGTCTACACCCACAAAGTGCGATAGAGAGAACATCCCTTCCTCGAAAAATGGGTGGAAGAGGAATTGTGAACATCAGCCGCCTTCACTACCGGCAAAATTTAAATCTCCGTCGATATTTTTTGACCAGCACATCACCGTTGTTAATGGCTATTGTTGTAGTCGATGATGGCTTTACGCCATTACGTCTCAAATCAGACACATTCCCTATTCCCGAGAACGCCAAAACCATCAACGAACTTATAGCGTCTTGGAAGGCGAAACCCCTGCACGGAGGACACCCATATGAATTGCAACTTGATCATATTGACCAATATACCTCAAATCTGTGACTCACGCAGGGAAATTTATTTTCGGAAACCGAAGGCTTCGTAATGGCTATTCAAGACAAAGTCGTGAAAACAAGGAATTACCGTAAGTTCATTATCAAAGAAACAGTAGAGGTTAGATGTCGACGATACGGAGAGGACGGAGAGACCATAGAACACATAACCTCAGGATGCAGTGTTCTAGCCCAATCCGACTACACTTTTAGACATAACAACATAACCAAGCAGATTCATCACCAACTGGCGCTTAACAGTGGACTTGCCCAACACTCCATCCCGTATTACTAATTCCATCCACCTCCTGTGTTAGAAAACGCGGGGTTTAAGTTATACTCGGATAGAGCCATAATAACCGACCAGCATATTCCAGCCAACAGGGCGGACATTATCTTATTTAATAAGACAGCCCGACGAATAGAAATCTTTAATGTGGCAATAACATTAAACCGAAACCTACAGTCAACGTATGCAACGAAAATTTCCAAATACACTCCACTAGCAATAGAAATGAATGCTATGTGTACCGCCGAGCGCGTTTACGTTATACCAATTGTCATATCTACAACTGGACTAATTCGTAAAAAGCTAATTACAGACCTAAAAAAGCACGACATGAAAGAGTTGTTGGCTCAGATGCAAAAGGCGATAAGTGTAATATTGTTCGAAAATTCCTGCAACTATAACAACACCATAGTCAATTAAAGGGTTTAGAACTTGGACTACTCCCCATCAGAGCATAATCCCTTGGTATGGCATACCCGGGATATGTAATTTCCGGCAGAAGAGCCGAGATATATGAAACTCAATAATAATAATAATAATAATAAACGTCAAAAATTTACTCCAACTGAACTAAGAAAAATCAGTAACACCAGGTTTTTTTTAATAATGAGAGGTCATTCTACCGATAACTAAAAAGAAGTGAGCCCAAAGTTCCTACCGATAATGATTCACCCAGAGTTGAAAACACTGAACAATTTTGGGCATCGATTTGGTCCACGCCAACATAATGCACCATGGATTGAGTCAAAAAGGCAAAGACTCTCCTCGGTGCCGCAAATGTACCAACAAAACATCTCAATCGAGAACCTAGCAACTGTAATGGAGAGAATTCAGAACTGGAAATCGCCTGGTCCAGACAGTATACAGAATTTCTGGTTAAAGAAATATACATACTACAAACTGGTAGAACTGTTAAATGAAGTCATTCGAGATTCCCATACATTCCCACCTTTCATCGCACAAGGGGTTACATATTTGCTACCTAAGTCAACTTCAATGAACGGCGACCCATCCAAAGGACGACCAATTACTTGCCTTTCGACTCTCTACAAGGTATTAACAGCATACATTAACAACTGCATTTAGGAGCATCTCTCAAACTATAAGATGATTGCGGAGGAACAAAAAGGATGCATGAAGGGTTCAAGAGGCTATAAGGAACAGTTGACAATTGACCAAGTTATTCTAGAACAAACAACGCAAAACTCAAGAAATCTTCATATAGGTTTCATCGACTATCGAAAAGCCTTCGATAGTATACCACACTCATGGCTTGTAGAATCACTTAAAATATACAAAGTACATCCCAACCTGATAAACTTTCTATCATCCACAATGGCACTCTAGAAGACAACCATCGAGTTAAATAGCCCAAACAAAAAAATAAAAACAAACACTACACCTATCAAACGTGGAATTTTCCAGGGAGACTCTCTAAGTGCCTAGCACTAAACTCATTAAGGCAAATGCTGAATGAAACCGGATCGAGGGTGCCCGTGGTGTAGTGGTAACATCAACGCTTGTCACGCTCTTGGTTCACGGTTCAAATTCTGATCTCAACAATCATCTATTTATTTCGTCTGAAATAAATAAAAAAAAGTCTATCAATTGCGAAAGCTTAGTCAACTCTACTGCGAAGGCATAACACTGGCAGTAGGGTGGTCATATGGTTTAGTAGTCTAAGAGCTAGTGAAATTTTTTCATGATTATTTCGTCCACAAAATGTTGCTTTTTTTTGGTTGTCGTGATCGGATACATCACAGATGTGGAATTCCGCCGGACCTAGCCCGGGCGGTTTAAGGGCTAAAGGGCCTCAAACTTGCAAAAAATCTTTAAAAAAATAATTATAGTGTCCAATCTGAAACTTTGCATGATGAATCTCTATCGAAAAACAAATTGTTGTGTGTACTTGGCAGAGCGATAGGGCAGGCGCAAGGGCCTGGCAGAACCCCCGGAATATGACACAGAAATGTAAATTTTCAAGTTATTTTGTCCAGGCTAAAATTTTTATATATCATCTAGTATATCCTACTGAATCTACAATTAAAAGGACAGAGCGAAATTCCGGGCATAACACCTTGATAATGTCGGAAAAATTGTATTGTTTAGTGAAAAAACTCTGAAAAAATGTGATGAGTGTCTAAAAATTCGTGCTAAGTTAAATTTTAAATATTCGGATGTTGTTTTGCCCTCTTCTATGTGTAACACCAAAGGTTACCTTGCAAAATGCTACATACGTTTTACAGCATTAAAAAAAAAAAAAAATTTTGGAATATGAAATGACTCATCAAATCTGTCCCTAACAGTTTCGGATTCTGCAGTTCAGTGTTGCGATGCGAGTTTTAAAACTAACAACACCAGCTCTGTTGTTGAAGCTAGTTCGGATGCTGGCAATATTCCGATTGCTAAAGAGAATATTGACGCTGAAGAAAGTACTGAACAAAATCCAAGAGGTAAGAGTTTTTGCATTTTTTGTAATAAGAAGCAAAGGAAACGCAAAATCGCATTCAACCCATACGTACCTTTGAAATGAATACAATTATGTCAACTATCATGCAGTATGCGAGTGCATTAAATGATGAAAAATTGTTGCAAAAAATTGCTGAGAACAAATTGTTTGGAGTTGAGCTTAAATACCATCTTTTATGCAGACTTGATTACCAACATAACTTCGAAGCAGTTCACAAGTCAAAAACAACCCCTTGGCATATAATTAAGCATTGTACTCAAAACGCGTTTAATGAATTGTGTTTCTTTATTGAAGACGCAATTATTAAAAAGAAGCATTGTGTTTTCATATCCTTTTTATGCAAGCTTTACAATACTAGAATAGAAAGAACAAATGTTGAAAACAAGATGACTCCATCGTGCAGTATTTCGGATATTGCTTTAGAGAAAAAAATTCTTAGCACATACAGCAAAAAAAATTCAAATAAAAAATTGTTGTTCCAATTCGAGGTGTGGTTCTAGATGACACAACCTTCTCAATGTTAGAAGAAACAGATGTTTTGCAAAGAGCGGCTCTGATTTTAAGAGAAAAAACTTTGCAAATGGAACCACATAAGTTGCCTGGTAAGTTAACAGCCGAAAATTTAATTGCAGGAGAGTGTTCTATTCCTAAGGAGCTTGAAAACTTCTTTCTAACATTAGTAGGCGGCACTACTCTCCGACGCCGTGAGAACTCTGATTGTACCAGAAAAGTGAAATCTGTATGCTACGACATCATTAATGCAGTAAGCAATGGCAATATAAAAACTGCTAAGCATTTGACTCTAGGAATGACCTTAAAAGCTTAACTAGTAGCAGAAAAATTGTTGATATCGTCAATAGATATGGCCACTGTTTAAGTTATAATGTTACCGAAGAAATGGAGACTAAAACAACTTTTTCTTCCACTGAACAGATTCAGCTTATGTCCTGGAAATATTGAAAAGGCTTCGAACCTATGTACAGGAATAGCATTTGACAACTTTTTACAGATTTGTTAATACATGCAGTGGTAAAAACACTTTACATGACACAGTTGGGATAATATTTCAAAATATTGATTCTAATGTTATCATACATGATGAATCACCACCTGATCCTTCCTGTTCATCAAATGTTACCTTAAAAGAACTACTATCTAGTGCCTTACCCGGTTTTCACGCGACAATTGGCTGCAATTACAATCCATGGAAAATACTTGAAAATTCTTTGGAATATCAGACAGCGTTCGCTAAGCTAGGAGAAACTGATTTTGATTCCAGAGAAACCGCTTTTAAATTTATTGAAATATTTGTGTGCCACATGTATAACATCAAAAATACGGGAACGGTAAACGACGCAAGATTCCAAATATTCAATAACGCGTATAAGGTAAGGGATCTCAACGAATCATTTGACGTTAAACTAAATAGTTTCGATGCTTCGACTTTACCATCCTGTCAATCTGAACTACGACAACAGCTATTACGCGCCCAATACGTAACTTGTAACTGGAATAACTAACGCTTCTTCTAAAAAATCCTACTCACTTTGGTACCAAAGCAGAACGAATGGCTAGAGAACAATGGGCCATATAATTTTGTGTGGTTCGAAAGAGATCAATTACCAGCTTTTGTAAATGATGTTATTATTCAACCGTCAAATGATAAGGAATTTGAATTAGGTATGCCTGGATTTCACTTCCGCTAAGATGCAAATTACTACTTACTACTTTATACTTTGCAGACAACGAGCGCAGCCATTGCAGTGACGAAGAATCCAATGATAAGGAAGATCTCTTTAGCGAAGAAGAATCTATAACGAATGATAAGTGATGACGAAGAATTTATTTATTTATTTAATTTATTATTACTTGAATGAATTATATATTTTAGTAATTGACATATTAAGAAGCAGTATAAATCCGCTGAAAGATCTAGAGAAAATACTTTCAATTTATTCTCAATTCTCAATAAATTCGTCTTAATTTACGCATATTTTAATAGTTTAATATGTATGTAATACTTTTCATTAGTTGCAGATTTAATAAGTATTGATTAAACTTACTTAAAATAAAGACAAAAGTACTCATTCTTTGTTGGCCTTAGACGTAGAATAACCATACGCTCAAAATGTATTTGGGTCACCTAGAAATGTTGGGATTCAAAGTCAAATATTTTCAAAAGTATAAGAACGTCCGGACTAAACTTTGTATGCAGTCTTAAAAGCCTTTATTTAAGCTTTTAGAATCAACTAATTGTTTTTTTAATCGTGCACATACTTTCGAAGATATAGAATAATTCTTCATAGAAAGCCCACTACGCACAATGCACTTTGGCGCGCTCTGCCAAGGTGTTATAACCCGAATTTCGCTCTGCCCTTTCAATTGTAGATTCAGTAGGATGTACTAGATGATATATCAAAATTTGAGCCTGGACAAAATAACTTGAAAATTTACATTTCTGTGCCATATTCCGGGGGTTCTGCCAGGCCCTTGCGCCTGCCCTATCGCTCTGCCAAGTACACACAACAATTTGTTTTTCGATACAGATTCATCATGCAAAGTTTCAGATTGGACACTATAATTATTTTTTTAAAGATTTTTTGCAAGTTTGAGGCCCTTTAGCCCTTAAACCGCCCGGGCTAGGTCCGGCGGAATTCCACATCTGTGATGTATCCGATCACGACAACCAAAATAAAAGCAACATTTTGTGGACGAAATAATCATGAAAAAATTTCACTAGCTCTTAGACTATTAGTAAAAGAGACAAAATAATCCAGTGGTCGTCCAAAATTCTTCACGGAAAATACTACCATATGTCACATAATCAATACGTTGACTTAGAATTGTCAAACAGATGGATGACTAAAGGTGGTATTTACGCTGAGACAGAAGGACTCATGATCGCAGGAGGTAATTCCAACAAGAAACTATCACATATGAAATATATTGTAAAAGATGCGAATGCCAAAGAACGTATTTCGGCGATGTGGATAGAAAGGGGAGACAATCGATCACATCATATCAACATTACTTAAAGCGCCATAACAACGTTGCTAAGATTGTTCACATCCAGCTCTTCAAAAATTATGGAATTATGAACATCAGCGATTCAAAATATTACCTCTACGAGCCTAATTCGGCTATTGGGACAGATGTTGTTTAGATATACTTTGACATAGAAGAGAGCATAATAGACCTGACATAACAGTAATCGATAAGAGGACGAGAGAGGCCTACATAATCGACATAGCCATACATCTAAGCAGGAATCTAGATAAGGCATATTGCGAGAAGAGCATCAAATACTCAGAGCTAGCAGGAGAAATCAAGACCCAGTGGAATATGAAGTCCGTTAAAATAATACCCATCACAATCTAGTATTAGAGTAATCGTAGCTCACAAAAATCTGAAAAGTAGTCTGAAAATGTTGAACTAAGATTTAAGTATTGTAGACAAAAGCAATAGTAATCAATACGTGCCATGTTATTCGGAAGTTCCTACAATAATTACAATTAATAATTTTATATAGGCCCATGGCCTCTAAAATTGTTATAATATATGCCATTTAATGAGAAATAAAGTGAATAATAATAATAACCCTCGAGGGGGAGGTTGTATCCCTAAAGATCGCTTCCCCAAGGTGGCGGATGGGAGAAGGCTCGATAGTTATATCGGGTAGGTGGGAAATAAAATACCATCGGCGGACCAAACATCCATAACAAATCCAACATCCTAAACTGGCAGCCAGAAAGAATGTTGGTGGATGTCTGTACTTCAAATATGAAGCGGCACGTACCATATACCTGGATGGAGGTTAAAAATGCAAATAAAAAAGTCATGAAATGCAAAATGGAAATGCACAAAATCAAGTGAGAATATCCTTTCCAACGTCGGCAGAGGACACGGCTGCCGGCGAGGGCTTTGCTCCGCAAGGAGATGAGTTGCAAGTGGCGCAACAACATACCAACAATAGTGAAAACGAACCCATAAGTGACCAGCAGGCACACTTCGATGCAGCTCTCACTATAGTGGTAAATACAAGACAGCACCGAAAATGGACAAATGAGATAAACGAAGGTTGGAGGTAAGTGCACCTAAATGCTTATCACGGGAGCCATACGGTCCATTGTGTTTCCCTTTTTATTGTGTGGAACCTATATTTAAAACCTTTGTCTTGCGGTGGGTTCTGTAGCAAACCAGCCTGCGTTCTTTATGAACCTTATCATGTTCCTAAGTGGAACTTGTAGATAGATCCCGTAGTTCGTCAAATAGCCTGTTTCCCATATGACGGAGGCGGCGGTTTTGAAGATTTGGGCAATCACATAACATTAATAGTTTCTGTCTCCTCTACTTCTTGACAGCTCCTGCAGTGGTCTGGTGTATTGATGCCTAGTTTGGCAGCCATTTCCCCTATCGCTCAGTGTCATGTTATCACGCCTAACGAGATTCGAATTTCTTTTTTATTCATCGCCAGTAGGCTTTTGTTCTTCTTTCATCCACTGTAGGCCATAAGCTGCGAGATATGACATAGTCGCTTCTGGCGGACCATCCGAAATCAGAAGAAAACTTTCCTCCCTGTTTTCTACGTTCACTACAGTTATGTCTTCGTTGCTGAATCTAGATAAAAGAAACATATTAATTGATTTCTTAGCTAAGATGCAGGCTATAATTCTACATTCATTTATGGAGTTAAACAGATGGTAATGTTTGGAATTTAAACCTTGTACCTTATTATTTAAAATATATGGCTCTTGGATTAAAGCCACGTCCACGCTTTCTTCGTTGATAAGGAGAAAGAGGTCGTCAGTGGCTGCTTTGGGGTGGTGCAGATTAATCTGCACTACCGACAGTTTCTGATTCGTTCTTGCAGCCTTCATTCGATATTTTGATCCGGATCTCTCCCAGACCGAATTCGACCACGCCAGATCTACTTCTCAGCATTTCCACTGAGGTTTTGAAAAAACTCTTTGCCTTCCTTATCTTCACTGTTTCTTTTAGGCCTTTAGTGGAATACGTTCCAGTCTTTAATGGGGAGGTCTCTATTTTGTATCGCCAGAAGCTTAAAGATGGATTCTTTCTCTTTCATGCTGACCAGGAATCCATAATTTGAGCTTATGGCGTATAGGCAGTGCGGTTGTGGGTAAAATCTTTAGTTTTGCACCCTCCCACAGTTCACCAATATTGGCGTATGTGCGAGTGAGAAAGCTCCATAGAACTTGAAATCCAAAGGATCACTGTTTCCAATGTTTGCCATCATAACTTTAAGGATCTCGTTTTCCACCAGTAACCAATTATCTAGAGTAATCTTGCCATCGGGGTCATTTAGGTCAACGATAGCTACCTTTAATTCAGTTGGGGTGTTTTCTAGTAAGGTCGCTGGCTTATTTTTCGTTGCTTAATTTGTCATTTGGTTTAAGAAATCATTGAGTGAAATAATTTGCTTGTCCAATTTCTTCAAATTTGCCTCAATCTGTATTTACTTGGCTGTGTGTTTTTTTTTTTTTTTTTTTTTTTGAGGTTCCAAAATATTAAACGTGGACATGATGAATTCCCTTAATTTAGGGCGATCATCATCTAGCCAGCAGTCAATAAATTTAAAGAAAGTGATGTGATTTGTCAGTTTTTGACTAAAGAAGAAACAGCAGATGGCGTTTCCATGTAAATCCATCGTCGCTTATAATATATTAAAAAATCTTTGAAAATATTTACTTTCTCCAATTGTATATAAAAGGTCGAACGCTGAACACATATCTCCCCGTTTCAGCAACGGAAGTACTAAGAACTTACGGAAGAGTCGGTTCGCTTCCCTGTTCTTATTAAGAGAGCTTACAAACGCCGCTATTTGTGACGCCTTTCTCCTAACAGCCTGGCAATAATAAAACCAACAAGCACTGTCCTCTTGGAAAAAGTTTCTTCAGACTGTTTCTCAATGCTTTTCAAATTGGAACAAATTTGCTGCAATGTATTGAAGTAAGTATATACTCGTATATTTCATGAGTACGTAAATGAATGGTTAGACCTGAAATAAGTGTTTCTTAGTATAAAGTGTTAGGACATTTGCACATTCATATTTAAATTTGATTTTTACGTATACCTGCACACAATATTTATACCTGCATTCATACATATATGTATGTAGGCATATCTATGGATTCTTAAAAATCTAAAAATATCAATGCACATCAGGAATACAATCGTAATTAAATATCATCGAATTATTATTTTCTTACATGTTCGTCATGAGCAAAGTGCACCATCAATTATCCCCAATAACTGCGCTCCTATAGTAGGGGTCGGTATTTTGGTATCGTGTCATACCAAAATCATTCATCACATTTTTTGTTTGAAATAAGTTCACCACTACAGTAACAGAGGCTTTGAGGAAAGATTTGTTTCTGATGTTTATAAGCTACCTTCTTGTTTTTCTAAATTGAGCATTTAAAGTAATTTCAATGCCTTTTTCACAGACTTCATCAACCACTTCCCGAATCCCACTTCTGTTTAGTGAACGAAATGAACTAACGAAATATTCTTAGACTTACATGCCATTAAGTTAATATTTACTCATTTACATTACTAATATTAAAACCTTTTTTTTCTAATAAATAACATGTTAAAAACTCCTATATGTAAAGAAAATTATTACATCAACAGATTCCTCAGTGTAAAAGGTAAAGCAAAATAGAAATAGGGTATCGTCAATAAGCTTTTTAATAGAAACGTTCCTATGGGTATACCATCTTATATAAGGCACAATATAATAGCAGTATTGTCAGACAGTCAAGCAGCTATCAAGACACTTGACTCCCATGTCATTCAAATCAAAACTTGTGTGGGAATGCCTATACAAACTTAATTAATTGGGTAGCAGTAACAGGGTAACCCTCTATTGGATCCCTCTCCACACTGGAATAAAGGGCAACGAAGAAGCAGACTCATTGGCAAGACAGGGAGCAGCAGAATCCTTTATTGGACCTGTACCATTCTGTGGAATAGGAAGCCACACTTACTTTACGCGAAGAATTCGGGAATATGGTGAAAGAAAACAGGGCAAGAGCCTGGGTCAATACTCCAGGCCAGAGGCAAGCTAAGAAACTTCTGGGACACTACAACTGGAAGAGATTCGAAGCGTGCATTTGTTTTAACAGGAATAACCTACGTATCCTAACAGGCTTCCTAACGGGGCACTGTAAACTCGGGGAGCATTTAAGAAAACTATGTATAACAAACGAAGGCCTTTGCAGAATCTGCAATGAGACCAGTGAAACTCCAGAACATCTTCTGGAGTCATGTGGGGCATTGACCCACAAAGGACTGAAATGCTTGGCAAGTACCAACTATCAGATCAGGATATACCAACCATAGATCGACTTCTCATTCTCAGATTCCTAAGAGAAACTGGATTAGAGAGGGTATTCTAGGGTGAACTATCCTTGTCAAGGCAAAGAAAGAGTATTTCACCCTCGATAACAATTCTGAACGAATTCTGAGGGAAACTCCAATGAGGGAATAAACCTCTCCTAGGTATTAATAGGGGGCACAATAGACCATTAGGTCGCAGTGCAAGTTAACCCTACGCAAATAATAATAATAATAAGGCACAATAATCGCGATATTTTAAACTGTACTGAAATATCCAATTCTTTCAACTTTTACTAGTGTTGCGGATATTGCAATATCACGGCACGGCTAAACTATCTATAGTTCAAATCGTTGTATGACTGGCTGTTTCAATAGGGAAAGAGCAGTTATTCAGAGCTCTTTCTATGGATCTATTTTATCAGTGGAGATTTATAAAACTTCCATGTCCTCAAACAACTCGAATTCTTCTACTCATAATTCTTATTCGAATGCTTTTATTAAGAGTATTGCTTTTTCATTTCAAAACATCTACATTTCATTGTAGATATTTTGGCCAATATCTTTAACAAAGCATCTTCTGTGGTAAGTTTCCCGATATTCTAAAAACTGCTGAAGTAATACCTATCTTCAAAAAGGTGGCAATAAAATATTAAATAATTATATACTGGAAGAAGCCTCCAGTATTTTCCGTAGTATTCGAAAAACTGATCAAAAAGAGAGTTGTGTCATATCTTAACTCTCTTTCATTTCTTAGCCGCAGACAGTATAGCTTCAGAGCTGGTGGATCAACTGAGGATGCACTACTAAGTTTATGCAGCAGAATTATGATAGCATCAATGGCAAGAAATTGACAGCTGCTAACTAAAGCCTTTGATACTGTTGATCATACCATCTTACTAAATATGTTAAACAAAGCTGGATTCGGAGGGTTTATATTTAAGTGATTTGAATACTACCTCACGAACAGAAAACAAAGGGTTAGAATATCAAGTACATTTATTGAGTGCTGTAATATAAAAATTGGTGTTCCCCAGGGTTCTGTTCTTGGACCAATACTGTTCTTAGTATTTATTAACTCCATCTTTACTGTAATTATAAAATGCATACTTATGGGATGGCATAAGTTGTTCATACTCTAGCAATTATCTCTTAGATCTGACAGCTGATATCAGTCATAACTGAGAAATATTGTGACATTGGTTCCGTTTACACAAGTCAGTTATCAGTGATAAAACCAAAATCATGCTTTTTAAAACGTCTGGTCTGAATTCACAACTTCCTGATTTCACGTTTCGAATTATGAAACTGCCACAACTTATTGGTAAGTTCTTATACTTGCATCACACATCTCTAATGACATACAATAATAAAAAAAGTTGTTCACCAAATTGTTTTGTTATTGGTAATGTACAAGTTTTTAAGTATCTGGGACTTCAAATCGACAGTAGTTTAAACTGGAGCTCTCATACCACTTCCGTACGAATGTACCTGCAAAAAACAACTAAAATATTATACCATTTCCATAAGAAAGTACCTGCAGAGTCTATTTTGCACGAGGAAACTCTTGGAAACAATTTATTATGGTCTGGTCCAATTCAAATTGCAGTATGGTTTGACTCGCTGGGGCGGCACACACAAAAATAAAATACAACCTTTCCTGGTAGTTCAAAAACATATATGTACTTAGAATCATCTGGAAAACAGGCACCATGAGCATAGTTTCCCACTATTTATAGATTTCTTCGTACTGACTCTAAAACATCTTTACTTTTATAAAGTTTTAAAAATATTTTTCTTAAGAAGCGGGTATTCATTAAATCATAATCCGGTTGCCTGTGATCTTCCCAGCTCGGCTAGTAATCTTGCTTCTATTCTTCCGCACAATACTCATCTCTTCTTAAGTTATTAATATTCTATAGCTCCTCGTATATTTAATAAACTACCCATCAGTAAGGTAAAAAAGTGGCTGTTTAACTATGATCTTAATGAAATAGATGATCTATCTAAGTTAATTATCTATTCACCATGAAATTAAATTCACCTCACTACAGTATTAAATTTTGAATTCAAACTTAATAACTCATTAATATCATATTCATATTTAGTGTAAATTCTCATTATTATATTAATTATTACTTAATCATTACACAAAGAGAAAAAAGAAAAAGGCAAATCCTTTTTCAAATTTTAATTTTCTGTCACTTTAAATTGCTCATTAGTCCTAAGACTAGATTTTAATATAATAATAATAAAAAAAAAAAATGGGGCAAGAGAACGAGAAAAAGAAGAAATCAAAGAAGAATGAGAAATGAAATAAAAATTATTCCTGCAATTGCTGGCACTTTGATTTACTTGGACCGCCTCTCAAACGGACGCTGAGAGAAGTTTTCTGTCTGAGACGTAAACATGTTCATGACTACAAGTTACGGCCAAGTACAATTATTAAGGGCAGCATTAACATATGTAAGCAGACAGAATAGCTTAAATTAATATATGTATGAGTATTTTCGTTCTATTTTAACATCCGGTTGGAACAATAAAACACATTCAATTAAACTCTTGTTTATTTTCATTAGCAACATGTTTCCGAACGTCAGCACTTTTGTTTTTATACATATGCAAAAACGACAAATGTAAATAAACGAACTGTGGTGGAGGTCTTTGCTGTTTACTTTGCCGGTTTTTCTGAAGTTCCTTTGTTTACTTAAGGGTTAGTGTCAAAATCCCGAAAACTGAAATCCCGAAAATCCAAAATCCCGAAAAACCAAAATCCTGGAAATCCAAAATCCTGAAAGGCCAAAATCCCGAAAACTAAGTCCCGAACAATTATATAAAATTAAAAATTTGTCAAATGTTCAAATATATATATATTATATCCACAATGCATAAACATTAGAATATGTATGGGGGGGCATGCTGCCCCCCTGCAACCCCCCTATTTAGGGTCACTGAAGGATTTGGAATGGGTGCGAGGTGTTCACTTTCATTTACGGGAATTTGGCCTTTCGGGATTGTGGGTTTTCGGGATTGTGGATTTTCGGGACTTTGGGTTTTCGGGATTTTGGGTTTTCGGGATTATGTTTTTCAAGATTCTGACCGACTCCCTCTATTTAATCCACAAGAGAAGGTAAAGTGAGAGCCTGCATTCTAGTTAAAAATAAAATTAACATGTTTCTTTTATCTAGGCAGAGCAACGAAGACTCAGTGGCAGTCGACGTGGAAAACGGGAAGAATAATGTTTTTCTAATTTCCGCGTACTTGAGATCTGAAGAGGAAAACCCACCACCAAGCACGGTTCGTGAAGAATATGTGCAATCAAAGAACAAATCTTTGGTGATAGGATGCGATCATGTATAATGCAATGTTGCAACAGAAACATCAACTAAACGGGTGAGTCTTTCTTTGAATTCCTTCTTTCAACAAATCGTGTTCTGTGTTACCGAGGTAACCATCCCGCATTTCACTACTAAATTAGAGTAGAGATTATAGACCTCACCTTAGTTATTTAATTGGGCAGAGTACGCAAAATGGACCAGCACATACATGTATACTTTATCTTTATTATAATATTTATTGTAATTGCAATGCTACAACATGTTTTAACCAGAATCTCACCCTGGACTAAGATAAATTTTGGGAGCTATATTAGGCTAGGATACGTTCAAAAAAATGGAGAGAGGTGAAAGTGGTTTTCATTCCCAAAGCAAGAAGACCTACCCACTCCACCGCAAAAGCTTAAGAAAACCAATTAGTCTTTCATACTTTCTTTTGGAAAGAATAATTGATCTACACGTGAGAAACTTACTCGATGAGCCACACCCCTACCTCAAGGGGTAGTTAATGAATGCTATATGATGCTGTCTCAGAAATCAAGAAAAGCCTTCAGTACAAAGAATTCACTCTGGCTGCTTTATTAGACAATTTGGCTGGGTTATGACTTTAACCTCAGCTGGAGTAACGAAAATATAACTCAAACGGAACGGTACAATAAAAGAATACAATTATTAGACAATCCTAAGTTAAGTAACCACCGGAAACCGATACAAAGAGCAACGGGAACTGTAAGGTTCTATAAAAACCTCATCGACAGTAATAACAAAACCAAAATAAATAATAAGGCTCACAGAGATTTAATTGAACTTGATAGAACTTCTTTCAAAGTAAACAGATCAAAAAATTGTTGCTTATGCAATCTGAAAGAAAAATACAACCTTTCATTGCATCTACCAATGAAATGACCTTAAAGAATTCAAACTTAAATACATTGAGAAAGCGCAGTTATTAGAAGACGAAATCATAGAATTACTAAATGTAACATTCAGTAATTGGTAACCTAACAAATTACATTATCAATGATTTAAGACTATTAGTAGAAGAATTTAATAACTAAATTGTTTTTATTCTAATTATATAATAATTCTTCGTCGTTAAAATAAATAAGAAGTACTGAACGTTTAAAAAAAATAAAAATTAATATAAAAAAAGTTGTCGAAGAGATAACAAAATTTGCTCGTAAACTCAAAGATCGTGTTCACGGCCATTGTAACGGTACCGTCATTCAACTTCTTGACATGAACAATTCAATTCATCGTCTGCAAAGGATAAAACCTTTTGACCTCGCGTCATAGTATATGCCGGTCGTGAAAACTACAGGAACTTTCATTGGAATTTAACCTGCCTAAAGCGCTACATTCTTTTTAATTACATACGAACCTCTTTTTCCAAAAAACACGAGTCTCGTAAGCGAAAATAAAACTGCTGGATAAGCGTCGGCTTAGTTGTAGTATTAATCTTATAGAGAGATAATTTTAGTGAGTAAAAATCTCACACTACCACAAGCACGCGATGTCGGGCCTTATAGTGTCTTTAGAAGATGTTCATCCTCAAAAAAAAAAAACAATGGATATATCGATGTCATTGTTCTCAAAAAAAAATATCCAATAAATTAAACCAGATCAAAAATTCAAAAAATAAGAATTACCAGGTTTTGAATCCATAGCAGCCGATAGCGGAGGAAGCTACTGAATTCAAAGTTGACTTACTTAAGAGAAGTGTTAAGTACATATGTATTTGTTTAATACATGAAATGTAAATTTTTTTTTTCTATAATTTGCACATGTTAAAGGGGATATGAATACGCTTATACTAATTTTTAGAACACGTGCGTTTTTGTGGAAAGGAAGAGACATAGAGAAAGACAGAGTGGTGTGGTTTGAAACTCAGGTGGTATTAAGTTTCTGTAAACTCCAAGGGTGGCTGTCCAGATAACTGGGGAGTATTTTGTTTTGTTTTTCGCTATTATTGTCGTTGCCTATGATTCACTGTACTTCTTTCCGTCCTCCTGATGTCATCATCACGATCAAGTTGCATTTTGGCCATATGACCACCCTACTGCCGGTGTTATGCCTTCACAGTAGAGTTGTCTTAGCTTTCGCAAGTGATCGACTTTTTTATTTATTTCATGCGAAATAAATAAATAATTCTTGACATCAGGATTCGAACCGTGAATCAACAGCGTGACAAGCGATGGTGTTGCCACTACACCACATACACATATTCGTATTTTATTTTTTATTATAAATATGTACATACATATAATCCAGGTATATTAAATATCACATAACATTTTACTTAAGATACACTAGATTCAACTGTTTGTGAAAGGTCATCAGATGTATCGCAAGGAATCATTGCAAAAGTACCTCACTCATCGGGAATCATTTTGGAGGACATTCCCGAGTGAGAAAATTCAGATGTTTCACTTAAAGATCCAAATGTTATTGCATCATCGAGTGATCCGAGCCACGAGGATTATGAGGAATTGTTTCGACTCGGCGCACAAGTTGCGAACACATTTCGAACCCCGCCAAATAAAAAAAATATTAGAATTCAGAGAAAGATTTTCGAAATAGTGGACAGGCTTACGAGACACATTCTGGAAACGTACTCGTACGAAAAGCAAGAGAATCCATGGAATTTGATCAGTGTCGAAAAATAAATTTGTACTGCACGGTATTTAGGCTTTGTTCAACTACTACTAGTCTTTGGGATCTTACGATCAACGGATATTAGATGTATACAAGTATTGACAATTTGATAACAGTTGAAGACAAAAAATGTGATACAATAGTCAATACAAATAAACGCAAACACAATCGTGAAGTCACTGTTAAGTACATTTTTGAATTAAGTGGCAGTGTAACAGATGTGTGCCTTAAACATTTTACACAGTGCTTCGGTGAGACTGATAGTTTCATAAAACATTGGATCAAAAAGAAAATAAGCTGTCCTTTAATTCTGCTTAAAGACCTTCGTGGCAAAGAAACCCCTCAAAATAAAATTAGCTCTAACAAAGAAAAGGAAGTAATGGAATACATCAACAAATTCTCAGCCCTTGAAAGCCATTATACGAGGCGTGAAGTATTTAAGTACCGATCTCAATCTTTCGATGATGCATAAATTATATAGGAAAAGCACTGAAGTACCAGTAAGTCTTTCAAAATATTCAGAGATATGGACTTAAAATTTAAACCAGTCACCGACTAGCCTCTGAACAGATCAGTTCGTTCTCGGTACATTGTGTGTCTTAATTTTTTTTTGCTACAAGTGTGCAAACCGGTACCCCCCCCTTGTACCATTAGTTGCTATCTCGCTCATTTTTCCTTGTGAATCTTTTTTTTTCTTTAAGCTAGTTCCTTGCTCACGTGTTAATATGGTCCTCGGGCCAAATAGAACTAATCGATACAGGGATCTCGACGTAGAACCTGTTTTCGAGATCCAGCCAAATAAAAAACAAAAAAACGAATCCTACTTCTTTGCTCAATTTCCCTACCTTGCCGATAAGATCCAACTCTAATAACCCTAAATTTATAATAATAATCTCAAAAAATAAAGAAAATCCCATCTTGTATCTCAGTCCTTTCTTGCTCAAAAAAGCGATAGATAATATTAGCACCGAATGTGACCAACTCCGTGATGGTAACCAAAACGAAATCACAAAAAATTGCAGAAAGATTTCTTAAGGTAAATAATTTAGCAAATGTGTGCCCGGTAGAAGTTAAATTGCATGATCGCCTAAACGAATCCAAAGGAATTGCTTATGCCCCATGTTTGATTAATGTCCCCGAAACTGAGATAGTTACTGAGATGAAAGTTCAAGGTGTTACAAGTGTCTACAAATACACAAAGGTTGACGACAAAGGTAAGCCGAAACCATCTGGTTTGATGTTATTCACTTTCGACCTCTTCCGACCCCTCAAAACAATTGAAATTGGTTTTTACAATGCCAAAGTCTCGAAATACATATCGAACCCCATGCGCTGTCGCAATTGCCAGCTCCTTGGCCACACTTCCAAACGTTGTAACGGTAACACCAAATGTCTTGTAATCTTCCACCTCACTCGCCAGATGTCTGCTCCCGTATCATGTGCGCCAACTGTTCCTTACCACATCCCTCATCCTCGAAAACATGTCCCAGCTACAAACAAGCCAAAGAGATTCTCTCAATTAAAACCGCAAACAAATGCTCTGTTGGAGAAGCAAAACGAATTTATAAAGAACAAAACCCCTCTCCAACACCAGCCCCTCTTGGATCATTTGCTGAAAAAGTCAAGTATAATAATTAAACACAACATAGCGATCTCATAACATCTGGACCTAAAGCGCCCAACCCCCAAGCCCCACCAGTAAAACCAACTATCAAAATACCGTCTCTAACAACTAACTCACATACGAATAACTCAACAAAAAATAAACCAACAGAAATCAACAACAGTAACTCTTTACAAAAACCACTGACACGCTCCGACACAGAGCAGCCAAATAAAACAGACTTTCAAGCAACTCCATCTAACTCTAAACAACAAGCACCAATAGCCCACCCAAACACCCACATCTCACCCAAAACTACGTCGGATATTTTGAAAATATGCCCACCAACACGACATCCAAGCAAGGCATATGTTTACTAATAAAAAAAACCATATCACATAAAATACTACCTTTTAACTCAAACCTTCAAGCAATAGCTTGTGAAATTGAACTTGATGTAAAAATAACCTACATTGGCTTGTATCTGCACCCGAAACAAAATTTCCAAAAGAACGATTTAGACAATATCATAAATCAAACCGACTCCCCTCTAATCTTTGGTGGAGACGTCAACTCGTGGAGTGTTCTCTGGGGGTCTCCTTTAACTAAACCTAGGGGTGCAGTTTTTGAAGGTTTCCTTCTTAACTCTAGCCTCATACTATTAAATGATGGCACTCCAACTCACCTTTCGACACACAGCACATTCACCCACGTAGACATAACTTGTTGCTCCCCTGAACTAATTCCAAGAACCAACTGGAAAATCTTAGACGATCTTCATAATAGTGACCACTTCCCTATTATAACATCCATTAATATTGGGCACACGACCAGACACAAAACTTCTAGCGCAAAATTCATAACTGACTATGCCAATTGGCCTCTATTCAAGAACAAAATCATGGTATACCTGTCAGACAAAAGACCAACCACAAACACCAATAAAGAAGCCTCTTTGATACAAAAAGCAATTAGAACAGCCGCGAACGCTTCGATCCCTCAAACACACCCAATGATCAAAGAAAAAAACAAACCAGCTGTTCCTTGGTGGAACCCCCTTACTTCGCAAAGATAAAATGCTAGCTCTAAAAGAATTCCAAAAGAGACCCACCCAATGCAACTTAATACACTATAAAAAAACAAATGCGAAATTTCGCAGAATGCTTAAAGACAGTAAAGCTAAAAGCTTTGCTGAATTCACAGGCAGCATAAATCCAAACTTTTCCCCTGCCAAAATCTGGCAAAACATTCGGCGCTTGACAGGAAACCCGACAGCATTGAACATAAAAAGTATCAAATCACCAGACAACATAATTACAGACCCAGATCAAATTTGTAACTTCGTCGCAATTCTCAAACGATTCAAATTTTCATTCGAACTTCAATGTTGCTAAGAGTGTTATACTCAATAATCCCGTGCTACAACATGCAACTAATCCTACCGCTAGACGAATAGAGGAACCAATTTCATTTATTGAATTTGAAATGTGTCTAAGCAAAACCAAAGGGAAAACACCGGGTAGAGACCGTATATCTTATCCAATGTTAAAACATTTGCCCAAAGAAATCAAGATGCGACTTATTAAGCTATATAACAATGTACTTGATTCAGCAACTATCCCTCAAATCTGGAAAACAGCCTCATTACTCTCCATTCCAAAGCCAAATAAGGACAGCAGTACAGTTGAAGGTCACCGCCCAATCTCTCTGATCTCCTGCACATCCAAAATATTAGAAAAAATTGTCGCTAAACGCCTTCTCTGGCTTATCGATACAAAAAAACTGATCTCCCCCAATCAAATTGCTTTCAAAGCGAACAGAGGATGTATCGATGCCCATCTTCATATCGACTACTATATCTCGAAAGCTTTGTCTGCAAAAAATCATATTTCAGTTCTTACCTTAGACTTCGAAAAAGCCTTTGATAGGATCGGAATACATATTGTTCTAAGAAAACTGAAAGAATGGGGTATTGGAAAAAAAATATATGGGTATGTAAGAGTTTTCTTAACTAATAGGAAGTTCTACACAAAAACTAATAACCATTACTCCAAACAACACCCCTTGTGTAACGGGATCCCGCAAGGATCGCCTCTGTCGGTAGTCCTTTTTATTATTGCTTTTGATGAAATAAGCACAATTCTATCGAAATACAAACCTTTAGATCATTGCCTTTATGCAGACGATATCTACATCCTTTGCAAGATCAGCGATCTTAGCAGCTGCGAGACCTTATTTACAAGTGCCTTAAACGAAATCCTAGATTGGTCAGTGGTCTCTGGCGCAAAACTGTCAATAAGTAACTGTAAAATACTCCATGTGTGCCGTAAACATGAATGTCCCCAGTTAACTTTAAATATTAACAATGTACAAATTATAAACGTAGATAATTTAAGTATTCTAGGACTTGTTTTTAATAAAAAGTATAATTGGAAGCAATATCGTCTAGATCTTAAGAAGTACCTAGCTGCGAGAACTAACATTATTAAGTACTTAGGTAGTAAAAAAAGCAATGTCCATATTAACAACTTATCATCCATCACCAAAATATTAGTTTTAAGCAAAATTGATTATGGTTTATTTATATACAGGAACTGTCCAAAAACAACGCTAAATATCATCAAACCAACATATCACCAAGCAGCGAGAAGAAGCATCAACGCTTCCCTACAACCCCGATCAAAAACATCTTGGCAGAAGCAGGACTTCCCACTATCGAAGAAAGAAGGGACACAATTACTTTCAAACTAACCGCCAAGCTGGCTTTCTGCAAAAATTCGATTATCGACAAGGACATCTTGCAATCTAAAAGACACAAGTCAAGAAAACGAATGCAATCCGCAATTAGTATTATCCTCGACAGAGCTACACAAATGGAACTTCCTACCCACACACATGTAGTACCAACCTATCCTCCTTGGTACATAAAATCGGAATCAACTATAATGACACTAGCGGATTACAAAAAAACAAACACTAGCAACGCTACGTACTGCACGCTGTTCTCCAGCATCTCATCCGACCTTAAGTCGGATGGATGGAACCTTGTATTCACCGACGGATCAAAAACCGCAGAAAGTACCACATTCGCTGTCACACTCGAAGATGGTACCATCCTGTCCGTTGGAAGCCTGCCCGAACTATCATCCATCTTCACAGCCGAAGCATTCGCCATTTTACAAGCCTCAAAGGAAGCCTTGAACCGTCGGGGCAAACATGTTATATGTTCTGACAGCAACTCAGTGCTCAAAGCTGTCAACAACCCCAACAATAACACCGACCTTATCATCGACATTCGTAATAAGCTTGTCAAATCCCCAAACAAGCTATAATTAATGCGGATCCCTGGCCATGCTAGTATCCAGGGTAACGAACACGCCGACCATGCAGCCAATTCAGCTAAAAACGCACCTGTATTCAGATCCAACATCTACACCAAGTCAGACTTAAAAAACGCAATGCAGAAAATCATCAAATGTAATCGGCTTCTTGAATGGAACCGGTACCACCACCATTATACTAAAATCAACCCCAACAGACGCCACCCACAATATCCCACCAACATTACAAAGGCTAAAATTTCAAACTTTGTCCGATTGCGACTAGGACACACTACAGCTACTTACCAACACCTGCTTACAAGAAACCTCCCGCCAAATTGCCCTACATGCAACGTAAGATTTGATTTATCACATATATTTGAAAACTGTATCTTGTTAAAACCAATCATACTCAACGTATTTAAAAAATACCAACATTTACGATGTACTAAAAAACCCCAACCCCACAAATATAGGAAAAATAAACGAATTTATATCAATTGCTAATATTAGTATATAAGAATTAATATCATAGAGCCAATAGTCTCCGCAGCTAGGCTCATTCAATTTAATATTACCATGTAATTTGAATTACTTGTTAATAAAAAAGTAATAATAATAATAATAAAATTTAAAATACCTAAGCTAAATTTAAAGTGGCACCAAAAAGAGACGATTTGGAAGAAGAACAATAACGACATTTGAATAAAGCAGAAATGGGGTATAATGAGAAGAAAAGACAATGAAAGTGCAAAAAAAAAAAAAATTAAAGCCTTTGCATTTGATTTACAACAGTGCCTACCCACTCCATTTCTAAGAAATTCTCTGAGTATCTATAAACACCAGCTCTGGACATTTAACAATACATGACTTGGAGACTAATGCCGCTTTTTATGTGGCACGAAGGGATTGCTCGGAGGGGTGGTGACGAAATATCGTCTTGCACTTACAAATACCTAAAAATGACTATAAAATTGATAAAATAGCTTTTTATAGTTTAATCCTTTATGTTCAGGACACAATAAGAATTCGTTTGTTGTCGCTGTTTTTAGTGTTTGCTAAAAGCAATCCATCAATCGAATTTATCGACCACAAGTTTTTGAAACGCGATAATACTCATATGGAGTACGAGAGCGATCATGTATTGATTTAAAAAAAGGAAGAAAAAACTTGTGTTCAAATCAATGTTCATTAACACAATTGGACCTAAGATTGCTGTCGTCGAAATGAAAATCTCTAATTTTTTCAACACAATTTTCAATTTATTTCATTACTCGTATATTGTGATGTGTACATTAAGACAATGACTCTTATAGTACTGAGAAATACTACTAAAATTATATTACGTTGAAAAACAACATTTCGGTTTAATAGAATTAATAATAATGACTACAAATTTATTTGGAATGCTATAAGATGGCTTCGTTACAATAAGGGTTTAGATACAATATTGTACTGCATGACGACCAACCCTTTAAAACACTGAACATGGGAGAGCGACGTGTAATTTCTCATGAAGAGAGAGAGAACTTCAAAAAATTTGTACAGTTCCGTACATATCTAAGGAGAAGAAAAGATATCTTCTTGAATTGGAAACTTTCATAGATCCACAATTTCTTTTATAATTGATTCTTTTCACTATTATTTTTGTATGCATTGAGAAAAAATTAATTTGTTTGATTGTAAAAATTAATAAAAAATTATTTTGGATATGATAGTACATTGCTATTATTCTATGAAAACATAGCCTATACTTACTTAACAAAATACACTTGGAAAAATAAAAGTAAAGTGAAGATGGAATTTGCGACTACTTCCTTCATTTATTCGTATAGAGGAACAGATTAACTCAACTTAGGTTTTTTCTTCATCCCTGTGAAAAAATTAAAGCGATATAGTAGTAATCTCCTGATTTCCCAGACCAATTTAAAACTTCAAACACGTCGCCTGAAAAGTAAGGAAAATCGACTTTGGCGGTTTTATCTTGTGACCTCAGATATAAATTTGGCTGTTGATAGTGCCTTCGGAAACAAATTATTCTCTGCGCTTCCCACAAGCATTTCGCTGTGACACTAGATATTTTTCGGGAAATTTGGAAGTCTTACGGATTTTGAATTTATGGGACACATTTCTCCTAAATAGCGGCCTTGTGGCCTTGTAATTGCTTAAAATCGGCAGTAAGTTTAATTATCCAAAACGATCAAGTCAAACTTTGTTCAGAAGTTATAGTAGTTTTCTTATTCTGCTATTGCAAATCTTTTCTATTCACGACTCTCTTATCTGGACTTTGAAAATTTTGAATCGATAAGATTTCTTTATTTTTTTGCAAACATGGCTTTGATTTTTCAACCTTTTCCTTTTCTGGTGACGAGTTGAGGTGCATTTGAGAGAAAATATGTAAGAACATCTTGGTTTATTATTATTTTCGCGTTTTTTTTTTTTTAATTTATTGCTTACAATTTATTTCAGGGCGAGTCTAAATAAAATTAACCCTCTACAAAAGAAAATATTGGCAGAACTTATGAGTCGTCAACCACAATTGGCAAAAAATGTCCTTGCGTGCGCCCAGGGGAAGCCACTTCCATAAAATTATGGGATGACTTGGCTCAAAAATTAAACTCCGAGGGGCTACCGATTAAGCACTATAAATCTTGGAGAAAGGTTAATTTTTTTTTTTTTAAGTCTGTTTCGATTTGGTGTTTTTATTTTCGCAAGCATTTTCTGATCAGAAGTATCAGATTAAGAATAAAATGACGTTCAACAAGTGTTCGAAACTGGAGGTGGCCCCTATGAAGAGTGTATATGGCAATATCATAAGCCTGTGGATTAGAAGGAATTAGTGCCAAAACTTTCGGTGCAAGAGAAGATTCCCGGCTTTTATTACCAGCACCAAAAACTAAAGAAAGTAAATCGTTAGTAACAACATCAAATGGAGTTGAAATTAGTTACACTCCAACAGAAGTAAATTCTGCGGCACCAACAGAAGAAAAAAAAGGGAATAACAATTCATTTCCATACGATGATAATGATATTAGTGATGGCTCGGAATGCAATTTGAATGTGCTTCGCCCTTCATTAAGAAAAGGGAAGAAAAAAGTTGCTATTGTTGATGAAAAATTTAGTGTGATAAAAAGTAATATGAAGGAGGAACAAATATTTTACACAACAGTTTGTCAAAAATTGGACAGGTATGGAACGCAAAATCCAAATCCAAGAAAGCATACTCGAAATAGAAGAAAAAAAATATAAGGCGCTTATGGATCTCCACAAATTAAAATACCAAATCAAAGAGATTGAGTCAGAGCTTTTTGAAAAAACAATAATTTGAAGAGACGTTATACTTAATTTTTATTTAAATTTTTTGATTGAACTCTTTGTTATATATTTTTTATATATCTGAGTATTTGAATTAGTTTTTCTTTTTTTTAAACCAAGTGTTGCTTTATGTATATATTTTAAATGAGTTAAAGACTTTTAAATTCAATATGTGCTCCAAATTTGACATTGCCACATTAAGAATTAGAATTACTTTTTATTTTGTTATGTTTTATTTAAAAAGTAAGTATTGCTTTCTTTTAAGTTTGTTATTTGAAAGTTTGTTTTCCTTTAAATTAACATATGATAAATAATGCAAAATTACATTTTATTGATTGTTTGTTTTCTCCAACGTTGTGAAAGCCTTTCAGGCTCCATGTGTGGAATGTTGAACAGAATTTTAAAATCTATATAGATATTATGAAGCAGCACTCACATTTCCAAATCGCGCATGCTTCTCAGGGGTGTATCGCCCTCGCTTGTCATAAATAAGTATTCTCCAATAGCTTTTTAAAATTCCAATAGTTTTCTCGATAATGCATCTTGCTTTGGAGGGTAAGTCATTGAAATTTGTCTCCAAAGAACCCTCCAGTGATGCACCAAGGCTCCAACAGATATCCGGAATCACCTTCAATACGAGTATAACAGCATGGTTTAGAGAAGAGAAAATATTTTGTCATTTAGACTCGTAATATCCTTACCAAGAAGCCAAAAGTTTTCATTGTCGTTCATTTAGTACTATTATTAGAAATGACCTTTGAGCTACTTTTTTTATCAACTGGCCAACATTTTGGATCGTATCCTGGATTTTTTTTAGTTCTTCGAAAATTAAACAGCAAATTTAGAATTGTTGTTTTCGAAATTTCTAATTTCGTAGATATCTCCGCTTGCGACAGACAGAGCTTTCTGATTAATTTGGGCAAAATGTACTCACGCACTTCTAATTGATTTCGTTAAATTAGGCTAGGTAGATGGGTGCCCTGTGACTTGCTTATCACTGCTCACTTAAACCAACAGTCGGGTTCATTGAGCCCATATGAGTAGGCTGAGAGCATAAAAAGAAAGAAAGAAAGAAAGGAAGCTGACGATTTAGAACCATCCATTAAGGATATAAATCTCAGGAGTATTTTCAGCTCGATTTTGTGCAAGTCCTCGAATTCCATGAAAGAGTGAATGCCAAGAGTACTCATTCTTCTATTGGCAAGGGCAGAATATTCACATAGACGAACAGACTCAATTTTTTCTTCATCTCTGCAGCTTCTGCAAAAATCGAGTGCGAACCGACGCGCTCGGAGTGAATACTACTGGCACAGTACCCCATAGCAATGTCGGAGAGGACTCGTATGTTATTACGACTTAGCTTAACTAGAAAATAGATGTAATAGGCCGGCCATAGGGTTCTGGCAGTCATGCATGTATCCAAGTAGACCCATCGCCTGTTGGCAATATGAGTGGCTTCATCGTCGATGAACTTAATTATAGAGCTAATGTGAGTTCTTACAAAGGGGAGGACCTGCGAAATATGCAACGCTGATCCTTCTGCTCTTTCATTACCTGGAATATCCATATGCCTTTTTTATCCAGCATAGGGTCACCATATTGGCTCTTGGCAACTCATTTTGGTGTGTTCTACAGGTGCTTTCCTAGTCTAGATTTGGTTAGCACAGAGTCTAAGGCCTTAAAGGCTGCCTGATTGTCACTGTACACCATAATTATCTTCCCGACGATATTGTCTTCTTAGATCATTTTTGCAGCCTCAGTAATGGCTATGATCCCGGCTTAGAAAACGCTGCATTCGTTGTTAATTCTAAAGTATGGCGCACCCTAGAGTTTCACAGAACAGCCCCTGTACCGACCTCCGTTTTGGAGCCGTTTGTGTAGAAGGCTAGTTGCTTTCTGGTTGTGACTTGCTAAATTCTGATATTGAATCTTCTATCAAAAGCAAGTATCGGAGTCACATAGTCGATTTCTATCTGCCTGGTAGTAGTTTCCCATCGGGATAGGATGGACGCATGACTGAATAGTGCTGATGACCAAAATGCAGCTTCTTTTAGCCTTAATGCAGTTTTAGCAACGACTTTATTGCAGTAAATATCCAGCGGAATAAGACCTAGCATGGTTTCCATTTCCGCTGTGGGTATCATCCTAATAGATCCTGTAATCCCGATGCAGGCCGTTCTCTGGATCGTGGTGAGCTTTGAAAGGTATTATTTCTTCTCAAGTGCCTTCCACTAAACTATGAAGTTTGAAGAAAATTCATCCAGCCGTTTAGGCTCGAGTCCAGCGCATATACATACAGGCAGACATAATTGAAAGACCCACTGTTTTGAAATTGCCTACTATAGTAATCTCAAGTTTGATCAAAATCTCGAGATTGAAAATTTTCAAGAAACTAATGCTTGGCCTTATCAAGCCAACATAATCAAATGGCTCATCGCTGCAATTTTACTTTTACTTATGTTAGGACATGGCATTCAAAAAAGTCATGGTCAAAAAGTTTTTTTTTTTTTTTTAATATTTCAATGAATTTTTCCCAATTTCAAATTTCGTTTATTCTTTTCGACTTCGTATAAATTTTAAATTTGAACACTAAAAAAGGAAACAGGATATGTGGATCAAATATGTAAGTGCAACCCAGTCATTATTTTTATTTTCTTTGTGGGTTCACGTTTTTCCCACCCAAAAATTAAACTAACAAAAAGGTTTTTATAGAACCCTAATCACTTTTAACTTCAACCTAATCGGCTGGACCGATTTCTACCTTCAGGAATTAGAATAAATATGTGGTTACTCAATAAAGAAGATGGCGGATGGTAGGCGCCATTTTTCTTGTCTTTCATGTTTTTATAAGTTTTTCCAAAAACAACATATTCATCAAAATGAAAATTAATTTCCAGTAATTTGAGAGATGTGGTAAGTTTTCAAAAAGTTGTCAGTTCGCTGTTTTCTGAGATAAGGAAGAGGGGGTTGGATTCCATTTTTTTTGGTTTATCCCATTTTTCGAATCAGTGCATTGTCACCTTTTATCTGATATCCATATTGTATATACTGTTTCTTACTTTCATTCTAACCTTCAAAACTTTATGTAGAATTTTTTACTTTTTAAACAATTTTTTTTAATCTACAGGTGAACAAGATTAATTTCTTATTCAGATTTCAACTTTACGTTAAGCAATTAAATAGTTATGTGCTTTTTACAGATAGACAGATGGACAGACAATTGACTCTTACTACAAATATGCCGCGTTTTTCGTGTTATAATTTATAAGTACCGAAACCCTGAAAAGCGCCGTAGCAAAAAAAAAAAGAAAAGAAATATTAATGGATTCCTCTACCATTATTAAATGCTTAACATCGAGGAACTTTTGTGCAAGTTTCTAATTAGGCACAGTTTATTCATAAGTTGTTAGAAGAACATGGAAGCAAAAATGAATGTGGCTTTACTCGTATATAGTAACTGGGGTTTGTCTTTCTGCACCCTCCAGATAACTGTAATTTGTCTCTAACCCTTTTCTGAACTGCAAAGTAAAACACTTCATGCTTCTTTTGATTAAAGTTATAACCATTAATTATTAATTTATAATTAACACTATCAAATAGAAAAGTAACAAGTTATGAACTTATAACTACCCAACTCTTGAAAGTGCTGCCCTTCATAGCATTGCTAAATCTAAAGCTTATAATTAATGCTTGCTTTAAACAAAAGTAAGTTCAGAATCATTGTTACACCTATACACTATACAAAGTAAGCCTCTATCAGAAGATACCTCAAATAGGCCACTTTTACCGGTATTATCAAAACTTTTTGAGAAACTGTTTCTTAAAAGACTGGACAGAATCATAAAGCAAGTAAAGGTTTTTCCCACCCATCAATTCGGGTTTAGAAATACGCACTCGACGATAGACCAAGTGCATCGTATAACTAATATTATAGAAAAAGCTCTAGAGGAAAAACAAGTTTGTTCTTCATTATTCTTAGACGTTGCACAGGCTCGTGATATAGTTTGGGCATAAGGGTTTAGAGTACAAACATTATTTGGAGTACTGCGAGATACTTAAATCTTATATAGCAAATAGATTCTTTAGAGTTCGCTATGGTACAGTATATTCTGAACTGAAAGAAATATTATCACGAGTTCCGCAGGGAAGCGTTGTAGGACCCACCCTATATTTATTATTTACTAGTGATATACCACACAAAGGAAGAAGGTTTCAAGCTCTCGTACCGGTAGGCATATGCGCGCACCTCATGCACGTGTGTCTTCCGAGAGACCTCAAGCCGGTGGCGTTGTATGCGCACAAGGTCTGAAGACGGGCGCTACAGCCAGTAATGGCAGTAGTACCTGTGGACAGAAACTGGATGTCGCAGGGAAATCGACTGACTTGAATGTCTCTAAATCCTCTCTTATTGGTATCGTTGCCCGCGCATAAATTCCGAATGACACCGATGATACAACCAGTTGTATTCCCAGTGGATGGAAGATAGCTGTCGCGGACAAATCTACTGAGAAAGAGAAAAACCCGGTGGTTAGGGAGCGAGAAAAGCAGGTTTCTTACAAGAAAGCTCCTCTTTAACTGTCCGAATTGGGAAGGCTGGCAATGACAACAGCATGACCGACGCGGAGTGCAAACGCTGCGAAGTTCATCGGTTAGAGCTGGCCCAAGCAACGAATGCTTTCATTCAGGTGGAGGGCTGTGAGTTAAAGAACGGAACCTTTATAGTAAAGTGCTCTTCACAGCAAACCTCTGAGTGGATTAGCATGTCGGTGCCGAAAACCACCCCAACCTTGAGACCGCTACTTTTGAGGTCTTCAAGACAACTAAACAGACGCACGCCATCTGCTGGATCCCGGGGAAACTTGAGAAAACGGCTGATGTGCTAACGCGCCTGCGTACCCAGAATCCTGGACTTGAGACGACCAAGTGGACTGTTCATTCACACAAGGAGAGACAGAATCGTCTAAATAAAGATGGTTCTACTCTGGTTGTGAGTTTGGACAAGGGTTCTGCCGAGGCCATTAAGTCTAGGTACGAAATGCGACCACATTTGCATCTTGGAAGGATTCAGTTCCGCTTCGATACCAAGTAGTCCGAACAATGGTCGAAAAAAAAACTCTAATATTTAATGATATTTTTTCAGATCAACCTACAACACTGCAAGGCTGCTACCACTCTTATAAGTAGTAGACTTGCAGCAAGTAGAACAAAACCTCACATAATATCTATCCAGGAACCTTGGGTGCGGAACAAGCGCATTTGTGGCCGTGGAGGTATGCGTGATATCTCGGTACTTTATGATGAGCGGTCCGAAAGGCTTAGGGCTTGTCTTAGTGTACCAAACTCCCTCTCAGCTCATAGAATATTGTGATACCAGAAAGATACTCGTAGGTCTTGTCATATGTTGCAATACTAATGCTCAGAAATCTGTTTGGAGCAGCAGCAAATGCAATGCACGGGGAGATCATCTTCTGGACTTCATACTATCGTCTGATCTTACCATCAACAAAGTTGGCTCACAACCAATATTTGTTAAGGCGCAAAGACAGGAAGTGATTGACTTGACCCTGTCCAACAGGTATTTCAAGCTTATTACCAACTGGAGTTTCGCCAGAAATTTCTCTCTCAGACCATAGATACATTTAATTCCAAATCAAATGCGAAGCTACACCTTTGCAGGAGAGGAGGAATCCGAGAAAAACCAACTGGATACGGTTTAAGGAAGAGTTCGGCAAATCTATCAATGATCTACCAAAACTTAGAACGAGGGAAATGGTAGAGGAAGCCGTTCAAAACCTGAATAGTACCCTTACCAAATGTTTTGAACTAACGTGTCCGCTGACAAAAAACACCTGCAGAAGGCCAGTTCCGTGGTGGAACTCAGATCTGCAACGAATTCGTAAGGAAAAAAGAAAACTTCTAAATAGGTCACTCAAGACAAATTCGGAAGTGGGCTGGAACTTTTATCGATCGAAGCAAAGAGAATATAAAAGGTTAATTTGAACTTCGAAACATACCTCGTATAGAGATTTTTGTGGCAAGATCGAAACTCTCGGTGAAACCAGTAGGCTGGTCAAAGTTCTAAAGAATTTAAAGCCAATCAAGCCGGAATCACTCAGAAATCCTGATGGTACTTTCGCTGAGTCGAAAGCGGATGCTTTCAGTCTTCTGCTGGAGACTCACTTCCCAGGAAATCAAGTCACCATCGGCTCGCAACCAGGTTCAACTAGTGAAGCTGATAGCGGGCTAAACGAAACAACTCGGCGCAGCTGGTATACTGCATTGGTTATGGCGACGGATGAAGCTATCGAATATGCTGTCGCATCTTTTGACAGCTTCAAGTCACCTGGCACTGAAGGAATATACCCATCTATACTGAAATAAGGCATTAGTAAGTTGCTGCCAACTCTGAAAAGAATTTTCACTCCTGGCTTATATACCAACCCCCTGGCGAACAGTCAGAGTAACTTTCATACCGAAAATCGGCAGAGATGACTGCTCTCTCGCCCAGAGCTTCAGACCTATTAGTCTGACATCTTTTCTGCTGAAAAGCATGGAAAGACTTGTTGAGCTACATGTGTGCAATGTTGCTTTGAGAAAAAGTCCTGTTAGGCTGCGCTTCAAAATTTCGTGAGCGGAATAGAATGTGAGCTTAACAGGAAAGAATACGCGATAGGCATTTTTATAGACATTGAGGGTGCCTTTGACAATGCGAATTTTGACAGCATGTGTGGTTCCGCCAGAAATCACGGCGCAGAAGAATCACTAGTGTTGTGGATCAAAGCAATGCTGGTGAACAGAACATTGACTGTATATGCAGATTGTGGCCGGCGTGTCATGGCAGGTGTAAATAGGGGCAGCCCACAAAGCGGTGTTCTGTCTCCACTGCTTTGGCGCATGCTGGTTGACTCCCTGTTGAACACACTCAATAGTTCTAACGTCTACGCTCAAGCATTATGCTGATGATGTCGCCGTCTGTCGGATCGTGCCTAGCGACTGTTTGCTCTAAGGTGCAGATGGCCCTAGATGCAATCAACGATTGGTGCGCTAGGAATGGGCGTTCAGTTAATCCTCTCAAAACCGAGGTGGTTCTCTTTACGAGAAGGAGAAAATTGACTGGTCTGACTCAGCCAGTGCTAAAAGGCGTCACTATCGAACTCGCCAAGAAAACCAAATATTTAGGAGTAATCTTAGATAGCAAGCTGCTTTGGGCGAAACATGTCGAGCTGAAAACTTTCAAAGCTCTGTCAGTCTTTCGGCAATGCAAAGGTGTTTTCGGCAAGACATGGGGCATGTCGCCAAGGAAAGTCGTTTGGATCTACACGGCAATGATAAGACCTTTCTTCTCATATGCGTCAGTTGTTTGGTGGAATAAGCTCTCACGTAAATACGTTACTGCTGCTTTCCCTAGTACGCCTGGCTCTGCTCTGGACGCCTTGACGAACCTCTCCCCCTTGATATTTATATCATGGGGTGTACTCTCAAAGCAATCTTCCGTTTAAAAAGAAGTGGTTTCTAGCACGCTTCGCACTGGAGTTTTGATGACGTTGCGAGACGATTATCCTACGACCCCTGTCTCATGGATATGCCATCTGATGCAATGACACCTGAATTGCGCCTGCGATGCAAATTTGAAGTCAATTTTCCTCATGTTAAGGATTGGCTTTGGCAGGAGTCTGAGCCAGGAAAGGAATGTAGTCGCATTTTCACGGACGGCTTTAAAACTGGACAGGGGTCTGGTGCTGGTGTTTTCGTGGAATACGACAACGTGAGGCTTCACTTCTCATTGGGAAAACACACATCTGTCTTCCAGGCAGAAATATATGCTATCCTAATGGCTGCGGCCTATATTGGTAAGAACAGGTGAAAGGGGCGAAGTATCTGCGGCTGTAGTAACAGTCAGGCTGCGCTTAAGGCCTTGCTCAATCCTTTAACCACTTCGAAAATAGTTCGAGAATGCAAAATATCCTTGAATTCGGTCGGAAGGCTGAACTCACTGAATCTTGTTTGGGTCCCAGGACACAAAGGGATAACAGGAAATGAGTTCTCTGACGAGCTTGCTAGAAAAGGCTCAGAAGAAAATTTCTCTGGACCTGAACCCACGTTGGGTTTCCCAGCGTCCTTGGTTAGGGCTTCCATTGGCGACTGGGTTTTCAGTGAACACAATAGAAGGTGGCATTACTCTCCAGGATGCAGGCAGACTAAACGAATGGTCCCCGTCGTCTGTATGAAATCCGCGGCTTTCTTGCTATCTCTTAGCAGAAAAGACTGCAGACAACTTACTGGCGGTCTTACGGGCCACTTCGCCTTTGCCGAGCAAAGAATGCAATTCGTCACAACGATCGTCTGTAGATGCATATTAATCCTGAGATATCAGACATCTTAAATGTACGATATAATATTCGTAGATTAAGAAGAACTAAACCTCACGAACTTATAATCTGACAGTTATGAGAACCCGTATTTAAACTATAATACCTTCTCAAACACAACTGAACGTTGAAACTAAAATCAGTTGTCGATCTTTCTTTGATTGATCATGATTAAGGAGGAGATTTTTTTAGTGCGGTTAGAGTCCCACACTACTGTGGGTTTCCAACTCCACAGTGTCTTTCGAGCTCTTCACCTTAAAAAAATAAATAAATAATAATTAACACAATTTTATCTCTACTATGCTCCCCGATTTTACTTGAGAAATTAGAACAATCATACACCATACTTTTCGTATTCCAATTAAACCTAGTGCTAACCAGTAACCATGCAATGACTTTATAGCAAACACAAATTTCCAAGGTTTTTAATTGAATGCGAGGTAATACCGAATTCAAAGCTGGTAATCCCTGAACTTCGCCTCTATAAAAAATTCACAAAAGTCAAACCTCAATACGTACGAGTATGTATGTGAGATAACTTCTGGAATGCGTACCTTCAAATAGTGCCAAAGAGACTGGAGAAAGCAATTGCAGGAGAAGAGGTTCCTTGATACGCATGAAAGGGATATAAAGTTGCCTCTTATGTTTCCCTTATTTGAGAACACATAGAAATCAAAAGTTGTACTTTATATTTTGAGCATCCAAGTGGATATGTTGATATTGAAATTTTTGTTTGAGAATCGGTAGGGAGTGAATAATTGAAGTGCAGCTTCAAAATCCCCTTGCCCAGATTGCTCGTTACAACGCTGTAAAATTGAACGGGAGAGGTAGCAGTAGTGCATGTAGTGAAATATTATCGATAATAAGAAGCTAAGTCCCTTTTCCTTACCATAGAAGTGCAGTTACTTTGAAAATTCATTCATAAATTCATATTCGAGTTTATTCGAGTATATGTGAATATTTATCTCATATTATGTAGAAAACTACCGAGTTGTGTAACTTATTGCTATTTTCCTTCAAATTGTTCTTTAGCTTCACCCAGTGTGCTACATACTCGTGTGAACAATATGTTTTGGAGTAAAAAGAATGGTTCCTTAAATCAAAGCAAGAGGAAAAATATTATGGAAAGGTGGAGAACGTAATTACCAACGTCAGTGAATCCACGGGAGTTATGGTGGATCAATGCTTAAAGTACGTAGATTTTTATTTATTTTTTTTCAAGATAGTTAAATACCACTTCCAATGGCTAAGTCCTAACAGTGATGACTTTGCTTACCACAGAATACTTAAATTGATCAACCTTAACAGGTACATAATTGAAATATGCCCTTTTGAGCACACACTATTAAACAAAAATTGAGAAAAAATCACCATAGACCCTAACAAGCATACTACCTTGATCAAAAAGTTTCAGGAATGATCGCTCCAAATTTAAGCATCGAAGCTTGATATTTGTAAAAGCTACGCTGTCAAGAATACATCTGCTCCTTGTGTGTTTTCGATTTGGCTCTGTATAGTTCGTTTCTATCATAGGCAACTTTCAAATCGATGAAAATGTGGTGGGTATCGATTTGGAGTTCCTTTTTTTTCCAAAATCTGCCGCAATGTGAATATCTGACCTATGTTAGACTTTCCTGGCTTAAAACCACACTAATTCGGGCTAATCAGTTTGTTGATAAATGGTTTAAGGTTTTCACTAATATGGCAGACATGATAGCGAGTTTCAAAAACTTTAAGACAAAAATTAAAAATATGCCAACAAAACGTTTTCAAGAGCATGTCCCCGATCCCAGCATAGACCATTCGGCTGCAGGTGCAAACACTAGAAATGATCAAGACCAAACTTATCCTTTTAATCAACTACTGATATTAGATAGACCGGAGCTACAACCGACTTTGAAGCATTAATTTCTAGAATAGCTCGCCAAATGTTTCAACAACAAAGCTAAACCATCATACAGGATGTTTTGAGTCCTCAGTCTAGCATCCTTCACGGAACAGACGAGGTCATCTCACCTGAATACAAGAATAAAGTTGATGATGATGAAAAAATTTCTGATACGAGTATAGTGCGTTGCACACATAATTTTTCTGGGAATTCCAATAAATTTTCTTCATGGAACAAGAGTATATACGAGTAGGTAGATAGGGTGCCTAGCATCTATGAACTCCTCCAGGGCACCCCGACCTACTTCGGGGTATTAAACTTCATTGGAAATAAAATTACGGGTTTAGCAGACAGAGCCTTAGAGTAATAATTCAAAACGCACCTAAATTGTGAAAGTATCCGGCAGTGCTTAACAATGTACTATGCGGATAAGCGAGACGTGATGATGCAGGAGTATCAGATGTCGTCCTTGGAGCAAGTGGAACAAGGGAATAGTACTATTCAAGAATTCTTTCCAAAAGTTTACTATTTCCTCTAGTTCTGGGTATAAAGGAACCTATGGATTTTCCTCACGTACTACACCTCTCCCTGAAGTTGGAAAACCAACACTTCAGGGCACAACACAATCTCTGGGCACATTAGCCTTTGCAATCACATTTGCCTCGAAAACCTAATCCTGTCAACCTTCTACCGCCGAGACCGGTAATTATCCGTCAAGTCAAGGGAAATCTTTCTCTACAAACAATGTTAATCTTAAAATGGAAAACACGGACCAAAGCGCCCAAATAAGAACACAATCACAAGCGAATTAAGCAAAGAGATCAGATCCCTAGACATCAACAATTCGCGCATAGGCCCCAACAATTTAATCAGAACCGTTCGCAGCAAAAATTTGGTGCCGTGACATAAGGCCATATAATTTCGAGACATAAGACCATATGGCTGTAAAAAGTCCACCACCTCTTGACAATAAACCGTGCACTATAGGCCGCTTAGCGAAGCCCTAAGCACCTGCATGTGAGGCCGAAGGCCGTCCGGTGTGTGAGTCGAAGAGATGTTCATAGTGTTTTTTCCTATTTATTCAACTTTTGTCATATTTTAATACTTTATTTGAGGTTAGGTTAGGTAGATGGGTGCCTTCTGACAAATAGAGTCACTGCTCACATAGACCAACAAATTCGGGTCCCTTGCACCCAATCGTTTAACCCTTGAAACGTTAAAAGTTCGCTGTTAGCTCTATATTACTTAAGTCCTCCAATTCCGAGAAAAAGTAATTTCCGAGAGTCCTCATTCTTGTAATGGATAGGGCAGTACAATCACACAGCAGTTGATGAACTGATTCAATTTCTTCTTCGTCTCTGCAGCTTCTACAATAGTCGTTATGTAGCACACCGAGTCGCTCCGCGTGAACTCCAATGGCACAATGGCCAGTAATTGTTCCAGAAACGACCCGTGTATTATAACGACTAAGTTTCGCCAGAGAAGTTGATCTCTTCTTGCTAAAGGCCGGCCATAGCGCCCTGGCCGTTGCGCATGTTTCCAGATGAATCCATCGTCTGTTTGCTCAATCGGTAGTTTCATCATCTGGTTTGAAGCCCCACGTGTTGCTGAATGCCTTTTTGCAAGAATAGAAAGCTACGCTGGCTTTTTTTATGCGTTCGGCAGTGTTATCCTTTTAGTTCAGTTTATCGAACTGAACTTGAGATACTTAGTTCAATACCACCGATGTTTGGGGGTCTGAAGGTAAGAATTGATCTCTTCTTAGTGAAAAGAACTACCTCCGTTTTTGATGGGTTCACTCCCAGCCCTTTGCTGCTGACCCAATTATTCACTAGTTGTAGTGCGAGATTGAGTCTTTCGCTTAGGACTGCAGAGAATTTTCCCGAAACCAGGATGACCACATCGTCGGCATAGGCCGTCGCGTTGAAGCCGTTTTCCTTCAGTATTACCAAGATCTCATCCACTACGAGGAGCCATATTAAAGGAGATAGGACTCCGCCGCAGACGCTTCTCCGGGTGGTTACATCTCCTAGCCTTGAAAATATAACCCTAGATTGAAACATCTGTGCAATCCAATTGCAGAGGCCCATGTTTAAATGAGCTCTGTGTAGGCTGTCCAGAATCGCGTCAGTGTTTACGTTGTTAAAAGCCCCTTCAATGTCTAGGAACGCCCCGAGAGTGAAGTCTTAAAAGTCGAGGGATCTTTCTATGCTTTATACGAAATTGTGTAGCGCGAATAGTAATATCCACTGAACTCTTACAGCATCACAGGTCGAATGTTATCCATTCTTGGTGCCTTATATGGAGCAAATGATTTAATTTCACAGGCAATCTTGTCATCATCTATTATGCTCCTCATATCTTCCGCGCTTATTCCCGGCGTTGTCTCTGGAGTGGATAGATCATCTCCGGAGATCGATGTGCATTCGGGAAAGTGAGTGCTCAATAGTATATCCAGCTCTCAGGTACCATCACCTTTTCTAATATTGGATGCCGGCGTTGGTGTCTTGGCTAGAATCTTCCGAAAGCGGGATGCTTCGTTTGTTGATTCTATAGATGCGCAAAAGAACCTCCAGGAGTTCTTCTTTGCGAACCAAATCTCTTTCTTGAGCAACTTTACGCTTTCTTTATAGGTGGACCACTCAACGTACCCCTCTTTTGCGGGGTTCCATCCTACTCTTGAAATGCGAATCCGCTATTTTATCGCTCCACCATGGTGGACGCTTTTTACCGCTATGCCTACTAACACAGGACAGGATTTCTCGAAAGATTGCGTTAGAGAGTCGGTCAGTGCATCTACTGCATTGTCAACTGCTTCTATAGAGTTGAGGTCCTCGGTGAAGTTATTCACCGATTTCCTTAATTCTCTCTTGAATTTTGACAAGTAGATAGTTGTAGTTTAAAGAGTATCCAATAATGATCGGATAGTGACGCCTTGTCGGAGAATGTCCAGTCAACAACTTCAACAGAGCTCTGTTCTGAAACAAACGTAATATCCAAGACTTCATTTCTAATAGACGTTACAAATGTGGGATTCTAGAATATAAACAAAACTTCGCCTCTGGCATTGATGTTTGTGCTACCCCACAAAGTGTGGTTAGCGTTAGCAACACATCCCAAGACTAAGTTTATCTTTTTGAGACGCTGACATTTATAAACAATACTTGTGTGGTGCTAAACTAATACACCGGACGGCCGTCGGCCTTACATGTAGGTGCTCAGGGTTCCGCTACGCGGCGTAAAGTTCTACGTACTCGTATATATGTATCTTTTAATTTATACATCTATTTTTCTTGTTCTGATCACATTTAAATGAAAGGGACATAAAGCCTTATTTCGCTTTACGAAAGCGACATAAAGCCATACCTCAAAATATGGCATTACTACCCTTTCGCAAAGCGACATAAGGCCATACTTTGGAATACGGGTTTATGTCACATGGCCTTATGTCACGGTACCCACAAATTCTGCATCTACACAGAAGAGCGAAATCATGCCAAGTATGAGCACGTTATGGAGGACACCAGCTATGACGAATATTTAGCCGAATACATGCGTACATTGGACCTGTCAGAAAAGAAAGAATATAACAGCGGAGAACCAGTCTACAATTGCAGTGACCTGCATTTTTTAGTTTAACATGCTCTTCATTGCCGTACTTTAAGTGCGAAACTTAGAGTGGCAAAACGTTCAATTATTTAGTAAATAGACACACAAGAATTACATACAACCAGATGTAGTACCGAAACCAAGCCGAAATGAAGATTGCTTCCATGCTAAGTGAGTAGCATGAGATGTGAAAATTACATCAGGCCTAGAAATGTTGACTTAAAATTCTTTCTTCTCCCTATTTTAAAAACTTTCCAGGGTATTCTAAGAAATAATAGCAATAGGGAACTATCAGTAATTATCCTTACGAAGAACAGCTAAGTGTCAATACTTACGAGTAATTCGATAAAAATTAGAATTAAACATCAAGATGTAAATTCGATCAATGTTGAAAAAGTCCCTCTTAAATAGTATAATAAAAAGCTTTCCAAATTTGTTTTCCGACCCTAACGAAAGCCTTACCGACAAAACTAGATTCTTTGGCAAAATTTGCATATACACCGACTCACTAGTCTACATCAGATACTTCCCTTTTCCTGTGTAAGGGCGAAGTTGAAAAACAGGTACACAAATTATTGAACTATGACATTTTCCGACCTTGAAGGTCACCATACATTTGCCCGTCTGGATTGTATCTAAAAAAATAAAAAAAAAAATACATACTCAATTGATGCTAAACAATATAGGATGGTAATAGACTATAGAAAGTTCAGTATGCTGACTACAGCTGACCGATACACCACCCCTGATACTAACGAAGTCCTGGCAGGGAGGAAAAATGATTTACTTGAAAGCGGCTACCACCTAATTCCTCTTAAGAAATCTGATGTGGAAAAAACAGCTTTCTCTATCAATAATGGGAAGTTCAAATTTACTTAACTTTGATTCGGCCTCAAGAATGCTCCATCAATTTTTCAGACAGCCCTTAATGACATCCTACACGGACAGATTGGAAAATCTTGCTATGTTTATTTAGATGATATAGTAATTTTTACCAAGAATGAGGACAACCACGACAGAACCATTCGAGAAATATTTCAAATATCTTTAACGCTAACGTGAAAGTCCAATTCGACAAATACCATTTCTTCAAACAGAATGAAAACAAGTCCAGTTAAACTCGAAACCATTCATAACTTTCCACAACCAACAGCCCTAACTGAACTGTTAATACCAATAAAGAATGCATAAACTCTTTCAGTAAAATCAAAAACTAAACCATTTCCAAAGATTTAATGCTCACCTATCCTGAATTCCCTTTGAATTGATCATGAAAGCGTCAACTATTGGAGCGGTTTTAGAATAGAAGTATAGACCTATTATTTTCATCACCAGAACACTTAGCAAGACCGAGTCTCTCTACTTTGGTAGAAGGTTTGAGATTGAGATCCCAAACTGTGATATATGGAATAATGGCGGACCGTTGCTTGATCCAAAAGGAATCGTTTGGTATACCGATTGATCAAAAATGGATTCAGGAGTTGGCGCCGGTATGTATGGAGTCCGAGCTTTACGATATTGAGACCTGTGCAGATATCAACTTGCAATCAGGAATCAGAGGTGCTGCTATACACATACTCACCGACAGCCAACCGGCGCTTAAAGCACTGATCTCTCACCTGATCAATTCAAAATCAGTTCTAAGCTGTTTCGACAGTTCACAAAATTTGGCCCGATACAATAAAATGAAATTATGGTGGGTACCGGGTCATGTAAGTGTTGAAGGCAATTAAACTGCAGATCTGCTAGCCAGAAAAGGTTCCTCTGAGTTGTTCATTGGACCTGAACCCTTTTGCGGAATATCTGAGTCTGCATTCAAACTAACCCTAAACAATTGGGAACGCAACATGTGCATTTTCCACTGGAATAACGCCCAAGGCCGCTGATATCCTAAAATATAGCAGAAATGACATAAGAAGGCTAATGAGCTTCCTTACTGGTCACTGCCAATTACTTTACCACCTAAATAAAATAAGAATTTCAGGGGATATTACTTGCCGCCTCTGCCTAGAAAAGGATGAAACTGCAGAACACATACTATGTGAGTGTGTTGCTCTGTGTAGAAGTAGGGGAAGCTTCTCTTTAAAGGAGATAATATCTCCATTAAACCCAAGGAACTCCTCCGCAGACGTAATTATAGCTTTCATAAGGAAAGTTGAAGTACTGCTGCCCTAAATAGTGGTCTTTGGCACAATAGATCTCTCTAGTCGCAGTGCCTACATGCCATTAGGGCGTGGCCATGCTCCTGTTAAAAAAAGGTCTTTCAAAGGACCGGTGAAAGCTATCCAGCAACCGAAAAGGATATGCAAACCATAGCCCTTTGAACTCCCACTATTGAGTTACCTGTACGGATCCGCTCAAGTTCTTATATTTAAAGGTCATCAACCACTGACCCATGCTATTAGCAATAAGAACCACGTAAAATTGAAAGCTAGAAGTCAATATTAGAAGAGTATAATTATGAGTTAAAACATAAGCGAGGAAAAACTAATATTGTAACCGACACCCTTTCGGGAGCTCCAAAAATGTCAGTTATTAACTCCTTAACAAAATCACAGCATAGAGGCGAAAGCTCTTCTCATAACATAATATCGGCTAGTGTTTTCAAGACCCTGGTCTTCATAGAAATAGATAAAAACCCCAGTCAAAATCTTAAAATTGTTTTCTCAACTTATCATCGCCATATAATCAAAGAACCAAACTATAACCTGGAAAATCTCAAACAAATATTAATAATGGTACTCAATCCTTCAGTCATTAATGCCATTAAGATTGAAGAAAAGATAATGGACTGTTACAAGAAATATATCCCGATAATTTTAACAGTTACAAGGTCAGGTTTACTCAACTACAAGTTGAAGATATAAGGAAATCTTAGTCTAGCATGGACTTCTGCTCCTTATGCTCACTTTTGATAGGAGTGAAAATATAGACGACATTTACAATGTAAAAATACAAGATCTACACCTCAGTGCAAACGTTGCCAAGGTTTCAATCACACACAGTCTTATTGCTAAAAAGAACCGAAATGTGTAAAATGTGCCGGTAATCACTTATCAGAAATGTGTGACTTAAATAAGCAGGCCTCGGCGACCTGCATCAACTGCAAAAGGCAAGCACTAAGCAAACTATCGAGACTGCGAAGTGGCAAAGGAGCTCCAAAAAAGGCGAGATACATGAAACCGCCAAGGAACGAAATTAAATCTCCAAAACGAAAGGGAACAAAGTAAAGTCCCTCTGTCAAAAATTAAGGAAAAGTCCGAATTTTCAGGATCCCAAACATATGCTCAAGCCGCATCAAAAGTACACAAACAGAGCGGTGTTACGGTAGACCCAATCTCTCAAGTTTTTTCTATAATTCTCGCGAAACTTGAGGAGCAAACCAAAATAAACAACGTCATATTAAACAATTTGAGCAAGCTTGAGTTAAAACCTCGTAATACAAGAACTCCCACAAGAATATGAAACGGTTACAAAAATTTTTAACATGGAACTCAAACAGCCTCCAACAAAAAATCACCGAACTAAAGGTATTCTTGCGGAATGACAATATGCTTGATCTCTGAAACCCACCTAACAAAGGAATGTCAAGTAAAAATAAGAAGATTTGATACGTATCACGCATACGATCTTTCCGGAAGAGTCAGGGGCGGATCCACCTTATTCATTAAAGACTCCATGAATACAACGACTGAACTCGACACATTGCAAGCAACTTCAGTTCGTGTTAAAAACAAAAATTACACTTCAACATCGCGTCCATGCATTGTCCTCCGCGATGCACGTTTAAAAGTAACGACTTTGTAGGTCTCTTCACCTCGCTTGGAACGAACTTCATTATTGGTGGTGATTTTAATGCACCTCACTACTCACTACTACTCACCGAAAGGCAGACCTCTGTACGAAGTCGGTATGCAATTTGGGGTTGATTTCTATTCGACAGGGAAACCAACATCCGATGCAGTAAAAACATCTGACCTAATGGGCCTCTTCGTAATAAAAAGAATGTCTGCTAATTTTGCGAGAGGAAATAAAATAAATTATTCCTGAAAAGATGAGAGTACGCAAAATATGACAACAAACCCGCACCCCCCACATAAAACATATTCAAACTACTTATGCAATAATTTTAGCAAAGCGATTCAGGATATAAAAAACCGCGAGACCCTGCTTATCTTGAAGGCTTAGCAACCGAATGTATCACCGAATATATCATGAAAGTATCAGAAAAACCCCAAATGCAATCAATATCAATCAGAAAAAACAATGGCGAATGGGTAAAGGGTGACAAAGAAAAGGCGGATACTTTTGCCGAACACCTAGAAGAAACGTTTAAGACATTTGATGGACAAACATTTATAGACGATTGCAGACGTATGGCAAGGACATCTGATACGAGTAATAAAAAGTGTATCGTTAACTGAACTTTGTCGACGATAAAAAACTTAAAAAATAATAAAGCCAATGGATATGATTTAATATCCAGACAAATACTTAAGAAATTGAAAAGAAGCATTAATTAAACTTTTATATCTAGTAAACTGTTATACGTTTCAGATCCGTGGAGATTTGCAGGAGAAGAAGACCGACAAAAAATTGTACCAACCGATCATTGAAGAAAGGCGCCTTATATCTGACCACCAATTCGGTTCAGAATCAAGCATTCCACAATTGACCTCGTTTGTAGGATAACCGATGAAATTGAAAAAGCTCTAGAGGAAAAAAAGATTTGCTCTAGCGCTTTTCTTGACGGCTCTCAAGCTTTCGGCAAGGTTTGGCACGATGGCTTGAAGAACAGGCTAAGACGGGTTCTTCCGGAACACAGATTACTTCGTGGTAAACACAGAACTGAATATTCCAAGTTCAAGGAAATCCCCGCTGGAGTTCCGCAAGGAAGTGTCTTTGGTCCTGGGGATATGGTTGGTTGGTTGGTTTGAGAGGGTGAGCTTATGCTCTTCAATTAGGCCTCCATTGGGCCCGTTGTGTTCCCCTCATCTGCGTAACTGTAAGGAATAGTGATGTAAGTTTCAATTTCGTTATTTGTAAGAATATTTGGATGCATAATATTACTTCTGGCTGAAACAATATTATCTTGTATGTGTTCTACCTTTGATTCTATATACTTTAGTTTAAATAACTGATCGAAGTAAATTTACTTCATCACTAAATCTCTTTCTACCTGATGTATAGTATTAACCTGTTGTAATATTGATTCTCTGTCGTTATTAATAGTTTCTTTCAAAACTTGGAAAGTATTATTAAAGAATTCATTAATTTTAATTTGCTTATTTACTGCTTTTATTGAATTGTGACTATTCTTTGATATATTTTCTAAATGCATTTCTATTTCCTGTCGGTCGTCGTCGTTCATGGTTCCGAATAACCATTTTTCTGCAGTACCTACTATATTAAGTAATCCTCGCTTCTATCTATTTTAAAAAGGTACTAACGTTCTAATCTTATGTACTATGTTTTTGATTTCTTCGTTCAACATACGTCTATGTTCTAGTTTTAATGGTGCTAAATTTAGAGAGATATTTTTCACTAGTGCTATAATTTCGTCTGGATTTATTACATGAAGTATAATGTCTGTTTCGTTCGTTATGATAACATCTGTCAGTTGTAGTTTAACGTATCCGTTCTGTTCGTGTATTGCCTGTACGTCAAGAAGCTGTTGACAATGCGTCAGTGGGATTATCATCATCAGAAATATCCATGTCCATATTTGTAGCTGAAAATTTTAGAGGTCTTTTAATATTTGTAACGTGGATATTTTTTAATTTCGACTTTTTATATTTCTGTTCATGTTTGTTCCTAATTGCCTTATAATTCTTTATGAATCCCATGGATCTATTTTCTTCATACTCTTCCCTTGTTTCGTTCAATTTTCTTGTTCTCTTTTCTTTTTCCCTATCTATGTTCCGACGAATTTTTTGTATATCAACCTTATGGGTATGTGCATCTAAAGGTGTGCATATAATAGTTGATTGAAATCTTTCATTGTAATTCCTAATGGCTTTCTGTATCATACGCTGAACTGAATATTTGTTTTTGTTAAATGACATAACTCTGAACTTTTCTGCTATCGTGCTATTGAATCGTTCTACGTCAGCGATTCCCGTATGGCTATTTGGTTTAGTAAGGTGTAATATAATACCTTCTTCTTGTAGAAACTCTTTTATCTGTACTGAATTAAATTCATTATCTGCTACTATCTTATTGGGTTTCCCTAATTTTGTAAAGTGTTCTTCTAATTTCTCTATAACTGTAACATGATTTCTATCAGTCAAGTGATATGCTGATTCGAATTTTGAAAATTTATCGACAATGGTTAAGAAACTGACCTTCCTTATAATATATGTGTCGATGTGAATTATCTGATTACAATCTAAAGGGGTTTCTGTGTAATTGAATTTTGGCTTAATTGGTATGCGGTCATATTTGACTGCCTGACAAATTTCGCATTGATTAATCATGTATATACTCCATCAGTTTTGGATAATAAATCTTTGTTTTTATTTGGTTATATGTTTCCTGAATTCCTGAATGTTGACTTTCCTTAACGTGGTATAGAGATATTTGCTTAACCACTTCTACTTCTGTCTCTATATCTTGAGCTCTATATGAACATTTGACAAATTTAATTCCGTTATCATTGGAAAACATTTCTCGTATTTTTTCTTGAACAGTATTATATTTATGATCAGCGAGTTCTGAATAAATCCCTATCTTACCTTTCTTTATGAATCTTCTTAAGATATCTCGTAATCTATCAAAATCATGCTCTGCTATGTATATAATTCTTTTTCCATGTAAAATTTCGATTTCGTTCGTTTTATTGTCAGTCAAAATCAATTGCGTCTTGTATTTATTTACTATGTCTTCTGCAATTGGAATGCGATCCATTAGTTCTTCGTTTGCTGAATGTATGGTTGCATTTGTATCGTCCTCTTCCATATTAAATACAAAATCTGATATTGAATCATTTTCATTACATTTTAGCGAAAAATTTTCTATGTGGGGTTCTTCTTTCTCTCCCTCCTTATAAATAACGTCCTCGTTATGCTCAATCCTACTCAAAAAATCGGCTACTCTATTTTCTTTTCCTTTTAAATATTCTATTTCAAATTGGTATTCTCCTAGCTTTAGTAACCACCTCTGGTGTCGGGGGGAAATATCTTTGCCTTTATACTTCGTATGTAAGAATTTTATTGGTTGATGATCTGTGAAAATTTTAAATGTGTTACCGTAAAGGCATGGTCTGAAGTAATTAACTGACCACATTATGGCAAGAAATTCCTTATCAGTAGCGGAATAGTTCCTTTCATGATTATTCAAGGTCCTTGATGCAAAGCATATAGGATGTCCTTCTTGCGAAAGAACTCCTATTGCGTAATTCGAAGCATCTGTAGTAAGACAAGATTTCTTTTGAAAATCGGGGTATTTCAATATTGGATGACTGCTTATTAGAATTTTTAGCTTTTCAAATGCCTCTATATAATTTGGATCGTTTGCGTTTATTCTGGTGTTTTTCTTCAAATATTTTGTGATAGGCTGTGCAACTTTCGCATAGTCGCGAATAAATTTTCTAAAGTAGCCGGTTAGGCCTAAAAAACTATTTATTTGTCTTTGGGTTGTTGGTAGTTCTATTTTTTGGATAACTGCTATCTTGTCTGTGTTTGGCTTCAAACCGTCATTTGTAAGGAAGTGTCCTAAGAATTCTGTCTCTGTCTTCATGAAATTGCATTTATCTATTTGAATTTTTAATCTTTTTTGATTCTAATATTTTAAATATATCCGTTGTCAACTTAACATGTTCTTTTAATGTAGTACTGAAGATTAATATATCATCCAAGTAAACTACGCATGTTTTGTTTATATTGTAGCATAATAATAACTACGCTCCTACGACTATGCAACCCATTTCGAAGTGTCTTTTCATTCTGGCAGAATTTTGGTCCGAAGTGTCCTTTCATTCGAGGTTCGTGTCTGCGGTTTCCACAGTTCATGTCTACGAAAGAGACCGATAATATCACGGATGAGAGGGAATTATAACTGCAAGAATGATTGTCATCTTGGAATTATTACATCAGAATTTTTCTTGTTCCAGTGGTCGAAGAATTTGCTAGAAGTTTCTGGCTATCAGAAACTTCTGCTATATAAGGACAGATGGCGATCGAAAGGAGGCAGTTGGTTTAGAACCGTGGCGAAGAGATTGGAAAAGTGATAATGGGCGAAGTTGTAATTTTGTGATAAATTGAAAGTTGAGAGTTAACAAGAAGAAGTAATTAGTTCGGATTTGTGAATTAAGATAAAGTAATTTGAGAGGACAGAGACCTTGTAAGAAAAGAATTGCGAAGAATAGTATAGTGTGAACCTGAATTGTCCTATAGACTAGAAAATAAAGAAATAATTTCACAGAATATTGTTTTATCTACTCGAGCCGAAGCCCGCATATTACAATATGGTCTCTCAGAATTTCATTCATAAATCTTTGGAACGTCGCTGGGGCGTTCTTCAGACCGAATGGCATTCTAATAAATTCATATAGACCGTGGGGGGTAACAAAAGCAGTTTTCTTCCTATCTTCTTCCTTAATTAGGATCTGGTGGTAACCTTTCGCCAAGTCTAGGGTGGTAAAGTATTGCGATCTACCCAACTTATCTAAGATAGAGTCTATATTGGGTAACGGGTATTTGTCATCAACCGTGACGTCGTTCAATTTTCTGTAATCTATTACGATTCTAAACTTTTTCTGCCCTGAGTTGTCCATTTTCTTTGGAACAACTATTAGGGGACTCGAATATTTTGAGTTACTTTTCCTAATAATACCCTGCTCTTCCATTTCCTTAATTTGTCGTCTCACTTCTGTTTCATGTTGAGGGGGGTACCTATAAAGTTTTGCATTAATTTGTTGATCTGTTGTTGTTATTATTTCGTGCATTATTTCTGGTGTACTAGTAAGCTTATCACCTTCTTTAAAAAATAAATTTCCAAATTTTTTCATTAATTGTTCTACTTCACTTCTTTCTTCTATGCTAAGATGGTCTACATTTATTTGTTTGGTATTACGATCAAGGGGTTCAAGTGAACATACTTCATTGAATGCGTATGGGGGATTAATGAACCTTAAGTTTTGGTTATTTAGATTAATTGTTCCTTCTTCTAGATTTATTAGAGTATTTAAATTTTTCAATAAGTCCATGCCAATTATGAATTGGTATCCTCTATTGCAAAGTCTTTTAACTTTCCATCTAATTAAAGCGTTTGGTGGAGCTTTTTCTTATGCTATGGTATCTTTACCGGTTATTGTCGTAAAATATATTGGTTGTATGGAAATTTTTTTGAATTCATATAGTCTATCGTCAACTATACTAAGTGATGAGCCTGTATCTATTAGGGCTATATATGACTTTGTACCTAATGTAATTTTAATTTGGGGTAGGTCGTCCGAGGCTAGTTCATAAAAAATGATACATGTTCTTTCTCTACTATCTCTGGGGACGTCATTACTCTTTGCTTAGTTCTATCCTGTTGATGGCTATTTTGGCTCGGATTAATGCTAAGGTTTCCTGAGATTTGGTTCTGACCCTGAGAGTTATTAACTTGTTCCCTGTTCCCATTTCTCTGTATGTTGTCGACTTCCATTCTTTATACTTGCTGTTCCTGCCTATTATACTGTCGATGTTGACCTGAATTATTCCTAGGGTTTGCTATCGGCTGATTTTGCCTATACTGACCTAAAAATTGTCTTTGTGGTCCCAGATTATGCTGCCTATATTGACCTGCAAAATTTCTTTGTGATCTCTGATTATATTGATTATTTGGAAGTTGTTGGTACTGTCTATTATTATTGTTATTATTATGAAATTCAATTCTTGGTTTATGTGTCTTTCTAAACTCTGGCCTAATATCTTCATATCTTCTTTTTCGCATTGTTGCAATTATTTGATCTAGGCTATTTTCCTCATAAATTTTATCTAATAAAGTACCCTGTGGTATTTCTTTTACAGTGTTACTTAAAATACTATCAACATTTGTTAAGTCTATGCCATTTTCTCCATTATAGTAAACACTCAATTCATCTTTTTTATATTTAATATTTAAATTAGTTATTCTTCTGTAGATTTCATGCGGCTCCGTATCTGGTTTATATCTTAGCTTTAGTGCTTCCTTGATGCTGTCCCACTCGTCGTTCCTCGAGATGTTTATGATGCTCGCCTTCGCCTCTCCTTGTATCTTCTCATGGTAGATAGCTCGTACAATTGTCCTCTTCATCTCCACGTTCTGTATCTGGCTTAGATAATATTCGACGTTACTCAGAAATGAATTAATGGATACATCTCCCTGTCCTGTGAACGCTGTCATGTATCTGACTTCTTTTGTTAGCCTGTCCCGATCTTCTCTATTTTCTCTTTGCTGTAACTGGAGGACTGCTTCTCTTAACTGCTCCATCTGTTGGTTCCTGCGTTCTAACTCAGCCACTAATTCTTGATAGTTCTCCATTCTGCGATTGAAATCGTGTATTTCTTGTCTGTTCATATAATTTTTGTTTTTAACACATCAACAAATTAATCTTTGTCGATTTTATATGTGGTTTTTGTGTTTTAACTTTATGTGTATACATACATGTATTTCACTTGTTTTAGATGTCATTTTTCGTTAATCTTTGTCGATTTTATTGCGAATATTTACTTCTACACTTTCACTAATCTTTATCGATTTTAATTGTGATTTGGTGTGTACGCGTTTATTAATATTATTTTCAATCAATTTCACGCGACGGAAGTCCGTTCGTTTCACTGGATCTTCGATTTTACAAAGATCCTACCGACTGCGCCAATTTCATTTCCTCACGAAACACATGTAATAAAAAAAACACACACAAAAGTTATTTTTTAACAAATTATTTTTATTTACGAATTACAGACGTTTACATTAAATCGCGGGAGAAGACTACACCCAATCCAGCAATTGATACTTCTATTTATTGCATTCGAATTCAAGGTGAATATGTGTATTCATCGAATTCGAATGCAATTTTCGGTGCAGACATTATGTCAGCAATAATTCGAATTCTAAGAAAGTTTATTTAAATAATTTTTTAATTCCTGGAAAATGTTCTACTTGATCAGCTCTTTTCGAATGTCTTTCAAAAAGAGGTCAAATTTTCCATTCTTTGTTTGGGTTGCTGAATTATACGTAACTTGCGCGCCTAATCAAGTGAAGTGCAGTGGAAAAAAAAAAAATAATAATAATAAAAAAAAAAAAAAAAACATAAACACAATTCAGTGCCGGTGCATTCCATCTTACCACCCCCACTCACTCTCGCTGTTACGCTTCTTCGTTATCGCAATTGGAGCATGTGCTATATATGTACATACTTCCAGTTGCGATGACTGAGAGAGTGTAACATTTGATGCATAGCGGACTGTGAATGTTTATCCGAATAGCGGACCTCAGCTGATTGTCGTTTGGGCATAGCACCTGCGACAGTTTGTTTTGGAAAACTATTCTTTGGATCTACACTTCACAGTTTTGCTTAGTTACGTCAGAGTTGTGTCTTTTTGTGTTTCTATGTTGTAGTGATGAGGGAATTTAGGGTTGATCTTACCAACATTCGTGGGCTTCGAACGAATTTCTTCGATATGTACGCCCACGCCCATTCCCATAAACCAGCTGTTCTGACACTAAGCGAAACACAGGTAGTGGAAGAATCTTCTGATTTGAAACTGCCTGGATATAACTTAGTGTCATTATTCTTTCCCCACCGTGGCCTCGCCATTTATGTCCGTAGTGATATTGCTTACCAAGTTCCACCACAGTATGGCCACTGTTCCAACCCGGAATTTAATTTCAAATGGCTAAAATTCACCGTCCGTAAGCAAATAATTCACTACTGCTTTATTTACAGAAGCCCTAGTGCGGACAGCAACTCAACTTTTGATGAATTTGATGCGTTGTCCGATTCCATCACTCGAATTGTCTCCTTGTATCCTCATACTGAAATTGTCATTGCGGGCGATTTCAATATACACAATTCGGATTGGCTTCAACATTCTGGCCAGACAACACCCGAAGGAAGGTATGTTGAACTTTTTGCTGAGATTAACAATTTGACTCAGCTTGTAAATGAGCCTACGCGTATACCGGACATTGTAAGTCATTCCGCCAACACCTTGGACTTGTTTCTTACCTCTCATCCTGATAAATACACCATTGATGTTTTAGCGCCTCTAGGTCGGTCTGACCATAATATCGTATCAGCTAAATTCTCGTACTCTGACCACACAGTTAAAGAAAAAACTCCTAACAGAAAAGTATGGCAATACGAGAAAGCCAACTGGAGCGGCCTTAATAGCTTCTTTAGGAGTTTTAACTGGTCGCTATGCTTCCTCGATAGCGACGTGGATGCCGCTGCTGATATGATCACTAACACTATACTCTTAGGTATGAATGACTTTATTCCTAACAGAATAAAGAGCATTAAACCTAAGGCAAACTCGTGGTTTGACCAGAGCTGTAAAGAGGCTATAAGGTTGAAAGAAGTAAGTTTTCAGTCTTATAAAGCCAACAAATCTGAGGAAAACCAAAAGAAGTTTAAACAACCCAGAAAAGACTGCAATGCCCATATTCGACGTATAAAATTCTTACATGACCAAAAATTGATGCAAAAAATCCTACAATGTCCCAAAGGTAGTAAAATTTGTTAGTCATTCGTCAAAAATTTTAAAAATTCTGCCTCGTCTGCCATCCCCAAGCTCATTTACAATGACATTCCAACTGTCAGCTCCTTAGACAAAGCTAATCTGCTTGCTTCTCACTTTGCAGCGAACTCCACGCTGCCAGATAATGCTTCGTCTCCAAATGAGAGCGTAAAATTTTCCATGGGACAAGTCCACTTTCGCACTCGTACAGTTGCAGGAGTACTCGAAGGTCTTAACATACACAAATCCGCTGGTCCAGATGGTATCCCCCCCATAGTTCTGAAGAAGTGTTCTTCTACGCTGTCAAAACCTCTGCGTAAGTTTTTCTGTCTATCCTACTTTTCAGGGCTCTTTCCGAGTAGATGGAAAACAGCATTTGTCCAGCCCGTCCCCAAAAAAGGTGAATCTTCCTCCCCGTCCAATTACCGACCCATTGCACTTACGTCCCTTCTTTTCAAGGTCATGGAAACGCTGATAAATCGTCAGCTTATGAAATATCTCGATTCACGAAAACTCCTTAATGACTGGCAGTATGGTTTTCGTAGCAACAGGTCCACTGGTGATTTGATGGCATATCTCACCGAGAAGTGGAACCAATCTCTCCATCACTTCGGCGAAACCAAGATGGTTGCGCTTGATATTTCAAAGGCATTTGACAGAGTTTGGCATCAGGCTCTTTTGTCGAAAATGCGTGCATACGGCATCGATGAGTCTTTTCTTCAATGGATTAGAAATTACCTTCCGGGGCGTTCAATACAAGTTGTTTTGGACGGCTTCAAGTCTGCAATTCACCAAATAAATGCTGGTGTTCCCCAAGGCTCTGTTTTGTCTCCGACTCTCTTTCTCATTTTTATAAATGATCTCTTGTCTGCAACTTCTAATCCAATCCATTCCTTCGCTGATGACAGTACCCTCAGTTTTTCATATTCGTTCCCTAACTCACGTCCTTGCTCTTCGGCCGTAGAAGGGGAACGGCAACGTATGTTAAGCAAATTAAATTCCGACCTGGACAGCATAATTAAATGGGGTTCAACCAACAGAGTGGAATTTAATGCTTCCAAAACACAATGCTGTCCTCTGTCTCTCAAGCGAAACCAAAACCTTCAACCATTATCCATGGATGGTACTTGCATCATTGAAACCGAAAGACTTGCCATTCCCGGTATGTGTATTAATAACCTTCTTCGATGGAATGATCACATATTCGAGATCGCCAAAAATGATGCAAAATGTTTAGGATTCCTTAAACGGTGCAAGAAATATTTTACCCCGTCTGATCTGGCCTCAATTTATAAGGCAGCTGGAATATAACGCCCATATCTGGTCTGGTGCACCCAAGACCGTTCTGCACATTCTTGATAGGGTACAAAATCATTGTGAATACCATTCATTCAATCGGAGAAATGTCTCCTGTCTCTCCCTGTTTTATCGTTTTTTCCACAAAAAATGCTCCAGCGAAATAGCCAGTTGCATTCCTCCCCTTCAAAATTTCACCCGCAATACGCGACATGCTTCGAATGCACCTCAGTTTTCCCTAAAGCTTTATAAGCCGAACGACAAGAATGTGGAATGATCTACCAAGCTCTGTATTTCCCCATCACTACAACCTTCAAACATTTAAAGCCAACGTGCATAGGCTTCTCCTCTGTTCCTCTTCCCCTTGTCCTTAAAAGCCCGTGCCCTGTAACAGTATAAAGGTATTCATATTCGTTTTGGCGCGCGCGAATTATAAAAAAAAAAAAAAATATTGAGAATTCAAAATGTATAAGATAGTTCAACAATTAACAATCCACTAATTTTCTCTTAGAGAATAAACTCACAAGAATTTCATTCTAATCTGTACTTTTTTATTTTCATTGATTGTCCTTTGTATGCTGATTGATTCTTCTCGTTGGGGTTTATCCTTAAATTATCCTGATCACGTTGGGTGCCAGTTATTTTACTTGGACTTTGTCCTAATGTAGGTTTTTTTTTGTTTTTTTTTGGCCATGTCCAAATGTTGATGGGAAAATAATTTGCGGTTCAAATTAATCTGAATTTATATGGCATAGTCACAACCTTGAATCGGTGTAATTCCCACAGCTGTGTAATGCACATTTGATTGCACTGTGTTTGCACATTATTCATTAACTTACACTGGAACTGTTTTCAGTTGGCGTAAGGCAGCTGATCATCCTAGTTTAGTGTGGCAATAATCTTTGCTAAATTCTTAAAATAAAGGTAAAACGGGAAATAAATTGTATTCGAGAAGGTAGGATATATTTTGACCACATTTGGAATCATTCGTTGTTTGCTTTCGTATACAATGCAGAAAATCTGGGAAATCATTCTTTTCGGTATAAAAGTTAAGCTTGAATTGCTAAGCTCCGATCCAGTGACAGAATAGATATACGGGTATAATACCGCCAACCAAAATCCGTCAGCTGCTTTCCATTATCAGATGTCTTCGTATCATCTTAAAAAAATCTAGCCGGACCGTACCTCAAAACTACGCATTTCAACCAAGGAATTGGTGATTAGTCACATCATAGCAACACAACTTGCTTGCAAAATATGAAATACAGTGAGGTTCCCTTCTCCCAACCCCCAAAAGAAGTATCAAATTGAAGGGGAACGGCCCTCCGAAATTTCTATATTGTGAATATTCACACATTTAAGTTGATGAAATTTCTTCCAGATATTCATAATTACTAAACTTGATTCTCGGCAGCTAGTTATTTCCCAATTAATCAGTCTGTATAAATGAGAATTTGCCACTAAATATGACTAAAATGACTAAAATGAATGGTATATTTCTCTTAGTCCCACATGAATGACTATGATTGCAAATAGACAGATGGTTGTACAAACCTTCTAGCTAAATATGTCTACTCACTTATTATTCATTTTAATTCAGTGCACAATGCTAACCGAATTATTTGCTCAACTGAAACCTCTGCACTCGTAAACTGAGTAAAATTCAATGGACACACTTCACCAGCTGAGTGTCATTTGAAATCAGATTCTAAAACACGAATATCGAATTCGATTAAATCGGATTTTTCACTTTTTGTAGTCGACTGGGATAGCCGAATTTTCCCCATTGAAAAAGTCGTCTATTCCACAAAAAAATGCTCTACTATGGCACATCTTTGATTAGAGGGATATCTGACGAAATTCGGAAATGAATGCAGCATGAAAATGAGTTCAGGTCTATCAATTTAAAGTTCATCAAATGAATTGAGAACATTGCAGTTGGAATTATATTTACTCCCTTTATTTTGTGTACTCAAATTATTTTCATATGCCAGGGGAATTTCTAATTGCTATCCTCACAGCTTAGTGTAGTTCATTAAGCAAATGAAATTCATAAAATCACTCAGATACTCGAAATCGATTCAAATTGGAATAATAGGACATACGCCTCACATCTCTATTGTGTATAAGGACGAATCGACGACAACTACGGAAGCTAGTAGATTGGAAATCATATACAACAAAAGCCTTTATGCTGCCCATCTCTCGCTTGAGATGGGAATTTTCCAAAGATTTATCGAAAAACTTTCCCTTCTTATATGTACTCGGATTGTGTGTGCAAATAAACAAAAGATGACATTCAATTGGATAGATGACGATATTGAACCGGTGAAACCAATCAATTTGGAGTATTCGCCTTTAGCTGGATATATTCTTGGCAGGTTATACCGATTCCATGAAATTGTGAGTTTGCTCACTGGTATTGTTAAATTTTTGGGGAACATTCCTAAACTAAGTATGTATGTATGTTCATTAACTGCGTTACTGTTCCAGATGTAACAGTTTGCTTTTCACTCAATGTCGACATTTTTGACAAGTCCTCCTAGACATTGAATTGGGTTTACTGCTGAAGTATGGAAATCCTTAACAATGCTGTATTCGTATGATGCAAACTAAAGTCCACAACGTGTATTTATTATTTAACAAATCCCTTTAGTTTCCTTCCATTTTCCGAGATGGATAAAGTTCTATAACATATGGTGCTGTTGTTCTTTGCAATGGGGTAGCTTCTACAAGCCTTTAAATATTTATCTTACCAACAATATTACCGTAATAAGGGTCCATGTACTCTAGTACAAGTACACAAATTCTATAAAAATTCAGCCACGAAAAGAAGTAAGACATATAGCGTACCAAGCACAACTTGTTGCAATGTTTTCCCAAATATGGCCTGTTTTTAGGAAAACTAAATGTTTGGTCTTTGTACCAATTTTTATGATTTTACATCGACTACCATACCATATATATTTTAATGAGCGTACCGATACACTCTCCCCCGCCCTTTTTTAGGGTTTCGGTACTTAAAAGGCAACAAAAGTACGAACGGAACCTTTATAATGAGAGCTAGTTGTCCATCCGTCCATCTGTCCGTCTGTCTATCACAGCCTGATAACTCTTAAAACGTCACACTTAGGAGGTTGGTTGAAATTTGGGCCAGAGTTGGGTTTTACTAAATCGCAGATAGATTTTGGAAAAGTATTATACAAAAACCAAAAAGTATTGGAGGTTAGAATTAAAGCAAACAAAAATATTTATGGGTATCAAATGAAAGACCACGTGGCGTTAATTTTAAAAATATATAGCTTCAAACTGAGGAGCACAATTTTGAAAAATTCGTGTTACAAGAAAAGAATTTTCATTTTGATACATATGTCGGTTTTCGGAAAATGTTTGTGAGTGATATACAAAATAGCATCTACTGTTTTCCGAACAGGCGAATATTTATACTTTCTCGTGATAATAAGATGACGTTTGATATCCTCTTCATAAAAATCGGTCCAGTAGTTTAGGCACTAAGAAGTAAAGCATGCGTACATTTTTTTTTTTATAATCTGCGCGCGCCAAAGGAATTATGAATACCCTTATATTTTTTCATGACACGGGCTTTTAAGAAAATGGGGAAGAAAAACAGAGAAGAAGCCTGTGCACGTTGGGTTTAAACGTTTGAAGCTTATAGTGATGGGGAAAAACAGAGCCTGGTAGATCATTCCATATTCATGTCGTTCGGCTTATAAACGAATCCCTATATTTAACAGTACGACCGAAGTTTGGCCTTTCAGTCAACTGATGTGCATTCGCAGCATATCGCGTATTGCGGGTGAAATTTTGAAGGGGAGGAATGCACGTTCATATTATTTTGGTTTGGTCGTAGTAAATAACAATAAAACTATAAAAAAAGGTAACACTTCTGCAGATGAACACCTTCAGCACTACTAGACTCTTCCTTTCGCGGAGATACTACGCAAAGTATAGGTTCAATCATCGACAACACCCCCGCGAGCAACTCCATCCTGAGAACAATAGAGTGGAGGGTCAATGAAGACCCTACGATATCCCAAATAAGGCGGCCGCAAAAAAGAGACCAAACCTCTTCATAACGACAATGCAGAAGTGTCTCGAAGAAGGAACCTTTCCTGAAAAATGGAAAATACAGCATTTGGTCTTGCTACCAAAGGAAAGAAGCCCCCAGGAGAAGCATCGTCTTATCGCCCAAAATGCCTATAGGATATCATGGGAAAGATCCTTGAGAAGATTATTTATAATAAATTACTCACAGTAGCAGAAGAGAAAGGAGCTCTCTCAGACCGCCAATTTGGCTTCAGAAAAGAGCGATCTGCAGTTGATGCCATAAGAGCGGTAGTTCATATAGCAGAAGGTGCCATCGAAGGAAAAAGATGGCACAACGGCACGAAGGAGTACTGTCTAGTAGTAACGCTGGACGTTAAAAACGCATTTAACACCGCGAACTGGTCGTTGATTTGAAGATCACTCGCCAGGATGGATACGCCATATTACTTGCTGCGTATAGTGACTATTTCATAAACAGAAATTTGAAGTGTAATACCGATGAAAGGGTAAAATATTACAACGTCATTTCGGGAATCCCACAGGGATCGGTCTTAGGACCGCTACTGTGGAACATCATGTACGACAGAGTCTTACGATTAACGATAATTTGATTCGCTGATGACATTGCCGTCGCGACAGTTGCAGAACAGATCTGTACAGTCGAATCACCTACAAATGAAGCAATTGCTCGGATAAGTGATTGGCTAGTTTCCGCCGAACTAGAACTAGAAGACCATATAACCAGTCGAAAACCGTAGAATTCGAGAGTTTTCAAGTTGGTAACCAAACAATCAGGTCCAAAGAAGCAGTTAAATTCCTTGAAGTAATGCTGGACAACAAACTGCAGTTCAAAAAGCACGTTGATTATTCAGTAAGAAAAGCATTGCAAATACAGGGAGCTCTCTCGCGTATACTGCCTAACATCGGTGAACCTGGATACGCTAGAAGGATACTGCTCTTCAGAGTTGTCACTTCGGTTCTTTTATATACCGCCCCAGTCTGGGTACAGGCACTAAGAGTGAAGGAGACCAAAAGGCGATTATCCTCAACATATAGACTCTGCGTGCTAAGGACAATCAGCGGCTTCCGCACCATCTCAGACGAGACCGCCTTTATTATAGCTGGAATGGTCCCCATCGACATCCTCGCAGGCGAGATGCTCAGAATATACAATAGAAGAGCCCTGAACCAACACGATGCCAATGACATCAAGGTAATCAAAATGGAGGAAAGAGCAGTGCCAGCAGCTATGTGGCAAAGTCGTTGGGCCAATACAACAAAAGAGAGGTGAACATATGAACTGATACTGACAATCCAAGACTGGATAAGCCGAAAGCATGGGGAATGTAACTACGAGTACCACCTTACCTCCACCTATTTGCACACGGCAGTTCACCATCCTGCCCCAAATGCCCGGATGAAGATGAAGATACGGAGCACGCAGTTTTTCATTGCACACGCTTCACGGCATGCAGAACTACTCTGCCCAGTCCGTGGTTACTCCTCGACCACATGTTGTAGTCGAAAGAGAATTGGATAGCAGTATGTAATTTCGTAACAACTCTTCAAAATGAGCTGCGGAGAATAGAAAAGCTAAAAAGAGCAGCAGAAGCAACGGAAGCAACAGGAGCATCAGAAGCAGCAATACAAGAAGCATAGCATGAATTGCTAACCAGCCCCGTGAAGTAATACCTAACGGCAGTCCCGAGGGGAGAGTGGTAGAAGAGTGCTAGGTGTGGATTAGTACGTAGGCGCATTCCTGGAATCGAGTAATCGGGTCTGCGAATCGTGCATGCTAGTAGGCTACTAGTATCTTTAGAAGATTACCACATCCATTGGCGCATCCATAAAAAAAAACACTACTAGTAAGTTCTACTATTAAGTCCTCCTCGAGTTTCTTCGGAAATTGAGAAGCTTGAAAAGGGCGAATGGTGAGTCTCCTGTGCTATTATAAACAGGATAAGTATTGGTTGGTCTGTGACCAACAATCGTAAAACATTTCATTGCTGCGCAACGGCAACACGCCCCTCGGATATGGACGGATACTTTGTTGACGACCATTTGCTATATTTGGACAATGATTGGATTCTGGAACGTTAAGATCCTCCTTGATAAAAAAAGGGTTCCCAAAATTCCAGATTCCTCCATCTAGAGCAGAAATTCATGCGTACCCATTGAACTCCCTAAGAGTAAGCGAAATTAGATGGTGGGAACCATCTAACCCTCCGAAACTGGCAAAAACTTACCGGTTACTCTGGGAAACCAATAAACACCACTAGTGAATTGCCTCTAAAGAGACAGCCATATGTCATTTTCATCTTATGGTGACAGGATATCGACGGTGAGGTTGAAGGGTAAGGTCAGTAACAAAACCATTATCCAGTGTTACGCTTCACCAAAAGTGCGTAGCACTGGATAATGCGGATGAGGTTGATAAGGAAGATTTTTACAGCAAACTAGGCATAGCCACCAACTCAACGTCTAACGGAAATATCGTGATCGTGATGGAAGATTTTAACGCGAAGGTAGACACCACTCTCAAACATGTGATGGGACCACACGGCCTCGGGGACACAAAAAACGACTGCTGCAACGTCAACCGCCTGGTCATAGGAGGCACACTGTTTGATCACAAGGACTGCCACAAGATCAGCTGAATCTTGATTGATCGACAACGTACATCAAATAAGATCGATGACTTCACCATTAGCCGACGCTTTAGAAATTGCATCCAAGACGTCCGTAACAAACCTGAAGCTTGCATCAGAATAGAGAGGACCACCATCTAATGGTAGTTACTATACGTCTTCGTACTGCATCTGTTAACAGCAACCAGTTCATCTTGCTAAGGATACCCAAATATAATAACGTTGGCTCCGGGATTCCCAATTTTACCAACAGATAAGGAAACATGTTGCCACAAATGCAAAAACAATCAGCAGCTTCGATTCTAAGAGCAACGACGACCACTGGACAGACGAAAATGTTTTTACGTCTGGGGCAAACACTTGTCGGTAGAAGGCGAAAAGGCCAAAGTACATGGTTGACAGCAGACACCTGGAGACAGATCGATGAACGTATTGAACATAAAGCACGAATTATAGCGGCCTCAGAAGTAAAGTGCCCCGAACTAGAAGTCCAGTCCTGCATGAAAAGAAAAATTGTGAAGAGTAGTGTAAGACGAGACAAGCGTAACTACATCAACGCACTAAGCAAATGCAAATGGGTGCGACAGCAGGACCGTTAACAGTATTACTAAGGAACTCGTTGGTGGTCAAGGTTCCAAACTGCATCTAGTAAAAGGATTAGGCGGAAATCTGTTGACGTCGAATGAGGAACAGCTTGACAGATAGCGGGACCATTTTACAGCAGTGCTTGAGAAAACAGTGTTTCGGACCCAAGCCCAGGTAATCCTTTCGCAGCAACAAATATCCGTACTCCGCACCTCCCCCCAGTAACGCTGAAATAACAGCTGTGATAAAGGCCCTGAAGAAAAACAAGGCAGTTGGCATAGATGGTATCCCTGTGGAACTCTTCCAAGCCGCGCCCAACATTTCGGCGAAAATCCTATAGCCACTAAGGAAACACCAGAAATTGAAGCCTTCTCCGAAGATTGGGAGAGGGTACTGACTGTCTAGCTACCCAAGAAGGGAAACCTAACGTAATGCGACAACTTGAGAGGTATATGCGTTCTTTCGGCTACTAAACTAATAATTAGAATGATTCTAGATCGAGTGAAAGAACATTTCGATTCAATGCTCGATAACGAACAGGCAATGCATCGATTATAGATCTCCGTTACATTCGTTGTTCATTGATTTCAAGAAGGCCTTCGACAACTTGAATCGAGTTGCTATATGGCGAAACTTGCGCAGGAGAGGCATACCAGAAAAACTCGTCCCTCTAATAGAGGCTGCCTATGATGGCGGTAAATGTCATACCTTATACAACCGTGAGGTATCAGATTAATTTGAGGTCCACAGCGGAGTACGACAAGATTGCATTCTTTCGCCCCTGCTATTCATTGTAGTAATCAGTGATATGATCCTGGAAGCTCTGTGTGGAGGAAACATGGGACTGAGATGGACTATGACATCATATCTCAAACATCTTGACTACGCTGATGACGTTTGCCTGCTCTCACACAGGACAATTGACCTACATCAGATGGCCCATAACCTGGAGTAAATATGACAAAAACAAATACCCTAAGCACCTCAACTTCTCCACATAACACCAGCGCCGCTCAACTCAACATTGATAGACAGCAAGTCGTGAAAGTAAGCAGCTTTCTATATCTAGGGAGTATTGTCTCAGAATATGGCGTTACCGAACTCGGTGTGGACAGCAGAATTCGCAAAGCAAAGGCTTCGTTCGGTATGCTGTCTAAAATCTGGAGAAGCAATGTTTTCAGGACAAAAACTAAGCTGAAACCGTTCCGATAAAACGTGGAATCAGTGCTACTATATGGTTGTAGTACATGGAAAGTGACCAACACCGTCACAAGGAAGTTGCAAACCTTGACAAATAAATGTCTTCGCAATATCTTAAGTATCTTCTGTCCGAAGCGTATATTGATCGATCAACTATATGCGTTAAAGGGTCAAGAAACAATAGATGTCGAAATGAGGATAAGAAAGTAGCAGTGGATTGGTGACATCTTACGGCGCGAAGACAGTTTCATTGCAAAATATGTCATGCAATGGAATCCATTTACTCAATCTGGCAGGCAAGTGGCTCGCCCTAGGCAGACATGAAGAGGGTCAGTCGAGGAGGAAACCAGATCATTGTGACCTGAAGGTGATTTGTCTGAAGTTGACCTGCCATTTTTTTTTTTTTTTTTGAGTTCTCTTTTTCTTGTTTATTTATTTTTTTATATTAGATGGTATAAAGATGTCATGTGTTTTAAACAGGTTTGTTAGACTTGAATGCGTCTTCGTTTATAATGTCGTTAAAATATATAATAGACTTTCCGATGTCTTGTTCCAATTTGAGTGAAATGTTAGTTAGAAGATTTGAATCAATGAATTGACCAAACGCATTCCAGTCTGTTTTCCTATTGAACAGCTGTGCAGCTTTTGGAGTATTTATAGGCTGAGTTGTGTATTCCAATATTATTGGCGAATGGTCAGGACAGGATTTTATTTCAAAAAAAGGAGAGGCTGATGTTTTCGGCGATGCATAAGTCAATGAGGGCAACGGTTTTCTTGGGGTCAGTTGGCTAGTAGGTCGACTCTCCAATGCTTAGAATTTTGCAGTTGTTGATTTTAATTGCGTCCATTAGGTTCTTTCCCTCCTTGTTTGTTAATTTTGAACCCCAGTCAGAGTGTTTCGCGTTAAAGTTTCCTGCATCTGTGTCCCAAAATTCTAATATAATGGTCATATTGCTGTGTTGCTACTTTGTGTTTTGTAGGACAATAAAGGGCAGGGATTACCAGTTTTCCATTTTTGTCTTCTAGCTGAACTGATGTTGATTGCAAAGGGTTTTTCAATAAGGACATAACAATTTTGTATTTAAATAAAACACAGAATAATTGAGATATCGGGCTGACATTTAATCCAGGTATAGTCTGCATGTTGGAATTCAATCTCGTTTATATGATCACCGCGAGCACGTTTGCAGCGGTCGATTTTTTTTAGCCAATTTTCCACAACTCTTCCACTCATATCGGACGGAACGTTGGCAATTTCGCTTTCTATTTTGTTGCTAAGCTTCTCTAACGTTGTCGGCTTGTTGGCATAAACCAACGACTTAACGTAACTCCATAAAAAGAAATCCATCGGTGTTAAATCGCATGAGCGAGCTGGCCATTCGACCGGACCATTTCTCGAGATTACACGATTAACGAACTTCCCCTTCAATAGATCAATTGTGTGACCAACTGTGTGGCACGTGGAACCATCTTGTTGGAACCACATATCACTGATGTCAAATCCATTCCATTTTGGTCAAAAATAGTCTCCCAACATATCACGATAGCGAACTCAATTGACCGTAACATGGCGATCATTTTCATCGACGAAAAAATACGGTCCAATCACACCACCGGCATGAAATCCGAACACCAAGCGGTCACTTTTTTGTGGATGCAATGGAGTTTCTTGAAGCACATGTGGGTTTCTGGTTGTCCAACAATGGATATTTTGCTTATTAACAAAGCCATTAAGCCAAAAATGAGCTTCATCGCTGAAGATGATTTTTCGATGAAATTCAGGATTTTCTTCAAACTTTTGCAGAGCCCAATCGGAGAAGTTTCGGCGCTTCGAGTGATTAAGAGGTTTCAATTCTTGAGTTAATTTGATTTTGTAATGGTGCAGGCCAAGATCCTTACGTAAAATTCGCCACAAAGTGGACTGAGAGATTCCCAATTCCTATGAGTGGCGTGGAATCAACTGATTTGGCTCACTTTAAACTGAAGCACTTACAGCTGCGGTACTTCTACCGGTTCGTTGTCTCACTGATACGAGAACATTCAGTTGTGAATATGTTGACTCGAAATTATCCACTATAGCACGTACAGCCAATCTGGTGGGACGATTATTACGACTGAAAATTGGAGTAAGCGCTCTTAAAATTGCAACCACCAACTCAGGATTTCGGTAGTCATTTTTAACAATTTTCAAACGTTGCTCGTTCATGAACTTCACCATGATAAAAATTTAAGCCCTGACTAACGTTCTGACATTAACAGATCATAAAAATATATATGAGTGCGTTTGTATTAAAATACAAAATTGCTATGTCCCTATTAAAAAGCCCATTATATGGTCCGTGTGGTATTTTCGGAGTTCGATGCACTTCATTTGTTTACTGATGATTACTGCAGTGCCCCGGATGTGCTGCGTTTTGGAAATGATATTCAAAAGTTGACTTTACTTAATTTATTATTTGCCTACATCCCAGACACTACCTCTGTACCAATTTTCAAGGTCTACCTTGACTACAAGTGCCCTACAGATTTCGATACCTTCTATTGTACTGGAACACCCTTACCCAATTTTTTTGATACCATAATAAAGAGTACAATTTTGACATTTTTTTCTTTATCTACATATCATGTACATGCTACCTCTGCATTAAATTTCAAAATTCTGAATTTTCATGATCAGTGAGTTAGTCTATAGCCTGTCAATCAGTTCCAAAACAAGGGTTTTTGAAGTCTTGTATATCGGCAACCGCTCAAATTAGAAACTCAAAATTTGGTGGAATTGCTAATATCGCTCATCATAATTTTTGTCTTCCTGACATTACTAGGCGTCGAGTTAGAGCGGGAATCAAAATAATTTAAATTATTTCCTTTAAAAAAGATTGTAGTGCACAAGTTGCTGGAGAACTTGGCGGATAACTACCGTGCACCTTTATTCATACATACGCCGTTTTGTAGACGATTAAAAAGTAAACTGATAATTTAAAAAATATATATTAAGTGTTTTACATTTGTTGGGCTGCCGATGAAAAGTCATATTTTTTCGTTCTACAGATAGTTATGCAGTAAACCACTATGCGCCCAAGTAATCCCAGTATTTTTAGTCTTTGGTATTCTTACGTAATATACGAATTTTCGGGCTTAGGATTCTCTCATTCTAAGTAGAAGAATATAATTTTTTTTAATACATAACATAATAATAACAATGAATTACAAATATTGGTTAACACTGCGACTAGTTATATAACTAACGACCAGTCTGCTTTTCAGTATAATTTTTCAGGGGAGACAAGTAAATGGCTTATATGTATAATTGGTGAGTGTTTATAACTTTTTATGGCAGTAAAAGGAGCATGAATGGAATTTAATCCATTCAAAGCGTTAGAGGGTAAGTTCACACCGAGCGCCTCTTTTCGCCCGTTGTTGTCCCTCTGTTACTGTCTCAATTATTTGGTTAGTTCTGCAATTTCCGGTTACCTGTTGCATTACGTTGCAGTCATCTCACGCCATATACGTTAAGAAGACTTGTTGTGTGCTTTAGCCTCAGAGTTGATCTCTTCAAGAACAGTAGGAATCCTTAGGTTCCGATGGAGATTACTGTTTCTGATGTACCATGGAGCATTCATCCAAAATTTACGAAATTTAAAATCCTCTATTCTAACTAAGAAACCTATGTAAAATATGGACGATCCTAAGTATGCATAACTGAAAAAATATTTTTAAAGATAAAGGAAACCTAATCAGGGTATCTCAAAACCCACGTATTTTTCAAAGGTCGTACCTATGGAATGAAGCCCTGACTAAAATGACATTATTATTATATTTTCGTCTTTCTATTATGCCTTGTTTACCGCTTCCTTAACATTTATTGCCATCATGTGAAATAAATATAAAAAATAAAAAAAGGCATTTGAGTGTGTTCGTTGAAATAGTGCTAAAATGGTGTCCTCCTTCCGCACAGCTGGTCCACACTCCATTAGATTCTGGTGGTATTCCTACGGGATTGCAAATATATTACTTCAACATCGCAAACAAATTTCATGAGAAATTTAAAATCTTTGAAACCTCAGCTCCATATCGTACCCACCACCAAATGATTTTGATAATTTTCAGACGAAACTATCACAGCAAAAATAAAATAAAAAAAATTGCTAGGTAATATAAAATAAATTAAATTAACTTTTAAAAATTCAGAATATTAACACTGATAACAAAAAAACTAAAACAAATCATGAATATCACGACGTAGTAGATATAAACAAAAATCTACTAAACATAACAGATGTAAGAAATAAAAAAAGAATAGTTTGAACGATGATTTGCTTAACAGTACAAAGCCTTTGCGGTATGTAACTTTAAAAGGTCCAATTCGACACTATTTTTTTTTTTTTTTTTTTTTACATATGTTACAATTGAAAAAATTCTTTCCGCTTCAGCATTTGAATGTGGCAACGTTAGACAAACCTTAGCGATTTCACCTAAATTTGGAAATAATGGTTCGTCTTTACAATTTTTCATTTGTCCAATTTTAAACCATATTTCATCGATATTCATGCTTTTAAGCGATGATTTTTGTTCGTCGGTAAGGGTGATTGTTAGATTTCGGCATTCGTCTCCTACAGTATTTCTTTGAATAGAATCTATTTTACGCACAATGTTGGATAAAGATAAACTTATCTTTACATCAAAGCTATCCGGGTCTTAAGAATTCCATTTCCATGATGTATTCATCCTTTAATGGTAAGCGCTTTACCACTTAAGTCACTCAGTTGACTTCAACTCCACCAAAGTCCTGACTACTTAAATTTCTTACAACATTTTCACTTTCGGACCCAACAAATGTATCTTACACTGCGCATTTATACGTAAGTATCATATTTGTTTTTTCCAAGACTTGAAGCTGTGATTTCCATGGAAGCAAAACAAAAATCGGACTTCAGAAAATTTTGACCTATCTTAAAAATTAAAAATTTGCTTTCCGGTGCAATACAGTGAATTAAAACCTGATTGCTTTGGAATAATGCATTGAATTCATTCATAAACTTCAGCACATATTTTAAAATAGTGAAGTTTCTTTTTCTAGTTTTTCTTTTTTCCTTTTGTCTTCCAATGAAGCTAATCTAAAAAGAAAAACTGCACAACACATTCCAGTTTTCTAAAATTCGCTCTACACACGAATTCCATGATAGACAACAAGTACTTGCCGGCTTCAACATTTGTTTGCATTCAACTCCAATATGTGTTTGAAAGCTGAACTTATATTCCCCTTATCAAATCTTCGCAGTCTTTTGGGATTTCTTTGCATGTGTAACTTGATACTAAGAATGGCATATGCGTTTCATTAAAAATAATATATGTTTGGACAAAATTGCTTCAACTTTGGAATAAAGTAATTGAGCTTACCGATACCGAAGCTATAACTGTTATATTTCTCAAAGGTATTCCTTTCTACATCATCATTTTCTGGAGAGCCTGGAATAATATCTCCGCACTGCAATCACGGCTATCTTGTTATTAACTCCAACAGCCTTATCATTAATATACCATGAGTTGGATGTACAAACTTTACCAAACAACATATGTAGATTCTTTTTATCTGTTATGGCAGTGCTTTCATCCACTAAAATCGAAAAAAGGTTTTCTTTCAAAATAGAAACTAAGCCCTTTTCTTCAGGTGGTGCAATTACGTCTTTAATGATTTGCGTACACTTAGTTCTCCCTAAAGTTAGTCTAGTCTGTTTGCAATTTCCAAATCTTGAAAAACATTCTTTAGTAGGGGAGTCAGATGATTGCAACATTGTTCTCAGCAAAAAGGCGGCCAAACTTATTTCTGCGGATTTTATTTTGCTTTTGATTTGTGAAAGTGAACCCGATAGCTGGTGTTTATTGGACAGAGCTGTGGTTTAAAACTTCGGCTCTGCCACAGAAGAATGTCGATCCACATGCTGTGCAACTAGCTTTCGCATCCATCGTCTGGCACCGGTTTCAGGCAACCCTTAAACTTCGCACCCCTTAAACTTCGCAACTTTCAACCAGCTCGAGTGGAATTCTTTCCACTTGTTGTCTTAAATTCCTTTTGACATATTTGCTACAAAATAGTTACACTAAATTATTGATTTCACAAAAACAGAATTATATGTATTGTGCATCAAATCTTCTTTTCCTCACTGCCAGGTTATGATCAGGAGCAGAAGGATCACAACCCCCCACTTTACTGCATTCCTACTGGTTCGCCTGTGGGGTTTACCGGTTTGATCACAGGAAGTACCGGCAGACTTCCCGGTTTCCGATGGTCTGCCTTGGTCTGTTGTTTTTTGGTCTGCCTTTTTTCCGCGATTGTGTAAGAACGTTGATTGATATTGCCTTTTTGAGATGTGTATAAAATATACTTATATATAAAATGACCATGTTATGAGAACAATCGCAAATATGCAAACTAATCGATCGGTTGCTAGAAGAATTTTGGCATTCCCTTACATGCATTAGTGATTGCCATGCAACAATAGTAGATCGCTTAAGCATACAACCACCAAATATGTGAGATCCGTGAAATTACCCCTTTCAAGTCACGGAATGAAATCATTACTGAATGGGAAACGAAAAATATTACCTTTTTAGCATATCTTGAAAATTGGAGTTGAAGTTTACCACGAAAAGGTAGATTTACCATGATCTAGGAGCACTGCCTCTTACCGGCTTCAGGAGAGTGTTCTGTGAGTATTAATCGATATAGTTCTACTGGAATTTATAACAGTATAAACTTAAGGATTGTCGTGTAAAATTAAATAATAATTATTAAATATAATTTGTATGGAATATATTTTTTCTAAATATTCTTTTTGAATGCGAACAGAGTCTGTTTCTCGAGGTAAGGGACGGCTGAAATTACGAACTCACCAACACACAGGGCTAGCGCCCCGATTTTCATCTATCCTTTCCTCTCTAACCTTTGAATTCCAACCCTTTCCTATTTCTCCATCACTGGGTTAATAAACTTTACAAGAGAGAATCTTAAGTGATGTATAATATATATATATATATATATATGATAGTTTAAAAAAGCTGGTAGGGTAATATAACAAAACTTTACTTTAGCATTCTAAATTCGACTGCATAGGTCGTTCGTAAAGTTCTCTTTCGTGCCTTAAACTGAATCTTAAGGAATTTCAGTTCCGGCAAAAGTTTATCTTGTATTAGCCACGGATTGTTCTACAGCGGGGTATGTTTTGATGCCGCATTTAGATTGGACATCTTTCATGTAACATTTTTTTCCTTTTCAAGATGCTTGAAGTTCGGTAGTTAGAACTTTCATACTCGGGCGACCTACGGTCCAGGGGACCTGCCTGAGTAAGATCTAAACACGCTCCCTTAAGATTATAGATCTGTTTATGATGACGTACCTGTGCAAGATTTGTATATGGCTTACAAGTTCCTTCCTTCAGTACGTTGTAGCACAGATATTTCTGTTGCTCTTCTGGGGTGTTAACATTGGTACCTCGAGATATTAGTTCAGATGGTACTGGTAAACTGTATTATGATTTGATCAACTTAACACTACGTGGCGTTTGGCTCAGGTTAAATTTTGAATTTTTGAAGATTTTTTTTTTATCGCTAACCCGTTTCCATCGATTTGTTATTCATTGTTGTTTACAGGTATAACTCGACTTGTTGGGGATCGATTATTTTATATCTTGGTAAGGCACTTAGCTATTACTGAAAACCTGCGGATACTTTCTCTGCTGCTTGAGTATACATAAATACATAGGAATACGTAGTTTCAAGTCATCAGTGTAAAGTATAGCACCAGCTTCTGAATGAATACCAAATACGATGTTTAATGGCATTAGTATCATAGCTTACTGAATCGGCAGTGCAATATTGAAGTTAAAGTTGAATTAAGAATAGCTTACAATTCGCAGAACTATACTCGGCATGTTGTTTGATTCTAGTTCAACATTTAAATAGCTCAAATACTCGTAGATTGTTAGGTTGTCGTGCCAATTGTCTTTTTTATCTCATAAATCCGTATCCGTACATACATATATATATACCTATGTTTCAAATACAAGAAAAGAATGCGAGGAGGATTCGATTGTACTTTTAAAGCTGACGAGCCCCACGTTCGGTGTCCTGTAATGTGATGGTAATATGAGTCTTCTTTTCTGTGGAAGTCCACTTAAATAAGCCATTCGGTAATAAGTTTATTAACGTCTTCTCCGAAAGTTTTTACAATCACATGCCTTCCAGTTGCTGCTGTTTTCATAATTTTCGCTTCTTCCTCTTATGTGACCAACAAATGCATAGTATCAGAATGTTCTTCTTCTATGCTTCGCGTCTATCCAGGATTTTTTTTTAGCAATATTCTTCCCTTCTACCTCTAGTGAAAAATGTAGATTATCAAAATATCAAAGGCGGGATAGAACCAGAGTTATAATTTAAGCTTTGTTGAATTTTTAGTCCTTATTGGAACTTCTCCTCTGTTCCGATTTTTTATCTGACTGTTCGTTACATTTTTTGCTCTGCAATTTTTGTATTGTATTTTATACTTTTCGTATAACTGTCCCTTTGAAAAGTAATGTAGTAAAATTTCTAGCAGGTAGCTTAAGATCTTCAAAATGCAGAGAAGAAATCGTCGCAAATTTCAAATCATTATAATAATGTAATTAATTACAATAATATTATATAATACAATATGTAATAATAATGATTCGTTTCACTTTACCACTTCACTGAATTTAGGGACGAACCATAGGCGTGCACGTGCCCCATATTAAACCCACTTTTTTAATTCTTGGAAATTTGAAAACAACACATCCATAAACCCTTCCAAGAAACTCATATCATTTCTCATTTAATATTGATGTAATGCTTTAGCCAATTTATGAAGGTCATGCGCCTTATGGGATTTATAGAACACAACTTTGAACGTATTCCCTAAAGGCACATACACTTCTAAGAAATATTTTGCTTGCCTCAGTGGGATGTCGTTAATAGTTTTCGATGATAATTCTCAAAAAGATTGGATAGGTATTCCGAGTTAGAATGTATCTACGATTCTTTACATTGGTTTAGTTTTTCTCTTAAGTAACCGATTTATGAAAAAAAAAAAAAAAAAGGAATTCTTAATAAAAAAAAAGGAGAATATTTCCCATTAAAAATCTGAAGGTTGTAAAGTTTTTCTGTAGTTACATTTTTTTTCTTTCATAAATAAAGCATTACTTACTTAATAGGTTAATAAGCAAACATTTTATGAATATCATTGAAAATTAGTAACTAAGTATTCTTTAATAAAACTGCCACCAATACATAAGCCTAGTCAAATATCTGTTTTTTTCAAACTTATTCAGACTACCGCCCCTTTTATAGCACAAAAGATACCAGTTGTTTTGGTAAAAAATTGATTGATTAATATCTGAGAAATAGTAAATTTTCAATGGTACAGCACTAGATACAACAAGTTTAACTTAGCTGAAATATGTGAATTGAATAAAATAGTTAGAGTCGTTTTCTATTCAAATGCTTCCCCAAAGACTGCGGGAGTAGATTTAAGAATAAACGTTCGGCCGCCTAATCTGCAGATGAAGAGAATTAAGACAACAACTTCCCGAAACCATGAATTACCATATAGCAAGTACAAAAATGTATGGTACGAGTATGTATGGGTACATATATCCGTATGTACGTATATTTCTGCAATGGACGTCAGGAAATATTTTCCATCAGTAGACTTGAATACTTTCTGACCATGTTACATCGAATAGTCATTTCGACACCTCCTCTTCTACGCGTAAAGTCGTATGCCTGAAAAATGTTTATAATAGAATAGTTTAAAGTAATGTTAACTTCTTTGTTTAAAAATAAATTTTGTGTTGATTGCGAGTATGTTGAAATGTGAGAGCGTGGACTGCATATTAATACGATAAAATTGTCAAGGGTCTAGGCAGGCTAAAAACCCACCTATCTTCCAATGGTAAAACTGAATATACATATGCATCTATATATACAGCAGAGTGTTATAGTAAATATATTAGTTGCAGTAAGTAGTTGTAACCATTAGATTAAGTACGTATTGTGGATGGTTTCTTGAGCTGACCACGGACCATTTCATCCAAGTTGGTGCTCAGGTGTTTTGAAATCATAAACTTTGTTGCTTAGTGTCAGATCGTGAGTGCTAGAAATATGAATATGCTCGATCAATCAAAGTTTCACTGCTGTAGACTCTCGCAAGAGATTGTTTTTCTCTTCCCCGAGGGTATTTGGAAATTTTCCATACAAATAATGACGACCGCAGAAGCGTGCTCATAGTAGTGTGAGATTCTCACTCACCAAAAACACCTCACTTTGACATAAATTTATTAGTTAGTGCTACTAAGTTAATACTTATGGAGCAATTTTAAAATGAAATATAGACGTTTGGCAGGTGCCTTTCCAATGAAAGTTTCTGCTTGTTCCGCTATTTGGGTGCGGTTAATTTTTATTGTGATGAGTCGTAAGATTTGGTCATTTGTAGATATAAATTTCAATAAATTTCTCTCGTCCACAATTTGTAGGTTTGTACTATAAACACGGAATTCCGAGAACTCTGTGTATATCGTCGTTTCTTATGTACCACGGTGAATGGACAATTTCTTACCACTTTCTTTTCAAAAGTTTGTAAAATCTTGGCATTAGTTTTCTTGTTAGAATGCCAGAGTTGAACGCCAAAAGTCCACACCGGCAGCTTATCCACAGTGCTTTGAATATTTTCCAGGCAACAAACATTTCTCTGTATTTGTTTTCGAATTTTTTACGTTTCTTTTTCACGTGCGACTTCCATTTTAGTTTTGCGTCGGGTCATTCTTAGGTATTTAGCCGCGTTTTCGAACGGAATTTATTTTCTTATAAGTGAAAATCGTTGGGTGATCCGCCAGACCTTTGTCCATTCAGTTACATTACTCACAGCGCTTTGCAACTTTACAGTTGTTTCTTAGATCGTTTTCCCTATAGGTAGGATATCAGCCTATCAAGCTAAGACGGTGCCTTCTTCATGCAGTATATCACGGGTATTTAAAGGATGCAGAAGTGGGTCAAGAACGTTTCCTTGCAATACATAAATTTCTTTGAATTGCAAGTATTCGTTTCCGTGTTCTGTTATGGAAGAGTTTATTCCCGGGATATGTTGTCATTATGTTATACAGGTGTACAGGCAGAATTTGTCGTAACTTAGGCCTTCATGTCACACCTAATCAAAGGCTTGCGAGATATTAAGAAATACGCTTGAGAAAATTTTTTTTCTTCAAGATCTTTCTCAATTACTTCAGCGATTCTATGTACCTAGTTGCACGCTTCCTTCTGAACCCAAACTGGTGAACCCAAACTTTAAGCGGGGCGTTTATAATATTGAAAAACTTAATTAATGCTTTTCTAGGCAATATTTTTAGAACTCCTCTGGTTTTCTTGTCGTATCCAAGAGTTTTCTTAGTCGTAGCCAGGAGTTTTCTTAGTAAGCATACTGGTCTATGACCACAAAACACTTTCAATTTAATAAACGGAGCAGGAATAAGTTCAAAATAAAATAATTTTAAGCCATGCGATTGGTATTTGAAATCATGTTGACTCTAAGGTAACAGAATTGTAAAAAAAAATCATTAACTAGATTATCCAAATTTCAAATTTGAGTAATTTTCAAGTCTTATACATATATATATGTAGGTTTAAGTACGTCCGACCTGGTAGTGTTAATTTTTGTAACTTTTTTAAAATAAAAATAGTTTTAATTTCTTAATTTTACCAAATTGAACAACTGTTTATACCCAATATTAATTATATCACATAGTTTGTAACATAGAGAAATAACGACGATACACACTATAAATAATATATTTATATCATATAAATGATCAGTATCACCAGCCGAATCGATTGATCCATGTCGGTCCGTTTGTCTGCATGCGACCACTTTCTGGGCTATGAAGATGAAATTTGTTTTGCGATTAATCTAATTTTACAATTTATTATTCCAATATTATTCGTATCCATGATATGTAGGTATAATGTCAGACAAAAATGTTCTGCAATGTGATTCGCTCACATACGGAGAAGAGACACCCGACATCAACATCAGATCACAATCGTATCAAACGCACAGTATAATGACCCACAGAGAAGCTGTTTTGGTTATGTGAACAAATTTCAAAACAATGCTTCTCTGAAATGTCACTACAATGCCAAACACCAAAAAGTAATGAGATTCGACCACGAAATTGGGTTCCTTTACGAAAACATTCACCTCTGTCTCCTTCCACAACTCTAACCTTTTTCATTGAACAAATACCAATTTTTCTCTCTGAAACCAAAACACATACCGATAGCACCTAAACACCAACCAAGAGCCAAGCAGCCAACCTTTGTGAGTAACAACAGAAATGGCAGTATTCTTTACATTCCTCGAAGTAAATCTTCTGCCAAAATTCCCAATCGAATGTGACGTGAAGGCCAACGAACGTCCTCTAGCACTTCACCTCAGCGTTTGCTGAGCTCAGTTTCAATATTTTCTATTACTCGCATGTATTTTTTTTTTGTATTAACTCCTTCCTGTTCCTACCCACGCGTCATGTTGTTGTTTTGGCATTTAATTTTCGTATCGATATTACTCTTTCTCCAGAAGCACAGTGTACACATAAACTCTTCCCCTGTCAATGGCACACCACCATAGTAAACTATCTTGATTGGTCCTGAAGGACTTTATGACATCGAATCCTTTTTCCCTAAATCATATAAATTAGTTTAGTCGTGAGCGGGGCAGGGACGGCGCAGGGTTTTCCTTTACAAATATTTACCTGCCGCATAAGTGGGCGGCGGATGTACGTAGCTACAGATTATTTTAATAAATTGAATGTATGCGGAGGATGTAACAACACGGGTGCACTTTTAATCAACTTTTTAGAGATCGATAGGGGTTGGTGGGAGGTGATTAATAAATGTTTCGTTAAACTCATTACGATGGCTTGTAGCACGAGTATGTACATATCGTCATATATGTATAAATGTGTGTCTACGACAGTTAATTATTGTACAAACGGGCATTAGATGAGATTTCTCTCAAAGAGAAACCTGACACCCATTTTCTGGGACTATTAACTGACGGCTTCCTTTAGAAAATCCCGGGATGTTAGTGTTGGGTAAACAGAGGGCGTAGATATGTCCTTTGATGTCTATAAGAATCATGGGTATATACTGGCGAGGTTAACAGTTGTTCTTCTAATTTGTTACTTGTATTCGCAAGCAAACTGATTCTGTGATAGTTAATTAATTAGAATGAAATGTAATGAATGGATGTAATGCATTTTTTCCAGTTGCTATAATATCAAAATGATGCGTGGGCATTTCTCATGAACTTAACTTACTTACTTATATCCTGTTATTCCTTTTCACAGGATATCCATCGTTCTCGAACTTCTGAAACGAATCCCAACTCTCTCCAACTCATTCTCAGTGTTCCCGATCCCTCCTCAAATACTATGCAACAAGATCGCTGGGTGGCCGCTTTCATTGCCGCATCGGCTAAGTGGAATCCAAGGCAAGGCATGTTTTACAATGTAAAATTTTGCGAACCTTAAACTGTGGCCGATCCATTGCCACACCACTGCCTTCATCAAATGGGGAAGTCTATAGGTACTTGACTATTCTCGCATAAAACTGTTTGTTTGATATGCGATTTTGTTTATGAAGGACTGCAGTTTACGGGTGACAGTAGCTTCTAAGTACTACCTATACACCCAAACATACAGTAGTACTAGAAAGCGTTCCCACTTTGATACAACTGCAGCATTTTAATACAATGATACATCATATTCATAATTAATACGAGTGCATACGTATATTATACGAAATTATACATTTTAGTCTTACAATCAACACGTTACTAAAATCCCAGAAAATGTGGAAGTTTCGGAGTAATCTCCTTCTCATCTGTCCGGGCATTCATTCCTATGTCATGGCTGTAGCTTTTGCCAATACATACTGGTATGAATATACTAGCTTAAACCCCGCTCGCTTTGCCAGGCATTTAAAAAAAAACATTTATTTGTTGTACTCAGCTGTATGTACGAGTACCACAACGATATCGCACATAAAAAAGTATAAGTTTTTTTTCAATGTTTTTGAATGTTTTTGTAATTTTTTTTGCCTATCACCTTTGTACCGTAATTATCTAAATTTAAAAAAAAGCAACTAAATCGGTTGAAAATTACGGGCGGTAGATACGCATTTTGCCACTTATTTTATATACATATTGTAATATGCGAGCTGCGGCTCGAGTAGATAAAACAGTATTCTGTGAAATTATTTCTTTATTTTCTAGTCTATAGAACAATTCAGGTTCACACTATACTATTCTTCGCAAATTCTTTTCTTACAAGGTCTCTTTCCTCTCAAATCACTTTATCTCCTTTCAATTACTTAATTCACAAATCCAAACTAATTACTTTTTCTTGTTCACTCTCAACTTTCAATTTATCACCAAATTACAACTTCGCCCATTATCACTTTTCCAATCTCTTCGCCACGGTTCTAAACCAACTGTGTCTTTTTTGATCGCCATCTGTCCTTATATAGCAGAAGTTTCTGATAGCCAGAAACTTCTAGCAAATTCTTCGACCACTGGAACAAGAGAAATAATTCTTGCAGTTATAATTCCCTTTTATCCCTGATATTATTCGTCTCTTTCGTTGACATGAGCTGTGGAGACTTCGTCCCAGACACGAACCTCGAATGAAAGGACAGTTCGAACCAAAATTCTGCCAGAATGGAAAGTCACTTCGGAATTTGCTGCATAGACATAGGAGCGTAGTTATTATTATGCTACACTGCCCCCCTCTTAGACGTGTTCGTCCCGAACAAGTGCATCCTCATTTCGGCCATTGTATCGACTCAGTCGGTCCACATGAACCACTTTCATTTTGGCCCTTGGTCCTCGCTGGATGCGGTAGACAACATCGTTGATGCGGGTTACTATTCTGTAGGGACCTTCCCAGTTCCGCTGTAATTTAGGTGATTTCCCCTTTTGGCGATGGGGATTATACAGCCACACCAGATCTCCTTCCTGGAATCCTGACGTTGTTGCTTTGGCATCATACCTGGTCTTCATGCGGTCGCTCGTCATCTTAATCTGGCTTCTGGTCCTTTGGTGTATGTCCCTAAGCCTTTCCCTAAGGTCCGCCACGTACTCTTCTTCATTTCTGGGCTCATTGGTAGGAGATCCAAATTTCACCTCACTGGGTAAACGAGCTATTCCACCAAATAAGATTTCGAACGGCGTATGTCGAGTAGTGCTATGCACGGCACTTCTATAGGCCATCAAAAACAAGGGAATCTGCCGGTCCCAATCCCGTTGGTAGTCACCTACGACCTTCGAGAGATGTTCGTCCAAAGTCCTATTGAAACGCTCCACCATACCGTCCAACTGTGGATGAAGCGGGGTTGTCCTTGTCTTTTTGATTCCGAGTAGTTGACACATCTCTTGGAAGATTCTTGACTCTAAGTTCCGCCCTTGGTCAGAATGCAATTCCAAGGGCACACCGAATCTGCTAACCCAATTGTAGACGATCTGCTCCGCCACGGTTCTGGCTTCCTGGTTAGGGATCGGAAAAGCTTCCGGCCACTTACTGAAGTAGTCCATCACTACGAGTATATACCGATTACCATTGTCGGTTTCCGGAAAGGGCCCTGCGATGTCAATGGCGATTCGTTCGAAAGGTGCTCCCACGTTGTATTGGTGCATCTTACTTCGAGTTTTGATTCTCGGACCCTTGCTAGCTGCACACACGTCGCATTTTCTGCACCAGTCTTCAATATCTTCCTTCGCTTTTAACCAATAAAAACGTTCTCGTACCTTTTCTAGCGTCTTATTCACTCCCAAGTGGCCTCCGGTCGCCCCGCCATGCATTTCCTGTAACACCTCCTTGACCCTCGTCCGCGGTACGACAAGCTGCATTACAAACGACTTTCCGTCGGAGGATTCCCATTTTCTTCTCAGAACACCTTCTTGGACATGGAGGGAGTCCCACTGCGCAAAATATGCCTTTAAGGTCGGGCTTCTGTGAGAGATGTCCTGATGATCCGGTTTCTCCATGTTCTCCTTCCAGGCCAGAATCGGCTCGATATCCGGGTCTTCCTTCTGAGCGTTCCGGATCTCATCTACGCTCCAGCCGGCGATAGGTTCGGCTCTCATTCTTTGGATGGAAACCAGCTCCCGTTCTTCCTGACGTGCACAATGTTTACAATCCGTTCTGCATGGTCTCCGGGACAGTGCATCCGCATTAGAGTGGAGTTTCCCTTTACGATGCTGTATTTCGTAGTCGTAGATTTGCAGCCTTTCGATCCATCTTGCGACCTGACCCTCAGGACTCTTGAACTGTAATAGCCATTTTAAGGCTGCATGGTCTGTGCGAAGAACGAACTTCCTCCCGTAGAGGTATTTGTGAAAATGCTTCGTAGCCAAGATCAAAGGTAGAAGTACCCGCCTTGTCACGCAGTAGTTCCTTTCTGGCTTAGAGAGCACCTTGCTGAAGTACGCAACCACCTTCTCTTGGCCGTCATGCACCTGGGAGAGTACGGCTCCTACCCCGACATTACTAGCATCTGCATCCACAACGAACGTTTCCCCGGGAGTGGGGTAAGCCAGTATCGGGGCATCGCATAGCCGTTGTTTAAGTGCCTTGAAGCTCTTCTCGCACTCAATTGACCATTTGAATTGTTTTCCCTTTTCCGTCAACTGGTGCAGGTTCTTTGCGATCCCGGCAAAATCCTTCACGAACCGTCTGTAGTAGGTGGCTAGGCCCAGGAAGCTCCTTAGTTGGTGTTTGTCTTTGGGGACTGGCCAGTTTTTCACCGCTTCGACCTTCTCCGGATCGGTTCTCACTCCTTTCGCTGAAATTATGTGTCCCAGGTACTTGACTTCCGCTCTAAACAGGGCGCACTTCTTGGGGTTGAGCTTCAGGTGGGCACTTCGAAGCCTTTGAAACACATCCCTTAGATTGTCTCGGTGTTGCGCAAACGTTTTTCCTACGACGATGACATCATCCAAGTATACCAAACAGGTTTTCCATGTTAACCCTTGCAGGACACATTCCATCAATCGCTCGAAAGTCGCCGGAGCATTGCACAGCCCGAATGGCATTACCGTGAATTGCCATAGCTCATTTCCTGCGGTGAAGGCGGTTTTCTCCCGGTCTTCTGGATGGATCTGTACCTGCCAGTAGCCACTCTTCAAGTCGAGAGTGGAAAACCATCGGGCTCCTGATAGTGTGTCTAGCGTGTCGTCAATCCGTGGCAGAGGGTAGCTGTCTTTCTTGGTGACGTAATTGAGTTGCCGATAGTCCACGCAGAACCGCGTGCTGCCATCTTTCTTCTTAACCAGTACAACCGGTGATGCCCACGGACTTTTGGAACTTTCAATCAGACCTTCTTTCTCCATTGCCGACACCATCTCTGCAACTTCTGTCTGCTTTGCCAATGGAAGGCGCCTAGCAGGCTGACGAATTGGTCTAGTATCACCAGTGTCTATTCGATGTTGTACCAGGTGTGTTCGGCCGTATTCACCGTCCTGTGAGGCAAATACATCAGTGTACTCATTGATAAGATTCTCTGCCATAGTTCGCTGCTCCTGATTCAGCTCACTGGACTGGAGAATCGTCTCTCTCGTTTCCGCTGTCCAAGGTGATGGGAGAGGTTTTGGAGCATCACGTTCAGATATTGTTGCGACGGCGGTAATCGGCGTGCATTTTCCAGTCACCTCCCCTCGCCTTAGTTTGACAGTGTGTGGTCTTGCGTTCAAAACTCTTACTGGAACCATGGTGTTCTTTGGTTCGACTAACGTCTTTCCCACGATGTAGTCTTGAGAATTCTTCTCTGGGTCTGGTTCTACTATGTAGAATCGGTGGCTCCCAAGATCACCTTCCAGCTTCGTCCAAATGATTGTCTCTGAAGACGGCGGCAAAACTTCGTCTTTGCTGATGACTGTCCTGAGAGTTACGGCACTCTCGTTTCCGTACACCATCGGAATCTCCACATTTCGATACCTCAGTACTTGCATCCCGATGTCCAAGATTACTTCATTTGCTTTCATGAAGTCTACTCCGATGATGCACTCGTCGCATATATCTGCCACCAGAAACGCATGGGAGAACGTCAGTCCTGCCAGAGTAATCGTAAGACGAACTTCTCCAAATACCTTCGCCATTTCCCCTGTTGCAGTCTTCAGGCAGTAGCTGTTGGTGATGTGCAGCCAGGAGCTTTTGACGATATCTCTTCTTACAATGGAGGCAGTGGCACCTGTGTCGATGGTGGCTACGCACTTCTTCTCGTTGATTAGTGCCTCCACTGTCAGGCTCTTGTTACCCTGTTTGGTTTGCGAAACTTGAATGGTGGTCCTGGGGGCCTCGATTCCAGTAACCAACTTCTGCCCCGCGAAGTTGTTCCTTACGCATTTCCCGACTGCTGGTTTTGGGAAGTCTGACTGACAGGATGGATGTTATCACCGCCAGATGCTTCCTCTCTGCTTCTCCTACTTCCGCAATGTGAACAATTTCCTCGTCTAGGTGCACTTCTGCACTGCCGTTGTAGGTGTCCGGTTTGGTTGCAATTCCAGCAACGGATTTGACTTCCGCGAGCTCTGTCTTCATCCATGACGGCTGTTCTCTGGCATGAGCATTCCACGACGGACATTTCCCTGACACGGTGTATTCCCTGGTATGCTTGGTCCGCAGCCTTCATTGACAAAGTGAATGCCAATGCCTCGGGGAGTGTTCGCTTTTCAGCCATCCTTACGGCCATTTGCAGTTGTCTGTCCTCTATGGCCTGAATAAAAGCTTCCACCGCCATTTCGTTGATAAGTTCCTCACCGGCTTTTGGATATGAAAGATGGGCTAGTCGCTCTATATCCGCTTGCAACTGTTGGAGCGTTTCCCCCCCTTTTCTGGACTCGACTACGCAGCTGAACCCTGTACACCTGCTGCATGTGTTCATCCCCAAACCGCATCTCGATAGCCTGAACCAGAGAGTCGTAGTTCTGCTGTTTATCTTCCGGGATGGTCTGCAAGAGCTCCGCAGCTGGACCCCTCAGTGCAAGCGTGAGTGCAATAGACTTCTCTTCATCGTCCCAGCTATTGGTCATTGCGGCCGCTTCGAATTGCCTCTTATAAATTGGCCATGATGTTTGACCATCGAAGATAGGAGGCTGCATCTCCTTTCTTCTCAGACCGTCAGTGGAATATTCCCGTGCTTTCTGTCTCTTCACGTTGCTGAGCTCCTTAGCAAGATTTTTGACTTGCTTTCCTACTATCTCGAATTGCGTATCCACTTTTCCAAACTGAGTCTCTATCTTCCCGAACTGAGTTTCATGTTTCTCAAAATTTTCATCGAATCTAGTTTCGACTTTTTCGAGTTGCGTCTCGACCTTCTCGATTTTCTCTTCGATCACTTCGAATTTGGATTCCAAGTTCTTGTTTTGCTCATCAAGTTTACTTTCCAGAGCATCTAGAGAATTCTTTTGTTCGTCCATTGCTTTCTTTTGTTCATCCAACTTAAGTTCTAGAGAATTCTTTTGTTCGTCCAGCTTAAGTTCTAGAGAATTCCTTTGGTCGCCCATTGCTTTCTTTTGTTCGTCCAGCTTAAGTTCTAGAGAATTCCTTTGATCTTCTATTGCTTTCTTTTGTTCGTCCATGACTAACTTAAGTTGCAGGAGCAGACTTGTTATACCCGGGTCGGCTGCTGTACTTGCTGGTTCCTCTTCCACGTCAAACTCTACGTCGTGCGGATTTTCACCTTCCTGCGTTACTGCTTCTTCCAGACGAATCAGTAGGGCATCTTTTCCCCCAGTTGTGTCGAGGTTCCGCTTACTGAGTTCTGCCTTTAGTTGAGTTATAGTTAGTTTTCCCAATTTGCGACCCATTTTGCGCAACTAATTAACTCAACACAGAAATGGTTTTTTTTTTTTTTTTTTGTATTGTGCAATTTCACACCACGGAAATAGTTATTCACAGAATAAGTCTTATCCCGCTTCTGACACCAATGTAATATGCGAGCTGCGGCTCGAGTAGATAAAACAGTATTCTGTGAAATTATTTCTTTATTTTCTAGTCTATAGAACAATTCAGGTTCACACTATACTATTCTTCGCAAATTCTTTTCTTACAAGGTCTCTTTCCTCTCAAATCACTTTATCTCCTTTCAATTACTTAATTCACAAATCCAAACTAATTACTTTTTCTTGTTCACTCTCAACTTTCAATTTATCACCAAATTACAACTTCGCCCATTATCACTTTTCCAATCTCTTCGCCACGGATCTAAACCAACTGTGTCTTTTTTGATCGCCATTTGTCCTTATTTAGCAGAAGTTTCTGATAGCCAGAAACTTCTAGCAAATTCTTCGACCACTGGAACAAGAGAAATAATTCTTGCAGTTATAATTCCCTTTTATCCCTGATATTATTCGTCTCTTTCGTTGACATGAGCTGTGGAGACTTCGTCCCAGACACGAACCTCGAATGAAAGGACAGTTCGAACCAAAATTCTGCCAGAATGGAAAGTCTATGCAGCAAATTCCGAAGTGACTTTTCATTCTGGCAGAATTTTGGTTCGAACTTTCCTTTCATTATGCAGCAAATTCCGAAGTGACTTTTCATTCTGGCAGAATTTTGGTTCGAACTTTCCTTTCATTCGAGGTTCGTGTCTGGGACGAAGTCTCTACAGCTCATGTCAACGAAAGAGACGAATAATATCAGGGATAAAAGGGAATTATAACTGCAAGAATTATTTCTCTTGTTCCAGTGGTCGAAGAATTTGCTAGAAGTTTCTGGCTATCAGAAACTTCTGCTATATAAGGACAGATGGCGATCAAAAAGACACAGTGGGTTTAGAACCGTGGCGAAGAGATTGGAAAAGTGATAATGGGCGAAGTTGTAATTTGGTGATAAATTGAAAGTTGAGAGTGAACAAGAAAAAGTAATTAGTTTGGATTTGTGAATTAAGTAATTGAAAGGAGATAAAGTGATTTGAGAGGAAAGAGACCTTGTAAGAAAAGAATTTGCGAAGAATAGTATAGTGTGAACTTGAATTGTTCTATAGACTAGAAAATAAAGAAATAAATTTCACAGAATATCGTTTTATCTACTCGAGCCGTAGCTTGCATATTACAATATGAAGAATATGAATACCAAAAAATTTCAGTTTAAAGAAAAGTCTAATGACTCTTACAGTTTTGGGAATGAGAACAATAATTTGAGGCTGCAGGTTTGAAATGTATCTCACTTATAGATAATGTTAAATCAATTTCAATCCGTAATAGCAATGGAACAATAATTCCGTTTAATTTAGTTAAATAATATATCTAAAAGCGGGTTACAGAGTGCATGAAGAGATCTTTACAGTGGATGTCCATGTCATTGAATTCTGCTGAAGGAAGAATCTGAAAAGACTTTACTAATACAACAATATTTACAGTCTCTCCGACAAAGAACTCCTCTGGTAACCCTCAGCTTCAGTGAAATCAAGTCAAAACTAGTTTGAGATTGCCTAAGAATACTCATAACGATGTAATATCTAGACGGAGTCTTTGCAGATAAACAGCTGACCAACCTGTTTTACCTGATAAAAAAAGTATACCATTTGCGTAACGTTATCCAGTAAACCATGTAAAATATCCCCAAATAAATAATCAGAAAAAAGACTGAACTTCTACATCCACATGTTGTTGGCTAATAGCTGTGACTGACACACTGGTGGTATGAATACCATAATATGGGTACCATTATATTGGTAATACCATGGAGCGTGACAAACACCCTGTGTAGTTTGTGTTGACAACATTGTGCCGAATTGTCATTATTTTTTTTTAATTAAATGTCAAAATCGAAAAATACAACTCAAATGGATAACTGTTTTAGTTTCGAATAATACTAAATTATTGTATTTTATAAGAAAAAGAAAATTTTGTCTACGATTGGCACTGATAGCAAAATATAAAAACAGAAGGTTCAGGAATTTGGCGTACTTGTAAAAGAGAAGTTTAACTAGACGCGTTTGAACAATGCAAACAGATTGAACAATCGCACTTCTGGGAAGTTGAAGTACCTCTTTTAACAGAAAAATAAATTCAAAAATACTTTTCGAGTTGATAAAGTAACTTTTCTTTATTTGTTGAAAAGTCTACGACACCTAAAAAGAAACGATACAGATCGCAGCAGTTTTGTATGCATTGGCTTCATCGGCCGAATATATGATAGAACAGTAGCTAGTTTGTTTGGAATTGGTCGAACCACTTTAGGAGAAATGGTTGTGGAAATATACGAGTATAAGGAATTATCTGAGAAATTTCAACTCGGAATTTTCGACACGCATCCGCCAACACAGAATAAGATTGTGGAAATAGTTGAAGGCTTTACAAAACTTGGCTTTCCGCATTACTATGGTGCAATTTATGGATGTCATATAGAAGTAAATCCTCCAAAATATGAAGAAACAGACTATTATAACTTCGAGGGATGGCACTCCACTTTACTGTTTGCTGCCGTGGACCACTGGTACAGATTTAATTATGCTAATGTTGGAATACCTGGAAGAAGTAATGACTCCACTATATTTGAATGTTCAACCTTATAAAAGAAATACATATAAGTAATGAATTATTTCTGCAAAATACAAGAACAATTGAAGGCCTTGAGGTGCCCATCCTTTTGATCGGTAATTCAGAGTTTAGATTATCGAATTATGTTATGAATGTTTTATAATTTCATATTTGTCTCGAGCAGTCTCACTAGCGAAGGACATTTAATAAACAACTTTCCAAATGTCGTCGTGTTGTTAAAAATGCCTTTGGCCATCTTAAATGTCATTTTAGCAAGATAGGTCGAGGATTTGAAGTCAAAATGGAAAATGTTAGTTGCATAATCAAAGCCTGTTGCATATTACGCAATATATGTAATAATAGGAATGACAAAATAAACCAGCCTTGGGTCTATGAACATGATCAGCAAAAGAAAAAGCAATAACCCCAAAGAAGTACAAACTGCAGAGATATGGATGTACCTGGAAATTCAATAAGAGAAGCCATCATGAAATATTTTTGTAAGTAATGTTTTTATTAAGATTACGAGTATTTTTTTATTTAGCAATGCTGTCAAAATTGTATTATTTTCTTCCGATAAACCTTGGAATCGTTTTCCGAACATTTATTTAAACATGTTTCGAAAACTTCTTTTCTTGCCAAATCCAAATATGCTTCACAATTCAATTTCCTTTTAAAATTCTTTTTAGGTACTACTGGTGTTAATGTTGACGGTGGTGTCCTTGCTGATGTTGACGGGAATAGACCCGGCGATGTTGACGGCAATGGCCCTGATGATGTTGACGGCAATTCGATTAACTTTGATGATGAATAGTGGTCTTCCGACCTTGATAGATCTTCCACCGTTGGAGAAGACTCCAGAAAAAAAGTTGTGTCTTCTAGTTTAAAATAAAAAAAGAAACAAAATACATTAAAATTGTTTCATTATAATATATTAGTTTAGTGTAATATGTTAACCCTTTACCGCATACAGTCGAAGCCATATATGGCTTTTCGCGATGATAACGTATTTTCTTTATTATACCACATCGAAATGACTAAAACACAACATGATCACTTTGTTTATATCCTTTACAACACAAAACGATACTTTTCATATTTGCCAGATAACGGCTGTCTGCGATTTTCTCATTTGTACTTCAGTTCCTCGCGAGTGTGCATTGAAAAAAAAAGTGGGAAAAAAGTTTGATTGTAAGTGCAAATAATTGTGTTCAATCGGTAAGTATAATCAGTTTAAAAATACTCGTACATTTTGGTTAAAATACTTAATTTTCTATAGTATTAATATATTTCTTTTGTTAAAAAACTATTGCTAATATTCGTTTGATTAGTTTAATAACTGAAGCCATATAAGGCTTCGTATGCATTAAAGGTTATTTTTTGTTGATTTGGTTAATGTATGTTTGTACTCGTGTAAAGAAAAAAATACTTGTTTTTTGTTACAGAAATGGATCCGAATAGTTTTTATGGTAAGCCCAGAAGTACTCAGCTTATTCCTGGAGATGGATGTTTGAGCGATGACGAACCAGCTCCAGAATCCGATAATTAATACGAACCCTCGCAAAACCATCAGGGGTCTTATAGTGCCTGCCTAACAGTGCCGGAAAATGGCACCGAATCTGAGCCTGACAATGAAAATGTTACGTCGATCTAGAAACCAAAAAGCTCAGGTTTGAAAAAAAAACCTTATCTGGAGAAAGGAAAAATTGGAACCATAAGATGAAAAAAAATTGTAATTTAAAGGACGTGCTCATCTTCCACCATTTGTAAAAATGTTGAAGACACCTTACGATTTTTTCTTGTTTTTTTTTTCTCTGAGGAGTTGATAAGTCTTATAGTGGAAGAATCGAACAAAAAATTAGTTCAGGATAACATAAACAAGCCTGCAAGCATAAGCAATAGTGAAATGAAGCAATTCATTGGCATGATAATCTTCATGTCCTTGGTAAAGCTCCCGACTTCAAGACTCTACTGGAGTAAATCTGTAGGCCAGTGTGCAATTTATGAGACAATGACCTGCAACAGATGGGAAACGATAAAAAGGGTACTGCATTTCAATGGCAACAATTAAGCCCTTTGGTACAGCATGATACGATAAGCTTTTCAAAGTAAGACCACTTCTAAATGATGGGTGGCCGTGGTGTAGTGGTAATATCATCGCTGGTCACGCTGTTGATTCAAGGTTCGAATCCTGATGTCAAGAATCATCTATTTATTTCGCATGAAATAAAAAAGTCGATCACTTGCGAAAGCTAAGTCAACTCTAGTGTGAAGGTATAACACTGGCAGTAGGGTGGTCATATGGCTAAAATGCAACTTGATTGTGATGATGACATCAGGAGGAAGGAAAAAAATACTGTGAATCATAAGCAACGACAATAATAGCGAAAACAAACAAAATACTCCCCAGTTATCTGGACAGCCACCCTTGGAGTTTACAGAACCTTAATACCACCTGAGTTTCAAACTACACCACTCTGTCTTTTCCCCTTTCCACAAAACGCACGTGTTCTAAAAATTAGTATAAGGGTGTTCATATCCCCTTTAACACGTGCAAATTATAAAAAAAAAATAAGCGAACAGTTGTTGTTGATTCCAAAGGAGGAGTTCCTAGCAATTGATGAGCAAATAATATTAACTAAGTGCCAACATGAACTCAAGCAATACAACCCAGCCAAGCCTCATAAGTAGGGTTATAAAAATCTGGTTCTAAGTGGTGTCTCCGACAACGATTTTGACTTATTTGCTGGTGATCAGAGCAACACTTTTCCTCAAGGTGCAGCTGATTTAGATGTAAGCGGAAACGTAGTTACAAGGCTATCTCTTCAAAAATTGACTATTATGTTTAGGTTCAGTGAGATTAAACCGAGTTTCGAATTCAAAAATGCCATCAGAAAAAGAACTGAAGAATTAAGGATGGAAAAGTTTGGTAAAGCAAATAACGATAATTGATGAAGTGCAATTGAGTTTGGTGATATGGTTTGACAACAAACCTAAACGTCGTTATTTTAGAAAAGACCGGCAATACAAATAAATCTCTGCTCGACAAGCTGTAGAAGTGTATAATAAAGGGTGGTTAAATTTTAAGGGCCGATGTTGAATGTGAACAACACCTAAACGTAAAGCTTTTTCTGCATTTCATTGGACATTTCTCAATTTCAGACTAACTCAATTTGAACCATGGAAAGATACACAATCGAGCAACGCGTTAAAGTTATTCAGGCTTATTATGAAAATGGGGGTTCAAATCAAAATGCATATCGTGCATTTCGTGATTCTTTCGGTCAATTTAATCGTCCAAATGTGCGTACAATCGAAAAAATCGTGCAAAAATTTGTGCAAACCGGGTCTGTAGGAGATGTGAAAACACCAGTGCATGCTCGTACAGCTCGTACTGCAGAAAATATTGCTGCTGTTCGCGATAGTGTGGCTGAAGAGCCGTCCACCTCAACTCGTCGTCGTGCCCAACAATTGCACCTCTCATGCTCGTCGTTGATGAACATTATGCATATAGCCTTGCATTTACGCGCTTACAAGGTGCAATTGACTCAAGAACTAAAGCCTCTTGACCATTTCAAGCGTCGTCAATGGTCAGAATGGTGGCAAGAAATGGCAACAGTGGATGATCAATTTTCGAAGAAAATCATCTTCAGTGATGAGGCACATTTTCACCTCAGTGGATTCGTCAATAAGCAGAATTGCCGCATTTGAGCGAATGATAATCCAAGAGTGATTGTCAAAAAACCAATGCACCCACAAAGAGTGACTGTTTGGTGCGGTTTATGGTCTGGCGGCATCATCGGGTCGTATTTTTTCCAAAATGAGGCCGGTCAGGCAGTTACTGTGAATGGTGTTCGCTATCGTTAGATGATAACGAACTTTTTATGGCCCGAATTGGAAGATATGGATGTTGTCGATATGTGGTTTCAACACGATGGTGCCACTTGCCACACAGCTAACGAAACAATGGCTCTTCTGCGCGACAAATTCAATGGCCGTGTTATCTCACGAGGTGGCGATGTCAATTGGCCGCCAAGATCATGTGATTTGACACCGTTGGACTTCTTTCTTTGGGGTTATTTGAAAGAAAAGGTATACGTCGATAAGCCGGCAACAATTCAAGAGCTAAAGGATGAGATAATTCGGCACATTAACGGCAGAGAACCTCAATTATGCCTCAGCGTCATCGAAAATTTGGACCATCGGAATGAGGTGTGCCGCCGAGGTCGCGGCGGCCATTTGGCCGATATTTTGTTCCATACATAATTGAACCATACCAATATTATCATAATATAAAGAAATGACAGTAATTTCCTAAATAATTTGTGTTTTATTCAAAATCAACATCGGCCCTTAAAACTTAACCACCCTTTATAAGGTGGGGTGGACTTGCTTGACTCTATGCTAGGATTGTATAAAATTCATTTTCGATCTAAAAAGTTGTATAAAAAGATATTTTTCTACATGATTGATTTATGTATCGTCAACTCAGGGATTCTCTAGCGCCAGTAAACTGAAGATCATATGCCACTGTATGATTACAAACTTGTAAATGCCGAGCATTTATGCAAAGCAGATAAAGTTCCTCTAAAAAACGTGCCCGACCTCGCTCCGGATCTGCTCCAGGAACACCAACTAACATCGGATTTCCAGTTCCAGAAACATCTTCAGACACATTTTTAACACCCAAAAGTCGGCAGCGTCCAGCAAGATACCAGAATTTTCCTCTAGTTTTTGTAATCCAGGATACTGTAGGGCATTTTCCCAAGTGGATGAAAAAACGGCATATGTGCCAAAATAATTGCTTGTTTCGCTCCTATACATTCTGCGAAAAATGCAAAGATTTCCTATGCTATAATGAAAAGAGAAATTGTTTCTCTGAATTTCATAAAGCATAAATTTAATATATGTATTTTTTATGTATTAAACTTTTAATGTAATGTTATGAATCAATTGTTTGTTTCCTTTTTTTAATTTCCTTTGCTTTCTTATCTTGTCGTTGAATTTCATGTAAATATTCGTTTTTTGTTTTCGTTAATGCATTTTATTTTTTAAACTAAATATTTTTTTTGTACTTTTTTTTAATAAATATTGTTAAAGAATAATCAAAAGAAGCTGTTTCAACCGTTTTTTTTATTTTTCCTCCTAGCACATTAATTCATGTGGTAGAAGGTTAACTACCAAAACATCCGAGTTCCTCCTTCATTTCTTGCACATTACGAGTATTTGAATTATAGCTTCCTAGAAATTCGTGGATCAATGAATAGTATCGGAAGGAGATCCCCCGGATGGTCCAATTTTCCGTTTTTCAGTTCTGGATTCGGATAGATAATAATTATATTAATAAAAATATTTGCTAGATTGCATACCTATATTTTTTGGTCAAGTTATTTATTCTTGTCCGCAGTTCTGCCTCAGTTAGTTCTATGTCTTATACTTCAATTCAATTCATTTATTCCTCATTAAATCTTCATACAGTTCAACTTATAATACAGTACAAAATAGATATTAAAATGAGAAAGGTTAGTGACGTTTTATATTTTAATAACAAAAATAGTGTCAAATGTCACTTCAAAATAGCTAGACTTCTGATAGATTATGGGTGGGGTGACCCTTAGAAAAAATGTCTATATACATATATATCCATTAACAAATATGAGATAAAAATAAATGCAATTAACAAGACAATATAATCCAAAAGAAAAGAAAGACTTATATTTAGTTAGATTAAGGCGGAGAAGGATGCGTAACCATAATATTAATAAATGTATCTACATCTGGACAGATAAAAGAGATTCCAAACTTTTGAAATTCAAACCAAATAGCCAATGTTTTAGGAGTTTCTTAAACTTATTTTGCGAATCAATTGTTCTTATTGATTAATTTATTGAAAGACGACCGACAAGTGTTTACTGTGTAAAAATTACGAAACGCAGTGGTGCGATAAATGGGCACAGCAACAGAATGAGACAAATTTACACGGAGATTATGACCGTCGAGGACTCTAAAATTAATATTGCCAGATCTAGAGAAGAATATTCTTAGCACTTTGAAACAGTATAAGTGGCGAACAGGAAGAACTTTCAAATCACGGATTAACGGAAAGGAAGGATGTAAACGGTGTTTATTACAGATTAGTCTCAGAACACATTTTTGTAATATTATTAGAGGCTGTATTTTATTTAAATAGATACCTCCCCAGCAAGCGATGCCATATTCCAATTTCGAATGGAATAATCCGTAGTATATGGTTTTCAAAAGCTCGGAAGAACAAACTCTCCTTAAATAAAAAGAAATTCCTCAAGGTGTAGCGAAAATATTTTCTCAAAAACTCATTATGGTTTGTAAAACTCATCTTGAAATCAATTAACAACCCTAAATACTTAAATTCATTAACTTTCTCTATTTGAAAGCACTTTTCACTACGGTTAAAATAGTTGCAAAAAATTGACGAGGAATAACAAGAACAAGCATTCAATTTGAATTGTTGGCACTCAGGTGCATGAAAGAAAAAATTTGAAAAAATTTTGGAACTAATTATCAACTTATGATCCACAAACCAATTCCTAAGCAAATTCAGATCCCAATTTATATTCGCAACTAAGTCTAACGGAGAGACAGGTCCATAAGTGCATCCTATATCGTCAACAAATGCCGTCAAAACGCCCTTAAAATTAAGCTCAAAAAGAGAATTGATATAAATAAGGAAAAGAATCGGTCCTAAAACCGATCCTGGTGGCACACCCATTTTAATATATTGAATTCCACTCCTGATTTCATCTATTTTAACCCTTTGTGATCTATTTGCCAGGTATGATCCGAACCACGCAAGCATAAAGCTTCGAAAACTAGCCATTTGAAGTTTTTTTAAGAGAATGGAATGATTGACCATATCAAAAGCTTTGGTTATATCCACAAATAAGCCTGCAGTATGCTTTTTTCTGCCCAAATTCAAATGTATTTGCGAACAAAACTCCAAAAGTTCCTCTTCAGTAGATTTACCTTTTTTGAAAACCAAATTGGACTGGAGTAAAGAAAAGGGTTTTATTTAAAAACTTGACAACTCTATTTTTTACTAATTTTTCAAAAATTTTGCTGATAGATGGAAGAAGTGAGATCGGTCTGTAGTTCGTGACGCTGTTAGAATCGCCGTTTTTATAGAGCGGTACCATATCCGCGATTTTAAGTGCATCAGGGAATTTCCCACTTAGAATACTTTTATTAAATATCGAAGCAAGAATGTCGGCCACAAACCATGAGATATTTTTTAAAATTCTATTAGATACACCATCATATCCGCACGAATTAGAGTTTTTTAAAGTCCCGATCGATTTCAATAACTCCCAAGAGGTTATCGGCTCAAAAAAAAAGTTATCCCTTTGGAAGAAGTAACGCGATTGCAATTTGTACAACCTTCAAGGCTAGGGTTTGGTTGTAGGGCTTCGGCTATAGAAGAGAAATAGCTATTAAATGTGTTAGCAATTTCAAGTTTATCGGATGCTACTCTACTATCAATGTGAATCGCTTGCCTAGAATGCTATTTACTACTAAAAGAATTGAATTGATTCCTGTAATAGCTATCTTTGCATATTGGAATTTCTTTTTTTAATTGTGAGCATAACTTTGTGTATCTTTTTTTTAAAGTTTATATTTTCCGGGTAATTTGAACATAAAATCCTTAATTTATTTTTTTCTTTTCACTTTGTTTAACAAGCACCTAGTTATCCAGGGCTTGAGGCGCTAATGTGAGCTTTTAACGCCCTCTATGTAGCTACACAGAGAAATATGCTTAGTGAGTGAGTCAATTAAAGATCGTAAGACCTAGATGTATTATTTTCGGCGTGAGACCCTTCCCAGAACTCAAAACATAGAGAAATATTATTCAGTTTATCCTATTTGGCTCATTAATAAAAGAGGCTAGACCATGTGAGGCCAGGAGAGTCAAGTAATCCGAGACAACACATTTTTTGTAAATGTGCGAGTTTTTTATATTTTCTCTTAATTTTGGTACATGTGGACGCCAAACATAGATTAATTTTATAATTTCTGATGAACTGAGGATTTTTACTTTTTTTTGCGCGTCCATTTTTACCAAAACAAATGTCAATTTACTGTTAAAGTGACAAACTGTAGTTTTAAGAAAATTCTCTAAGAAGAATGGCGCTGCGATCGTTGGAAAGTTGCGAATACCATGGTAAAAACCCAAGTATCAATACCACGCTAATACCATGTTGCTCGTGAGGTATTACCATGGTAATGCCTGATACATAGATGGTATATCCCTTTCCCTACTGAGATACCACAAAATAAAATTTCTTTGGTATTATAATTTTTTTCACTTTTTAACGTTTTAGGAGAAATATAAAAAAAAAATAATTAAATAAAAAAAGTATGGGATGTCCTTGAAATAGTACTCTCACATTTGTGAGCTTCAGGAGTGCAACTATCTCAATATAGGCATATATAATTGAAAATTAAGCAGAAGTCAAAATTCCAACAAACTTTTTTATTTTTCATAGAAAACGGCTTTATTTTTCATAAATGATATTAAGTTATAAATATTTATAATTTAATTTTTTAATTGCTTTAATTCTTTGTATGGAATTGCTTGAAACAATTGAAGTCTTTGGTAAGGCAAAGGTAGACATTGCACTTCTCACATTTTGTTCGCGACCGACTTGGGCAACTTGGTAGGCTACACTTTAGCGGTGCTTTAAGTATTTCAACAATTGGCCAGTGATTAAAACCATCAAAGCGCTTATCTTGTCCAGGCATTGAAGCAACCCTCTTTCGTTTCTTCTCAACCGGTACGTCTTCTGGCTCTGAATCTTCGGCATTATTTTTCATATTTCTTACACTACCCAATAAATACTCTTCTACTTCCAACCTAAACTGAAGTAAATCCATTTGATCTTTCCTTGGGAGATTATTGAGCTTGCAGTCGTGTTTATATTCCAAATAGCTGTTAACAATAGCTAAGTCATACATATTAAGAATAGTTTTCACGGTCCATGTTTTGGTCTTTACCCACGTTCGATAGCACTCAATAAGTTGGTCACAAGTATATACCCCTCCCATACCAGCATTATAAGATGAGACGCATGCGGGACATGGAACTTCAATTCGCGCCTTCGCTGTTTTATCCCAGCGTTTGACAGTAGTAACTGGTTGACTGCCAACCAGAGTCAAAGTTAATAATACGCATTTGTTGTTCTTCCATTTAACTATACATAAAGAATCGTCATTTATGCATATTTCTTCGAACTCTCCCCTTTTCATATTCGAATCTTTCATAAATGTATAGCTCTTCTGTCGATTGTTCATTAGAGTTCCTGTGGCGAATATTTCATTTTCTTTAAGCTTTCGGAGGAGGGGGAGTGTAGTGAAGTACGAGTATCTATCGAAATAGACGCAAGAATTCTTTGGTAAAGTTTCGGTTAGCCGCAAAATTGCAACTTTCCACCTTGATATATTTCAAAGTCTAGAACCATTCCGCAAGATGATGTAAGCACAAAGTTCTTTAGTCCTACCGGTCGCGGCTTATTTTTGACGTATTGACGAACAGCGCATCGACCCATAAATGGTATCATTTCTTCATCTATAGAAATTCTTGAAACATGTTTCTATTGATTTTCAAACATCTAGTACGGGACACAGTCAATTACCGGCTGCACCTTCCACAGCAGATTTGCCTTTTTATCATCTTCAGGCACAGCGTTTACGTCTACAAAATGGATATTGACGCGAAGTGCATAATACCTGTCACGAGGCATAGCCTGAGCAATTAAGTCAAAGCGAAACTTTGTACACCAGTACATATGGATGCGTGGGAACTTAATACATCCTATTATGGCGTGCATTCCAAAAAATATTGGCATCTCTTCGAATGTGGTTTTAAGCTCACGACCAGTTGTTGCCAGATAGTATTGCGAAATATGTACAACCGCCTTTTCTATCAAATCAACCGTAAAATACTGCGAGAAATATTCATACCGTGTTTTAACAGCCTAAGATAAATAATACACCCTATAAGTTGAAGAAAATAACGGTTTTCTTAAACTATACCGGTATCTCATCTGGAATATGATTGGACAATGATCCATCATGTTGAAATGGCCTTTTGATTCACTGAAATATTCTTTTTCGGGAACTTAAAGTCGCTGAATTCGAAGTAGAAGCTTCCTGACCCGAGAGTTGAGGATGTTGAGCCAATGGAATCTCATCTTCGGAATCAAATTTTGCAGATTCCATATCATCTTCAACTTCATCAACTAATAATTCTTCGTATTCATTATTTTTCATTGGTAAAACATCATCTTCCACTAGCACTTGAAAAATTTCTTCTTCATCAAAATGTTTTCGAGCCATTTTAAACACAGCAAAAATTTAAAGTCGACAGATGAACGAAATTTCAAATTTAAGCACCACATAGGACTGGAGCTCACAATTGTGAAAATCCAATTTAAGTGTGGTAAAGACACTCATTAACTGTAAAATTTCCTTAAATATTACTTTTAAACTAATAACTCACATTTAAAGTCGAGGATTTGTTGATAAAACTTTTAAGAAAATAGTTTATTCAAGAAATATAAATAATTACTGATGACAAGACGTATCTGCCTCGAACCACACTTATGATAGATCGAATAACACATACATTCACACCGCGATGGTGTCGTATGAGACATAAAATGAAACTACGAGGATTTCACAGTTGTGTGATGCAGGAGTCAACCAAGTAATTTAATTTCAGTTCATTTTATAGGGAGAATTGGGAAACTCACAATTGTGAGCCTTTGGAGGGAAAGGGATATCCGTATACTATGGTATCTATACCACCAGAGTGTCACAGGTATAAGACATCTAAAGAATAGATTGGACTCTTAAAAAAATGTATTGATACAAAAAAAATACTATTTTTCTGCTTTTCATATTGGTACAGTACTTGAGACCCAAATGACTTTCACAAGATTCAGAGTGGCCCAGCTGGCAATGGAAAGAGCTGTTATGACGAAATTGGAAAAGTACAAGTCCATTTAAGTGGACTTGTGATGGGCATTTAATGCGCACAACTGACGAAAGATGGATCTTGGAAAATAAGAATAAATAAATAAATATTTCGAGTCTAAACGATATTCTTCGAATGTATTTAATTTTTTTAAAATGCCTTAAAAAACAGAACCATTTTTTTTTAGAGTTTTTATTTCTATTTTTAACTTTTATTTTGGATCGACCCTTATCTGATTTTCAAAAATTCGGTAAGAAGTTAGTTACCATTAGTAGACTGTTTCCAAAACCTTGTAAACCGTTTATTCACATATGTGTATTTAGCCCAACCCAAATATAAAATTTAAGCAAAATCGTAAGAACTGTTCTTTAGAGTACCTGTAATTTGGGGGCTAGAATATAAATTCCGATTTCACTACGAATTGTAATCCCACAGGCCCCAGAGATTAAGTTCAAGGTAAATCCTTCCAGGCATTTACGCTCTGGTCCAGTGCACATACTCATATATACAAACAGATAGGCAGAACTGTGAGATCCACTTTTTACTCTACAACTTTGTTTTTCTTTTATCCCATGCCAATTCCGAGAAAAATTATGTGAACTTTTTTTTCTATCTCCAAAACGTTACGAAAAAAAATACCTCAATGCAAAATATAATTATTATACCCTATCCCATAGGGTATATTAATTTTGATACATAGCTTGTAACATAGAGAAATAATAACGATAGTTTCCCAAAAGCATATATATTTATGATCAGCATCCAAAGTTAAGTCGATCTAGACATGACTGCCCATCTGTCCATCCGTCCGTATGTCACCAGTTTTGGGGCTTTAATTTTTGAGCACAAACTTTAACATAAACTTTTTAGAACCAGAAGAACAAAATTGTAAACATATTTAAAATACTAACACAGACACGCCCACCTTTAAAAAAATGTTCCTTTTCCAATATTTTTATTAAATACTGAAAAATATCGCTTTAACAAAATATACAGATATGTATACACATTCTCTATAATTTTTCCATAAATTGTATAATGAAACGCCTATTTTTCTTGGGCGTAACCTGATATTCCTTTTTCGAAGCTATTTGGGTAACAAAAAAAAATTTCGATAACAAATAGTTACATCCACCCCCACTTTCTGATGAAGTTTTTCTGATAAAATATCTTAAAAATCGCGAAAGTACTCGTATACTCAGATTAGAATGATACTCATAGCATTGAATTTGTATTAAACATTTCAGAACGCCATGCCCATTTTACTAGGGTTGGAAGGTGAAGGATAGGGTATCATACGGTCCAGATGGATTATATCTTAAAACGAATTTCAATAAAATTTTCAGATTTATTACTCGTAACTTATTTAATTGTTTAAGTAACTGTCTATCTATAAAAAGAAAATAATAAATATGAAAGCCATAACAGCCCAAAAGGTGGCACCGCCTCCATGTATCCAGTTTTGCACGTTTCGATAAAGTCAGTTTTATATGAACTTTAATATTTTGCCCGTAAACCTTTATTTCTAATGACACTTGTTATCCGATTTTGCATGCTTTCCACCAATTTTCAATATTTTCTTGAAGAAATTTTGCCGATTCAGCCTGCACTCTAATCAACAACTCCTCCAAGTTCTTGGGTGCTCTTTCAAAATCAGCCAGCTTTCTTTTCACAATAGCCCACAAGTTCACGATAGGATTTAAATCCGGTCTTTGTGCTGGTCACTTCATTATCTGAAAGTTTTGAATTTCGAGCCAGTTCTTTTCAATGTCGGCTGTATGTTTAGGGTCCCCATCTTGTTGGAAGACTTTTTCGTCCTTTAAATATGCACATTCTTCGATAAACTCGGGCAAATTGGTCTGCAGGATGTTTAGTTAATCCTCCTACTTCGTGATTTCTTCTATTTTTACTAGTAGACTGACATGCCAAAAAGTGAAGCAACAGCAGACCATTAAACTATTCTCACCATGTTTGACAGTCTGTTAACTTGGTGCCTTTGTATAGTTTCTTCTGGTCGGTGCCAATAGTACTCCTTTCCATCAGACTGGAACCGATTGATTTCTGTTTCGTCGGACCATATAAAGCGTTTTCAGCCTTCCACATTCCAATTCTTATGTATTTTGCAGAACTTAAAAATATAAAGGCTAGACCTTTGTACTTTTTCTGACAAAGCTGGCTTTTTCTTCTTTACTACAAATATTAGTTCGATCCTTTCGAAGTGCTCTCCTCATAGTCCACACACTAACATCTTTGTTGATTTGTTTTGCTGCCGCCTTGGGTGTTTTGGTGTTTTAACTTTTCGTAATTCGCTCTATTAGAGGAGCATCTCCATCCGTTAAGAGACTTGAGCAACCTCCTTTGTTTTCCACGATGTTAAGATTTTTTCTTTCCCTCAATATTAGTATTGTACGATGGCAAGCTTTTACTTTTTTGCTATACCACATGGCGGTAATCCATTTTCAGACACCGAAACGAAGGAGTTTTCAGCCGAAATTTTTGACATTTTTCTAGATTTAAATGAAATACACTTTTCGCACTACAAAATTATAAAACACCGTACCCAAAAATCACTTACCACCAAGTAGATCAGTTTCCAATACACAAATGATACAAAAATCACAAAATGTGTCATGAAAACAGTTCAACTAACGGTAAGTTTGAAAGAAAGCAAAGGAAAAATAAAACATGGAAAACTCAATACATGGAGGCAGTGATGCTTTTTGGACTTTTGACTTTAATTTTTATTGTTTTGATTTTATAAATACACAGTTATTTAAACAATTAAATGAATTAATCTGAGAATTTGATTGAAATCCGTTTTAGGAAATTTTTTTTCTTGATGAAAAACTATGAAATCTGAAATATAGGTAATATATCCAGTTTTGCTCCCCACTATATATAAAGAAGTTTGATTTATATAAATCATTATTACAATATACTAAAATAATAAAAACAATTTTCAAATGAAAATATTTAAAAGAAATATCTTAATATCTGAACGAATTCGTTTGTAATTCTTGGTTATATAATAAAGTAAACATTATTGTGGGAGCAAGAATAGAGTCTATGTTAATAAGTAAATTAAAGAGGTTTCTTATTGTCTTTTTACAAAACGTTTTTACTACTATAAATTAACTTTACATACAAGTATTGTACTATTATACTACCTATATACCAGTGGCGTGGGGTGGAATTTCAAGAGAGGGAAGCTAAATAAAGTTTAAGTAAAATGTTTTATTCAAGACTTACCATTTTGGTGCTTATTCGAAACACAGACTTAAGATATGCAAACCAAGCCACCTTTGTTATACTTTAAGTCATTGAAATTTACGTAGACAATGAGCTCATCGCATAAAAGTGGCTTCGAAAGAAGCCGTTCTGGGCAAAGTAATCTATATAAGTTATTGATAACTCGGAGCATTGTTAAATATAAAAAATTTAGCAATTACAATTATGTACTACCTATTTGTTCTCTAAAGCTATCCTCCGATTCTTTTTTACGAATTCTGCTAAAACCCTTTCAAAAAAATTTTAGTTATTTTTAATTTCTAAACGATGGTGCTTTTCTTCCTTCTTTTTTGGGAATTTCTTAAGTAAGTGTGGACTCTTTTTAAAGTCGAAAAAGATCTTTCGACAGAGGCCACAGTCAAAGGCAGGGTTAAAAAGATTTCACACAATGTTAGAGTTTGAGAAAAAGTATCTCTAAGCATTTCCGTATTAAAATGCTTATAAAGTTGAAAAACATCAAGCTTTTTAAGTGAAGGGGTAGTGTATAAAACTTTGAGTTCATTTTTTAAAGTAGTAAAATTAAAAATGCCAGGAAATAGGGTAATTAAAGAAGATATTTTGTCATCCGGCATTGAATTAGAAAAATATTCATATTTTGATTTGTATAATAAATCAAAGAAAATATATGAACTAAATGAACTATACCTATTCTTAATCTGACTTGTAGAATTATCTATAATTGCTACAAAAATTCGGCTATAATTTGTTTTTGAATCAATATAGTAGTCGGCATTTGCGTGGAGGTTTTGAGCAGTCACTCTCATAGATTGAGTCAAATGAGTTTAAAAATTCAGAATGAATCCATGTCTCAAAACCCTCGATCTCTTGATTAGCAAGCTCTATGTCAGTTTGTTTATTTTGAACTAAACTAAAAACAATATCTGTTTTTGCAAATATGACCGAAGTAACATGCAATAAAAAAAAAATTCTTTGCCCTACAGTTTGTACAACAAACTTTCGGACATAACCAGAGTATCGTTCTCCCATTCTCCTGGTTCACATAAAATCAGTTCAAAAGTTTTTGTAATATCTTCTCTGCAATTGAATAAGACATTCACTATACGTGAATGATATTGCCATCGAATCATCCCCGGGCATTCGTCGATCAGCTATTATCTTTAGCAGATTGGTTCTTTTAGATGATTTATTAAAAAACCTAACTATACTACTAACAAAGCCAAAAAATAATTTTAACTCAGAAATGCTTTCTAACGATTTAGATAACACTAGATTCAGAACATGGGCATAACAGGGAATAAAAATAGCCATTGGGCATATATTCCGGATTCTTATTTGGATTCCACCATGACCACCGGACATTACGGCCGCACTATCGTAGGACTGACCTATTAACTTTTCTTTACAGTTAAAACTATCTAAGACATTTATAATTTTATCGCACATAATAACCGCATTTCGACCGACACTCACGTCAAAAAAACCTAGAAATTTTTCTTGTATTCTATTTTCTACTAAATAACGCACTACAATACTAAGCAGTTCTCTGTGGCTCACATCTGGTGTTTTATCGACCATCATCAGATACAAATTTTATTGAACTGATTTGATCCTTTATTTCGGATTTGATAACTGCAGCGATACTATGTATCAAGTCATTTTGAATGTCATTGGAGATGCCGAAAAAATTGAGTTTTGGGAACTTGAACTTTGTTCTAAATGCGAATCCATTAAATGGTTATACTTACCCAAGTATGAAAGGGTTTCAATATAATTACCGAGATTATCTGATACAGATTTTTCGTCGTGACCATGGTATGCCAGCTCTTGTTTTCCTAGAAGAACTACAGTGTCTATGAAATGCTTCATTAAATTGCGATTGCGATAAACTTTTCTATTATGAGCCTCGTAAGAATTCCCTAAAGAAGTCTCTATGCGATATTCGCCAAATTCATGCAAATGCATATGCATTTCTGTTTGAATATGTTTTTTGGATGGTGCGGTTTCTTTTAGAAGAAAATCAGTTAAACAACACTCAAAATTAACTAGAGATATCTTGTCTAAGAATAATAAGAATGTTCAATGGGGCACCTCTTCAGTAGATTTATAATTACTTACTTGGAATCTAGCTAATAACTATTCACTTAGCTCACTCACTATTTTATAATAATTTAATAATTTAAAACACTAACTTAACTACCAATAATTAATTGCTAAATTTTTAAATTTTTCTAATAATTAGCAGTCACAAAAATCACAAAAATTTGCATCCGAATTTTCAATAAATCACGCACAATTACACAACCGATTTGCAACTGTCATTTTAAATTTGCAAAAAAAAAAAAAGAAAATTATACAAAGAAATTATACCCAACAAGTTTAAGAAAAACCTCAAACGCCTTTCGAACCACTACATCACCCAAGAACCCGACTTTCGTCGGCTTATTTTGTTGCCTACTCATACAAGAAAAAAAAAAAACTCCCTCGAACTAAAACCTTTCTCCGTCACCAATGTTCATCCACAAAAGCCGAGAAATCCCGGGAAATCGCAAATAAACTTCTACTATACGAGTATGCCAGAAAGGACTAGAGTTGAAGGTTCTTATTGTGAAGAAATGAATGCATAAGCCGGAAAATGAACGGCTTTTAAAAAAAAAATAATTGCACGCTTTTCTTTTGAAAAAGAACTTGTCTCTCACTAGCGGAGTTCATACTTGTCTCGGCTATGTGTGCGAGTCTGTGTATGAGTAAAAATGAATAAACAACCGAAGTGGTCGTAGCATTTCATCTTCGAGCGTATATAAAGTTATGATTTATGAATGAAAAATGGTTTGATGAACAAATAATTGAATGTGACTGTTGGCAAGAGGCAAAATAAAAAATTTTGATATTTGAAAAGGGAAGCCGGAAGGAATCGGCTTGTATGGACGTCACGCCACAGCTATATATGTATATACCATTAAAACTTCAAATAATTAAAAATAAAACACAATAAGAACACAGAACTAGCTATCCTAGTCTTATCCTTACTAAAATAATATTCATAAATAAATAAATAAATAAATAAATAAATAAATTAATAAACAAAGCAACAAAAACTAACCTAGTTAACGTTACCTCTTAGGGGTAACTTAAAAAAAACTGAACTACTCGGGCCTTTAATGAAAACGCAATCACTCTTTCTACTAATACAATTTATTTCAATACAATACAATACAATTTATTTCGAATAACGCAACCGAACCATCCAGCCAGCCCGCGTGTATCCGGTGCATTGCAAAAGTAATGCAACACGATCCTAATGCACCCAGACTGTGGGAACATGTTCATACCTGAACCAGACTGTGGGAACATGTTCATACCTAAATAAGCTGATACAGCGAATCCAAAGAGATTCCCTCTCATGACTTGGGCACGTGGAGCAAGTGCTGCGTGTTAACTAACCTACATACATATCTTAAATTAAGCAAAAATATATTTAGCGCAGCGAAATATACATTATCAGATGGAGTTGCGTCAAGTCTCATGCAATGTCAAGCTACACACCTTAGTCAAGCCAAAAGTATTTGACCCAACTAACTTGAACTTCATAACCTACTATATTTCCGAGATAGACATATTATATCCCCAAATGTTTCAGGTATATAATATGAATACCCGTTTAGAATTTTCATAAGATTTTGTTATGCATACGAGTATTGCTCCTTTATTATACGCACATAGTGAAACTTGTCATTTAGTGCCAAGAAGTGAAAGAACTCCTTTAAGCTTAACCAAATCTTGTACCGTTGCAGCTGCAGCTGCTCTAGTACTAGAGACCAAGTTTTCTGCGAAGAAAACTATTGAGCCAGTGACATTTTTCTTACCTTGGGCTAGTCCCCAATCTGTATCAGAATATCCCTTTATTGAATAATCATTTGTCTTCTTCAATAGTAATCTACAATACTTTGTTGGGTCTGCTTTAAATACCTCCTTTTAGTTGCGATCCAGGTTTGTTGCGTAGATTCATTCACTCCTCTACTTGGTGTGATATTGAGTACATCAGATCAAACTTGAAGTTGTTGCTAGGTACTCGTACATGAGTTTATCTATTAGTTCACGACAAGGTGCGTTAAATACTCTCCTTTATTGGCAAAAGAACACTTTCCATTAATTTTAGTTGAGTTACTAGAATTGTGTCATTGTTCCTTGTAATCTCGATTCTTGATTTTTCATGTGCATTATTATTCACCTCGGTAGATTTTGTGCATTTGTAATTTATTTTTTCAATGTTTTGTCTTGCTAAATGTTCGGCCTGAATCCAATTCCAAAGTGTTCATTTCCTGATATGTGTCACTGCAGTTTAATACTACAAATGATATTTACGTATCTTCTACTTGATTGTAGATTCTGCTTGTCCTTGCGTTTGATGTCTTCCCTGAAATTTTCCTCTTCCTCGATTCTCAAAATGATTTTGAAATGACACCACTTCTTCGTTTTAAATATTTAATTTCTCTTCGAGTAACAAATTCAAGTACTAATTCTTTATTGATAATTGCTTCTACAGCCGATATCACTGGCAAGCAATAGATGATAACTTTATCTGATTCGTCCATCTTTAAATCAGCATTGTCCAATTATCTTACTAATGAATCGAACTTAAAAAAAATATTAAAAAACAAAAGCAATTTTCTTTTTATGAATAACTTGGAAGACACACTTTTCCTCTCAAAAACTTTTAGTAAAGATTCAATCACTTTTATCACCGATGTTGCATCGTTTATCTTAATGCTTACTTGTATCTGTGATTCATTGAACAATTGATCCTGCTTTTGCATTTTTTATTTCAGGAGCAGCTTTGCAATATCTACATAGGCCCATATTTAGAGTTATATTTTAAACCCGAGTGTAAAGTTACAACACAGATTAAACACAGCTGGTATACATAGAGAATGGCAGCTGTGTTTAATTAAATACGAGTCTATCGTCTAATCTACTACACATTTTATTCAATCTATCGCGAAAACATTTTCGGAAGCGAAATTTCAAAAATACGTTAACTTTTGATTGCGGTTTTGCTGATTTAAACAAAAATAAGGTAAGAATTGTAATTACAGATATGTTTTGAAATAAACAAAAAATTATAAAATTACTGATAAGTGGCAAGGAACATAAAAGAAAAAGGGAGCAGAACTGGTCGGCGGATCGAAGGCATCTTAAAGTCGTGAACGATAAAAGAAATGACGTTAAGATGATTTCACAAAAAAAAAGCAGTGGCATTGGATGAAGAACGCAGCACGGAAAAGTGTTAGCGACATGAAAGCTGCACAAAGAGCAACTGGTAATGCGGTAACTAACAAAGAGCCTACGCAAGACGATTTTATCGTAAAAGATATGATGGCGGACGACTTTATTGAAGACGAATTAACAATGTTGGAGACTGAAGAACTGAAACGGGATAGAGAAAAAGAAAATTGTGGAAATTGACGTCACCATTCTAATTAACTTATTTCTTTTCGGTTATGTTAATTTCAGTTTCTTTTTCCTTGTCCTTGCCGAATCGACATTTTTCATAAAATTCCTCGTTAGTCAATTCAAAGGGATCGAGTCAAAATTTTGATCAATGTTGTAATCGACCGACATTTTCTTTATTTTATTTAGTTCGTTATCTATTATACATGGTACACTATATTACTGTAAAATCAAAATCAAATCACAAAGCACTCGCGCATCACAAAATTCTTAATAAAGGGTCTTTCATTAAGCACTTCCTATCTTTAAATTTAAACAAAACAAAGTGTGTTTAAGATACCATCGAAATTTTCTATTCGTTTGAAAGGCCTATCGATGCCATTATGTATATATAACATCGTTCAAATGTCTGCCGCGGCTTCTCTGGGTGGCGCGGATCCGAAATGTCCAATTTTCCATGACTCTGGCGCATAAATCAGGCTGAATTTGACCGATGGCATGGGTTATGTTGGCTTTGAGGGCCGCTGTGGTTTGTGGCTTATTCGCATAGACCTGCGACTTCAGAAAACTCCACAAGAAAAAGTCAGACGGGGTCAAATCGCACAATTCTCGGTGGCCAGTTAATATCACCTCCACGTGAGATGACCACGCCCTCGAATCGCTCGTGCAGAATTTCCAATGTGGCGTGAGCTGTGTGGCACGTAGCGCCGTCCTGTTGAAACCACATGTCGTTGGTGTCCATATGATCCAATTCAGGCCAAAGAAGTTGGTAATCATCGACCTATAGCGCTCGCTGTTGACGGTGATGGCCTGGCCAACGTCGTTCTCAAAGAAATATGGACCGATGACGCCGCCAGCCCAAAATCCACACCAAACAGTGACTTTATCGGGATGCATTAGACGCTCTTGGATCTCATGTGGATTGGTATCGTACCAAATTCGACAATTTTGTTTGTTGACGTACCCATTCATCCAGAAATGGGCCTCTTCGCTGAAGATGATTTTTCGATGAAAATTGGGATCAGTTTCCAACTACTCTAGATTCAGCGAACTCACATCCTTGTCTATGTTCGTTTACCTTCAGCTCCAGGGTCAGTTGAATTTTGTACGGGTGCAGGCCCAAGTCACGATGCCAAGTCCGACTGCCTCGGATTCTCCTGCACACTCTCACGGACAGCGGCGATGTTTTCGGCAGATCTTGCGTTTCGTCGACGTACGGGTGTTGGTTGATCGTTTACTGAACCAGTGGACTCAAATTTATCCACCCGCAGTGTGGTGGATAAATTAATATAGCATAGTCCTCTCGGAAGGACGATTAGGCCGATCGTAAAATGGGAGAAGCGTGCGGAACGTTGCCCGAACAGAACACCCATTTTGATAAAACAATTTTATTATTTGTACGTATTGTTGAACGCTATATCCGTCCATGGTGATTTGGCAAAACAAACTAAATAAATGGCAGCCAATTTGACAGATGCAGCTTCAACAATATGGCCGCTATCAACTGCCAAAGTTCGGAAGTCCCTATTGGAAGACCCTGTATAATGTTTTTTTCGTCCACAAATTTCTGACATTTAACAGAGTTAAATACAATTTAAACATACTTTCTGTCGTGATTAATGTCTGACTCGTGTTTGTCGTTTAGACATGGGTTTAAATTGTCTATGAATTACATAAACACCGGATTATTTTAACAATAATATAATAAGAACTTATCAAACATCTATGAATATGCGCCATAGTCATTAATTAGTGAGGAACATGGAACGAATTTATTCTTTTTTTTTTTATTTTTTATTCGAATGTGCTTACGGTCATGAAAGGGTTAGTAACTGTTTCTGGTAGTGGTGATATGAATATCTGCAGTGCTGTGTTTCGAGTATGTGTCTACGCAGATACATGTGTGTCTATGACAGTTAATTATAAACGAACATCAGATGAGATTTCACCCAAAGCTAAATTTAGCACCCATTTTCTGGGACTATTGACTGACGTCTTCCTTTGTAAAATCACGAAACGTTACCTTTGGATAAATAGACGTCATATATTCCTTTGATGTCTAGAGAATGTACTCATATGTTTGAAGGTATAACAGATGTCCTTTTGTTTTGTAATTTTGTTTGCACACAGTATTGGTATGTGTTGGGCTACCAATATCTTTCAAGTACAGTAAAACCTCCTAATCAGGACCTCCTAATTGGAGGATTTGATTTTCATACAGCATACTCTCTGTTATCGGAACATCTCACAAAATAAACAGTAATTTTCCTCATATTATACTTCCGTAGAACCTCGGAATTCATGTTTAGAATTTAAATTTATAACTGTATGTATCTCATATTGTCAGACATCGATTTTGTGAACCGATTTTGTAGAAATTTCATTTCTTGGTTAGAGGACTTTCCTGGGGGTCCTCGAGATTGAAATTTGTTTCAGGCGCTTCTTCAGGACGTGTGTGGATGAAACCAACAAACAATGTGAAAATGCTATACAATCATGATTTTGTTCAGGTGTTTTGGTCGTACATTTGGAATCAATGAGCTCTTTTTGGCAATATGTCGTATGCGTATACATGAATAAACAATTGTTTTATTGCGACTTTTGTTTATAATTGTGTAAAAACCGTGCATTAAACCATATGAACTAGAAGGTGGTGACAGACGTTGTGATTTTTCCGCGGAGTTGTTGCAACTCTGTAGAAAATAGCTGTCCAATAAAGCGATCCAAGCCAAAACTATACCAGCTTGCTGCATCATTGGATTGGTATCGTACCAAATTCGACAATTTTGTTTGTTGACGTACCCATTCATCCAGAAATGGGCCTCATCGCTGAAGATGATTTTTCGATGAAAATTGGGATCAGTTTCCAACTGCTCTAGATTCAGCGAACTCACATCCTTGTCTATGGTCGTTTACCTTCAGCTCCAAGCCAAAACTATACCAGCTTGCTGCATCAAAGAGGATATCCAGTATGTTTTCACATAGTTTACGTTCAGAATTTCATAATAAGTTTTACAACCAATTGGAAGGTATTTTCATGAAATCATGTTTTCCACCATAACGATTCTTCGTCAATCTAATACGACATTCACCGACCCTTCTGGTATACAAAAATATTTAATTTTTTCCCGAAGAATTCCCAGTACATTACAAAGAATGATTTTCCAATAAAGTCCTTTTTTCTCCGGCACCAAACTAAATCAATTCATTGTATTATTGAGAACTTATTCGCAAATGGTGAACCATAGAAAATAGAATTTTATGTTTGTCCTAAGCCCCTAATTCTAGTCTTCGATGTGTTATAAATCGATAGTAACCCCAAATTGCCAAAAAGAAAAGACAGCACAATGCAAAAGGATATCCACACCATCTGAATCCCTGAAAAATTGAAATATTAAATATTTGCACACTCCTGGCCAGCAAAAGAAAAAAATCTCAACTACCCAACGCCCCACTCATAAATGTCGAACGGGAGGTTGACTTCAGCATAAGAACTTATTGGTTCATTGGTCCTTCTCTCTCTATAGGAACAGCCCTCATCCAACAGCAGTATCTTTCGGCATCAGGTGAAATAGGATTTAAGTGAGATTTACACAACCTACAAGGAGCAAGTAGCGTTTTTTTTTTTTGCGAACATGGATAGGGGGCGGTTGAAAAATAAAAGGGAAGGCAACCTAAGGAGAAAAAAATAGATTTAATATATAGAGAATGGGAGATTTTAAGAATTTTGCCGCCACCCTAGCTCCCGCAACAGTATTTCTTCTAGGATTACGACTAAACATGAAAAAATATAACCTTATTTGGACAGAATTTTTCGGGATGGAAATGAACGCTCGTTCGAGGTAGAAGAATTATTGCTCCCTAGGAAAAGAGGAACCTTCAAAGCTGGCTCCTCATAAAGCAGCTAGAAGTGGAAGAATATTTTTTACTCCCTGGTGATGGTCAATTAGCTGGGTTTTCTTTTCTTTGTGTACCTCTGGAGAGTCAGCAAATCATATCAAATTTTCCATTTCATAGATATGGACATAATACTGTGGCATACGTTTTTCTTCGTTTTTTTTTTTTTTTTTAAATGGTCAAGATTCTCTCTGGAGAAAATATTTGCAATCATTTTAAAGAACTCCTCAAATTTTGGTCGACACCTGCACTAGTCGCTCCACTTACCGTGATATTTCTCTTTTGAGAATTGAACATTTCTTGTGGCAACATTTTAAAGTTAAGTTCTTTATTTGCATACTTTAGCTTAACAGATATTTTCATTTTTGAACTCCACCTGCCTCATATTACTTTAAAACTGCTAAATTCTCACTTACTGTACCTGATTAATAACAACTTCATTTCACTTTACTATACTTTCCTTAAGGTGGGACAGTCCGCGATAGATCTAACCGCCTTCAGTTTTCCACACGAGGTTGGTTCAGGTACCTTTAAATTTGCGTAAGCCACTTTAAGTGAAACCTTTCGTTACCACTGCGCATTTCTAATATATGTGGCAGATCCGTATGTTTGGTGGTATATCACCCCGATTGCTGTATACCTGTTTACCGTACCTCTTTTCCGGAAGTCTGCTTCGGATGCCGAATGTGTTATTTGTATAACTGCTACATCAATGGCGTTGTTCTTTAGGATCCTTGAGAGGTATTCGCTCTTGCATCTGCTGCATAGAATACCTTGCATCTGCTCTTTAGGTATTCTCCAACTAAACATAGAGGGACTATGTTTAGTTGGAGAATACGAACTGGTGTTCCGACTCCCTTTGTCAATAGGCTCTTAGAAATGTCATTTTGTATTTGAACTTGTGTTGGCTGCATTCGGTTGTTTTCATTTTCTTTTTTATTTTATTTTTGTATCTACGTTGCCAGGAGATCGTTAGATGACGTTTGATTGTCTGGCAGCCTTGTTTTGATAGTCCATCGTTGCACTCCAATTTTTCTTGGCCTGCTGGATGCGTCGTTAAGAAAAACTTGGAATATTCTGAACAAAATACTGAGCGACAGAATACTCCAAGTTTTTCTTAACGACACATCCAGCAGGCCAAGAAAACTAAACAATGGGCTCCCACAAGGATCAGTATTGGCCCCGTTACTTTTCAACCTTCACATACACGACTTCCCAGATACGGTATCTAAAAAAAATTGCATACACTGACGACCTTGCAATAGCCACCCAACACCAGAGTATGGCTCATACTGAAGAGACCCTGACTGAAGACCTTTCCACACTAAGCTCTTATCTCAAGAAGTGGAGGCTATGCCCAAGCATGAGCAAAACGGAAGTTTAATGTTTCAATCTAATTAGCAAACTCGCCAAAAAGGAACTGGAGGTATTTTTCAACAGTACCCAACTGAACCACAACCCCACACCAAAATACCTAGCAGTCATGCTGGACTGAATACTTACTTTCAAAAAACACCTTACTAATACTGCAGAGTAACTGTAAACGCGAAACAACATGGCCTCGACAACATGGAGTGCTTCTGTAAAACCACTTCGCTCCGCCGCTCTTGGATTAGTTTACTCCGCTGCCGAATATTGTGCCCCTGTTTGGCTCAATAGTTCTCACACAAACAAAATAGACGGCCAACTCAATGTCTCCATGCGCATAATATCAGGAACAATTAGTTCTACTCCAACGAGATTCCTCTCAGTCCTGAGCAACATACACTCTGCTAAGTATTGTGTTTCTAAAGTCTTTATTCGTCATTATCATTTATTACACGTTTTGATTAATTACTCCTGATGGTTTAGTAGCCGGCGGAAGAGTGAGAGATAAGATCTCGACACTGAACCAAGAACCCGAACTTTGGCATTTAATACTGTGCCTTTCAAACTGTAGCGTGCGTTCACAATGCAAGATATATTACATCTTCCCGATCGTTTAATAAGATCAGGATAATTTTACAAAATGATCTTACAATTCTATGTACATATATAAGTCATGTCCTTAAGTTCTATTATTCTACATTGCTTAATACTAAGTACGTTACATAATGATTTAGAAATATTTGATTTCTTTTCTCTTTCTTTCGCTTCTTCTCAGTGGAACTGGATTTGGATTGTCTACTTCTACATTCTGCGTATGTTCTATATTATGATTCGGCTTAGGAATAGTCATATATCTAGAACTAAACTTACATTTTATTTTAATCTTTTTTAACTGATTTACATGTACGGTTCTATATTGTGTACCAATTTGAACAATGTATATAATTGTACTTAAAATCTTTTTTATTTTACAAGGAAGCCATTTACTTATTTCTTTTGCATGGTTTTTGTATAAACATTCCTCTCCCACTTTATATACAACTTTAGTATAACTTTTACGATTATAATTTTCATTCTTCATATTTCTTCTATTACAATTATCACATTTTTTTCCAGATTTGAACATTTTTGTAATATAAGGTATCTAACAATATTCTGGGCTTATAAGCAAAAGAAATAAATCTATTTTGTCTTGAAGTGTCAAATTTTATCTTGAACTCAATAAAAACTTTTTTAAAACAGTTTTGGATAATTGGCACATGTCGTTCCGCTACCCCGTTCGATTGTGGATAATACACTGGACTATGTGTCAATTTAATTCCACAACTGGTACAAAAACGCTTAAATTCAAATGATGAGAATGGTGGACCGTTGTCCGTCACAATCTCCGTCGGAAATCCAAAAATTGAAAACATGTTATGCGTCAGTTTGTCTATTAGGTTCCCGGCATACGTTCCGTTCATCACAATCACACTTAGAAAACGACTAAATGCATCCACAAAGAGTAGCAAGGTTTTACCCCCAAAATAAAAAAAATCAAGATGAACTCTTTCGAATGGATAAGAGCATTTTGGTCAGCTAGATACAACTTCTTCCTTTGGTATAACCGTAGTAACTTGGCAGATCTTGCAAGTTTCTACAAATTGCTTTATACTAGCATCTATTTTAAACCACCAAACGTACGACCGACACATTTTTTTCATTACCACAATTCCATTATGATTGCTATGTATGGCTCTAAGTACCTCATCTCTTAATTTAAATGGAACAACTATCCTATCCCTATAAAAAATACACCCATCCTCGATACTCAACTGATGTCTTAACGAATAATATTTTTCAAACTTCCCTACTACCTTTGGCCATCCCTCTTTAATATACACATATAATTTAGACAACTCCCAATCGTTTTTTGTCTCCATTTTTATTTCAACTTCTGTATTATCAGTGAGAGGTAATCTTGATAAAGCGTCTACATGAGCTAAATCCTTTGCTGGTCTGTGCCTTATTGTATAATTGAACATGGAAAGTGTAATAGCCCATCTCTATAAGCGAGCGACTGCGACCGATGGAGTCCCCTTTCTTGGGTTAAATATCTCCTTTAACGCCTGATTGTCTGTATATATTACGATCTTTTTCCCGTATATGTATTTAAAGAATTTTTTTATTGCAAACATGACTGCCAGAGCTTCTCTGTGCAATTGTGAATAATTCTTTTCTGCATCTGAAAGCGTACTACTTGCAAATAGCACAGGTTTTTCCACTCCATCGACAACGTGCAACAAAACTGCTGCCACCCCGTGGGGGCTCGCATCCGTACATACATTTCCAATACGTTATTTTGTAGGATGAGCCCTTTTTTAATTTTCAAATTCTTCCTGACATTTTTTGTCCCAACTGAATTTAGAACCCTTGTTTAACAGATTATAAACATTTCTTAAACTTCCTGAGAGATTCGGAACAAACTTGCGGTAATAGTTGATAAGCCCTAAATACGACTGCAGTTCTTTGAGATTAGACGGACAGAGAGCTCTTAAAATTGCATCCACCTTCTTGGGGTTAGGTCTCACTTCGTTATGACGAACAATGTGCCCTAAATATTCAACAGACTTTCGCAAAAACTTTCATTTTCCTAAATTAATCTTAATCTTATGCTTATTTAGCCTCGCACATACCTCAAACAATTTTCTCCTACACTGATCCACTGAGTTTCCTCCCACAATGATGTCATCGATATATCCAAAAACCCCTTCAATCCCCATTAAAACGAGATCAATAACCGATTGAAATATAGAACGAGCGCTCGACACTCTGAAAGGTAAACGAGTATATTGCAAAAGACCTTTACTAGTATTTATCGTTAACAATTTTTTAGAGCTCTCAGTTAACTCTAACTGTTAGTATGCTCCCGTCAAATCCAAAACACAAAACGTGTTGCAGTTAGCTAAGCTAGCAAAAATATCCTCAATATTTGGTATGGGATAATGCTCCGTCTCAAAGAATTTATTAATGCTTACTTTGCAGTCCATACATATTCTAACATCTCCGCCTTGTTTTGGTACGCACACTATTGGTGAAGCCCAACTACTGTGTTTCACTGGAACTAGGATGCCAGTCTCTACCGCAACCAATTCCCGTAGCCTAAATGGCACGGTATATGCCTTACAAAATATAGGACTCGCATTTTCTACTAAGTTAATATCTGCCCGAAATCCCTCAATAACCTGATTTGGATCATCCGAAACGACATGTGGAAAATTTAACTTAATTTCAGAACATGCACTACTTTCATTTAAATGTTTTACATATAACTTACTATGTTTCAAATTAATTTGTTTCACTAAGTTTTCTTTCCAATTTGGAATGAATACATCCAACCATGTTCTTCCAAAAAGCGGCGTAAACTGAGAACTATCCACCACCATGATCTCCAATTTTTTAAATATCCCTTTTTTAAATATCCCTTGAAACTCCACCTCCAAACTGTTGCTTTACCCGCCACCTTAATTTTTGTATCTGAAGTAGTACATAACTCTACTTCACTATTTACAATCTTAAGATTAGAAAACTTATCTTTAAATTCCTGAAGATTGATTACCGACAACGCTGCTCCCGTTTCCATCACCAGCTCCTGTCCGTTCACCAGCACTTCTATCTTTAGCCCACTCTCTGCTTGTACATTATTTATTATTTGTACCGATTTTAAGTAACGACGACTTCCTCCATCTCCCTTTTGTCCAGACCAACACACACTTGCCACGTGACCTCCCTTGTTGCATTTGAAGCAAGTCCAACTTTTTGCTTTGCACTCCTGTTCTAGGTGATACTTCCCGCAATGCCTACAGGCTCGGCTGCTGCTCCCTGTGATATCACCCCTCTTCGGCTTCCCTCGACTACTACCTCCTTTTTTCTTGACTGCATACACGGAACCCGCACTAGGATGAATGGTTCTCTGCTCCTTCTCTGACATCTCCATACTTAGCGCGATATCACAGCATTTCTCGAACTTCCTGCTATCATCCGTGAGAATGTTCTGCTGAATGCGATCGCTGCGAAGTCCCACGATAAGGCTCTGACCGAGAGCGCCCTCCAGCGCTAGACTGCGTAATTCGGCCGAATTTGCAAAACTGTGTTATCCACGAAATCCCCGAATTTGCACGTTTCGGCTAGATTTCGTAGCTTCAAAATGAAATCGCTGATCGACACTCCGTCTTCCTGTTTTGCTTTTGCAAATTTTAATCGCTCTGCCCTCTTATTGTGTGGCACAAACTCGTTGATATTCCCTAGAAATGCCATATTTCTCGTAGTCTCCTGTTGAATGATGACTTTTTTTCGCTCGCCCGCATCTGACTCCTCGCTATCCTTCATCGGCTACTGGAAATTTCTTTGTGGCTGCACTTTTTATTTTTTATTTTTTTTTTTGTCACGGCACGCGGCTAGGTTAGACAGAATATTATCCGAAATATTCCTCACAATCCTCTAGTCGTACCGCTTAAAACTTTTTATTTTGTAATTAAATTTTGTTTTTTACACCAATCCACGTTTCCATTTTTTTTTTTTTTTTTTTCAAATTATCCTCGTCGCCAATTTATTGTGTTTCTAAAGTATTTATTCGTCATTATCATTTATCCTGATAGTTTAGTAGCCGGCCGAAGAGTGAGAGATAACTCGACACTGAACCAAGGACCCGAACTTTGGCATTTAATACTGTGCCTTTCAAACTGTAGCGTGCGTTCACAGTGCAAGATATATTACACTAAGCTTCATCGCCAAAATGCCCTTCAGCATGAGTACCACCATGTCCGCTGGCTACGACCTTCCAAGAAAAACGTGGGTTAGTCTCAACCTACTGCGCACAAACCATGGAAGATGTGCTGTAACACTTTTTATATGGGGAGCCACGGCCTCACCATACTGCAACTTTGGAGACGTAATTCATCAGTTCCTCCAATGCTGCAATACAATGGCTGCAAAATCTAGACATCCAATTTTAGTTTTAGCGCAATTGTGCAATATGTATTAAATATCACTCGCTATGTAAATTTGTGTTAAATGTTATTTAATGTTAATTAAACATTCATCTTACAGCCAATCATTTGAACACGAAAGGCCTCGTCCGGTTTGGTATATATGTACTAAAGTTCTTCCAGCTGCACTTGGTCAAGTCGGAGTGTTAAAATAACAAATAACACTTAGCCATGGTTCTCCTCCTTCTCCTATCATACTTTAGCAAGCTTATTATTCCAATCAAGCCACATCAACTATTCATTGCTTCACGCCATCTTTGCGTAAGAACTGTTCACTTAAATATTCTTATAGTATGCCATAAAGTTAATTGCAGACAGAGTAATGATAGGAAACTAATTACATCGTTATTATATTAGAAATTTATAGGTTAGCTTTTATGACTTGGCATAAAATCGGAGTAGGGAAAAATCAACCATCTATCAACATAATCAAATTTTATTACGCGTGACTAGGTTCAGCTCAGCGGTTTCCAAGAAATTGAGTGCTTATAGGTTATATTGGTAATATTATATTGGAGATATGCAATATTTCGTTTAAGTGATAATTTAATTACGATTATGGTTTTTTCCTCTCTTTTTTTCTATGGAGAAATGGGAGCCATACCTACTGTCGTTTGCAACTACAATCCTTCAAGGGAATAATTTCATTTCTACGAGCTCTGTGTGGATAATGGTTAAGATGATACTTTGATGGAAACATATTGCTCACACAGATTTAATTTCAAGTACATTCTCACTCCGAAGAAGACTTATTCATCAATACCGACACAAATATATCTAGGAAACATTTCTTTCGGAATGAAGTACATATCCATATATACGAATAGAGGAAATTCGCCACCAAGTTCATCTCCCCTTTCAAATCCTTGTTTTGCAATCTGCATCACTTACGTCACTCAACTTACAGATATGCCTTCCAGTGGCCATATTATCACATATCCCATATTTGAAATGTTTGCTTCAGATGCAATAAATTTCACATGAACATAGATACATCTCTGTCAGATGTTGTCAACTATCGGGATAATATTTCAAGAATTGAAAATCTGTCCCAGTGTTGAGTCTCAATCAATCGTCCAGAAGGACAGATAAAAATTGGAATCATATTCCTTTGGGTAAAGTAAAAGATAACTTACGAAACAGCAGCAGGAGGTCTGCAGATTCCTAGAACAAAATTTGCATCAAACGGTTACAGTGTCATCGAGGAAATTGAGTTCTCTTGTTGGAATATTTGCCTCCTGCATGGCCATCACTACTCATATGTACCTATACCTTGAGAAAGTATGTGGATGTGGGTGCGGATGTGGGTGCGGATGTGGTGTGTGTGCCTGGGAAACTATAATGTCAAGTTCTACTCGTAAGTCAATAGCTTTCGGTTGATATGCAGTACTCATCGCATAGCTTTGCACAAACAATTGATATGAAAAAGTCTCATTTTTTAAGATTATTACGATATCCTCCGCTTAGATGTTTTCATCCTCAGCGAAGCAATGACATGGATGACCAGATGGAATAAAAATGAGAAACTTTAAAGTAATTTGGTTGCAATGTATGTACGTACTCGTATGTATGTATTTGATAGCCGTGCTGTGTATACTAGTCGTACTGTTTTCTTTGGAGAATGCAAATATTATGGAAAGTAGAGCATATTTATTGTTTTTCTTTCGAAAAGTTAGTATTGTATATATTGTACTTACATATACATATGTATGTATGTATGAAATTGTTTCCATAGAGAGAAATATTTTCAGAAAAAAAATTAATTTGGTCTTAGAAAACATAAATAAAGTGACTTAATTCATCCTCTCTGTAGGCAGGATAAACATAAAGAGTATTCTTGGTATTGGTAGGTCAATAGGTATATTTTTAATCGTTTTTGAAACGATTCCTCTTTCATCCCTGAAGCTCTTGTAGAAGTTGTTTGAAAGAAGCCTAGCCTTTTTAACATTTTTAAAGGAAGAAGTTGGCACTCTAACATACTTTCAATAACCTAAAATTCTGATACATTAGACAATTAACTTGTGACTTAATATTGAAAAAGTAAAAACCGATTACAAAGTTTGAAACCTAAAACTGAGATTATCAAAACCAGGAGTACGAAATCATACAATAACCTAATCATAAAATGCAATTAGGGCCACTGTCATATATGCTCGTATCTGTCTAATTTAATTGCTTCAAATACGATTATATTCTAATGATAATGCCTTTTTGAAACCGATAAAGTGATTATGTTACGCAAGGCACTTAAACAAAAAGTCGTAGGCCAACGCAACACTCAAATTGTATTCACGATAACTCCATTGTGGGGCCATTTTGTGGCGAACGAATTAGTTCTTAATAAATGATTATTCGTTAATATCCCAGACCGGCTATCGTTGGTGTTGTGCGAGAGAATTTCATTGTTGGTCAAGTTTCTGCTGCTTGTGTGGTTACTTACCCCAAAATCACTCAATGTCATGGTGTAATCAATCACTGATCAGTGCTTGGTTGAAATTGCGAAACCGTCACATTCGACGAGTTCAGCCTGGAGACACAATCTCTTTGGTGGGCGCTCTATTTGTGGCGTGGCGATTTCAGTGGGTCTGGTGTTGGTAGTGGTGAATATGTCATTCGATTTAATGGACGAAATGCACAATTCCCGAGAGAGAAATTTCGCTTTAATACATATTTTATTTGCTTTAGGGAACAGATAAGGACATTTTATAGCTGAGATATATTACATTGCGATTCTGGCTGAAATCTTCTTTCGCCTGTCCGATGTCAAAGGAAAACAATCAGAGTTGGGTCGACAGTTAATTCGTAGAAGTGCGCTACTCGTCTCTCTCGTTCTGGGGTTTACGAATTCTATGTAGTTACTATTACATACCTACAGTAGGATTGTGTGATCAGAGCCATATGCTGTTAGAAAGTGGCTTGTTGTATTTGGTTTTGTTTGATATTAAATTTTATAAATAAAGTTATTCACTAGTATTAGTTCAATAAAACAACGATAACAAAAGTGCACGACTGATCTCTGATTAATTGCAAATCACTCAGATTTAAAATTTGGACAAAATAGTTAAAAAAATTTGTTTAAGACTTTCCAAAACTTGTTAAGCCATAATCTTTTGTATGGCAAATACTCGTATGGTTAAGATGTCGAAGCAAAGTATAGCACTATTCCTACCTATGGCTTTACTTAATATAGAAGGAAAACCCACTGAATCATTCATCACAGTATCTCCAAAATTAATAGAAACCTGTAATTTTACGAGGGATAATACGGGGCTTACGAAGATTGTGACTTTAAGGTCTGAGAAGGATGTTGCAGATCTTCTCCATTTCTTCTCGCTTTCCAAGCCACCTTCTTCGTTTATCGACAGTGGAGACTCTAAAATTCTCAAAAAATATGTTTTGAACAATAGGTATTGGAAAATATAAGATTCTTAGCTTTTTGAATATGCAAGAACAACTGTCTTCTTCGAGTCAATACATGCATCAGCGGTGGTGTATGTGTTTATTCATATTATGAAGGCAACTGAAATACTCGTAGAAGATACCAGCGAAGGGAGGCAAATCGACATCTGCTCGGACAGCAATGCAGCAATTAGCGCGATTACAAACTCCATGTCGAAATCAAAACTAGTAAGGGAGTGCAAAACTAAATTGAACTTACTTGCCAGACGCAACAGAGTCCATCTTACATGGGTACTGGGACACGAAGGTGTACCGGGTAACGAAAAGGCAGACGAACTAGCAAGGAAAGGAGCGGGCAACATAGAACTCAACCTGGATAATACAATAGGGGTCCGTCTGACAACTATTAAAACAATAATCAATGAAAAGATACGACAGGAGTTCAATAACTACTGGACGAATCTATACACGTGCAAAGTAGCTAGATCTGTAATAACAAAACTAAGTAACAATACAGCTCTTAACTCAAGCAGAACACAATTGAGATTGGTGGTGGGACTTTGAACAGGGCACATCAATCTCAACAAACATTCGATCAGACTCGGGATAGCTGATACAACAATCTGTGCCAACTGTGAGGAGGAGGAGGAAGATATAGAACACTTCCTCTGCCACTGCCCTGCTACAGCGAGGCTGGGATCTCCAAGGATTCCGGATATTACACACCTCAGTAAGAAAGGAATCGGGGATATATTGGAGTTCGCCAGACGAACACTACGATTCCCCGATCACTATACGGTATAGTTTCCCGTTGATTCTACCCATGATCCCAATACCTAAATCCTCTCAACACATAATTCCCAAAGCACAGCACTATTCCCTACAGTTACATAGATGAGAGGAACACAACGGGCCTATGGAAGCCTAAGTAAAGAGCATAAGCTCACCCTCCTTAACCAATCATACACGAGGAACTAGAAGCAGCTAGTTCATAAGATCTTACGCTGCCTTTTCAAACCTAGGTTCATAATATATTGCGAGCAAATAGACAATAGTGCTGTGGAATTTAATGCAATGAAATTATTTGTAATTCTTTCACCTGCTCCATAATTCTGTAATTCTCCAATCGTTTTTTTTTATTCCCGGCCACCATCGTTCTAGCTTTCAAGTTAACTTTACGGTCGACAGTATTAGTTGCCAGGGTGATGGCTAACCAAAAGCGTATAAAATACAGGCAACCTGAAACATGAACCATAATCTATACTCTGTTTTTGAAAATGGCACATCTGTATCTCGTCAACGACTGCAGGTACTTACAAATCTTACCTACGGGCAGTCCGGCGACCGTACATAATAAAACTTTTATTAGCAAATGTAGGTGTCCAACGTAAACACGATATACGGCAAACACGTGTATTGTCAGTCGTTCACAGACCTTCGTGGAGTGCACGCGTGTGTTTCGACTTACAGTAAGTGCAAAATAATTTTTCAAGTGGTGAAAAAGACTTCCGACAATAACCGCCAACTTAGTCTAGTGGTAGTGGCAGTGGACCGTCGAGCGGTAGTCACGGGTTCAATTCCCGCAAATATCGAACTTTTTTTTTTTTTTTCTCTTTAATTTGAAAAAATAAACATTAAGTGTAACAACACGTGATGGGAGACAGTGAAAAGTCCGCACTCCAAGTAGCGGACAAACAAAAATCAGCCGATGAGGCTGCAAAGTCCGGGAAGCGGAGGAAAGTAAAATCTACCTCCAACGTGGTAAAAGGCCCCGTCATAACAACTTCATCTGAAAAGCTGCCGGGTGAAGTGATGGAAGGGGCGCCTGGTACAACAACAGCAGCAGAAAAGAAGAGGCAAATGTCATCAGATGACGATGACCAAGACCCATACGTCTCCGATGGTGAAGAAGGCCATTATATGGGAGACAACAACAACTTCGCCGCTCTGGTCACGTCCGAGTCAGGGGACGAAGACGATGAGCTGGAATGCCTTAATACGAGTATAAGGCAGCTCCAGCAGAAAGTATTGGCCATAAAAGCCAAGCAAATAGCAAGGCGGGAGAGGGAGACGCAGGATGTGCTCCATAGACCCCAAGAGCAATAGCAACAACAACAGCCACAGCAAAAACAAAAGCTGCCTAACCAGCAACAACAACAAAAAATAAAACAGCCGCAGCAAGAGCAACAACAGCCGCAGCAACAAAAGAAGTTGCAGCAACAGCCGCAGCAGCAGAAGAAGCTGCAGCCAAAGCAACAGCAACAGCAGCAGCAACAACAGCAGCAGCCGAAACAGCAACAACAACAGCAGCAACAACAGCAAACACAAAAGCAGCAGAACAAGCCAGGGAAGGTGCGAATTCCACCCATTAATACATACAAGATGGAGCTCAAAGACACCATAGAACTGTGTAAGTCGGCCATAGGCAATAACTTTATAATTAAACGGTACAATGATAGTAGACACTCCATCCAGTGCAATACGGTGGAGCAGCACAATAAAATTAAGAATCTGTTAAGGGACTCGACGACGGAGTTCTTCTCTTTCACCCCGAAGGGGGAGAAGTTGCAAACGGTGCTACTGAAAGGGGTGGAACCGTCTACCGAGCCGGAGGAGCTCCTTAAGACGCTCCAAAAAATTAAGTGCGACGGTCTCAATTTTGTAGGGGTTAAGCCTTTCACCACAGGAAGGGCCAAAAGGGAGAAGCGGAAGCTACCGTTCTTCCTGGTTCAGCTGTCGCCCGATAGCAAACTGGATGGTCTAAGGAGTATCAGAGTCCTAGACTACCAGGTTGTCTCATGGGATAAATTAAAGCGCAGCGAAAGCATTATTCAATGCGAACTGCGATATGCAGCCTCGATGCGTGAAGTGTGGACAGAATCACAAGACGGAGGAATGTGCTCTAGGTAAGGAGGGAGTGGCAGATAAGGGCCAGCTCACATGTGTGCTATGCAAGAACTCGGGACACACCGCAAACTATCGGGGTTGTCCTGAGTTTCAAAGCATTAAATCAGCAAATCTGGCTCGTAAGCAGAAAAGTACAGTGAAAGTCCCACCAGTTCTTGTTCAAAAAGCAACCGTTACTCCCCAAATCACCTACGCCCAAATGGCGTCTGGTGGGGGAACCACGGTACAGCAACAACCGAAGGTAGCTGCGCAGGCCCCAGTGCCTAAGGTACCTGAGGCACAAGGCGACTTGCTGACTATCTTGCTCTCTATCCAGGAGCAGATGGGGCAGCTACAGCGCCAGTTACAAGAACAGGCAACCCGTGTGGACAGGATCTACGCGCTTCTGCCTAGCCTAACGCATTTTCAATCGTGATGGGTACGACCGCGACTGAAAATTTCTTAAAGATTCTAGCGGTGAATGTAAATTCATTGATTAGAATCGAACGAAAAGAATCGCTCTACATGTTACTCGACGACTAAAGTCCTGATGTGTGTCTGGTTAGTGAAACTAAGCGAACCAAGAAACGCAAGATACGACATAAAAACTATAATATAGAAAGAAGGAACCGACCCAACTCCACTCAAGGAGGAGGTGTTGCGATCTTCATTCGTAAGGAACTTAGGTATAAGGCCGTGTACAGTGGTGAAGTGCGAGGTTCCAGGGGCTAGAAGCGTGTATTGTGTACATCCCTCTCCGTAGTGGAAAGAAGATGTATGTGGTAGCGCTTTACGCTGCTGAAGCTGCTCAATCTACTTTATTTATGTCAGAGCTCGAGACATTGTTTCGATGCCTAAGGCTGGAGTCGGGGGAGAATTATTTCCTCATTGCCGGAGATCTAAACGCTAAGCATAGAGATTGGGGAAATAATACACCAAATCCTAGAGGGAACTCACTATTCAATTGGTGGGGTCAACATAATGTTGAGTTTTGGCTCGATTTGAGAGCTACAGATAGTCCGTCGTTTCCCAGAAGCGGCTCCTATCTGGATCTACTTCTGTTTGACGAACGGTTACAACAGACCAACGTTGACCGACAAACGATAAACTGTCTGAGCACGTTTGTGTATGACAGTGACCATTGCGGACTGAGTGCCGAAATAGCGATTCCCAACGAAATTGAGGAATTGGAAGAGTTTATTCAAACGTATACCTACAACTACAGTAGGACTCGTTGGACTCGCTTCTCCCGAGACTTGGGAAGAGCACTCTCCTCGAACTCGCTCTACCCACCGTCGAATAGAAATCTGTCAAACGAGGAGATTGACAGGTACCTTAAACAAATGGACGAGACAATCAAACGAACAATGGACAGTACGATACCTAGGTATCGACCAACTGAAAACGTGTTCCGCAATGCAACAATCGACGCAACAAGACTTAAAAACTTGTATAGACAGTTTACAGACAGACAAAACTCGGAGGTTAGGACGCTGAAATCGTTGATAAAGAACCTCCAAATACTAATTAGAGCAAATTATAGACGGTCGGCTAATTTGCACTGGGGCAACAAGATTCTGGCTATCAAGTCTGATAACCCGAGTATGTTCCTCCAGATTAATAAAATATTTCGGAGGAACGATGTCAACGAACTTCCGTGTCTGAAAATCCCCCGAACAACGAACAATGAACGCTTACTTACAGCAGCAGGAATAGATCCAAGGGACGCTGTCGATGATGACGACTTTTTTGTGATCGAAGATCCGCAGGAGAAGGTGGTGGCCATTGGAACTATTTTCGAAGATGTGTACAAGGTAAATGCTAGCATTCGCCAGAACCACGACCTGGAGAATAGAGTCCTTATGCACAACTTCTACCTTCGAAATGATATAGAGCACTGGCGATCAGAGAATATTGGTTTTACCGGGTTCAATGACGAAAACTTGGCAAACAATGCCATCGCCAATGAAAGGGTTCACCCCCCGTACGTATCGAAGGTAGAGCTCCAAACGATCTTCGCATCATTGAGAAAGAAGAAATCATTGGGAATCGATGGAATATCGAACATTGTGATTCGACATCTTCCTCTAGAAGCGGTGGAAATTTACGCCACCCTGTTCAATAATGCACTGAATAATGCACATTATCCAGAGCATTGGAAAACAGCAGTTGTACAGCCGATCCCCAAAAGGGGAAAGGACACCTCCAATCCGGCAAATCTCCGGTCGATAAGTCTCCTTCCGAATATCAGCAAGGTATTCGAAAAAGTGATCAATAGAGCCTTGATTAAGTGGGTTGAGGACAATAATATAGTTCCGGATAACCAATTCGGTTTCAAGGCGGGGCATGATACAATACATGCCGCGTCTAAACTGGTATCTGATATCCAATGGAACAAAAACAAGAACCAATGCACGGGTGCCTGCCTGATAGACTTGGAGAAGGCCTTCGATACCGTATGGTTGGAAGGGCTCTTTTACAAGTTGAGCAGGTTGGGCATAAGCAAACCACTGCTGTTCATGTTGCTTAATATGCTCACCAGTAGAAAGTTCGTTGTGAAAAATGGCAATGTGACTTCTGCTGGGACGTTCCAAATTAAAAATGGTCTGCAACAGGGGGCGGTTAATTTACCGATCCTTTTCAATATTTACACGGCTGATCTGATAGGATCTCTTCAGCATGCAATAGCGTACGCAGACGATGTGATTGCATACAGATCAGGACCTAAGATCGACGTCATTGCAACACTCTTGCAGAGTGACTTCGATAAGATTCAGCGATATTGCGACGACTGGAAGTTGAAGATCAACCTTCAGAAGTCGGAAACCATTCTATTCAGAACGCCGTTGTCTCGGGCCTCTAGGGATACCAGAAAGAATTGGCGAAAGTTCTCTATAATTGGACAACACGGGCGTCCACTTGTGTGTCAAAACGTGGTCAGATACCTTGGACTTTGGCTAGACCAATATCTATATTTTAACAAACATGTAGATGCTGCTCTAGCCAGAGCCCGAGCTGCCTTCGCCCTTACAAAGAGACTTTTTTATAGCAAGCAACTCGATGCAAGGGTAAAGGTAATCTGCTACACGGCCCTCATTCGGCCCATGCTCGCATATGGATGTCCCGTGTGGTTCAACATAGGGGCAAGTGGGATGGAAAAGATTCGGGTGTTTGAGAGGGCCTGCCTTCGGGCTTGCCTTCACTTGTACAGAACACCAGAGTCTCAGTACAAAAAATTCTATTCTAATGAGGTCCTATACAACAGGGCGGATCAGATAAGAGTGGACAATTTCCTGGTCAAGATGATTCGAAGGCGCATTGCAAGAGCAATGACCTCGATGAATTACCTGATCTTCGGGGCTTATTACCCCAACCATAGGTACCATGAGAGGGTGCGCCTTAACGCCTTTGTCCCCCCAGAAGCATTCCTAATTTCGATCAGGCAGGCCTGATCCAGGATAAATCAGCGGTGCCGTTAATCTTCCACGTTGCCCGGACAACTGTGGACAGGCGGCTCAACTATAGCCGAGACGTCGCACAGAGCACTGAGGAGCGTCTCAGATTCAGTAGATCGGTATCGGGGCGCGATATTAAAGATGTGAAGAAGCAGCACCAGCAATTCTGGTGGTTACTAGAGAGAGCTCCCTCGTCGATCCCTTTTGATCCGGGGTAGGTCCAGTGCGGCAAAGTTGGCCGCCATATTTTTGTCTTGGCCGGCTTACATAGTTTTAAGGTGTCTAGGGTAAGTAGTTCAAGTTTATTTATACGGAAAAAAAAAAAAAAAAAAAAAAAAAAAAAAAGTAAACACAGCACTTGGATATGTCAAAAAAAAAAAAAAAAAATAAGTGCATGTAGTTAAGTTAGGTTAAGACTTATTTTAAGGTAGAATTTAAGTTTAAGATCAAAATCAAATAAATAGTACAGTTACTAAGTTTTTTTAAAATGAAAAATTTTTCTTAGTCATAATTGTTATTTAAGTAAAATAGTAATAAGTAATAGATTAAGTCGAAAGACATAGATAAGGATTAAGTTTAGCTTAGAGCGCCCGCATACGGCCAGTAAGTTAGAATAAGATAGTTAAGTTAGTTAAGCTAGTTTTAAGCGTTTTTGTCTAGCATGTAAGTATAAATTAATTAAATTAATAAAAACTAAAAAAAAAACTGACATTTTGTTCAAAAATGTTGGGAAAGGTGTCTTGCTCCATATCAATAATAACATTATGTAAAATGCAAACAGTTTTTACAATATGAACTGCATTTTCAACATTAGTTTCTATTGCTTTTAATAAAAATCGAAATTTGGCGGAACTAATGCCAACTGTCATTCTGGCTCATGACAAACGGTAATTAAAATTTGAAGCAGCGCATTGTTTTGAATTCGCTTTGCAGGGTATGGCCTCATCAAATATGTTCTCAAAGGAAATGCTTCGTCACCTAGAAACACGAACGAAGCCTTCTGCTCCGAGTTGGGTAGCGGCTTATCTCTTGGTAAATTCAAATTACCATTTTCGATATTTTTAAAAATGGCTAAATTTGCAAAACTCTTTTCTATATGCGCCCACATTGATCATTGAAAAGCGATATTTTGCATCAACCACTGCCAAGAGTACTATTGAAAAAAAACCTTTGTAATTTTAATACATACTGCCCGAATTTTTGGACATTTTAGTCTTATATGCTTAATTATATAATTCAATTTTTCAAAATATTCTTTTGAAACCTTTTCAAATCGATCTGTAGTTAGTACAGGCATATATATATGGAGTGATTCCCAAATGGCTCTGCAAACTTCTATGATTATACAGACAACAACAACAGACGATTTCGATATTCGAAAAGTAAAAGCAATTTGTCTAAATGATATTCCCGTTGATAGGTACAGAAGTGAATGAACCAAAAATAAATTTCATTTAAACGCAACCTTCATTAAAGAATTCACCACCTCGTCGAAAAAGAAAAAGGATGTATGAGGAAGGAAATGATGTTGAGCTTAAGCTTCTAGATATGGAAGCCAAAAAGCTTGCTTTACTTGAAGGCTCAGAGGACGAAAATTCACTTTGGCCATTTTCGAAAACGTCATTTGATCGTCTTGTTGATCATCAATTTGATCGTCATTGCAGCACTTAAGGGTTGCGAACATCAAACTGCAAACGTTTGTTGTTACCAACTGCATGATTTTTTTTTTGCAATCGTATTTGACGTTTTTAAACAAAGCAAAATGGAGCCCTTAACAAAATTTATTGAGAAAATTGTGTTGGAAAATCTTAGTGAGAGTACAAGTTATAACTCGATTTTAATAAATCGATTTTATGTACGTATTTACTGTTCACGAGATCGAAATTCCACCGAGTAGCCCGATTCAGTAATTTTTCTTATTGCGAAGCGCAGATATCTGGCTGCTTTTTTGCAGCGCAGATGACGTTTATGAATATCTGCGCTGCAAACACTGCATTATCGAACATGCTGCAAATGCAGTGCGATATATAATGTTGTTTTCGAAGAAACGACTTTTGCAGCTTACGTTTAAGAACATAATGCAGAACCAATTTGATGCAGATGACGTTTTCGAAAACGGCATTTTTCTGCGGTCGTTGCTTCGATTTATAAGAAAAATGGATCCATTACGACAACTTCGAGTAAGATCGAAATTTCAAGATGTTTTACTGCAGGAAATGCAGAAAATCAACAAACTTCAAATACAATGTCATCTTATTCTGACTTCTCTGAACCAGCTTCCCCTGTCTTCACTATTTACCCCAATGGCACACTACAACAATCATCTTCTATAAACGTTGCTTCTGCATCTCAATTTGTTGCACAAAATACAAACGAATCACATGAAATACATATTTTATAAAATAAAAACAGTTCTTTTGTTTTATTACCTTAATGTTAGCAGAAGTCTATCTTCGACAGAGATAGGTCTTTGAAAGTTTGTGGTAATGATAACAAGTACCATGTATGTTTTTTTTAAATATAATCGAATGTTTTTGCCGTCATTCTTGTATACTCGCGAAATGCATCACTTTCATCTGCACGCAATTGAGTGTACAGGTGATGAAACTCGCCATAAGTTAATCGGTTTTCATATATTACACTCGTATTTTTCTTAGCATGATTCTTTTTCAGTTTCTTTAATATTTTAGTCTTAATAAACAATTTTTCAATACAAGAATTTTTCGCGCTGAAACCGAAGGCATTTTACACTGTACTAAAGGAAGTTGTCACTGAAGCCCGCATAAACGCACGCATCGTGTTGTATTTGGACTCCTCCGTATTCCCCGTATTACCAGCACACACCGCATCACACGTATTACCCTTGCCCGTATTTACGTTGGACACAGCGTTACTGTTTTAGGTGTTCTCCAATTACATCTTAATATTATTGTCATAGCTTTATTTTGTAACTTTTGCAATCTATCCACCACCCCGATATTTCCTAAATATAAGGCCGTTGGACAGTACTCAAAGTGAGGTTTTATAATAGCATTGTTGCCCTTATACTTATGGCAACAGACAACCAAAATACGGTTTCCACATCAGGCACCATATCAATTCCACTGGTCCATTTTTGATCAGTCGCTGCGCATCACTTACACACCACTAACCCTAATTTAAAGTTATTGTTTTTTTTTATAATTTAATTTGAATTAAAAATAAAATTTAATTCTTTGTAAAGTAGCTATTTCGCCTTTTTTCTTCCATTTACCAAATTGCTACATTGGTGCCCGAACTCTTTTTCACACTCGCGTTACGCGTTAAATTATTTTTTTTTCCTCTCAGTTAGCGCTCGTGATAAGAAATTTGCTGTTGTGTTTCCACAGACGTGGAAGAGCGTCCACCTAAGATTAAGCACAACCTGATGTCAGATTGGCTTTACCAACTGATAGCAGTAGCGCCAAAAGACCAGCGTTATGGTTTGCGCAACTGGAAGATCAGTTTACAAATCGTGGCGTTACCACCGAAACTGATAAATTCTTTCACACAATCCCTTTAATATACAGACGTTCTGCGTCCGAAGTTGAGGATTTAATTATCAAGCCGCCGGCAGACACGCCATACCAAACTTTAAAAAACACGCTTATATCGCGCTTCTCCAAGTCCAAAGAAGCATAGATACTCCTACTATTGAATAAGGAAACCCTGGGAGACCGTACGCCGTCTCAACATCTACGACATCTCCGAAACTTGGTACCAGACATAGACGAAGAAGTGTTGCCTCGTAGCGCAGACATCATCATCCGTCACCGCGCTTGGTGACCTTGCAAACAAATTACATGAAGACTTCTCGGCCAGCAGTGTAGCCGCAGTAGCAACATTTGACCTTCACCAACAGCTGTCGGAAAGAATCCCGAAAAACATAATCCCAAAAACCCAAAGGATTTCAGTTTTCGGGATTTTGACCCCAACCCCTGTCGGACATCACCAAACAAGTAGCCGCTCTTTCTTTGACAGTTGCTGCCTTCCAAACTTCAAATCGAGCATCCAAATCGAGAAGCCCAAACCAGCAAGGCAGATCCAGGAGCATCTCCTGAACCAGGTAAGTACCACCCAATTCAAAATTATGTTGGTATCATTCTAAATTCGGCCAAAATGGGCGGAAGTGCCAATCTGGTTGCAAATTTTCGGAAAACTCTGCCGAGGGCCGTTAATGCCGGTACACGCAAGACTCTCAGCTAATTTCTTCCCGCCTCTTCGTTACGGATAGATCGTCTAGAACCAATTTTCGTCGACACAGGGTCGGAGGTCTCCATCTATCTACGACAACAAACCAAAACATTGCTGACGCCTCTGACATACCAGCTATATGCCGCGGTTCTCTGATAAAAGCTAAAAGCAGCTTTATTATGTCATGGAGAGTACTATGATCTACCAGCAGTAGTTCTTGGGCTGCGTACTGCATGGAAAGAAGACCTGGATGCTATACTAACTCCCACAGAGTTAGTATACGGTGAACCAATTCGGCTACCAGGTGAATTCCTGCATCCATCAACTAGAGGCACTCCAGCTCCGGAATTAATTCGCTTTTTGCGCAATCACTTCACGGAACTAACACCTAAACAGATGTCTCATCATGGCTAACGAGGACCTTTCGTATTTAAGAATCTCACAAATGCGTCTTATGTTTTTGTTCGACATGTCCACATTCGATAGTCTTTTGCTACACCCTACGATGGTCCCTACCCCGTCATAGAAAAACATAATAAATATTTCGTGGTTTTCTTTAAGGGTAAAAACACTTCCATCTCCGTTGATCGGCTAAAACCTGCGTATATTCTGCAAGGTGACCTGGAGGACAACGAGCATGTAAATCCGCAGCCTTCGACTAGCTCAGTTGCGACAAACAGACCACGCAAATGCGTACGCTTTGCCCTATAAGCTAAATTGTTTCAAATTTTATATAATGTTCTGTTTCAAAATTGTACACCTTAATTTTTTTTTTCTCTCCGCAGAAGGGGAGAGAAAAAAAGTTCTTGTTTACGTCGGGTTCACCAATGTAGCGATTTGGTAAATAGAGAAAGAAGGCGAAATCAGCTACAAAGAATTCGAATGAAAAACAATTTTATTTTTAACTCAAATTAAATTGTAAAATAATCAAGAACTTCAAATTAGGGTTAGTAAGTTGAGTTAGTTAGTAAGTTTGACCCGTAGAGCAGAGTGATGCGCAGCAGACTAATCAAAAATGGTTCACTGCAGTGCAGTAGCAAAAATTCTCTCTTTCTTTCAAATTAATGATGAGCCGGTTATCGTCTGATATTGACACCATATTTTGATTGATATGTCGCCTGATGTGGAAACCGTATTTTGGTTGTTTGTTGCCGTATAAGGGCAACATGTGGTGGTCACCACATGTACATTAATTTCACAAAGCATAGATATTCTTCTTCCAATCCTTGCAAAAAAAAACAGACTTTTTTACTATTTTTTTTTTTTTTTTTTTTTTTCAAAATATACTCAAAATGGGCTTTAAAATCTGACTTGCTATCAACTACAATTCCTAGGTATTTAATTTCATTTACTATTTCTATTATCTCATTATTAATTGAAATACTTTTGTCCGATTCTCCGTTAATAATCATGCCCTTTGTTTTACTTATGCTTCTAAAACTGAGCCTTGAGGAACACCTAGCTTAACATTTATCGTATTAGAAACGTTTTCTCCAACTTTTGTCCTCTGTCTACGCGCTGTAAATAAGATTCAAACCACATCAGTTCTTTGCCTTTTACTCCATATTTTTTTTTTTGCGTGTAGCTGGGTGAAATATCATTAAAAGACATAGCATGCGAGCACTGCGATAGTGTGGAACTTTAATCCACTAAAAACACCCGGAGAAGGCATGATGAAATGTCATCCTTTCAATTATCGCACCTAGTCGTCAAAGTAAAGCAATTTCTCTTTAATACTTGAAAGTTTGTACATATATTCAGGAACTGTATGTTGTCAGTTACTTTTTATTTTGGAGTACTAACATATGTATGTAGGTAGTTTCAATCACTTTTTAGTGTGATCATGTTCAAAATTTTTATTTGATTTTATCTATTTTTTTTTTTTTTTTTTTTTTTCCTAGTTAACTAGTTCGAAGGTTTTTACTCTTTTACTCCATATTTCACCAGTTTTGTTAGCAGGATCATTCTGTCGATTGTTTCGAAAGGCCTTCTAAGATCAATAAAACAACAGCAACAATTAACCTTCTTTGATGCACATCAGTCTTTCAATCTGCAATAACTAAGTTTATCAGAGTCACACAATCAATCAAAAAGTTTTTTTTTTTTATATTTCCAATCAACATAAGTTCATAACTGGAACGTTGGGGTTAAAGAACAATAATAAACAATAAAGTTTTAGATATTTGAAGAAGGACACATAAACCTTGACCAAACTGACTCGATGCACTAGCGCGTAAACCAGTACAAACAAAATGAAGAGAAAAATGAGTCGCAACTTGTTCCATGGTTAGCAGATGAGTGAGTTTATTTTCACCCTACTCATTCTTTTATACAAATTTAGCTTAGAAATAACTTAACTAACAAAAATTTATGTAATAGAATAATCTGATATCCCTAATACAAGCAAATTACTGATGGCATCTTATAATTCGTAGCAGAAAAAAAGAAAGAAAAGTGACTGCTTTTGAGAATGATGTTATGGCTTTCATATCCGCTTAACTGCTGTAACTCACAAAGTAAAAGCCAATTGCATGTAATTAGCCAAAATCGTTCGGAAAGTGGATGTTAACTATTTACATGCAGCTGTGAAAAATTGTTTATACTCCTACTAATTAATATAATCTTTTTTGCTATACGAGTATATGCATAAAGAAATTATTCATACAACGAATTTATAATAACCAAAACCCCGCTATGTTCCAGGCGGCAGCGAAATAATTGCACTACACTGGAATGTGTGCTGGGAAGGATAAAAATCGAATAAAAAACTGTGACATGTACTATGGTGACAGGTACAAGGAGTAGAAGCAGCGTTTATTTTTACGCGGATTTGTCACCGGAGGCAGACATAGGCAAGAAGTGTTGACTTTTAGGCATATGAGCCTGGGTTGGGAAGGTTAAAAATCGAATGAAAAACTGTGATATCTACTATGGTGACAGGTGCAAGGAGTAGAAGCAGCGTTTACTTGGACGCGGATTTGTCACCGGAGGCAGTCGTAGTCAAGAAGTGTTGAGTTTTAGGCATATGAGCCTACGCCTGATGATAAACCGCATTAAGACAAAACTTGAAAAATAAACAGCTCCATTCAACCCGAATAATTGCAATCAACATCCCGTCCACCCGACCAAAGATTAGTTTAGTTCATTTAATTCATTAAACAAAGTTACAATACTTCAGTGATTACTTGATATAATAAAAATATTAAACATTATTAAACATTAACCATTAAAGGTATTTAAAATTAATAATAGGTTTGTTTTAAATAAATATGTACTATGACTGAAAACTATCATGTCGCAAACAGTATTTGTTTCTCTTAAACTTCTGGATATTGGTTCATTAGTGGCATAAATTGTTCTATGGTGTGGAATAGTAAAAAACAATCGATTTCTAAGCATTCTCGATGGAACATTGAACCCAATTAAGGATAAAATAGGAGGACAATCAATGTGATCTACTAATATGTCTCGAATGAACATAACCGCCGAGTATTTCCTTCGAATGTGTAGAGGCAAAATTCCAAGTAATTTACACCTCGTTTCATAAGAAGGCATATCTATATTCCAGTAAAGTCTTTTCACTACAACTCTAGTAAACGGTTTTTGTATTTTTTCTATTCTAAAAGAGTGAACTTCATATGAAGTATTCCATACCGTATTGCAGTACTCTAAGATAGACCCAACACAGGCAAAAAATAAGCATTTAAGAGTATGAGGATCTGAAAAGTCTTTAGAATTACGCAAGATAAAACCTAGCATTGAATTGCCTTTAGCGACTAAAAAATCTATGACTCAAAAAGTTTAGTTTTTGGTCAAAAATGACACCAAGATCTTTTTTAACAATGCCTTGCGGTTAATTTTATATACAAAATTAACTGGCGAACGTTTTTAATTTATCTTACACCAATTTGCTAACCTATCAAGATCTTCTTGCAATAGAACGCAATCCTATTCAGAGTCTATGCAACGAAAAACTTTTAAGTCAGGGGCATAAATTAAGCACTTTGAATTTAATATCAAGTCGAGAATGTCGTTGACAAATAACAGAAACAGAAGAGGACCTCGGTGACTACCCTGAGGGACTCCCGATGTAACATATACCGTAAGTATTCTTCTATCCACTTCAAGAAATTCGAGTGAAATCCTACTTCACCTAACTTCATTAGTAAAATATCGTGATTGACTCGGTCAAATGCTTTAGAGAAGTCTGTGTAAACAACATCATATTGTGAACCTTCTCCAGCCCATTCAAAACAGAATTACAAAAAATAATTAGGTTAGTGGTAATAGATCTACCAGGTACAAAACCGTGTTGGTATGGAGAATGGGAGCTAGTTTATCATAGGAATTGTGGAAAGTTTACAAATTGGACGGTAATTTGAAACATCTTGTTTCTCGAACTGTAAATTGGTGTGATTTTTGAATACCTCCATTTTGTAAGAAATTTGTCATATTCCAATGCACGATTAAAAATCATACGCAAAGGTGCAGCAAATACTTTCGCACACATTTGTAAGATAATAAAAGTGAAGTGAAGATAGGCTTAAATCGAAGAAGGCTGCTGGATCCGATAGTCTAACTGCCTAGCCATTTAAGGCAGCTGGTAATGATTCTATAAAATATGGTCGAATGAAATCATGCCCGACGAATGGAAGCTCAGCATCATTTGCCTGATCCTTAAGAAAGAAGAGCATCTGAACTGCGCCAACTAACAGCAGTTATACTCGTATTCTCATCAACATTGCGTACAAGATCTTATGTGCTATAATATTATGTGAACGCCTCAATCCTTTTGCCAACAAACTGATTAGTCCGTATCAGTGTAGTTGTAGGCCAGGAAAGTCCACCACATTGCGGCAAATTTTGGAAAAAAATCCCAGGAATACCAAAACTATACTCACCACTTTTTCATCGATTTTAAAGCCGCCTATGATAGATATAGACACGAACTATACAAAGCCATGTCCAGTTTTCGCATCTCTGCCAAACTCGTCCATTCGTGCGGGATGACGACGGAGAATGCACGCTGCTCTATCGAGGTCGGTAACATCATCACTACTCGCTAACGCCGATGGCATTGGCATAATTGAAAAAAACACAGCGGGCTGTCAGTGGTATTTTCGTGAGTAATGAACAGAAGTGGCGAAAATGATTTTAGCAGTTAACGAGGACAGACAAAATATATAATAATATTATTATATTTTGATGTTAACAGCCCAATGCAGGGCCTGGCCTAGCTTCTCGCATCCACTCGCACTGTGCACCTTAGGAATGGTTGGGTCCTACAGTTTCATGCCGTTTCCGAAATGCAATTTTTTTTTCGATTGAGAGAAGCTTCTCATCACAGTTTTACTCTCGGATATTTGTCAGACTTTCGCTAGAGGTGGCACCGTGAGAAAACTTTTATTTTTTATTTTTATGTTTTCTTGGATTCGAATCTTGAAGAACAAAATATATACTGTCATCAAAAAAGGACAGTTAACATTTTGAAGCAGTTAAGTCCACCTAGGCTCCGCTATAAATTCAAACAATGACACCAGTGTACAGATCAAGCGAGGAATCACTCTTGCCAACTGCTGTTTAGACCTAGTCAGAAGGGTTCGAACTCATTACCTAAGATGGCTAGGATGTGTACAGCGAAAGGCTTTCAACCGTCCGGCCCAGAAATTCTTGGAATACAGATTGACGACCCGTTAAAGGAAGACCTAACCTAAGGTGTACGCCAAGTGGAAAGGAACGTCAACCGATTTCGGGTGCAAAACTTGAGGAAGCTAGCACAAGATGGAGCTGGCTGGAAATTTTTGTTAGTTTAGGCCCAGCTCCACCCCGGACTGTAGCACCATCTAAAGTAAAGTCAAAACAAAGCAGATCCTTAAAATTCGTATACATTCTGATTGTCACGGGTATCCCAAACTGCACTATTTGCATAGACAATGTATATATTTGCACCTATGTGTGGTAAAAACCCCAACATTAAGTTCGCTATAGGGTGTAGTAATATCTTCTACACTAACAATAAAAACACGAGTTCCGGTGAGCCAACAAACTTCATGAAATCGCAAAATGGTATTATACATTTTCCTCTATGCTCCCCATGTGGCAAGTGGCCGGTATGTTCTCTATGGAATTAAGTGTTATTTCGCTTAGAGGCTAGTTTTATTGTCATTATTATACACATTGTAATTACCTGTCGAAATTAGCGCTCACACGTGGATTATGCATCACTGTTTACTGTGACTCTTATGGTAAAAGTTCGAATGGGCAAAGGCTTGGTTGTTTAGTGGTCGAAATTGAAAAGCTTATCTGTGTTAAAAGGTATTCCTAAATTAATTAACCGTACTATTCGTTATTTTGAAACTACTAAATAACTTGTGTCTCACATAGTTAAGTGAGTTAGTGAACTATACTCAATTTTAGTTTCATACAAAAAGCACCAAAGTAGCTTCAAAGTCCTTTTTACGGTTATAAGGATTTACATTCATACTACCCTCCAAAAAATTCACAAGTGTGAAAAATCACATAATGTGTATATAAGCTAGTGATTGCTTTTACCAACAAAATCAAAACATTTGAGTAGAAGGTAGAGTATTTAAAAAGAAAAAATTATTAAGCTTTATTTATTTATTTATTTCAAACATCTTTCACAATAGACTTATAGCACAGATAATAAAATTACATAGATATCGCATGCAGAGCAAACAAAAATGACCACTTTTTCAACGACAATAAAATTCTCAAACCTAAGGGTTGTTGCATCAATTCGGTATTAATCCATTTTAAGTTGTATAGTCGTGGATATCAACCATCCTCCAGTGTTTTGTAACTTCGATATACATACATTTTTTTCATATTTCGTTTTGCTGCAACCCTTTATTTTGTTTTACGTCTTAATCGATCTTGCAAACGAACATATACGAATGACTGACGTGTCGCTGGTGTTTATCTGGATCGCTACACTGTGGTGTGTTTGTGTGTATATATTTATTGAGGAGGCACATCGTACATATCCATACGTATGTGTATATTTCTAGGAGGGCGTCAATGTCCCTTTTGTTCGGTTTTATTTTTCAATTTCATTTTCATTCGCCGTCAACTTTCGAGGGATTTGGCTGTTTTTGGTTTATGATTGAGCTATTTTTTTCAGCGGTATACTTTTTAAATAAGTGTGATACACGTAAAAGGAAGTCTTGCGTTTCTTGTTCGATTTGTAAAAAATTGAAAAGAAATTTCCCTGATCTGAAAATTTTTGCATGTCCTTCAAATGAAAAAAAATTAATTTTGAGTAATTTGTGGAGGCAGGAATGCGATTTTAAGAGCGAAGGAAAATATTTTGTTTGTCAAAATCATTTTTCTTCGGAATTTATTGGCAGAAAAATGCTTAAAAGGGACGCTGTTCCCTCCTTAAATCTAAATTGTAATTTAAATTTAGACTTAAGTTTAGAAAATCTTTCATCTTTGCTACCAAAATGGAGAAATAGTTCAAATATTTCTTGCGTTAGATGCAATAAATTATTATAAAAATGCGCATAAGAGGAGAAAACAAATTCTGAATTGAAAAAAAAAATATATATATTAAGCTGCAGACTTAAAATTCAAAGCTTGAGAAGAAAACTTTCCTCTACAACTAAAACGCATAACGCTCCACGAACTAGCAAAATATCAACTAGTTTATCATCGCAAATTCAAGTCCTTGATATTTCAGAGCCTTCAAAATTTGTGTGTGGTATATTGATGGGGCTGTCCAAGTCAAAAAAAATATAATGTTACCGAAAGAGAACTTTCCCAAAACATTTTTTACAGATCTCAGAACGCTTATAAATTTCTTCGAGATAGACTGGGATTTAGACTTCCCCATGTATCCACATTTTATCGTTGGGCTCCTGTTAAAGGCTTACAACCTGGATTCCAAAACAATGCCCACTGTTTTCTGAAATCAAAGTTTGCATCATTAAGCCAACGTGGTGAACGGAATGTGGTACTGATATTTGATGAAATTAGAATTCGTCCAGATCTCACGTACAATATCAAAAATGACTTAATTGATGGATTTGAAGATCAAGGAGTGGATCGAAAAAGATTGTACGGCAACGAAATTTGTGTTTTCATGGTAAACCGCCTCTTTGATAACTGGAAAAGTATTTTAAATTATTTTGTTTCAGCAAACTCTGTCAAAGGGGTTAACCTGAAGTCTATTTTAGAAAATAATTTGACAATTTGCAAAAAAAACTTGGTCTCAAAGTGTGCGCTATAATTTGCGACCAAGGACCTAACAACAGGAAAGCTTACCAATTATTAGGTGTTACAGAATAAAAACCTTTTACGATTTTCAATAATGAAAAAAATATTTTGTTTTTATTATTTTCCTTATTTATTAAAATCCATGCGTAATGTTTTACTCAAATCTGATATGCTAACTCCAGATGGTAATGTTTCGTTTGATGTTTTCAGAGAAATGTGGCTAAAACATGCTTGAAATTTACAAGTTCACACATAGCCCCAAATGCATTTGAAAAAATGAGTGTTCGCTTGGCAATCCTGTATGGATAGTAGTCTCATTACGATAAAAATATTTGAAAGCGTGGAATTCAGGTCGGAAATCCAGCTTATTCATATAATGAGCTTAAATAATTCTTGTCTTACTTAAGATCAATGCAAGAGTCTACTAATCTTTCAAGGAACTTTTGTGTAAATGGAATTGATGAGCAACGAATGTAGGTTTTGCAAACCACGATTGAGAAGTGTGCAATTACAAATTTTTTACTTTATTGAATAGGTTATAGGCAATTATGTACAAAATACCAACAATCAAAAGTGTACAATACTTATCTTCCAATGGTCACGATGTGGTGTCTGCTGAGATCAAAATCCAAGTGGCAGAGTGCTCGTATGATCAATCATACGAGACCATACTTGTTCTCTCGCCCACTCACAAGTTTTGCACAAGCAATACAATTGTTGTTGTAAAGCTGTGCGAGCTTGGGTTGACAATCGAACAAGCAATATGTAGGTATGTAATATGTAAGCAGACACGACATCGTTGACCATTAGATGCTAGCATTAGAGATCGAAGTGATTGATAAGAAATAGCAAAGCAAGGAAATGAAATGAACTGAAGTTCAAGCAAATATATAACAAAGGTAGGTACATTGGTACGTTACTTTAAGGATTGAATTGAATGGAATGTAAGTAATAAAAAGATTGGAATGAATTGTTAAATATACAATTGAATTAACTTTGAATAAAGAGTGATTAATCCCAAACATCCCGGCCCCCCTGGAACAAGTTTCAGGACATCAGTAGAAGCGCAAGTTTTGAAATTGGGCGAACAAACGTTCCTGTTGCTGTTCGAATAGTAGCGACACGAACTTGCTGATCGGCACCAGGGTTGACAGATTCGACTCGTCCCAATAACCACTTTGTTGGCGGAAGATTAGGTTCTTTTATCACCACCAAATCTCCAGTCTTTAGGTTAGTGTTAACTCGCTGCCATTTAGGTCGCTCCTGCAGCGTGGTGAGATACTCTGTGTGCCATCGCTTCCAGAACCCTTGTGTCATGCTTTGGACATGGTTCCAATGAGACAGTCGATTTGGTGGAGTATCCAGATGGTTTGGTTCAGGAACTGCAGTCAGTGATTCACCTATAAGAAAGTGTGCTGGGGTTAATGGGCTTAAATCAGAGTCGGACACAGAACAAAGAGGACGAGAATTCAGAATAGCTTCTATTTGACTAAGGACAGTGTATAATTCTTCAAACGTTAATATTGAGCGCCCGATAACGCGTCGCAAGTGTAGTTTCACTGACTTTACGCCAGCCTCCCATAATCCGCCAAAGTGTGGAGCCGAGGGTGGGATAAAGTTCCACGAGATGCCATCCTTGGCAATATCCGCGGCGATGATATCGTTATGAGTTTGTGCTATAACTAATCTATGCATATCATTTAGGCATCGACGAGCTCCTTGGAAATTCGTCCCGTTGTCGCTGAATATGTTTGAGCACTTGCCGCGGCGAGATATGAATCTACGCAAAGCCGCGATAAAAGCATCGGTGGTGAGGTCGCTCACCAGCTCCAGGTGGATGGCTTTCGTAGACATACATACAAACAAGGCTATGTAGGCTTTGGACATCTTTGGTTTGCGACAGCGGGACAAGTTGATCGTCAGTGGGCCGGCGTAGTCACAACCAGTGTTGTAGAATGGGCGACTCTGTTGAATTCGATGAGACGGAAGATCACCCATGATCTACTGGCTAGTAAGTCTCCGCTGCATGAAGCATGGTTTGCATCTGTGGATGATTTTGCGAATGAGGTTCCGACTGCCCAGTATCCAAAATTGTTGTCGAACAAATGCAAACGTCTCGGATACTCCAGCATGCAAATAACGTTGGTGGATATCTGTAACAATAAGGGAAGAGATTGGGTTACCTTTTGGAAGAATTATAGGGTGTTTTATGCCATAGGATACGCTTGCGTGTTTGATGCGTCCGCCAACCCGGAGTAGTCCCTCGCTGTCCAAAAATGATGAGTATCTCAAGAGCTTCGATTTCGCAGGAAGTTGGTGTTTGGTACGCAGTTGCTGGATGTCATCTTCGAATGCGTCGAATTGTATGAATTTTAAGATGGCAATCCTGGCCACTCGAATTTCGGCGAATATTAAACCATGAATAGCTCGATTAGAGATTATGAGTCGACAGTTGGAGATAAACCGGAAACAGTATGCGACTATACGTTGCAGACGATACCACGACGAAATTTTCTCTATTAGGTCCCGAAAGACATGCCCATCAAAAGACGTGACGAGTGCATGCCTTGGGCCTGATTTTTCCTCTGTTTTTACAGATTCACAGTCCGCTATGGTCGGAGACAGGTTAGATGTAGGCCAGTGATGTTCTGGCAGCGATAACCAGGATGGACCTGTCCACCATAGACTGTGATTGAACAGGTCGGAGGGAGGAACCCCACGAGAAGCACAGTCAGCAGGATTTGCCTCCGATGGAACATAGCGCCAAGAGTATCTAGGTACAGTCTCCAGAATGGCAGCAGTGCGATTGGCAACAAAGGTTGTCCAGCGACGAGGGGGTGACGAAAGCCAATGTAGCACAATTTCGGAATCGCACCACGCGAATGTCCTTTCGATTTTGGTATTGATCGACGATTTCACGAGATTGAGTAAACGAGATACCAAGAGCGCACCGCAAAGTTCGAGACGGGGTATGGAGACAGGTTTAAGAGGGGCCACTTTCGTTTTTGCCGCAACGATTCTGATAGTAATATCACCGGTAGAGGATATTGAGCGAGCGAAAACGACGGCAGCGTAAGCTAGCGATGACGCATCTGAAAAACCGTGGAGTTCGATAGAGTCTTCGGACGAAAACACATTCCGCGGAACACAAACTTGTTCAAAAGAGTTCACGATAGTTCATCCATCTGTCATAAAGTTCAGAGGGTAAGGGATCATCCCAACCCAATTGTAATTCAGAAGACCAGAGCTTCTGAAACATGAGTTTGAACAAGATAACTGAAGGAGCGAGAAGTCCTAGCGGGTCAAAAATACGCGCTATTTGAGAGAGTAATGTTCTCCTTGTTAACACCGCACATGGATTGATCTGAGTTACGCGATACGAGAACACGTCAGTCGCAGGATTCCAGAACATACCTAATACTTTGATGAGAGATTGCTCATGTTCAGGATCGACAAAGGAATACTCACAATCTTCACGACGTTGTTTTGCGAGTAGAGCCCAGCAATTGGAACTCCATTTTCGAAGTTGGAGATTGGCTTCCGAGAGTAACGCGATGAGTTCAGATTGCAAATCTAACAACGTTTCGATGGAACTTGCGCCTGTCATCACGTCGTCAACGTAGACGTCGTTGAGTATGATTTTAGCAGCGTTTGGGTACCTGGACTGATAATCATCCGCGAGTTGTTGCAGAACGCGAACTGATAAAAACGGAGCCGATGCGGTACCGTACGTCACGGTTCGTAAGCGATAGTGCTGAATTGGGTCGTTAGGGTTTTGACGCCAAACAATGCGTTGAAAGTCAGTATCGTCTTTGTGGACCCATATCTGACGAAACATTTTGACGATATCGGCCGTGAACACGAAACGATGTTGCCGAAACCGTAAGCACACGCCTATTAGATCGCGTTAAATTGGCGGACCGATTAAAAGATGGTTATTCAATGATTGTCCGTTTGAGTCTTTTACCGAACCATTAAACACAACACGGAGTTTTGTGGACGAACTGTCGGGTTTAAGGACCGCGTGATGGGGGAGATAAAACTGCTGCGAGGGGTTTGTGGTTAGTTCATCGCGAGGGATTTCCTCCATATGTCCAAGGTCTAGATACTCCTGCATGAAGTTGGAGTAAAGGCGATGCAAGTCGGGATTGTTTCGAAACCGGCGCTCCATTGAATGCATTCGTGAAACAGCCGACTGCAGGGTATCTGCGAACTTTGGGGAAGGAGTTTTAAATGGTAGAGACACAACATATTTTCCGTCCGACGCGCGGGAGAATGTTTTTCGAAAATGTTCTTCAGCTGGATCATTGACAGCATCACGAGCCTTATGAGGGGAAACTTCTTCCAACTCCCAAAACCGCTGAAGAAGAGCATCTACGTCGACAGCTGAATGGAATGACGATAACTCAATATTAGAGCTATTTTGATTGGGTAGCTCACCCGAAATAACCCAACCGAAGGATGTGTTTTGAGCTATGGGTCGGCCTTGTGGGCCACGAATTTGCTCTCCTTTGAGAACAGACCAAACTTTATCAGCTCCGAGGAGAATTTCAACCGAACTGGAACGATTGAAGTTAGGATCGGCAAGATCTAACTTCCTAATATACTCCCAAGTTGATGCGTCAAAAGATTTTGCTGGCAAATTCGAGGTTAATTTAGCCAGCACGAATGCATCAACCGATAAATTGGATGAATTGTATCGAGAAGAAAGATTGATTGATATACACCCTTTCGTATATCCAGCTTCTTTTGATGATAATCCCATCACAGGAATTCGAGCATGGGTTCGCGGGAGCCAAAGTCTTTGGGCAAACGATTCGGTAACGAACGACGATTGAGACCCTGTATCCAACAGAACACGACAATCAATGAGCTGTCCCCGGTTGTCTTGAACTCTAGCGAGAATAGTTGGCAAAATTGTTTGTTGTCGAATGCTAGACTCAAGCGAATGGTTGCTAACCAGCTTGGGGATTGGACGGGGATTGGACGGGGCCTCCGAAGAATACTGCTGTATCGAAGCAGCTGATACCGACGACGAAGAAGGATTTTGATTTGGTGATGACGAAGGAAGGTGTCTTTGATCATCTTGATGAACGAGCGAATGGTGGCGAGCCTTACACACGCGACACCGGAATGAAGATCGGCATTTATTCCCGGTATGTCCTGATCTTAAGCAGTTAAAACATACCGATTGAGTTTTTGTAAAGTTTCTACGCGAGGCAATGTCTAATGCAATAAACTCAGAGCACTGAGATAAACTGTGATCACCTTTACACATGAGACAACGTAAATTATTTTCAGATGATTTGGCTAAGTGGACTCTGATCTGACCCGATTGTTTCCCGCGCGATGTGGTTGACCGACTTAGCGATTGGCACGATTCCAACGCGTCGCACCTGAGTTCCAGAAATTCAATTAGGTCGGTTATCGAGCTATCATCGCGAGAACCCACTTCTTCAGCCCACGCGTGTTTTGTATCGTTATCAACTTTACCCAGCAACAGGTAAATTAGCCACGGATCGCGATTGTTCTTGTCTAGTGCACTGAGACCACGAATTACCTCATCTGCACCGTCTGTAATTCGACGAAGGGTTTGTACGTTAGATACACTCATAGACGGAAGTGACAGAAAGGTTTGGACGAACGATTGCACGATTAGATTCACGCGGTCATAACGTTTCTCGAGTCTATCCCAAGCCTCAAGGTATTTGCCGTCTGAAATTGGAATGTGTTTGATGAGATTGGCGGCATCATCACGCAAAAACTATTTCAAATAATGAAATTTTTGAGTTGAGGTCAGATTTGGTTTGTTATCGACTGAACCCACAAATAAATCTCGAAAGGACTGCCAATCCTTGTAATTACCGGAAAATGGAGGCACAATAATTGTCGGCAGATTGATTTTTGAACACGTGTTTGCCGACGAATCTAAATTTTTAAGGAACGTGGACTGTTGGTCAACAAGACGCTCAAGCACAGAATCCGCTGGCTTCGGTTTTTCCGCACTTAATCGTTCGCGAATTGCCTTTTTTAAACCAGAATGAGCTTCGAAATATTTGGTTTCATATACACCGAAATCTTTTTCATATTCCGCGATTTCATCTTCCTCCACGTGCTTCAAACATTCGTAGTGAAGCGAAGAATATTCTGCCCATGCTTCAACTACTCTGCTTAACCGAACTTCTAACATTTCTACATCGGTAGAGTCTTGAATAGATGAAAGAAATTCTACCGCGCGAGTTAAGCAGGCTTTTGCATTACCACGTTTTTGTTTTAAAGCATTCATTTTAATAGAATGTACACAAATAGCTAAATCGAAAACCTCTAGTGAAATGCTGGCTAAAATGCACCGAAACTCTTTGTAAAATTATAAAAACGCGGTTATAATTTGAAGAGAAAATATCACGAGGGAATTATTTTTGTATTTTAAGAAGAACAAATTAATAATTCCCAAATAACGCAGCACAATGTTCCACACACGAGGATTTTCTGTACATCCAAATGTCTAGTCTATATATATATAAAGTACGGGAATAAATACACCATGCACATGCAAAAAAAAAGTTTGATTTGCGATTGATCGATTTATAGTTTTATATTTCACACGATTCAATTGTTAATTCGGCTACAGAAGGACCAGCTTTATGATGAGCAACGAATGTAGGTTTTGCAATTGCACCGAAGTTGATTAACAAAAAAAAAAAAACCACGATTGAGAAGTGTGCAATTACAAATTTTTTACTTTATTGAATAGGTTATAGGCAATTATGTACAAAATACCAACAATCAAAAGTGTACAATACTTATCTTCCAATGGTCACGATGTGGTGTCTGCTGAGATCAAAATCCAAGTGGCAGAGTGCTCGTATGATCAATCATACGAGACCATACTTGTTCTCTCGCCCACTCACAAGTTTTGCACAAGCAATACAATTGTTGTTGTAAAGCTGTGCGAGCTTGGGTTGACAATCGAACAAGCAATATGTAGGTATGTAATATGTAAGCAGACACGACATCGTTGACCATTAGATGCTAGCATTAGAGATCGAAGTGATTGATAAGAAATAGCAAAGCAAGGAAATGAAATGAACTGAAGTTCAAGCAAATATATAACAAAGGTAGGTATATTGGTACGTTACTTTAAGGATTGAATTGAATGGAATGTAAGTAATAAAAAGATTGAAATGAATTGTTAAATATACAATTGAATTAACTTTGAATAAAGAGTGATTAATCCCAAACAGGAATAGTACAGATAATAAACGGGGTTTTATTACTTAGTGAAGATAACGGGTGGTTACATTTTAAGGGCCGATGTTGAATGTGAACCACACCTAAACGTCAAGTTTTTTTCTGCATTTCATTTGACATTTCTCAATTTCAGATTAACTCAATTTGAACCTTGGAAAGATACACAATCGAGCAACGTGTTAAAGTTATTCAGGCTTATTATGAAAATGGGCGTTCAAATCAAAATGCATATCGTGCATTTCGTGATTTTTTCGGTCAATTTAATCGTCCAAATGTGCGTACAATCGGAAAAATCGTGCAAAAATTTGTGCAAACCGGGTCTGTAGGAGATGTGAAAACACCAGTGCATGCTCGTATAGCTCGTACTGCAAAAAATATTGCTGCTGTTCGCGATAGTGTGCCTGAAGAGCCGTCCACCTCAACTCGTCGTCGTGCCCTATCATCGTGAGATGATAACGAACCTTTTATGGCCCGAATTGGAAGATATGGATGTGGACGATATGTGGTTTCAACAGGATGGTGCCACTTGCTACACAGCTAACGAAACAATGAAAGAAAAGGTGTACGTCGATAAGCCAGCAACAATTCAAGAGCTAAAGGATGAGATAATTCAGCATATTAACGGCATAGAACCTCAATTATGCCTCAGCGTCATCGAAAATTTGGACCATCGGATGGAGGTGCGCCGCCGAGGTCGCGGCGGCCATTTGTCCGATATTTTGTTCCATACATAATTGAACCATACCAATATTATCATAATAAAAAGAAATGACAGTAATTTCCTAAATAATTTGTGTTTTATTCAAAATCAACATCGGCCCTTAAAACTTAACCACCCTTTATAAGTGATGGGTTATTCGGGAAAGTTGAGTATTTACTTACATAGAGAACTCATCAAGATATTTTGGAAAATTTATTTTCTATTATTCGCATTAAAGGCGGTAATAACAAAAATCCCTCTGTATACGAATTTAATGTTTTTATGTCAAAAATTCTGTCCTCAAATCTAATTGCTTTCTCTTCTCATAGTAATTGTGCTGATGACGATGCAGAATTTTTGAATTAATATACCTCCCAGACTCAACCGCACACATCAAAAACTTTTTTATTACCTGAAGCACGCGACGAAACTGTATTTGATAATACTTTGTTCGAAAAAGTGATAAATGAAATCAAAATTACAAATGGAATTTCATTGGAAACGACTGCAATGCGTTATTTTACAGGATATCTGACATTTAAAATGCTTTGATAAAATAAGTGTACAAATTGTTCGAAATTATTTTTAAAAAGTGATAAACAAATAACATGTCCGTCAGAATTTTTCATTTTTGCTAAGAATTTTTCCCAAAATAGTGATTTTGGACGTCTCGTAGCACCAACTGATAAATTTTTCAATATTTGTAAGCTCTATTTCAAAGTATTCCATACAATTTTTAGAGATCGTCCGCATATTAGAAATATAAGGGAGAGAATGGCCTTGGAATGCATGAGAATAACAAACCTTAGAGACTCGAACTGGTTTGATTAGTAAAACCAATGCTTTGAGCATCGCAAAGAAATTCTTTACTTTGCACTTCTTATTCTCTTGCGAAAACATTGTGCCTGGAAAATCCAAAAAAAGAATTACCAGTAAAAATCAAAAAATTCAAATTTTCTCAGGAAAACAAATGCAAAACAATCACGAAATTGAACCAACTACGCCAGAGTGAGAGGCACGGTGACCTCACTATAAACGAACACCCCAAGAGTACACTAGTGAATCCAATCTATGACTTCCGTCCATAAATCAAATACAACAGAAAATAAAATTTCAACAAATACGGGTTTCCACGCATTTCCCAAAGGTAAAAAATTGTTAAAACAGTGGATACATTTTTGTAAACGACAAGATAAATTCAATCCCAAAAATGCAAGGATTTGCAGTCTGCATTTCATAAAAGAGGATTTTGAAAACAATTTGAAATATGAAATGGATTAGCAAACAATTATTTATTATTTTATGTTAACACTTAATAATATATGTATATCTTAGGATTTGTTCAAAGCCGAAAAATAAAGAAAGGATCTGTGCCCACTTTACGCGTCAATCCACTAGAAACTGGTGTTCCAGAAACTAGTCGAGCAAACAGGAGCATCAATAAACAATACAAAGAAATTGTTACTTCTTTGTTGAAGGAGTCTAAATTCACAGGCACCACTTTTGAGTACCTTGCTACAAAAAGTCCAATCGAAGAACCTTGTGATAAGGAAGATAAGTTGCACAACGAGCAGAATTCGCAACGTAAGCTTGAATTTGAAAATTTAGCTAAAGAAATTACTGTCATAAAGAAAAAAATGTTGTGTTAATTCATGTGTACATGCCTTTGAATTAGGCTTTAATCTGCATATATTTTATTTCTAGTTCCGATTTAGAAAAAGAAAATTTCATTCTGAAAAATGCCGAACAAGGTTTTAAGAAATAAATACAATCGTCACAACTGAAACTAAGAAAAAGCAAGTACGAGAACATTACAGTAACACATAACATCGAGGAGAAATTAAAGGAGATTTTCACTTCTGGACAAATCAGAAAATTGAAGAATGGCATAAATAGGTTAATTTGGACAGAGGAGGACATCGCTAAATCAATTACTCTTTACTCCGCAAGCTCTTGTGCATATAAACTGCTAAAAAAATATATTCCTCTGCCCGCTGTTAGAACACTGCAACGTTGGGCCGAAAAAATTAAAATCTATCCTGGCAGTTTGGAACCGGTCATAAAGATTATAAAAACTGCAACCCACCTTTCTGAAGAACAAAAGATATGTGTTATCAGCTTTGATGAGATGAAGGTGAAGAAAGCATACTGCTATGACAAATCATCAGATACAACATTAAAACCAGCTTCTTATGTGCAAGTGACGACGTTAAGAGGTAATTTAAAAATATTTTTCATAATTTTAACAATTTGAAGTTCATATTTAATGAATAGGATTGGTTGCGAGAAATGGAAGCAGCCAATTTTTTATGACTTTGATTGCAAGATCAATCATTCATCAACAAGAGCGGTTGTACTCTCTGTGTTTAGTGAAAAAAAATGATGATTATATTTCGGCAAGGGTTTCTACCTGCGCTGGTAATTTGGTTTTATCCAATCATTAAAAAAATTTAAAAAAAAAAGTTTTAAATTCAAAATTTATGATAGTGCATCCTGTCGTAAATATAATTAATTAATAAATAGAGGCAAGGGTTTCTACCTGCGCTGTTCATTTAATTATTTTAGGACAAAGAAAAAGACTTTTCTAACCCGAGCACAGATGGGTAGAAAAGAAAAAAAGAAAGGAAGTCGTCGATGTATTGCCAATCACGGGCAGGCATTAATCAACTATACGAGGAGGAGGATGCTAACTTAGTACCTGACAATCAAATGGAAATCGAAACTGAGCGGGATGAAGAGGGGATAGTCCTCTGAATAATATCCTTTCTTTCTTAACAAAAAAATTGCCAAATATATTCTCTTATATTAAATATTCATGTAAAAGATTAAGTAGCCATTAATATAGGTTTTTTTAAAACCTTAGCAAACTAGCCATTAGATATACGTTGGGCCCCTATTGTTGAGCCAACATTAAATTTATAGTTATAAGTCTAGTTTTAAGCCAATTTGTATATAGAACGACTAAATAATAAAATTTTTTAAATCTGAATCTTATTTGAATTTGTTTTTCTCCTTTTTTTTCAAATTATGGTGCATATTTCAGCGAACAATTACCATTTAAAAAAGAAAACATAGTGAAATAAGATGTTTTCCATACACCCTTCATATTTCCCCCGCGCATGTGTCGTCATGCGCAGAAGAGAACAAAAAAACGAACGCGAGATGGCATAATCTTTTATGTTTGATTCATGACTTCCGTCTATGTAATCAAATGAAATAATTTAATAATCCACTTCTGTAGGCCAGCAAAAGCAACAAGTTGTTCCAACCAAATTTGAAAGAACATCATGTCTTATGCACGATTCGAACGAGTTCGATTAAACTAGGACGTAGTAGTAAATCCCATTCGCCTGAAAAAGTGACATATTTTTTTACTCTGCATGCGATATCTATGTAGCTTTCTTATCTGTGCTTATAGTCTTTAAGCGCAAAAGTTAAATTTAAGTTATACAATTCAAAAATCAATTCATTCAAATAATTGAATAATAATAATTTTAAATAATTATACAATTAATGAATTTTTATTTTTTATGAATCTCCAACCAAATATCTGAACAAACCAGCCTCAAAACATTTTGTGCCACTGAGTTTCCTTATGTTAAGGAGTTATACTGCTTGATGACATGAACGAAAAATTGCCGTTCTGAAGTCGTGCATGTAAACCTGGGTTGTATTATTATGAACGAGAAATGGACACTGGCAACTCTATTTGTTCATATAGATAGTACGGCTCTCTGGTTCTTAATAAGCTATTTAATGTTTTAAGTGCAAAGTATTTTCTATATGTGTGTAGGTCACATCCTAAAATATTGTTTGAGAAGTTCGATACGTGATCAAAGCGTTTAAGGTTATAAACGTATCTGATAACGTTATTAAAAGCAACAGAAAGTCTTCTTTTTGTTTCGTAGCTCAGGTCACAAAAAATTTCACATCCGTAAGATATAATTGGCATAATTAAGCTTGTTGCTAAATTTATTTTAATGTGTAGTGGTGTGAACTGTATCGATAACGATAAACATCGCAGGCAGCCGTAAATTTTGCAAATTCAATTAATTTGGTGTGGTAGTTCCAGTTCAGAGTCGAATCAAACCAGATACCTAAATTCTTAGCTTTGTCGACATATTCGAGTTTTGTGTTCCCCAAAAATAGGGGTGGAAAATAACTGACTTCAAGTTTGTTTTTATAAATAACTAAGCACTTAGATTTTCTAGGGTTTATTTGAAAATAATTAGTATCGGACCATTGCAGAATATTTTCAAGGTCTATTTTAATGAATTGAGGGTGTATGTTATCAAGATCCATCGCTTTAGACTTTATCTTAAGTATAGCCCTTATAAAATCAGTCATAGAATTCGGTGAGTCTTTACCGTTTCCAGCGTTTGTTCGCCAGATCTCTTTGCTTCATGAGTTCTCGAATATCACTTGAAAACCATGAACTTGTATTATTTCGCACATATTTTGTTTTGAGTGGTACATGTGTGTTAAACAGGTGGTTGATAGCATCTTGCAGAAAATTAACTTGATCATCAGCGGATGTCATGAAGTAGATTTTTTGCCAGTTTATAGTAAATAAATCTTCTCTCAGCTGATTTAGATTAATACTTTTAAAGTCCCTATACTCGTATTGTATAAGGTGGGTGTTAATTGCACATTAATTTGAAAAGTGGCAAAGAAAAGATCATGCTTTGAAAAAGCAGGCACAGGTAACTAGGAATAAAATGAGGTATTTTGTGGATTGTTGACAAAGAATAAGTCCAGCAAGGTAGCGCTAAGGCCCATGAAATGCCTTAAATTATGGGCATTAAGTGTCTCCAATCCAAGAGTGGCCATTCCTCCCAAAAATAATCTAGATCCCTCTTTGTCGAGCAAGTTCCAGTTAAAGTCACCACACCTCAAGCTAAGTGGGACATGTATGCCTGCCCTAAACCTATCAAAATCGTAAGAAGAAGGGAAATATATAGTACGACTTCCAACTTTTTTTTTTTTTGAAAAACCGCTTGATGCAGAAAACCTTTTAAGGTAACCTTCTCATGACTCTACAAACTCTAAATTTGTTCAGATTTTTCGCGTTAATACTTTCATAGTTAGAGGGTTGGGGACATCTCTTTTGCATTGGTTTTTGAGGTTTTTTTTTTCAACTACCTTTATTAAAAAAATATATATATATATGTACTTAAATATTTCTTACATATTCGAATTCTTGTTCGGGTGGAAAAATATTTTATTGTTATTGTTCTTTGTTTTATGTTCGGTTCACCTATTAATGTTCTTTCTAGGTAAAACAGTTCAAACGTTATAAGCGAGTGACACACAGGCAGATAACATGTTATACCATTCTGGTACGGAACAGAAAAATTATAAGCAACTACTGATAATTTAAATTCTGATTATACCCTGTCCCATTGGGTATATTAATTTCGATGCATACGAATATGTAGTTTGTAGCACAGATAAATAATGTATCTTACCAGTTTTTGAGACTTAAATTGGAGCTAGGAAGATGAAATTTGGTATATAACCTTTTCAAAAATCCGAAGCAGAACAAGTACAAACATTTTTAAAATCAGACCACTTTTAAAAAAGAACGATTTTTCAATATTTTTTACTAGAAACTGAAAAATATAACCTTAGATTAGAAGGGTCTTCCATCAGTCCTTAGATCCTATTCGGTCAGTGACGAGCTTGTCCCTTTCGTCTTTTTATTGGGTCATTTGAGTGTAATCTGCGACATAGAAATAGATTTTCGCTGTCATATTGATAACATTATTAGCAGAGCTAACTCAGCACTTGGTTTTATGAAACACTGGTCTAGGGAATTCCGCAACCCTTATGTCTCCCTTTTTCACATTTGTTAGACCAATCCTTGAGTATGCTAGTCAAGTATGTTCGCCCTATTACGATACTCATTCCATTTAAATTGAGGCTGTTCAACTCAGATTCATCCGTTTTGCTCTACGCGGTCTTCCTTGGGTCGACAGATATAACCAACCCCCTATGAGGATCATTTAAAATTAATAAACGTACAATCACTCGGAAAACAACGTGAAATTGCCGACATCATAAGTTAACGCAGTTAACTACTGAACAGGAGTTGCAAGATTCAGGTTCGAGTTCCAAAAAACAAACAAATGTTTACTGTCCCTCCTCTCGCGAACATCTAAAAAATATCAGAGAGTAAGCTGTCAAAAAAATGATTCTCAATTATTCGCTCTTCGGTAAACTGCGGTGCATTTCCATTCGTGTGAAAAAACATAACAAGCACAGCACGAGTAGCTGCGAGAAGTCAAATATTTATTTTATTTAAATAAACTTCAATAAAATACAATTTTATGTTCCTTTTTGCACGAAGTATTTTTTTTTTTCTTTCCCGCATATACGAGTATGTACGAGTACTATTGGAACTAATTATTCGTTTATTATAAAGGTAATCATGCCAAGCAGTTGTCGTTTTTTATCCTTCACTATACTGTACACTTAAGTAGCACTCAGCTGCTCATTGTGATCTTGTGTAATCTCTACTGCAAGATACTGATACGAGTGAATTTGCTCTAGCGGGTTATACACTGTTACCATTATTAAGCCATTTTCATAATGATCGGCAGTATGGTTTTAGGTTACCCACGGGACTTAATAACCCACCTGTCAGGAAAATGGAACCAGAACATTGATCATCGTGGTCAATATAGTGTTGTAAAGATACTGTAAAGTGTGGCAGAGTGCCCTTGTTAACAATCTTGAAGCTCCTGAATACATGTTTTCTTCTTTGTGCAATTTTCCACTAATGCTTCGTTCTTAACATTGACATAAACATTTTAATAGAACCTTAAAAACAACACCAACTTGTTTAACATGAAAAAAATCAAAAAAGAAAATCTTTTGTATGTAAATAATAATGAATTTTATTATTAATCTCAAGCAAGCATGGTAGCTAGATGAATCCTTGAACTTCCTCCAAATAGGACGATTCTGACAGCTGAATAAAAATCGGAACTTTTATCATCTGTTTTCGTTTTTTATTTAAATTCTTTGAACTAAAATAAATCTTTATATATTCTGTGTGCATCAGGGTTGAGTATCCTTTTAATTTCCAATTACTTTTATCTTCACTTCAAGAAAGCACATTAGCTAAAGAATTCTCGAAATTGAATTAAGTTCAGTCAAAGTCGAAAAAACAGCTAATCCGTAACTTATTAAAATACTTGAAATTATCCTCACTTGAACGTTAGAACAGAACGAATCCTTTTATGGTTCTTCTACATATTATTAAAGTTACATTTATTTTTTTTATATGTTAACAGCATCCCGCTTATGTATATACACATGCACGTGACAACGTGTTTAACAGCGGGTGGGGCGTCCTATCTCTCAAGGAAATCACCAATAAAAAGGTCATAAATCTTACACATTCCCCCACGGACCATGCAAATCCCCAGCGAGTTAGTCTATCTCATTCTGTGTTGAAATTTTATCTTTTTGTTGCTTAACACAAAACACTTACGTATGTTGAAGAACTTAAAGAGGGCGCGCTTCTCGTGGCTGAGTGAAGGACTTTTTTTCTCGAATTAAGTACTTGGTGGAAAACACGCGAATTATAAAATGTTATGAAGGCATTAAAGCCGGATGTTGTTACACAAATGTTATATATGTATGATATAAGTATTAGACGAAACCAATCAAAAAACACTTACAGAGTAAGAGATTGCGTGAAAGAAGGTCCAATTGCTATATGGAGAAATTTAGTCAAGTTCAAGGTGTTCTGAAGATTGCATGAAGTGTACACGAGTTAATAAGACATGAGACGGAGATGCGCATGCAAAATATACAAGGCCACAGCGGAATCATATTTCTAGGCTGCACTTTTTTGCAATGAACATTTTCAAAAATTAGTCAACAAATTTTCACCGCTGAGTTGTTTGTTGAATGTGCTGAAATTTTAGGACCACATCACATGGTCTACCTGTATATTAAATATTTTAACCAGTTAGTTAAGACGTTTCAAAACTTTAATAGGGAACCGAAGGACAAAAACGATAGAGTGGCAATGACAAATTTATAGTTAGGATTTATTTTTGGACTAAATGTCCAAAAATCTACATTCAATGTTTTCAAGAGATAAGCTAGGAAAAGAAAAATTGGGGTACCCCAAAAACATCTTCCACTATGTACGAGTATATCAGATTAGTGCAGATTTTAAAAAAAGTTTCATCGAAACCCATTTACAAAAAAAAAAATTATTTGCCAAGAGTGAGAGCGCTTTCTCTTAATCGTCTTTGGAACACCAACTCCAATCTTATCTGCGCCCCATGTTCACCATCTATGTAAATTATAGAGCAAATATCGGAATCATATTTCATCAAAATCCGTTAAGTAAAGATTTTTCCAGTTAGGTCGATAATAAAGTTTATTGAAATTCCACCAATTCTAATGATTTTATATGAAACTATCCACACTATTCCAAACTAGCAAACCAAATTTCATCAAAATCCTTGCAATACTTCCTAAGTTAAACGTGAGACAAAGACGGTTATTGAAAATTTTTGCAACTCCATCGTGCATATTTTACATGTACCAGACTAATCCGTCGAACTTCATAAAAATCCATTAAGTGGTTCTTGAGCATCGTTAAAAGTACCATTTTTGAGCCACACGCCTTGACAAGCATTTAGTTTAATTTTAATTTAATTTTAATTTTGGTGGGGGCAAAAGCTCCCATTTATTCGGCTTATTACAAACTACAACTAAGTTAAGGCTAAAACTTAAACCTAAAACTTAAAACTAAAACTTAAAACTAAGACTTAAAGCTAAGGAGAATGGTGAAGGAGTTCGGTTTTGAGGCAGGGAGTGCTGAGGTTAAAATCAAACTGGGTGAGGTTTGAGTTCACTTTTCGCAGAATATGGGAATTTGGTTCATTAGATCCATATGAAGTGCTGTGGGACGGTAGATAGAAAAGACGAGAGCATCGTAAATTTCGTGGGTTGGTATTGAAGAAAATTGAATTATAAAGATATGCGCAAACGACAGAGCCTGAAAGAAGTCGATGAATGAAAAGAATGTCTGCAACATCTCTGCGTTTCTATAGAGTACTCAGGTTGATGAGGTTGAGGCGGTCTTGATAGGGAGGCAAGATAAATGGATCATTCCAAGGAAGACTTCGAAGGGCAAATCGATGAAATCGACGTTGAACATTCTCGATTCTGGTCACATGAACTTGCCGAAAGGGTGAGAGGCTTGAGGGGGCACACAAAGATAATGTAGAGGGATCTGGTCACGTAAGGGTCGGAGAATTCTTTGGACCATCGTTTGACAAAGCCAAGTGATGAGTTAGCTTTACGAATTATCTCATTAATATGTGAACGGGAATTTAGTTTCCTATCCTACGATATTCCAAAATCACGGAGAGATTGAACGATGGATATAGGTTGACCATGGAGAAGGTAAAGGCGGGCGGTAAAGGATTGGCATTTGGCGATATTGAGCTCTAAGCAATTTTGTAGGCACCAGTTCGAAAAACTATCAAGGTCTTGTTGAAGGAGACAGTAGTCATGTGGTTAAGAGATGGCTTTGAAAAATTTGGTATCATCAGCGTACAGAGAGAGGGAAGAGTGTTTAATAACCCTCTCGACATCGTTTATGGTTAGAATGAAGAGAAAGGGACCTAGATGGCTGCCTTGCGGAACACCATAAGTGGCCAAGAAAGGAATCGATAAGACGGATCTGAAGCGAACTCTGTAGGAACGGTTTTCCAGGTAAGAAAATATCCTTTTTAACAATATGAGTTCGAAACCGATGGCAGGCAATTTGAAGAGGATTAAGTTATGAGATATCTTATCAAAAGCCTTACTAAAATCAGTTGCAATAACGTGGACTTCTTTGCCATTCTCTATGGCAGACAGAGCGAAGGACACGAATTCGACTAAGTTAGTGGTAGATCTGCCTTTCAGAAAACCGTGTTGGGTGGAAGAGATAAGAGACTTGCACTGAAAGCTTAAGGCTTCGTATAAAATACTTTCGAAAAGCTTGGGGAGATGAGAAAGTTTGGCAATGGGGAGATGGTTTGTTACTTCGTTCTTTGATCCCTAGTGATAGAGACAAATGGAAGAGATAAGAGAGGGGGAGGGAGAGAATGGAAGAGCATTTTTTAAGAAAAATGGCAGGGGGAACATCTGGGCCGGGTGAGAATTCATCATTAAGATTTTGTAGTTTATTTTCAATTACAGCAGGATCAAAAGGCAGGGACAGAAAGGGGCCAACGGAGAAGTTAAGAAGGTGACTGAAGTAAGAGGGGTTTGGTTCAAAAGAGTTGTCGGCGAAAGATTGTTTAAAATAGTTGGCAGAAAAGTTGGTAATGGTTTGCGGATTAGTTGATGATAAGTTTTCAATAGAGAGGGACGGAGGGTAACCGTCAGATATTTTTAATAATTGACGAATTGAAAAAAAGACTTAGGATCGTTTATAAGATTTGCTTGCGCGTTAATTAGGTACCGCTGGTAGAGAGAGTTATAAAGATGATTGAATTTAAGGTAGGAACCGAAATAGTTGGAATAGTCCAAAACAGAATTGGCGCGAAGTTTGCGATTATACCAAGGGGGGGATGAAGATGAAGTTTTATGATGAGAAAAGGGGATATAAAGAGAAATAAAATTAAACATTTCTCTGTAAAAAAATGTGAGGGCTTCGTTTAAGGATAAGTTAGCAAAGTCAAAGGAACATCTACTCAGATAGGCATTTATTTTGCGGAAATTAGCTTTATGAAAGTCGTAAGAAGTGGAGAATTGAGGAAAAGTGAAAGAAGAAGGGGAGGATGAAAGTTATCAATAGTCGACAGAGTTAGGGGGCAAAGCGAGACTGAGGAGTTAATGGGATCAGTTGTGAATATAAGGTCTAATTGCCTTCCCATGTAATTTAAGACATTACTAACTTGACATAGACTTGAATCAGTTAGCCGATCTAGGAAGAGACATTCCTTAGTGGAGTTGGCATTTGAAGCGATGAAAAAGGATTTATCATCGGAAGGACTGCACTGAGCAGAGGTAGGTTTAAGTCGCCAAAAATAAGAATGTCATCGAGGGAATCTTATAGGTCAATTATTTGATCAATCGCGTCTATAGCAAGTTGGTAAGATTCGATGGATTGATTTGGTAGAATGAAACAACACATAACTTTCAGGGATCGGTGGGGAAAGGTTATTTTTATTGTAACAAAGTCGACCTTAGAAGAGGAAGAAATGGCAATGAGAGAAGAGTCAAGGTCATTATGGATGGCCATTAGCACGCCTCGAGAGGGAGAGTCAACCAAGGGTTGGGTAGGGTCGTCGTCTCGAAAAACATTAAAAGTAGGGGGGAATAATTCTTGGCTCTTTATGTCGGGAATCAGATTGGGTTCAGTTAGAGCATAGATATCGAAAGGGAGAGCATGGGATTGGCGGAAAACTGCTTGGGTTTTCGAGCGTTGGCCTCTTACGTTCTAGTAGTAAAATGTAAGGGGAAGATTGTTGTGTAGAGATGAAGGGGAAGGTGGTTGAAGTGCTGATGATAGTGGCAGTTTATGGACGAAACAATTTGTTGTGTTCACTTCGGTGTCCTTTTAGAGTGTACGTAGTTACCAAAAACAGCAAGGTCATCCGTTACTTTTTGAGGAGTCAAATTAAAAATCTCGTGGAACTTGATATAGATTTTCTTGAGACTGTCTATTTAAATGGGGAGGCCTTCCTGCTGAATGGAAACCACGACGCTTGTTTTGGTTTTACCCTCATAGCAAACTGAGTCAGATTTATCATGAAGATACGCGAGAACGAGACGTATATTCTCGTAAACCCTTTTTTCTCTTAGCCTGGAGAGTGCATAACGACATTTTGCTTGCTGTGTTAGTTTAACTAGAGGCGGTAAAACCGGATCAAGACTGGGAGGCAATCTAAATCTTTGATGACCCTTTGTACTAAACCCTTTTTAGGTCAAGTCTGCAGGCACCGTGACTCAGTGATTAAGTAAGTAGTCACGAAATGGGAGACCCAAGGTTCGAGTCCGATAAAAAGCGAACGTTAGACAAATATCGAAGTGTAAAATGGTCATGAGAGGCTTCTCTCAATCGAAAAAGCTGACCTTGAAAACGTCATAAAACCAGTCTAGTATCTATGTAGAACAATAGGTACTAGACTGGAAGTAGAAACTAAATTTCATTGGTTTTCCTTAAATCAGGAGTGTGAGAAAGAAGAAAGGAACACACAGGCTGACAGACAGACAGACGGGGAACAAAATGTGTTTGATTTGGCTTAAAATGAAAAGTTCAATTAACAAATTTAATTGTAATCTTAAATAACTGCATTGGTTCATATTTTTCAAATAGAGAGAAAGAAAAAATACATTTAAAAAATCCTTGGACTTTCTATTTACCAAACTTGAGAAGCAAAATCAAAGTGGTCTCTTCTGGCCATTGAAAGATTCTTAATGAAACTAGGCGTAATGGCATGCAACTCTTCGATGGATATCTTAACGCTCCCCTGCTGCAGGAATTACTTGAGTACCACCAAACTTATGTACCGTTTAGCACAAGCCCTGCCGGCAAGAATGGACAGAATTTTGCGTGGGATTGGGATTAAAGGAGTATATGTTCAGCCGAAATCAAGTGGAAACAATTTTTCTTTCACCAAGCCTGGGTTGATCTTATACCTTGTGGGTATTGTCAGATTCCTGTTGAAATCACCAATCCCTATCGGCAAATTGGTTTCTGATAAGAGGAAGCACCAAAGGCTCTAAGTCATTCGTTCTGTAGTATGCCTGGTCGAATTTGACGCCAAGATAAACGTCATTCAGTGGAGTTTTGTCGGTAGAGCAAATGCAGAAACCAACCATGACCGGTGTTCAAATGGAAGATACAATCACGCCATACATAAGTATAGGCCTGACAATGGACACGTACAGTCACAGAATGGCACGGGGTTGCTTTCGATGACCTTTTTACGGAAGTACATAGAGAGCAACACTGGCTTTTTAACGCATTCTAGTAAATTGGCTTTCCAGTTTAGTTGCCTATCCAAAAAAAACACCCAAGTATTTTGCTTTATTTGTGAAGGTAAGACTGGTGTCATTTACATATAGTGGGAGGGTCTATAAGAGGAACTCTGCATTTCCGAGTGAAGAGGACCAATTCGGTTTTGTTAGGATTTACATACTCCCAAGCCAAAATTTGTGGCCCACTTGGAGAGCAGGAGAAGAGCATGTTGGATGAGTTCCTTAGAGTCTTAGGATGCTTCTCCGAGATAGCAATAGTAACATCGTCTGCATAGACAATCACCTTGCATCCTGTCCTTTCCAGGTCGACTAATTTATAAACCACCAGATTCCTAAGAATAGAGGACAAGACCACCAGGTGTGCCGCGGTTTACAAGTTTTCTGGTCGAAGTTCAGCCTAGTTTTGTGTGTTAAGTGCATAAGTACCTATGTTTCGGGTTAAGATGAAAGCGAAAAATATTTTTTTTTTTAAGAGAATGGTACTAACTATCTTGATGCACGTTATAATTTTAATGTACATTCCTTTTCGCTTGACTGTAGATAAGTGTCGAAAATCTACGAGTATATGTCATATTACAATGTAGCCTCGGTGTCTAACAGCTGTTAAGCTTTACATTCTATATGGGGCTGATGACCCTTTTACATAGTCACATAATCAAATTTTCTCCTTTATATGAGTGAAATCTTTCTCCTTTACTACATTTACATATTAAAGCCCCCCCCCCCCCCCCCCCCCCTATGACAAGTATGAGGTTAGAGAGAGAGATGCATGTCTTAATTTCTTGGAGCTTTACATGCATGCTTTCTCTTTCTTCAAGTCGGCCATTAATAAGGTTTTAGCATAAATCTCACTCTAATTAGCTAGAGTGTCTAACTAGCTGATTCTTATGAGTCTGGTTACTGTTAGAAAGAGACTGCATGCATGTGAACGATCTAGCCTTGCACATTTGACAGTTTAGTTTTCGATGTTTAATCGAAAATTATAAATTTGGTGCCAAAAAGTGATATTCTTTTTATAAATTGTGTTTATACGAGTATGTGCGTTGTTATTAGCTATCGATGATATGGAGGTTGCATCTGCAACTATGTATCTTTCCTATCTCGATATTTAATTCAATGTTCTAAAACACTTTGCATCATTTCTGAAGTGTCAAATGTGCGCGGTTCGTGTGTTAATAATTCAAATAATAGCTCAAATCATTTTGTCCGTTGCGTTAAGATAGACACTGTGTTGAAACGTAGTGATGTTGTCATATGCATTTGTTGGGAACCAACAACCTATATCATCATTTAGAATGGTTATGGTTTTATTTTGAAAAATATAACTACATGCATACCTATATACGAAATTCGGTATTATATACTTATAATCGTATGTATTGCAATTAGTATATATGTATATTGATACCTTGATTGGTTTCTTAATTAAATTTTATTTTGGTACTTTCGAGTAATATACTGTTTATTATTAACTATTTTCTACTTTTGTTAAAAGTACGGTACCACGGTGTGAACTTCCGATTATGATAGCGTTCGTGCAAACTAAAGAATTGTTTGAGAAATAAAGCGGCAGTTTGGAATTTACACCTGAAATGAGTGGTCGTTTTAATCAACCAATATAATTCGCGCTGTCATGTGATTTGCTTAACAACATACGTAAAAGGATTTTACAAAATTCTCGAGCTAATATCAGGGGAACGATTTTTTAAAGTCTGCATAATGGGAAATGGAGGAAAAGATACAACAACGAACTATACCGGTTGTACAGCGAGATGGACCTGGTCAGAAGAGTCCGAATTCATCACCTAAGATGGCTAGGACATGTTGAGCGAATGGTCACTAACACTGCGGCCCGGAAACTCTTCGAATCCATCCTTGAGGAACAAAGCGCTAAAGGAAGATCTGGTGCATAGAAGTGGAAAGGGACCTCAACTAACATCGTGGCAAAACTGGAGGCAGCAAGCCAACTGCAAGTTGAGGGCCAAGTCCACTACGAACGGTGGCGTCATCTAAAGTAAAGTAAAATAAGATCAACTTCGACTACAAGTTCATAGAGTATCTTAAGTGGTACGCTCAGTTCAATATTCTCTTCAATTTATTGCTTGAAGCCTTCTCAATTGTACTCATTGTCACACTAAATAATGGTTTACTTCAACTTTTATGAAATTGGTAGATATTCTGTTACAATGAAGAAATCGACTAGATTGAATACTTCCATGGTATCAGCCGGTTGTACGTTGGTTTGCCCATCGAATAGAAGTCACATGCTCCATATCTACTTCATAGTGCATTCTATTATACATTTTTGTGAGATGCATCTGAATAATAAAGTTCGGTATAAGGCGGTGATGAAAAAAACTTCACGTCTCTAAAGCTCTAAAAAGTCATGTCTTGTTTTGGCATCCCTGGCCAAACTAATCAGCCCATGTAGGAGGACAGTGGAGAATGCACGCTGCTCCATCAATGTGGGCTACAACAGCAACGAGGCTTTCGGCGTCAGAGAAGAGAAACGTGACAGACTAGCTGTCATATGATTTCTTTAACATCATGAAAGGATTGTTCAAAATTCCCAAGCTTATATCAGGTATTCGATCTTTCAAAATTCTGTGCAACTACTCGCGTACGTCGACGACAATGACATAATTGGAAGAATGCAGCGGGCTGTAAGTAGTGCTAGTATTGGAGCAGAAGTGGCGAACATGGGTTTAGTGGTTAACGAGAGCAAAACAAAATATAGATATGCTGTCATCAAAAAAGGACAGTCAACATCAGCGCCTTGGACAGAACATCAACACATAATTTTGAGGTAGTTTTCTTATTTCCTTTTTCTTTAAAAAAAAAATCCAAATCTCTTCGTGGATACCCACGGTAGTTAAAGACCTACACTCCGCTGTAAATTTCAACAATGACACCAGCGCACAAATCAAGTGAAGAATCATTCTGACTGTTTCTTTGGGTAAAGCAAGTGACTTCATGTAAACGGACAACTAAAGTGACTTTATATAAAACCCTCATCATCCCAGTCCTCCTGTATGGGCAAGAGGTATGGACATTATTAAAGGCGGATGAAAACACCCTTGGCTGTATTGAAGGACAAATTCTTCGAGTGATTTTTGGTCCCGTTTTTATCGACGGAGAATGGATAAGATACAACAACGTAGTATGTTGTTTAGTGAGATGGACCTAGTTAGAAGAGTTCGTATTCATAGCCTGAGGTGGCTAGGACATGTGAAGTCTTTGAATCGATACCAGAGGGACCACGCGGTAAAGGAACACCTCACCTAAGGTGGCATACACAAGTGGAAAGTGACCTCATCGAACTTTGCAGCACAAGATCGAGCTGGCAAGTGACGCTTGTTGGTTGAGGACCAGGACAGTAGCGCCTTTAAAAGTGAAGTAAAGTAACCATAACCAAATGAAGTTTTTATATCAGGTCACTGGCTCTTGGACGTTGTGCAGACCAAATGCGATAATTTTTTTTTTTTTGCAGGTTTCGCTGGACCCGCTGCCTGATGGTTTTTTAGTCACCTAAATGACCAAGCTCCTCCCGTAACCATTTAATGGCATCGGACAAACGACAGCACTTCCGACTGGGAAGAGAGCTATGCTAAACGACCGATTAAATGTTATCCAGAATTCATTGTTGATTAATAAGTATATATGTACATGGTGCATATATACTTATTAATCAACTTTAGGATGACATGCAGTTATGATTTAAGTTTGCAAATTTTCATAATGTATTGTTACAATTGATAATAAAGGAAATTACATTTAAATCCGATAAGACTTAGTGGGCGTTTTGCTGGCCGTACACATAAATTTAGAATCTTTGCGTGTAAACTGGTTTAACCATGCTTGAGTTACAGTACTACAATACTTTAAACAGAGGAACAGTCTACTTAATTTTATATTATTAGGGATGCATATAATATAGTGACATATAATACCCCCCATGCTCGGTACAGTTTATCTGTACCGAAGCGCATTTGCTGAGATCGTCAAAGACATCAGCAACAACAACAGCAGCAACAAGATCAGCACACGACGCGCCGGTATCTGGAGCAGTTCAGAATGTGCTACGTAAGCACGTTCCTGCACGTACTTTAGATGTCTGTTCATGTAAGCGATGTACACCATGTTTTCACCCTTCAGTTTCTTCATGTTTGCAGTTTCGGTTCAACTTCGGCAGTACACTTAATAACAATAAAGTAGTTTCAAATAAAAATTATTGTTTTCATTTTTATTGTATTCAAAAAAAAGACGTGCAACTTAGCATCCAACTGGCGACGAGGATAAACAGAAAAATAAAAAATAAAAAAAAACGCAACGACCAAGAGGAAAAAAAAGGCAACTGCACGATCAAGAAGATAAATAAAAAGCAAAACCACAACGAAGGAGAGGAGTCAGTATTTATATTTTAAGTTGTTTTAAACATTTTATATTAAATTGTGAAAAGTGCACGAAAAGAAATTTATTTTTTTTTTTTTTTATTAAACTACCTATATTAAATTGTGAAAGGGGTGATAACTAGAAAAAAAAAACATACGTACATATTTTAAGCAAAGTTACACCCAAATACTGAAATAAGTGTTAAGTAATTAGAAAGGACTGTTTTCCTATAATTTTGAAAATGAATCATGCAACAATCAAGGCTTTCCAATTTCATGCATAAAAAACGTAGTTTCGACGGTGATCAAAACCATTTACCAGAGAGAAAATGTTATTCCACAGTTAAATCATTTTGATGCAGATTCCAAAAGAATACTTTTTTGATTATTTGGGAAATAAATGCGATGGACAAACAAGGTCAGTTTTACATAACCACGGAATATTAACAAATTGAGCTCAACTCAAAGAAGTACTAATAAAGAATTATGGGGAAAAGGAAAGTAGTACAGAATTGATCGATAGGTTAAAAATGTGTAGGATATCTTCAACAATAGAACAGTATTATTCAGAGATAAAGAGACTAACGGCTAGAATACAACATAGAATATTAACGAATGGAGAGGGAACATTTACAAATGAAGAAGTTAATAGAATAGCCTTACAAATTGTTAGGGAAAATTTGCTGAGCCTACCAAATCAATGATTTTTAGCAGAAATCTAGATAAGCTAGAAGACGCTTTCGATATTATTTTACAAGCTCGAGAAATAGTCGAATCAATAGGGCCAGTAGTATGGAGCCGATGGAAATGGGAAATTTTTCGGGGACCGCCTTAGGCAGCTTCCTTATATAAAAATCAGAAACAATATAAGAACCTTGTATTTTAGTGTTGATATTGGAGCTGAATTTAATATCATCAATCCTAATGTATGTCATCCTAAATGGAAGACCAAAGTAGTAGCACCTGGGTAGACATCTTTTTATAAAAACGTTGTTTAGAATTCCAATTTTTAAAGAATTCAACGAAAATGATGAAGTTTTCTGCGAGTTCTTGGAATACGACTTACAAAACAACTTTGATGGTATTATAGGGAATAATAACAATTAACTACACAAAAAATATCCTTACGTTTGTATTTCAATAAAGAAGATGAGAACTACATATGAGAAGAGATCATATAAAGAGAACGCGATAGAAATATTTCACAGCGAATTTAGGGAAAACAATATACTCGATTTTATTAGTATAGATCATCTTAACAAGCATGAGAAAATGTTTCTATATAAAGTAGTCAAAACTCACAAGAACGTTTTCTACAAGGAAGGTGATGATTTAACGTTTACCAACGAAATTAAACACCGTATTGTTACTAAACATGACCTCCCCGACTTTTCAAAATTGTACAGATACACTCAAATTCATTGAAATGAAGTTAATAGGCAAATCGAAGAAATGCTTAATCAGGGCATAATAAAAGAATCAAATAGTCCGTTCAATAGCCCAACTTGGATCGTCCCCAAAAAGATAGACTCATCGGGAAGGCAAAACTGGCATATCGTCATCGACTATCGTAAGCTCAACGAGATAATGACAGAAGACCGATTTCCTATTCCAAATATTGAAGAGATATTCGACAAATTGGGAAGATGCCAGTATTTTTGTTCCCTAGATCTCGCTAAAGGCTTTCACCAAATTGAAATGCACCCTAGCGATAGGCACAAAACTGCACTAAAAAAAAACTCAAAGGTTAATGTAAAAGATAGAGATTATATAGAAGCTTTCAACTAACTTAAGGAACTGATAAAGAATGACCCGATATTAGTACATCCAGATTTCAGCAAAAACTTTACACTTATCACGGACGCAAGCAATTATGCATTAGGTGCAGTCTTGATGCAAAATAGTAGGGCAATTATCTATGCAAGTAAGGTTAGTCAGGACCTTGGGATAGAGATGGTGGCGGAGGAGCCCCTAATGGGCCAACGGCAGCGCTCATACTCCGTAGTGGACTACTGGAACCGGTGTACTTGACCCCACGTCCTAGGGGTTACAAAAGGAACTGGCCCTCCAGGTTGGGGGTTGTGCCGTCGGGTTAACTTCCCTACAACGTAAAAAACTTTCGGTTACTAATAGCCTCGGCCTACGGAGGATACTACTGTTGACAACCCAAGCAAACGGAAAAAGGACAACGATCTTCGAGCCTGCACGTGGAATGTTAGGTCCCACTACAAACCACGTGCAGCCGAACAACTTGCGGAGGCCCTAGACTGCTGTAACGCAGACATTACCGCCATCCAAGAAGAGCGATGGGATGGGCCGAGCAAAAGGATGATGAAAAACCGCGACATCTACTACAGCGATTGCTACAGACAACAAGGTCAACGTCTATTCGGGTGCGGATTCGCCATTGGAGGCAGACTTAGGCAAGAAGTCTTGAGTTTCCGGCATGTGAACGAGCGCCTCATGACAATTCGCATCAAGGCTAAATTCGCCAACATTATCCTAATATGCGCTCACGCCCCTCACGAAAAGATGGACGACGCGACGGAGGATGACTTCTACCAGCTCTTGGACAAAACGTATAAGCAATGCCCTAGCCACGACGTTAAAATTGTTCTCTGTGATTTTAACGCAAAGCAAGTAAAGGAGGACGTCTTTAGTAGCGTGGTTGGAAAGAACACCCTACACGACATCACGCCCAACAACGGATTCAGGCTAGTCGACTTCGTGGCGGAGCGAAATGTTGTATCTAGTACGTGCTTCCCACCTCTTGATATCCACAAGGGGACATGGCTATCTTTTGATCGAAAAACCGTCAACCAAGTCGACGCAAGGCACTCTTCCAGTATTCTGGGTGTCCGGACTTTCCGAGGAGCTAACGTGGACTCGGATCACTACCTAGTTGTAGCCAAGGTACGGATGCAAATATCAATAAATCAACGAAATACTGTGAGGAAATTTGACGTCGGACGGCTACAATCGCAAGAGACCGCCAGACCCTTTGCCGATCGAGTCTCCTTTAACCTTTAAATGCCGACAAGCACATGCAGCAAAACAAGAGGCGTACATAGCGGCGCTGCATAGAAGGACTAGAGCTGCTCGCGAGCTCTACGAGCGGAGGAGAAAAGAGAAACATCGACTTAAGAAGAAAAACGAGCATGAGAAGCGTTCGATCGAGGAGATTGAGAGGCTTTATTGCAGGAATGATGTTCGAAAATTTTACCAAAAGGTAAAAAGAAAATGTCAGGGTTTTAGAGCTAGAACAGAAGCCTGCAGAGACGAAAATGGTAACATAGTAGTAGAACCGCAGTCGGTGCTGAGGATATGGAAGGAACACTTCTGCAGACTGCTAAACGGCGATGATGTCCAATATATATATGATATCTAAGCTTAAAGCCAACAAAGCTGCTGGAGCCGAACTTTTCAAGGCAGGTGGAGATGAGTTGGTAAGGAGCATGTACCAACTCATTTGTAAAATCTGGTCGGACGAAAGTATGCCCGATGAATGGAACCTCAGCATCGTTTGCCCGATCCTGAAGAAAGGAGACCCTCTGAACTGCGCCAACTATAGAGGCATAAGTCTTCTCAACATCGCTTATAAGATCCTGTCTGCGTATTATGTGAACGCCTAAAACCGATCGTCAACAACCTGATAGGTCCTTATCATTGCGGTTTCAGGCCCGGTGAGTCCACCATTGACCAAATATTCACACTACGGTAGATTTAGGAAAAAACCCATGAATATAAAATCGATACGCATCACCTTTTCATCGATTTTAAAGTTGCCTATGATAGCGTGTATGGAGACGAGTTATACAGAGCCAGTTATACGAGCTTGGCATCCCTGCCAAGCTCGTTCGTTTGTCCGGGATGACAATGGAGAACTCTCGCTGCTCCATCAAAGTCGGTAAAAACACCACCGAACCGTTCGAAGTCAAGAAAGGTCTTAGACAAGGTGACGCGCTATCATGCGATCTCTTTAACATAGTACTTGAAAGAATTGTACAAAAATCACAAGCCAACACCGGAGGTACAATCTTTTACAAGTCTGTACAACTACATCGCTTACGCCGATGATATTGACATAGTCGGAAGAACTCAGCGGGCCGTCAGTGGGGCGTTTTCGAGTATTGAGATCGAGGCAGCAAAGATGGGCTTAGCTGTCAATGAAAGCAAAACAAAATATATTCTGTCAACAAAAAAGGATACCCAACATCGGCGTCTAGGACAAAACGCCACAATAGACAGATATAATTTTGAGGTAGTAAAGGACTTTGTCTCCCTAGGCTCTATGGTGAGCTCCGCAAATGACACCAGTGGGGAGATCAAACGAGGAATTACTCTTGCCAATCGGCGTTTCTATGGGCTAAGAAGGCAATTGAGTAACAATGCCCTATCTTATGCAGACAAAGTTCCTGGAAGAAAAGTGTTATCAACCAAATTGCTGGATAATGTACCTATGTATATATGAAAAATGTTTATCTTCAGCCCGGGTTACGATAAGTTCTGATTCCGTTTTATTGATTGATGTCTGGAAGAATTCCTCCAGTAATAGTAAAACTGTCGTTTTAATGTTGCATAACGCGAATGGTGAACAGGCATTTTTAGAAGCATGGGATCTAACTGGAGAAAGTGAGACAGCAGAAAAACTTGCAGATATTGTCTCACAATCTATAGATATAGCAGACAAAATGTACTCTACTCACGTCTATGCAGTGGTGTCGGACAGTGCTAGTGCCATGAAAAAAAATGGGAAAAATCACACAACATTTCGTTTGGAAAAGCAATTGTAGTAGCCATATAGGAAACCTTCTGGCAAAAGATATTTTAAACAGAAAACTGAATCAAAAGTCACATTTATTTTAAAAGAATAATAAACAAGCAGATTTAGAAAAAAAAATTGTTGGAAAACGTGGAACCAGAAAAAAAACTTCCATGTGAAACACGATGGTATTCACATTGCGATGCGTATGTTTGCTTGATCGAAAATGCTCAATTTATGGAGCTCGTTGCAGCTGATTCAAAAGTTAAAGAAATTATTTTTTCATTCTTTTTTGATTGGAAATTCATGGATGCCGTTAAAAGCAATATTCTTTTATTGGATCCCATTTGTAATTTAATTAATAAATGCCAATCATCAAGTTGATCAGCAGCAGAAGCGATAGAAATGTGGCTCAATCTTCAGTTACTTGATGAATTTTCTGAAAAAGCTCAAATTAAGACAGGATCTGGCTTTGAACAAATACGCTTTAACAGCTTTTTATTTGCATCCTTTATTAGATAATGTAAAACTAAAAAGTGAACATAATAACATTATTTTCGAGTTTCTATTTAAAAGCCTGTATGGAACTGGCATTGAAGAATGGGATAGCTTCCGGAATAAATCTGATTTCTTCAAATTACTATATGAAAACGATTTTTTTAAAAAAAAACCTTCGTTTTCTGCAAAATGGCAGAGATGAAATACCCAACTTTAGCAGACCTAGTAAGAAAATTATTGCACATACCTGCTTCCGCTGTTCAAATTGAGAGACGAGAAATCGTATTGCATTTGAAAGATCAAAAAAACTTTTGCTCATCCGTTATTCACTCAGAATCAAAGACGACCTTACCGAAGAAGAAGAAAAAGATTTTGAATTTTTTGAAATGAACTAACTTCATCTGTAGACTTAATAGCGATACATTAATTAACTAATTCAACTTGAAACGCAAAGGGGAAAAATAACGAACAAAAATTCCACCATGACTGTACTCGTATGTGATGAACCATTGTAATTTGTCAAATAATCAACATGGCCCTATTGTCATCGTCTTACAGAATAGACAAACCATATTCTACACCATGTTGTGCTGTAAAGAATTACTCGTAAACACACACAACGATTGGGACAGCATTGAAAATTTGTGTGTAAACCACCAGATCCAGGGTTGTAGATTGTAGCGGATATGAACAACTCACAGACGGTTTTACTCCATATGATGATATTGTGGGTTTTATTTCACCCTCTAATCTGGTACCGTTAGTTAAAGTCAAAAAAAAAATTTACTTCGAGACGCTACACCTTATCACGCTATATGTCTTAAACGGTTATGGTTACGTTTTGGTAATTTTGAAAAGACAATTTAATGGGTAAACTTATATGCCATGAACTTTTTTGTGATTTGACAAACCGTTGGCAAGCTAGAGCGACTCGAATTTAATACGAAAGTTATTTTTTGTCTCTTTATCTTTTCTTCAATCTCAAAAGTTGAATTTACAAACAATTCTCTACAAACGCCTCATACTAAGCTATTACTTCCGAATAACTTTGTTCTACTAATTTTATTGTTGACATATCCGATTAGTCGGTTTCTATGCTTTCTCGCGGATTGTTGGAATTCCGAGATCCCTGTGGATATCATCGTTTCTAGTATACCACCGTGCAAGGACAATTTCTCTTAGACTTTATTTTGAAAAGTTTGTAAAATATTGGCGTTTGTTTTCTTTGTTCAGCCCCAAAGTTGTATACCGTAAGTCCACACCGGCTTTAGCACATGCTTGTATAAAAGCAGTTTGTTCTTAATACTGAGCTGGGAGTGTTTTCCGAGCAACCAGTTCATTTCTCTATATGTATTTGTTTTCGAGTTCTTTACGTTTCATTTTCACATGCGAATTCCATTTTAGTTTTGTGTCGAGTGTCATTCCAAGGTACTTGGCCTTGTTTGCAAAAGGTATTCGTGTCAAGTTTAGGAAAATTGGCAAGACATTAGTTTTCTTATAAGTGAAATTCACGTGAACAGATTTAGATTCGTTGAGGGCGATCCGCCAGTCCCTCGTCCATTCATTTACTTCATTCAGTGCATTGTACAGTTTTGCAGTCATTTCTTCGATTGTTTTACCTACGGCTAGGATAGCGGTGTCATCGGCAAACGTAGCCAGGATAGTGCCATCTTCTTTCGGTATATCTCGAGTATATAACAAATAGAGAAGTGGCCCAAGAACGCTTCCTTGCGGTACACCGGCCGCAATTTCTTTGAGCTCCGAGTATTCATTTCCATGTCTAACACGGAAGAGTCTATTTCCAAGATATGATTCTAGAATGTCGTATAGGCATACAGGGAGAACTTGTCGTAATTTGCAATTCAAGCCACCATGCCACACCTTATCAAAGACTTGCGAGACGTCAAGAAATACGCTTGAGCATATCTTTTTCTCTTCAAGTGCTTTCTCGATTACGTCAGTAATTCTATGCACCTGGTCAATTGTCGAATGCTTATTTCTGAAGCCAAACTGGTGGTCAGGGATAAGATTATTTCCTTCTATAACCGGTTGGAGACGCCTTAGTAATATCCTCTCGAAAATTTTGGATATAACTGGAAGTAGCGAAATTGGTCTATAAGATTTTACCTCATTTTCGGCTTTCCTGGTTTTAAAACCATTATAACTTCCGCAACTTTCCATTGGTTAGGAACGTGTTTTAATCTGAGCGCAGCATTTACAATATGAAGAAGCTTAATCAAGATAAAGCTTTGAGAATTTCTCCGGTGATCAAGTCATAACCAGGAGCTTTCTTAGGTTTTAGATTCCCGATCTCATGTTTGAGTTCCCTTAGCGTTGCACTTGTAAGTGCTAAATCGTCAGATGGTAAATCCAGCCTATTGATATTGACGTAAGACGTGTCTTCCAGGTCAGCCGCAAAAACGTCCACTTTTTCATTATCTTCCCTTGTCCATTCATTGAGATTCAATTTAATAGGCGGCGCGGGGACCTTGGGCCTTTTGGCGCCTTTTACAGCTTTCCAAAGTGAATAATTGGAATCTTTTTTTGTTGTTAAACTTTCAAGATAAGAGCCTATCGCACGATTCTTAAAATCCTTTATAGTCTTCTTCAACGAATTGCACAGGTGATTCAAGTGAGCTTTATGTTGCGGAACACGACTCTGTTGCCATTTCTTACGCGCTTTTCTTTTTTCCTTGATCAATTCTTTGATTTCCGTAGGATATCGTAGACCGTATTTGTCCGGAGTTTTCCTTGGATTGGGAGTATTATTCCAAGAGAAGAGATGTACGATCTCAACGAAGCGATCAACTTCAACCTCAAGTTCATAGTGTGTCGTTAGTGGAACGCTCAGTTCAACATTATCTTCAATTTCGTTCCTAAAGCCTTCCCAGTTAGTTGTTCTACCGGTTAATCTCGCTGGCTCTAGGGTATAGACTAGTTTTTCGCTCAATGTCAAAACAACTGGGGAATGGTCAGACGACAGATCAAAGCTCTCTTCAACGTTAATGTGGTTGGTAGAAATTCCTTTCACGACGAAAAAGTCGATCAGGTCAGGTATTTTCGAAGTATCAGTTGGCCAGTAGGTCGGTTTACCCGTCGAATGGAAATCACAGCTGTACTCCATACCTGCCTCATAGAGCATTCTGCCTTTTTGCGAGCTGTGTCTTGAGCCCCGGAATGTATGTTTCGCATTAAAATCGCCGCCAATAATGAAATTAGGTTTCAGCAATTTAAACAAGTGAGTAAAATCACTTTTTTCAAGCGCGGAACGCGGTGGACAGTAGATAGATGAGATTTTAAGAGTACGCTGTTTTTTACTCGAACCGTGCACAGTTGCAAAGTTTCAAGCTCGATCTTTAGGTCTTCGGATTGTTCGATGCAGTCTTTAATAAACAATGATGATCCGCCTCTCGCTTTTCCCGTTTTTTTTTTTTCGTTTTTTAATGCATTTTTATTTTAGAATTCATGAACACTTAACAGCTAGACACAAAAAATGCTTAAAACTAGCTTAACTAACTTAACTATGTTATATACTAACTTAATGGCCCTATGCGGGCGCTCTAAGCTAAACCTAATGCTTAAAATATGTCTTTCGACGTAACATAACTTAAACTATTTATTAAATCTATACTTACAAATATTGGGAAACTAAGAAAAAATTTTTAAGCAAAAACTTAGTATATGAACTGAATTTTTTTACTATATATAAAACTTACAAACTACCTAAAAGCTACTTATTCCAAGGTACGTGATTAAACACGCGAATTTTTTTTGATATACATATATATATACATATATATAAATATATTGTATACCTTCATAATATATATAGTATACATACATATATACACATGTATAAGGTTTTTTTTTTTTTCTTTTTTTTAATGCTAAAAACTTAAACCGATCTTAGAACTATGTAAACCTATACCGACTTTGCCCCTTCGGAGGCTACCCCGAATCAAAAGGAAACGACGAGGGAGTTCCCTCTCCGTCTCCGAGCCACCAGAATTTCTGGTGCTGCCAAATCACGGCTTGATACCGCTCTACTAAACCGGAGACGCTCCGTGGTGCTGTGTGCGACGTGTCGGTCGTAGTTAAGTCGCCTGTCCGCAGCATTTCGGGCAACATGGAAGATTAGCGGCACCGCTACCCTATCCTGTATCAGACCTTCCCTATCTAAATATAGGAACGCCTCTGGGGGGATGAAGCCGTTAAGACGCACACTCTCGTGATACAAATTATTGGGGTAGTATGCCCCGGAGATCAGGTTATTCATCGAGGACATTGCTCTTACAGTGTGCCTTCGAATCATATTGACCAGGAAATTATCCACTCTGTTTATGTTCGCCCTATTATACAGGACCTCATTAGAATAGAATTTTATGTACTGGGACTCTGGTGTTCTGTACAACTGAAGACAAGCCCTAAGGCAAGCACTCTCAAACACCCGAATCCTTTCCATCCAGCTTGCGTTGAACCACACGGGACATCCATATACGAGCATGGGCCGAATAAGGGCCATGTAGCAGATTACCTTCACCCTTGCATCGAGTTGACTGCTATAAAACAGTCTCTTTGTAAGGGCAAAAGCACCTCTGGCTCTGACCAGAGCAGCATCTACATTTTTGTTAAAATGTATTGATCTAGCCAGATCCCAAGGTATCTAACCACACTTCGACTCGTTAGTGGCTGCCCGTGCTGTCCCACGATTGAGAACTTTCGCCAATTCTTTCTGGTATCCCTGGAGGCCCCAGATAACGACGTTCTAAACAGAATAGTCTCTGTCTTCTGGAAGTTGATCTTCAGCTTCCAGTCGTCGCAGTATATCCTGATCTTATCGAAATCACGCTGCAAGAGTATTGCAATGACCTCGATCTTTGGCCCTGACCTATACGCGATCAAGTCGTCTGCATACGCAATAGCATGTGGAAGAGATCCTAGGAGATCACTCGTGTAAATGTTAAAGAGGATCGGCGAATTAACCGCACCTTGTTGTAGACCGTTTTTGATTTCGAACGTCCCAGCAGAAGTCACATTGCCATTTTTCACAATGAACTGTCTACTGGTGAGCATATTACAGAGCATGTACAGCAGTGGTTTACTTATACCCAGCCTGCTCAACTTGTAGAAGAGTCCTTCTAGCCATACGGTATCGAACGCCTTCTCCAAGTCAACCAGGCAGGCACCCGCATTGTTTCTTACTTTTGTTCCATTGGATATCAGATACCAGTTTAGACGCGGCATGTACAGTCTCATGACCCGCCTTGAAACCGAATTGGTTATCCGGAACCACTTTTTCGAATACCTTGCTGATGTACGGAAGGAGACTTATCGACCGGAGATTCGCCGGATTGGATGTATCTTTACCTCTTTTGGGAATAGGCTGTACCACTGCTGTTTTCCAATGCGCTGGATAATGTGCACTATTCAGCGCATTGTTAAACAGAGTGGTGTGAATGTCCACCGCTTCTAGAGGGAGATGTCGAAGCACAATGTTCGACACTCCGTCAATTCCCACTGATTTCTTCTTTCTCAATGATGCGAAGGTCGTTTGGAGTTCTACCTTCGATACGTACGGGGAGAGAACCATTTCATTGGCAACGACATTATTTGCCATGTTATCGTCATTGAACTCGGTAAAACCTATGTTCTCTGATCGCCAGTGCTCTATATCATTTCGAAGGTAGACGTTGTGCACAAGGACTCGACTTTCCAGGTCGTGGTTCGGGCAAATGCTATCATTCACCTTGTACACTTCCTGGAAAGTCGCTCCTATAGCCTCTACTTTCTCCTGGGGATCCTCGATCATGAAAAAATTGTCATCATCGACAGCGTTCCCGGGATCTATGCCTGCTGTTATTAGTATTTGTTCGTTGTTCGTCGTTCGAGGGATCTTAAGACACGGAAGGTCGTTTTGATTATTCCTCCGAAAAATTTTATTTATTTGCGGGAACATACTCGGGTTGTTGGATTTTACAGCCCGAATTTTGTTGTTCCAATGCAGATTTACAGAGAGTCTGTAATTTTCTCTAATTAACTGTTGGAGATTTTTAATCAACGACTTCAGTGTCCTAACCTCCGAGTTTTGTCTGTCCGTAAACTGTCTGTACAAGGTTTTGAGTCTTGACAGAAGTCTACTTTTTTGTTGGTGAAGTGCGTCGATTGTTGCATTGCGGAATATGTCTGCGTTGTCAGTGTGTTGATAACGAGGTATCGTACTGTCCATCGTTCGTTTGATTGTCTCGTCCATTTTTCTTAGGTACCTGTCGATCTCCTCGTTTGACAGGTTCCTATTGGACGATGGGTGGAGCGAATTCAAGGAGAGTACTCTTGTCATAGCTCTGGAGAAGCGTGTCCAACGCATCCTACTGTAATTGTAGGGGTACGTTTGAACAAACTCGTCCAATTCCGCCATTTCGTTGGGAATTGTAATTTCGGCACTGAGTCCGCAATGGTCACTGTCATACACAAAAGTGTGTAGGCAGTTTCTCGTTTGTCGGTTCGTGTTGGTCAGTTGTAACCGTACATCGAACAGCATAAGATCCAGATAGGAGCCGCTTCTAGGATACGAGGGGCTATCTGTAGCTATCAAATCGAGTCTATACTCGACATTGTGTTGACCCCACCAATTGAATAGTTGGTTCCCCCTAGAATTTGGTATGTTAATTCCCCAATCGCTGTGTTTGGCGTTTAAATCTCCGGCAATGAGGAAATAATTCTCCTCCGACTCCAGCCTTAGACATCGAAAAAGTGTCTCGAGCCCTGTAATAAATGACGTAGTTTGAGTAGAAACAGATGCGTAGATCGCGACCATGTACATCCTCTTTCCACTACGGAGAGCAATGCACACGATACATGCTTCCAGCTCCTGGAATCTCCGCACTTCACCGCTGTACACGGCCTTATGTCGCAAGTCTTTGTGAATGAAGATCGCAACACCTCCTCCTTGAGTAGAGTCGGGTCGGTCTCTTCTTATAATATTGTATTTATTATGGCTCAGTTTGTGTTTCTGGGATAGCTTAGTTTCGCTAACCAAAAGCACATCAGGGCTTTGATCTTCTAACAACTTAAAAAGTACGGTTCTTCGCTCGATCCTTATCAGTGAATTCACATTCACCGCAAGGATCTTTAAGGGTTTCTCCGCCATCGTATCCATTACGACTGAAGGTGCGCTAGGCCCGGCAGAAATGCGGAGATCTGGTCCACCCGTTTCGCCTGCTCTTGTAACTGCCGCTGAAGCTGGTTCATTTGCCCTTGAATAGAGAGCAAAATAGTCAGCAAATCATTCTGAGCCTCAGTTGCTTTAGGCATTGGGGCCTGTGCGGCAACCTTCGGTTGTTGTTGTACCGTGTTTCTCCATCCTGACGCCATTTGGGCGTAGGTCCATTGGGGAGTAACGGCTGGTGTTTGACTAGAAACAGGTGGACGCTTGACTTCGACTTTCTGCTGACGAGCCAGGTTTACTTTTTTCATGTACTGGAACTTAGGACAACCCCGATAGTTTGCGGTGTGTCCCGAGTTTCCACATAGTGCACACGAGAGTTGGCCTTTATCTGCCGCCCCATCCTTACCCAGGGAACATTCCTCTGCTTTGTGGTTCTTTCCACACTTTACGCATCGAGGCTGCATTTCGCAGTTCGACGCGGCGTGCCCGAACCTTTGGCAGCGAACACATTGTAAAATGTTATCGCTCCTCTTTACTTTTTCCCATTTAACAACTTGGTAGTCTAGGACATTAATACTCCTTAGACCATCCAATTTGCTGTTGGGAGTTATCTGAACAAGGAGAACGGTAATTTCCGCTTCTCCCTTTTGGCCTTTGCTGTGGTGAACGGCTTGACTCCTACGAACTCAAGACCGTCGCACTCCTTCTCTTTCAGTATCCTAAGGAGCTCTCCCGGTTCGATAGACGGATCTATCCCCCTCAGTAGCATAGTTTGCAACTTTTCCCCCTTCGTAGTGAAGGAGAAGAACTCCGTCGTCGTTTCCTTTAATAAACCTTTTATTTTTTTGTACTGGTCCACTGTATTACAGTGGATAGTATGCCTATCTTCATTAATACGTTTAATAAAAAAGTTATTGCCTATGGCCGACTTACATAGCTCAATGGTGTCTTTTAATTCCATCTTGAAGGTGTTGATTGGTGGCACCTTCTCCTTTGCACTCTTCTGCTGTTGATGTTGTTGTTGCTGCTGATTCAGTTTTTGCTGTTTTTGTTGTTGTTGTTGCCACTGCTGCTTAGCTGGCAACTGTTTTTGTTGTGGCTGCTTTGTTGGCAGCTGTTGATGTTGTTGTTGCTGCTTAGCTGGCAGCTGGTTTTGTTGCTGTCGCGTTGCAGGCAGTTGTTGTTGCTGCTGCTTATCAGGAAGCTGTTTTTGTTGTTGTTGTTTTTTCTGCGACTGGCTATCTTCTACTCTTCTGGCTGTCTGTTTAGCCTTTATGGTTAGCACCCTCTGCTAGAGTTGCCGTATGCTTTCGTTTATAGCCTCCATCTCTTCGTCCTCATCCTCGGACTTGGAGGCCGCTAACATGGCGAAGCTATTGCTACCACCTTTGTAGCAATTTTTTCCACCGTCCGAGCCGAATGTACATTTGTCTGCTACTGCTGCTGCTGTTGTTGTTGACGGCGCCCCCACCTTCACTTTTTCAGTCGAAGCTGATAGGGAGGGGCGCTTGCCTTCGTAATGAGTCAGCCTCTGCTTCCTCCTTCTCTTTACTGTAGTGCCACTTTCTACAGCTACCAAGTGGCTTTCACTGTCGGCCTCATCGGCCGATGTTTTTACGTCCACTACTCCCGCTATGGGAAGCAGGGACCGTTCGCTTTTTTTCATTAGGTACCTCACTTGTTATTGTTTTTTATGTCAAAAAAAAAAAAAAAAGTTTATTCCGGTGAGAATTGAACCCGAACGACTTAGGTCACTAGTCGCTAACACTACCACTGCGCTACCGCCACACTCGGTGAACCACTGTCTATTTTTTTACTTGAAATCGCGCGACAATTACAAGAGAAGCCGAAACACATGTGATCTCCACAAAGGTCTGTGAACGACTGTCTCGCTTTTCCCGAAGGGTGACAAGCGTGGTAATCATTATAGCCTTTTATTTTTAAATGCGATTCGTTTTTTACGTGGGTTTCAGAAATCAAGCAAATATCGATATCTTTTTCACGCAAGAATATTTCCAATTCGTCAAGTTTTTGCAAAAGACCGCTTGCATTCCAAGTACATATTTTTAACATTCGTTTTTCATTCATATTCTAGTTGGAGTACACGTTTTCCCTGAATTACTTGCGAGCCTAACCAGCCTACCGAGAATAATTTTATTTATTTTGCTTTGTTCTTCAAGTTTCTCTAGAATAACTGAAAAAACATGAGAAACAGGGTCCTTCGAAATTTCAATATTTTTTGGTATTTCGGATGCCGCGGCCTGAGCGTAAGTCTGCACTCCTGGTGTTCGAAGGTTATTACCCGGTCGCTTTTCCAACGGTAATGTTTCTGTACCGTTTCCTTTAGGAACAGAGGTGGAAGGCTTTTCTTTCATCATTCTCTCCCTCACCATTTTGCGCTCTGAACCCGATAGTTTGAATTTGCATTCTTTCTCCTCCGCGACCTTACGCTTTGGCTTAGTTTGCGGTTTTGATTTTGCATTTTGTGGACTTCTTTTCTCGGAGTTATTCGATCTTGGTGGAGGAGATCGAGATTTAGCACGAAAAAGCCTCACCTCTAGAAATGATTTCGGTGTTACATTATTGCATTAGCACCACAGTCTAGGACTAAGTTTCTCTTAAATTATTTGAGCACAGATATTAGTTTCCTGAAAGATTTCGGGGGACGTCCATGCCGTCGTTGTATGACAGGTACGCAGATGCTATAGTACACCTGTAGACTCGCCCTCTAAAGTCCACTACCATCAAGTCACCAGTGATGACATTAGTACGTAAAGATTGTTTGCTTTTAGCTCAGTCCCCTCTCGCAACAAAAGCTGGCCCTTACAAATTAGTGCATGGGAGCAATAGAATCAGCATTTCCTGAATATGGTTAAGGACCGCTTTCGCTAAAACTTTTTAGATCAAGTCCCCATACTCGCAGGAATACTGGTCTGTGGACTTCTCGGAGGCAACGATAGCAAGTACTCCGGGTTGCATCGCTATATTGCTGAATGTGTTCAGCTTTAGGCTGAGCAGCTTAGAGTCGGTACCCTCCGGAGCAGCTTTACTGCCTCTATCTATCTTACTTAACCCCCGCTGGGACTCGCCTTAGCGTCGGTACTCTTTGGAGCAATTTTGCCTTTCTTGTCCCCATTTTTGGAATCCGTCTCAACAGCGGCATCCTATTGGGTTGACTTGGCTTTTTCTATTTCACATGTTTTTGGCTCAGGCCTTGTCACAGCGTCTTTCTCAATTAACAAATTGACATAGCAGCCATGTCAGCGAAAGGCTTATATTCGACCTTAGGTTAGTAGTAGGTATTTTTCGTTGGATAGTAGGTAGGCCACGTTGGCTAGTAGGTTCAAGGCCAATGAATTGAGATCGTGATCCTGATATGGCCAAGTTGTCAGCAATCTCATCGCCAGTGATGCAAACTAACTTAGACTCAAAGTTGAATGATCTGCTGCCTGAGAGAATGTTTATATCTTCGGAGGTTTCTTTTGATGCATTCTCTAGTTCAGAGATGGATAGCATAAACTGCATCCCATGTATCCCAATATCACAATAGGATCATTTCGGGATCATAACATCTAAAGGGTGATTTAGATGTATGTTTTTAGGCATGAGGTCAGAATGCTTACTGCTGGAGTGGATAGCAATTCTGTTTAGGATTTTCAGATGTCTTGATATATCGAAGGTCTTAAAGTTACATCAGAGATGAAGCTTTAGGGTGCTATTGATAGTTGTCGTCATTATTCTTATGTGTAGGGGTGGGAGATCTAGGAGGGCTTCTAGTTCTGCAGTTGGTCAAGTATGCATCACACCCGCAATTCGTACACAGGAAAGTCTTTGTACCTTTTGGAGGGTGGATCGGGTGTATTTTTGTTCAACTTTTTTCCTCACTCATTGGTGGCTTAATTCCCCATTTCTCACCAAAACGTCTGGAACAGGTCCAGGAGGCTTTAATCTGTGATACTTACAAGATGAGGTTTTCATGAATTTATGATCTAATGTTACCCCGAACTATTTTGAGAAGCTAATGCGAATACCATTTAGAGTTAGCGTTTAGAGGTTAATGTTTCGCCTTTTAGTGAACGGGATTGCTTTCGTTGTTACCAGCCGTTAATTTTGTTCAAAGCACTTTGCATTCGTCTGGTAATGACGAATTCTTATTTACATATCTGAGAGTTTCTGTGCAAAGACTCCAATTGGTGGATTTGGGATACCACTTTTCCGACTGAGTTGATAAAGGTAGGTTTGTTGCCGTATCCAAAGTTTCTAAGTTATTAGTCATGAGGAAATTAAGAAGGGACTTACCTCGTCTGTTAATATCTTTGTTCCGTATGATGGTATGATGCACGCTAGAGTCACAGCCCAAGATGATCTGTTTAGCCAGTTTGTCACCGAATTTGATTAGTTCAATGACGTCTTCAGGTGGGGCGGTAGGCTGGAATAGTGAGAAACATAATTTAATTTTTAACGAGAATGGCAGATCTTGAAGTGAGTTACTTGTTATCTTATATTAACTGACATGCAGACGTTGGGAGACCAAAGAAAAGAAAATCATGTGGACTGCCCGGTCATGGTTCTACGTCGTCGAATAGGCCGAATATTCACTCTGCGAAGATTATGCTGTGTATTTGGTGGGACCAGGTCGATGTCATTTATTATAAACTGTTGAAACCCAACGAAACCATCACTGAGGAATGGTATCGACATCAATTGATGCGATTGAGCCAAGCACTGCGAGAAAAACGGCCACAATACGAGCAGAGGCACGAAAAAGTGATTCTACAACATGACAACCCTCGACCTCACATTGCCAAACCCGTTAAAACCTACCTGGAAACGCTCAAATGGGAAGTCCTACCCCACCCGCCATATTCTCCAGATATTGCGCCATCCAATTATTACTTGTTCCGTTCGATGGCACATGGTCTGGCGGATCAGCAGTTCCGCCCATATGAAAACATCAAAAAATGGCTTGATTCGTGGATAGCCTCAAAAGATGAACACTTTTCCCGTAAAGGTATTCGAGCTCTGCCAGAGAGAAAAAAAGGAAAAAGTTGTAGCTAGCGATGGGCAATACTTTGAATGATTCATTTGTGACCATTTTTTCACAATAAAGTAGCATTGTCATCAAAAAAGAACTTAGAGAACTTAGTTGCGCACCTAATATACTCGTACGAGTATGAAACCAACATAAGAAGAAAAGTATTTTAATTTTATTCTTAACGTAAGGGAATTTATTAAAGGAAGAAAAAATGACTTAAACCGATTTTTCGTCTAAAAAGTCACCTTTACATTCGATTACTTTTTTTTTTACAATTCTTGGCATTCTAGCTATCAGTTTTTGAATTGTTGCCTGTGGTATATTGCTCCACCAATCCAAATTCCGATGATCGGCATTGATCCCAGACCCTTCTATCCAGTTCCTCCCACTACAGCTCTATAGGGTTTAAATCTGGTGATTGCGGCGGCCATATCATGATTTGTAAGATTTCTTCATCTCTCCCCTGTTTCAGGTAGCCTTGACAAAGTCTTGACGTGTGTTGAGGGTCGTTGTCCTGTTGAAATACGAATTAATCTTAGTCCAGAGGTCACAGTGTTTTCTTCCAATATTGTTTTGTATGCTTCCTTATTCATTTTTCCAATCACTCGAGCCAGGTCTCCCACTTCACTTGAGGAGAAACATCCCCAGACCCCAGTATTTCGGGTGCTGTTTTTCGTCTACTTCGTTTGCTTCTTGTGACTATTAGCCGAGCCTCGTGTTTTGTTGTAGCTCTAGGATGTCCTGACCGTGGTTTATTTATTCAATGGTGCGTTGAACGCAGTACCTTGATACCTTCAACTGCAAAACTACTTCCCGCTGCGATTTGCCTTCCTTAAGAAGGGTGATGATTGCAGATCGTTTCTCGATTATAGTTTCTGCTACTTTTCCCATTTTTAATGAGTTGTTTACTCAAGACGTGAAGAGTCTCAAAAAAATTCTCATGACTTCAAAGGCACTAAGGGTAAGGTCGACGACTTCTGCCCTAACTCTGTTCATAAAGGTATATTAGCATTATTTGTAATATCGATATTGTATTTATTAATCAATTATTGAAAAGACTCATCATCGCTTTTGTTTAATCTAGATGGTGTTATGAGCTTTTGCATTGCATTCCTTCTGTCATATCACAGTAGTTCACAAGTCACTGCAGTGTCAGAAAGTTCAGAGCTTTTGAGTCTCCAGCCGGGTAGGCTAGGTATATAACTGAGTTTGTCTTGCATTACTGCGAGCAGATCGTTAGTTGTGTATTCTGGAATTGGAATAGTTTTGATTGTTTGATTAACTAAGATGCATACTCTAGGTCTTCTCTCATTTGCGGAATCGTAAATTAGCTCACCTATGATGCTTTTTATCTGGTCCTTAAGTGTGTATAGGTCCTAGACGAAAGCCACATCCACGTTTTGGATGTTTTAGATCCTTCTTCTTCTTAACTACTAATACCCGTAGTGATGGTTTCTACTACTTGGCATTTTCTTTGGGCTTTATCTGCTCCAATATAGATTCCTTTCTCACGTCGAGCCTTAAATTTTGGAAGTGCTTTGGCTCTGTCCATAGTTGCGACTTTAAGTTCTTTACTCTGGAGCGGCTTAAATATTCATTTTATTCTAATCAGGACTTGCGAGGAATTAAGGAATAGTTTATATCCTTGTCTCAGGATATAATCTTTGGATTTGACATCTTTTTTTATTTTGAGATCCTGAAGACTCGCCATCCTTTAGTGGAAACGTCTTTTTTTATAATTTGCTCGTGTTAAAGGGGATATGAATACCCTTATACTAATTTTTAGAACACGTGCGTTTTGTGGAAAGTCCATATTTTGCCTTGCGATCCTGGATGGGAATACGTACTTGTTCATTATATCTTCTTCGGTAATGAAGATAACACATGATAATAACTTGCGATCTTCGTTACCCTGAGTTATTCGCTAGCTAAGTACTTCCATGGTTTAATTCTGCCCATTGCCGTCTGTTATAAACAGAACAAAACTTATTCCTTGATATAACGTCGGCCTCGATTGACTGCCAATTACTTCACCTGGACGATAGATGGCGGAAAATCAGCATCAAAAACGCACTGTAATTGGTGGGTTAAAAAACCAATGCTGATTGGCTGACGGCGTTTGTGAGTGGAGTTGGATCGAGGACGGCGTGGCGGATATACACTTTTTGGAGCTCCGAAGGCAAAATTCAATTTTTTAAATCTACATTTTTAAAATAGTAATAAAGTAATAAGTTCAAGTATAATGACGTATTTGCTTGTTTTTTTAAATTCGTTGCTGCGAGTTCCGCCCTTTCAGATTCAACACCGTCGTTATTTTTTAGTTTCCGTGTCGTGGCAGGTGATTGATATCCACTCGTCTCTTTCAGCGATGGCAGCAAATCCGAGAGTAGGACAGTTCTTATCATGTTCAGTCTATGCTTCTCCTTCTTCTACATAGCGAATAGAGAAAGATTCGTCTTGCCTCTTCAAGATCAATGCCACTTCCAATTTTGGCGGCAATTCAGAGCCTCTGATCCTCCATAATGTATTTATGCTTCTGCTGAGCCTTGTGCCTTTCGGATTTACCATTTTTTCCGTATTTGGTACCTTTGATGGCTGACCATCGTTTTTTGGAGATGAGGGCTTTTCATCTGTCTCCATCTCATCATTGGTATTGGTGAACGGAGTCTCTTCATTTGACTCCACTAACATATTATTGTTGTTGTTATGTTTGTTGCTTTTGTTTTTTTCTGTTTTGTTTTCCCACGGGTAAGGCGAGGAAGAAAATTCAGCGCCTGTGGAGCTCCCATACAAGTATAAGGCTGATTACTAAAACAGGTTTTAAGGCATTAGTAAAGTACAGTTTATTTTGAAGCTAGAGTGAAAATTTTAAGTTTGCCTCTGGTTATTACTACGCAGATCTCAGGTATAAATCTTGAAGAAAATCCGTCCAGCCGTTTAGGCTGCTGCCCGAGATACAGGCAGACAGACAGAATTGCGAGACCCACTTTTTTGAGTTCCTCTATTATAGTAATGTAAAGATTAATTAAAATCTCGAGATCGAACATTTTCACAGAAACAATACGAGTACTCTATAGGGGCCATAGAAATATTATTTCGTAAAATCCGTATAAACGTATTTCTAAATAAAATTATGAAATTGAAATATTCAAATCATATGAACATAGCAGAGGTAAACAATCTCAAGAATTTGAAGCCGATCCCGATAGAAGCATACTAAACTTGTATATCTTACATCTAGTGGGTTCACCTACCTATTTTCTAATTTAGTAACTTCTTCAAGTAGAATATGCTATCAGACACTGCTCTGGGAAATAAAATTAAAACTGCAAATTGTCTGTCTGAAATGCAAATTATCTGTAATCGGCTTATCTTAAATATAATCCATATCTTTCCCCATCCACAAAATTTTCACGCCACTCCTTTTGTTTGAGCTCTCTTTCCAATGCGGAGAATATTCAAGTATGAATATCACTGAGTTACGAAGGAGCTATTGCCTTTTGCCCTTGTGTGTGATTTTTTGTTTGTTTGGCTGACTTGTAGAGATTTACGGTACCATTAACACATTTCTTTTTTAGGATTGTCCCAAAGTGACAACAGCACCCATAGGGGCAACTTTAAATCTTCATAGGTGAAGGCACTTTTCCCAAAAATTCCCACCTTATTTTGCATAGAACTACACACTCACATAGTACGACTATATGTATGTATGTTCTGCCGTTTTATCAATCGGTTTCCTGAATAATTTTCGTCTTATTCATAACCTGAATCCGGTTTTGAGATTTCGTCGTTCGGTCCAAAAACGCCAGCACCTACCCCAGAGAATGTTTTGGAGACATCAGTATACCAAACGATTGTTTTAAGATAAATTTACGGACTACGGTTTTTGGATCTCTATCTTAAAACTGTTGCCAAAGCAGAGAATGGCAATTTTATCTCTTGGATTTATTGGTTTGAGATTTTCCATTCGCTGTAGATTAACTACGATACGAATTGCTGTTTTTTTTTTGATAAAGAGATATAGGGGGACAGGTCCTAAGATTGCTTCTATGGTTATTGTTGTACGAACAGATCCTCTGCGGCCAAAGTCATGGTCCTTTTTTTCTCACGGCCCCACCTCTCGTGAACGTCTAAGAAACATCCGGGAGTAAAACTGTCATGAGAACCTTCTCTCAATCGAAAAAAATTACCTTCGAAAAAGGCACAAAACTGTAGGTTACAAACATTCGTGAGGTGCACAGCACGAATGGCGGAAATTTCTGCCGTAGTAGTATCTATAGAATAGGCAGTTTTCGATGAGTCAACGGTTGGAGATTGAATGCTACTGCATCGTCATAAAGTAAGCGAACTGCTCGTCTCTGTATGGAGTCAATTAGGTGAAGATAATGTTTACTACCCATACATGAGATCAATAATCAAGCTGCAGATCCAGCAAATCCTTCTTTTGTACAGAGCATATGCTAGATCATGTGCTCTGTACAGAAGAAGGATCTGTTTCACTGTAGAGTTTATCTTTGCTCTATACTGATAGCTCAACTTCATGGATGCCGATGGAGGATATGTGGTCGTACCCTGTTACAACAGAGTTGACTGTAAAGCCACGGAGATAAATTGTGCACTTGGGTTGAATGGTTTGTTTGTGCATTTGAAGCTCCACAGTAAACATGTTGATGTAATTATATTCACTGGCATGTTGTTCGAGCAATATGATATTAGGGTGCTGTCATAAACAGAACTACAGATCTTGTTCTTTGTTTATTCTAGTATGCCTTGATATGGAGTAGAAACAGTTTAAGGTATAGATCCCTGAGGAGCTCCAGTATTCGCAGAAAAGATATCAGAATACACATCATCGACCACCTGTCCTGAAGACAATTCTCCGACATCCACAAAACTGTTCTGGTAGTTCAGAGGAAGATAGTTTATCTAGTAGCTCTTGATTCGCCGTGGTACTCAATGGAAGGAGTCTACAAGTCGTTAACAAAACTCATTGGATATTTCTGTCAGTTTCGCAAGCAACATCAAATAATCTGTTGACTAAAAATAAAAGAAAATTAAGCATGGCCCCTGAAGTCGACTTGTTCTAAGATATTTTTTTTAATTTTTTGTTTAAAAACTACCTTCTATGCCCGAAAACAAATGCTACCATGCAGAGGGATACGTGGATTCATAAATGAAAGCAATGTTACACATAACTTGAAGGGAATATATGTGTCGTGAATATTTTGTTTGGAAAAAATAATGTTCGACTTTTATAGGCGATTATTTCTTTTCAAAAATATATGCTTAATGACTTGAAACTATTCTACTAGTGGAATATTATACTCCGCGCTTACTTGCACAAAAATGTTTGTGCGATGGCGCGCAGAAGTTGCTTAAATTCTAAGGAGTATAAGGTGAAATAGGATTAAAGGATGTGATTCTTTCTTATCCGAAGGATAGTGAACTAGTTAAGTTCCTTTTTGGGAAACTTGAAGTACCTGGAAAAGATATTTTCTTTTTTGAAAATTAAGTAAAATCTATTTGATTGGACACCAGTCTGGTTGAGAGAGAGAAGGTTTAGAATACCACTTCAGACCCACTGAAAGTACACAAGTCATTTTGCAGGTCAAAGGAATTTCAACATATACCTAAGTAAGTAATGACAAGAAGAAAATTTCATTAATAAATTCACCGACCTTTTTCCTCTTTCAAATCCACCTCATGCTTTATTTTTATCTACACGACCAACTGAACAATCTTATCACATCATTAAGTATATTCCTTTGGCTTAGATCTAAGGCAAAAACAAAGAAGTTGCTGGGGCAACTAATTGTATCCTATCCTTAGCCATAACAGGGTTTTCTTCTGCCATGGCGACATCTTGTCATAAGTTCACCTACACAACCCTTCGAATTTCTCATGCAGACACCAGAGGGCAAGGAACTACTAAAAAATTATCCCCTTGACGCTGCTGGAGCACAAATTTAAATTGCAACAAGGAATAGTAATTTCACCGCAGTTACTTTCAAGTAGGTACTACTTACATACTCGTAGCTATGCAATATCGTAAGAAAATGTCATCAGAGAATTGTGTGGTATCAGGCTAAAAGTAGTTATTGTATCTTTATATTCAGAACTCGGTGAGAAGTTGTAGACTTGATTGTAGGTGGTCCTTGTGTGGTTATAAGGTGCAATTAGTAGCAATTATATACCTTTCCTTGGATATACGAGTATGTACAGCCCATAAGCCAAATGTAAGCTTGTTGTTGAATTTTGTTTTTATGCAGTTTCTTCCTCGGAAACATCTTATATCATATATTCATCTTGTTTTGTTTATCATAGTGCTTGATCTCATCTATCTACGAATTGCTATCAGAGACTAGTGTTCGAATACTATCGATAGTATAACACTATCCAAAACTATCGATTGTTAATACGTACTATCGACAGCTAACAATTTTTATTGTTGCTGTTACCATAGCTCCTATTTTCACAAGTTTGTATTATCCCCAATCTCCTTAAATCACCCGGCTTCCTCAAACTTTTTTTTTTCCAGAATCTGGTCAATAGAAGTGATAGTATTCTCGCCAACTGTCATGCATATGCTGTAAGCATTGAAAAAATGTTAAAAACACTTCATAAATCACATCGAAACTGAAAAAATATTTGTATGACTAGAATGAATAGGTATAGAAACAACATAGCTTCTGCCTCAATATCAACTCCAGCAAACTTCTGTTGGGTCTAAATGTGTGAACTTAAATACCTATAGTACAATCGACAGTATCGATAGCGTTTTTAAAGCTATTCTAAACTATCGATAGAGATGGTCATCGATAGTTTTCTACCATTTTCAGCCACTGGGGACTACCAACCACAACCTGAGAGTAGAGAATATCGATGGGCGGTATTAACAAATACCTGGTTGCTTACCGATTAATAACTGGCGAATTTATTTAATTTAAATTTTAAAACTATTTTGAAAACTATAAACTACACTGAGTACCAGCTCGGAATACATAAAACTGGGAGAGCAAGAGGAGGCCGCTATATGGTTACAAGACGAAAAAGATTACATTCGATTTTATGAATTATTGCAAATTTTTCAGAAGTACTGCATATTTTACCAGCCTACTTAAACGGCATCAACTGGGCACCAGACCTTATTAAAATAGCAGAATCGATACCAGCTTTGGGAAAACAACGATTGTTTTAGTAAAAGATATGAACGCAAGAATTGAAGCACAGCAATAGTTTATATGCACGGAAAATAAAGGCGTGCAGAACTTCAAATGATAAAATTTGTAATTCGAACGGTTACTACTTATTTGTTGAACAATGTTCCGATAATGACTTAACTATTTCAAACTGTAATATTGAAGACGATTTAGATAGTCATTATACCCTTATAAATTGGTTAGATAACTCTGTGATTGACTATTGCGCTATTTCTAACTAAATTTTGTGCAATAATTTCAAGCGAAACGCAGAACTTTAGCCGATCATATGGCTACAAACGTGTCAATTTGTATAGTTTCAAATAACTCAAATAACTGCTTTAAGAATATAGAATTTCCACAAAAACTTATTTGGAAAAAATGCTTACAAGCGTACCTATGAGAACAATCTTAGCCAATATTTACGAGAAATAGAGGGGGAATCCGAGCACCATTCAAAAGAACAACTAGTTGATTGTGTTTTGAAATCCAACCTATTACCATTTAGGAGAATAGAAAAACCTGTCAAACAATTATGGTTCGACAAGGATTGTGATAACCCAAGATGGTTGTTCTTCAGTTTGCTTAATAAGATAAAATAAAGGAAATATTTCCAGAAACTTACGTTGAGTCTTGAGAAAGGACTAGATTTGGTTACTTTAACCTTACGTTATATGTTTTCCCCTAAGTGGTGTTAACACTTGCTGTTCCGCATTTATGTGCAGAACGACTTAAACCCGGAGCCAAAACTTTTTATTTTGTAAATATTAAGCCAGGCTAAATGACCGAGATATTTTTAGAAGTACTCCCGATGGCTTTTCTTCTCAACACTGATAACGCAGGCCTGTGCACAAAATGTGAGTTATTGTTTCTTCTTCAGAAATCGATGGAAGAAATACCCAGCCTGATACCATCCTTACCTATCAAGCAATGCCTCATGAGGGTTCCCATTATAGAGCGTAGGCATTTCCTATTTATGTTCAAAGGTCACACCAGGGCCCTGTAACACAACGTGACAAGTCCTTATAGAACAAGTAAAATCTGGCTACTCAAAAAAAATTCTGTAACACAAATCAGACTTGTCGTTAATACTGTGACAAGTGTCACAATGAAATATGACAAGTGGGTAATTGTTTAATTTCCCTCGTTCTGTAACAGAACGGGACAAGTGTCAAGAAATACTAGTCAAACTACTACTGCTTTTGGACAGTCGTTTTGAATATTGTCGTAAAGTGATTAGTGTGCTTTATCTAAGTTAAATTTTAGTGAAAATATAAAAACTTAACAAAAAAAATTAACAAGAAATGTACTTTTTTGATTCCGATTTTGACAGTGATGACGAAAGTGATTATAATGAATCTCGGCACAGATTAAAAGTCTATAAGCAAAGAATTAATTTTGAAATTGATGATCATTTGTTTATTGAAAAGTTTCACATATCAAAATTAACGGCACAATATCTTACTGAAAGGCTTAGTGGTAAACTACATTGGTTTGGTTCTTGTGCACAATACCATACCATAGGTGACATTCACGGTGTTAGCAAAATGACGGTTTGTCGTTGCGTTAGAGATATTACTCAGGCAGTAATTGAAGTAGAATTCAGCAAACAAGTATGTTGGCCCGAAAATGTACAAAGTGTTATACAGGGATTCTATGAAAAAGGTTTGATGCCGGAAGTTTGTGGCGCAGTTGATGGCATATTAATTAATATAGATGCACCTCCTTCTAATGAAGTAGCGTTTGTTGATCGTCATGGCACACACTCATTGAATTCTATGGTAGTTTACGGGTCGGACCTACAGTTTTACTACTTAAGTGCAAACTGGCCAGGCAGTGTTCATGATGCGAGAGTGCTGCGAAATAGCACTTTATACCACAGAATGGAAGCAGGATGGAGGCCTTTTGACAATGCTGTTATTCTTGTGGATAGACATAGCTAATGCAGCCATAAGTGGCAGGTGCAGATGAAATATCAGTCATTCGATACAACAGGGCTCACAAACGCACACGACGTTTCATAGAATGCTCATTTGGAGTACTTAAGGAAAAATTTCTCTGTTTAAATCACATATGGGTCAATCCTGTATATGCTGAAACATATTCAAATGCTGCATAATATTGTATAATCTCTCTCGTCACAACAATGATAACATTCATATAAATGATACAGGTGCCGAACAAATTGAAGAAAATGAGGATATACCAAATGTAAACTTATTTTCAACGCCTACCAGAGAAGATAAGATGAGGCAGCAGCAAATTGTTAACTTTTTTAACCAAGAACAGTTTTAAAAACATTTTAAAATCATAAATTCAATTTATTTAAAATAAAACTTAAAAGTAAAATAATGTATTATGTACCACATCTTAAAATTCATTTCATTCCAAAACCCTTTCATTTTCGCTGTCAACAAATTCAGAGCTCTTTTCATTATGAATGCTTATGCTCTCTTCTAAACTTTTAGTAAAAGTTGATGGAGGATAGCCAAGCTTTTTCTCCAAAAGAACAATTTCCAATTTTCCTTTATAATTGGGAAACTCAAGATTTTCAATCACCAGTTTCTTTTTTTAAAAATGAAATGAGATTCTCCTTCGTTTGTTGTTTTCTTTCTGCTAAAATTATAATGTTTGGTATTACTTAAAAAAAATGCACAAAAATGTACTAACCTCTCTCTTTCTTGCATGATTGAAGAGCATTTTTTTTAGTAACAATATTTCCCGTAACAATAGTGGGAGTACCCCCTGAATCTACAAAGTAGGAAATTTTAGCTATACAATAATATACAAACATTATGCATTAATACAAACCATTAGTAAAAGCCAAAGACTCTGGTACACCTACCCACCCCCTTCGGGTAGGGGTTAGAATATACCCGAGGTAGGCATGCCTGTCGTAAGAGGCGACTAAAATCCACCCTCCGTATACCGAGTATGGCGTATACAAAAACATGCAATGAACAAAACGAAAGATATTAATACCCCAGGCAGTCCAGGTACACTTGAAAATCCACCCTCTTCGGAGGTCGGCTCTACGGATTCTGGGGAGAGCCATTTATTGCGTTCATCTGACCCTTTTAAAAAAGGTACTAGGGTAGTTAGATCTCCAACATCAAGATCTACCATGAAAACGTGCGGAACTAGAAGTCCGGCGACATCGATAGTGTCGGCGCACGAACAACGGACTTCAGCGAAAATTCAAAGCCTAACGGACGAAAATATGGAACTCCGGACCAGGTTAAGTAAAATGGAACTTCTCTGCGAAGAACTAAGTAAGGAATTAAATGTACTTAAAGCAGAAAATAAAGCATTTAATGATACATCGAAACCTCGTAATGAGTCTGCTGCGAGTTCAATCGTCCCCGATAACACGGATTATAAAACGGATGATGAAGAACTAAGTCGGGAAACCAATTGGATTCTAAAAAAACGGCCAGTCAAAAAACGAAAAGCTGGCTCTTCGCCCGAAATGTTAACGAGGCAAGAAAACACGCAAAATAAACGAGAAGGTAAAGAACAGCCTGACAAAATAAACACGCGTGCCGAAGAAAATCCACGAAATAAGGTACGACCACCGCCACCAATATACGTGATCGGAATTGCAGACTATAATAAACTGCATTCTTTTCTCAAACCTTTGTTGCTATCCGATTTTGAAGTAACATCGCTCAACAACAACAAATGGAAAGTAAACGTAAAGGACTCAGACAGTTACCGCTCAGTATCTAATAAACTGAATACTGAAAAAATCCAGTGGTATACGTATGAAAATAAATCTGAAAGACCGATACGAGTCGTAGCTAGAGGACTTCATGCCTCATGCCGAAAGGAAGACGTTGTTCACGATTTGAAGAACAAAAACTTTAAAATCGTCGATGCGGTAAACTTAATTAAACGGGAAAAGCAAAAATTGGAAGGCGAGGAAACGATGGTTAAGCGCGAGCTTCCTCTTTTTATGCTAACCTTTGATAAGGCTGAGAGTTTAGAAAAGATATACGAAATAAGAACAATTCTGAATGTCGTAGTCAAAATCGAACCCATGCGCAAGAATACAAGGTTGATACCTCAGTGCAAACGATGCCAAGGATTCAACCATACGCAAACATATTGCCGAAAAGAACCGCGATGTGTCAAATGCGCCGGTAAACATCTTAGTCAAGAGTGTGGTGTAAACAAAAAAACCCCTGCAACGTGTATTAACTGCAATGGTAAGCATCCGGCTAATTACAGAGGCTGTGAAGTAGCCAAAGAATTACAAAAAAGAAGAGATCGACTTATGAAGCCGCAAAACCAACCCTCAAAACCGGTAAATAAGGAAAAGTCGAAAACTGCTGCAAGAAAGGTGACTAGAGACAACCGAGCCGACCCTGGCGCGCTTTCGTACGCTCAAGCTGCGACATCAAACACCGATCAAATTCCACACCGGGTTAAGGTAAAAGCGCCTAAAGAAAAGCCATCAGATTCTGACATGCAGACGAGTGCTCAAGCATCAACATCAACAAAAACGAACACTGATAATTCGGAAAACCCCGTATCTCACGTCTTTTCCATTATCCTTGCGAGGCTTGAGGAGCAAACAAAAACAAACATGCTAATTGTCGAAAGGTTGGAGAAGCTTGAATATAAGCTTAACAATAGGAGCATTTCAAAACGAACATGACGAAACTTCTTAAAATTGTTGCATGGGACGCCAACGGTCTCATACAAAGACTAGAAGAGCTAGAAATATTTCTACGGGAAAAGGACATTGACATATGTTTGATCTGTGAAACTCACCTGACGAAACTATCGCGTGTAAACATTACTGGATACAGTACCTATCACGCTTATCACCCGTCGGAAAGAGCCAGAGGCGGATCGTCTTTAATCATAAAAGATTGCATCGAACACTCTGAAGAGATTATGATAGAGCTTGAAACAATCCAAGTGAGCACTGTACGCGTGAAAAATGGGCATTACTCTTTCAATGTCTCGTCTATTTATTGTCCACTGCGTTGCAGGCTTGAAAAAAATGATTTTACAAATATTTTCAACTCTCTTGGACCGAATTTTATTATTGGCGGTGATTTTAATGCAAAACACACCTTCTGGGGTTCAAAATGTGTCTCACAAAAAGGCAGAGCACTTTACAACGCCTGCATGCAACACAGATGCGACTTTCACTCGACTGGTAAACCAACATATTGGCCGACTGATAACAACAAAATACCCGATCTGATCGATTTCTTTGTTGTAAAAGGAATACCAGACAAATGTATTAAAATTGATGAAAGTTTTGATCTCTCTTCCGATCATTCCCCTATCATTCTAACGATGAGCGAACGCTTAATTAAAAAAGATGTACCTGCTAGACTAACTAGCAGAAAAACTGATTGGGAAGGCTTTAAAAAAGACGTTGAAGAACATATCGAACTGAGAGTATCCCTTAGGACGTCTTCTGAACTCGAAATCGAAGTTGATCGTTTTGTTGAAGTTCTGCAGCGTGCCGCGTGGAAAAATACTCCCTATCAAAGGAAAACGCCGATCAATCATGCCCAAAAATATCCACCGGAAATAAAAGAAATGGTAAGGGAGAAGAGAAAAGCGCGTAAAAAATGGCAACAAACTCGTGCTCCGCAACATAAATCGCATTTGAATCGCTTGTGTAACTTGCTAAAAAAGGCCATTATTGATTTTAAAAACCGGACAATACAAACCAGCATTGAAAGCTTAACAGCGGACAAAGATTCCAATTATTCGCTCTGGAAAGCTATAAAAGGCATTAAAAAACCGAAAATACAAGCGGCCCCAATCAAGAAAAATGACAACCAATGGGCTAAGAATGATAAAGACAAAGCAGAGGTCTTTGCCGCCCATTTAGAAGAAACATTTAAACCATTTGATGGGCAAGCGCTTGCTGAAAATGATAATGCGTCGGATATAGCATTTCACAATTACACAGTAAGAAATGCAAGGCTGACCGAACTTCAACAAGAAATAAAGAAACTGAAACCGAATAAAGCTCCTGGATACGACCTAATCACAGCAGAGCTTCTTAAATCGTTACCTAGAAAAGCGTTAGTTAAGTTCCTTTACATTATAAACGCAGCGATAAGATTAGAATATGTTCCAACTCAATGGAAAGTCGCGGAAGTAATAATGATTCTGAAGCCTGGAAAACCACCGAATGATAAAAAATCGTATAGACCTATTTCGCTGCTGCCGATTATGTCTAAAGTTTTCGAAAGAATAGTACTTAAGCGATTACAGCCGGTTATAGAAGAAGGATCTCTTATTCCCAATCACCAGTTTGGGTTTAGAACCAAGCACTCAACAATAGACCAAGTGCATAGAATAACTGATTTAATTGAAAAAGCTTACGAAGAAAAAAAGATTTGCTCGAGCATATTCCTTGATGTTTCTCAAGCTTTTGACAAGGTCTGGCATGAAGGCTTGAAATATAAATTACGACAGTTCTGCCGGAACACTTATATAATATTCTAGAAAAATACTTGACGAATCGACTTTTCCGAGTCAAACACGGAAACGAATATTCGGAATTTAAAGAAATAAGGGCTGGGGTGCCGCAGGGAAGTGTCCTTGGACCGCTTTTGTACCTATTATATACTCGCGATATACCGCAAGAAGAAGGCACCGTATTAGCTACATTTGCCGACGACACTGCCATCCTGGCAACGGGTAAAACGATCGAAGAATCGACTGAAAAATTGCAAGAAGCATTGAATAAAGTAAATGAATGGACAAAGATTTGGCGACTAGCTTTAAACGAAAACAAATCTGTTCATGTTAATTTTACTTATAAGAAAATAAATAATATGCCCATCTTTTCAAACTCGGTTCAAATTCCGTTTGCAAACGAGGCTAAGTATCTTGGAATGACACTTGATGCTAAGCTGAAGTGGAAATTGCACGTGAAGAAAAAACGTAAAGAACTCGAAACCAAATACAGAGAAATGTACTGGTTACTTGGAAAACATTCCAAGCTTAATGTAGAGAACAAACTGCTTTTATACAAGCAAGTGCTAAAGCCGATATGGACATATGGAATACAACTTTGGGGTTGTACCAAAATAAGTAATGTCAATATTTTACAAACTTTTGAAAATAAAGTGCTAAGATCAATAGTTAATGCACCGTGGTTTATTAGAAATAGCGATATCCATAGAGATTTAGGAATTGCGACAGTCGAATATGAAATCAAAAACTTCGCGCGTAAGCATAAAGACAGATTACAAGGACACGTTAACAATGAAGTCCTTCGAATTCTAGATGAGAGGAATCTACTGCGCCGTCTACAAAGGACTAAACCTTTCGACTTAACGCGATAGCAAGAAACCGCGCCTATTTTGCGGAACAAGCAGGAACTTTCAATGGAAAGGGACCTGCCAAACGATCTCAATACGTGAAAGAAAAACTGCTGGATAAGTCAAAACTTAGTTGTAGTATGTAATCAAAGAAATTTATCACGAAGGGAGGTTTTTTTAGTGAGTAAAAATCTCACACTACTATGAGCACGCGCTATCGATCCTCATAGTGTCTTCATGAAGATTTTTTACCTACCCTCGGGAAAAAAAAAAAAAAAAAAAAAAAAAAAAAACCTAGTCCAACAACCGCTTCGGATTTGCGTCCAACGATGTCGAGCACAATGTTATCGCAAGCAGTTAATATGCAGCGTCTCCCACCCGCAGAATCGGTTTTTTCGAGTTGTTTACTTTTGCCTAGAAAATTGTTTTGTGTACCACTTTAAAATCAAAAATAACAGAAATATTAATAATATATGTACTTACAATTGTTTTTTTTTTGCCAAAAAAACGTCTCTTACATACTCCCAATTCTTGTTTTGGGGAATAGCATTTAGACTTATAGCCAAACAGAATACTTCCTTCCATTTGCAACATTTATCTTCTTTTGTTAAGACTTCGCTAAATTCACCTAAAAGAATATCTTTTTCTTCTCTAATTTTTGTTAGAATAGCAATCTTTTTGTCTTCATAAATTGTTGCCATCTTACTCATTGATCACTTGTCAAACAATGTGGACAAGTCAAGGGAAATTTATTATTCTGACAAGTGAAACAGTTTGCATTGTGTTACAGAATACACTTGTCCTTGTCTGACAAGTATAGTTTAATAAGTGAGTAAAGACTTGTCGACTTGTCACGTTGTGTTACAGGGCCCAAATCTGCTTCGACGAACGGCAAGTACTGATATTATTCCTACTGTTTGCCATTTTTCTAGCTTCAATACGAAGGCGTAACTTTACAGATTCTATAGGAGCAGGCGCTTCCTCCCCATTTAGAGAGAAGTTCCTACCTGCATCTACCTTTGCAGTTGCCCGGGACGTCCTGTGTCTTAGAACCCAGCGCAGGGAAACACATCTGCCAACGATCTCATTCAAAGACCAGCGGAATTGCTTTGCCAACTTGGATCGCACTGTCGGTGATTCAAAGGTTTTTATAGCTGACTGACTATCTATTTATAGTACAAATGAGCTACCGTCTACCGCGTTAATTGAAAGCCAAGCCGCAGCTTTCCGGTACCATACGGTGTTTTAGTATTAAGATGTTTTAGATCCGTCTGTGTATATCTCTATCGCAGAATCGTTCAAAACTCGCCCAGATTTCCAAACTCTTCTGCTAGGAATTCAAGTCGTAAACTTGACATTAAAGTCTATTTGAGGGACAATATGGTCTGTCTTACTAAGAATACCTTTTTGCCGTTCAGAATCGCCAACAGTGACGATTTCCGAAGCCTCAATGCTGTTTTCGCTGCCTCCCATATATATCAACAGAAAGCAGATTAAGTATTGTCTCCCGCGCAGCAGTGGGAGTTGTTTTTAAAGTAGATAACATCGAGTTAACCTCTAAACTTTCCCTAGAGATCAGGGTTACTTTTCTTGTCCGATGCTGTGGGCTCATATTTCTTAGCGTTTAATAATCCAAACACTTTGCTTATTTCGTCACACGTTACAAAGTTTCATTGATTTGTTTTATTGACCAATAAATTTAACAATATACGAGTATGTACATGTTTATTACTGATAGATTTACACAGAGATGATATTTAACTATCTTACTGCTTAAAAATAATATACCAAATATGAACAGATAAATTAATAAAAAAGGAAATATTTGAGTAAGAAAGGTCACTAAAACCTCCTATTTAATGTTTTTTTGGTTTGGGGTTTATAATTTATGACTAGAGGGGTATTAATATGCTAATCGATTAGTAGCCTACTTACTCGTACTAGTATGTTATCTGACATTCAACATGCAATGTCATATTTTTTGGTTTTAATTTCGATATTAGCCACGATGAAGTTGAAGAATATCAGTTGTGTGAAATACAAGCCAAATCCGTAAACATAAAAACAAGCAGCGGCATATTGTTCTCCTAGCTATAGGCTGAAACAAAACGATTTTAAGATCCTCTTTCGTAAATTTGGGAATAAATTCATAATAGGCGGAGATTTCAACGCAAAGAACAAATTCTGGGGATCAAGATTAACAAATACAAGAGGAAGAGAACTCCTTGAATCTATAAAAGTAAGCAATGCTAATCTCCACAGATAGGAATAAAATCCCGGACGTTGTCGACTTCTTTGTAAATAAGAATATCTCCTCAACTACTACCCAAGTGCAGGAAGGGATCTTGACTCAGATCACTTATCTGTGCTGCTTACACATGGTAATAAAATCATAATGAAGGAACACAACCCATGTCTAGTGAACAAGCTAACTGACTGGATATATTTCAGATATTTGCTGGAGGAATGCATCGAACTAAGTACAACAATCGATACAATAGAGCAACTAGAAAGTGAAGTACATACTTTCATCCTAAATATACAAAAGGATGCTTGAGCTGCAACGCCTGAATCAAATAGCAAAGAAAAAAGAAACGTATATCCCAAGGAAATGTGCGACATAATATCTGAAAAAAGGAGAGCTCGTAAACGTTGGCAACTGTCGAGAGCGCCAAGTGATAAAAATAGACTTAATAGTTTAAACAATACGCTCAGAAAAAATATCACACAATTGAAAAATGCGTCGGTGGAAAGATACCTTACAAATCTGACAAACGATGCTAGTACAGAATACTCACTATGGAAGGCTACAAAAAAAATGAAAAGACCAACGGCATGCATTCCGCCCGTTAAAAACAGCAGTGGAAACTGGGCAAAAATAAACAAACAAAAGGCCGATTTATTTGCTGAACATTTTGAAAGCGTCTTTGAAGATAATGATTATCTCCAACAAACGGAAGAAATGTGCGAAGATGAGAGGTTAATCCAGCAGTAATCTCAAAGGAAATAGCCACAGAAATAAAAGAGAAAATGAACCCGGAAAAAAGCCCCGGGATTTGATCTAATCACGGGTGAAATTCTGAAAAAAACTGCCTAGAAAAGGTATGAAAAAAATAGCACAGATAATAAATGCAGCGTTCAGACTAAGGTATGTTCCACGCATGTGGAAGGTCGCGGAAGTTATTATGGTACCAAAGCCGGGAAAATTACCCAGTGAAGTTACCACATATCGTCCGATTTCATTGCTGCCAATACTGTCAAAACTCTTCAAAAAAATTCTTCTGAAACAACTCCATCCGATTATAGAAGAAAAGGCATTGATACCAAACCATCAATTTGGATTCAGAAATAGGTACTCCACTATAGACCAGGTCCACAGAATAACTGACAAAACAGAAAAAGCCTTAGAAGAAAAACAAATATGCTCTACCATCTTCCTTGATGTAACACAGGCCTTTGATAAAGTCTGGCACAAGGGATTGGTCCATAAACTAAAAAAAATATCTTCCAAAACAATACTCAGAAATACTAGAGTCATATATAAGCAGCGATTATATAGAATTAAACAAGAAAATGAGTACTCCGCATTAAAATGTATAATATCTTTAGTACCGCAAGATAATGTGTTAGGGCCTGTGCTGTTCCTCCTATACACGAACGACCTACCATAAAATGACGAAACTACTGTTGCCACATTTGCAGACGATACTGCTGTACTTGCTGTCGGAAAAACCATGCAGGAAGTTACCGAAAAACTACAAAGGACAGTAAATGAAATATCTGAATGGACCAAAAAATGGCAATGAACTGAAGTCAATCCATGTTAACTTCACTAATAAAAACGTACAAAACATACATGTGTACATAAATAACAAAGTAGGTCTGCATTCGAACTCAGCTAAGTACTTAGGCATGACTTTAGACGAAGTTGCGCACATTCGATATAAAAAAATGTATTGGCTAATTGGGAGGTATTCATGTCTCTCAATATATAATAAACTGCTTCTCTATAAGCAAGTTTTAAAACCAATATGGACATATGGCCTTCAGCTTTGGGGGTGCACAAGTAAGACTAACCTACAAAGCTTTCAAAATAAAGTACTACGCAATATTGTTAATGCGCCATGGTACATACGTAACGCTGATCTACATAGGGATCTAAAAATTGAAATGGTAGAGGACGAGGTCAGGAAGGTCGCAAGAAGACATGAAGGTAGGCTTCGCAACCATTCGAATTTAGAAGTAGTCGCACTACTTAATAATAACAATCTAGTTAGAAGATTACGAAGAATAAAACCATTCGAACTAGTTAACTAGGAGAAAAAATAAAAAGAAATATATAAGTCACCCGAACAAAGTGATAACGAGTTAAAAAACAAAAGGTAACAGACCAAAGTTAGTTCCTTACAACATAAATTTACAAGTATTAGACAAAAAAATTGCTGATTAGTTTAACGACTAGGTGCGATTATTGGAAGGATGGTAACACCATGCTTTTTCCGGGTGTTTTTAGTGGGTGGGTCAAGTCCCACACTATCGCAAAGCCCGCATGCGATGTCTTTCAACGATTTTCACCCAGCTACATGAAAAAAAAATAAAAATTCGATATTCTTTCAGAAACAGTATCGATCTTGGTGGTGAAGTTCATTCGTGGAAGTTGCAGGATCATTTTAAGGAGCTTATTTTGGCAGATTTGTAATTTTTTAATGTGTGAATTGGCGCAATCTTGTGTGGGGCACAAGATGGCCGTACGAGTATAATATTATTGATTGAAAAATTGCTTTAAAAATTATTAATTTATTGTCGTTGCTTAGATGTGATTTTCTGTTAATGAGGGGATACATGATTTTAATTGTTTTATTAACTTTGTTAACTATATTTTGCACATGACTGTTGAAGGTTAGCCTTTTGTCCAAATGTATTCCTAGGTACTTAACAGTAGTTTCCCAGTTCATCTCGAGATCGTATTTTTAATTTGCTGCTTGGTAAGAAACAGGGATTTCTTTTCCTGGTAAAAAAGATAGCCTGTGTCTTCGAAGCATTTATTTTTATTTTCCACCTAGTAAAGTAATTATTTAGAGTATTTAATGCTGATTGTAGATTGTTTTCAATATTAAAACCAAGAACATCAGATAAGAAAATTGCCGTATAGTCAGCAAATAGTACTGACTAACAGTTTAGTAGGATGGGAAAGTCAGAGGTAAAAATATTATACAAAATTAGGCGCAACACAGATCCTTGTGGTACACCTGCGGGGACATTATGTTTTTCAGAGAAATCTCCAAAAATAGATACCAAGAAAAATCTGTTGGTCAAAAAGCTTTAAATGATTTTAATAAGATACTTAGGAAAACCAAATTGTATCATTGTGTATATGAGGCCATTGCGCGAGATACTATCGAATGCCTTCTTTATGTCTAATAGGACTAGGCCCGTTGACTTATTTGCATCAAAATAGCAATTAACATGCTTAGTGATTCGGTTAACTTGTTGCATAGTGCTATGATATTCTTTGAAGCCAAATTGTTGAGACGGAAATACTCGTATATTGGAACTCCTGACGTGAGACATAATCCTGTTTTTGATTAACCGCTCAAAAACTTTTCCTGTGCTGCTTAAGAGACTAATTGGCCTTTAGCTTGTGGGATCATTTGGAGGTTTGCCGGGCTTAAAGATTGGGATTACTTTGGCTACTTTCCATACATTCGGAAAGTATTGCAATTTGATATAGCTGTTGAAAATAAATCGGAGGTATTCAGTGTCTATTTTAGGTAAATTTTTAAGAAACAGGTTCCTCATCCCATCGAGTCTTGCTAACTTTCGGACACTTAAATTAGAGATGGTATCTACCATATCGTCTGAAGTTATTAAGATATCAGGTAAATCTATCGTTGCTGAATTGAAACTAACACTACAACTATTAGCCATGTTATTATCGGTAAACGCATTTACCAGTGCATTTGCTTTCTCAGCATTTGTTATACAGGTGGTTTGTGCATTTCGAAATGCCGGCATGAACATTTGATATCTCAGCTATCTTCCAAGCGAATAATTGGAGTCCTGTATCATTGCCAATGCCTTCTCAACAAATTCCGCATTTTAATTGTGTTTAAATTTTTTCGTGGGAGTTTAGTTTTGCACTCGGATAGAAACTTTTTGGAAACCGATGCGTCGATGCAGTCTTTAATGATATTAGCAAAATTATTTAAAGCGTCATCGATTTCTTCGGAGCGAAATATATTGCAAATATTCATATCACATATTCTCAGTCGTCTTTTGATTACATTTTGAAAACGTGACCAGTTGCCTTTGCTAAAATCGTAAAAAGGCCTTGAATTACTGATAGGTGATCTTAGCATACTGCATCCCACTAGTAAATGATCTGAGCTGAGGTTATTGTACACCGTTGGTTGGGGAAAGAGAGAAGAGGTATTTGTTAAAAACAAGTCGAGAGTTGACGGACTTTTTCTACTATCCGAAGGTACATATATAGGTAGCGGTGCTTGGAAACATTATTTCAAAATTGTGATTACAATTTAGATTTTCAAGGACGTTCCCCCAGGCATTCGCCCTTGCGCAACCCCAGTTCCTATGTCTACAATTTAAGTCGCCACCAATTAGGTACAGATCATTCAGATTTATAAACTTTAAGAAATCGCCTTTCAAGTGGCCTCTTTTCTCGGATGATGCCGACCCACCTGGAAAATATACTCAAAATATTTTAAGTTTTCTGCCATTACTAAATGGGACCTCTATACCAATGTTTTCAATACATTTAGTATCAACGATTCTCAATAAAGAATGTAACACTACCACCTCATCCATGAACCCTATCCAGTCGACAGCATTTGTATTCGCGGTTAGATAGAGTGAACTTATTCTTAGTCTTACTTTTAAGCAACGTTTCACTGACATGAAATTCGGTCTCTCCGGTTTGCTTACGGATTGAGAGTAAGACTTGGTGTTTGGAATCCTAGTGGTGATCTTACCATATGACAATTTTTGTTTTATTTCGATAAACCCTTGACGGCTAGCGCAAGCACTCTCAGCAGACTTGTGGTTGCCTCTGCAGTTTGCACACTTAGATGTCTCCATAGTGCACTCAGTAGTTTTGTGGCTGCCGGAGCAGCTGCCGCAGAAAGTTTTCATGTTGCAATTTTTAGCACCATGGCCAAACATTTGACAGTTGTGGTACTGTAAAATATTATTTTTACGCCGACGCTGGTAGTCCCATTTCACTTGAGTACTATTAATTGCCCTAATGTTCTGTCTTAAATCACTCAAACGCACTGATCCGGGTTCCAAGTAAATTATGTAAAATGTGTCAACATAATGTTGATAATTCTTGGTGACCATTTTAGCCCTAATTTTATTAACTCACTTTTCAGTTCAGTTGTTGGGATAACATCCAGACCAAACAACACTAGTTTGAGTGACCTTTCAAAGGACAAGTCATATGAATAAAATTGACAGTTTGTGGATTTTAATATACTGCACGTTTTTTGATGTGAATCAATGCTTTCACATTGGATTTTTATACCAATTGAAATTTTTTTTGATAGAATAGTCTTGAATGTTATTCTCACTCATCATTTTATGGACTAGTTTTTTGTAACAATTTGATGGGCGGCACAAGATCTTTTTTAGCACTTTTTGGTGAAATTATTGAGTCACTGATAGATGAATTGTCGTCAGAGGCACATTGCATTGGACAAAGTACACTCCAGTAATTCTTCCTGGAGTCATTTACATAATCACTTTTCGTTGCCATGGTTGAACAGATTGCTTTTCGCGATTTGGAACTTAAAGACAAACTGTCTTCGTTGGACCGAGAGCGATCTCTTTTCGGAATTTCGTTTACTTCCAGTACTTTTTTTTATAATTTGCGCGCGCCAAAGAGGATAAGATTACTCTTATACTATTACAGGACACGGGCGTTTGTGAAGGAGAGAGAGAGAAACAAAGATTTAGTGTAGTGGTTTGAAACTTAGATGGTATTAAGTTTCTGTAAACTCCGAGGGTAGCGTCCAGATAACTGGGGAGCTTGTTTGTTTTGCTTTTTTTGGCGTTGATCATGATTCACAGTATTTTTTTCCATCCTCCTGATGTCATCATCACGATCAAGTTGCATTTTCAGCCATATGACCGCGCTACTGCCAGTGCTATGCCTACGCAGTAGAGTTGACTTAGCTTTCGCAATTGAACGACTTTTTTATTTATTTCAGACGAAATAAATAGATGATTGTTGACATCAGGATTTGAACCGTGAACCAAGAGCGTGACGAGCGTTGATGTTACTACCACACCACGGCCATCCTTTTATAGGTAGGGAGGGAGAGAAAACATGTCATACGTGGATGACTAACCATTCGGTACTGCACGTTATAAAGTATTTTAAGGAAACTCTCAATTAACACTAACAAAAACAACGATCCAAAATATTCAGGAGATATTAGATAAGGTAGGACAAGCCAAGTTTTTCTCAGGTTTGGATTTAAACTCTGACCTACATCATATTCCTCTTAGCGAAGATAGTATCAAGAAAACACCTTTCTCAACCCACCGTGGTCAATTCGAATTAACTCGAATGCCATTTAGCCTAAAAAACGCGCCGTCATATTCTTAACCTATGATGAATAATATTTTGAATAAACTACAAGGTTTTATTTAGTTGTCGTTTTTGCCGAAACCTTAATAAAAAATAAAAAAAAATGTTTTCGAAAGGTTAAGAAATGCAAATTTAAAAATCCAAATGGATAAGTCAGAGTTCCTGAGGAAGAAGGTAAATTATTTAAGGTACACTATTACAAGCGATGGATTATTACAAAAACAGAATAAGCAAACTTCGAACTCCAACTAACCAAAAGGGCATAAAATCATTCTTGGAAATGATTGATTACTATAAATCAAGGATTTTAGTACTTAATATAGTTTCGCCATTGCACAAATTATTGAAAAATATGCAGTATGGAATGAAACGAAAATAGAATATAACACATTCGAAAAATTAAAAAAATTCGCTATGCTTCAGTATCCTGATTAAAATAGAACTTTCACTGTTATGACAGATGCTTGTAAATGTAGAATTGGTGCTGTTCTATTTCAATAACAAAATGATAAAATCATGTTTATACATTTCATCAGTAGACCATTAAACCCAGCGAAATGTAACTATAGTACAACTAAGAAAGAATACTTAGCAATTGTTCAAGTGAGACAACACTTCAGATCCTACCTATATTGGAAAAGATTCATCATAAAAAGCGATCGCAGACCATTGACTTGGTTGATTAACTTAAAAGATCCCTAATCTCGCCTTGGTCGTTGGCGGCTAAAGCTTGAACAGTATGAATACGAAATAAAATATAAAATATAAATAATGTCGTTACCGATGAATCAAGTAAGAACGCTATTTACCCAGTATTAACGAGAAACGATGCGGAAACTTAAAAAACTTATATCAGAAATGTTTGGAAGCGATTTCTCGGATGAAGAAACGAATGATACAACTTTAAGGAAGATTATGCGGAACTCACACGAAGTCCATTGTAGTACCAAGCAGAACGCCTTTTGGTGTAGTTGTTGGAGAAAGTTGGATTTTATTCGTTTCTCTTTTATGCTGGAGTGACTGTGGTTGCTGTTCCCTGTCCGGGCTTGAACCTGCACAGTTCGGGTCACAAGCGAACACCCTACTTACTACACCGTGGCCACCTTTTATTAGAGAAGATCGAAGATTAAATAAGGAAACTTTCAATGAACTCGATGTACCAAACTACTACATAGAATTTCTGGAATACCACTTTAACGACAAATACGATGGTCTAATAGAAAACAACATCTTGTGTAAATTAAACTTTATTACTGATTATAAGAATCGTTTCTTTAAAAACAGACAATGTTTCTGAGCCCTGATGCAGAATATTATTTTTACCAGTCTCATAAGGAATTTAGAGCTTCTGAACGATAAGGAGCAAACAAATTTAAAAATGGTAATCCTTCGGAACAAGAGTGTTTTCTACTAGAATATTATTACACAGAATAATGTTCCAGTTTACTCAAAACTTTACCGGTATAATGAAATTCACCGCGAAGAAGTAAACAAGCGACAAACATGAAATGTTTAGACAAGGCACCATAAGAGAATCGAAAAGTCCTTACTTGTTTCGTTCTCAAAAAAATCGACAATTCAAATATTCAATCACGGACTTATCAATACAATAGTTTAATTTAATTTCCCAGCTATATATGGTAAAAAAAACATACTAAAAAGACCCACAAGCTTAACCACTCACAATAATTTCTAAATCAAAGTGTGGAAGCTTTATTCTCCTCACCAAGGCTTACTAGATCATTGACTCGAGAGACCGAATATCATATCAAAGCTTACCACACGTTTACATCTGCACATCTCCACCATCGATAGCGACATGCAGCCTACAACCTACAGATTACCAACCATCTATGGATACATACTAGTGTTCAGTTGCTCTTTGTCATGGATTCCATTATACCAATTCCTTGTCGTTTTTCCGAACTAAGGTGTGTAACCGAGGAACAACGAGGATGACGGTGGCGTTGGTGATTTGTATTTGTGTGCATCTAATCACCCATTACGGCCATGAATAAAATGAAACTATACTGTAATGTTGTCACAGAGGTTGCCGTTCTTGTAAATCGCTGTTGTTCTTCAGCGATTCTAGGTGGGACTAGTTAACTGTGCTACGAGTAGGTGCGGTCGAAACAGAAATTTACTCCTAATTAATGCAACTACTCCTTCCCGGTTTGGTTTAAAGCTTGGGGATGTAGGAGATGTAATCAAATTCAGGAAATTATTACGTCGCTTATTTGAAGTGATATTGTAAGAACTTTAAGGTACGAGTAAAGCATTTGATTTGATTATGAGCATAATTCCTTTAAAGCTAGGAGTCTGCTCTTTAAATACATAGTGTAAGCTGAACAGAAGAGAGAAAAATTAATAAACCGAATATTGCTATCTTAACCTCACTTTATGTGGCAGAGTTACGCCAATCTGTGATATTCCTCGAATATGTAAATTTAATCAATGAGTGCAATATTAACTTTAAGTTTCATGTTATAAGCTTAAAAGATATAATCACTGCAATAAAAGACATAAACAAAAGAAATGACTATAACTTCCTAAATGTTAAAATGTTGTTCTCTTGCTTATCATAAATGTATCGTTGACCATAGGAATTTTTCCTGAATCCTGGAAGGAATCTTTAATTGTCCAAATCAAAAAAGTGAGTGACGCAAATACATACCAAGAGTATCGCCCAATAAACCTGATGCCGGTTTATGAAAAAATAGTTCAAACCCAACACAAACAAACAACAGCAGCTCATTAATCGGGTTTTAGAGCAAAGCACTCTTGTGAAACATGTATAAACTATGTGATAAGTGACTCGAAAAAGAAGGTTGAAAAAAAAATGATTGTTGCAGTTTTATTATATTTTAGAGGAGCTTTCGAAACAGTAAACCACGAAATTCTCTTATGTAAATTGTTTAAAAATTGTGTCAAATCCTTAGAATTAAACTGGTTCAGAACATTTATCACCGGAAGATGTCAACGCACTAAAGTAAATGAGTACGTGTCATAAGCGGTAAATATCAATCTAGGCCTACCGCAGGGTACTGTTCTTGGGGTAATATTATTCCTTATTTATGTGAATGGCATGATAAAATTTCTGAGATACACCAAATTAGTCCTGTTCGCAGATGATGGTCTTTTATATGTTAGTGGAAGTGACTTAGAAACATGCACAAATAACATTAATAGGGATTTAAAAGCTGTAAGTGAGCGGTTAAAAATTAATCAACTTATTCTAAACGCTGAAGAGATCAAGTGTAGACACGAGTAAGTGAGTGGTTAAAAATTAATCAACTTATTCTAAACGCTGAAGAGACCAAGTGTAGATATGATCGTAAATGAAAATATGTCCGAAACGTCCGCAAATATTATCGTAGCCAATATCCAAATCGAGGTATTATCTTGGCATTATGCTAGACAAAAATCTATATTTTTAAAAAGATAAAAAATAAGACAAAACTAGTCAATGAACTGTGCAATAAAAGTATATAACGTTATTATAAAACCACATTTCACGAGTGTTTTATATACATGTCCTCAATACCAAATAAGCATAATATTAAAAAGTGACATATATATCTCTATAACATTTATGCTAAGCTCCCTCAACTAGTTAAGTATAAACCAAAGACTTTTCATGTGTGCAATGCTATTTGTCCATAAAATAAAGAACGGAACGTGCCCAAACTACCTTCTCGAAAATGTGACGATATTCGACGGCTTATCTTACAACTTGACAAGTACAGGTGATTTAAGAATACGAAGAGTAAGAACAACAAGAGGCTAGCGATCAATGTCCTACATGGGATTTCAAGCTTTCAACTTTCATATTTTTAAAAGAAAAATAATTTTTTTAGTAGACACTAGGGCTAATATAAATTAAAACTTTAGTTTTCCTTTTTTATACTTTTTTATAGTTTTTTATACTTTTTACATAAAATAAAAATAAAAATACCAATTACGCATATTATTAGTCCATATATGTATATTTAAAAAAAAAAAAACAATTTGTAAATAATGTAAATAATGTTTTTAAATGGCTGTACTTAGCTAAATAAAGGTAAACTAACTAGCTCTGGTCGGGTGGGTGGGCAAAATCCTCGTCCTTTGTCCTCCCATTGGGCGCCCGCCGGAAATGGCTATCCACCTTTCGGGTGTTTAGTGCCAGCTAAGGATTTACACGCATGTTTCAATAGTGCGCTGTGTTCCATTAGGACGAGGTTGGAGTAAACCATAAATCTAACTCAAGCCAAGGTGTTGAGGTACCCGTGCCGATGGTTTCGTGGCCAGCTGGTGATTAAAGGTGCTGGTCGTTAACGGTCCCTGTCGATGCCCTGGCGATTTCGGCAGTATAAATGCCTTATCCTGGTATGTCGGCTCTGCCAGGTTGGACTCTCTTTTCCGGACTTACTCGTGGGACCATAAAATGAATCCAAACAAAGAAAAAAACGAAAGAAAAAATGAAAAAAAAAACGAAAAAAACAAGGTCGAGAGGACGCCAGACATTGGCCCCTCATCTGAAGACGAATTGTTGGCCTCCAGTCAGGAGTCGACAGTCTTAGCCTCAGCCGCAGCCAGTACTAGCATGTTACGAGGGCCTGCACCTCTTCTAATAACAAATAACAAACAAAAAAAAAGGAAGGAAAAGAAAAAGTAAATCAGTACCTGAACCCAGATAATTCCTCCGGTGATCCCACGACGGCATTTTCATCGAAGTCCTCTTATATTGGCTGATGATCATCTTGTGCGTCCTCGCACACACACACACCCCATCCCAGGGGTGGGTTTTGTCGTTCCATGTGCAAATTAAAAATTCAAAATGCATCACACAAAAAAAAAAAAAAAGCAAATAAAAATGCCAACATACCTGGGGTTGCAGTCTCACCGGAGCTTTTGCTTGCGCATGTCATCCGAATCTAACCTAGTAAATAAAAAATCAAAATTCCTAAACGCGAAAGATCACCAGACACCGAGGACAAACGATTGTCCTTGGATAAAAAATTCTGTTCCATCATGAAAAACACCAAGGAAAAGAAAAATGATCCAAGATCTAATTATTATAGCCCACTGCAATGCTTGTTGGATGGGGAAGAGGATAAGGACGAAATAATCTCGCCAATTAATTCTAGTGAAAAAGTGTATGTGCCGCCAATCAAGTTATTGCAAAAATCATGTGAATATGTGCATAACATTGCTAAGTCCTTAAATATATCAGACTATTTTATAAAAAAAATGTCTATAGGCATAAAAATCAAATGCAATTCTATTGATTCTTATAGTGCAATAATTGAAAAGTTAAAAAGTGAAAACTGTCAATTTTTCTCTCACGATTTCAAGAGTGAGAGAGCTTTCAAAGTCGGAATGGGCGAAATGGACCCGAATTTATTAAAAACCGAACTGATCAAAATTGGCCTCAAGTGCATTAATGTTAAAAAAGTAACAAAAAAATTAGAACACTTCACAGACACCCTTTACCTCATATTCTTGGAAAATGGATAAATCAAATTACATGATCTAAAAAAAAATCATTGGTCCATCTTTCACACACAAGTGAGTTGGAACTACCAACGAAAACTTAAAGGTAAACTAACTCAATGTCACAACTGTCAGATGTTTGGGCATGGGGAAAAAAACTGTCACGTTAAAACCTTTTGTGCCAACTGTGCTGGTTCTCATAAAAGTGTCGATTGCACAAATCTTTCAAGTGCCAAATGTGCAAATTGTAATGGGCCGCACAAATCCACCGACCCTTCATGTGTAAGCCGAATGAAGTTCTTGGAACTTAAGGAGAAACATAAACACAAAGTTATGTCAAAAACTTCCAACCGACAACATGTCTCACTACCTGTGCTCTCTGCAAATCTTCAAGTTCCAATCGGCTCTCTGACGAATTTTCCACCACTGCCACCACGACGTCGGCTGATTCCCGCCTCTCATAAGAATCATAGAGTGTGGGAAGATCTCGCTCACTCTTCAATCAACAATGTTCCTGATAACATTCCTGTAATCTCTGGCAACATTGCCAACAACAAGTGTAACAACATTTCCAGCGACAACACCTTGTTCACAGCTGATGAATTAAACGCTTTGGCTTTGGAATTAATAACAAATTTATCTACATGTAAGAACAAATTTGAACAATTTAACATTAACACACGTTTAACCACTAAGTTTTTGTATCATGATGCTAAATAATATGATAGATAGCCATTTAAATATTATTACTTGGAATAGTAGAAGTATCAGAAGTAAAATTACAGAATTCACGAACTTTTTAAATACCAGAAACGTTGACGTTGCTTTAGTTACTGAAACTTAGCTTAAGCAGGATTTACGATTATCCACGCCCGACTACAAATGCTATCGATGTGATAGTGTCGATAGAGATGGTGGAGGTGTGGCATTTCTAATAAGAAGATCAATTCAGCATTCGCTTTTGCCTATTGTGAAAACGCGGTACATAGAAAACATAGGAATTAACTTAAAATTGTCTAATCAAAGGGAAAGCAAAATCTATTGTGCTTACTTTCCAGGTGGTAAAAGCTCTATGGAAAGAAAGATGGCTTTTAAGAATGATCTTCGCAAATTATTCTCCCTCAAGGGTGAGTTTATAATTGGTGGAGACTTAAATTGCAGACATAGAGATTGGGGATGCATACGAGCAAACGCCTATGGTACCATTCTATCAGATCTGTGTCTAGGTCTTCCAATAACTGTGATATACCCTTCTAGTCCGACCTATAACGCCAGTTATAATCGTTGTCCATCTGTGCTTGACTTATTTGTGTCAAATGTGCCCGGTTATCTTTCCCAACCTGTTTCCATTAACGACCTCAGCTCAGATCATAACCACGTCTTCTGTCGGGTCCTAAGATCAGGTGTACAAAGGGAACAATATGTACTAGACCTCAAAAATGCAAATTGGAATCGTTTCCGGTCAGAATTAAATTCTAAACTCCGAAACATTCCAAGTAATCTAGACAGCATTTTGTGCACAGAAGATATTGACTCTATCGTCACAGATTTTGGTCAACAAATACTAGACTCTATTGACTTAAGTATTCCTAAGGTCCCTAAAAAGAAAACTGTGATAAGGCTTCCAGCTTATATACTTGAACTCATTAAAGTAAGAAATGCTTGCCGAAGACACTGGCAAAGATATCGTCAGCCGTACTACAGTCACCAAGTTTCCCACCTAAACAGGTTAATTTCCAGAATCATTTTTGATTACAACAATCAAAAATGGAATGCAAAATTACATTCCCTTGATGTAAATTCGAAACCCTTTTGGAACATTGTCAAATTGGTTAAGAATAAAAACAGACAACTACCATTTCTTAAAGATTCAGGCAATACGTACTGTACGGATCTTGACAAGGCAAACGCACTTGCTTTAAACTTCTCCAAAAACCATGGAATATCTTCGAACCTTGGAGACCCCGCAACAACTGATTCAGTAAACCGAGCAATCCATAATCTTTTAAACAACATCACTGCTCCACCCTCAAGTGCTTATATAACGGTAGAAGATACCGAATTCATGGTTAATGAGCTGCGTATACGTAAAGCTGAAGGAATTGACCGAATTAAAAATGTTTATATTAAACAAATGCCTAAATCTGGTCTTTAGCGTTTAACATTCATTCTTAACACTTGCATTAAAATGGAATACTTTCCAAATATATGGAAAGTTGCGAAGGTTGTACCTATACACAAAGCTGGTAAGCCTCCTGATATAATTTCCAGTTACAGACCAATTAGTTTACTAAGTGTTCTTGGCAAAATTTATGAGAAGGTCTTAAAGGAAAAAATTTGCAAACATATTGCTGACAACAACTTATTTCCTAATGAACAATTTGGTTTCAGGCGCAACCATAGTACGTCCCATCAAGTACTAACGATCTGCAAGCACGTAAAGTCATCTCGTGCAGTAGGTAAGTCAACGGGCATGATACTACTGGACTTTGAAAAAGCCTTGATTCAGTTTGGCACGAAGGCCTCCTTTTCAAAATGATCAACGCTGATTTTCCTCCGCATATCTGTAAAATTGTCCGTAGTTTCTTGTCCAATCGTTGTTTCAAAGTGTACGTCAATAATGATGTCTCTAACATTGTCCACTTTCGTTCTGGTGTTCCTCAAGGTTCGGTCCTTGCACCTGTCTTGTATAACCTGTTCACATCCGATTTACCATCAGTACCCAACTGTGAAGTAGCTCTATTTGCTGACGACACGGCGATATTCTCCTCTCATGAATTCGCTCTCGACATTGAGAGGAATCTTAGCTATGGGTTGAGTATATTCCAGACATATCTGAACAAATGGAAAATCAAACTTAATGAAGATAAGATTAAAGCAATCTTTTTCACCAGAAAAAGAAAAGCCTGCTTTCTTCCTAGTGGACAGCTCCAGGTAAATGGGGCAAGTATTAGTTGGGAGCCTTCCGTAAAATATCTTGGAATTTATCTGGATACCAAACTAACTTTTAATGCTCATATAACGAACACCTTAAAAAAAATTGCAATTGCAATTAAGATGTTGCACCCATTTATAAATCGTAGATCAAAGCTGTCAAATGATAACAAACTAATCATACACAAGGTAATTTTCCAAGCAATTCTACTCTATGGTTGCCAAGTGTGGTGTAACTGCGCAAAAAGCCATATTAAGAAATTGCAGGTTTCCCAGAATAAATTATTGAAAATGATGCTAAATTTACCGTGGTATCATTTAACACGCGATATTCACCAAAGGGCGAATGTTGAATTGATCTTCGATAGAATACAGAAATTAAGACAACGCTTTTTAGATCGCTGTAATTTTGCTGAAAATCCTCTAGTGAACAACCTGCATGATAATCATGTTCAACATGGTAGTTGATACCATATTATCTTTATGTTTTTCTTCTTTTTTCTCTGTTCTTGATTGTTTGTATGTTTACTTATTCATCTATTTATTTATTTATTTACTTATTTATTTATTTATTTATTTATTTACTTATTTATTTATATACACATTTATTTATTTATTTATTTATATATTTATTTATTTACTTAATTATTTATATATTTAATTATTTACTTATTTGTTTAGAATACAGAAATTAAGACAACGCTTTTTAGATCGCTGTAATTTTGCTGAAAATCCTCTAGTGAACAACCTGCATGATAATCATGTTCAACATGGTAGTTGATACCATATTATCTTTATGTTTTTCTTCTTTTTTCTCTGTTCTTGATTGTTTGTATGTTTACTTATTCATCTATTTATTTATTTATTTACTTATTTATTTATTTATTTATTTATTTACTTATTTATTTATATACACATTTATTTATTTATTTATTTATATATTTATTTATTTACTTAATTATTTATATATTTAATTATTTACTTATTTGTTTATATATACATTTATTTATTTATTTATTTATATATTTATTATTTATTTATTTACTTATTTATTTATTTATTTATATTATTTTTTTTTTTTTTTCTTTAAATTGAAGGGTTTTTTTCGCTTTTCCCTTCGGATACTAACTTAACATGTAAATATCTTTAAATTCATACAATTGTATAATAATGTTACAGATGAAAGATAGTAATTTAATTATCATATCTCTGAATTGTAAAACGTGTGGTAACTAACCTCTGTAAATCTTTTATGCGAAATAAAAATCTATTTATCTATCTACCTGGGGTTGCGTGGTGTCCACATGCAGTATCCCTACTGCTGCTTGTCCTCTGTCTCGTGTATGTATCTTTTGTACATGGTGCTGGTTCCTCCGTCCTTTGATCAAACACCTAATTCTAGGGATAATTACAAAAAAAAATCACAGCGATTCGCCTCGCAAAATTAGAAAATAAAAGAAATGTCAACAATCAGCTGACATGAGGGAGGGAGATACACCCGTCTCTCTCTCGCAAAAATATTAATAATATTTTGGGTTACGTGAGTAGGGTCGTAGGTAGTATTAGTTATGTTAGATAAGTTAGTTAATAATATTATATGTCAGGTTAGTGTATTTATGTATGTTATCGCTCAGGATTTTTTTTATTCAAACGAAAATTTTTGTAACTGACAATGACGAGACGTAGGACATTGGAAAGGGAAATTTCTCATTTCAATGTCCCGAAAGAAAAAGGAAACATTACTCATAGCTGACAAAGACAAAACATGACAAAGAAAAGGGGGGACATTTTTTTTTTTTTTTAATAATTCGCGCGCGCCAAAAGGAATACGAATACCTTTATACTGTTACAGGGCACGGGCTTTTAAGGACAATGGGAAGAGGAACAGAGGAGAAGCCTATGCACGTTGGCTTTAAATGTTTGAAGGTTGTAGTGATGGGGAAATACAGAGCTTGGTAGATCATTCCACATTCTTGTTGTTCGGCTTATAAAGCTTTAGGGAAAACTGAGGTGCATTCGAAGCATGTCGCGTATTGCGGGTGAAATTTTGAAGGGGAGGAATGCAACTGGCTATTTCGCTGGAGCATTTTTTGTGGAAAAAACGATAAAACAGGGAGAGACAGGAGACATTTCTCCGATGTTCTAATGAATGAATGGAATTGACAATGTCTCTATCACCTATAAGTTTTAACGCGCGATTTTGTACCCTATCAAGAATGTGCAGAACGGTCTTGGGTGCACCAGACCAGATATGGGCGTTATATTCCAGATTAGGGCGGATGAATGCCTTATAAATTGAGGCCAGATCAGACGGGGTAAAATATTTCTTGCACCGTTTAAGGAATCCTAGACATTTTGCAGCATTTTTGGCGACCTCGAATATGTGATCATTCCATCGAAGATGGTTATTAATACAAATACCGAGAATGGCAAGTCTTTCGGTTTCAATGATACAAGTACCGTCCATGGATAATGGTTGAGGGTTTTGGTTTCGCTTGAGAGACAGAAGACAGTATTGTGTTTTGGAAGCATTAAATTCCACTCTGTTGGTTGAACCCCATTTAATTATGCTTCCAGGTCGGAATTTAATGTGTTTAACATACGTTGCCGTTCCCCTTCTACGGCCGAAGAGCAAGGACGTGAGTTAGGGAACGAATATGAAAAACTGAGGGTACTGTCATCAGCGAAGGAATGGATTGGATTAGGAGTTGAAGACAAGAGATCATTTATAAAAATGAGAAAGAAAGTCGGAGACAAAACAGAGCCATGGTGAACACCAGCATTTATTTGGTGAATTGCAGACTTAAAGCCGTCCAAAACAACTTGTATTGAACGCCCCGGAAGGTAATTTCTAATCCATTGAAGAAGAGACTCATCGATGCCGTATGCACGCATTTTCGACAAAAGATGCCAAACTCTGTCAAATGCCTTTGAAATATCAAGCGCAACCATCTTGGTTTCGCCGAAGTGATGGAGAGATTGGTTCCACTTCTCGGTGAGATATGCCATCAAATCACCAGTGGACCTGTTGCTACGAAAACCATACTGCCAGTCATTAAGGAGTTTTCGTGAATCGAGATATTTCATAAGCTGACGATTTATCAGCGTTTCCATGACCTTGAAAAGAAGAGACGTAAGTGCAATGGGTCGATAATTGGACGGGGAGGAAGATTCGCCTTTTCTAGGGCTGGACAAATGCTGTTTTCCATCTACTCGGAAAGAGCCCTGAAAAGTAGGATAGACAGAAAAACTTACGCAGAGGTTTTGACAGCGTAGAACAACACTTCATCAGAACTATGGGGGGGATACCATCTGGACCAGCGGATTTGTGTATGTTAAGACCTTCGAGTACTCCTGCAACTGTACGAGTGCGAAAGTGGACTTGTCCCATGGAAAATTTTACACTCTCATTTGGAGACGAAGCATTATCTGGCAGCGTGGAGTTCGCTGCAAAGTGAGAAGCAAGCAGATTAGCTTTGTCTAAGGAGCTGACAGTTGGAATGTCATTGTAAATGAGCGTGGGGATGGCAGACGAGGCAGAATTTTTAATATTTTTGACGAATGACTAAAAAATTTTACTACCTTTGGGACATTGTAGGATTTTTTGCATCAATTTTTGGTCATGTAAGAATTTTATACGTCGAATATGGGCATTGCAGTCTTTTCTGGGTTGTTTAAACTTCTTTCGGTTTTCCTCAGATTTGTTGGCTTTATAAGACCGAAAACTTACTTCTTTCAACCTTATAGCCTCTTTACAGCTCTGGTCAAACCACGAGTTTGCCTTAGGTTTAATGCTCTTTATTCTGTTAGGAATAAAGTCATTCATACCTAAGAGTATAGTGTTAGTGATCATATCAGCAGCGGCATCCACGTCGCTATCGAGGAAGCACAGCGACCAGTTAAAACTCCTAAAGAAGCTATTGAGGCCGCTCCAGTTGGCTTTCTCGTATTGCCATACTTTTCTTTTATGAGTTTTTTCTTTAACTGTGTGGTCAGAGTACGAGAATTTAGCTGATACGATATTGTGGTCAGACCGACCTAGAGGCGCTAAAACATCAATGGTGTATTTATCAGGGTGAGAAGTAAGAAACAAGTCCGAGGTGTTGGCGGAATGACTTACAATGTCCGGTATACGTGTAGGTTCATTTACAAGAGTCAAATTGTTAATCTCAGCAAAAAGTTCAACATACCTGCCTTCGGGTGTTGTCTGGCCAGAATGTTGAAGCCAATCCGAATTGTGTACATTGAAATCGCCCGCAATGACGATTTCAGTATGAGGGTACAAGGAGACAATTCGAGTGATGGAATCGGACAGCGTGTCAAATTCATCAAAAGTTGAGTTGCTGTCTGCACTAGGGCTTCTGTAAATAAAGCAGTAGTGAATTATTTGCTTACGGACGGTGAATTTTAGCCATTTGAAATTAAATTCCGGGTTGGAACAGTGGCCATACTGTGGTGGAACTTGGTAAGCAATATCACTACGGACATAAATGGCGAGGCCACGGTGGGGAAAGAATAATGACACTAACTTATATCCAGGAAGTTTCAAATCAGAAGATTCTTCCACTACCTGTGTTTCGCTTAGTGTCAGAACAGCTGGTTTATGGGAATGGGCGTGGGCGTACATATCGAAGAAATTCGTTCGAAGCCCACGAATGTTGGTAAGATCAACCCTAAATTCCCTCACCACTACAACATAGAAACACAAAAACACACAACTCTGACGTAACTAAGCAAAAATGTGAAGTGAAGATCCAAAGAATAGTTTTCCAAAACAAACTGTCGCAGGTGCTATGCCCAAACGACAATCAGCTGAGGTCCGCTATTCGGATAAACATTCACAATCCGCTATGCATCAAATGTTACACTCTCTCAGTCATCGCAACTGGAAATATGTACATATATAGCACATGCTCCAATTGCGATAACGAAGAAGCGCAACAGCGAGTGAGTGGGGGTGGTAAGATGGAATGCACCGGCACTGAATTGTGTTTGTTTTTTTTTTTTTTTTTTTCCACTGCACTTCACAGTATTTAATTAGGAACGCGCGATCGATTTTTTTTTAGTAGATGGAATTTTTTTTTTTTTTTTTTTTGTCACGACGATGCGAGTATGATCTCGTGTGCGCTCGACGGCGTGTACGCTCAACGGCAGGCAAAAGGCAACTCTAAGAAGAGAGGACAAAGTAGAAACAAGAAAAGAAGGGGAAAAGTAGGACAATTTGAAACAGATAACCCAGATTGATAGCAACGGGTAGAGCATCGACCCCAAGATCATTTTGTAAAGTCAAGTGTCGAACAGCTGGTCGCTGCCGCTAATAGTGAATTTTTTTGCTGTACAAAAAAAAATTAAAAGGAAGTCAAATACAGTGAGGCGGAGACCCTCTGGCACATAAAAAAAGTAATTTTCAACAGTATAAAAAAAAAAAAAATCTAATTTTAATCAGATAAACCTGAAAGCGTGGAGAGGAATCGGGGGAGCGTACCTTTAAATGAGGTGTACGCAGCCAAATACTCAATTTAAAGGTACGTAGGGCGAAGCATAGGAGTGCCTGTGGGCAAAATAATTAAATAAATTTAAAACCAATAGGCATTGAGAGTCGCTAGGCAGCGCAGGTCCCAGCGGAAATCTTGACGACTGCCGTTTCCCTGCTAGGTCCGTTGTAAAGAAGATACCGGTGCAACCGAATAAGACCGGTGCAGGCGGTAATAGTGGTGCTCCCCCAAGAAAAATTCAACGCTTCCAGGAGGTGCTCCGTGGAACACAGAGTCCAGTGAACAGTTTAAAGTGAAAAAAAAAGAAATTTTTTTTTTAAAGTTAAGCTAAAAAAAAGAAAAAAAAAATCTACCTTGAAGTGACTGCTACTCCTTCTGAGTAAGAATATTTGTTTAAAAAGTCCATAGTGGGCATAGGTGAAGCTGCATAGAATTATTTGTTTTGAATTTTCCCTGGATTTAAATTTTTTTTTTAATTCAGTTTAATTGAAATTAAGTTAAGGCTAGGATGTAGTGGAAATGTGTGAATTCTGCTAAGAATAATGGTTCGGTGTTTCAACAGTCGCGTATTTATCTCCGAAATAGGAGAATACCTTTCTTCATCGTGCTGCCGGCAGGACAACGGGGGACTGAAGTAAAAGAAACCGTGAGTACCTTTTAGAAAAGTTAGGATTTAGTTTAATAGTAGTTTTAAGTCAAATTTTATAATAAATTCAATAAGGCGATGAGCCAATCAAAATTTCAGTGGTGTATTTCTACTCATACATGAGTGAATTGGATTTTTTTTTATTTGGTGTGTGGATGGCCGGTCGGGTAGATGAACGGTGACAAGACAGAACGACTACGAACAATGATGACATAACGTGACGACTGACTAACCTCCACTACAACAGACTTAGGTCGTGACTGGGAAGCACGTTCAGGGGCTATCTCTCACAATCATTGGCCAGAGAGATAGTAATCGGTTGTGTCATCAGACACACAGGGTGGGCAGGCCAGCTTTTGGCACTTCCACCAGGCATACCTCGGGTGCCGGACGAACCCGTTTGGCAGGGAGAGAAAATGGGAAGGACAATTGACGCGGTAGGGAGTAGAGTTAGGTTAGGTTAAGATAGTTAGGGTTAGTTTTAGGATTTAGCTTAAGTCGCTAGGTTAGTCTAGGTTTAGTTTAGAATAGATAGGGTAAGTTCGCGGAGTCCTTCCCAATCTTTCTCCTGGCCACGGGCACAAGCCCTTGGATTTTCCTTTTGCTTACTTTCCTATTTTTTTATTCCGTCCGATGTCTAAAGTAGAGTAGCTTTCTTCTTTCTTTTGTTTTTTTTTTATCAAAATGGCACGAGATTTTGTGTGCTGAGCAGGTGGTGTGAAGTAAGGTGGACAAGAACCACCCCGTCCGACGAGCTGAGCCGAGCAACCGCGAGCGTGCCGCCGTCCTCCGGGGCCAACCCTAGCTCACAACAAGCAGTACTCCCTCTGTTGTACAGGGGGCGGTTCACCAGTTAATTACAGAACGCACTGTCAAAACGGCAACCAAGCCCACTAAGGTTAGTGGCAACGGTTCGCCTAACAAGAAAAAATCGTCGGGCGCCCTCATGAAAGGCAAGTATAACATGGTTCGTTTCATTCTCGGCAAGATTGCCAAAAATGAAGCGGCTGGCTGCGTTCATGAGAAAGACGCATTGGACAAAGTTAAGTACCAAGCTGTGGTCGACCTTGAAAAACAACAGCTGAAGAAGAAGGTACCGATTGCTAACAAGCGCAACAGGTCTCTAGATGAGACCAATCGCGTGGCAAAAAAAAAACAATTTTGCCAGGATTCCCTCTTCGTCCCTTCAACAGCAAAGCACGCATGCTGCGAGTGCGAACCAGATGACGCGACACTTCTCAGAGATGGCAAGGGACCATCTGCAGGTCGCTCTGGTGGACGAACGCTCCTCCGACGGCAAGACGGTAGGTGAAGCTTGGATCAGCATAGAGGCTAGATTATCCAATATGGTCATGGACTACCTTTTGGCAAACCCAGGGGGACCTCTGCCATGTTTCGACTCCGCCGAGTTGGTCAGGGGATATCGGGTCATCAGATGCAAGGACCAGTTCTCTAAGGATTTACTTGGAGTGTGTACCACTAAAGTTAGTGATGCCTGGGAGGGCTTGAAGCTCAAGCTTATCCCTGCCAAGGATATCCCCAGGAGACCTAGGGCCCGTATCTGGTTGCCCAATATGAAGGTTGATGGAGGAAGGCTCCTTCAATGCCTAAAACTGCACAACCCGACGGTTCCGATGGATGACTGGGCAGTCATCAAGGCAGAGGAATTTCAGAAAAACAGATCCTCTTTCCTGCTTCTGATTAACGAAGCGTGTCTGGTGGCACTCGAAGAAGCCGACCATAAGCTGCATTTTGGCATAAGGAATGCCAAAATCAACATTTTCTGCCCCTCTGGTCCTGACGATGAGACAGGGGAAATTGTTGGCACCGACAAGTTGTCGGAGGACATGGTTGTCGACGTCATCACCAACTCCACCATTCCGAATGTTAAAGATCGCACAGATTAATCTGCGCGTTTTCCTAGGCGAGGAAGACATTGACATTTGCCTTATTCAGGAGCCCTGGGAAAGGTTCAGTCGTTAAAGGGCTGAAGGACAACCGGTACAACATCTTCTACAATACCATTACCCAGGTTAGTAATAAACCTAGGACCTGCATCCTAGCTAAAAAACATATAAATGTATTTCTATGACCTAATTTTAGCTCTGCCGATATAACTGTAGTTAAATTGGAGGTTGCAACTGACACTCTTTTTATTTCCTCAGCTTATATGGATCAAGACAGACCATCACCGCCTAAGGAGGTACAACAGTTGACATCAGCGATCGCGGAGAAAAATGGCAAATTGATTTTAGGCTGCGATGCGAATGCCAGACATACGCTATGGGGCAGCTCGGAAATCAACAAACGCGATGAGTCTTTATTCGATTTCCTTGTGATGTCCAACATTTCTGTCTGTAATGTAGGCAAAAAACCAACTTTTGTCTTTCCGAGTTCGGATAATTTCAGAGGTTGGGAGGAAGTCTTGGACATTACACACAAGACCAATATTGACAACCTTAGAGTAACTAATTGGCGGGTATCCGATCGTCCATCTTTGCCTGATCATAAATGGATAATCTTTAATGTTAGCCTCGAGGTCGAGGCACCTAAGCCATTTAGAAACCCTAAGAGAATTGACTGGAGCAAATTTGGTCAGGTTATCAAATCTAAACTTCACAGAACACCCGGCGCGAAAATCGAATCAGTCGAGGAACTAGACCACAAGATTACAACCCTAGAAAAAGCCTTGGGTACGGCTTTTAAGGTTTCGTGCCTTATTAAGTTCAGTAAGAACAAATTTCCCTCATGGTAGAATGAAGATCTTTCTAATCTTAGGAAGATTAGCAGAGAAATCTTCAATGTCTGCTATCGACAAAAGCTTTGGCAACCATATAAGGATTGCCTAAAAGAATATAAGAAACCCATTAAAAGGGCCAAGTCTCTGGCTTGGATGGACTATTGTCAGTACATTGAAACCATTAAGGACTCTGCCAGACTGAGTAAGATCCTATCCAAGGAACACTCCAGTCCGTCCTTTATCAAAAGGCCGGATGGGACTTGGACGGATTCCTCTAGCGAGTCTCTGGAGCTTTTAATGCAAACTCACTTTCCAGGGTGCAAAAATGAGATTGCTCACTCAATTTGTCCTCCAGATGTGCAATCCTCATTTTGGAACGACATTAAGACAACAATTACAGAGGTTAATACCTCTTGGACCATTTCCAGCTTCTCTCCCCATAAATCGGCTGGACTTGACGTCATACTCCCGGTAATGAGGCAGAAAACATTGGATCAGGTGGTCCCTTTGCTAGTTCCGATCTATAGAAGCTGTATTCTTCTAAACCACGTCCCCCTAAGTTGGAGGCATGTTCGTGTTGTGTTTATTCCGAAAGCGAGGAAGCGGGGGCATGAATCTGCAAAGGATTTCAGACCCATCAGCTTGTCATCTTTTCTCTTTAAGACGTTGGAACGTATATTAGACACGCACATTCGTAATACAATAGATACATCCCTTCTATCAAAATCTCAGCATGCGTACACTAAGGGGCGATCGACTGAGACGGCGCTTCATGAAGTTGTGCATACGATAGAAAATGCAATACACTACAAACAATTTACTCTTGCCACCTTTTTCGATGTTAAAGGTGCTTTCAATAACGTTAGTACTGAATCGATTCAGGAAACTCTGTCCCAACTGGGTGTAGGGGAGTTTATTAGCAAGTGAATAGTGACTATGCTAAAAACCAGAATCAAAGCCATATCCGTTGTAAGGGGGGGGGGGGGGTTATCTCTCCTCTTCTTTGGCTTATGGTAATCAACAAAATTTTGTGTAGGCTTGACCGAGACGGTGTCAAGGTTGTCGCGTATGCGGATGATGTGGTAGTGTTGGTATCGGGGATGTTTCCTTCTGTGATCAGTGAGATTATGGAAGGTCCCTTGAATAAGATTAGCACATGGGCCACTGGATGTGGATTTAGCGTCAATCCTAGCAAAACTGAACTGATGCTCTTTACCACAAAAACCAAAATTTCGGTTTTCATGCCTCCTCGGCTTAATAACCAATTACACTCATTATCATCTAGTGCTAAGTACCTAGGTGTGGTACTCGACCCTAAATTAAGCTGGAAGCTTAACATTGAACAGCTGGTAAAGAAAGCCTGTGGGCTTTTTATGCTTGTAGCAAAACATTCGGTAAGAAATGGGGACTCCGTCGGAAGATGGTCATTTGTGGATCGCTAGTTTGGTGGCCGGCGGTTAAGAAAGCATATATTACTAAACTCATCAACAAAGTATAAAGGACTGCGGCTCTAGGTGCTACAGGGGCGATGAAAACATGCCCAACTGAAGCCTTGAACGCAATCCTTCACCTTATACCACTCGACCTTCATATAAAGTACATATCAGCATGTAGTGCGGTCAGATTAAGAGAAACAGGTAGCTGGTGCGATAGTCTTTACGGCCACAACAGCATCCTTAACCTGCTACCTCGGGAGTTGGCGGCAAATCCGACCGACTACATAATTCCCAGGGTGAACTTTCGCAATGTTGTCACGGTGAGATTCCCTTTCAGGGCGGAAAGGAAATGTGGCGCGGTGACAAATGAGTTCAAAACAACCATTTTCACAGACGGATCGAAAATGGACTGCGGAGTAGGGGCGGGAATCTTTTCTGAATCCCTCAATATCTTTAGTACAGAAGGCGGAAGTTCTTGCTGTACGAGAGGCGAGCCGTCTCCTCAAACATACATCGATACAATTTAACACCATAGCCATTATCATTGATAGCCAGGCCGCTATTAAAGCCATAGTATCTGCGGCTTCCTCCTCCAAACTTGTTAAACAATGCAAGGAGGAGCTTGCCGCACTCGGTCATAGGTCTAGGATCAGCCTCATCTGGGTGCCTGGTCATAGTAACATTGACGGAAACGAAACGGCTGATGAATTGGCGAGGCAGGGATCTGCCTTTGATTGCTCCCGTGCGGAGGAGGTCAACATTCCGTTAGGGGCCCTTAAGGGTAGAATCTTTGCTCATTTCCTTGCAGATGCTGGTAATAGATGGCGAGGGTTGCGGAACTGTTTAATATCCAGGTAGATGTGGCCCAAGTATAACTGGGGCAGAACACAAGAGCTATTAAACAGAAACCGGGCAGTTATTGCTAGAGTTCTGGCAATTAGAACTGGCCATTGGCCCATAGGGGTCCACGCAGCCAGACTGGGCATTACTTTTAATGTACTTTATCGTAGCTGCAACATGACCAACGAGCCTGAAACAATCCTTCACTTCCTTTGTAAGTGTCCGGCCCTTAGTAGGGTCAGACACCGTTTACTTGGCAGACACCCTTTTGATAATATTAGTGAGCTAGCGGAGACAAGCATCGGGGACATCAACAACGGCGCCTCTACGCTAATTATGTTTCAGCATAGCATGCTGTCACAGCCACACCTACCTACCTACCTACCTACCTGGTCGGGTGGACAGAAATATAGATTTTATCATTTCATTTTGAATGCATTTTTATTTATTAATTCATTATAGCTTACTTGCTATACAAAAAACGCTCAACACTACCTTAGCTGTTATTCTAAATTACTGGTCCTATGCGGGCACTCTAAGATAAGCCTACTACTTAAAACTATGTCTTTCGACATACCATAATTTGATTTCTTTATTTATTTCATTTTATATTATCAATATGAAAAACTTATTGAATTAAAATTTGTTTGTTTTGTACTTATACGAGTATATATTAAACTTAAAAAACTACTATTACCAGAGTCCCAATAGAATAGACTATGAAAACTGAATAACATCACCTTTGACTATATTGATGATTTATTTGATAAGCTAGGAAGGTGTAATTACTTTACCACCCTAGACCTAGTTAAGGATTTTCATCAAATAGAAGTAGACCCCAAGGATAAGGAAAAAAAAAGTTCAATCACACAAATGTTTCTTTTTTTCAGAATGAAACCAAATTCTTTGGACATACGTGTATCATTACCCCCGAAGGAATAAAGACCAATCCCAAAAAAGTTAATTCTATACAAAAAATTTCACTTTGAGATTTGAGAATCACGGGTTACTTCGAAGATTTATTAGAGACTACTATAAAATTGACTAAATATTTGAAAAAAAATCAAGGATCAATTTTAAAGACGAGGAATACATTCATTCATCCAAGCGATTGAAAATGCTCTTAATTCGAACAAATTCGTGTTATTGACAGACACTTAAAATGTTTCTACTGGAGGAATCCTTATGCAAAGTGGCAGAGTTATTTCTTATTATAGCAGAACTCTTAACGAACATGAGCGTAGATGCTTAACAATTGAAAAGGGCTTATTGAATTTCAAGACAATAAAGTCAAATAGTTTTCCAAAAAATACTAGTTTAGAGTTAATAAAAACATCTTATATATTGAAATATATTACAGATAACGGTAGGGGCATTACCAAAGTGTACAACGAATTAAAAGAATCCTATTTTTATCCCAATCAGCAATTAATTATTCACAAATTCATTAATAACTGCAATGTTTGCAACATTGCCAAATTCGATAGGCATCCGATTAAATTCAGAAACGAATTAACTGAAACAGCATAACATGTCAACGATTTAGTTCACATGGACATCTGGTCCCCCAAAAGAAAGGCATATTATTTGACTGCTATCGATTAATTTTCGAAATACAGCACAATTCGCAAACTTAAAGATCGTAATTGGGTGTCTATTCCGAAAGCATTAAAGAAAGAATTCGATTCTTAAGGCGCCAATGAATGAAATAATACCGGACGGAGGTATGTACTCGTACATGCATTGTGAGTTTCCTACGGAAAATAGAATAGTATTTCATAAAACCAGGGCAAGTTTGAAAACATGTAATTCGGATACGAGTATTGAGCGGTTGCATAGTACGTTAAACCATCCGCAGATAAATTGGAGTTAGATGACAAATTGCATAAAGTCTTAGTCATTTATAATAGAACTATACTCTCTAACACAAGACTAAAACCAATCGATTTTATTACAGCAAATTATAACAAAGACGATATTAGTGAGATATATAGGTATCAATTTATAAGCAAGCTGAATAAATTCAATAAAGATATTGGTCATGTAAATGGAACCCAATTTACCGACATTGTTCAAAATAGAATAGTGAAAAGCAAAGCGAAATACAAAAAGTTGAATAACTTCACTCAATAAGGTAATTACGTTATTGGTTGGTCAACTAAGAGGAACACCTAATATCACAAGAAGCAAGTAAAGCGTAGGTACAAATATCAGGACTAGTTTGACAAAACAATATTATTGGGGGCATGCAAGTTTTTTAGATTAAGACGAAATTGGGGTTGGCCGTGGTGTAGCACTAAAAACACCTCCTTGATCATGACCAATCAAAGAAAGATCGACAAATGATTTTATTTCAACGTTTAGTTGCGTTTGAGAGGGTATTATAATTTAAATACGTGCTCTCATAATTATCAGATTATAAGTTCATGAGGTTTTGTTCTTCTTAATCTACGAATATTATTTCGTATATTTAAGACGTCTTCTATTGAAGGATTTATATGCATCTGCGGACGCACGTTGTAACGAATTGCGTTCATTTTAATTTCTTCCGTTACCGGATTAATCTGCAAATCACGATGCAAGTCAATATTTCTAATGTACCATGGGCATTTACTATTCCCCGAAGAACTTTATTTTGAAAAGTTTGTATTATTTTTTACATTAGTTTTTTTTGTGCAACCCCTTAATTGGACACCATATGTCCAAACAGGTTTTAATATCTGGTTATATAATAAGATTTTGTTCTCAATGGACACTTCTGAATTACGTCCAATAGAGTTTTCTATATTTAATATTTAACTCCTCTAATTTCTTTTTCACATGTTCCTTCCATTTCAGTTTAGCATCCAGATTCGTACCCAGATGCTGTGTTAGAATAAGGAACTACTTGATTATTAATAACCACAGGAACGTTCGTTATTTTTTATTTGTAAAGTTGATATGGGTGGACTTAGACTCATCAAGTTTCATTCGCCATCGCTTCGTCCAATCACATATCTCGTTCAATGAGTTTTGTAGCTTTTCTGTTGCTGTGGCCACGCATCCATCAGTTGCTTGAAAAGCAGTGTCGTCTGCGAATGTGGCTAACATGATATCATTCGCATGTGGAATATCACTAGTATATAGTAAATATAGGGTAGGTCCTAGAACACTTCCCTGTGGAACACCTGCTTGTATTTCTTTAAGTTCAGAATACGCTGAACCATAGCGAACTCTAAAGAATCTATTAGCTATATATGACTTAATTATCTCATAGTATTGTCTACGTAGATCCCTATGTAGTTTATATTCGAAGTCCTTATGCCAAACTTTATCAAAGGCCTGAGAAACGTCTAGGAGTATTGTAGAACAAACTTGTTTTTCTTCTAGTGCTTTTTCTATAACATTAGTATACGATGCACTTGGTCTATTGTGTGTGCTTATTTCTAAACCCGAACTGATGTGTGGGAATAAGCCTTCTTTGCTCTATGATTCTATCCAGCCTTTTAAGAAGCAGTTTCTCGAAAATTGTTGATAATATCGGTAAAAGCGATATTGGCCTATATGAGGTAACTTCTGATAGGGGTTTACCTTGTTTAGGTATAACAATAATTTCTGCTATTTTCCAGTGATGTGGGACATATCTTTGTGTAAAAAGACAATAATTATAAGCTTGAGTTTTAACAATGCTAAGAAGGGTAGTTCTTTTAGGATTTGGGCAGTTAAAAGGTCGTAACCTGGTGATTTTCTACTAGATAGTTTAGAAATACATGTGCTAATCTCTCTTAGCGAATCATATTCATCTATTTTATTAGAGAATTCTAGTTCATTTGCCACGCTAGGTGGAAAAGGTTTAAACACATTTGTTAGGTGCTCCGAAAAAAGTTTAACCTTTTCTTTTGGGTCGCCGATCCATTTCCCTTCAGATATTTTTAACGGGGGATCCTGCGCTTGAGGTCTCTTAAATGATTGGCAGCCTTCCAGAGGGAGTAGTCTGTGGCTTTGTCAGCAGTTAAGTTACAAAGGTAATAAGTTAAGGATCTATTTTTAAATTCACTGATACTTTTTTTGAGTTTGTTATTCAGTCTATTAAACACAACTCTATCACCGGGATATCTTGTCATTTGCCACCTCCTGCGAGCTCTTCTCTTTTATAATATTAGTTCCCTAATTTCTGTGGGATATTTTACCGATGCTTGTTTTTTTTTGTTGATAGGTCGGCCTACTGTCTTCTGCTGCCTGTTGTACATCGGCAATGAATTGTTCCACTTCGATGTCAATATGGTTTGTTGTGGTCAGAGGGGATCTAAGGTTAATAAATCCTTCGAGTAATTTTCTGAATTTACACCAGTTCGTTCTTTTGTTGGTAATTTTTGCATTTATTATCTTTTGTATTAACATGCCGTTGACCGTCAGGATTACGAGTGTATGATCCGATGACAGATCATCCCTGTTCTCAACTTTAAGATTGAAGTCAATAAGATTTGGTGTTTTCGCTGGGTCAGATGGCCAATAAGTAGGCGATCCAGTCGAAATGAAATCACAGTTAAAATTTCGCCCGGCTTTGTAAAGCTTCCTGCCTTTTGTCGTTATTAATCTTTACCCTCAGTAGGTGTGTTTTGCATTGAAATTACCTCCAATGATAAAGCTGTTGCCTAGAGTTCGGAAGAGGTCATTAAGATCTTCCTCTATTGGCGAATACTTGGATGGGCAGTTTATGGCAGCTATTTTAAATTCCTTGCTTTTAGCCAAAATATTTATTATCGCTACTTGCATGGTTTGTTTTGCTATTTTTGGCAATTCATAAGGTTCCAAACACTACAAGCAACAGCTTTTTTACAATTAAAGCACTACTTCCCCTAGCACTGTCAGCTGGATGGGGATAGTGGTAACAGAGATAACCCGGGATTCTAATCTTTGTTCCCTGTTTGAAATGGGTTTCAGAAAATCAATGTCTTCAAACATCAATGTCTTTATTGCATAGAAAAGCCTGAAATTCAGAGATGTGTTGGAGTAAACCGTTTGCATTCCAGGTTGCGACTTTCAGATTTTTAATCATTATTACTTTGTTGATTTTTTCCTGTGGAAAATTGTTTCGTTAGTAGCTCAATTATTTTGTCTTGGTTATCCAATCTTTGGATAGTAGTAAAGATCATTTCCTTTCCTGATATTTCCCCTTCTTTTCGTGTATTTTTAACAATTTCGGAATACGATTTTTTATTTACAGCTGTCGTGTTTGCTTTAGAAGCAATTGATCTTTTGTCTACTTTATTGTTTACAACATTTACTTGTTTACAATTTTTATTGTTGAGCGAGTTTTGTTGGTGCTTGCTAGTAGCTCTGTTCTTCCTTTCTTGGTATTCTTTCGCGATCGGGCAACCTCTGAAATTAGCTGAGTGATTTCCATGACAGTTGGTACATTTCGCTTTTTCATCCTTCTTTAGTGGACAGTCGACTGTTGGATGTTTTCCTTCACATTTAACGCATGCAAAATCCCTTTTACAATAGCTTTGCGTTTGCCCGTAGGCCTGACATCTTTTGCATTGAGGTATTGTGTTGGAACTTCAACGAAGTGGCTCAATCTTGACAACAATACCCATTATTGATCTAACAGCGTATACCTTTTTAATATCTTCTTGATTGTGAAAGGAGAGTATAAAAAGAGGTAATTTCCTATTTCGTGTCATTGGTTCCCCATCGTTATCTATTATTCTTTCTTTTTTGATTAGGTTTTTGGCCTCCAAAATTTTGAAATTTTTACTAGTTAAGTCATCAACAATATCATGTTCATCACACGAGGAGTGAAGACCTCTGGTTACTACTCTCAATGGTCTAGTAGTCTTATTTTCATATGAGTGCCATTGCAAATTCATTTTCGTTAGCTCATCAGTGATTTCTCTATAAGTGTCACTCTCATCGACATTTATTTTCCAATTATTGTTGCTATATGATGTAAGCTTGCATGTTTTCTTTGCTTTTTAGTCAATTATTCTTTTTTAAATCACCAAATATGTCTACTCCGGAGATCATTATTGGTGGTGGTAATGGCTGTCTTTTTAAGGCAATGGTTGCCTTTTCAAGCCTTCTATCCTTAGACTCAGCTTGCGAATTTGCTTGTTTTGCAGTAGCCATACTATCATGTTTTCTTTCAGATGTTTCAGGACTCTCTTCAGCCTTGCGTTTTTTCGTTGGCCTTTTACTTTTCTTCAGATGTCCTTCTGTCTCTAGTGCAAGCTCCTCTTTATCTGTGAGGTTTTTTGTCATCTTGCTGGCTTGGTTGGACAGGACATTAGTACAGTCCAACAAGGCAACTTTTACCTCTAGGTTTTTTATTTGTTTTTGCAGGCTTATAACAATCTCTTCTAGATTTTTCCTTGCTTTGAGTTCAGCTTGCCATTCTTTGTAATAACTGTTTGTTTTTAATTTCGCTAGTGAATCTGATTTATGTTCACTTTCAACTATACTGGCTTCAGTTCCAGATTTTTCTTTTTGTGCTTTTGGAATGCTTACAATTATAGCGCTATCTTTGGTCGTAAGGTTTTTTGGCGCTATTTTTTTGGTCGAGTTCTTACCGTGAGTGAACTCCTTCTGGAGTTTTGTTGAAAAAGCAATAAATGGCCCCCCCTAGAATCCATGGGACCGACCTCGGAGGAGGGTGGATTTTCCAGTTTACCTGGTCTGCCACCTGGGGTATTCATATCTGTTGTTTTGTTTATTGCCATATTTTATATAACTGGTTCAGTTTTAATAGGTAGTTCAGTAATTTCTACATACAAACCCTCTACCAGGAGGACCGGGTCATTTGTTTTATTTTTTTGCCGTTTTTGCGAAGTTTTCGTCTCCGCTTATTTGGATTTAAGTGACCTCTTACGACGGGCATGCCTACCTTGGTTATATTCTGTCCCCAACCCGAAGGGGTATTTGTTTCGCATGAAATAAATAAAAAAGTCGATCAATTGCGAAAACTAAGTCAACTCTTCTGCGAAGGCATAACACTGGCAGTAGAGTGGCTGAAAACGCAACTTGATCGTGATGATGACATCTGGAGGATGGAAAAATACTGTGAATCATGAGCAACGACAAAAGTGAAAAAACAAGCTCCCCAGTTATCTGTACGCTACCCTTGGAGTTTACAGAAACTTAATACCATCTAAGTTTCAAACCACTACATTAAATCTTTCGTTTTCTCTCTCTCTCTCTCTTCTTCACAATGCCCGTGTCCTGTAATACTCGTAGTATAAGAGTGTTCATATCCTCTTTGGCGCGCGCAAATTATAAAAAACAAAAAATACAAAAAATACAAAAATAAAAAAAATTTCTAAAACAACTATTCTATTCTATTATAGATGTTCGTCTTATACAAAAGTCGTTTTCCTACGTATATCTGGAATAACTTTTGAACGAAAAGATAAAAAGTAATGAAATAAATTACAAATAAAAGTTTATTTCATGGAAATTTTTTACTATGTATGGAAAATCATATCGGTTAAGTGGCCACCATTAGAATGCATGCACTCAGGGGCTCTTTTGATGGCACTTTCCATGACTGTTTGAAGTGTTGCCGGCGTAATTTGAGCGATTTCTGTGCGAATGTTAAATTTCAGCTCCTGTATAGTCTGTGGTTTGTTAATGTAAACCTTTTCCTTCAGGTAACCCCATAAAACAAAGTTCGGAGCCGACAAATCAGCCAATCGCGGCGGCCATTCAAATTCACCGTTTTTTTGAGATAATGTTATTTAGGAATTGTTGGCCCAACAAGTTCATTGTCTCACGAGCGGTGTGAGCGGTAGCTCCGTCTTGCTGAAACCAAATCAGCTCAGCATTGTTGTCTGCTTGCACAAGTGGAAAAAGGAAGTCCTGAAGCATAGTTCTGTAGCGGCACCCATTGACTGTAACGCTGGCACCCGCATCATTTTCAAAGAAATATGGCCCATAAATCTTACGCGAGGTTATTCCACACCAAAGAGTAACACGAAGTGAGTGTAAGGGATGTTGATGGAGATTTTTGGGATTCTGTGTGCCCCAAAATCTGCAATTTTGCTTGTTCACAAACCCGCTCAGATGAAAATGTCGATCATCATAAAATTTTCCTAAAATTCTTCTTCATTCTCGGCGATATTTAGGACAGTTCTGCAGTACTCCAGACGTTTTCCTGGGTCACCAGGATTGAGCTGTTAGACCAACTGGATCTTGTAAGGGTATAGGTGCAGATCTTTCCTCAAAGTCCGATGAATCGTACTACGCGGTATGCCTAACTGTGTTGAACGTCGTCTTGTCGATGTTTCAGGATCGGTTGCAACACTTTCCCTAACGACCTGGATGTTTTCGATCGATCATCCAAAACGAGGCCTGCCCTCTCCAACGTTCCCATATTGCTCAAATTTGGCCACCACAGCACGAACAGTGGGTGCTGTTGGAACACTTCTAACGCCCTAAAATTGCCGGCTATTTTCAAAAAATTATTTAACAATTTTTGTTTGTTGTGCGATCGTGTAGTGCATCCTAAATCTTCCAAGCCTCATGTCTGAAACAAAAAAAAAAATAACTCCAAAATATCTATAAATAAAAGAGTTATTAATTTTTTATATAGGAAAGAGACTTTTGGTAAAACCTGTACCTTATAATATATGTATCATATACAAACCGTAGAGATATTACCCATAAGTTAGGAGTATGGGTGCACTGTAGTAAAACTGGAAGAGCTTAAGATTGCAGATGAGATATGACACATCGTAAGTCTCATAATCTATGAAGAAAATAGCTAACCTAAATTATAAAAGAATAAGTGAGACCAAGCGTATTAAAGCAATTTGGAAACGAAACTAAACGCCATCAAAGATGCTAAAGATTGGTGGTCTTTTGTCAAGTGTTTAAGAAATTAAAACTTCAAAGTCGGTACAAATCTATCAGCAAACAATTTTAAGGACTATTTTAATAAGCTTTTGAATCCTCCGCTACTTTCATCGTCCATTAAATACGCAGAACCACGGATACATGACCCAGACCTGGACGCAGAGTTTGTAGTAAGAGATATAAGGGAGGTTCTAAAAAATCCAAATTGAATAAAGCACCAGGTGCAGATCGGATCTCCTATGAAATGTATATAAATGCTCCAGAAAACTTCCTTAAGCTACTAGCAAAGACATACTCCAAGTTACGGTGGTTAAGAGCTTTCTTGAAACAGTTTTATTTCCTATCCACAAGAAAAACGATTTTAATGTGGTACAAAATTACCGTGGATTATTTTTTATGGATTGCATTGTAACAATATTGGCGGGAATAATGCAAAACCGACTCAGTGAATGGGAAAGAAAATAAGGTTCTGAATGAATTCCAATCAGGATTTCGAAAGGGTTATTCGACTGTAGATAACATCTATAGCCTAACAAGTGTAATTAAAATTAAGAAGATGGAAAAAAAGAAAGCGTACGGCTTTTTAGTGGACTTCAAGGCTGCATTTGATAGTATCGATACGAAGTCGCTATTCTGCAAAACTAAGTAACATGGGTATTTCAACAAGATTCCTCAATTTGCTAAAAGAGATGTACATCAAAACTAAAGTGACAGTGTGGGACGGCGAGGAAATATCAGAACATTTTGATACTAGCATGAGTGTACAGCAAGGATGCCTTCTCAGTCCATTGCCATTTGCACTTAAACGACCTTCACGATTTTATAGGAGTCGGCTTGTACATCTATGAAATCCTCATACCAGTTTTAAAGTATGCAGATGATATTATTATTTTGGCAGATGAAATACAAACTCTTCAAGGAATGACCGGCAGGCTGGAGGAAATACTGCAAACTCTGGAATCTTACTATCAACTTAGAAAAATCAAAAATAATAATATTTGACAAATTTGGCAAGAGGGCTAGCGCAGAAATATGGCGATTTAGCGACGAAGAAATTGAAGTGGTAGCAAAGTATAAATACCTGGTAATTACATTGACACCTGGACTATCATTAACAAGTCATCTTAAAGAAAGAGAAAATATTGCCAAAAGTAGTCTTAATACAACGTGGACGTATTTTATTGATAAAAAGAACATTAACATCTCAGCAAAATTCAATATCTTTAGAGCTGTAACTCAAGCCATCTATTGTTATGCTGCACAAGTCTGGGGATTTGGTAACTTTAAGGAAGCAGATAAAATTCAGAGATATTTTATTAAAAGACTCTTCAACTTACCAGAGTTTACACCAAATTATGCTTTTAATTTAGAAACGGGAGTACCAGATCTTCATCTGTTCTCACTAAAACTGCACATGGAATTCGAGTATATACAAAAACCATCTTTCGATATGATGTGAATCGACTCACTTACCTGTTGTCGAAGTAACGGGTGGTTAAATTTTAAGGGCCGATGTTGAATGTGAACCACACCTAAACGTCAAGTTTTTTTCTGCATTTCATTTGACATTTCTCAATCTCAGACTAACTCAATTTGAACCATGGAAAGATACACAATCGAGCAACGCGTTAAAGTTATTCAGGCTTATTATGAAAATGGGGGTTCAAATCAAAATGCATATCGTGCATTTCGTGATTCTTTCGGTCAATTTAATCGTCCAAATGTGCGTACAATCGAAAAAATCGTGCAAAAATTTGTGCAAACCGGGTCTGTAGGAGATGTGAAAACACCAGTGCATGCTCGTACAGCTCGTACTGCAGAAAATATTGCTGCTGTTCGCGATAGTGTGGCTGAAGAGCCGTCCACCTCAACTCGTCGTCGTGCCCAACAATTGCACCTCTCATGCTCGTCGTTGATGAACATTATGCATATAGCCTTGCATTTACGCGCTTACAAGGTGCAATTGACTCAAGAACTAAAGCCTCTTGACCATTTCAAGCGTCGTCAATGGTCAGAATGGTGGCAAGAAATGGCAACAGTGGATGATCAATTTTCGAAGAAAATCATCTTCAGTGATGAGGCACATTTTCACCTCAGTGGATTCGTCAATAAGCAGAATTGCCGCATTTGAGCGAATGATAATCCAAGAGTGATTGTCAAAAAACCAATGCACCCACAAAGAGTGACTGTTTGGTGCGGTTTATGGTCTGGCGGCATCATCGGGTCGTATTTTTTCCAAAATGAGGCCGGTCAGGCAGTTACTGTGAATGGTGTTCGCTATCGTTAGATGATAGCGAACTTTTTATGGCCCGAATTGGAAGATATGGATGTGGACGATATGTGGTTTCAACAGGATGGTGCCACTTGCCACACAGCTAACGAAACAATGGCTCTTTTGCGCGACAAATTCAACGGCCGTGTTATCTCACGTGGTGGCGATGTCAATTGGCCGCCAAGATCATGTGATTTGACACCGTTGGACTTCGTTCTTTGGGGTTATTTGAAAGAAAAGGTGTACGTCGATAAGCCAGTAACAATTCAAGAGCTAAAGGATGAGATAATTCGGTACATTAACGGCATAGAACCTCAATTATGCCTCAGCGTCATCGAAAATTTGGACCATAGGATGGAGGTGTGCCGCCGAGGTCGCGGCGACCATTTGGCCGATATTTTGTTCCATACATAATTGAACCATACCAATATTATCATAATAAAAAGAAATGACAGTAATTTCCTAAATAATTTGTGTTTTATTCAAAATCAACATCGGCCCTTTAAACTTAACCACCCTTTATAATTTTAGAAAAGAAAACCTTCTGGTTCAAAGAATGGCAGACAATTAGCGCAAATACAGGCATTGATTGGAATCTAGAAAAGAAAATCTTCTGGTTCAAAGAATGGCAGACAATTAGCGCAAATACAGGCATTGATTGGAACAATTGCGACGTTTGGAATAAATATTTTTTTTTTTTTCGTGGGTAGGTGAGAATCTTCATAAGACACTATGAGGCATCGTGTACTCATAGTAGTGTCAGATTTTTACTGACTAAACTCACCCGTCCCTTTTTCTTATTTACTACAACTAAGTTTTCCTTATCAAGTAGTTTAAGCTTCGAGGAATATTCGCGTGATGCAGGTAGATTTTCGGCAAAAGCACCTGCTGATACCGTTATTAAAAGCGGTTATTTATTATTGTGCCAAATCGAACGGTTTCGTTCTTTGAAGCCGGCGCACAAGCTTCCTCATGTCTAATGTTTGGAGTATGGTGTGGTTGCAATGACGAATGATGAAGGCGAATATGGAGCTTACGAGCGAAGTTGGATATTTCGTCGTCCACGGTTGCGATCCCTCAGTCTCTTTCTATATCATTACTTCTAATATACCAGGGAGCATTCACGATTGCTCTTATCACTTTATTTTGAAAAGATTGTATAAATTCTATATTGCTTGGTTTGGTACAACCCCAGAGTTGTATACCGTACGTCCATATAGACTTTAGCACTTGCTTATATGAAAGCAGTTTGTTATTTATACTAAGCTTGGAATGTCTTCCAAGTAGCCAATACATTTCTCTAAAGCGATTTTCAAACTCATCGCGTTTTTTTTTTAACGTGCGGTTTCCACTTAAGTTTCGCGTCCAGTGTCATCCCCAGATATTTAGCTTCATTTGCATACGGTATTTGTACCGAATTAATGAATACGGGTAGATTGTTTATTTTCTTGTATGTGAAGTTAACATGTGTCGATTTGGTCTCGTTAAGAACAATGCGCCAAAGTTTTGTCCAGTTGCAGACCTTATCCAAAGCTCGTTGGAGTTTTTCAGTTGCTGACTCGATTAAACTTTTCGTTGCCAAAATAGCGGTATCGTCCGCGAACGTAGCTACCTCGAGTATATAGCAAAAATAAAACAGGACCAGGACACTTCCTTGTAGAACTCGGAATATTCAGTTCCGTGTTTAACACGAAATAATCTGTTTTCAAGGTAGGATTCTAAGATCGTAAATAAGTATTCCGGAAGAACCCGTCTTAGCTTGTACTTCAAGTCATCGTGCCAAACTTTATCGAGAGACGTCAAGAAAAGCGCTAGAGCAAATCTGTTTCCCCTCCAGGGCTTTTTCAATTTCATCGGTTATTCTATAAATCTGGTCAATTGTGGAATGCTTGATTCTGAACCCGAATTGGTGGTCAGGTATAAGGCGTCTTTCTTCAATGACCGGTTGGATGCGTCTCAATAGGAGTCTTTCAAATACCTTTGATATTATTGGTAGGAGCGATATTGGTCTGCACTATTTCTTGTCGTTTGGAGGTTTTCCCGGTTTCGGAATCATTATCACTTCTGCCACTTTCCACGGATCTGGAATATATAATAGTCTAATTGAAGTGTTTATTAGATATAAAAGTTTAATTAATGCTTTTTTGGCAATTTCTTAAGTATTTGTCCGGTTATTAAATCATAACCAGGGGCTTTATTAATTTTTCAAATTTCTTGTCGTCTGCCAAAGTTAGGTTAACGATACACTTTTTATTCTAAAGTTACTCGTATCAGATGTAGTTGCCATACCTCTAAGATCGTCTATCATTGGTTGTCCATCAAATGGCTTAAACGTTTCTTCTAGGTGTTCGGCAAAAAGATCCGCCTTTTCTTTGTCACTCTTTGCCCATTGGCCATTGTTTTTTTCTGATTGGTGGTTTTTTGATACTTTTTATCGCTTCCCAGAGGGAATAATTTGTGCATTTTTCCGCTGTTAAGCCTTCAAGATATGCAGAGGTCTCGCGGTTTTTTATTTCTTAAATTGCTTTTCTAAGTTTATTACATAAGTAGTTTGAATATGTTTTATGTTGGAGGGCGAGGGTTTGTTGCCATATTTTACGTGCTCTCATCTTCTCACGAATAAGTTCCTTTATTTCCGGCGGATAATTAGCTTCGCTGCTTTTGGTGGTTACCTTTCTCATTAAGGGAGTATTTTTCCATGCGGCATTCTGAATAGCTTCAGTAAATTTACCGAGTTCTACTTCTATCTGGAGTGGTGTTTTTAGCGACACATTTAAGATAATATTTTCTTCGCAATCATTCCTAAAGCCGTCCCAGTTTGTTTTGTTTGTTAGCTAATTTAGGCAAGCCTTCTACTTTCATTAGCCGGTCACTTATTGTTAAATTTACCGGTGAGTGGTGGGAGGCGAGATCAAAGTTTTCCTCTACTCTCGCAAAATTAGCAGGCACTCCTTTTGTTACGAAGAAGTCTATTAGGTCAGGTGTTTGTTCTACATCGGAGGGCCAATATGTCGGTTTCCCTGTCGAATAGAAATTAACTCAAAATTGCATACCGATTTCGTACAGAAATTTATCTTTCGATGAATTGTATCTCGAACCCGAAAAGATGTGTTTTGCATTAAAACCACCACCAATAATGAAGTTCGTTCCAAGCGAGGTGAAGAGACCTATAAGGTCGTTACTTTTGAACGTGCATCGCGGAGGAAGGATGGTATGCGTGATACGCACGAAACCATCTTATTTTAACTTGAGATTCCTTTGTAAGGTGGGTTTCAGAGATCAAGCATATGTCAATGTTGTCGTTCCGCAAGAATACCTCTAGTTCGGAGATTTTTTGTTGAAGGCCGTTTGCGTTCCACGTTAAAATTTTTAGTAACCGTTCCATATTCATGTGGGAGTTCTTTTATTGCGAAGCTTTAACTCAAGCTTGCTCAATTTGGTAAATATGATGTTGTTTATTTTGGTTTGCTCCTCAATTTTGGCGAAAATTATAGAGAAAACTTGGGAGATTGGGTCTGACGTAACACCGCTCTGTTTGTATACTTGTGATGCGGCTTGAACATCACTGAAAATTCTGGCTTTTCTTTAATTTTTGACAGAGGGACTTTACTTTGTTCGTCTTTCGTCTTTATTTTTGCGGATTGAATTTCATTCGTAACCTTTTGCTTAGCGGTTTCACGTCTCTTTTTAAGCGGGTTTACTCTCTGGCGTAAATTATCTTTAAATGTATCTCGCCTTTTTTGGAGCTCTTTTGTCACTTCGCAGTCCCGATAGTTTAATAGTTTACTGGGTGCTTGCCTTTGCAGTTTATGCAGGTCGCCGGTGCCTGCTTATTTAAGTCACATCTTTCCGATAGGTGGTTATGTAATGGTCAGATTCCAAACTATGGCTTTTGGCTGTCTTACCCAGTTGAACTGGCAGGTGTAGATCTCAATAAACCGATCGATTATCGATCACTATTTTTTTTATTAAGCTCTGCACTTGTCATTGTGGTACACTGTTCGGAAATCTGGTTCCACCCATCCACTCACCGATTTTGCCAAACGGTCGCCTCTCCATAGAACACACGCAGCGGACTTGGATACATACAATGACCAAGTTCATACTCGAGTTTAATACATAGAGCTGATCAGGCGATAGATCCGCAAAATCATTCGACCCTTGGTCAATTGTGTTCCAAACCTGATGCTGTGGTCTCTGGAGAGGGGAATCACGCAACGGGCCCGAGAGGGACCAGCAGACCGCCATTCCTTTCCTCTGATCAGGCGAGAAATCCGCAAGTGACACTCTTGCTATTTGGGATAACTAGCTGGTCAGTAAGGAAAATAGGTGAGAGCGTGCGAATACTGATTTTTTTTTGGACAGTGTGTTATACTGGGAGTATAGTCGAAGGCCAAAGCGTCGACAGTCAGTTAACGAGGAGCAGTGCTCGCGGCCGGTGGCGCAACTTATCAACACCCTAGCACACGGTCGCAGACGGCAAAAGTTTCAGTTCATAGTTTTGTTAAATCAAAAAAATTTTTTTTGCCCGAAAGTAGTAGAAAAAAAAAAAAAAACACAAATTGTGAAACTATAACGCGAATTTACAATTAAAGATACGAATTTTATTTTGTGAAGGGTGAGAGTGAACGAGGAGCAGTGATAGTGGGCGGTGGCGCAACTCAGACCAATAAAAAAAAAAAGAAAAAATCGGGAAATAGTGTCGGTGCTCCCTAAAAACAAAACAAAAAAGAAACTCGTTCCGGAGCAGTACTCGCTTTCGGTGGCCTTCGTGTGTCTGTGCCGCAGGTGCTCACCCCCCCCCCCCCCCTCCCCCCCCCCCATCTTTCATTTGCGCGAACGTTAGACCAACCCACGGTTCCGCTTTATGACGTAATTAGTTAATGGTCTTAATGGTCTAAAAACCTTAGCACCGGTGGCTAAACAAGTGCTAGAAGTGTCCCCGGGTGTGGTATAGTCGCCTACCCCAAGAAAAGAAAAAAAAAAAAAAAAAAAACATTGACCGTGAAATTTCCGTTAATGAATTGGTTTAGGTCATTCGTTCGTGCCCGATCGACATACAATTCCAATGCGAAGACTATTTGAATGTACCTCCTACCGTTCGAACAGCATATATTATAGTGCGTCATCGTGTCATCAGTGAGTCTATATGACGAAAGTCCAAAACTCTATTTGCAACCCCGAACTATACAAGTTACCTTAAAAGCTCCAGCGGTGATGAAGCTGATATCTGGGAATGCCAAGCCGTGTGAGGAGAAATGCTTAGATCCAGGCAAGGATGTTGTAGATGTAGATAATATAGGCTCTTACACTGACTAAATGAAAAATCCTTTTAATAAGTAAAAAAAAAAAAAAAAAATTTAATATAGCTCTCAAAGAAAAAAAAAACCAGTTACTTATACTCTAGCATACCCGAATATGTAAGCTTATCTTCGAGTTCAATATTAACCTTTTGTTGATTTTTTTTGAATATTATTAGTTCGTTTATTTTTAATTGAATATTATTATTTGGCTTATGTTAGATTGAATATTATTATTAATTGGTTAATTTTTATGGAATACTATTATTACATATTTTGCTTCTTTTAAATTACATACTATTAATAGATGACCAGTTTAATAATACCCCGTGGGAGATCTCTCATTTTTTTTTTTTATTTTTTTTTTAATACTATGGTCCCGAAGATATTATCCGCGCCCGTAGATAATAAGAACAGTAGTAGCATATATATGTATGTATGTATGTATATATAATAAAAAAAAAAATTCTTATAACGGTAATCTTTTCCTATTCACATTGTAAATCTAATTCAGTAATAGGATAACGTAAGATCTAAGACAAAAGATATATATTTGAAAAAGAAAATATTCTGTACAACAACAAATGTATTCAATTCCCCTATTTGAGATAATAAAGGCAAACTTGTAATGATAGTTTAAAGCTTAAATAGTGTGTCTCATTTCGATGACAAGGTTGGTTGGTCCGCGCGGTAAGTAAAGGAGAATATCAGTTCCTTTTAGGGTGCCAGATTAAAATCAGCGGTCACTGGCACATGGCAGGGTGGGTGTAGACCCGCTAGGAGGACGAACACCAGTTCCTCCCAAGGTAGTGTTAGAATGTTAGGTACCATTTTTTTTTTTTTCTTTTTTTCTATTTTTTGGATTTATGCATGCATAATTTTTTTATGTAGTGTTGATCGTGGGGATGCGTAGGTGCAAGAACCCACCCTCCGACGAGCGAAGCTGAGACCAGCAAGGCATGCGCCCGCACCGAGCAACCCACAGTTCCTTTTCCCTTCCTTTCCTTCAATTCATACCCATTTCCTCTTTCCCCCAAATTTTTTTCAGTCTCCTGTAGACTATTCTCTTTCACCCCACCCCAACTCAATCACCCTCCATTACAGTTACCGGCACATTTTACACATTTCGGTTCTTTTTGGCAATACGACTGTGTGTGATTGAAACCTTAACACCGTTTGCACTGAGGTATAGATCTTGTATTCGTATGCAGAGGCTCGATTTTAATTACTGTATACAAGATAGTTTTAACATTGTAAATGTCTTCTATATTTTCGCTCCTATTGAGGAATAAAAATGCATTGGTTGTAATAGAGTGTTGAAATCTAAGCAAATCTGAAAATATTTGGAAGAAGCACAATATAGCTCGCAAGACGTATATAAAAAGCTAAATCACCAAATAGAACATATATACTTCAATGATGCATACAAAGAATCTCAAATCGCATGGACGTTTAAGATAAGAGTGGGGTTAGTTGGACTAAACGCTAGTAAATGGAGGAGTGGGAATGCCAGAAAATGCTGATCAGGCAACCTGAATGAAGATGAAAATGTGGCCCATTTTATGGGAAATTGTCCAATGCTAGCTCAACATCGAGTCAAATATTTTCAAAAACATGTACTTGAAGAAAATGAAGTGTTGCAGATATTGAATGGCGAATCTAGGTACCAATGGAACACTCTTCACAAGTTTGTTAGCAAAACCTTTTGGTATAGAAAACGGCTGATTGATGAATTCAATTATTAATTATTAATTATTAAAACAAAAAATAATAATAATAATAAAAAATAAAAAAAAGGAAGTTATCGAGATCCTTACTCGCGGATATAAAAAAATATTTTTAAGGAACCACAACAGGTTCCACAATTAAACAACAAATTAGATTTCACGTTATAAATTTTATTCGAGGAACGAAGTGCTAACTAAGCATAACTTAATTCTAATTTACAATGATTTGCGTAAACCTAAAACGCAACATTGCATTTCCCACGCAGACCCATTCACCTGGAGTATTATAGATGGAACGTTGCATTTCCCATGCAGGCCCATTCACCTGGAGCATGATAGATGATTGCTGATAGCGGATGCGCGTGTGGAAGTCCTCACCTGATGTATGTAACGTGATCGCTGACAGCGGATGCGCGTGTGCAGGCGAATCGCATCGCTTGCACTTTTCTTCAGGGCAGGTAGACTGTCGAATGTGTTAACTGCCGCCCCTTCAAATATCTGCGTCCCGCAGATCACTTGCTGAGCACATGGGGCAGCTTAGGTTTCGGTTGGTGTCATTGGCCTCCTGGGAAGGTCGTGGTGTAGGACGTGGGACAGGTCTCCGGCGAAGGGATAGGTGGAGCTCCGGGATGCTGGTTTTGCTGTATATCTTCCTCCACAGCAAACAGATGGCAGCTACTACTACTACGATGACAAAAACTTCTGTAAGAATAGAGGAGTTAAAATGTTTCTTTAAAGTGCTAATATGTTTGATGTTTCTCGCGCTGATATCATGTACGTATTCCAGGTTAGGTTTAATTCTATTGCTGGTTACGTTAGCCAGGACGGGGGGAAGTGCCTGCGGATGGATTGCCATCTTGCTGTAGTACGTTCTATCCTCTATGCGAACCGTGTCATCATCCAGCTGGATCAGATAGGTACCTTCTAAGGGAATAGAGGAATTTTTATTTAAAAGGGATCCATTAAAATTCGTAACGAAAATAGTGTTTTCCCCAATCAATTCGACTACTTCTTCGTTGGTTGTTCTGTAGTCGCAGAGTGCGTTACCACCTTTAAGAATTTTGGCTAGACAGGATTCTTCTGGCAGTTTTTTTCAGAACGCTTTCGTCACAGACAGATGTGTTGCCTATGCTAAGACATTTCCCGTCTAGTCCGTATGTTTCGTCATGTCTGATTAGAAGTTTAAGATAGTCTAAGTCGATCTGTTTCCCGTTTTTGATTGCGGCGCGAGCTGTCACCAGATGATATACTTTTAGTCTAATCTTAGGAATTGACAAGATATATAGCATCAGTGTTCCGTTGCTGTATATTGAAGGTCGTCCGTATTAAACAGCTTCTACAATGTTTTGATAGGGCAAGGTTTCCAGTTCATTGACGATTGTGTTGACCTCTTCAGAACCCAAAAGGTTGCTGTTAACTATGCCGTTCTTTGCCATTTGACAAGCCCTTACTATCTCGTTTACCGCCTCTTTTAATATAAGTACCTTATTCAGTAGGTCGTGTTTAAGTTTGTCCGTCTCCGCCTCCTGTACAGCGTTGTTAAAACGGTCAATTATTCTGTTAATTCTGTCCGAAATCCCCCGTGTTGAGTCGATTAGTTTTTCGTTAATTCTGTATTGCTGGTTATGGTTCTCTACAATGTCTGTCTGTTTCTCTAAGAGGTTATCCCAGTCAGTTGCGTCCGGAGAGCAAGCCAGCCATTTCCAGGCGGACCCTATCCAATTAATTGACCTAACTCTTCTCGTCCTCGCGCCTCTCAATTCACCAAGGCGGTCCTTGATCTGGGTCAAATGGTAATCCAGAACAAGATGCATTTCTTCGTCCTTTACGTACTTTAATATCAGCTGTTCAGTATCCTGAACAAGCGCGTTATACTTTGTCAAGTCAATTACGTGAACTAGCCTAAAGTAGACGTTTGTCACCCAGGCGTTTCCTTCGCGAATCGTTACAATCGGAGATTTATAGGCGAAAATATGAAGGGTCTGCATGGGGGTTGCTAAAACAACTAATCTGCAATGTAATTATGGTTTATTGAAAAAAAGAAGGTTATACAATTTTATTCTTAAATTCTAAGGCTTACAATGAAAATTTGAAAATCATGTGACTTATACACACATTTTATTCTGCTTTAATTTCTTCTCTTTGAAAAGCTTATGGCTTATCATTCTGACTTCTTTTCTTATTCTTTTTCATACAATATATACATTTTTTTTTTTTTTTATATATATCATTAGCGGTTGGCAACTTAACATTTCTCAAATGTGCTTTGTGGATTCTTTTACCACTTACTGTCATAATGGTCACTCGGTTGTCTTTTGCCACTATTTCTTTTCTATATAATGGCTTATTTTTGCCTTTTATACCTTTTGCAGCAGCATACACTACGTCACCCACGCAATACCTTCTTGGCGCCTTTCTTTTTAGATTTTGTCTGATATTTCTCGCTTCCATGTTTCGCCTAATTATACCCCTCAGAACTTTGTTAATTTTCGAAATGATATTTAAAAGATTTTGGTAATTGACTCTCTGGGACCTATTAAAGAACACATCTGTAGGTTTCCTTTTTGTAACGGAATGGACGGTGTTATTATATCGGTCAACGGCTACGTAAACGAGCTCTTTGACCTTGAAATCCGGACTTTCTGCTCGAAGACACCGATAAATTTCTAGTACTGTGGAATGAACCCTTTCTATTTGCCCATTTACCTCACTTCTATGGGATGGGGTAAGGTAAAGTTTTACACACCTAAGTTTCGTATTAGGTTTAGAACAATTGGGCTAAGGAATCCTCTTTCATTATCTGTGACCAAAATGAGAGGGACTGTAAGGTAATGCAGGATTTTTATCAGTTTGGATCTTATATAAATGGCTGATTTATCCTTAATATGAAAGAATTTGGAGAATTTTGAGAACTTATCGACAACAGTTAGGAACTTTTCGTTCTGAATCTCCATGATATCCATATGGAGAATTTCACATGGATATGAAGGAACAGGTGTCGATTGTAATTCAGGAGTTATCGGGTGTCTATCGTATTTGTTAGCGTTGCAAATCTCACATGAAGCAACGTATCTTTTGATGCGAGACATCATTTGTGGGAAGTAGAATCTCTCAAGGATTTGTTCCTTGTTTTCGATAACAGCACGATGAGCCCTCCTGTGTTCTCTTTCGATGATCAAGAGTTTACGATCTTCGTTAGCAACGTCCTCGACCACTCTCTGTGCCAAACGTATTTTATATTTCTCGAAACTCTCTAGATATACACTTTGGAGCATACCAAGATAGTCCTCTGGAATTTTTACTCCATTGACTACACTTGGGCTTAGTTTTTCCTTCAAAATTTCCCTAAGTTGGGTCCGATCTAACCTACTTGTGGAAATGTAATGCCGGTGGTAGCCAGGATGCGATTCCTCGTGAGAAATAATGTCGATGCCAATCCTGAAAATCAATTGATTCCTAAAAACATTTAGCGGAGCCTCTACATGTGGTGGTAGGTCTGAACCGTCTTGTTCGGCACTGTGCATTGTACAGGATTCGTCATCGTCAATAGATTTTTCACACAAACCTTCGTCAGCGGTGCCAGTCTTTATGTCGTCTGTCTTTGTTCCTTGTCCTTCGCTTGCAGTTTCCGTATCTATGTCCGTACACCAACTCGCTGTTAAGGTTCGAGTGCCTTCGCTATTTGCTTCACTAGGAACATCGGGGGAGCCTGACAAGTGATTGACTTCTGTTCTGAGCCGCGAGAGAGCATCGGCCACAAAGTTTGATTTACCAGGTGTGTAAATCAACTCGTGTTATACTCTTCAATTCTCGCTTTCCAGCGTTTGAGCTTCGCATTGTAATTTCTATTAATAAGAGTGAAGGTCAAAGGCTGGTGGTCAGTATATATAAGTATTTTTTTCGCTCCATAGAGATAGTTTCTCAGGTTATCGAGTGCCCATACTATTGCACGCAACTCTTTTTCATTTGTTACATAATTCTCTTCCGTCCGGTTTAGGGAACGGGAGATATATGCTATCGGTTTATCTTTGCCATGCTCACCTTGGGATAGGACAGCCCCGATGGCATAATCAGAGGCGTCCGTAGTCAGATTAAAAGGTTTCTCGAAGTCCGGGAATGCCAATACCTCCGCTGAAGTAAGCAGCTCCTTCAGATCTTTAAACGCCTTAAGTACTGTATTGTCGAGAGTAATGGGAACCTTCCTTGATTGATTGGCCTTTACCTGTGCTAAGTCTCCACGAGTCATATTTGTTAGAGGTTTCGCTATCTTGGCGTAGTCTCTAATGAATCTCCTATAGTATGATGTTAATCCAAGGAAACTTTTTAGCTCTTTAAGGGTGCTAGGGGGAAGAATTCCCTCGATAGCCTTAACTTTCTTTGGATCGGGAAGAATACCTTCTGGAGTGACAAGATAGCCAAGGAATTCGACACTATTGGCCATGAAGTGGGTTTTTTCCAGGTTAATTTTTAGTCCAGCCTCATGGATCTTAGAGAACACGGTCTCAATGTCCTTCAGGTGATCTGATTCGGTTTTGCTGTAAATTATGATATCATCGATATACACGTAGCAAATTTTTCCAATCAGTTCTTTTAAAACATCGTCTATCATGCGCTGAAAGATGGCGGGGGCGTTTTTGAGGCCGAATGGTAGCCTCAGGTATTCGTATTTACCGTTCAACGTTGAAAAAGCAGTTTTGGGAATGTCTTTCTCCTTCATTAGGATCTGGTGAAATCCTGATGTAAGATCGAGAGTTGTAAAAAATCTAGCATCCCCAAGGCTCGCGAGGGTACTGTTAATGTCAGGGATTGGGTATGTATCTGAGATGGTTACCGAGTTCAAACGTTTATAATCGATGACCATTCGGTACTGTTTCTCCCCGTTAGGCTTTGGCTTCTTTGGAACAACCCATATAGGTGAGTTATATGGGCTGTTTGAAGGTCGGATAATGTTTTCTGACAACAGTTCATTAACCTGTCTTTCAACTTCCTCCCTCATGAAAGTTGGATAGGGGTAACTTTTAGCATAAATTGGCTCATCGGTACTCGTGCGGATTTCTTACATTGGTCTTAACCTTTTCATTGCCAACTGGGCTAAATAGGTTGTTAAATTTATTGCAGAGAGATTCCAGTCTAAGTTTAGCGGGTTCAGAAATATCTTTATTCGAGATCAACAAGTGGTTAACGCCGGTGGAAGTCATATTTTTTAAAATAATTTTTTTGTTGGAGTCTATAATTAGTTCATTTTTTCCCCTGTCTATTATAGCTTTAAGTTGTTTGAGAGTGTCGTCACCGATTATTCCATCGAATGATTCCAAACTCGGAAGAATAAAAAATGTTATATCTAAATCGCAGCCTAGGGAAGAGAAGAATTTGCCGCAAATTTTGGTCTCAACTAGTATCTTCCCGGCAGGACTATCAATGTAAAATGGTTTTTGAACAGGATTTGCATTTGGTGCTAGTTTGGATTTAATGAAATTTTTATTTGCACCAGTATCTACGAGAAAATTCAGTATTTTCCCGTCCCGCGCGACATACTCTATGTATGGTACGCTGGAAACGAGGCGCCTACCATAAAATTTTCGTCACTAGGCCCCTCGGCGGAGGTGTCTGCGGTCTCCGGTGTATCAGGATCCTGGTCGGTGGTCGATTCCATGTGGTAACACCGTTGTTGTTTTCTTGGGTAGCTGTCAGAACTAGCCTCTCGTTTGAATGGATTTTTAGGCCGATTCATGTAATTCACTTATTTGGTCTGAACGGAATTATCTACCTCCATCTTGATTGCTGGCTTCGGACCTGTCGGTCTTGGTGGAGGATATTGTTGTTGGAGTCTTGAGTTCCATGAGGAGCGTGGCCTCTGGCTGAAATTATTTCTGCCATATGGCTTAGTTGGATTTCCTGAAGGGGGAGGCCCTCTGCCATTTTTAAAATTATAGTAGACGGGAGATGATATCGTATTCGGCGCCTGGATGTGCACCGAATTGCTCCTGAAATTGAGATTTTGCATTTGGTGGCAAGCTGAGTATGCCTCCGGCAGGGTCTTAGGCTTCTGAATTATGAGTAGCTTTGAGAGATCCCCATTCAGTCCTCGCACAAAAACGTCTAGTGCGCGATTCCGGTAATTTTCTACTAGGGCATCCACCGTTTCGGTGGAGTACGTTTCGGCTCTGATTTTATTGAGGATTAGAGAGAATTGGTGATTGATGGTAGCATAGAAGTCATCGACCCTCGAGCTACCCTGCGTGAGTTTATTCAACTGGTGTTCAAGAGTTCGAATATCCCTCTTATCTGCATAATGCAAGGAGAGAACCCTTTTGATTTCAGCCCACTCGTTGTCAAATATGTTGTAAGATACGAGGGCGGAGTCAGCCTTGCCTCTTATTTTTTGCTGAATGTGCTGGAGGATTGCCCGATAGATGGGCTTGTTACGAACAATTTCGTAGTCTTTCAATATCGTTTCTACGCTGTGAACCCAGGAAACATAGTGCACCGGATTGCCATCAAAGACCTGAAGCTCCTTAACGGAGTCCGGAAGCTTGGATATATCCTTCAAGTCTTGTTCGCTACTAGGCCCTTGGAGCGGTAGTGGATTTTCTGCTTGTGGTTCCGGTATAACCACCGGACCTACCTGTTCTATCGAGTGGATACGGCTCTCTACAACCCCCAGTTGTTCCGAAAGGGATTGGATTGCCTGTCTAGGATTGCATTGTTCGATTTGGCCAATGTGGCTCTCTATACTTCTAAGCTGTTCAAGAACGGTGTTAACCGCGCCGGTAAGCTAGGACACCGAATTCTTTAGTTCGTCCATTTATTCTATTGTAACGCGAAAGAGATGAAGATTTGGTTGACTCAACTAAAATTCGAGGGTACGAGCGACAGAAGTTAAAATGCGTGTACCATTTACACTATTCTAACGCCAAGGAGATAAAGTTTTGGGTGATTCAATAAAAATACGAAGATATGAACGACAAAAGTTATTGCTATCTTTGAATAATATAATTTTGTGGCTTCGATTACGGATATATTTTAGTAAGTTGCTTATTTAATCAACTGTTTTTTTTTTTTTTTTTGACAACCAAGCGCTAATAATAAAAATTTTGTGGCTTGATTACGGGTAAATATTTTTTTTTTTCAATCAATTGTTATTTTTGCGACAACCAAGTTCTAGTCCCTAGATGCCCGCTGAGAGCTCTCCATTAATTTTTCGGGGTAGTCACTTCGGATCGGAAGGTTCGTATTTATCCGTTTTAGTCGTAAGCGTTGAGGGTTGCAAACGACCTACTAAGGTACGAAGGTCTACACCACCGAAAATTATGTTTAAATAACTTTTTAGTGAACCGGCCCCTTTTTTCATGAGAGACTACTCCTGGACATAATTTAGTAAGCTAAGTAGGTTTTTTTTATATTTTTATATGTTTTTTTTTTTTAATTTGTTGTCGCTGTTTAGTTGCTTTTTCATTACATATACGCACACATGAGCGTTAATAGTTAGATAAATTTTTTAAAAATAAGATATTCTTTTTCTCTTTAGTTAATTTTCATCAGTTTTACTATTACTAAAATTGCACACATGCTTAAGTCTATGTATATATCTTACAAAAAACCAATTGGCCAGCCTCCCATCGCTTGTTTCTGGTGGATGATTAGTTGAAATGTTGAATCTTCCTCCGTTCCGCATTTTCCAAAAATAGTATCACTTTTTTATTTAGTTTGTCGAGCCTGCCGTGAATGATCTTATTTTTTTTGTTCCTCACTGAATGAATGCTTCACTTTCACGATCCCTTTTTTGTTTTTTTTCCTCTTAACGACCGTTGTATGTTGTTTGATTTTCGTCTCCCAAAAGTGGGTTTTTTTTTGTATGCACTTTTAACTGAATAATTGACTTTAACGGTTTTTTTTTATTTTTTTTTATTTTAAATGAATTTCCTCTTTTTTTTTTTTTTTTTTTTTTTCTTCTTAACGACTGTTATATGTTATTTGATTTTCGTTCCCCAATAGTGGGGTTTTTTTTGTATGCACTTTTAACTGAATAATTCACTTTAACGGGTTTTTCGTATTTTTTTTTTCTCTAAAAATTAATTTTCCTTTTTTCCTTTTTAACTTCGCGATGATGAGACTGTCCCTGCTCGGGAGCCAGTTATCGAGATCCTTACTCGCGGATATAAAAAAATATTTTTAAGGAACCACAACAGGTTCCACAATTAAACAACAAATTAGATTTCACGTTATAAATTTTATTCGAGGAACGAATTGCTCCGTCCTACTGTCCGCATTCGAAAGCATAACTTAATTCTAATTTACAATGATTTGCTTAAACCTAAAATGCAACATTGCATTTCCCACGTAGACCCATTCACCTGGAGCATGATAGATGAAACGTTGCATTTCCAATTCATTCCCATTCACCTGGAGCATGATAGATGATTGCTGATAGCGGATGCGCGTGTGCAGGCGAATCGCATCGCTTGCACTTTTCTTCAGGGCAGGTAGACTGTCGAATGTGTTAACTAGGACTATAAGTTGCTTCAACGAGAAACATTAACAGCAAGACATAACCTTGCATCTATAATACCACAAATCCGAACGAATTATAAACATAAAGGGTCTTTCATTAAGCGCTTCCTATCTTTAAACTTAAATAAAACAAAGAGTCTGTGAGACATTATCGAAATTTTTTATTCGTTTGAAAGGCCTATTGATGCCATTATAGATAGAATATAACGTCGTTCAAATGTCTGCCTGGGTGGCACGCATCCGAAATGTGCAATTTTCCATGACTCTGACACATAAAACAGGCTGAATTTGACCGATGGCATGGGTTATGTTGGCTTTGAGGGCCGCTGTGGTTTTTGGCTTATTCGCATAGACCTGCGATTTTAGAAAACCCCACAAGAAAATGTCTAACGGGGTCACATCGCACGATCTCGGTGGCCAGTTCACATCACCACCACGTGAGATGACCGTGCCCTCGAATCGCTCGTGCATAATTTCCAATGTGGCGCGATCACTTTAGATCATATATTTCGTAAACGCTATTACTTTCTACTTTGTCGCGCGTTTGATAATTCATTCACAGCTGTTTATGAGTTTTCATAAAAAAAATAATTGGTGCGCGACGATTGTTTGCATACGAGTAAACAATAAAAATCGAAAGAGTAATTTTTCACTCTTTTTTCTGCGACGAATTCAAGTATTGGAAATTTAAGCAAACGGAACTTATTTGTTGTCATCTTCATACCTCGCAACGCTGAAGCGACATTTCGTTTTGGAAAATTGTCGGTCACGCGCTTTTTGGCAGATTTAATCTTGAAGTTTTTACAACGCCGCTCAAAGCCCATTAACGCGCGAACGCCACATTGCGTTTTGGGCATAATACAAGCAAAAACTTAAAGCTAAACTTAAAACTAAAAATAACTAAACTAGGACTTAAAAATAACAGTTTTCGGTTATGAGGAAGAATTAATGAAATAAAGGGCGTTTCTCAGGGCGGTTCTGCTATTGTGAAAGTCAAAAACGGTTTGCATGTGATTAGCTCTGCGGAGCATTCTAGACATTGGTTCATGGTATCCATAATTGGTGCGATGAGGAATAAGACGGTTGGTGTTGAAAGAAATCATATGCAGCAGCGCGGTGAATTAATGTTACCGGCTAATAACTGATGGATAAACAAGATGTCAGCAACTTCGCGACATTTGTCGAGAGGCTGTAAATTGATTAGTTTCAAACGGTCAGCGTATTGGGGCAAATTGTAACTATGAGTCCAAGCAAGACAACGTAAGGCAAACCCGACGAACCTACGCTGGACAGCTTCGATATGCAAGATTTTGTAACGTAAGGGTTTGAGAATTCCTTCGACCATCGTTTAATGAAACCGAGCGCAGAGTTTACTCTGTTGATAATGTTATCAATATGAGAACGGAAGTTGAGTTCCCTATCACAGATAACACCCAAGAGACAGAGGGTGTAGGCTCTCCTCTAATGGAATAGACTCTGGGGAATGGCCGGATACGCTTACGAGAATATGTAATAGCTTGGCACTTGCTGACGTTGAGCTCTAAAAAATTTCTATACCACCAGACTGAGAATCGATTCAAATCATCTTCCAGTGAAAGAGAGTCTGCATGAGACGATATGGTTCTGAAGATTTCATATCATCAGCATATATAGAAAGATGGGAGTCATTGATAATACAATCGACAACGTTAATTGTCAAAATGACGATCATTGGACCAAGATGGCTACCTTGATGGACTCCCGATGTGGCTTTAATAGGATCAGAAATTGAAGATCTAAAGAGGATGTTATATTGGCGTTTTTCTAAGTAAGATTTGATCCAAGAGATAAACCCGATTGGAAACCAAGAACTTTAAGTTTGAGAAGATTAATTGCATGCGAAATATTTTGTCGAAGGCTTTGCTAAAGTCGGTGGCAACTACATCGACTTCATTACCATCTTCCAAAATGCACAGAGTGCTAGATACAAACTCGGTAAGGTTGGTGGTTGTTGCTCTGCCCTTAAGGAATCCATGCTGGTTCGGTGAAAGGATAGTCTTACAGTGAAAAAACATTGTGTCACAAACAATGCTTTCAAAGAGCTTAGGTATGCAGGATAGTTTGGCGATGGGCCGGTAGTTGGATATTTCACTTTTACAACCTTTTTTATGAGTTGGAATTATGTATGAGTTTTTCCAGATTTCAGGGAAAACTCCCTACGAAATAGATAGTTCGAATAGAGTGGTAAGGGGTTGGACTAAGTAGTTCACGCATTTTTTCAGAACTATAGCGGGCAGGCCATTAGGGCCGGGAGAGTATTCACCCTTTAGTTTATTAATCTTATCTACTGACGACGCCGAAGTATCACTTGTTTGGGGACAACAACACCATGGTCGCTATCAACTGTCAAAGTTCGGAAGTTCCTATTGGATGACCCTTTATAAGGACACTTATTAACAATTTAGATTTCGACATTAAACGTACGTACGAGTATACTATGACACAACATACTGGCAGACGATGAAATAGGCAAATATACAATAGCAGTAGAAATGCTGCCATATATTCAAAGTGGTCCTTTCTTTAGGAAGGAGGTGTTAGTTTTTGCTATTGGAGTGCCCATATTTAGCAAACAAAAATTTCAGAAGCTTTAGTAATTCCATTCTCTAATAATAAATTTGAACAGTTAGGTTTAGATACTCATATTATAATTGCACAAAAATATATAATTCACACCTATAAGGAAAACATAGTTTTGGAAACAAATCTTAAACCCCGCAAACAAAATTATATTAAAAACATAATTGAAAAAGAAAATGTATGTCCATGTAAACGCAATAACGTAACTTCCATAGAGAAAGTATTTGAAAATATAGTAATCGCAATAAATTTATTAGCAACTAAATTAGAATAAAATTGTATTAAACAATAATTACGAGTAACTGCCAAATTAAATTAAAATTCTGAAACAGAAGTGTGGATATAATAAAAGCGAGTAATGCAGTTGATATTTTTATTTGTTAAAACTTCTGAAGTACACATATGTACGTGGACTAAGCAGAATTAGGTAGTGAAATTAGACAAAGTTCACATATGTGTACCCACTGTTTAGATTCCAATAACTCTTAAAAACCAAACTAAACGTCATAAGTTTTATAATTCACAGATTAGACAGTATTTCCACTTTACTTTTTAATAATCTTTGAATAACAGATTGATTGCTAAACTTAAGGTTTTTATTTACCAAGAAGAGGAGGCTTCCAACGCGACATCACTGCAATCCACTTTAAAAATAATGCGCCAAAATATTGACAGACGATTTAAGTGTGTGTGTTTTTTTAAAAAAAGGTAACACGTTCTCTCGCTGGCTCAATCTTTAACGTATAATTGATTGTTATGTTTCAGCAGCTGTCAAAGTTACCAATAACATCCAGCTGTCAAAATATTCAGTAAGGTTTGCAATTTCATCATGCATCGTTCGACACTTCCCGAACGTGTGGAAATTCTGGCTCAGTTGTAAATACTCAACGTGAATTTCGTCGTGAGGTCGGTCGTCATCATAGCTTCAGTGCGCAGGCAATTCATCGCACCGTTCAAAAGTTTGAGCATGAGTACATTCTTTTGGACCTAAAGCCACCAGCCAGACAGAGATTGGTGCGAAGTGAAGAAAACATCGCCGCCGTAGCGGCCAGTATCGAAGAAGACCCAGAAACGTCGATTTGGCGCCGATCAGCTGAATTGGGCATCGCCAGAGAGTCAACTAGGCTTATTTTGCGGTTGGATTTGGGCCTATATTCATATAAGATTGTGCTAACGCAAGGAGTGAAACCGGACGACCATAGACAACGCCGTGTGTTCGCTAATTGGGGCTGAAAATGTTGGCCGGAGATCCGGCCTTTTGGCCAAAAAGTCATCTTCTCGACAAGGCCCATTTTTGGCTTAGCGGCTATGTTAACAAGCAAAATTGCCGTTATTGAAGCGACAACAGATTGACTGTTTGGTGCGGTTTATGGCACGGCGGCATCATCGTACCTTATTTCTTCCGAAATGAGGGAGACACCGTTACCGTCAATTGTCCCCGGTATAGAGCAATATTAACCCACTTTCTGTATCCAGAGCTCTACAACATCGATTTACCCGAGCTGTGGTTCCAACAATATGGCGCTACATGCTCGAAGTGGTGAAGGAGAAATTTTGCGACTGGGTCATCTCACAGCGAGCGTTGGCCGCCGCGATCATGCGACTTGACACCCTTCGATTATTTTCTATGGGGCTACGTCAAGTTCTTAGTCTACACTAACAAGCCAACTACTTTGGACGAGCTCGAGGCCAACATACGAGACGTTATTGCCGGAATAACGCTGCACATATTGGACCGAGTCATCAAAATTGAACCGACCGCTTGAAGCACTGCCAGCGAAGCCGAGGCGGCTGTTTAAATGACGTGCTATTCCATTCATAATGGCATGAAGGTACGAGTAGCTTTAAAATAAAGCTAGAGTCAATTTGCTATCTTAGACCGTTGTTTTATTTAAATTTATTTTCCTATCGTTCTTATCTGGTCACCCTATGCTTTAATTTTAGAGACCCACAACGGCGGAGGTATTAACTGTAATTATCTTCCCGTTACAAAAATTTACATAAGGCACATTTTTAGCACACTTGATTATTTGATTATCAAATATCAAGTGTGCAGAGGTACATCGCCCACGCGAAACTGAGGTCTGACTTCATCTTCGTGGGATACGAGTAAGAGCTCATTCGCACAGCACTTAGATTTAGGTTTAGTTTTTAGTTCAACCCGAATATGAAAATAAAACGGGGAAGAGAGCTCCCATGTTTTTTAAATAAGTAATATTATATACATATATATGTCAATTCAATTCAATTTATTTATCTTTAAGAAAACTTACAAGTTAACGTTACCTCCTCGGGGTAACTTAAAAAAAATCGAACTACTCGGGCCTTTAATAAAAACGCGATCACTCTTTCTACTAATACAATTTATTTCAATACAATACAATTTATTTCGAATAACGCAACCGAACCGTCCCTTCCAATGTCAAACTTAAGACTAGCTTAATATCTAAAAACTTCCCGTTAAGCTGCCGCCAGTCCCACGATCCATTCGGCTGAGTTGCATTGCAAAAGTAATGCAACACGATCCTAATGCACCCAGCCTGTGGGAACATTTTCATTCGTGAACCAGGCTGTGGGAACATGTTCATACCTAACTCCTCCCCCTTCAAAAATCTGCGTCCTGTAGATCAATGGTGACGTCAGAACCGGACGTGTAAGATGGTGATAGACGGGGTCGAGGAACTCGGGCTTGTGTTTCGTTGTTCGTGCATCCCGGGGTATCCAAAGGAGCAATTATTGGTGGAATGTGAGGATTCTGGTTGATCCTCCGCCAGATGGTCCAAGCAGCAAAGATTACTAGTAGCAGGATCAAAGCATCCGCAACTGAAGAGAGTATATACTTTTGGGTTAGGTTACTTAGCCATTGGATGTTCTTTATGCTGATATCGTGTACATATCCTAGATCGATTTTCCGGCTCCTGCTCGTAATGTTAGTCAAAACAGGAGGAAGAGCTTGCAGACTTGTGGCAGTAAAACTAGAAAACGTTCTGTTATTAAGCTGAATCGTTTCGTTGTTTGGCTGGATTACATATGTGCCTTCAAGTTGCTTCGAGACATTGTTGGAAACCAATTGGCCATTAAAGTTTGTCACAAATATCATATCGTCCTTTAATAGTTCAACAACCTGCTCATTATTTGTAGGGCAAGTGCAGGCTGCGGGGCCTTCCTTTAGCAACCTGGGTATGCAGTCATCTTCTCTAAGTCTTGCTAGCGCTTTCTCTTTGCATACTGTCAGGTTGCTCATCGAAAGACATCTTCCGGTTACGCCATATATCTCCTTGTAGTTTACCATCATGTTCTTGAATTTCAGATCTATTTGGGTTCCGTTGACGACTGATGGTCTTGTTATCAGAAGGTTAAACTCTTCGTTCCTGGCTTTTGGCATCGACAGTATGTACAGCAGAATTGAGCCATTCGTGTATATAGAAGGGGTTCCATACTCCATTTGTTATGAGCTTGGGGCAGGCCACGGAGGCATCTTCAGTGTGGGTGAAGGGGACGGTGGCACGCACGCGGTTGCACGGCTTAACTCGTCGGACGGAGTTGGTTCTTGTCTCCCATCACTCTCACACCACCTGCTCAAACACAAAAATATCGTGCCATATGTGTATCAAAAAAAAGAACCTAATAGAGAAGAGAAAAGCTAACGTAATTAGACCACGGACGGACTTAAAAAAAGATAGGAAAGAAGACAGGAGAAGAAGAAGAAGCTCAAGAGCTTATGCCCATATCCCGGAGAAAGAAGGGTATGCCCGATCTAACCTAACTAATCTAATCTGAACCTAATCTATCCTAAGACTTATGATATGCCCTAATCTATACCTAAACTAACTTATAACTATCCTATTCTAGCCCTATACTACGGCATCCGTATACCCTAGTCTCTCCAGGATGTGGGTTCGTCTCCTCAAAGAGACGTGCCAGGTGTTGATGGCACCGGCATGGCCAACCCACCCTTGTGTCTGAATGACACAACCTTCGCCATCTCCTTGGCCAATATTCACTGGAGATGGCCCCTACTGCCTCAATCTAACCACTATGGTCTCATGGCCCCCACGTTACGTGCGTATGGTCGTCATGTATGGTCCTTGTCCAGTCAGTATAGTCGTCCTGTAAGTCATCGTCACACCTGGTCAGCGAAAGGACGGCCTTCCCATTACCCCACACACCATCGTTGCACAAAAAAACTTCTACCGGCAGATCATTAATATGTTATTATGAACACTAAACTTTCATCTTCATACATTTAGCTTTATTCTTATGATTTCCTCTTATCTCAAAATTATGCACATAATTCCATCCAAGAAATTTCATTAAACTAAATTAAAATTAACCTAACCTATCCTACGTATCAAAAAAAAATTCTGTTCTTAACACTAAAATAAAACAAAAAAAACTATTCATAAAAAAAGATCAACCAAATTTACTCACGGTTTTATGTCCCCCGTTGTCCTGCCGGCAGCACAAGAAGAGATGAAATGAAGATGTTGATGCTCCAGCTATATGTTCGCGAATTAAATATACGAGTGTTAAGTGCAGAACTTTTGTTATCCCTGACCTTACGTTACACTCAATTGCCAACAGAAAATTTTCAAAAAATTTAATACCAAGCAAAAACTCAAAAGAAAAAAAAAACTACTTTGAACAAAAAAATTCAAATGAATCACTGCACTAATCGTTGCACCAAACAACAAAAAAAAAATCTTTTGTAGCTCCCTCGCTGTTTCTTATTTTCTTTTTTTTCTTTTTTTTTTGTAGCTGCTGCAGTTGTAGTGCGGAACCTTGGGGCGGAGCACCTCGCTTCAGTTCCTTGGGTGGCCTTTGCTCCTTGTGGTACCTTGCCCTTTTGGAGGATACCGGTTGGTTGGCTGTATAATCGCCTGTGTATTTTACGGTTCGTACTTGCAGTACTTGTGTACAGAAAACCGGGGCCTATCAAAAAAGTTTTGCAGAGGCTCGGGCGTTACGGTTCAACCCAAGTCCTAGTAATTTGCCAAAAGTTACCCGAGTTAAGTTATTTGGCTCGTCGAAATCGATTTAAATGTAAACGTACCTCTGCTGTCTTGTTCCCACTTGTCCTCTTCTCAAGGGGAGCTATTCTCCTTCAGATATCTTCTGCCTATTAAAATTTACTATAAAACTAATATTAATTTTTTTTTTCTAGCACTAGTCAGTCTCCACTTACCAAAACTCAAATTTCCTTCCCTCTGTAAATAGTTTGCCTTTTTTTTTGTATGTCACTGTCTGAACTTTTTTTCTGCTATCTGTGGTGTCGGGGCATCGACCGTTCCCATATGATCTAATCAGAAAAGTGATCAACGGTCAATGTTCTTTGCCCTAGTTTCTTGTCTTCCTCAATTTACTCTTTATCATATTCTCTTCGTTACCCTTACATTTTCATTCGTTGCCTACATTTCTCTTCGCCCATCTATGTTATCTCTGTCTCCCTCTTTGTCATGTCGGTCGTACCTTATCTTTAACCATATTGCTTTCGGAGTATCGGAAAAGGGAAATTCCCTTTGCCAATATCCTTCGTCAGGATGGTAATACTTAGATATAACACTTTAATAAATTAATAGAATTACCTAAATTCGAACAATAAAATAACATAACACACCTTACATTAATATAACTAGCCTACCCTAATTAACCCAACATCTATTTACTATGACAATACTCGAGAAATTACTACAAACGGAACGTATAACACTTTTAAATAGGGATCTTTTCCATTTCCCTTCGATTTTTCGCTTGAGGTTTTTCTCTTTCGTCGAATTTTCTTTCCAAGGGGGAGAGCAGAGCTGTGTGCGAACGGGAACACTAGCGTGTACGCTTATGTCAAAACAAATCCCATTTTCTCATTTCGCGTTTAAGCACGATGTACGGGCGAAGTGTTTTTCTTTTGTTTAGTTTTGTTTTCTTGTTTTTTTTTTTTTTTTTGTTAAATTTATTTATTTTTTTTTAAGAAGTAATTGACGCGATCGTATTCCTTGCAAGAAACTAACCTCTTTCGGGCGGACTGTCCCTGGTAGGCGGAACTACCACCAAAGTTCCTGAATTTGTGCTAAGTGGAGGACGGTACACGGACGACCCACGAAGATAATTTCCCAAGGCTTACCTGGGTACATGCCAGTGGTCATAGTCCGCATCGTTGGCCACCATTCCTTGCGGCCGCTGGCGATGGCTTTTCGGCTCGTCTCCACCATGGATCTGCGGTTAGTATCTATATTACCTGTAACAATCCTTTATTAATCCTTTTATATCGCTGATTACAATTGACAATATAATAATTGCTTCTATAAATCATCCGTCACGCTGCTATATCTTTCCTGCCAGTAAGAGCACCAGAACTGCTGTCCCATCTGTCACAGAGAATTGCCAGATCTGTTCTGTAAGATCTGCACCAACAGCATTGCCAGATCGATCTATCAGGGTACGGATTTCCACATCCCTTCAATGTTCTTCAGCTTCAGCTTTAATCTTGGGTTTTCTGCGTTCCTAGGTTCGTCACAATCTCCATCAGCTACGGGGGAAGTAGTACCTGGTAGGGAGGAAGGATTAACGCCCTCATCGGCAGCTTGGGTCGACTCGTTTTCAAGAGGACTCGGAATCTTCTTTACATGACTAATGTTCCGTCTACTAACTCTCCCGTTCTCTGCTTGCACCACCACTTCATTCGGTTGCCGTTCGATTACCATGAATTCGGTTGAATCAAATGTTGATGAAAGTTTATTCTGAGGGGCCTCATTGCGAAGCAACACCTTATCCCCAATATGAATGTCGCTGTGTCTTGCACCACGTTTGCTGTCCGCTACTTGCTTCCCCTTCTCCTTGTTCACTGTGTCTAAGTCCCGTGCTTCTGAAGGGATCTTGTCCCTGATCATCCTATTAAGTAGTAATTCCGATGGTGATTTCCCTGTAGTGCCATGTGGAGTTACATTATACATCAATGTAAATTTCTGAATCGCCTGTCTGTAGTCCGTGCCACTTGCATTAGCAATTTGGAGCCGCTTCAAAATTGACCGATTCATATTTTCAACTTCGCCGTTTGCCTGCGGCCAATATGGTGGTGAGGTGATGAGTTTTATATTCTTATTCTCGCAGTAATTTTTAAATTCTGCGCTAACAAATTGGCGGCCATTGTCAGCTTTAATCGAATTCGGGTATCCTAATCTGCAGAAAATTTCATCCAATATTGATATGATCTCGGTTGAAGTAATTTTTCTCAGAAACTTGGTTTCTTGGTACCGAGAGTAATAACCTATTATTACGAAGACAAAGTCATGATTTGGTAATGGGCCCAGTAAGTCCTTCGCTACACATTGCCAAGGACCATTTGGAAGCATATGTTGCTTCATCGGTACCGGACGTACGGGTTGAGAGACCAATAGACATTCACGACATCTCTTTACGAAACTTTCGACTTCTCTGTCCATTGCCGGCCACCAAACCTTTGCCCGAAGTCTCCGTTTCATGACGGTCTCTCCTGGGTGACCCTCGTGTGCCAGTGTTAAAACCTGTGACCGTAAAGCGACAGGAATGACGATTCTAGTACCGCGAAGTAGGATGTTACCTAAAGTGCAAAGTTCCATTCGAAATGGGAAGAATTTATTTTTACTCGTTGGGCTCCAGTCACTCTTTTTTGTATTTTCAACCGCCTCCATCAGTTCCTTATCATGATTGTTGTTATGTACAATTTCACTTATCGTAAGTGCGCGTGGTATCATTTTCTCGATTATTGCACAAACATTCTGTTCACAAAGACTATCGAAAGAATTATCCTCCTCAATTTTGCAAAGTCGAGACAGCGAATCTGATATATTTAGTTTTCCCGCTTGACAAATGACTTTAAATTTAAACGATTGTAGGCGAAGGACCCACCTTTCAATTCTTGCTGGAGGTTTCGATGTCGGTTTGAAGATTGCTTCCAGCGGCTTGTGATCAGTTACTAATTCAAATTCAATTCCTGCAAGGTAGTAATAAAACCGCTCCGCAGCCCAAACCAAAGCGAGACTCTCCTTCTCTGTCCGCGAATATCTTCTTTCAACTGAGGAAAGGCTCTTGCTTGCGAACGAAATAACTTGGGGGTGTCGGCCTCAAACTGAAGAAGAACTGCCCCTAAAGCGACTGGACTTGCATCCGCTACTAGGCGAGTAAGATTCTTATGGTTGAAGAATGATAAAGTTGGAATTTTTACAAGCGCATGCTTCAACTTCTGAAATGCTTCTTCCTGTTCCTTTCCCCATAAAAATTTCATGTCTTTTTTAATTAAGCTCCATAACGGTTCCGTTACGTCCGATAAGTCAGGAATAAACTTTCCGAGATATGTGACCAGTCCCAAAAAACTTCTTGTTTCCTCCTTCGTATTGGGCGGTCGAAATTCCAGTACCGCTTTAACTTTCTCCGGATCTGCAGAAATGCCAGCTGTAGATAAAACGTGACCCAAAAACTTAAGCTGTGGTACTTTCCAACTACATTTACCTTCGTTCAGGGTTACGTTCATGTCGCGAAAAATATTTAGAACACTTTCCAATTCCCTATCATGTTCCACCTCTGTCGATCCAAAAATGATGATATCATCCAGATAATTAAGGGTGTTTCGGCAAGGGGCTAACATAGTCTCCATAACCTTCTGGAATATCTCTGGAGCTGAATTGACTCCAAATAATAGCCGCTTGTACCTAAATAATCCTTTATGGGTTATGAACGTGGTGATCTGGCGACTGTCTTCATCCAGCTCCAATTGGTGGTACGCATTTTTCAGATCCAGTCGGGAAAAATATTTAGCACCCTTAAGTTTTGTTAGGAACGAGTCAAAAGTCGGAAGTGGAAAGTTTTCTCTTAGGATAGCAGAGTTAGCTCGGCGCATGTCAATACATAAACGAATATCTCCACTTTCTTTGTGAACAATCACAATAGGGGATATCCAAGAACTCGGTCCATGAACTGGTTCAATAATATCTTGATCAATCGCCTCACTCAATTTTTGTTCAACTTTTTCCTCCAATGCAGATGGTATGCGGCGCAAGGGTTGTTGTATTGGTCTCACAGTATTGTCAATGGACAAGTGTATTTGGATACCCTTGATTTTGGGAAATGGGCGAGGATTATCGAGTTGATTCACATTGATTCCCAACTTGAGAACTTTCAACCCAATCGCTGTTTCGCGACCTAATAATGACTGCCTGCCATTCTTGATTACATAAAACGATGCAATTAGTTCTGTTCGTCGGTCGACGCTTATGGGAGCCTCAAATACAAATTTTACCTCCAAATTTTCATTTCCTGCGTATGCTCGAAACTGCTTCTCTGATTCCGTTCTGACGTTACCCAATATTGCAGCTGTTTGGCAAAGATCCTCCCAATCCTTTTCTCCAATCAAATTAAACCGTGAGCCGGAGTCAATAAGCATGGATAATCTAATACCCCCAATGAAACAACCGATCATCTCACTCCTGTGTCCGTCCCTCTCATTCGTGACTCGAAAACAATCGTATTGGCCGGATTTTTGTTTATCCGATTCCGTGCTTTCCAAGTTTTCTTCTTCCACAAACTGGACTTTTGATGGCTCAAATCGACGTCGCTTGAAGTTCGAACTTCCCGCAGCTGTATTTTTCCATTTATTTGTTTTTGTTTGGCATTTCCTAGCAAAATGACCAATACCCCCACATCTGTTGCATTTGGAATTTCTTGCTGGGCAATATTTGCTATCCCCCAAATGACCCATCCTACCACATCTATAACATTCTTTCTTCCTATCGAAAGAGTCAGCATTTGCAACAGAGATCTTGTTAACGCTACTCGATGAAGTTGTAGGAATCATTGCTTCTGTCTGGCACCTAATTTGCTCATGTATTTGGCACATCTCAACAATATCATCTAATGAATTTTCTTTCTCTAGCAGGCGTTTTTTCAGTTCTCCGGGAGCCCACACATCAATTAGTTTATCCTTAAGATTTATGTCTAATGTTTCCTGCTGTGTTTTACCGAAGGAGCATTTCGCTGCTTGGTTTCGAAGGCGTATCAAAAATTTATTAAAACTTTCCCCCTCCTCCGGTTTAAGTGATCTGAATAGGTGTCTTTCAAAAGTTGAATTGCGTTTTGGCGAAAAGTATTAATTTAGTTTGTCAACTAAAACGCTAAATACATCTCTCTTAGTGACATGGTCAACAAGCGCACCCGGAATATTATAAATTACCTCTTGCAATTGAGGGCCCCTTAAGTGAAGTAGCTTGTTTTTCTTTTTTTTTCATCCCCAATCTCTTCCAACTCTAGGAACAACGAAAAAGCCCTGAACCATCTTTCCCATTCCAGGCGGATTAGCGACTTGTCAATCGTTTCGCAGAGAAAGGGTTTGATACCCGTATCCCCCATTCCAATATTTTGCTTTACGCCACCGCGCCGTGTACTTTCTTTACAAGTCTAATATATATACATATATATTTTTTTTTTTTTTTTTAATTAATATTTTTTTTTCCCGTGACTCTTCTTTTCTTAATGCACGAGCACGATCTCATTCCCGCAACTGAAGAACTGCACAACAACAATTACGTGTGTAAACAAGTTCTACTTTTTTCCTCTTCCTAAAATTAGCTGAAATAGGTTATAATTCATATTTTAATGTGCTCTGCATTACCTTCTTTCAACACGTTGTCTATTTTCCAAAAATTACTCATGTACACATACTACGTACATATGTATAAATATCATATCAGCTTGCATTATCTTTTTTGCTAGCAATTCTTTCTTTTCTCCTCTCACTAGAAGAAACAGAAAAAAAAAATTCCTATTTATTTTTGCATAACCTTTTTTGCAACCAACTTGGTCGAATTTAATCACCACACATTTGTTTTCTATTATTTTCTTGTTTTATCTATGTATGTATTTTATATTTACCTCGTCGCCAATGTAACAATCCTTTATTAATCCTTTTATATCGCATACGTCACGCTGCTATATCTTTCCTGCCAATAAGAGCACCAGGACTGCTGTCCCATCTGTCACAGAGAATTGCCAGATCTGTTCTGTAAGATCTGCACCAACAGCATTGCCAGATCGATCTATCAGGGTACGGATTTCCACATTACCTATGTACATCATTTCTTCTGCAAGTTCACTTGCCTTTGCTTTTGTTTTGTGTTTGAGTTGTGGACTTGCCTAGTGTCGCCTTTGGTGACTGGTGTCACATTTGGTGACTAGCGTCGCCTCAACCAAGCACATCTACATATATACATATATATCTTTTTTTTTTTTGAACTTGTGGTGGTCTCTAAGGCCTCGTAACACATTGCCTCAACTTCATTTGCGTATGGCAGGATTTCGATTTCGCTAATAATCCTGTTAATTTCTTCTCTGTCAAGGAGGTTTGTGTTCACTAGTCCGTTCCTCGCCAATTGGCATGCCCGATCTCGTTTACTTCCCCTTTCACGATGAGTATCTCGTTAAGTATATCCTGTTCATGTTTCTCGGCGGTTGACGTTCTGACCTCATTTTTGAATTGGTCGATTATCCAGTTGGTTTTCCTGCTTATTTCCTGAACTATACCGAAAAGTTTGTTGTTAACCCTGTACTGATGGTTATTATTGTCGATTATCTGCTGTTGGCTCAAGAGGATTTTGTTCTAATCAGCCGCATCGGGGTTCCACACAATCCATTTCCAATGATAAGGATAAGATATTTTAAATAAGCTTTGTTACCTGGATTTTGGGTTTCCTCGCCAAGGAATATTACAAGGCGCAATGCAATTCTTCCGAAAAAAGGAGTAAAAAATAAACTGATTTTTAATTTCGCCGCACTTCAAAAGACTCTCCTTGCACCTCGCGCACAATTTTTGCACTACAATGGCTTCTTTAATAATTTTTACACTTTAATAATTTTGACTTAATTTCCTTAAGGAATTATATTTCTTTCACAATTCTAATTCATTGTCTCTATTTCGGACAACTACACTTTAATAAATTTAGCTTACATTTTTTTTTTTTTAAGAAATTATATTTCTTTCACAATTTTGATTTATTCAACTACACTTTAGTAAATTTAGCTTTTGATAATAAAAAACTTTTTTTTTATTTCTTTCACAATCTTCATCCACTGACTTCAATTTTCTCTTCCTTTTTTTTCTTTTTACAAGAACTTGGGTATGTGTCACCCTTTTTATTTCTGGGGAAAGGTTGTGTCGCACTTAATTTAATTGTACTAAGGAAAATGTTTTTTTTTTTTGCACTTGACGTAATTGCACTGTTTGATCTGCTTCCTTTCTTTTAGTGACTTAAATTTGAAACACTCACATTCAAACAGTCTCGAAATTCATAGTTCCACAGTAGTTAACGTTCGCGGTGACTAAAAAAGAACGGAAGAAAAAAATTAATCGAACGGACTAATTTATTCTCATAGGAGCCGGCAAAGGAAGTGTCGTGTTGTTCCCTTTTAGTCGCAAACGTTTATGGTTGTAAGCGACCTACTCGTGAAACGAACAATATTCACTACCATATCCTTTAGCCTTCTGGGATAACTGCATGTTCTCATTGGTATCCAGAAGTTTTGTGCTCAGGATACAGAATGGTCAATGTGTTCCCATGGGTACATCGACGTTCACTCCATAGAGCGTACTAGTCCTTAAAAAAACCGAACTACTCGGGCCTTTAATAAAAACGCGATCACTCTTTCTACTAATACAATTTATTTCAATACAATACAATACAATTTATTTCGAATAACGCAACCGAACCCTCTCTTCCAATGTTAAACTTAAGACTAACTTAATATCTAAAATCTTCCCGTTAAGCTGCCGCCAGTCCCACGATCCATTCGGCTGAGTTGCTATAAGCCAGCGCACGTGTATGCGGTGCATTGCAAAAGTAATGCAACACGATCCTAATGCACCCAGACAGTGGGAACATGTTCATACCTGATGAAGCTGATACAGCGAATCCAAAGAGATTCGCTCTCACGACTTGGGCACGTGGAGCAAGTGCAGCGTGTTAACTCACAACATTATGTTTACATTGGTTTATATCTGCAAAGCCTTATGGGCTTGTCTGCAGAAGATTAGCTACATAGGTGTTCATTTTTATTTTGAGTTCTACATAATATATTAAATTCAACTTTTATTATATGAACATTTTTTATTAAAAATTGTATATATTGAAATGGTTAGAGTTTAAATATAATTGTTTAACTTTTTTTTAAAAAAATGGGTTTCGAAAAATTATGAAAATCTGCGGGTATTTCATTGAATATTGTTGGGACTGCACCATCATATTTTCGCCGACCATATGCATTCCAGTATCTCGATTCCTAAGGCTGGAGTCGGAGGAGAATTATTTCATCATGGCCGGAGATCTCAATGCCAAACATAGAGATTGGGGAAACAACACACCTAATCCTAGAGGGAACCTACTATTCAATTGGTGGGGTCGGCACAGTGTCGAGTATAAACTCGATTTGAAAGCAATAGATAGTCCGTCGTTTCCTAGAAGTGGCTCCTATCTGGATCTTATGCTGTTCGACGTACGGTTACAACTGACCGACATGGACCGACAAACCATAAACTGCCTGCACACATTTGTGTATGACAGTGACCATTGCGGACTCAGTGCCGTAATAACGATTCCCAACGAAATTGCGGAGTTGGAGGAGTTTGTCCAAACGTACCCCTACAATTATAGTAGGACGCGTTGGACTCGCTTCTCCAGAACTTTAACAAGAGCACTCTCCTCGAACTCGCTCTACCCACCGTCCAATAGGAATCTGTCAAACGAGGAGATTGACTGGTACCTAAAACAAATGGACGAGACAATTAAACGAACTATGGATAATACGATACCTCGGTATCAACATACTGACAACGCAGACATATTCCGCAATGCAACAATTGACGCACTACACCAACACAAAAGTAGACTGCTGTCGAGACTAAAAACCTTGTACAGACAGTTTACTGACAGACAGAACTCGGAGGTTAGGACACTGAAGTCGTTGATTAAAAACCTCCAGAAGTTAATTAGAGAAAATTACACACTTTCTGTAAATTTGCATTGGAACAACAAAATTCGGGCTGTAAAATCCAACAACCCGAGTATGTTCCCGCAAATAAATAAAATATTTCGGAGGAATAATCAAAACGACCTTCCGTGTCTTAAGATCCCCCGAACGACGAACAATGGACAAATACTAATAACAGCAGGTATAGACCAAGATAACGCAGTAGAGGATGACAACTTCTTTGTGATCGAAGATCCGCAGGAGAAGGTAGAGGCTATAGGAGCGACTTTCCAGGAAGTGTACAAGGTGAATGATACCATTTGCCCGAACCACGACCTGGAAAATCGCGTCCTTGTGCACAACTTCTACCTTCGAAATGATATAGAGCACTGGCGATCCGAGAACATAGGTTTTACCGAGTTCAATGACGATAACATGGCAAATAATGTCATCGCCGATGAAAGGGTACATCCCCCGTACATATCGAAGGTGGAGCTCCAAGCGATCTTCGACTCATTGAGGAGGAAGAAATCTGTAGGAATCGATGGAGTGTCGAACATTGTGCTTCGACATCTCCCTCTAGAAGCGGTGGACATTTACACAACTCTGTTCAACAATGCACTGAATAATGCACATTATCCAGCGCATTGGAAAACAGCAGTGATACAACCCATCCCCAAACGGGGTAAGGACACTTCCAATCCGGCAAATCTCCGGTCGATAAGTCTCCTTCCGAACATCAGCAAGGTATTCGAGAAAGTGATCAATAGAGCCCTGCTTAAGTGGACTGAGAACAGTAATATAATTCCGGATAACCAATTCGGTTTTAAGGCGGGGCATGATACAATACATGCCGCGTCTAAACTGGTATCGGATATCCAATGGAACAAAAGCAAGAAACAGTGCACGGGTGCCTGCCTGATTGACTTGGAGAAGGCCTTCGACACCGTATGGTTAGAGGGACTCTTCTACAAGCTAAGCAGGCTTGGCATAAGCAAACCACTGCTGTACATACTTCATAACATGCTCACCAGTAGACAGTTCATCGTCAAAAATGGCAATGTGACTTCTGCTGGAACATTTCTAATTAAAAATGGTCTGCAACAAGGTGCGGTTAATTCACCGATCCTTTTCAACATTTACACGAGCGATCTCATAGGATCACTTCACCATGCCATAGCGTATGCAGACGACTTGATCGCGTACAGATCAGGACCAAAAATCGAGGTCATTGCAATTCTCTTCCAACGTGACTTCGATAAGATTCAGCGATATTGCGATGACTGGAAGTTGAAGATCAACTTCCAGAAATCGGAAACCATTCTTTTTAGGACGCCGTTGTCTGGTGCCTCTAGGGATACCAGAAAGAATTGGCGAAAGTTCTCAATCGTTGGACCGCACGGATAGCCACTTGCAAGTCGAAGTGTAGTCAGATACCTAGGGCTCTGGTTAGACCAATATCTATATTTTAACAAACATATAGATGCTGCTCTGGCTAGAGCCAAAGGTGCTTTTGCCCTTACAAAGAGACTTTTTTATAGCAAGCAACTTGATGCAAGGGTAAAGGTAATCTGCTACATGGCCCTCATCCGGCCCATGCTCGTATATGGATGTCCCGTGTGGTTCAATTTGGGAGCAAGCTTGTTGGAAAAGATTCGGGTGTTTGAGAGGGCTTGCCTTCGGGCTTGCCTTCATTTATACAGAACACCGGAGTCCCAGTACATAAAATTCTATCCCAATGAGGTCCTATACAACAGGGCTAATCTAATAAGAGTGGATAATTTCGTTATCAAGCTGATTCGAAGGCACATTGCAAGAGCAATGAGCTCGACGAACAACCTGATCTTCGGGGCTTATTACCCCAATTCCGAGTATCATGAGAGAGTGCGCCTTAACGGCTTTGTTCCCCCAGAGGCGTTCCTCTATTTTGATAAGAAAGGTCTGATCCAGGACAGATTGGCAGTGCCGCTAATCTTCCACGTTGCTCGGACAGCTGTGGATAGGCGACTCAACTACGACAGAGACGTTGCACACGGCAGTGTGGAGCGTCTCCGGTTTAGTAGGGCGGTATCGGGTCGGGACGTTGATGACGTACAACGTCAGTACGGTCATTTCTGGTGGCTGGCCGAAAGAGAGGAAACTCCTTCGTCGTTCCCTCCTAATCCAGGGTAGCCTGTTTGATGTTGAAAGTTGGCTGTTCTTGCCCATGGCCGACTTACATAGTTTAGGTTTAGGTAGTTTTTTAGGTGTCGGTAGGTGTAGGTAATAAATATAAAAAAAAAAAAAAAAAAAAAAAAAAAAAAAAAAAAAAAAAAAAAAAAAAATATCCACAGCACTTGGATGAAAAAAATACAAAAAAAAAAAAGCACAAAAACACAAAAAACATAAAAAAAATAAAAAAATAAAAAAAAAAAAATATAAAAAAAACAGCACTCGATAAAAAAAAAAAATAATAAAAGAAAAAAAAAAAAAATTACGTAGAAAATACGTAACATAGAATAAGATAGGGTAATTTAGAATAAGGTAGTTTAAGATTTATTTTAATGTAGATTGTAAGTTTTATATATAAGAAGATTCAAAAATAAGTTCATATACTAAGTTTTTTAAATTTATTTAAAGTTTTTCTTAGTATCAATAGATAATTGATTAATAAAATGAATAAACAAATAAAGTCAGTGACGTCGAAAGACATAGTTTTAAGTATTAGGTTTAACTTAGAGCGCCCGCATAGGGCCAGTAAGTTAGAATAGAAATAGTTAAGTTAGTTAAGCTAGTTTTAAGCGTTTTTTTGTCTAGCTATAAGTTTAATGAAGTAATAATAAAAATGCATTAAAAATGAAATGAATGAAATCTCGGAGTGGTGTATCTGCCTTGCTGTCTTCTTCTAATATTAAATGTTTGTTGAAATGGAATTTTGTAAGTGCTGTCATCTTTGAATTGCGTTAAAATTTCTAATTTGTACAGTTGCTCTATAGTTAGAAGCTTCATTGAGTTATCAACTTGATGTTCGGTTCTATGGATATGTTGGTGGAATTTTGATCGGTAGACCATTTTTTGTATCCTAGCTTGCATCGCTAGAAGAGTTGAAGCTGCGCTGCATTTTCCCAAGATAACATGCCATATCTCAGGTGAGATTCAACCAATCCAAAATAGGATTGTCGCAGAACGTCTGGTGTGCATAGCTCAGGTGAAATAGGGCCTGTATGTGATAGCTCCATTTCAAATTGTAATCCACGATCACCCCAAGGTACTTATACGTTGATACGTTTTCAATTATTGTTGAGCAGCCATCCTCCTTTTGAAGATGTAGATGACTACCTACTCTATGCAGACACTCCGCAGTATGCATTCTTAAAATAACTTTATACTTCATGATATGGGGCAGGCGAATATGCATAACCTTTGTTTTTTTGGCATTGATAATAAGCCCATTGTCATGACACCAAGCCATGAAGCGTCCTTTGTTGGGAACCAACATGCTCCCCGCCTTTGGACGAGGAGTGCGTCGGTGTCATCTTAAGTTCCGATGAGCAGGTAAGTTCTATCTAGTGTTGTGGTTTGTTGTTGTTTCGTGTTGACACCTTGATTTGTGTACCCTTGTTGTTGTTTGGATGTCGTTGATATCTCCATCGGGTTATGATGTTCACAGTTGTTTCCGGAAAAGATAAAGATGTATTAGTTTTATGTTTATCCAAGTGAAATGAAAAAAAAAAAAAAATTAAAAAGATAATAGTTAGCTGCTACGTCTGGATATGTAAGTTGTTCTTGTAGATTGTTTGCGGTCGTAGATTTTTGATCGGCCGTTTTAGGACAGCTTTTTCTGTCTTTATGGTCACCACGCGCGTCAAACCACCTGTACCGGGATGTAGTTCGAGTACGCGCGCGAGTACCCACGACGACGGCGGAAGATTGTCCTCCTTGACTAGGACCATTTAGGTCGTTGTTGGAGAAGATGAAGGTAGTTCATGTTCCACTGCTTCCAGAATTCTTGGGTAAGCAGTTATATATATCTCCATCTATCCAGATTGTTTATATTCCTTTCTGCTAAGTTTCTATCGGGCAGTGTGACGAGTGGAGCTCCGATTAAAAAATGACCGGGAGTGAGTACCGTCAGATCATTGGGGTCGGATGTCATCGGACATACAGGTCTTGAATTGAGGCATGCTTCGATTTGGGTAAGCAATATCGCTTATTCCTTAAATGTTAACCTGGATTTGCCGATGGTTCTTTTAAGGTGGTGTTTTATGGATTTGATACCGGCCTCCCAAAAGCCTCCAAAATGTGGTGATAACGGGGGATTGAAATGCCATTTTATATTTTGAGAGGCAAGACATTCAGACACCTCAATTGACCACTCATTGGAGATGAATTTACTGTCCTTGTTTAGTTCAGTAGTTGCCCCTTTAAAATTTGTGCCGCTGTACATGTTTGTACAAATGCCTCGTCTAGCTACATATCTCCTACTCGTAAAGGCGGCTATGAAGGCTGCTGCAGTGAGGTAGCTGACTAATTCAATGTGGGTAGCCTTTGTTAATAAGCAAACGCAGATGACTATATGTCCTTTTGTCATCCTGTTGCATCTGCCCTTCGACATTTTGATATCTATTGGTCCCGCGTAATCAACACCAATGTTCGTGATCGGCTTCGATCATTACTTGTTCTACTGGAAGACTTCCCATCAACTGCTGCTGCATTTTAGCGTTATAGCGATAGCATTCGACACATTTGTGGATCGTACACTTGACCAGTCGCTTTACATTAGTGATCCAGTATTTGTTCCGAATTTGTGCCACCAACATCTGCTGACTGCCATGGAGCGAGCGGTGCACATCGTTAACAACCAATTTTGCAAAGTGGTGCATGTCCCTTAGTATTATATTATAGGATGTTTTTGGTTAAAAGGGAGTGTGGAATATGTTAAGCGTCCACCTACGCATAAAATGTCTTGAGAGTCAAAAAAGGGATATAAGTTGCGGGCTTGACTGCTTTCATAAATCTTCTTCTTCTCTCTTAATGCATCAATCGCATTGCGGAATAATTCACTTTGAGCAAGTCTGATGAACTGGTTCTGGTCTGCGTCCAGCTCGTTAGGTGTGATCGGATGGATTTCTAATGGTCTTCTCTTGTGTTTTACTTTCCTTGATCCATAATCGTGAGGTCGGACCATGCGACGATTTCAGGGTTTTCAAATTGCATGACTCTTACCACACGATGCAACAGCTTAGCTAGAAAATTCGCTGTAGTGATACACATATTATCGCTGGTGGTGCGACTCCAGCGACGAATATGCTCCTTTTTATTATCTACCACGCGAGCCTAAATTACGGCGGCATAAGCCTTTCTGAGGCATCACTGAAACCATGGAGTTGTACCTGGGCTGAATTCGTATATTCAATCTACCGAGGGATTTCGATGTCATGAAGTCCGACCATTAAATTATCATTTAATGACACTCCTTTGGAAGTCTTGTGTGAAGCGTCGAAGACTACACGCAGCTTCGTGTAGGTGCTGCTTGAACGACCTTCGGTGTCTTAAGAATCCCCGAACGACGAACAATGGACAAATACTGATAACGGCATATATAGATCCAAATAACGCAGTAGGGGATGACAACTTATTTGTGATCGAAGATTCGAAGGATAATTAAAAGGCTTTTGGAGCAACTTTAAAGGAAGTGTACAAGGCAAATGATACCATTTGCCCGAACCACGAAATGATATAGCACTGGCTATCCGGGAACATATGTTTTAACGAGTTCAATAACAATAGCATGGCAAATAATGTCATCGTCGATGAAAAGGTACATACATCCTCCGTACATATCAAAGGTAGAACTTCAAGCGATCTTCGAAGTTGAAGATCAACTTCCAGAAATCGGAAACCATTCTTTTTAGGAAGCAATTCGATGCAAGGGTAAAGGTAATCTGCTACATGGCCCTCAATCGGCCCATGCTCGTATATGGATTCCCCGCGTGGTTCAATGTGGGAGCAAGCTTGTTGGAAAAGATTCGGGTGTTTGAGAGGGCTTGCCTTCATTTATACAGAACACCAGAGTCCCAGTACATAAAATTTTATCCCAATGAGGTCCTATACAACAGGGCTAACCGAATAAGAGTGGATAATTTCGTTATCAAGCTGATTCGAATGCACATTGCAAGAGAAATGAGCTCGAGGAACAACCTGATCTCCGGGGCTTATTACCGCAATTACGAGTATCACGAGAGAGTGCGCCTTAACGGCTTTGTTCCCCCAGAAGCGTTCCTCTAATTTGTTGAGAAGGGTCTGATCCAGGACAGATTGGCGGTGCCGCTAATCTTCCACGTTGCTCGGACAATTGTGGATAGGCGACTCAACTACGACAGAGACGTTGCACACGGCAATGTGGAGCATCTCCGGTTTAGTAGGGCCGTATCGGGTGTAGGTGCTGCTTGACTCTTTGAAGACCGCATGGTGAGGAAGATTCTCTTGCTTCAATGGATTTTGTGACTTACTTCATATGACCTAGGGTAGCTGACAGAAGCCGCCTTTCGACCTCAAAGAATCTTGCCATGGCTGCTTTCTTTGAATTCCCCAGGTTTGGGCGAATTCCACCCTTGAGAGGTAACCGAACTTCGTATTTGCCACCTCCTTTTCGACGTACCGTCTGTGCGAAATGTTGTTGACATTTCAATTCTTCTTGTGTCAGTTTTCTCTTATCAAGGTTTTCTTCGATTTCCAAGAATCGCTTAAGTTGTGCATTCAGAGAATTGAAATGGTTTTGGACCGTAAGGCATTTCAAATTTGGAGTGATGTTTACCTTTCCAGTAAGAGTTCATCCAAATTCAGTTTTTTGTGCCACTGGAGAACCCTCTTGACCTTTAACTAAACCTTCTTCGAGAATGATTAATGCATATACATCTGCGCCTAATAATAAATCGACCTTCCCTGGGGCATTATAAGCAGGATCAGCTAATGGCTGATAGATAAATCCACTCACCTTGCAGCGGATAAGTTGGTAGCGTTGCTGTTAGCATGGGTAAAACGAATGCTATGACATCGAGAGAGAAGGCTGGGTTGTTGAAGGAATTTAAGCTAACTTCGACCTGGTATTCGGAGCTGGCAGTTGGATTTTTCCCAAGCCCCGAGACGTTAGTAGTTACATTTTGTCTTTTGGGTAGTAAGTAGCTGAGCAGCATTCTCAGTAATAAACGTAGCTTCCGAAACTGTATCTATGAAGGTTCTGCGAGTACACTGCTTCCCGTTTGAGGCAAAAACCTTGACTAACGCAGTCACTAATAAAGCCTTGGAACGCGCTTGATTGAAATGATTATTAAAATTATGAGAAGTGTTGGGTTACTCGGCGCTCGCAGTATTGAATTGTAGAGATTGCATTGGATTTTGTACAAAGTGGATTTGGGGGTTGTACTGGTTGTACCTCTGATATTGAAATTGTGGATTTTGTTGGTGATTTTGAGTTGCATTTGTTGAATTATGGTCTTGCGACTCAATGTGTAGCAACGTGTGATGCTTGTAGACACATTTCTGACACCTATTGCTACTAGTACAAACCGAGGAGTGATGGTCATATCCTAAGCAGTTACCGCAAACTGAATTTTTCTTTTCGACGTCAGCTCTGGTTCTGGCATCTATATAAAGACGGCAAAGGAATTGGTTATTTGATTGCTGTGAATTAATGTGGCATCCCGCAGATACAGTTTTCCGAAAGGAATTTGGTGGCATCGATTGTTTAGGATACCCACCTAATTCCAAAATGTTCTCAAGTGAACTGAATCGACCCTCAATGAAGGAGATAAATGTTTTCCAATTAGGAAGAGCCTCGGAGATTCCTTTTCGTTGTGTCTGTGATGGCAACTTGTTGAAAATTAAATAGATGAGTATGGCATCCTTTTTGTCGACAGCTATGTCGAGAATTAAGAGAGCATGAATACACTCGATGCTAGTGTCATGCAACGGAGGATGCAGATCTCGTTTCATTCAGGCGGGAAGTATCTGCCGATACATTGTGATTTCCAAAGAGACGTTCAGTCTCATCATGCAATTGACCCCTAAAGGCGAAATAGATTCTTTTTATTTTCGAGAGTATTTCATCCTGAAAATATTTACCTTTTAGTGGATCAGCAGCACTTCCGACTATGACGAGATGTTCTTTTTTCGCCCGTTTGAACATTTCTATATCTGTATCCGAGAAACACGCGACCAAATAACCCCTTGACTTTCGCTCCAAATCATCTTTAAATTCTTCGAAATCTCTCGTGATTTCGTTGGGAATATCTTCTTGTAGTTCAATTGATTTCTGTAATTTGGACATCTTAAATCACAAGCACTTTTTTTTTGTTTTTTATTTTAAATGTTGTTCAGTTTTAAAAGTTCAATTTATTCTTCCGTTGGATGGCTTTTGTCACTGTCCCGTAAAGGATCTGGTTGATCCATTGACGTGCTGCACTTGACCGTAGGCTTGCATCCGTTCGTGATGACTCTGAACCATTGACACCAGTTTCACTGGACCGTTGACTATAGCTGCAACACACCGTTTCACCTGGATTAAGTTGAATCCTCTGACTACTGCCGTTTACACTACACTTCCGTTTAATCCTGGTTTTACAGATTGTAATTAATCGTTGGGTACTGTGGTCGATAGACTGTCCGTCGATGATAGGAAATGTATAAATTCACTGAACTAATGATTCAGCTATAGTTAACCTACAGTACACTTTTAATGTTTTTTTTTTTTTTAGGACACACTGTTTTCACTGAGTTTATATTCACAAAAAAAAAAAAAAAACTTTCGAACAACTATGCATAAAGGCTCTGAAGGACCATGTTCCGAACTGGGATAAGTTGGAAATCGATTGGCCTGTGGACTTGATTTAATGATTGGGAAAAGATGCTTCCCAAAAGGTTAAGTTGGTCAGTTTGGCGAAACCGTGAAAATCTGGTGTGGAATGAAAATTAGTAAATGAAATCGTTATAAAAAACTTTATTGTTGCGAACTTTAAAGTTGTTGAACGAGGTCTTATGTACATCGATCAGCTGTGATATACGTACAGTGCTGGGTGAATGACCTAGTACTCTTTTTCTCTTTATTTACATACATTTAACATTATAACTCTAGCTACTCTCTATCTTTTCTCTTTGGATAGGTGTTAATACTAATGAAAACATATCTACTATCATACAAGGTGATATGAATACCCTTATAAAATTATTTTTTTTTTTTTTTTTAGGACACGGGCGTTTTTGCGGAAAGGGGAAGAGACAGAGAGAAAGACAGATTGGTGTAGTTGGTGGTATTAAGTTTCAGTGAACTCCTAGGGTGGCTGTCCAGATAACTGGGGAGTATTTTATTGTTTCGCTGTTATTGTCGTTACTTATGATTCACAGTATTTTTTTCCCCTCTTTATAATGACATCATCACGATCAAGTTGCATTTTAGCCATATGACCACACTACTGCCAGTTTTGCGCCTTCAGCGTCCTAAGTTCCGAGTTTTGTCTTACTGACAGATAAAACTCAGAGGTTAGGACGCTGAAGTCGTTGATTAAAAACCTCCAGAAATTAATTAGAGAAAACTATAGACTTTCTGTAAATTTGCATTGGAACAACAAAATTCGGGCTGTAAAATCCAACAACCCGAGTATGTTCCCACAAATGAATAAAATATTTCGGAAGAATAATCAAAACGACCTTCGGTGTCTTAAGAATCCCCGAACGACGAACAATGGACAAATACTGATAACGGCATATATAGATCCAGATAACGCAGTAGGGACGACAACTTATTTGTGATCGAAGATTCGAAGGATAATTAAAAGGCTTTTGGAGCAACTTTAAAGGAAGTGTACAAGGCAAATGATACCATTTGCCCGAACCACGAAATGATATAGCACTGGCTATCCGGGAACATATGTTTTAACGAGTTCAATAACAATAGCATGGCAAATAATGTCATCGTCGATGAAAAGGTACATACATCCTCCGTACATATCAAAGGTAGAACTTCAAGCGATCTTCGAAGTTGAAGATCAACTTCCAGAAATCGGAAACCATTCTTTTTAGGAAGCAATTCGATGCAAGGGTAAAGGTAATCTGCTACATGGCCCTCAATCGGCCCATGCTCGTATATGGATTCCCCGCGTGGTTCAATGTGGGAGCAAGCTTGTTGGAAAAGATTCGGGTGTTTGAGAGGGCTTGCCTTCATTTATACAGAACACCAGAGTCCCAGTACATAAAATTTTATCCCAATGAGGTCCTATACAACAGGGCTAACCGAATAAGAGTGGATAATTTCGTTATCAAGCTGATTCGAATGCACATTGCAAGAGAAATGAGCTCGAGGAACAACCTGATCTCCGGGGCTTATTACCGCAATTACGAGTATCACGAGAGAGTGCGCCTTAACGGCTTTGTTCCCCCAGAGGCGTTCCTCTAATTTGTTGAGAAGGGTCTGATCCAGGACAGATTGGTGGTGCCGCTAATCTTCCACGTTGCTCGGACAATTGTGGATAGGCGACTCAACTACGACAGAGACGTTGCACACGGCAATGTGGAGCGTCTCCGGTTTAGTAGGGCGGTATCGGGTCGCGATATTGATGACGTAAAACGTCAGTACGGACATTTCTGGTGGCTAGCCGAAAGAGAGGAAACTCCTTTGTCATTTCGCCCAAATCCAATGTAGCGTGTTGGATGTTTGTTGTCCATAGCCGACTTACATATTTTAAGGTCTAGGTATTGTAGGTATGTAGGCTCTAGGTAGATAATAATAAAAAAAAAATCCACAGCACTTGGATGAAAAAAAAAAAAAAGCACAAAAAACTCAAAAAAAGCAGCACTCGATAAAGAAACAAATCAAAAAAAAAGTTTACGTATAGAATTACGTAAGGTAGAATAAGATAGGCTAATTTAGAATAAGGTAGTTAAAGATTTATTTTAAGGTAGATTTTTAAGTTGTATATATAAGATCAATCAAAAAATTCAAATGTCGTGCGAAATAAATAGATGATTCTTGACATCAAAATTTGAACCGTGAACCAGCAGCGTGACAAGCGATGATGTTACCACTCCACCCTTGATTCGGCCATCATGAAAGCTTTCGTTCTTGAATGGACCGACAATATCCTTCCTGGACATCTTCCCTGGGTGTTGAAGGGAGACAGTCCCATCATCGAAGTCCGGCACGACACATTTGACAGTTCGTGTCTGTTAAGTCTACCGACGACTTGGAATGTCGCGTGCTCCTTATCTTGCTCCTTATTTTGCGTGTTTAGTGTTTCAGCTAATTACTTCGTGTCCTGTCCATTAGGACTAGCTGCTGGTAATGTTCAGCCTCGATTCGAGGCCACCATTGTTTACACATTTCAGCACAAAGTCGAATGCTGCTTTCACCCTATCAATTGTGTCGTATATCGGGTTGATGGTGATCTTGTCGAGCATAGTGCTCCGGATTGTTCGTGAGGATCCCTTTGTTGGGAACTAACACAGTTTGAATGCCATGTTCTTACATACTCGTACTCGTATATCAGAAATAACTTATAAATTATTATAATAATAATATATAAATTTTGATCGAAATCGTCTTAGTCATGTCCGAGAAATAGTCAATTTTTCCAAGTCAGCTAATAAGTAAAGTGCCGTTATTGGAATTTTTGGCAAAAAAATGAGTAAACTGCTTATTTGAAAATGTCCATTTTGCTCCAGATATGATCGTTAAAATCGTTAAAGCCATTTTCAAGAAACTTGGAATTTTTTAAAAATTCGAATATCTGGGCAGTATCCCGTGGACCTCAGATATGAAGTTTGAAGAAAATCTGTCCAGTCATTTAGGCTGAAGCCCGAAGTACAACAGGCGGACAGACAAACAATAGCGAGACACACTTTTTGTGTTCCTCTATTATAGTAATATCAAGATCGATCAAAATCTCGAGATCGAAAATATTCAAGAAAACAATACTTCCCTCTAGGAGTAAGCAAAAAAGGACTAACTACTATGCCAATTCACTATGCGGAACCTTTTCTTGAAGAAAAAAGTTTGCATGAAATCATATCGTTAAGCGACGTCATAAGGGAAGTACAGGGAAAATCCCCAGGACCGGATCCAGTATCAAAAGAATTTTACAAAAAATACCCAATCGGATTCCTTGAAAAAATGTATGATACCTCGAACCACTTTTTCAGTAGCGCAAGAAGCGATAATATACTTCATCTTCAAAAAAGGTGACCCTAACTATAGAGAAACATCATTTTCAAATACTACTTCACCTCGGTCAGTTATTGAGCAAATTCCAATCTGGTTTCCTATCTGGATACTTCACAAGGGTTATATATTTTTTTTGACCGTAATTGCTCAAGACTTACTACGACGTAAAATGAACTTGTTTAACTGAAAGAATGGTGTTCCATGCTGAAATTCGATTGCAGTTGTGTGTCAGCGTCAAGTATAAATTGTTTATCTTTAATAGATGCCAGTATTTTTAATTAAAACTGCACACTGTCTGAAGAATGTTTCTAATTCCATTTTGGACAAATGAAAAGAAATTGCATTGAAAGTTATTTATATAAGTCGTTTGGTATTTGAATGAGGAATTATATCATACTTGGCTAAAGAAACCAGCAACCACGTCATGTAATCGAAACCAAGAATTTTCACATTTTTGCTCACAACCGGCCACAAAAGAAAGATACATTATTTCCATTGTTCATTCAGATACATGCTCACAAAGCATACTTTGCTTAACATTTGAGTACCTACAGCAAAACAAAGCAATCGTGAACAATGCTGATATAATTTAAGTATCCGAAAATCGATTACTTGGACATTTGAGATTTTTGGAATACTCTTCCAACAAAATTAAATAATGATAGTTCAACAAAGCAAATATTTCATTAAATCCACAAGTATTGGCTCTGCACGATGTACGCAGAGGCATAGGTGTAACCACTCTTCATAGCGACACCTCACTTCCTTAGGTGTATTTCAATTTCAAGGAAACTCAGTGAACAGGACAGTCCGGTTTCTCAATTAAGCACATTTCACATTCCCCATATATTTGTATGATGTAAAGTCTACACCCAAACTTCTAACAAGACCAATTTGCAAATAGGAACCAACTAGTATGTGGAATCCAATTTACTATTCCACTCCCCTGCCAAGTGGAGGGGGGTTGCGAATACGTAGTTCACTTGAACTTTGATGTTGGAATTCGAAGCACTCATAGGAGAATTCACATAAATCTCTGTCCAGGCTGCCTCCCCCAGTAGCCAGTGTCCATTGGCACACAATGTGAACACCTTTTTGTTATGCTCCAATGGACCAACTTGGCACACTACTGTTGGAGGGGGTGTGTTACGTACCAACTATAAGAGCCTATCTCCGAAAATAATATACGAGCCTAAATGGCCTTCAAAAATACCTTCCAGTGGCAGTGCCTTTCGGCTTTTGTAATGAGCTTGGAAAAGGGTATACTTCCGTAGACCGTAGACATTGTACAAAAATTAACTTGATTTCAAGGGAGGATTGGACACTTAATTGTCCTTTCAGATTTATGAACTCACAGAGGCCATACTTTCATTCGTTAGGGACGCAGGCTTTTCACTTGAGTGCATTCAAGTGATTCGCACCGTAATTAATGTATCCTTCCGAACGGATCCCAATTAATTTTGAATTATAGTATGAACTGGCTACTTACTAATCTACTTAGATTGGGTTATAATTAGGGTTGGTCTGCATAAGTTTATCAAGTAAATTAACAAATATTGGAAAGATGAATGGGTTAGAAATAATCTTACGCCCTTAAGACTCAGGGCATCGGACACCAACTTGGTTTAGGACTTTTAGAATTATAATACTGTGATTGTATACAACATGAAAACTTTCGATAATATCTTTGGGCAACTACGCTAACAAAATCAAAAGAAGGTAGCAATACATAAGCTTAAATCCAACAATGCTTCTGCAGCCGACAGTTTAACTATCAAATTAATTATGGTAGAGGGGTGTGGTTTGGTAAGGGGCAGAGCGTACACAAACTTATAGTTTGCCCTGTATTCACCGATCCTTTTCAACATTTACACGAGCGATCTTATAGGATCACTTTACCATGCCATAGCGTACGCAGACGATTTCATCGCGTACAGATCAGGACCAAAAATCGAGGTCATTGCACTGCTCTTGCAACGTGACTTCGATAAGATTCAGCGATATTGCAATGACTGGAAGTTGAAGATCAACTTCCAGAAATCGGAAACCATTCTTTTTAGGACGCCGTTGTCTGGGGCCTTTAGAGGGCTAACCGAATAAGAGTGGATAATTTCGTTATCAAGCTGATTTGAAGGCATATTGCAAGAGCAATCAGCTCGACGAATAACCTGATCTCCGGGGCTTATTACCTCAATTACGAGTATCACGAGAGAGTGCGCCTTAACGGCTTTGTTCCCCCAGAGGCGTTCCTCTATTTTGATAAGAAAGGTCTGATCCAGGACAGATTGGTGGTGCCGCTAATCTTCCACGTTGCTCGGACAGCTGTGGATAGGCGACTCAACTACGACAGAGACGTTGCACACGGCAGTGTGGAGCGTCTCCGGTTTAGTAGGGCAGTATCGGGTCGCGATATGAAGGACGTTGAACGTCAGTTCTCACAATTTTGGTGGCTAACTGAAAGAGAGGGAACTGCTTCGTCGTTCCCTCACAATCCGGGGTTGCCTGTTTAAAGTTGGCTGTTTGGTCTTGGCCGATTTACATAGTTTAAGGTATTTGTAGGTATTTTTAGGTAGTAGAAAAAAAAAAAAAAAAAAGTTTGTATATAAACAGCACTTTGAAAAAAAAAGTATGTATTTAATTACATAATTAGAGTAAGATAGTATAAGATAGTTTAAGATTTATTTTAAGGTAGTTTTTAAGTTTTATTATAAGATCAAAAGAAAAAAAAAAAAGTACATACACTAAGTTTTTTGTAATTTTATCAAAAATTTTTCTTAGTATTTATTAATAATTAAACAATAAGACAAATGAAACAATTAAGTACGGTACGTCCAAAGACATAGTTTTAAGTATTAGGTTTAGCTTAGAGCGCCCGCATAGGGCCAGTAAGTTAGAATAACATAGTTAAGTTAATTAAGCTAGTTTTAAGCGTTTTTTGTCTAGCATTTAAGTTGTAATCGCATTAAGTTAATAAAAATGCATTCAAAATGAATGAATGCCCTGTTCTTCAGAAAGAATGCTCCGCAAGTTTTCAAAAATTGTCATCTAGTTTGATAAGGCGCTCAAAAAATGATTTTGCTATCGGACGGTTAACTATAAGGCGTATGAATAACTCTACCAATCTGACAGTACAAATTTTAAAACAGATTCCAAAGTATAAAATTTAGGTATGTTAACTGATCGGCCAAGAGAGTAACCAAAACAAAATAATAACGCTGCAATATTGTGGGTATAGTGCTTTATTTAACTAATGCTAACCTTCGCGACTGATCGGAGATTGACCCTACCTTGTTGATGTCTGCCTTTTTATAAAGGTGCGCATGCACCAGTTATTCAACAACTCGGCCATCCTCAAATAATCGTGTCCTCACGATCCGAACTGTCAGTGTCGCTCACATCTTCTGAGAAACCCTCTTCCGGAAGCTCGTACCAACGCTTCTTTTTATTCGACGCTAGGACGGTGTTCAACTTCCGCTGATTTCGCTGCATATTGGCGATGTCTTCCACCACGTAGCGGTCGTTTGTAAGTGCTTTCATGACCATGTATGGGCCGCGGTAACGCGGTTCCAGCTTCCGTGATTCACCCGTGGCAGCAAGCTCGTTCTTAATCAAGACGAGGTCTCCGGACTGATACTGCGTTGGCTGTCAATGCTTGGAGTCAAGTCTTGCCTTCTGGTTAACTTGGGTCTGCTCGATGTTCGCCAAGGTTTCGGTTCGCCGCCGTCCCATTTCGTCGGCTTCCCTCCGCTTCTGTTCGCCTAGTTCCAACAACAACTTGTCACCCAAAAGCTCCTGGGTATGTAGGCGAATAGAAGTTCGTGAGGGCTCGCCTCCGGCGTGCAGTTCCGAATGGTGTTCAGTCCTCACTGGACTGCTCTTAGATGAGTTGTCCAAGTCTGCATGCATTTCAATGACGAGAGAATGGTTCAGTTGCATCTGTCAACCTGGCTATTTACCCTGGGCATTCTGATAGCGGTCTTGATATACCATTCTTCTCGCAGAACTGCCCGAACATTCCTGACGTGAACCCAGTTCCTCGCTCAGTGACGATCCTTCGTGGCAATCCAAAATAGCCGGCCACTTCATTCAACTCGCTGAGAACCCCCCTGCTGTTGGTGGTTCTAACGGCTCGAAGTATGGTGTACTTGGTAAAGTTGTCAACCAAGGCCAGCACGTATCTGGTTCCACCCCTTCCTTTTGTAAATGGCCCAAGATGATCCACGTATACGGTGTCGAAAGGCAGAGTAACGAATTCTATGCTATGGATCTCACCCTCGTTCCTGCTTCCTCTTCTCTTAACGTAAGCGCACTCAACACACGATTTAATATAGCTCCTTGTGAAGCCCCTCATCTTCGGGAACCAAAACGTCTGCTTTATCCTTTCCAGTGTCCTCTCGTCAGCGAGGTGCCCAACGTCGTCATGGCATAGTTTGAGAATTCTCCATCTAAGGGCTTTGGGGAGCACCCATCTCTCGGCATCACCCACCTTTCGGAACAATCGATGTCCCCTGACGAGATAGTCCCTTTGCAGCTCCTTTTTCGCCGCCGTCATCTCAGTTGCCTTCAGTGTGGAAATGACATCTTATAACTTTTGATCCTGCCACTGTATGGTAGCCACCCAACCCTCATTGGAGATGTTGACGTTTAAAATAAGCGAAGACGCCTCCTCCACCTCGTGCTCCCTTTCTACCGTTTGTCGACTTAGAGCGTCAACATTTGCGGCCCTCTTGCCCGGCTGATGAGAACCTCGAGATCATACGAGTGGTACTTAGTTTCGCCCGTAGACAGCTTTCGGCTATAGAAGGCTACTGTCGGCAACAAGTTGTCACCTTCCCCCCGCTGCAATAATATTCCGGCCAGACCGGACGACGACGCATCCGTGTGGACTTCTTGCGCACCCTCCGGGTCGAATAGCGCCAGTACAAGAGGATTGGTAAGCGCCTCCTTCAGCCCCTGGAATGCTTCTTCCTGTCGTGTTGTCCACTCGAACGGGTGGTCTGCTTTGGTCAGATCTGTTAGCGGTGTCCCCCAATGTGTATAGTTCTCCACAAATTTCCGGAAAAAGCCAGTAAGCCCCAAGAACTGTCGTACCCCATGGACATTCTTAGGCTTCAGGAACGCCACGATGGCAGCTGCTTTCTGTGCGCTGGGCAGTAGTCCCTCTCCGCTGACTCGGTATTCTAAAAATTCAATTTGAGTTTGTAAAAACGCACACTTACTCACGTTCAGAGTCAACCCTGATTCCCTTAGGACCTCGAGGAATCTCTGGAGTTTCTGCAGGCCTTCTTCAACGGACTTGCTGCCGATGGCGATATCGTCCAGATAGACTGCCACGTCCCCTTTCCTCATTTTCATACACGCCTGGAACTCTGCCGGGGCATTGACCAGCCCGAACGGTTGCAAATGCAGTCAACTTCTTACTGCGTTCCTCCACGCAGATTTGGTGGTACCCCGAAGCTAGGTCTAAAGTGGTGAAGAACACGTTTCCAGCTAGGGACTCCACCACTTCCTCGACCACGGGCATCGGGAACATCCTTTTCACCGTCACCTTATTCAGTGCCCTATAGTCGATGCAGAACCTATCGATGCCATCCTTTTTCTTGGTGAGAGTGACCGGCGCACAATAGTCTGAGCACGACGACCGGATCACCCCCTGCTTTAGCATTTTGCAAACCATCTCTTTGATCACTTCCCTCTTCGCAAAAGGGACTTTGTACGGCTGGATTCAAACTGGCGTTGTCGTTGTCAGCTCGATCGAGCATTCGACAAACCGGAACACTCCCAGCTCGACCGCGTTCTTGACGAAGCAGTCGCGGAACTTATTGAGAAGCGCCCCAAGCTTTTGTCTGTCTTCTTCGGCTAGGTTTCCGACTGTCAAGTCCTCCAACAGTTCCTCCCGTATAGCGTCTCCTTCTGCCACAATCAACGCCCGAGGTATCTCAGTTATGCAGTCGGTAATTGAGATGCACTTGTAAGACTTCACCAACTTCACTTGTGGCTGATCCAGCAACTTGCGTCCAATCAGCATTGCATACGGTTGACTGTCATCTGGCACGATTAGAACCTCGCACCACGAGGTAAGTTTATCTACCGTTACCTCGTCATAGACTTGTCCAACCGTACAGCAAGCTCCACCTCCGAACCCGCTCAAGCGCCTGCGGTCATCGACGTACTTAATGCGCCCTTCGTCGGTGATTGAACAACACAAAGTGACACAGTCGCTTCCCAGGCCGATGAACGCTTGGACTGGGTATCCAATAACGGTGGCTTCCTTGATGTACTCCGTCCGAGCCTCCTTTAACAGCAATTGGGTTGGTTTTCCAGGCTTCCTCATAGCACCGGTACTTCGTTCACCCCCCTCAACTTGGTCACGTTGCAGCGGGCAATCCCTTTTATAATGGCCTCACCCGGCCTTCTCCACGCCGTTCCGTGTCTCGTTGTGGAGGCTTCTTTCCTCCACGCTGACTCCTGGATCTCAGTCCAACGATCCAACGGACCCTCTGCATGACGTCCTCGACCGATGTTGGCTTCACAGCCCGGAACGATTCCTGGCACTCGTCGTCCACAATTCCCTGAACAATGTAGATACCTTATCAAGAAACATTCCTGCACACATCCTCTTGACGAAATCGCCTTCATCTCGAAGAGGTATTCGTCTATCTCCTCCCCACGTCTCTGTGTCCGTTCTCTCAGGCGGTCGTGGACGTCTGCGTCGTCGTCGGTGGTTGGGAAGTTCCGACACAATTCGGTGAAGAATTCGTCTAATGTTAATACTCATCTGTCACAATATAATACTCAAAGAGCAGCATGGATTTGTCAGAAACAGGTCAACTGATCAAAGGCTAACTTACTAAGTTTCTTGGATAAATGTTATAAGTCTTTGCAAAGTGTTCTAGAAATTAGTTGTATCTAGACAGACTTTTTCAAGGCCTTTGATCAACTTTCTCGCAACATAGCGAGCTATAAACTTAAGGCAGATTGTTTCCTCCATGTAATTATTGTACCAGAAGCTTTCTTTCCAACTCAGTTCCTCCAAAGTGACTGCTTTGTTAGCGTAGACTAAGGACTTGACGTAGCCCAGAGAAAATAATCGAGGGGTGTCAAGTCGCATGATCGCGGCGGCCAATTGATGAACGCTCGCCGTGAGATGACCCAGTCGCCAAATTTGTCCTTCACCACTTCGAGCGTTGCGTCGCTTCTATGACATGTAGCGCCGTCTTGTTGAAACCACATCTCAGATATATCGATGTTGTTGTAGAGTTCTGGCTACAGAAAGTCGGTTAACATCGCTCTTTATCGAGGACCATTGACGGTAACGGTGTCTCCTTCCTCATTTTGAAAGAAATACAGTCCGATGATGCCGCCGTGCCATAAATCGCACCAAACAGTCAATCTTTGTCGATGCATTGATGCTCGGTAGAACACTTCTGGATTGTGGTCGCTCAAATAAAGGCAATTTTGCTTGTTGTCAAAACCGCTGGGCTAGAAATAAAGCTCGTCCGAGAATATGATTTTTTGGCCAAAATTCGGATTCCGGCCAACATTTCCAGCACCCAATTAGCGAACTCACGGCTTTGTCTATGGTCATCAGGCTTCAATTCTTGAGTCGGCACAATCTTATACGGATGTAGGGCTAAATTCAACCGCAAAATAAGCCTGGTTGTCTCTCTGGCGATGCCCAATTCAGCTGATCGGCACCGAATCGACATTCCTGGGTCTTCTTCGATACGGTGCGAAGAATTGCCTGCGCACTGAAGCCATGATGATGACTCACATCACGACGAAATTCACGTTGCGTATTTACAACTGAGCCGGAATTTCGATAATATCTTGTAATAATTTTCACACGTTCGGGAAGCGTCAAACGATGCAGGATGAAGTGGCAAACTTTACTGAATAGTTTGACAGCTGGATGTCATTGGTACCTTTGACAACTGCTGAAACATAACAATTGGAAAAACTATCATTGCTATCTAGTCACCCTTTATTACTGTGTCGTCTGCAAAAGTGGCTGTCATTGTGTTATTGTTATTTGGAGTTGGAATGTCTGCTGTAATGCACGCTTCCTTGTGAAACTCCGGCTTCAGTTTTATATAAAGATGAGTTTTCATCTTTATAATGCACATAAAAGTGACGGTCACTAATATATTGAATGTTTTCGTTTGAATCCGAACTGATGTCTGGGTGTTGTGTTATTTTCGTCCAATATGTGTTGTAGTCGAGTAGCAAATACCCAGCAAACAAAGAAAGTCTTATATAAGCCTTATTTCAATATAGGTTATTCATTATACGGTACGGCTTGTTATTAATAAGGAATGTTGCATTGCATTCAAGATTCCTTATTTTGTCCCTTATTTTTTCCACGGCCATGTCCTAGGGAATCAGGTATTCGTTTCCATACCTTATTTTTCGCTTAAATAAGAGTTATATAAGATCTTATTTAAGACTTATTACCAGTTTAACATAAGCATTATATAAGATCTGATTTAAGAGTCATAATCAATATAACATAAACATTGCATAATAAATATTATAAGTTTAACAAAAGACGTGTTTTCTTTTTTCGTTATAAAAACATTTTTTAAACTATGTATTTTTTTTTTTAGGTTTTTTCTCAAAAAACTAGAAACTGAAACTTAAAACTAGACACTAAAATTTATTCATTATTGATAATTCATTAAAAAAGAAATTAAAAGTAAGTACAATACATTTTATATAAAAGTTATTTACAAAATCATTTTATTTTGCAAGCGCAATCTGTGCTTGCGTTGGTCAATACTGCATCTTTTATGTCTCTTTCGTATTCTGCATACGATGTGTAAAATCTATTTATGCAGCCTAAATTGAAAAAAAAAAACGATTCAAACATCGATATAAACTTACCGTACAGCGTTGAGTGGAAAAATTTAAAGCTGTTTATCGGCTTCATATTTTCCCGTCCATTCCAAATGACCTCTGTCGAGAGACTATCGCTCAATATTGAACTTAAGTTTGAACTGACTTTACCCTGTAGTTTCGTTCCAATTAATAATTTCTGCAATTATTTTGAATTTGTTTTAATAAGCAATACCCAAATTAAAGCTTAGACTGATACTTACTATATCTATTTCGAAATTTGGCTCCAACTGCAACGGCGGAGACTTAGAATTATAGTCGTAAAGTAAGAAAAAGAACAACATTTTCTTGAAGCTCTCCGATCATGTGAGGATCTGATGAAAAGCTTACCACAGTTGTGGCCAATGATGATGGTAATGGCGACAGGGTTTCAACATCTTGTGCAAGAGGGGGCATTAGAAGGACAAATGGTTCTTCAACTGGATTGTTTTCTATAGATCAAGAAGAGTATAGACATAATTTTCTTTTCTAAAAATTCAATTAAATAAACTTACCTGCTTGATGATCCATTGCTAAAAAAATAGGTGATTACGACGAAAGTTGGCAGTACAATAAACTTTGAATAGCAAATTCTGACTTGGAAAATATTTCTTATATTGCAATAAAATAAGTGATAATCACGAAAATGAAAACGATCTTTAATTTTTAATTTTGTGCAAAATTGGTGGTAAAATAAACTTTGAATTGCAAATTCTTATTAGAAAATATTTCAAAACATTGGAATTAAATGTAAACACATCTTCTTTTTCAGCAAATCCACTAGTCTGAATAATACCTAACTGCAAAGAATTTATCGGATATAAAAAAAAGGGCGAAATATTTAAAAGTTTTTTGACAACGTTGTAATGTTTTCCATTCTTAATTCCTAACGCAGTAATTTTATAAGGAATATCATTTACGGAACACATGTTATTGGGAAATTTTTTTGAAAAAAAGATTTGATTAAATTTTAATGATACTATAGATTTATCAATCAAATCATTTTCTAATTGCTAATTAAGTTTTATAGGAATTTCATTTAATCTATTATTTAATTGCATATGAATGTGTTGCGGTTTTTTTACTTTTCTTTTAACAACTTGCAAATAATTTTCAAACATGTAACTATCGGTCAAACCTATGTCTTTAATTGAATCTACTAAGTGCAGTAATCCGTGAACCTTGTACGATACGCTGTCCTCACCATAAAACTCGAAAATTTGTTTTACAAATTCATTATTCGCGTTAAATAAATTAGCATCAAGACAAATCCGATACGCGCAACACAACAATAAAAAATGGTCATGCAACTCCTTTTCCATAACTTCCTTAAATATATAAATTCCTGTGTATAAATTCGGTGCCTTTCCACCTTGGAAGTTCTTCAAAAGGTCTCGGCTTCCTACAAAATTCTTTCGGAATATATGGTATTAATTGCAAAAGTTTAACTGATAAGCTCTTTCTATTTTCTGAAGATAAATTGAAAGGTCTTCCTAATTTTCCATTAAAAATCTTTGTCAAAATTTGTTTACTTATTCCGAGATCTAATAAATGAAGAAGATCAAACGGAAACTGACTTATACATTTTATACCTTAAGCTTCAAATATATCCGGATTACTTTTATATTTTAAGCTATGATGATGTATATCGGTTCTGCTTGAAAAACTTTCGTCAGTTCTTAATGGACCCACAGATGTTGAATGAACAATTCTTTTATTAATTCGCTTACCGATTTACGTACAAAATGGACAGCCGTGAAAGGAATTGTGGTGTACTCTTGATGTCATGAATGCCCTAGAGGGCGCATCACAAACAAATGCTCTGATGTTTAATTTACAAATATTATTTTCAATTTCGATTCCACTGTTTTCTATCTCTCTTAGTTCAGAAACAAAATTTTCCAAATAATCCTCCAAATTTGCAGGTTTATTAGGACCAACAAAACCACCTATCATAAAAGGTCTAAGATCCAATCTATCAACAAATGCGCCCAATATTGGCCATAATGCAGTACCCGAACTTTTGTATAAAAGAAGGGCATCTACATTTATATCTATATTTATTGTGCCACTATTTGCAATGTTTAAATTACTATACTTTTTTATCATTTTTGAAATGCCAAAATGCATGCAACTACCCGGCTCAACGTCTATAATTGTATTTTTTTCAATTTTGTTCACTTCAATTAAAGTCTGAATTGATAAGGGAACATCTAATCCTTCTTCTTTTAATATCAATAACAACTTATTTCCAGCACTGTGTGAAATATTTTCTTCTAAGAACCAATTAGCTAATTTTGTTTTTAATGCGGGTGATTTATTACTTATTAATTGACTAATATTTTCAAACCCGTCTTCTTCAATTAGATTATCACTTATAAAATTAAATGTACTGTCATTAATATTTTTCACTTCTTGTTCAAAGTTTTCTTCTGATAATAGTTCATCTTTTTCTTTTTTAAGTAGCTTTCTATAATGCCGCTTCGAAAATCCCAATGTAGCCATTACTCACTTTTGTTAAATAACTTTCACTTTTCACTTACATATTTAGCTTCAATTTCAGCTTATTTTTATTTGTGACTGGTCAGTTTAAGTGTTAGCACAATAATTACGCGTCAGAACAAATATTTCTTATGAATGTCTTACGATAAGGCATTTGTCTGGATATTTAACAAATAGTACCGTTATTTTGCAAATGTTCTCACTGAGTTGCAAAATAAAGCGGCGCCAGCACATATACATTTTCCTTATGAATGGCTTACGATCAGGCATTCGTCTGGATTATTAAGGAATATACTCGTAGTACCGTTGATGTTCTTCCTATATTGTTAACCTTACTATAAGGCTTAACTCAGAATTATTATAGGTATTTAATAAGATTTGCAATTTCGTCTATACCTTATTTAAACCGTAGCCTGATATACCTTATTAAATTTTCTGCTGGGTACTTTTTCAAACAATTTTGATAGGGTTGGTAGTAGACAGATCTGTCTGTAGTTCGCAGGTTGTGTAGCATCTTTACCAGGTTTGGGAATTGCAATTACCTTAGCTACTTTCCAGTCTTTTGGGAAATGTTTAATAGTAATAATCGCATTGAAGAGATTCCTTAAGTATACAATTGCGTCTTTCGGGAGTTTATTATGGATTTTACCTATTATGCGGTCATATCCTGGGCTTTTGTTTGCATTGATTTTGTCTTTGATACATTTTCTGATTTCTATTACAGATGTTTTCCTTATACTTATGTGTTGGTTTGTTACGTTTATGGGTTGTACAATTCCATTACTGTTCTTGTCATTGGTGAATGTATCTTTGAAATGTTCTGCTAGAATTGTTGCCTTTTCATAGTCATTCATTTAACATTCTACTACCCACAGATCTCATAAAACTTTTGCAAATCTTACATTTGTCTCAAATGCGTACACATTTTTGAAAACAACTCATTTCGGAGATAATTTACATTTTATTTTTTCTATTATTAAAATAATTTCTTTGTTTAGTGACATTACAACTGGTCAATAAGATTAACAAGCAATTTGTGTACGAGTATAATATACTATAAATTTATAAAGACTAAATAAAAGTAAACTAGATGATGCCCATTGTAGTCTGTTGCGTCAACAAATCGTGCGGCTTTATGCGTTGAAGTTTTCTGTTTTGGTTAAGCAGTGTGGATACATATTGATTTATTAGTATACTCGTATGCTGTCTGAGTCTTTTCGCATCAATCCTTACGCACTTCTTTAGTGTAGCAGTTGAGCAGTAGTTTGTTATGTATTGATAATACTGATTGGCTGTGGTATTTACATATTGTTTATGTGTCTGCATATGTATATATTGGGGTGTATCGAACTTTTTTATTGGTGAAGTCAACATGCACTGATTTGGCGTCATTTATTTTTATGCGTAATTTGTTTGTCCAGTTTGCGATGTCGTTCAGCAAAAGTAGCTATTACATTATTTGATAGAGTAGGTAAACTACTGGTAAAGAGGAGGTAAAGTGTTGGGCGCAGGATACTGTCCTGTAGAACTCTTGCTTTTATTTAACATATACGATTCTAGTATCTTGCAGTACAGAGCTGGAAAAAAAGTTTTCAGTACATGAAGAAGACTGTCAGCCACAGTAATCCGAGAAATATCTGTTTCTTCTTGATAACTTATATCCCTTCCTGCATTTCATGCTGTTGAAAAGTATACGCAAGATGTTCAGTAAACAAAGCATTCAACATTCGTTTTTGCCACTACCGGCCAAGTGTACTGATTGGATGTGCTTATACCATTGGTCTCTTTAAATGTTTGGTAGTCTTCCAGAGTAATTAGTCAATACTTTTACCGTATGTTAGGTTTTTAAGATATTTACTTATAAATATAACCATTTTTATTTCTTTGACGCCGAAGTCGCTCATTTGATCCAAAGTTTTCGTGTTTTGGCTATTATTTCTAATATTTCTTTGGGGTAATTTGGGGTAAAGTTCCAAACTACATTTTGTAATTTAATTGGGTAAATTTAAGAATATCATCTTCAAGTTCAATAGTGCTTTTAAGTAGGATATACAATATTTGATCTAATAGCTGCTTGAAGAGGACCAAGTTGGTGCGGTTATTTGCCAATGAGGTGCTTTCTTTGAAAATAATATCATCACTTGGAGTTAAGATGATTGGCAAATGATCTGAACTTAAATCCAATTCTTCTTCAATATTTTTTTTTTTTTAGATGAATGGGAGATCTTCAAAGATACTAATGATGCGAGTAATCAGTATGATGGATTTTTACTGACTAAAACCGCTTCCCACATGATTGCGATCTAGTCTTTGAATGAGTTTCCCCTGGAACTTACATATGTAAGTATATCAATTTTTCTTTTTAAGCCTTCACAATTGATTTCCATTATTCAGCAGTTTTTTCTGCATATACGTTTATATACTCTTCTAGCTTTGCTTAGTGCTTTTTTGCATGTTCTACAATTTTCTGCCTTCAGGTCTAGATGAGGGTCCATAGTTAGATTCCATAATATGTCTATGTTAGTTTCAGAATTTGATTATATCAAAGCACTTTATTTCCAATTGAAAAAAAAATAGAAAAGAGTTAGAAACATATCTAACTCTTTTCTATTTTTTTTTTTTTTACGTGGTCTTTCCATAACAGCTTTGCATCTACCCAAATATTTCGCTGTATCAGCGAACTATTTCTTTGGTTTATAATGATTGTTATATGTTCAATCTTTTTATTAGTGAAATCAACATGGACTGACTTGAATAACTTCAATATGGCTTTTTTTTTTTTTTTTTTTTTTTATAATTTGCACGTGTGAAAGGGGTTATGAATACCCTTATACTACTTTTTAGGACACGGGCGTTTTTGAGGAAAGGGGAAGAGACAGAGAGAAACACAGATTGGTGCAATTGGTTTGAAACTCAGCTGTTATTAAGTTTCAGTGAACTCCAAGGGTGGCTGTCCAGATAACTGGGGAGTTTGTTTGTTTTTGCTTTTGTCGTTGCTCATGATTCACAGTATTTTTTTCCGTCCTCCTGATGTCATCACCACAATCAAGTTGCATTTTAGCCATATGACCGCCCTACTGCCAGTGTTATGCCTTCACAGTAGAGTTGACATAAGCTTTCGCAATTGATCGACTTTTTATTTATTCCATGCGAAATAAATAGATGATTATTGACATCAGGATTCGAACCGTGAACCTGTAGCGTGACAAGCGATGATGTTACCACTACACCACGGCCACCCTCAAGCTACCTTGTAAAGCGCACGACGTTTCTTATTATAAGACGAGTCCCCAGTATCGGACATAATTATGCGCCTGATTTGTTGTCCTCAATTGGATTTAACTTTCGTGGGAGATTTAAGAACGAATGTAGTTTGGAGAAATCACATGTCCTGTATCATACTCATAGAAGCCATGAGCCAATTAGTCGCATGAGTAGCTTATATAATATAAATTGTTCCCTACTATACCTCAATATTAACAAAGCTATGTAGTTAAAAAAGAAATACGTTCCAGTGTTACACGCTAAATATTTGTAATTATTTGTCTTTTTTATGCCCGTGTTAGTGATGTTTGTCTTATTTTTTTCTAACCACTAACACCCGCACTGAATGATGAGCCCGTGGATGCAAGTAGGTAGGTAGCTAAAGTGGTGGTTCGGAAGAGAACCCAATTAGCGCTAAGTGCGCCGTTTTGATACCACAAAAACTCGTGTACCCTGTTTATTTACATGTGTTATTGGAGATAGAAGGATATAATTAAACCCAGCCCATGGAGTTCAGAAACAGGATTAGTTCTCCAACAAACAGGATTAGTTCTCCCCTTTGAGCAAGTTCATGTGACCAGAATCGAGAATGTTCAACGTCGATTTCTTCGATTTGCCCTTCGAGGTCTTCCTTGGAACGATCCATTTATCTTGCCTCCCTATCAAGACCGCCTCAACCTCATCAACATGAGTACTCTAGAGAAACGCAGAGATGTTTCAGACATTCTTTTCATTCATCGACTTCTTTCAGGCTCTGTCGATTGCGCATCTCTTTATAATTCAATTTTTTTCAATACCAACCCACGAAATTTACGATGCCCTCATCTTTTCTATTTACCGTCCCACCGCACTTCATATGGATCTAATGAACCAATTTCCCGTATGCTGCGAAAAGTGAACTCAAACCTCACCCAGTTTGATTTTAACCTCAGCACTCCCTGCCTCAAAACCGAACTCCTTCACCATTCTCCTTAACTTTAAGTCTTAGTTTTAAGTTTTAGTTTTAAGTTTTAGTTTTAAGTTTTAGGTTTAAGTTTTAGCCTTAAGTTAGTTGTAGCTTGTAATAAGCCAAATAAATGGGGGCTTTCGCCCCCACCAAAGTTAAAATTAAAATTAAATCCTTTTAGAGGCTTTAAAATCGTTAAAAAAGGGTTTACCTAACGTGCGTTATCTGGTCCTTACTAGGACCGGACAACTGCAAAGAAAGTGGTAAGGAGTTTCCCTCTCGTTGCTGTCTTTGCAGATGCAAAAGAAAGTGTTGTGAGGAATGCCAAGCTTGGCCGCGTGGTCTCCTATAGGCCAGTGGCCTGTAATAATGGCTACAATTCTGGCAATATCAGGCATTGATCTGCCTAGTAGCTCGTTTGATTTCGGTCTGTTGAAACTGAGCCATGTTTTTCTTGATATGGCATAACTGGTAAAGTTGTTTCACCAACTTTTTTGACCCTCGGCTGGCTACCTCGTCTGCTCACTCTTTACCCTCATAATTACTGTGTCCTGGGACCCAAATGAGGGTAATTCCAGAATGGAAACTTTGTTCATTTATTTCAAACCGGCATTGCTCTACCAGTTTTGAGGATATGGTAACCAAATCAATGGCCTTGATTGCTGCTTGGCTATCAGAAAAGATAACTTTATTTAGGTTGGACGTTGGGAGATTTTTTAGCATGCGGCAGGCTTCTGAATCGCGAGAACCTCCGCTTGAAAGGCACTAGTAGAGTCTGGGAGACGGAAGGATTTCGATTTATTCAATTGGTCCGAGAAAATGCTTGCCCAACTCCGTAGTCCATTTTCGAACCATTCGTATATATCCAGGCATCAATGTCATTGATTATCATCCCATTCTTCCATTCTGTTCTGGTAGGGAACTTTACTGAAAAAGGTTTGCTAAGTCGAGCGTGGGAGTCTTGTAATCGGTCGAAGATGTCACCAGTTTACTTGGTATCGTCTACAGGACCTTACAGTGGCCATATGGCAGCACCTAGTTTCCCTAAGCCAGACGGCGGTGCATATAGCTGCAAAGTTAATATGGAGTTCATGGGGGATCAGATGCGGGATCACACTTAGAGCATCTTTTGGGCAAGATCTCAATGCTCCTGTGATGCCTACACACGCCGATCTTTGTACTTTTTTGTATTTTTTATATTTTTTTATGTAAGGCGGGCCACCAAACTATGGCGCAATAGGTCAAAATTGGACGCACAACGGCTGTGTACATCCATAGGGTTATCTTTGGCTGAATGTTCTACTGCAGGCATAGAAAGTCACATTTGCTTTCTTAACCCGCTGCTCTATGTTAGTTTCCAACTAAGTTTCGGATCTAGAATCCTGCCTAGGTATTTTGCACTGGAACATAGTGAGAGCGGTTGACCGTCTAGTTTGGGGCGAGTGAATTCCTGTAGCTTGGTTTTGTGGTGGTCTTCTCTGGATTTACTCCAAGGCCACATCTCGTTGCCCAAGAGTGTACCTTATCCAGAGCGCTTTCCATGATTTGACTTATCGTGGAGAGGAACTTTCCTGACACTAATAAAACCACATTATCCGCGTACGCAATCACCTTAACCCCCTCCCTTTCAAGTCGCACCAAGATTTTGTCGGTTGCCATTATGCATAGTAAGGGGAGATAACACCACCTTGTGGGGTTCCTCTATTTGTTGTGTATTTGCGTATTATGCAATACCCGTGGATGTATTGCATAATACACAATGTGTATGTTTTAGCAAATTTCTGCAGATCCATTGGACTAGAATAATATTTAATCAAAGAATATTTTATGACACCTTTTCAAAAGTCTTAACACATATACTTACATATATGTACACAAGTCGTTGGTTCCATACAAAAGAATTATAAAACGAGTTATAATAATTACTTCTCATCTATCAAACTCAATGTACCTAAGTTTGTATGTACCTTCTGATCAAAAAGTACCTGGAATTTTCCATTCAAACAAATCGCGCTTGAGATATTGTTAAAAGCTTTTTCATCCGTCATCCGGTGCTCAAATATCTGTTTAAGCGCCATTTGTAGGGAGTTTGTGCGAGCTTTGTAAACAAGTCAGTGTTTGTTGTGTTCTGCGAATTTGCTGAATTTGTTCCAGAAACAGCATCGCATTGATTCCGCTTTGACTCAAGTTACCACTTCGCGGGAGGCATTTTGAGACGATTGAGGCGGTAAAGGAGGCTATTCCAAAATCGGCCTATGAAAAGTCTTTTGAAGATTGGAGGAAGCGCTGGAATATGTGTATTGCTTGCAATGGAGATTACTTTGAAGGGAATAAAATGAATATCGATGAATAATTTAACCGTTTTCGTTTTATTGAAGAATTCCGGATACTTTTTGATCAGAAGGTATGCTATGAACTCGGAAACTATCGAACCGTTTGAGCTTAAATTTTCAGACAATCTTCTTGGCCCGAGAGTTTGCCATAAAAAAAACATGTATTTCTTTTTGTTAAGCGCAGCGACGCACGCCGGGTACCCGCTAGTATTCTGTAAATGCTGTTCTATATTGTGACAAAAATTCGTAATAAACAAATGAGTTTACGCATTTAAAACTTTGTAAAATCTGAAATTTTCACTAAGTTCGCATGAGGTTAATAAAATGGATTTTCGGGAGAATGATGATATCCGAGTTATCATACATTTGCATGGGAGCATCGATGTAAATATACTTCCAATTTATAAAGTGACTCTCTCTATATTGGGCTCCGCTCACTTTAGAGTATTTTGTATTGCTCCCATAAAATTTCAGAGTTTGTTTTGCTTATGTACGCATCATTTGGGAATTATTGTTTAGCTTAACCCTTTGGCTATTTGTATCTTGCAAACGCCAATACTTTTTATTCGCAAATGCTTTCCGCTTCCTAATTTATTTTATTTTACAAATGATTTTTATGGAATGTTACCACTAGCCACGTCCGTACGTTTTGGCGCCGAAAGTAAAAAGGAAAGAACAAAACCGAACACGTTGCTTTTAAAGTCGAAATAGTCGTATCTAACCAATCTACATCCAATATTAATGTATTTAATCTAATTTCATATATAGGTATATATAGCTATCTGCACACCATTCGATACAAGCAAACCAAATTTCATCAAAATCCGTGCAATAGTTCTAAGTTAAGCTTGTGACGGATGCTAGTTTTGTACTTTGATGTAACTTCAATTGACATATTTTACGACCAATTGGAACCTTTAAGCACTAAAACAAGCAAACGAACCAAATTTCATTGAAATCCATTACGTGATTCTTGAGTAACATTTTTGAATATTTTTGAGGTCTTTAAAAATACTCCTCACTTGGGCAGATTTAAAATAACATATCGTACCTCCAGTAAAACAACGACGTAAGTGCAAAAATGTTGATTCTAAGAAAAACGCATTTGAAATTTTTTAAATCGTTTTTATTAAAAAAAAAATAAGGAACACAATTCTTAAAATAATTAAAGTTAGTTGTGTGTAGTAATTCACTTTCAAAAAAAAAAAAATAAAAAAAAATTCCACGTATCTACCTATTAAAAAAAATTGGTCAATCCAATTTTTATCTTAGAAGATGCTTTTGAAAAATGGCTCATAAAAGCTGGAGATGATATTATTTTTTAGTAGGCTCAAGAGATCAGCTTTTTTCTTGGCTGTTATTTGTATTTTTGACGTATATGCAGGCTTTACTGTAACACTTTTCTTAGTCTTTCTTCCTGGGCGCCTATTCATAATTTTGAATTCTACGTTTTCCAAATTTACATCCTAATAGCTACTTTTGTAACTGTAAAATTAACAAAGCGTAACATTTTTATTTCAGATATTTTAATTGTGTCGTCGTTCATGTTTTTTGTAGTGTTGATGGCTATTTCATCCGAAAGCAATTTAAAATCAAAAATATCTGTGAAGGTTAGTTCTTTAACAATAACAGGATTTCCATTTTTTAAGCAGTCCTCACAATTGATACATATTGATCAGGCACGTATATTGGTCTCGATTTTTTTGCCTTCCTAATCGATTTTTCAATTACGCTATGGACTGCATCTCCTTCATTCTGCGTGTGGCCTCGATTGAGAAATTTATGCGTTATGGAATTTATTTCAAGCTTTTCCACTGCATACGAATACATTCCGACTATGAACCTAAAATAAAATGGTTGTTGCAGTTACCATCTCTTTACACTTACCTAGCGTAAATTTATCTTACATGTTCTTTTGCTGCCCACCACAATTATCAGTGTAAAAGACAATCTCCGCATCAGGGCGAGTTCTTGACAGAACCGATCTCATTATAACCCCTGTTTCCTAATGATTCGTGCCAAAAATAACACACGGTGTGGTCATTCTTTATTTCCGATATCTTGAGTTGCAAAAAGTAATAATTTTATTCAATAATTTCTTATCGTTGAGTTTTAAAGGAACTAAGTTTTTACTTACAGTTAAATTGTAGCATTTAAGTCTTGATTTATAGAAAAATGCAGATGTTTGCCCCATTGGTACTGGAAGCACGGTTTGTAAATCATAAGTCGCTAAGACAGTATTGCATCCATTTCGCCAAGATTTTCCTTATCTCTGCCTTTCTCTTCCCGACTCAATTTTTTTCTTCTTGGTGCAGTTGATATCCCATTTCTAAAATTTCTTTTTCCGCTCCCACTGCGAAGAATCCTATATTAAATTCCTCATTGAATATGCGTGCATATAAACTGTAACTCGCTGCAACTTTTTGAAGGGAAGCTCGTTCGCTTGCATAATGTCTATGCAGATCAGCAATGGACAAACTGCCATCTATATACTCTCGTGATGTGCTAGTTCTCAAATAATGGCTTTCTATTAGCGGAATTGAGTTTATGTGCGCCCGTATTGAATCTAGCACTTCGTTGTCGACCCTCGAATGGTTTTCATGCTTGCCACGTCTATCCTCTTTAATGATGCCTACACCTGAATTGAATTATTAATCGAAGTGTTCTTTCACTAATTGCAAAAGTGCTGATCAAAAAACGTTTGCACACTCGAACTCGGCTTGCGTTATTTAGAAGGAAAAACGCGCAATTGTGTGCTCTAGGCTCCGTCACAGATAAGGATATACGATGATATTTTTCCTGCAGTTGTTCAATGCATGAATTTAAAAAATCTCTCTGCCGTTGCAAAGAAGAGAGTTCCTAAAACTTTTTGAATAATTAAGCTCTCAAATTATTATAAAATTTTGTTGAACATGAAAACTTACTACGATCGGGGCAAGGTGATCCCATTACTTTTTCTTTAACAGACTTACCCCTTGCTGTCACATGGCTTTTTCCTGAGTTCCTTGACAGTTTTGCAGCGTTCTGTCTCCATTTGTCTGGTTGCCGTAACCTTTTCTTCCCCTTTTTTGAAGGCGAGTGGTCCAAATCACTCTCTTCCTCTATTGAAGGCTCCGGCGAGTCCGTGAACTTTCTGATATTGAACTTTCTGGTTTTGAACTTCCTGATGGTGCATACTCACTGCTTTCATCCGCTGAAAAATCCTCGTTGTCTGAATCAACTATTTCACTGTAATATTGTGTATTTGAAACTGTCCCTAAAATAAGATTCGTCCCAACAGCGTATATAGCAGCCATTGATGTACTTGGTTGCGATCCGCTAAATTGCAATATTGAGGATGTGATTTTAGACAGCTCAGGATTGTCTGTCGGAGGTTTTTTTGCCTCTTCCAAATTTTTAATTGTTAGTTTTGCTAGCTTTTTTCCCCGGTTGGACATTTTAAGAACGTTCTAAGTAGAGAATGCTATCAAAATATTTGATTGTATAACGACATAAATAATACTTACGCCACTTTAAGAAATAATATTTTTTGTCAGCAACGACACAATAAGCACTTATGTCGTTGTTCCACTGAAAACGAAATGAAAATAACTAAAAATATTGTTTAACACTGACATAATGAACACTTACGTCTTTGTTACACCAAAAATCGAAAAAAAAAATAAATAAATAAAAACGAGCGAATTTACACTTAAGCCTTTGTTTGAACCGATTGACTTGTTTCTCCTACGAGATTCAAAACACAACTGACTGATATGTCATTGATGTTTCAATTTTTTTTCAATGACGGTGTATTGGAACAGAACGGAACAAAGACGCATCTGCCCCCTTGTTGCTAAATTAGTGTTTATCAAGTAGGTTTTATTGGAAAGAATACTTAACTCAGAAAATCAATTTTTTGCACTTACGTCGTTCTTTTACTGGAGGTGCGATATTTTCTTTGATTCATTTACGTATGGTCATAAAAATCAACTTTAAAACTTCATACATATAAATTTTAAATTTTTCACTAACTCAAGTGTTGGGAACTTCTGAGAAGGTGAAATAGAAATAATATTTAGAAGTATCAAAATTACGAACACCCTAACATAAATAGGTATGTACTTCTTACCACTAATTAAGTCGGAAAACTAAATTCGCGGTTGATTTTCTCCTTACGAAACCAAGAAAATAACAAAATGTAATTTAACTTGAAGACCACTTTCGCCAAAACTTGCAACGGAACTCGGTTTTCAAATTTGGATAAGAAAACCCCTATCTACACATAAGCTATTTATTTAACAACACTAAGTTTGTGAATGTTTCTTCAGTTTTGCAAGTTTTCATTGTCCTGTAAGAACGACAACTTTTTCTTCCTCTTGCCGTTGTACACCTGCAACACAACTAAATTAAGGGAACATCAGTTCACGCCTGAAAAGCTAAAGTATGCATTTAAATTTAAACCAACAAAATGCATCTTTCTTCCGCTACAAACATAATGGAGCAACAATTAGTTCGCCACTTGGGTTGTATCCCAGCTCGAGCATATATATGTACATATGTGCGCACACATTACCAGTGCATTTGATGAATACCATCCAACTGTGAACAGGAAGCATGCACTTTCCGCGGTATCCTGTTTGCGAGGCGATGGTGTTCAGAAATTTCGAAAGTTCGGCCTCGCGAGCTTCAAGATAATTACATTTAGCAGTTTATTCACATGCCTGCTGTTTCTAATTTCCGAAAGTTAGATTCCATGTTTGCACTTCTTCTCGTTCGGTTAAGGGGTTTTGCCAGCACATCAGTATGTACATATGTTTGTTCATAGCAGACACTTGTGGACAATTGTACGTGCTGCATAAAAATGCTGTTTTTTTTTGTTTGTGCCATATTTCCGAAGTAATAGAGATAGAGTTCCCTGTTTGCGTTGGCTTGCTAACAATACAAATTGCCGATTCACGTGCATAAACAAGTGTACAAGTGTACTTGTTGAATCAAGGCTGAGGTATGAGGTGTCCCTGCATATTTCTTTTTTTTCGAATATTTTCTTATACCATCCTTTTGTCCGTCCGCAGTCAGCGTAACGTAACTTTCTTCTCTTTTGGATTTTTTTGATTATTCCGGTACGAGATTTTGTGTGCCGAGCAGATGGTGCAAAGTGAGGTGGTCAAGAACCACCCCGTCCGTCGAGCTTAGCCGAGCAACCGCGAGCGTGCCGCTGTCCTCCTTACTTGAACCGAAGACGCTTCCGTGGCCTACTCCAGCCCGCAATAATGGCTACGGTATTTTTACCACAACCGGCTATTAGAGGCATTTTTGCGACTCCAAGGGTACGATTTTTGATTTTGAAAGTCGTCACCCATTAGCCTCATTCGCGTGTTAGATTTTTTCTTCTTTTTTTCAAACATTTTACTTTTCTGCCCTTCTACTGATTGAAGGCGGCGAAACACCTGGAAGAAATAGAGGACATTTGTAGTGAGTGTATCCGAAAAGTGAGGCGGTGGATAGCAGCAGTTGGGTTAGAACTCGCAGAACAGAAGCTGTACTAGTAAGTAGTCGCATGAAAAGAAAAACAATCACCATCAGGATAGGCGATCATAATATAACGTCAAAACCGGTTATCAGATACTTAGGTGTGATTATCGTCGCTAGGTTAGCATTATCAGTAATTTTGAGGCTAGAATGAAAATTCCGATTTCGCCTCGAATTATTACCCTACAGATCCCAGATAGGAAGAATATCCGTTCAGCAGTTTAGGCTGCAGTCGATTATATATACAGAGACAGAATTGCGAGACCCAATACTTCCCTTACCTATGTATATACGAGTATCTACAAATGTATAATGTTCCTTAAAGTATTAGTAACAGATTATTTAGAAAAAAAAAATAAAAATAAAAACACAGTAGCTTTTGGTTGGCTTCGAATGACATTGGAAGCACATGACTTGCTATTGGTGTCCCTTTTCACTTTTTGCACCGTGATCAATAAATTTCGACAAAAGAAAAAAAAAAAAAACGCTTCTTTAATCATCCTAAAAAAAATATTTAATTTTTTTTTTTTTTGCAATGGATTCCTGGACTGTGGAGCAATTAAAAGGACAACTGTCCAAACTAGGATTGGATACAAATGGAGTTACGGCTGTCTTATTTGATCGACTGACGCAAACGCTAATTTGGCTAATAAAAGACCAGTGGAGATGACCAAAAAGTTAGCTGAGGCGAATATTTCTGTGGAATCGGGTTAATCAGGCAGCAGTCGTTTAATAATTCACGTGGTGCTAGCGATGATTCATCTTCTCGCTTTTCCGTTACAGATGTGGAAGATTTAATTTCGAAAATTAGTGGCGATGATAGTCTGTGTCAATTAGGTCATGGTTTGCGAAGTTTGAGGATGTTGCTTTGCTGTTAAAATGGTCAGAGCTGGAAGAATTTATAAAAACGTGCACTTGTAGGTCCTTTTACGATTTCGAAAGAATTATGTAATACAAAATAGAAAATGGGGAAAAATGAAAGTTTTCGGGAGCATGCCTACAATTTTTTTTTTTTTTTTTGTGGGTATGTGAAAAAATAAAACACTATGAGCCCGGTGATCTATTTGTTCTCACTAAACAACACCTCCCTTCTACTGGTTTACTACGACTAAGTTTCTTTATCAAGTAGTTCTAGTTTCAAAAATATTCGCTTTGGGCAAGTAGCTTTCCAGCAAAAACACCAGTTAAAGCCCGCCATTAAATGCGGTTGGTTATTATTACGCTAGATAGTACGGTTTCGTTCTTTGCAGTCGGCGAACAGAGTTTGTTACGTCCAGTTGTTGAAGTATAACGTTGTGGTCATGACTATGAAGACGAATACGGAGTTTTCGAGCAAAGTTCGTTATTTCGTCATTGATGGTAGTTACTCCTAAGTCTTTGTAGATCTCATTGTTTCTGATAAAACAAGGGGCCTTTACTATGACTCTTAGCACTTTGTTTTGAAAAGATTATAGGATATCTCTATTGCTTCGTTTGGTACAACCCCAAAGTTGTATATACGTCCAAACGGGTCTAAGCACTTGCTTGTGTAAAAGCAGTCTGTAACTCGTATATATGCTTAATTTGGAATGTCTTCCAAGTAGCCAATACATCAAAAAAAAAAAAAAACATTTGGCGCAACAGCTCTTTTAGTGCCAGGGCCTAGCTTCTCGCAACCACTCGTTTTGTGTGCGTTATATTTTTCACACGAATGGAAGGGGGAAGGGACCCACAGTTTCAGTACGGTATCCGAACGGCAATTTGTTATGAAAAGCTTTCTCGTAACTTACATGCTTGACAAAAAAAACGCTTAAAACTAGCTTAACTAACTTAACTATTCTTATTCTAACTTACTGGCCCTATGCGGGCGCTCTAAGTTAAACCTAATACTTAAAACTATGTCTTTCGACGTAACGAACTTGAAAATTGTGTTTAGTTATTTAATTTTTATTGTTACTAAGAAAATTACACAAAAAACTTAGTATATGAATTTTTTTTTTTTAATGTTCTTATAAATAAAACTTACAATCTACCTTAAAATAAATCTTAAACTGTCTTATTCTAAATTAGCCTATCTTATTCTACGTAAATTTTTTTTGGTTTTTTTTTTTTTTTTATTTTTTTTTGTTTTTTATTTATTTTTTTTTATTTTTTTATCTAGTGCTGTTTTTTTTATTTTTTTTTTTATGTTTTTTGCGTTTTTTTTTTGTATTTTTGCATCCAAGTGCTGTGGATTTACATTTATATATTTTTTTAATTTTTTTTTTTTTATTAAAATATAACTTACAACCTATTTACACTACCTAAACCTTAAACTATGTAAGTCGGCCATGGACAACAAACAGCCAACCTCTAATATGCAACAGGCTACCCTGAATTAGGAGGAAACGACGAAGGAGTTTCCTCTCTTTCGGCTAGCCACCAAAAACGACCGTACTGACGTTGTACGTCATAAATATCGCCACCCGATACCGCCCTACTAAACCGGAGACGCTCCAAACTGTCCGAGCAACGTGGAAGATTAGCGGCACCGCCAATCTGTCCTGGATCAGACCTTTCTCATCAAAAGAGGGAACAAAGCCGTTAAGGCGCACTCTCTCATGATACTCGTAATTGGGGTAATAAGCCCCGGAGATCAGGTTGTTCGTCGAGCTCATTGCTCTTGCAATGTGCCTTCGAATCAGCTTGATAACGAAATTATCCACTCTAATTAGGTTAGCCCTGTTGTATAGGACCTCATTGGGATAGAATTTTATGTACTGGGACTCTGGTGTTCTGTACAAATGAAGGCAAGCCCGAAGGCAAGCCCTCTCAAACACCCGAATCTTTTCCAACAAGCTTGCTCCCACGTTGAACCACACGGGACATCCATATACGAGCATGGGCCTAATGAGGGCCATGTAGCAGATTACCTTTACCCTTGCATCGAGTTGCTTGCTATAAAAAAGTCTCTTTGTAAGGGCAAAGTCACCTTTGGCTCTGGCCAGAGCAGCATCTATGTTTGTTAAAATATAGATATTGGTCTAACCAGAGCCCCAGGTATCTGACTACACTTCGACTCGCAAGTGGCTGTCCGTGCGGTCCAACTATTGAGAACTTTCGCAAATTCTTTCTGGTATCCCTAGAGGCACCAGACAACGGCGTCCTAAAAAGAATGGTTTCCGATTTTGAAAGATCAACTTCCAGTCATCGCAATATCGCTGAATCTTATCGAAGTCACGTTGCAAGAGAATTGCAATGACCTCGATTTTTGGTCCTGATCTGTACGCGATCAAGTCGTCTGCATACGCTATGGCATGGTGTAGTGATCCTATCAGATCGCTCGTGTAAATGTTGAAAAGGATTGGTGAATTAACAGCACCTTGTTGCAGACCATTTTTAATTAGAAATGTTCCAGTAGAAGTCACATTGCCATTTTTGACGATGAACTGCCTACTGGTGAGCATGTTATAAAGTATTTACAGCAGTGGTTTACTTATGCCCAGCCTGCTCAGCTTGTAGAAGAGTCCCTCTAACCATACGGTATCGAAGGCCTTCTCCAAGTCAATCAGGCAGGCACCCGTGCATTGGTTCTTGCTTTTGTTCCATTGGATATCCGATACCAGTTTAGACGCGGCATGTATTGTATCATGCCCCGCCTTAAAACCGAATTGGTTATCCGGAATTATATTACTGTTCTCAGTCCACTTAAGCAGGGCTCTATTGATCACTTTCTCGAATACCTTGCTGATGTTCGGAAGGAGACTTATCGACCGGAGATTTGCCGGATTGGAAGTGTCCTTACCCCGTTTGGGGATGGGTTGTATCACTGCTGTTTTCCAATGCACTGTATAATGTGCATTATTCAGTGCATTGTTAAACAGAGTGGTGTAAATGTCCACCGCTTCTAGAGGGAGATGTCGAAGCACAATGTTCGACACTCCATCGATTCCTACAGATTTCTTCCTCCTCAATGAGTCGAAGATCGCTTGGAGCTCCACCTTCGATATGTACGGGGGATGTACCCTTTCATCGGCGATGACATTATTTGCCATGTTATCGTCATTGAACTCGGTAAAACCTATGTTCTCGGATTGCCAGTGCTCTATATCATTTCGAAGGTAGAAGTTGTGCACAAGGACGCGATTTTCCAAGTCGCGGATCTTCGATCACAAAGAAGTTGTCATCCTCTACAGCGTTATCTTTATCTATACCTGCTGTTATAAGTATTCGTCCATTTTTCGTCGTTCGGGGGATCTTAAGACACGGAAGGTCGTTTTGATTATTCCTCCGAAATATTTTATTTATTTGCGGGAACATACTCGGGTTATTGGATTTTACAGCCCGAATTTTGTTGTTCCAATGCAAATTTACAGAAAGTCTGTAATTTTCTCTAATTAATTTCTGTGCCTGTGCCTGTCTTCATTTAATCGTTTAATAGAAAAATTGTTGCCTATGGCCGACTTACATAGTTTAATGGTGTCCATAAGCTCAATCTTGTACGTATTTATTGGCGGTACCCTCGCTTTTGTCGTCGTCTTCGATTGTTGTTGCTTCTGCTGCGGTTGCTGTTGTTTCTACTGCTGCTGCTGTTGCTGCTGTTTCTGCTGCTGTTGTTTCTGCTGCTGCTGCTGTTTCTGCAGCTGCTGCTGCGGTTGTTGCTGCTTTTTCTGCTGCTGCAGCGGTTTTTGCAGCGTTTTCTGCTGCTGTTGTTGTTGCTGCTTATTCTGCTGCTCTTGTTCTTGCTGCTGCTGCATTAGTTGTTGTTGCAGCTGGCCTTCTGGCTGCTTCTCTTGCTGTTGAGCGCGCTGGAGCTCTAGCTGCCGCTCCCTCTCTCTTCTCGCCATTTGTTTGGCCTTAATGGCAAGCACCCTCTCTTCTAGCTGTCTGATGCTGCTAGTCAGACTTTGAACTTCTTCATCTTCATCATCCGATTCGGAGAATGCAAGAACTGCGAAGCAATTGTTGTTGTCTCCGATGTAGCGGCCTTCCCCGCCGTCGGAGATGTACGGGAAGTCGACAGAGTCATCCGACCTTTGTCGCTTCTTATCTGCTGCTGCTGCTGTTGTTGTAGTCGGTGCCCCTTCCCTCACTCCACCTGGCAGCTGTTCAGCTGAAGCTGATATGGAGGGACGCTTTACAAGGTTGGGAGAAGGTTTCAATTTCCTTCTCCTTTTCCCCATACTTGCATTTGCCACTGTTGCTGGCTGGCCTTTCGGTAATGCATCGGCTGATGCAGTCACCCCACCAGCTGGTCCCGCTATTGGGAGCGTGGACCGCTCACTCTCCATCGCCTGATATCTGTTTTTGTTTATTTTGTTTTCACTTATTTTTATTAAATGAAAAAAAAAGTTCACAATTTAATATTTCCCAGTCCGAGTCCGGGATTGAACCGAGGTCCCTGGGTTCACGGTTCACCACCACTACCCCTAGGCTAACTCGCCACTTGAAATTCTACTGTTTAATTCTGCACTTGAAATCACACCGATTTTAACTGAGAAGCCGAAACACGTACGCACTCTTTGAAAGTCTGTGAACGACTCATCCGACACACTAACCACTACGCCACGACGCCAATACATTTGTCTGAATCTATTTTCAAGCTCGTCGTATTTCTTTTTTACGTGCGACTTCCATTTGAGTTTCGCGTCTAGTGTCACTCCTAGATACTTTACCTCGTTTGCATACGGTATTTGTACCGAGTTAATGAAAATGGGGAGGTTGTTAATTTTTTTGTAAGTAAAGTTAACATGAGTTGATTTGATCTCTTTGAGAACTTTGTCCACTCGCAAATTGTGTCCAAAGATCGCTGGAGCTTTACTGACTCGACTGATTTATATATATTTTTTTTTGTAATTTGCACGTGTGAAAGGAGATATGAATACCCTTATACTAATTTTACGACACGTGCCTTTTTGTGAAAGGGGAAGAGACAGAGAGAAAGACAGATTGGTGCAGTTGGATTGAAACTCAGGTGGTATTAAGTTTCAGTGAACTCGAAAGATGGCGTCCAGATAACTGGGGAGTATTTCTGTTTTACTTTTTATTGACATTGCTTATGATTCACAGTATTTTTTTCCATCATCCTGAAGTCATCATCATGATCAAGTTGCATGATCAAGTATCCACGATTCAAGAAAACTTTTTTGAATAGTTTAACCTGTATAGCCTGCAAGTCAAAGAAGAAAAAAATCGTTTGACTTCCGTAACGCTTCTTTGTGATGAACTGATAAACTTACCTAAAGTGTTTGTGCCTGGCTTCGGCTGCTTCCTCTGAAAGCTGACCTATTGGTCATTTTCTATAATTATGGGTCCGTGCATTAAAATTGTATGCATAGTCATAGGGTGCCATGGATATAACTTTACATAACGTTTTGCTGTATCCATTGTGTTCAGACCAAATTTTGAGACATCAATTTTGTATCTACTAGAAATTGTCTCTAAAATAATTTTGAAGCGGAAAATCAGTTGAAAATCTATTCCGGTTATTTCAGCTGCAGCTTCCGGATTATTAAAAAATCTGCGACTAGTGTTTCCGTTACAGTATATGACTCTGGAACAGGATAGTAATCTTTTTTAGCTTTTTGGAGTATACTGTAACATGGAAATAAGTTTTTATCACTTGTAGCAATGATTTCATACTGTTTCCGTGCCTCAACAAATATGGAAAGAGCTTTCAGCGCTGACAGTTTTCTTTTTGTTCCTTAATACTATCGCAGTATGCTTGTTTATACTTTTGCGCTCTTCCGGTGAGATTTCACTATTTTTGTCAATAGTTTTGAAGCAACAGCCTTGCCAGAGTCTCTTAATTTCATCTGAGGGGCAAACGTTAGTTCTTCAGTTTCAAACTCTTCTCGAATACCTTCTGTTTTTCTTCTCTTACTTCTAACACCCGATTCTTCGAAAGATTTTGCAGGTCGTCCTGGTCGAAAACTGGTTGCTTTATTTGGGAATTCAAAACTTCCTTGAAGCTACGTTTAATTATTCTTTAAAAATATATGCCTAATCCTGTGGGATTCTAACCACTTTCTTTTCAAGTTAAATAAAAGCAACGCGACTTTTGGCTTAAAATGTTTTAATTGCTCATTTGAATAAAAATCACGGTTTAGTAAGAAATTTTTTTAAAAATTTAGCTTTTCCGTTATATCTCCTTCCCCACCTTCTTAATCAATATCTCCTCGTTACAACCCACATACTAGACGGCCCTAATAGTAAAATTGTTTTTCTTTAAAAAGTTATGTATGGTATATGAGCATTATTTTAATATGAAGGTGAAACACTACTTCGCTTATAAAATTAAAGGTTGCATATAGTTGCAGCTAATTATTTTTGTATTGGGTTTAAGAACATTTTTATTGTCCAGAAATGCACAATAGTGCCCAATTATAAAACAAACTCATTCGAGATTAAAAAGTTTCACAAAAATAAGTAACTTTTTTTAATAGAATTTGCAAACAGGATAATTGAAAAAAAAAAACTGCTAAATGTTTCACAAATGAATTTAAAATGGTAATACATACCCACAGTAGAATTTTCCATTTAATAATATTGTTAACTTCTTACCACAACTAGCAAAAATCATTTGCTGAATAACACTGACCGCGATAATTTCCAAGCACAGGAAAATGCAGCAAGTGCAACAGTTAACTTGAACTCATTTTATCACACAATACGATCTCTGAGAAAAAAAAAGCCGGTATAATATTGTCCCATGTATATTTAGGATTCGCTTTTTCAAACATTTATTTCTTGATTGTACTTTTTGAAAAATGGACTTTTGGCCGACTTTTTGCTAGAAATACTCCTATGTGGAATGGTAAGCATGGTAAGCACAGTATCCTTTTACTTTTACACTCGATTTCTTTTTCAAGTGCGTTTCGGAAATTAAGCATATGTCAATATTGTTTTTTCGCAAGAATACTTCTAGTTCATCTATCTTTTCCAATAGTCCGTTTGCGTTCCATGTTACTATTTTCAGCAACTGTTTCATATTCATACTTCAGTTCCTGTTTTGCGAGTTCTATGCTCGAGATTGCTCAATTCTTCAAATATAAGATTATTTGTTTTGCTTTGCTCCTCAAGTTTCGGGAGAATTATAGAAAGAACTTGTGAGATTGGATCTGGAGCAATACCGCTTTTCTTATTTTCTTGCGACGCGGCTTGCTGGAGCCTGTTTATCTAACCTGCACTTTTCCTATAAAATGAAGGAAAAAGGAGAGTTAGCTGACGTAGATATTTAGTTGATCACGTATATAATAAGTGGTATTATCGGGGCTCGTGTAGACCATAAACTCATATTGTATGGTACAAAATCTTTATCAGAGCTTTTCGAAAAATATGAACTCTTTTTGAAATTTAAAGCTAAAGTTGGCATGAGTTTCGGTGGAGGTGACTAAATACTTTGTTGTCTCTTTATGTAAATTAATAATTTTGAAATATAATATTGTGATAGTCTAAGTCCATTTGTTGTGTGTCGGTTATCTTCCTCTTAATTTCGTCATCTAACGCATTCGGTATTGACTATTTTATATCGATTAGTCTATAATTTGTCACTGAGTGAATGTTATACTTGAATATGGCAAGTAAAAGGAGGTATCTCTGATACGTAGAGTGTTGCGAAACCTTTCTACCTGTCCATTTGTTACACTGTGAAAGGGTGGTATAATAAACATGTTTATCCCAAAGTGTTGGCGACTATGCCATAAAATATTAGAAAAAGGTCCTTGGCAAGTGTAAATGTCCGCACCAAAAGACGTGCAAAAATGATCACGACGATATAGGAAAAATAGCTGAATAGGTACTGGTAACCGTGCAATTGAGCAGCTGTATATCAAAAACGCTAGAACAACTGTTTGAAAACCACCGATTCCGTCAGCGTTATAAAATAGAGTAATTATTTAGTGTTAAACGTTTTTCTTATATACAAATCATCTTTGTTAATATATAAATATATATGAATTCAGTTTATTTATTTTGACATTTGTTGTTGGGGCGTTGATGATGGGAAGGTATTATTAACACGTAGAGCCTTCGTGTTTGATGACGTCAATCTGGTCTTAGCATTCCAACATTAAACATGCATTGGACAACATCAAAACAACGAACGAAAATGACGACAGATATGATCAATGACATATGAACGCAGCAGATGTGCTACGCATGATCCCGTTGCCCATGTATACTGGTTGTGGGTCTCATTTCTGCTTTCTTATCTTCCGCTACTTCGTTGTTTACTACTAGTTGTCGGCCGTCTGCTGAACGTTTGTAGTTGTGCGGGATTTCGTTCGAGTGGCTATGTTTTATTTTAATTTAGTGTTTTAGGTTTTGCTTATTAATCCAGGTGAGAAATGATTTCAATTATTACTTATTATTATTTTTTATTGATTATTAATTGTATTTCAAATTAGTTGAATTGATTTGTTTTGAATTTGTGTGTAAGCGTGTGTGTGCGTAATGAATTTAAGATTGGGTGAGTGTGTGTGAGTATGCGTGACTTGATTTGGGTTAATTGGGTGCAGAATGTTGTACCTACATCTGAAATTGAACACATTCAAGTATTTTTGTTTCCAACTGTATTTTTATAAGCCGGGAGTAAATTATCGCCACTGGCACCAATGGAAATAGAATATTCAATCTAGTAGGCTTAGGTAGAAGTAGGTAAGTTATGTACATACAAATGCAATCTGCTTAACCCTACAGTCGTCGCGCACCAAAAAGTCACACCAGTCGTCGCGCGGATTACATATGTAATCCATTTTAAAATTAAAGTAAAACCCGTATGCTTTAATTTTTTCAAATTTATTTTGCTGCAAAATGCAATTACATATTACTTAAAGATAAAAAACATAAATTATTACTTCATAATACAAAAAAAAAAAAAAAAAAATTAAAAAAATTAAAATTGCGGATTTCTTGTAGAAAAAAGGAACTTTGGTGGATTACAATAGTAATCCGCGCGACGACTGCAGGGTTAAAATGAAAATGAGCATGTCTCCTCTTTTCCACTGACTTATGTGAGTATATCTGATTTGTATTAAGTGATTGACATTGCATTCGCTTTTAATACAAATTTGATAGTTCTCAGCGATGGAAAAATATTTTCAAAGATATGAAAAGTAAGCGCGGCAATATTTAAATATTATAATGAAGTTTTCTGATAAATAAGTGCTTTCTGCATTTAATAGCAGGCATGAAGAGGAAAACTACGATGCGGATAACCCTGGAGAAAGTGGTAGCGGCCTGGCTTTGTGTGATGATGAAGAAGAAGAAGACGAAAACAACAATCCGCAAAGCAAAAGCACAAGAAACAAAACAAAATACTTGCAAAAATATAAAAAGTGGGAGGCAAGTAGGCCGTGGTTAAAGAACGAATCGATTAAGGGAGCGGGAACATATTGCAAATTACGCAAAATAAAAATTGGCATAATAACGTCTCAAATTTGAAAGTGCACTCCAATTCAGCATATCACAAGAAGAAAGAAAATGAATTTAAAAATCAGGTGTGTTTATCAAGACTGGTTGAAATTCAACAGAATAATTTAAGCAATAATGACAAAGCACTTCAATTTTTTACCATTCACTATTATGGATACCCTACCTGCATTATTTGAAGCACTATTGGACTCAAAATAAGACAAAATAAAATGCTGCCCAAAAAAAGCAACAGAATTGGTTCGCCTTATCTCAACATATTCGTTGAACCAAATATCAGAGTATTTAAAAATTAATAAATTTTCATTGATAATTGATGAAAGCACATAAGTTCAAAGAAGTGTTTGGTTTTGGTGGCTAGGTTCCAGAAAAATAATGCAGTCAAAGACTCTTTCTTCGGAATGATCGAACTTGAAGATTCGACTAAAAAAATATTTGAATATAGAAATTCCGGGAAATAATTTAATTGGTTTGGGAACAGATAATGCTGTAGTAATGAAGGGTGAACTGCATGGGGTAAAACAATAAAAATTCTAACCTATTTTACCTGGGATGCACATGTCATTCCCTGAATTTATGTGCTAAAGCCGCAGCAAATCAAATTCCAAAGATGTTGCACTTTTACTTAAATCAATATTTAACTTTTTTGCTCACAGTTCTAAGCGCCAAGCTGAATTCAAAACCTTTCAGGAGTATTTCCATTTAAACGTACACAAGGTCTTGAACTCGTGTTCTACTCGGTGGCTGTCAGTACAGGCAGCTGTCGACAGAATATTGGAGCAGTGATTAGCTTTGCAACATTACTTTTTCCTTTTTTTCATTTGAAGAAATACGAGTAAGAGAAAATAATATGGGAAGAGCTCTAGAAGGGTTAAATGATTTTAATAAAGCATATCTTCTTTTTTTATCGTACATTTTGAGTTTAGTGAATAAACTAAATAAAATGTTTCAGTCGGAAGCACCTTTTGTACTATACTTAATAACTTTATAAAAAAAGATTTTGTAAATATCGATGTTGCTCTGCAAATGAAGAATACCAATTTCCAGTTTCTTTGATTTTTTGCGGAATAGAATTCGAGAAGCATCAAAGTAGTTTGTCAGATGAAACTGTTGTTGCAATTAACCAAAATATTTTGAAATACTATATCACTCTTTGTGATCAAATCAAATCCAGATTTTTGTTCGATGACAAAAAAGTTTATTTGCTGCAATATTTCAACCCAAACAAAATTCAAGAAGGTGAATTGGCTTGTATATTATAACTTATTTAGGCTTTTCCGTTTAATAAAGCTACAGCTGATGTTTTAAATGCGGAGTGGCGGTCTTTAATGATATATGGCATAAAGGAAATTAATTAAGTTTTGGCTATCCTTAATGGACCAAACTAACATCCTGGACGAATATGTGTTTAGAAATTTGGTAGAATATATGCTGACTTTAGTTGTTTTACCCCATAGCAGCGCAGAAACAGAAAGAACATTTTCTGAAACGAATTTAATTAAAGAAATAAATTAGAAATAAATTAAATGTTAAAACTGTCGAAAACTTAATGTTTGCTAGATGTTTAATGGAAAAAAGAACTGAAATTTATAAACCACCGTTAACGTTAATCAAGTTCCTTAAAAAATTTAAATTTGTTGATGGTGAATTTCTTTTAAATGCTCAGTCGTTCTTATAATCTACTTCCAAAGTAAATTTACTCAGTTTCAAAGTTTTTCTAAAACAGGACAGGAAAAATGAATTACGTACAAAGATTTGTGATCTAAGATAATTTTATTTAAGTTTAACCTGATATTTTTGTAAAAATAAATATGTATTTATCATAACTCAATCATTGTTGCATTTTTTTTCTTAATAACAAAATCTGCTGCGAAAAATATGGATCTACTGCAGTTTTTTCAAGAATCTACTGCTAATTCTATTATTGAAGTCCGAACCCTGATTGGGTGAGTGGCTTGTTGGTTCAGTGATGTCACTTGTGTGTTTTCAGTTTTAAAATTATTGAAGTTTATTTTTAGTACTATTTGAGTGAATTTGTGAATGGACAATGGACTATAATATGATTTGAGTTATGTATTGAATCAATGTAATTGTTCTAGGATGGATGCATGTACATTATGGATATGTGTTGTATGGTTTTTCTTTGTGATGAGTACGTTGGTTTATTTTCGTAGATAGCAGTTACAATTCTTTGGTTTCAGGTTGAGAATTGTTGATAGGTAGTGGACAAAGTTTTGTTATTGGACGTTTGAACTCTCCCTGCTGTATTTTTAATTTGACTACGCGGACTATCTTATCGGCACCGGGGTATGTCTGCTGAATTCGGTCAAGGGCCCACCTAGCGGGGGGCAGTCGTTCGTCCTTCAAAACCAAATCACCTACCTTTAGCTGCGGTTGTGGTTTCAGCCACTTCGGTTTTTGTTGTAGCCGTGCCAGGTACTCCTGTTGCCACTGCTTCCAGAACGTCTGCATTCGGAGTTGAATTGACTTCCACCGGTCGTTTGGGCATATTTTTTCCGAGGCTAGATCCGGTTCAGGAACTGTTAGGACTTTTTGACCAATTAGGGAATGTGCAGGCGTTAAGGCACGGAAGTCATCTGGGTCTTCTGAAAGAGGACATAAAGGTCTCGAATTAAGACACGCTTCAATTTGTATTATAAGCGTGGCGAGCTCTTCTTCTCCCGTTCCCGACAACTCTTTTGAAGTGGTGTTTCACACTCTTTACACCCGCTTCCTATAGCCCTCCAAAGTGAGGGATAGCTGGGGGAAGGAAATTCCACTGCGTTCCTTGACTTGCCACAACTTTAGCTATTTCCTTCCAGTCGTGAGTAGCGTTGTCCATTAAACAATGCAGTTCTGCGTTGGCTCCGACGAAATTTGTACCGCAGTCGCTGTATATTTCGTGGCAGAGTCCCCTACGCGCTGTAAATCTTCGAAAGGCTGCCAAAAAAGCTTGGGTGGTTAGGTCGGTTACGGCCTCTAAATGTAATGCCTTAGTAGTCAGACAGACGAATATGGCGAGATACCCCTTATAACATTTGGCTCTGCGGCCTCTCCACGTTTTTATATCGATGGACCTAGCATAGTCGACCCCGGTGTGTGTGAATGGCTTTGAGATCCTTACCCTGGGGCTAGGGAAATCTCCCATTAATTGATGAGCAGCTTTGGTGCGATACTCCTATCGAGACTTTAAAAGTGTACAACCGAACATCCTGGAGCGAGACCTGCAGTGTGTTAACTGGCTGCCAATTTTCTCTGAAACATCTCCTGACGCACAAGTTGATTACCTGCAAGGTGTGGTTAACAAATTGTTTGATTTTCATGTTCCCCTAAGAACCAGGCTTGCAAAATACAACAGCAATCCGTGGTTTACACCCGAAATTCTTAGACTCAAAAACCAACGTGACGGCGCATATAGGAAATGGAAATTTTTCCGGCTCCCAGAATTTTTCCAATCTTTCAAAATTCTAAGAAACCTTGTGTGTTCGAAGATCAAACAAGCCAAGCGAAATTTTTTTAGCGAGCACCTTAATTATAAACTTCCAAATAAAACATTGTGGAAGAACCTTCGTCAACAAGGTATAGGTGGTAAAACGAATACTACGCTTGATAACGTCGATCCAAACCAGCTGAATCAAGATTTTGTTAATATACAATCGATATCAAATACTAGCACATCTCCTCTAATTGAATCTAGCTGCTCTTTTGAATTTACCAGAGTTGAGCAAACCGATGTTGTTAGAGCTATCCTCAGTATTAAGTCGAAAGCTGTTGGTATTGACGGGATCCACCCTCATTTTATAAAAATGATTTTACCGTACATCCTTCCTGCAATAACACACATCTTTAATATTATCATAGCCACATCCACATTTCCGAAGTCTTGGAAAGCTGCAAAGATCATTCCAGTCCTAAAAAAGAAAGCAACCAGCAATGCACCTGCAGAATATCGACCCATCGCAATCCTCCCATATTTGTCTAAGGTTTTGGAAAAGTCTGTTCACTTTCAACTGTCTGCCTATCTTCGACAAAACAAACTGCTCTGTTCGTATCAATCTGGTTTTAGACAGCATTATAGCTGCACCTCAGCATTACTAAAGGTAACAGATGACATACGGACAGCGATTGATAAAGACTATTTCACTTTTCTGACATTACTAGACTTTTCCAAGGCATTCGACACGGTTGACCATGGACTCCTTGTAAAAAAATTGAGAACGTCGTTTGCTTTCTCCTCATCTGCGGCAAATTTCATTCTGTCCTACCTCACGGGTCGGAAACAAGCAGTTTTCGTAAATGATGTCCAATCCGAGTTCCTTGCAACTTCAGCGGGTGTTCCCCAAGGCTCCATTTTGGGCCCATTGCTTTTTACAATATTTATCAACGATCTTCCAAATACTGTTCACAACTCATCGTTACATATGTATGCGGATGATGTTCAACTGTACATAAGTAGCGAGCTCGGTCTCGTCGAAGATACTGCACTGAAACACAATGAAGATCTTACTAAAATTCTTACTTGGTCTGAAGAGAATTCATTACGATTAAATCCTGGTAAATCCAAATGCCTTGTCATAAGTAGAACTGATCTTGATACCTCCTGCCTACCCACCATATATCTTGGGAATACGGAAATTGAATTCGTCCATAAAGCTAAAAATCTAGGTGTCTGGTTTAGCACAACATTGTGTTGGGATAACCACATTCGGACCTCAATCGGTAAAATTTATGGCTGTCTTAGGAATCTTACACCCTCGCGGAGCTATACACCAACAAATACTAAGCTAATGTTAGCAAGAACGCTGCTTGTACCACTAATATCGTACAGCTGTGAAATCTTTTGCTGTAATAGCGCGCTCATACAACGGAAGCTACAAGTTGCATTCAACAACATTACTCGCTATGTTTTTGGGTTAAAGCCTTTCGACCATGTTTCTGCGCACTCTAATAAGATTCTTGGTTGTACATTAGACAAGTATCTTGACTATTGTACAATCAAGTTTCTTCACAAAATCATAATAACTAAACAGCCTCTTTATTTGTACGAAAAACTTATTTTTTCTTATTCAAACCGCTCCTTGAGTCTGATTTCGCCGCGTGTTACATACCAGGTTTCGGAACGCCAATTTTTTGTTCATGCCATTCGCCTCTGGAATGCACTCCCTCTAAGCGTGAGAAGGCTCTACAACGCAAACAATTTTGGTGATACTCTTTTTCGGCACCTTGCAGGCACATAGATACAGAAAATACCCTCTAGGTTAACTAATTATCATTTCCCTTTGATTTTAACTTTTCTTTTTTACTTCTTACTTTATTTTTTCTTCTTACATTTTCTTTGTTAAAACACCAGCTCATACTAAGCTTCATACTAAATTTTAAACAAAAATATAACCTTAATTTTAAGTAAATTTAAATATTTGAAATACGTAATGAAATATGTCAACATTTATTGCTTAAAGATAATCAAAGTCTATTGTAAGTGTTGTTGGATATAATCAATAAATATGAAATATGAAATATGAAATATACCTATAACAAGTGGCACAGCCATGAATATGTTTTTGATAGACCTTTTTAACTGGAAGATCCAATACTTATTTCGTAGGTACCCTATCATCCATTGGATGCCGCCATGAAGAGTCCTGCTGTGTGCCTCGCTGATGAGTAGTTTTGTGTAGTGATGTGTAGGTTCCCGGATTATTGGATGCTGTTGATCGTGGGAGAGACCGGCATTTTTGAGCCTTCCCCCGACTCTAAGAATACCTTCACCGTCTGTAAAAGGATTCAATGGAACCATGCCTCTAGTCAAAGCTACTCCTTGTGGAAATATTTCATCCTGAGCTAAGCGTACCAGAACTTTTATTGCCGCAGCGAGCCCCGACGGATTGATTGGTCCACGCGTTCGTTCTGAACTTCGCTTTAGAGTGTTTTCTCCGAAAATTCTACAGTAGGCGGTGATTCTTTATGAGCCGACATAAGCTGGAGGATCGATGAATAAGATGACTGATCCTATTGTCGGTGACGGTGATATCGACATGATGAACCTTGACGGCCTTATTCCCTTCATCGGTGTTGAAATCAGCTGGTTGTTCTGGAAGTTCGAAGTTCCATGCAGAACGTAGGAACGTGGGCCCATTCTACCACAAAGTGGCTTGGACCAGCGCTGAAGGGAACATTCCTCGGGAGACCAGATCTGCAGGATTTTTTTGTGTAGGAACATGGTTCCAGATATCGACCTCAGTCAACCGTTGTATCTCTCCGGCTCTGTTTCGCACAAAGGTTTCCCAATTCGTGGGCTCTGCTCTTATCCATCACAGGGTGATCATGGAGTCTGTCCATGCGAAGGTGGGAATGCCTCTCCACTCAAAAGTCCTTGTAGTGTGATGTATGAGGTTAGCGAGCATGACAGCTCCGCAAAGTTTTAAACACGGAAGAGTCACTGGGCTTACTGGTGCGACCCTCGATTTGGACATCAGCAGGTGCATGTGGATGGTGCCGTTTTCGTCTTCTACACCGAGGTACACTGCTGCCCCATATGCCCTTTCCGACGAATCGCAGAAATCGTGTAGCTAAAGTTTATTGGTATTACCAGGAGTGTGTAACCACCGTGGAATACGTAAGTTGTTAATAGCCTGCAAATCGTTGTGAAAAATTCTCCAATCTTCCAGAATATCAGTATCAACGGGATCATCCCAGGATTGTTTGCGGACCCAGAGAAGCTGCCTTGGTAATGGAAGGTGCGATCCAACCCATGGGATCGACTGCTGATTTTCCGAAGGAGTATAACTGAAAGAGAATTCGTCAGTACGAGGGCTTACTTACTTGATCTGAACCGTCAGTGGGTAATGAGAAGGATGCCTCATGATCCTGAGTCGGTACACTAGCGAGAATACTTTCATTGTTGGCGGTCCATTTGCGTAAATAAAAACCCGCTCCACTTAGAGTTTCCCTAACTTCTTCTATTTTTACCTTAGCTTCTTGCAGGGTCTCAGCTCCCGAAATCAAGTCATCGACGTACATCTCGTTTCGAATCATTTTAGCAGCTCTGGGACGCAGCTCTCCGAATTCCTCCGATATTGCCTGAAGTGTTCGAATCGCCAAGTATGGGGCAGTTGCTGTGCCAAAAGTCACCGTCCTGAGGCGATATGTCCTCAAAATGTCGGATGGTCGCTTGCGCCAAAGGACCTTCCCCCATTTCTTCCATATGACCAAGATTCAGGTACTCTTATACATAATCTGTGTACTGTTGCTTTAATTTTGGATTTATTTCTAGCTTCCTTTCCAGACTCTTGAAACGATTGAGAGCACCTTCCCTAGATCTGCCTAGAACAGGATAGATCTCCCTGAACGAGAGGGCCACTTGGAAACGACCATCGGTTAGGAGTCGAACGTTTTCCACAAAGTGTGCTTCACACTCGATGTCTTCCGGCCGTTCAAAGGGTTGGTACGAAATCTCTTCCAATTCCCAGAATTTGCGAAGTTCTGCCTCTATCGTACATATTTGGAGAAAACTATGGACTCGAAGGGGTGCTATGGGAGCTCTACCAAATGGGACCCATCCTAACTTGGTCTTCTGAACGATGGGTAAATTGCTGTCGATCGGTTTAACTATTTCCGGCAGCAGAATATCAGCCAGGATATCACTACCCAGCAGTAAATCCACCTTGGCTGACTGATTGAAATTGGGATCCGCCAACGTCAAACCATTCAAATGGTCTCAACCTGTGATTGTTAAAGTTTGGGTCGGAAGATGCCCAGACAGCGACTTGAGTACAAGAGCTTCAGTGGACGCTCGAAAAGCTGAGTGGTGAGAAGCAAAGGAGATATCTACCACCTGTGAGCAGATGCCGCTGCTGACCAAACCCAACCCAGAAACTTCAACGGATGTTGATTTTAGAGGAAGACGAAGTAGCTGAACAGCTGATGTTGTAATAAAGCTGGCCTCTGAACACGAGTCTAATAAAGCTCGCAATGAAAGAGGTTCGCCTGTTCCCGAAATCACTTTGACTATGACAGTATAGCGTGTAGCGTGTTGGCCCTTGCTGCAAATTTGGCAAGAGTATTTCGCGTTGCTGGTTGCAGTATGCAGAACGTTTCGGTGAGACACGAGCTTGTTCGGGTTTTTGCTGTTGATTGACTGCCTCTAACGTACGGAACCTAGTTTCTAAAAAGCCTTTGAACTCATCAAACGTCGGAAGTTCTCTGTTGTTGTCGTTGGCTCCCAGCTTCTGCTCCCAAAGTTGCTGCGTTTTTGTGGGCAGCTTTTGCAGCAACAGGAAGATAAGCATCACATCCCAATGTTCGACGGGTACCTTCAGGTTCCTAAGGTAGTGTACAACTTCCATCGATGTATCCAGCAAGTCCTTTATTGACTCCAATCTTTCTTGCATCAGTGATGGTTGATTGAACAGACACTTCAGCTGCGTGTTGACCAAGAAACGCGTGTGATCATACCTCTCCGTTAAAATGCTCCAAGCTTTTGTGCAGTCTCCGCTGTCACGTGCCAGGTGAGTCAGAAGCTTCTCAGCTTCGCCAGATACCGTTGACTTTAGGTAGTGCATCTCTATGTCCGACAGCTTTGTGTTGCGGTGGATCAACGAAACGAACAAATTGTGGAAGGTTCGCCATGTCTCGTAACTACCCGAAAAAGTTGGCAAAATTATTTTTGGCAGCTTGATATCCGACTTCGATGTGCTAGGGGTTGATATCTTCTTGCTGTCTTTATTCTGCACCGTCGTCTGAAACTTGTCAATGGCATCTAGTAAGCTAGAATGGTAGTCGAAACAATTCTCCCGAATCTCCTCAAAAATATCCTCTAAAACAACGTTTTGTAGTCGTCTTCATCCAAGAGACCCTCGAACTGGATAGTAGCTGACTCCATCATCTTTTCCAGCAGGGATAGATGATCTTCCAAATAGTTCACGGTTCGATTACTTCAGCCCGTTTTGCCAAAGTTGACAACGTCTTTTTTGAGTTGTTTTAAGGTACTCGCCAACACAGCTTTGTCCATTTTGTACCCAAATATTATTCACTTATATATGATTCTATTTCTTATATGTACAATATATTTACAGAATATATATGTAGGTAATCAAAAAATGTACTCACTTGATTTCCCGAGTCCAAGTCCCAAATCCTGAGGCTCCGAAATCGACGTGTGGGATGATTAAATGTTGATTTTCCAGGTTCAAGTCCAAAATCCTCAGGTCAGTTTTGCAGCTTATTTCCACAACACACTTCACACTAAATATTGTCTTTTATGGTTTTAGTACGCACGCACAAGGAAAAGGAAAAGGGAAAAATCCGGCTCGATTGGACCAAATGTTGGCGACTATGCCACAAAATATTAGAAAAAGGTCTTTGGCAAGTGCAAATGTCCGCGCACCAAAAGATATGCAAAAATGATCACGACGATATAGGAAAAATAGCTGAATAGGTACTGGTAACCGTGCGCTTGAGCAGCTGTATATCAAAAACGCTAGAACAACTGTTTGAAAACCACCGATTCCGTCAACGTTATAAAATAGAGTAATTATTTAGTGTTAAACGTTTTTCTTATATACAAATCATCTTTGTTAATATATACATATATATGAATTCAGTTTATTTATTTTGACATTTGTTGTTGGGGCGTTGATGATGGGAAGGTATTATTAACACGTAGAGCTTTCGTGTTTGATGACTTCATTATGCTCCAAACACAAAGTGATCCCTAAGCAGGGATGTTAAGGTTTGAGGCAAATGACCGCTCGTTGTCACAGATTATTGTTTTGTATTTTTAAATAGGTTAAGTATTTCTAATAGCGGATCCTTTATGTTAATTATCGATTTTATCGATTTCAGCACTGCAAATTTGGAAAATTTGTCTAAACAACTAAGAAAATATATTCCGGCCGTCGAATAAATGTGTATCATGGTATGGGGGTTTCAAATATCTCAGTGGGTGCCTTTGATATTTCGCTTCATGGCAAATTTTACAGTTGGATGTTATTGTAAAATAAAACATTAAAAGAGAGAGGTCCTGGACATAACATCTTTCCAACCAACTCGCTGCTTGAGTTCCATTTATGAAGTTTCATGCAGGCATCCTTCAGCACCAGTACAGCTTCTTCGCAAATTTGTTTGCCCTCATTTTCGTCATCGAAACTCATCGCGAAGTCATCCATATAAAAGCTGTCGAGCAGGATTTGACACGTCGATTTTTTTTTTTATAAATTGCACGTGTGAAAGGGGTTATGAATACCCTTATACTAATTTTTAGGACACGGCCGTTTTTTTTTTTGTGGAAAGGGGAAGAGACAGAGAGAAAGACTGATTGGTTTAGTTGGTTTGAAACTCAGCTGGTATTAAGTTTCAGTGAACTCCAAGGGTGGCTGTCCAGATAACTGGTGAGCTTGTTTGTTTTTGCTTTTGTCGTTGCTCATGATTCGCAGTATTTTTTTCCGTCCTCCTGTTGTCATCATCACGATCAAGTTGCATTTTAGCCATATGACCGCCCTACTTCCAGTGTTATGCCTTCGCAGTAGAGTTGACATAAGCTTTCGCAATTGATCGACTTTTTTTATTTATTTCATGCGAAATAAATAGATGATTATTGACATCAGGATTCGAACCGCTACACCACCGCCACCCTCAATGTAGTACTCAGCGATTTCGCCAATTCCCTCCATCGGCGTCTTTGACGGAACACACCGAAAAAACCGGTGATTGTCGCGATGCTTCTCGCTCAATTGGACTTGCAAAAAACCCTTTTCAATATCTGCCACTGCACCAAATCGACCAAGCCAGAAATTTAGCAATATCTTCAATACATCTGGAGAGAGATTGGCACCAACATGTAGTAGATCGTTCAACGAAGGAGTTCCTTCCGTACGTGCTGAAGCGTCAAACACTATGCGCTGCTTAGTCGTTGCACTGTCCTTATACACTGGATGATGAGGAAGGTAGAACGTTCGCTTGTTATGGCTTTCGGTTGATAATGATATGGACTCAGCTACACCGTCTACCACAAGTTACCGAATACCGGCATCATAATGTTTGGATTGCTCCGGGCACCTTAGCAGCCGCATCATCAAGGACTTCAGACGTTTCAGTGCGATCTCCCTATTACATTTTATCTCCACATCTGGATTTTTCCAGGGCAGAGAAGCAACGTATCGTTGTCCACTTTTAGCGATGCTCTTCAGAATTAGATCGTTGAACAGTTGTTCGTTCTCCACTTCTTCAGCACGGATGCCGATTGTTTCCAGTGACCAAAATACAGTGGGATCAAAGCTCGAGTGTTCTGTTTGCAAGGCTGTACTGCAAACAAAAAGAGAACAAGAGTGACTATTCGAAACGACCTTCTTACCAGAACGAAGCGTTTCGACAGCTCTTAGGCCTGTTGAGATTTCCTGTTGTTTCCCTGTGACTACGAGCCAATAGCAATCGGAACCGATGAATAAGCTCAGCCCCTCCTTTGATTTCAAGTTTACATTATGGGAATCAGGTAAACTCACATTTAAACCAGCTGCATGAAGATTCAGGTGCAGGTAGCGAGTCGACGCAAATTTCAGGCACTACAACAGCTTCTAAGATAACACGGAGAACTGACTCCTTAAGCTGATTTCCACCCTCTTGAATTTCTGGAATGGCATCTGCTTCTTGCAGCCGAAAGGCATCACGGAAAGATTTACTTCGCCAGCAGAAGGAAGATGCAGTTGCTGTGCTAAATCCTCTCGAATAAATGAGAATTGGCTACCGCCATCGATTATAAAACGAAGGCTATACCCCGAGTTGTCTTTAAAAAGATGTTGTCCTTTTCCGAACACAAATTGTGTGCACATAAATTAATCGCACTTGCTGTTGTTGTCGTTTGCGCAGACGGTGACTTACTTCCGATGAAAGTAGGATCACACAAGGAAGCGAAATGTTTGCCCTTCCAGTTTGTGCACGTAATCCATTTGGAGCTCCTGCATTTTTTAGAAGAATGCCCGCGATTTGCACAACGAAAACATCGGCTATTTTCCCTCAAAATTTCTCTTTTTTCTGACAGTGTCATTTGGCTGTAACAATCCTTTGTCATATGTCTGTCTGAAGAGCAAAATACGCAAGCACTCTTCGCACCCACTGACATTAAACTGGCTGTGGAGGTGTGTGGAGGAAGTGTGCTTAATGTTTACAGCAGAATCAATGGAGATAGCCTTACTTTTTTCTAATGATTCCACCTCCCTTTTTAAGAAACGCATAATATTTTTTACCTGCTCATCTCCGAATTGCGAAACTGATGAACAGCTGCTTTCGCCGTCTCCTTCGGTGGTTTCTGTCTCGTCAGCTATACGGTAGTAATCGACACGGATCTCAGCTGGTAAACAACGCAGTAAAATACTTTTTAACATAACGTAGTAATTATGAGTTGGAATTTTCAATGATTTTACTGTGTAATAAAGATTGCGAAGACCAGCAATATCGTTTTTCGAGGTTACATGACGAAGAGAGAGCAATTGCTGCATATTTTTGACTAATAAACGCTCCGCGTTTCCAATTTGTTCCTGAAGAAGAGAGACGGCAGCTTCGTAGCACATTCCAGAAGCGGTAAATCCAGAAATTCTTTCATTCATCCATATAGCTCCATCTCTCTGTCTAACTCATCGGCTTTTATTAGGGCTTTGGCCTGAACCTCTCGGTTGGCCACGTTTAAACTTTCATTAGCCACTGCCAAGCGCTGGATAATGCAAAGGAGCTCTTCCTCCAACCCATCTATACCGTCCGTAGGTCCCAGACATTTGCCGTCTAAAAATTCGACCGCACTTTTGACTAATTTTGTCACTTGTCCTCTGTAGGCACCGCGAGCAGATAATTCGACTGTTAGGGTTAGTCTTCGTACACCAATCTTCCTGGATTACGGCACCATGTAAAATAAAACGTTAAAAGGTTCAGGAATAAAGAGAGGCCAAGACAATTTTTAGAAATCCTTTATTTCAGGTGCGACCAGTTCAGGTCAAAGACAAAAAGAACACAATCGATCTGGAATAGTTATACTGAGAACTAAGTTTTAACAGAAGGTTCCCTTAACAATGTTTAAAGAGTGCAATTGCAAGTGTAGAATGAGAAAGATATATGTACTATATAATGAGTAGCTATTGATACAGTACGTATGTTGTTGTACAGTAAGAGAAGATAATTTAATTTTCAACAATTATTTCTTTTAACCAATTTCAAATTTTAGGAAAGTAATAATCTTTTAAAATTTGTTTCATGTTTTCGTGCACAGTTCGGTGTGCTCGATTATGTTCGGTTGCAAGAATTTCCGTTTGGCCAATTAGGTTGAAAATGTCGGTCACCAAATTTGATGTGTGAACAAACTTTACCAAGGGAAACAAGGAAAGTAATTTGTCTTGAATCTGTGCCAAAATAGAGAGGTCGCAATAAATTGCATTTCTTTGAAAATTAGAAAATTAGAGAGGACCGTAAATAAATGTAAGTCTGCAGACTGTATCAGGGCATTTAAAAACTGCCTGGATAAAGCATTAACTACGAAGTTCTCCTTGCTTGGCTTATAAAAAAAAATGCAAACTCCCTCTACCTCATAGTTTTAGGGTGTTTGTCGGACATCGCAAAAGTTAATGATTGGTGGTCTGTAAAGATGTCCAATCGACTTACTCCATGAAGGTAGAGACGAGTACGAAGCTTTTGCAATGATCACACTATTGCAAGAAGTTCTCGCTCATTTGTAGCTTTCTGCGGTAGAACAATGTTCGAGAAATCATTGTAATTGGTCTTCCTTCTTGAAAAAGAACAGCACCGAGCGCATGTTATTATGCATCAGTTGTTAAATCAAAAGACTTTTCGTAGTCCGGATACAAAAGCAAAACATCTTCCGAAGCCAGGATTTATTTTATCCTATTAAAAGCAACCAGTGCTTCGACGTCTAATTCTACCTTAACATTTTTTGACCGATTTTTGCCATTATCACCTCGCAAGTATTGCGTGAGAGGCTTCGTAATTTGAGCGTAGTCCTCAATAAAACGTGTGTAGTATCCAGACAATCCAAGGAAGAACTGCAAGCTTCAGAGAGTTTTAGGAACATCGTACCTTAATATGTCATTTAGGCAAGTTCTTATTCCCTTATTGGATACTATAAAACCCAAAAATTTTACTTTTTCCTTTAAAAAATGTGATTTTTCTAGCACAACCCGCATATTAGCCTCAAAAAGCAGTTCTAAATTTTGTTTACATCTTCAGGGTGTTCTACTTTCGAGCTTGAAAAGATAATGACGCCATCGATATACACATGGCAGTATTTGCCTATTTCTTCTCTAAGCACGTCATCTATAGCCCTTCGAAAAATATTGGGTGCATTTTTTTACCCAAAACGGAATCCTACAAAATTCATATTATCCGTTATTGATGGAAAATGCGGTTTTTCCATATCACGCTTAGATAGCTTAATTTGATGAAATCCTGATTTTAGGGCCAATACAGAAAAAATGGAACTTTCGAAAAATTAACACATACCCATGTAACTAAACACAAAATTAGGACAATAGAATCAGGACAACCGGTGTTTACTAAAACCCACAGATATCCCAAAGAAGGAAATCAAGTAGAAAAGCTGAAACAGGACAGTATAATTCTAAACAATTGTTCACCCTGGAGCTTTCCTCTTTGGATCGTTCCAAAGAAGGCAGCCGCGAGTGGCAAATAAAAATGGAGGATGGTTATAGACTATCGAAAGCTAAATGAGCTGACGATACCTGATAACTATCCTTTCCCCAATATAAACAAATTCTTGATCAGTTATTGGAAAAGCGAGATACTTTTCAACACTCAACCTTACTTCTGGATTTCATCATCGTTGATGATAACGACATGGAAAAAATGGCTTTTAGCACCCCTTACAGCCATTTCGAGTACACGAGAATGATCTTCGGGTTAAGAAATGCTCCGGCATACTTTCAACGATTAATGAATATCGTACTAACAGGGTTACAGGGCATCAAATGGTTTATTTACCTAGACGATGTGATGACAGAGCCTTGTAGAACATAACGAGAAATTAGTGCAGGTACTTGATCAAATAAGGGCCTCTAATCTGAAGTTCCAACCGGATAAGTGCGAATTTCTTCGTGACTCCGACCAAGGTGTGAAACCTTATCATAACAAGATAGATAGCATAGTTAAAATGCAACCGCCATGTAATCAGTAAGATATCAAGTCATTTTTGGGAATGGTAGGATAGAGAATTTACAATTACAACGGATGCGTACAAAAGATTTGCCCATACAATACGTCAGTAGGACATTGAATAAGGCCGAACAAAATTACAGCACTACTGGAAAGGAGTGCTTAGCCATAGTTTGGGCAACGAAAGATTTTAAACCTTACATTTACGGGAGAAGGTTCATCGTTCAAACGGAACACAGGCCACTGACCTGGTTATTTAATGTCAAGGATCCCGGTTCCTGATTAGTTAGATGGAGACTCGAACTAGAGAAGTTTGAATATGAAATTAAATATAAAAAGGGATGTGAAAACGTGGTAGCCGACGAATTATCTAGGAATATAAGAATACGGCAACAGGAAGAGCAGGTAATAACATAGGGAAAGTAATAGTCCAGGAATAGAAAATTCTGAAGACGTAGACCAAATAATAGACGAAATGATTAAGAATATTGCAGATGAAGATGTAAACAAAGAAACTGGCTATTACATTAATGTGAATGAAAGTAAGGAAGCAAATTCAGTAGACAACATAGAACACTTATCAGAGAACGAACATTGCCTTGGTGAGAAACGAGTTGAAGTATTTGATTGTGTACTCAATACAACGGGGTATGTACCTACACCTTATGAACTTGTATATGGAATAAGAGCTAATCACCCAAGTGAGGTCGAAGATTTAAGTGAAAAGACTATGTTCGACTATTTAGACAAATTGAGTGTCATTATATTGGATAAACCATCAAAGGCAAGGGCAAACATTTTAAAATCCAAACGAAAGTCTAAAGTAAGATACGATAAGAAGATAGGAAAGCAAACAGAATATAAGGTAGGACAAAAGGTTTTAATCCGCAATGTTGTCAAGGGAAAACTGGAACCGAGATATAAGAGACCATATGAAATTTTAAAAGTAAAGAACAAAAATACAACAAAGCTAATATTAGACCACATTTTTCAGAATCATAAGCAGTAACTAGCGAAACTATGGCTACCATCATGGAAGAACAACGAAAACAGGAGCGACAGCGAAACGTCGCGCGGACTACTGCCAACATGAACGAGCCGAGTGGCTGAAACAACCCCCCTCGCGATGAAATGTTTGACAGTAGTACCGCAAGGACCAGGGGTAGGAGGGGGGTTTGTGGATGGAAATCTCATACTATAGTTATTGTGATTACCACCTCCTAGCGTAAAAAAAAAAACACAGCGCGATCAAACTCAAGGTCTGGATATTTGACTGCGAAACCCTACGGCCATAGTATCGACCTCATAATCAGAAAAGAATGCCGAAGGGAGCTAGCCTCGCTAGATGATCAATTCAGGATAATCCTGATTTGGGTTCCAAAACCAAAACCGCAAAACCAGTTCACGTTCCGACGGGAGCAGTCAAGGCAAAAATATCCTCAATCTTCCTTAGAAAAGCCAACCTCAGATGAGCTGGGCTCACAAACTGTGTCATATCTAGAAAGATGTGGCCAAAGTACAACAAGGCAAAAACAGGCTACTTCCTATACAGAATGCGTAAAGATATCGCCAGAATAACAGCGATCACCATGGGACACTGGCCGATAGGAGATCACGCAGCCAGATTAAGTATCTCACATAATACACACTGCCACAGTTGCAAGGTCGCAACCGAAAAAGAAACCCTCACCCACTAGATATATATGCGCCTATCCACCTGTAACTAGGGTCAGACAACGAGCATTAGGCAAACCATTTTTCAATTCACTCAAGGAGATCTCAGGAAAAAATATTAAAGAACTAATAACTTCCTTAAATTCCATAGGTTGGATTTAGAGACTTCTCATCAACACACCTTAATAGCCAGGTTTACATTAGTTGTGGTATCAAAACGGAAACTAGTGCTAATTGGGTTCTTAGAACCGCCACTCCTACCTACCTACCTTGGACCCTAGGGCCCACATTACCGACAAACTTCCATAAAGTGACGATAAGTATTTGTAATTTTTTTTGTAAATAGAAATAAGTTATTATTATTTAAATAAAGGTACAGATATATATAATCTCGCACAAGGGGTCTTTCTTGGGTTCAGCCAACCTTGTCGGACAACCCCTCTGCTAGATGGATGAACGCGTTCATCCAACAAGCCACCATTTCTCTGGCTTGTGGCAAGTAAAGTTATTAACATTTGTTGACACAGGAATATTTACGAGCATGCTTTGCCAGAATATACTGACCCGAGAGTATTCCTATCTCTATTCTCAGCTGTGATCTACCTAGTTTAAGAATTTTTGTAATCTTTCTGCGACCTAAAGTTGGAAAGAGTTCCTTAAATACCTCTCCTATGTTAGGTCATCTTAGACCAGCCATTTTGAAGATTTAATCTAAAACAATTCCTTTCGCTAGGCAAGAATATGGTTTTATGCCCCTTATTAGATTATGTTGAGGCAACTTTCTCCCTCTCTTGTCAATTTGTCGGCAAGTTAATTTCCTTCTATACACAGAGTCCGGGTAACCAACATAATCCGACACGATTCTGCGTACAAAATGCTTTATGGGGTAAGCCTGGACTTGGCCAAGTTCTATAGGCAGTACAAAAATCGTGTAACTATTTAGCCAAAAAAAAAACTATATCTAAAAGCTTGTCAAGTTCAACATGTTCCAATGAATTTCTAAATAAAATTCGCATATGACAAACACACTTGCAAATAGACTTTTGACAAGTCTACAAGCCCACATTAACAGGTTTTCTCATAAGATACCTTAAAAATTCCAAAAAATATGGTCTGAGAAGAGAGATGTCATTGCATTTGAATTAAAAAGTTAACGTACCAATAGTTCTGTATAAAACACCTAAGTAAATTTCAAATCAAAAAAAAAAAAAAATGTCTCGCCCACGACATCATAGACCTTCCTGGACCCAATATGGAAAGACTGGTCGCAGACGCTGAAAGAAGTAAAACGGAAATCATAGTTGGCTGTGATGCTAATGCTCACCATTCCGCTTGGGGTAGCTCTGATATTAACGAAAGAGGTGAGTTGCTTTTTGACTACATTCTAAAACTAACCTCATTTTGTGCAACATCGGTAACGAATCTACATTTATAAATAGAAACCGTCAGGAGGTTCCAGATATAACTATAAGGTACCTAGTGAACACTCTTTTTCTGACCACCGATACCTTCAATTTAGTCTTGACGACGATCCTCCAGGCCCATTGGTTTACAGAAATATCCGTAATAGTAACTGGCTCAAATATAGGGAAACTTTAAAGAAATTGGTTAATTCCGCCACTCTAAAGTCCCCAAATAATACTCACGAGCTTGATTATATGTTCCTTACCTTGGTCCTCAATAAAGCGTTGTCCTCTTGTCCTTTGGTTATGGTTAGGAGCAAGAAAAAAACACACTGGTGGATCTCTAGGACCACTCAGAAATACTTGCAGAAAACATTTTAACACAATTCAAAAGCACAAGAGATGCATTTGACTGGGACTCGTACAAAGAATCCCTAAAAACATATGAAAAAGAATTGAAGAAAGGCAAACGTAATTCTTGGAGACTCTTTTGTGTGTAAAATAGAAGAATTTTCTGAGGCGTCTAGGCTGAAAAAAATCCTCTCGACAAATTCTTCAGTGCCCATCTGTTTTTAATAAACAGATGTTGATACGTTAAATTTACTTATTGACACACACTTCGCAAGCAATTCCCTAACTGCCAACAATACTGACTCTATCAAGTCAAATGCTCAAAAAACCAACCTATCAAGTCTGATTGCGCATGACAAATTCCTTAGGGCTCTTCATAGCTTCAAACGATACAAATTCGCTGAACCAGACGGCATAATACCTGCTGAACTACAAATGTCATCTGACATCATCCTGCCAGAGGAAGAGACTATTCTTCATCTTCTTTGCACCTGCCCAGCTCTCTCCAATAGAAGGAAACTCCACTTATTAGCCTCCTGCTTCAATAACCTAAATGATCTGAATAATATTGACGTAGGGACCTTCTACGCTTCATCAGAAGCTCCAAATGGTTCAACGAATAGGCTAGAGGCCGCGTCTTAAACCCATGTGGTATCACAAAGGACCTATTGTGGATCTAAATGTGTTGGCTTCTTTTTTTTTTTTTTGCTGACAGAAACTTCAACCTAACCTAACCTAACCTACAAGACCCGCAATTACGTATATTTAAAATATTATTTTAAACAATTACATATGATGGTAAATTGCCAAATTTTCAAAATGTAAGTACTTACTATGTATAAGAATAAAAGACTCGCATTTTTACGCCATTTACTCTAATTTTAACTCCCACTACAAATGTCTGAATATCTGAAAACATTATGTACTCTTTGATATAAAAACTCAAAATTCATCTCCATTTTCATTTCATAACAAGAATATAAGATTTCATTGCGTTGTTGACATAGTGCCCTTGATCTCTGCAATAACACCGTACCAGTTTAATGACTATACCACGAAGGTATGAAATCGCAATTAAAAATAGAAGGATAACAAGGACTGCTGTTTTTTTTCTACGTTAGATATCTCTTGCAGATGTCAAGTACATTCATAAATTTTTTACCTCTCATCGGGCAAAGCGTTTGATGTATAAGAATGCGAACGTACTTCCTTCTTCCCCCCAGTTCACCAGAGATTTATCGTCTAGAAGTGAAGAATGCGCTCTCGCAGTGCAACACAAGCAATGAAAACTTACTCGTATTATGCACAAGTTCAGCGAGATGGCAGATACAAGGTGAACAAAGTGAAAAACAAAGCTCGCTATTTCTAGGGCAAGCAACAATATATCCGAGATATAGTGTCGCTAAGTTGACTGGAGGGCATAACATTGAAGACATATAGCTTTACTTTGTTTTGTTTTCCAGGTCGTTCTTCTTATAGTAAAAACATTAAAGGAACAGTTTTTAATCAGCAGATTTAGTTCCATTTTAAGTTTCAATCAACCAACATTTTAAAATGTTATTATTTTAGAGTTTAGTTTGAGCTAAGTGAAAACACTTTGGGTCATTGTAGCCTTTCAAGGTTTTCAGCAAACAAAGTTTCACACAATACAAAGAATACCAAATAAGTTTATTTCAGTTTCTTATACAAAGTCTAATGATTTCGCAGAATATTGTAAATGCAATGGATTTTTAAAAACCCATAATTAAAAGCACAAATAGATATTTTTTCTTCTTAATACATACTCGTATGTGCTATAATAAACATAGAAATAGGGATGGTGGTAAGAACTGCAAGAATTTATACTATAATAACAGCAGCGGTGTAATCATCAACGAACGAAGAAAATCGCCAATAATTGTTTTAGCTTTTGTTAATGGGAAAATTGGCTGTATTGTTATACCAGTGTAATATAAATGGGTGAACTAGTTATGAAAAATTGCCACAGTTGCTATTCGTAAACAGCTATTTTAGCAAAATTTCTTTTGCAAAATATTAAAAAAAAAAGATTCGAACCAACGAAAACCGAGGTGTTGACGTAACGCCTTAACCATCACGGCTGCGGTGGCGTAGGTAACCTGAGGCACCATGGAAAAATTACTTCTACCAAACTTTCCTAAAATAGCAGGTGTCTCGTCCTTTATCAACACTCACACATGTGGCAATGTTGTTGTTAAGCTTAAAAGCAAAATTGGATCCAAACCAATCTTTCTATTTAAATAGCTTTTGATGTATTTGTACCATAGTCTTGTAATTTGGTGAAATTTGTTCATATGTACTCGTAAAACAATTAAAAAAAAATTATTCCGATTAGTTGTTTCGTCTGTGTACAAAAGTTAACAAAACCATCACTTGAGATTAAAATGACAAAAGGAGGTATTTTTCATTATGTACACGATTTTTTGGTTATATTTTCCTTTATACATAGGTACGAGGGGCGGCTGATAAGTTCGCGGCCTGAGATACTCAACAACGAGTCATTGGTGATAGCATTAACGGCGACACTCTTTAGTAGTATACACATCACTTGGTTTCAATAATAATCTCATTTTGTTATTATCTGTGGTATGATAAATACCATCTCAGCCGAAATCGGAAATTATCGCTATTTTGAGCACTTCGGCGGGTTAAAGTACCTCGTGAAAAAAGGAAAATCACCTAAAGAAATTTCGAATACCATGGTCAAAAAATGGGCTCGCTTATTTCAACAAGGGGGAGAGAGCTGTGAATACAACTCCCGCCCAGGGCGTCGGGAAATTTGAAAAATTAGTTCTGACCGAAGAATAAAAATGTGGCAGATAGCGGACTAGTTGCACACCAGCAAAGAACGAATTGGAGAAATTACGCAAATTTATTGACTCAGGCGCGTGAAGCGGTCATATGGAAGCGACCGACGTGGGAAACTCCGTTTTTGCAGGATATCGCGCCTGTTCACACGACGCGGGTTTCGAGACGTTCCTAACATGGCACAGGTTTTTCAACGACAGGCCACCCACCCTACGGCCCAGACTTGGTCCCGAACGACTTTTTCCTTTTTTTCCAATTCGAAAAAAAGGAGTTACGAGTCCAGATATTTCCAGATAAGGCGGCCGTAGAAAATAATTTTGAAGGCAAAAAAAAAAGAATATTTTTTCGGTGGAATTAAAGCACTGTATGCCCGATGTAAGAAATGCATTTCACTCGAGGGAGATTATATTGAGAAATAAAATTGTTTAATATTATCAGTTCCTTCACTTAATGCCTTAGGCCGCGAACTTATCAGCCGCCCCTCGTACAAAGCATGTACTCTGAAGAATTATATGTGCCTTTGCATCTTTTCTGAGTATTTTAACGTTCTCAACGTGAAGTGTTTAAAGTGTCTGCCGGAAGCAAGGTAAGCTAGCGTCCCAACTTGCTTACCTAAAAGAAGAACACAATAATTTAGTGGGGTTTTCGCTGCTACAACATGGTGCAACATGATACGAGGGCAAGGTGAAAAGTTTTCGGCCTGACAATGAAAGACTGCGGTTTTCAGTTAAAAAATGATTTTATTTTTCTACATAATCTCCCTTGACTTCAATACACTTGGTCCAGCGTTTCTCCTTCTCGGAAGTGAGACTCTGGAAGGCTGTGGAAATATTCATCTACGGCCCTCTCAACTTCTGCATTGGATGCATAGCGTTTCCCAGAAACAAATTTCTTCAAGTTTGGGAACAGATGGAAGTCTGAGGGTGCCAAATAAGGTGAATAGGGGGGATGGTCGAGCAAATCGTACCCTAAATCCCGCAGATTTCCCATCGCCAACGCACACTTGTGTACAGGTGCATTGTCCTGGTGAAAGATGATTTTTTCTTATTCAAGCCAGGCCTCTTCTCGCGAATTTTGGCATCCACCTGGTCAAGAAGGTTGGAGTAATATTCGCCTTACGAGTAATTGTTCTGCCTTTCTCAAGGTAATCCTAAAACACACTGGCCATGACCTTTCCAGCAGATGCGATCGACTTCGCTTTCTTTGGCGCTGAACCATCGGTTTCCACCCACTGCTTCGACTGCTGTTTCGCTTCTGGCGTGTAGTGGTGGACCCATGTCTCAGCCATGGTGAAAGATCGCCACACAAAATCGGTCGGATCCCTATTGAATCGGTCCAAAGATTGCCGCGAAAATCATTTGCGCATTTGCTTTTGATCGGCATTCAGCAAATGCGGCACCCATCTTGCACAGAGATTTCGCATCCCTAAGTTTTTGTGCAAGTTGTTTTGCACCCTCTCTTCCGATATACACACAGCCGTAGCTATCTCACTCACCTTTACTCGCCAATCGTCCAACACGATATCATGCACTTTTTCGATGGTTTCGGGTGTGGTTGCGGTTTTTGGCGGTTCTTCACGTGGGTCATCTTCGAGGGACGTGCGACTACGTTTAAATTCAGCTGCCCACTTTTTAACGATTGACATGGAAGGAGCAGTGTCCCCGTAAACTTTTGTCAACTTTGGATGAATTTCCTTAGGAAAATTTCCCATCCAAAACGATGGGTTATCACCGCACGATATTCAAGTTTAGACCGTTTCTAGCAAACCAAGTGACAGAACTGTTAATATCGGGTTGTTTAGGTTATTAATACTCTTGAAGATTTTCAAGTCAGCAGCATAAATGAGAATATCACTATGACTAATATATGATGTAACATCATTGATTGTGAGCATAAAGAGAATAACACCTAAGTGACTACCATGAGGAACATCAGACTGGGCCCCAAATTCGATCTGATAAGACCTGGTACAAAAATATAAACTAACTCATGCAATAAATACGGGGGGAAATCCATATACTAAGGTTATATTCAATTATTTTGTGGACAATTGATCAAAGGCCTTGGAAAAGTCTGTGTCGACTTAATTAATTTGCTACTAGTTAGAGTTAACTCAAACAAATATTTTAGAGGAAGAGCTAGGACATCCCAGCACCTCTTCAGGACTATTGCAACTATTCCGTCAGTACCTGAGGAGAAACCACTTTCAGATGAGAAATAAATTTAAAAATAGTTTCCAAATTCAGATGAATGTTATGAAAACAAGTTTGTAACGATTTTTAAAAGAGAGAATATTAAAAGAGCAAATAATTTACAAAAATTGTTAGTGAAAGAATTACTTATATTAATCGAATTTGTGTTGTCATTATACGAGAAATTTTCTTATAGTTGACAAATTTTCAAAAACGTTTAAGCTCATTTTTTAGAAAGATTTTCATTTCGCTCTTATACTCGTACAACTTACAGCTACTTGATGGATGCAGTACTTTTTGACGGAGGCACTTGTTAATAAATACTTGGATTCGGGCTTCGATTTTACTTTCAACATATCTGTAGTACAGTACCGATTTAATTTGAAGCTCAAAATACGTTGCTTAGTATTCAAAGAAATATTGGTGAACTTCCATGTTCCTTATTTGACTAAACACACATTTGGCCTCAGAAATACGTGACATGACATCTTGATCCGCTCGACTAGTATTTGTTAAAATACTACCTAAGTACGCAAAACTTGTTACGCACTCGATGCTTTCATTGCGTAACCTCAAATCATGGGCTGGAACAACTCCATATCAACTACTCAGTTTTTGGGGATGCTTATCTTCAACCCAGCGTTGAGGGCGTGCCTATTCAGAGAACATAGTTTAGTCTGAAGATTACTAAGTTTTCTGCTCAGGAGACACGTCACGTCATCGGCGTATTCCAGATCTACCAGTTGTTCAAATACACGCCATTAGGTGCCCGGTCTACCTGTTATAGCTGCTCTCATCACTTCATATAAAGCCAGTAAGAATAGCAAGGGGAAAGCATACATCCTTGTAATCGTAATTCGAACTCGAATGATTTTGAATTCGTTGAAGAACCTTATGTGTTTATTGAAATTAAATGGGTAGTGTGGTCACTTGACACCCTGTGGTGGCTGTGATCGATTGGCAACTGCCGATTGACAGCTGTCATAAGATACCACGCGGAGAATGAATGATTTAGAGCGTAATAGGAAATAGATTTTGTTCACAACTGAATTAAAATAAAGAAGCAATAAATCTAAAAGTGTATATCTTTCATTGATTCCAGTTACAACAGGCAGAAAAATGTAATACAGTTATTCCAAGCCCTGTTTCTTTTGTTTCTTAGCGCCTTTACTTCGTGTGTATACCATGGATGGCAATAGTTCAATTTTTGGATGTTTTGAGCTGAATAGTTATGTTCATACCGTCATTAATGATAGAATAAAACTTCGTTAATATTAGTAGAAACATTTAAGTTTTCAATAAAAGATCTATTTAACTGTTCTGAGAGTCTCTACGAAGGTCAAAAGTGTATGAACTGTCATGAGAATTGATGTTCTCGTGTATATTACATCTCAAGTCCAGAAAAATATCCAGTGGTGGATGATATTTATCTATCATATGTTAGTAATGCTGGAGTTCGATTCTAAAACCACAGTGCTAACAGAGCCAAATCAAAAGACTAAATCGAGTATTCGATTATTTAAATTTGTTGTACAGCTAACATAGGCTTCTGCTGAGCTAAAACGATGGTTGCTATTAGATGGGACTCGTCTTCCGAGGGTACCCACTCTCTTTGAGGTATATTCTAGTCACCTAAATTAAATCCAATACCATAGCAAGTTCAGAATATAGTGATGAAAGGATAGTATATGCGATTAATGCATATACCTCTTTGGAAGGAAAATCAATTTTAACACATATAATTTGTATTTTTAAAGGAAAGTAAAAGTAATAAGTTTAAAAAATCACAGTTTAGTTCTAGTAATGTTTACTGCATACAAGTACATATCGGAGCTTGGTTCGTAACATTGCACATGTTTTATTAAGACAACGCTAACGATTGCCTAGTTACTAACAAATGCAAATTCTTAGTAGGTATAAGTATAACTTATATTTCGAATTCTGGGTCTTGCAAAAAATATTTTTCACAACGTGTGGGTGTATTACCATGAGCTTTAGAAACCTCCCGCTGACCTAAAAAGTTTCAATTTTATATTTGCCTTCCCTAATGACTTAAATACTGATTTTTCGTCATAAACTTATGTTGCAGTAAATAAGTTAAAATACGAAAAATCATCTTCATCTTCAGTTTGCAGGAAAACCGTAAATCGGATGCTTTCATATTTTAAGCACTAGACAGTTTTTGTTTGACTAAAAATAGAATGGCTCAAATCGGTGCAGATTTGATGAAGGTGACTATACTCGTACCTTCATCAAATAGAAATGATTTTAGCAAAACAAAAACATAACGGTAGGAGATTGCACGACTGTTTACTATTTGTCACATTTTTTTGAGTGACATTTTTTTGAAATTACCTTTTTTTCTTACAGATGAATGTGCTATATGAAAACTTACATTTCTGTCTTATCTGGACTTCTATATCGCATCTAGATTATTATTTAGTAAAAGATGAAGGTGTTATATGCAATCACTTTTTCAATAAACTTAGTGAAAATGTCACTTAGGCCCTTCATCTTCTAAGCGCTTCATTTATTTATTTTATCTTTTACTAGTTTTTGGTTTTGGTAAACGGCGAAACAATCAGAGGATACTGTGGGCACCACGATTAAAGAATACTGTCGGTACCATGCCTGTCACCAGTCGGAAAGGGCAAGGGGCGGATCATCATTATATATAAAAAAGTATTGAACATTAGCCAGAACTAAAAATAGAACTTATTTTTATAATTTTTTTTTTTTATAATCTGCACGCGCCAAAGGGAATACCCTTATATTTTTTCAGGGGACGGGCGTTTTGGGAAATGGAGAAGAGGAACAGAGGAGAAACCTGTGCACGTTGTCTTTAATCGTTTGAAGGTTGTATGTAGTGATAGGGAAATACAGAGCCTGGTAGATCATTCCACATTCGTGTCGTACGGCTTATAAACGAATCCCTAGATAGTAAGTTGGGCTTAAGGGTGAATTGATGTGCATTCGAAGTATGTCGCGTTTTGCTGGTAAAATTTTGAAGGGGATGAATGCAATTCATTTCGCTATTTCGCTGGAGCATTTTGTATAAAAAAAACGATAAAATAGGAAAACGCACGAGACATTTCTCCGATGTTCAAGTGAATGTATGGAATTCACAATGTCTTTATCAAATACATCTATGTACGTTTTAATGCGCGATTCTGTACCCTGGCCTGAATGTGCAGAACGATCTTGGGTACACCAGACCAGATGTGGGTGTAATATTAAAGCTTTGGACGGATGAATGCCTTATAAATTGAGGTCACATCAGACGGAGTAAAATATTTCTTGCACCGTTTAAGAAATCCTACACACTTTGCAGCATTTTTGGCGACCTAGAATATGTGACCATTCCATCGAAGATGGTTATTAATACACATACCGAGAATAGCGAATAGAATAGAGAATAGGGATACAGTCTGGACCAGCGGATTTGTGTATGTTAAGACCTTTGAGTACTCCTGCAACTGTGCGAGTGCGAAAGTGGTGGAAACAAAGCATTATCTGGCAATGTGAAGTTCGCTGACAAGTGAGCAGCAAGCAGATTGGCTTTGTTTAAGGAGCTGGCAACTGGAATGTCATTGTAAATGAGCGTAGGGATGGCAGACGATTCAGAATTTTTATTATTTTTGACGAAAGACCAAACATTTTTACTACCGTTGGGACATTATAGGATTTTTTGCACGTCGAATATGGGTATTGTAGTCTTTTCTGGCTTGTTTAAACTTCTTTCGGTTTTCCTCAGATTTGTTCGCTTTATAAGACAGAAAGCTTACTTCTTTCAACCTGATAGCCTCTTTACAGCTCTGGTCAAACCACGAGTTTGCCTTAGGTTTAATGTTCTTTATTCTATTAGGAATAAAGTCATTAATACCTAAGAGGATAGTGTCAGTGATGATATCAGCAGCGGCATCCACGTCGCTATCGAGGAAGCATAGCGACTAGTAAAAACTCCTAAAGAACCTGTAAGGCCGCTCCAGTTGGTTTTCTCGTATTGCCATACTTTTCTTTTATGTGTTTTTTCTTTAACTGAGTGGTCAGAGTACGAGAATTTAGCTGATACGATATTATGGCCAGACAGACCTAGAGGCGCTAAAATATCAATGGTGTATTTATCAGGGTGGGAAGTAAGAAACAAGTCCAAACAGTTGGCGGATTGTCTTTCAATCCGATATACGTGTAGGCTCATTTACAAGCTGAGTCAAATTGTTTATCTCAGCAAAAAGTTCAACATACCTTCCTTCGGGTGTTGTCTGGCCAGAATGTTGAAGCCAATCCGAATTGTGTTTATTGAAATCGCCCGCAATGACGATTTCAGTATGAGGGTACAAGGAGACAATTCGAGTGATGGAATCGGACAGCGTGTCAAATTCATCAAAAGTTGAGTTGCTGTCTGCACTAGGGCTTCTGTAAATAAAGCAGTAGTGAATTTATTGCTTACGGACGGTGAATTTTAACCATTCGAAATTAAATTCCGGGTTGGAACAGTGGCCATACTGTGGTGGAACTTGGTAAGCAATATCAATACGGACGTAAATGGCGAGGCCACGGTCGGGAAAGAATAATGACACTAAATTATATCCAGGCAGTTTCAAATAGGAAGATTCTTCCACTACCTGTGTTTCGCTTAGTCCCAAAACAGCTGGTTTATTTGAATAGGCGTGGGCGTAAATATCGCAGAAATTCATTCGAAGCCCACGAATGTTAGTAAAATCAACCCTAAATTCCCTCATCACTACAACATAGAAACACAAAAAGACACAACTCTGACGTAACTAAACGAAGCTGTGAAGTGAAGATCCAAAGAATAGTTTTCCAAAACAAACTGTCGCAGGTGCTATGCCCAAACGACAATCAGCTAAGGTCCGCTATTCGGATGAATATTCACAGTCCGCTATGCATCAAATGTTACACTCTCTCAGTCATCGCAACTGGAAGTATGTAGAGAAGCACAACAGCGAGTGAGTGGGGGTGAAAAGATGGGAAACACCGGCATTGAATTATTTTATTATTTTTGTACCACTGCACGTGATGGCACTGGTTTTTTATTTATTTACTTTTCCACTGCACCACACTGAGTTTAATTTGACGCGTGAGTTACGTTAGCCACCTGACTTCCGTCACACGGTAACACTTCCACCCAGCAACCCCTCCGGACAGCGCCTACACATGGACCGCCCTTCTGGCCATCAACTCCCACGGTAACCGCCAAGGCAACTGACCTCATGTCACCCCGTATACAAACGGTCACATTCACCTAGCAACCCCTCCGCACCTGGACCCTCTTTTCCTGGTTACCTGGTCATCAATTCCCGTGGAACAGCATATTAATTCATTTATTGTAATATAATAATCTCATTCTTCGTAATTGCACCGGTGTTCGAGGAACTGAGAACTCAGCGTCTGGGAACTTCCATCGCAAGTTCATGTTCCTAGAATTCACCTTTGCCAGTAATGATTTTTTAACAGAAAAATTGGAAAGAGATCATTCTATTGTACATAGATCTTCGGACCGACCGGTCATAAATAAAATATTTTTTTTTAATCAACGCGTTTTCAATAACTTAACTCACGCGATCAATTGTTGATTATTGTTGATGATGACGACATTCCATATAAAGGACAATTTGTGTGGGGTTATCTTGCACTGCAATCTAATGGTCTATTGTGCCCCCTGCTAATACCTAGGTGAGGTTTATTCCCTCATTAAAGTTTCCCTCAGAATATAATCCCTTCAGAATTGTTATCGAGGGTCAAACACTCTTTTTGTTGCCTTGACAAGTATAGTTCACCCCCCCAGAGCATCCTCTCTAATCCGGTGTCTCTTAGGAATCTAAGAAGAAATGGGTACATGGTTGGCATATGCTTATCTGATAGTTGGTAATTTCCACAGCATTTCAATCTTTTGTGGGTCAGTGCCCCATAAAACATCTTCTGGAGTCTCACTGGGCTCATTGCAGAATCTGCAAATTGTTTGATATACTTAGTTTCTTTAAATGATCCCCGAATAGACAGTGCCCCGTTAGAAAGCCTGTTAGGATACGTAGGTTATTCTTATTAAGGCCGATGCATGCTTCGAATCTCTTCTAGTGTAGTGTCCCAGAAGTTCCTTAACTTGCCTCAGACCTGGAATACTGACCCAGGTTCTCACCCTGTTGCCTTTCCCCATCTTCCTTGATAGCTACTTGACTGTCTAACAATATTGCTTTGTCGCATTTGTTGTATCTTCTATTGAGATTAAATTGAACACATCTATCTATAGCGTATATTTCAGCCTGAAAGATGCTGGTACTTTTGGTTCTGGGTACTTTGTTATTGGCCCAAATATACCACTTACCGTATACCACTTTATTGTGTGGTTACTCAATCCGTATATTATGAATTCATTGCTCCAAGCCTTTTTGTTACTTAACTTCGTACGGAATTTTTATCAAAGTTAAATTTCCGGATACTATCGTCTCTGAGAATTGCTAGAAGGGGGAGTTTCTTGAGAAGTACATCATATTCTTTTGAATTGGTGAATTTCTCCCCCCCGATGCCCTCTTTTGCATTCTTTAGGATCTTCCACTTTGCGTTTTGCTCAACTACAATATGAAGCGGAGTTAGTTCCAGCGGAGTTAGCTAACTTCCATGGCAGCAGTTGGACATATTTTCATAGCCCCAGTAATACACAGGCAAGCAAGTTTTTGCACTTTAGTTTTGTTACTAGACTAGTTCGTTTGGCCCAAGCTATCGCTCCATATGTAGAATGTTTGGGTTAAGTCCCCAACACCTATCATGAGAGCACGGGTGGCCTCTTCTATGTGCTTTTTCCACATGAGTTTACTATCTAGGTGTAATCCTTGATATATCACTTATTTTACTGGTGTCAGTTCCGTGTTCGACAGCCGAATTGGCTACAGTTCAAGCTTCCTTTTCCTCGTAAATGGTACTATTGTAGTTTTTGTCGGGTTTATGTTGAGCCCAGCCATGCAACACCATTTTTGAGTTTCTTATAGACCTCTTTATATAATGACAAAAAAGGGTTCTTTCAGACTTTTCTCTGGCAATCAGTACTTCGAGTGTGTCATCAGCGTATGCTTGACAGTTGATTCCGAGGTTAGTTATTTGTCAAGTAATATTCCTCCTTATGGGCATTCTCTTGTTGTGTTGACCTTAATGATTCTACGCGACGTCTGAGTTTCTGCTGATCTTGTCCTCAGCAACTCGTACATCAACTTAGATACTATTCTGTTCAGGGCTCGCTTAATCGCTTCGTGTAAACTATTATCAAATACCTCCTCGATGCACAGAGAATAATCTCTTTCGTTTCAAGAGCTTCCTGTATGGTTTTCGTCAACTGGAATAGAGCCATTTCAGTGCGGTCTGTATGCATGTTGACGGTAATAAGTGGGTACGTATTTAGTACGTCCTCTCTTATGTGGTTGTCCACAACTTTTGCCATTGTTTTGAGAAGAAACGATGTTAGTCTGATTGGTCTGTATGACTTCGGCTGTGTTGCGTCCTTTTTCCCCACTTTTGGTATGAACTCAACCTTCACCTGTCTCCACTGCTTTGGAATATACCCCAGTGCAAAACCACTTTTCATTATTCTGACTAGGTATGGTTGTAGTCTTTCTTGTCCTTCTGTAGTAGGGCTGGTGTGATACTATTCACTCCTGGTAAATTGAACGGCTGAAAGTATGTAGCTGATTGCCTATTCAAACCTCCCTCTGGAACAGATTCTACTTGCAATTTCCTAATCTTCTTTCCGAAGTCTTGTTATGTTGGTCATGCTCTCTTCATCTGTATTCTGCATACTTCCAGGGAAGTGAGTACTTAATACAATGGAAGTAGGCACTCTACGTGTAAGAAATAGACACTATTCATTTAATATCTATCGTAAAAGGAATGCCTCGCAATTATATAAAAGTTGAAGAGAGCTATGCCCTGTCCTCTGATTATTTTCCAGTCATTCTAAAGATGACTGAAACCCTGATTGAAAAAGAGGTACCAGCCAGATTAACTAACTTTAAAACTAATTGGGAAGACTTTAAAAAAAATGTTGAAGAAAATATAGATCTGAGTGTATCATTTAAGACGCCCTACAAACTAGAAATTGAACTCGATAGCTTTAGTGAAACCTTGCAGTGTGCAGCCTGGGATAATACTCCAACACTGGCAAAAAAGTGATGAATCCGGCTATGTCTTTGGGTGCGCTGGCAGATATTTATTCTGCTTTGAGGTAGAAGTTACCTAGGAAACGATGACGTGTTTTGATGACACAGTGACAGTGGCAAAGTAAGTGTTCTGCTGATTCTTCGTCTTCGTTGTACATTCTGCATACGTTGTCTTGTGCATGAGGTGTTTTTTTAACTCCGCAGTGTCCCGTTAAGAAACCTGTGACCAAGCGAATCTGACTCTTGCTTAGTTGTAAGAGTTGTTTCGTTCTTAGGTGGGAAGCATTTGGCAAGAATTTTTTGGCCTTTCTGTTACCTTCAGTTTTTATCTAGTAATGATGCGCTTTGTCTTTGAGCCAGTTTTTAATACAGCTTTTTACAGTGCTGTTAGGTATTCCGCAGAATGGCCTTGGCATCATGAAGTTTGATGCAGATCTTATTCTAGCTAGTTCATCAGATTTTTCATTACCTTCATAACCGCTGTGGCCAGGTACCCAAATGAGATAAACTCTGTTTGTGCTGGTCAATGTTATGAGCAGTTGAAGGCAAACCCATACTAGTTTTGATGTAATTTCATATGCCTTAAGTGCAAACAACGTGGCTCCGCTATCTGAGAGAATATAAATGTTCTTGTTGGTTATAGACCTGTTTATGTTCTCCCGGATACGCGGCTCTATTGCATGTATTTCGGCTTGTATGTATCCAGTTACTCTTTGGATGCATCTATGTATGTACGAGTTATATTCTTCACCACCTACCTCCGAATCAAATCATAGCTATTCTGTCAATGCTTCAACTTCTTTCAACTCTGAAAACTCTTGTCTTCTTCAGCTGTCATAGAACCGCATAATTTCACTGATCTAGCTAACTTTTCTTCTTCCATTTCTAATGTTATTTTGGACAATGACCAAGATTCTGCTCAGGTAAGAGAAATCATGAAAATGTTACTACAATCACAAATCCATGTCCTAATCCAAAACGTTGAAACCTTAGCAGTCATACTAGAAATTGTAAAACCGTCCCCAAAATTAATGTAACAAAATCAGCCATTAAGTCTCACCTCAAAGTATTATAATTACTTAAATAGTTACTGCAACTCTCGCTTCATTCAACTATTAAATCAATTCATATGCCTAGATCTTTATTAAATTCTCGCCTGAAGCCCCGACAATTCGTCTGTCACTTAACCTCTGAAAATTAATTCCTACTTTTATTACTGTTAACTGTACTAAGATAAGTAAACCCAATAGCTTTTCTCATCATTCAAGATTGTTTCTCCCGCTCCTACTTTCGTTTCACTTTGCAACAGTAACTTTTAGCCCCCTTAAGAGGCTTCTCTTATCGGTCATCGAATAAACATAAGTCAAATAACCCTGCCTCAAAAAACTCTACAGACTGTCCCTCTATACCAAGACACTACTACAATGTAAGAAGGCTTCGTTCTAAAACTGTTTGTTTTTACCAACTCTCAGGCTTTTCTCTACCGGCATTTTTATTAGCTTAATACAAGCACAAGAAAACTTAAACAATCTAAACTTAAAACTAAAGACAAAAACTTAAAACTACTAGGAAGAGCAGGTAGATGGTAGGCGGGTTAATAGGAGGGGGTGTTGGCAAAATAAAGACGTGGCTAGGTGGAATTGAGGCGATGCTGAGGATTGTTTCGAAGGGTAGTTCTGCTGCAGTGGAAGTCAAAGGTGTTTTCCATATTGTTAGCCAAACTAGTTAGAGTAAGTCGGCAATTTCGCGACGATTTTCAAGAGATTGAAGATTGATCAGAGTAGGGAAGCAAGTTGTATCTATCAGTCCAAGGGAGACCGCGTAGGGCGAAATGGATAAACCTGCGCTGGATGGCTTCAATACTTCGGATGTGGATAGCATAGTGTGGCGACCAAGCTTGGCTAGCATATTCGAGGATAGGTCTAACGAAGGTGGTATAAAGTGATTTGGTGACGTATGGGTTCGAAAATTCCTTGGACCAACGTTTTACAAAGCCAAGCGCAGAATTGGCTCTATTTATTATGTGGTCAATATGAGAACGGAAGTTAAGTTCCCTATCGCAGATTACACCTAAATCATGCAAAGATGAAACTGGTGGGACGAGCTCGTTGCAGAGGAAATAGTTCCTATGGGTTGGTGGAAGGCGTTTACGGGAGTAGGTGATGAATTGACATTTGCTTACATTAAGTTCAAGATGATTTTTCTGACACCAGAGAGAAAATCTGTTAAGGTCATCTTGAAGTGGGAGAGAATCGATGGGAGAAGATTTTCATGTCATCGGCATGGGCAGAGAGATACGAGTCTTTGATAATGCAGTCGACGTCATTGATGGTCAGGACTAAGATAAAAGGACCAAAGTGACTGCCTTGAGGGACACCCGAAGTGGCCTTAATGGGGTTAGAAACAGAAGATCTGAATATAACCTCGTACTGACGACCTTCCAAGTAAGATTTGATCCAATTGATAAAACCGGGTTGAAAACCAAGAGCTTTAAACTTAAGAATAATAATTTGGTGCGAGATTTTATCAAATGCTTTATTGTTAGTGGTAATAACATCAAATTCGTTGCCATCTTCGAATGCACACAGCGCCTGAGAAACGAATTCAGTTAAGTTGGTGGTTGTCTATCTACCTTTAAGAAATCCATGTTGGTTGGATTTGCAATGAAAAAACATTGAGTCATACACTATCCTCGAGGTCGAGGCGCCTAAGCCATTTAGAAACCCTAAGAGAATTGACTGGTGCAAATTTGGTCAGGTTATCAAATCTAAACTTCACAGAACACCCGGCGCTAAAATCGAATCAGTCAAGGAGCTTGACGATAAGATCACAACCCTAGAAACAGCCATGGGTACGGCTTTTAAGGTTTCGTGCCCTATTAAATTCAGTAAGGAAAAATTTTCCCCATGGTGGAACGAAGATCTTTCTAATCTTAGGAAGATTACCAGAGAAATCTTCAATGTCTGCTATCGACACAAACTTTGGCAACCATATAAGGATTGCCTAAAAGAATATAAGAAATCCATTAAAAGGGCTAAGTCTCTGGCTTGAATGGACTATTGTCAGTCCATTGAAACCATTAAGGACTCTGCCAGACTGAGTAAGATCCTATCCAAGGAACACTCCAGTCCGTCCTTTATCAAAAGGCCGGATGGGACTTGGACGGATTCCTCTAGCGAGTCTCTGGAGCTTTTAATGCAAACTCACTTTCCAGGGTGCAAAAATGAGATTGCTCACTCAATTTGTCCTCCAGATGTGCAATCCTCATTTTGGAACGACATTAAGACAACAATTACAGAGGTTAATACCTCTTGGACCATTTCCAGCTTCTCTCCCCATAAATCGGCTGGACTTGACGTCATACTCCCGGTAATGCTGCAGAAAACATTGGATCAGGTGGTCCCTTGGCTAGTATCGATCTATAGAAGCTGTATTCTTCTAAACCACGTCCCCCTGAGTTGGAGGCGTGTTCGTGTTGTGTTTATCCCGAAAGCGGGGAAGCGGGGGCATGAATCTGCAAAGGATTTCAGACCCATCAGCTTGTCATCTTTCCTCCTTAAGACGTTGGAACGTATATTAGACACGCACATCCGTAATACAATAGATACATCCCTTCTATCAAAATCTCAGCAGACGATCGACTGAGACGGCACTCCATGAAGTTGTGCGTACGATAGAAAAGGCAATACACTACAAACAATTTACTCTTGCCACCTTTTTAGATGTTGAAGGTGCTTTCAATAATGTTAGTACTGAATCGATTCAGGAAGCTCTATCCCAACTGGGTGTAGGGGAGTTCATTAGCAAGTGGATAGTGACTATGCTAAAAACCAGAATCATTCAATCGACACTCGGTAATAGTGTTTCCACCATATCCGTTGTAAGGGGAACTCCTCAGGGTGGGGTTATCTCTCCTCTTCTTTTGCTTATGGTAATCAACAAAATTCTGTGTAGGCTTGACCGAGACGGAGTCAAGGGTGTCGCGTATGCGGATGATGTGGTAGTATTGGTATCGGGGATGTTTCCTTCTGTGATCAGTAAGATTATGGAAGGTGCCTTGGATAAGATTAGCACATGGGCTACTGGATGTGGACTTAGCGTCAATCCGAGCAAAACTGAACTGATGCTCTTTACCACAAAAACCAAAATACCGGCTTTCACGCCTCCACGGCTTAATAACCAATTACTCTCTTTATCATCTAGTGCTAAGTACCTAGGTGTGGTACTCGACCCTAAATTAAGCTGGAAGCTTAACATTGAACAGCGAGTAAAGAAAGCCTGTGTGGCTTTTTATGCTTGTAGCAAAACATTCGGTAAGAAATGGGGACTCCGTCCGAAGATGGTCATTTGGATGTATACTGCGGTGGTGCGCCCTATTCTTTCTTATGGATCGCTAGTTTGGTAGCCGGCGGTTAAGAAAGCATACATTACAAAACTCATCAACAAAGTACAAAGAACTGCGGCTCTAGGTGCTACAGGGGCGATGAGAACATGCCCAACTGAAGCCTTGAACGTAATCCTTCACCTTATACCACTCGACCTTCATATAAAGTACATATCAGCATGTAGTGCGGTTAGATTAAGAGAAACAGGTAGCTGGTGCGATAGTCTCTACGGCCACAACAGCATCCTTAATCTGCTACCTCGGGAGTTGGCGGCAAATCCGACCGACTACATGTGAGATTCCCTTCCAGGACGGAATGGAAATGTGGCGCGGTGACTAACGAGTTCAAAACAACCATTTTCACTGACGGGTCGAAAATGGACTGCGGGGTAGGGGCGGGAATCTTTTCTGAATCCCTCAATATCTCTAGTTCATTCCGTCTTCCCAATTCATGCAGCGTATTCCAGGCGGAAGTTCTTCCTGTACAAGAGGCGTGCCGTCTCCTCAAACATACATCGATACAACTTAAAACCATAGCCATTTTCATTGATAGCCAGGCCGCTATCAAAGCCATCGTATCTTCGGCTTCCTCCTCCAAACTTGTTGAACAATGCAAGGAGGAGCTTGCAGCACTCGGCCATCGGTCTAGGATCAGCCTAATCTGGGTGCCTGGTCATAGTAACATTGACGGAAACGAAAGGGCTGATGAATTGGCGAGGCAGGCATCTACCCTTGACTGTTCCCGTGCGGAGGATGTCAACATTCCGTTAGGAGCCCTTAAGGGTAGAATCTTTGCTCATTTCCTTGAAGATGCTGGTAATAGATGACGAGGGTTGCAGAACTGTGTCATACCCAGGCAGATGTGGCCCAAGTATAACCGGCGCAGAACACACGAGCTATTAAACGGAAACCGGGCAGATATTGCTAGAGTTCTGGCAATTAGCACTGGCCATTGGCCCATAGGGACCTTGGCTTGGCTTGGAGCTTGGCTTTTTTCTAAATTTCAGGAAAGCAACCATTGGTTATGCAGTGGTTAAATATTGATGGCAGTACTGTCACTAAATTGAACAAGGAAATTTTTTTAAAATGAATTTCGAAATTTTATCAACATCAGCGGATTTTTATTGTTAAGCGACGTTCTAAAAATGTTAACACTATTAGGTGAAGTGAACGGGGATAATCCTGGATCACAAGCACTGTAAGAAGTTGAAAAAGTGGAAGGAGTATGGCCAAATATCTTTCCTCAAACTGGTTTATTACTGATAAAACTTCGATTTCAAAATTTCGATCATTGGTGGGAGTTCTTTCAGAATAATCCGCAGTGTAAAGGTTTTTAAATGTATTTAATTTGGCTTAAATGTCTCCTGGCCATTATGGATGAGTACATCTTTCGAGATATTCGTTAAAAAGAAAGTGCCCCCAGTTATCTTAACTATATCTTTAAAAGCATGCGGAGATGGATTTATTTTTTTTTAGTCTTGACTTAAAGGAATTATTGAGGTCTAAGTTAACATTTTCTTTAATAATTTTACTTGTACACTGTATTCCAGAAAGAAGTTCAAGATATTCCGGAATAACTCTACTGAGATGTCGATAATACAATCTTTTTAGCCGACAATAAGCAGTGGCGTGATACACAAATGAAGAACGCGGAATTATTGTTACTGTTTACTGTGTACTGACCAATTTCCGGTCTGTTGTTTTGACGCAGCGTGAATTTCGTCGTCGTTTTCCTCGTCGTCCTGCACCATGTTCGCGAACAATTAAGCGTTTGGCTGAGCGTCTCGTGTAAACTGGGTCCACTGGAGATGTCGTAAGAAGTGGCCGGCCCCGTATTGCTCATTCGGCCGAGAATATTACTGCTGTGGCCGAGAATATTCAAGAGAGTCCACAAACATCGACGGGATAACGATGCACACTATTTGGCATCAGCAGACGTTCATTGCGTCGAATTTTGGTGAAACACCTGAAGATATTCCCTTATAAAGTGCAAACTGTTCACCAATTGCTGCCTGCGACCGTCAAGTGAGGTTAACATACTCCAGTGGCGTGGGGTGAAATTTCAAGAGAGGGAAGCCGAAAAAATTTTAAGTAAAATGTTTTATTCAAGACTTACCATTTTGGGGCTTATTCGAAACACAGACTTAAGATATGTAATCTAAGCCACCTTTGTTATACTTTAAGTCATTGGAATTTACGTAGACAATGAGCTCATCGCATAAAAAAAGTGGCTTCGAAAGAAGCCGTTCTGGGCAGAATAATCTATTTAAGTTATTGATAACTCGGAGCGTTGTTAAATATAAACAATTTAGCAATTACAATTATGTACTACCTGTTTGTACTCTAAAGCTATCCCACGATTCTTTTTTACGAATTCTGCTAAAACTCTTTCATAAAAATTTGAGTTATTTTTAATTTCTAAAAGAAGGTGCTTTTCGATAGATAAAAGTGCCAGGTCTGAGAGTCTTTCTTATTTGTGGGAATTTCTTAAGTGTGGACTATTTTTAAAGTCGAAAAAGATCTTTCGACAGAGGCCACAGTCAAAGGCAGGGTTAAAAAGAAGATTTCACACAATGTTAGAGTTTGAGAAAAAGTATCTCTAAGCATTTCCGTATTAAAATGCTTATAAAGTTGAAAAACATCAAGCTTTTTAAGTGAAGGGGTAGTGTATAAAACTTTGAGTTCCTTTTTTTGAAGTAGTAAAATTAAAAATTCCATGAAATAGGGTAATTAAAGAAGATATTTTGTAATCCGGCATTGAATTAGAAAAATATTCATATTTTGATTTGTTTAATAAATCAAAGAAAATATATGAACTAAATGAACTATACCTATTCTTAATCTGACTTGTATCATTATCTATAATTGCAACAGAAATTCGGCTATAATTTGGATTTGAATCAATATTAAGTAGTCGGCGTTTGCGTGGAGGTTCTGAGCAGTTACTTACGCTCTCATAGATTGAGTAAAATGAAAAATTCAGAATGAATCCATGACTCAAAACCCTCGATCTCTTGCTTCGCAAGCTCTATGTCTTCTCTGCAATTGAATAAGACGTTCACTATACGCGAATGATATTGCCATCGAGTCTCTGATACCCCGGAATGCCAGCTCTTGTTTTCCTAGAAGAACTACAGTGCCTATGAAACGCTTCATTAAATCGCAAAAATCACAAAACAAAACATTCTATTTAATTTGCAACTGCCAGTCAGCCATGGATTCTTTTTGTAAAAAGACTCATGAAAATGTTTCTGATACCCATCCTTTCGCGTATAATCAATTTTCATTGATGGTGTCGAGCGACCTAGTTCTATAACTTTTTTTTTTGCAAAAAAGAAAGCTTACTGAACTCGTGGGTTTCTTTTAGAAGAAAATCAGTTAAACAACACTCAAAATTAACTAGATACATCTGGTCTAAGAATAATAAGAGTGTTCAATGGGGCACCTCTTGAGTAGATTTATAATTACTTACTTGGTATATAGCTAATAACTATTCACTTAGCTTACTCACTATTTTATAATAATTTAATAATTTAAAACACTAACTTAACTAACAATATATAATTGCAAAATTTTTAAAATTTTCTGATAATTAGCAGTCACAAAAATCACAAAAATTTGCATCCAAATTTTCAATAAATCACGCACAATTACACAACCGATTTGCAACTGTCATTTCAAATTTGCAAAAAAAAATACCCAACAATACCCCGATTTTCATCGGCTTATTTTGTTGCCAATAAAACAATAAAAAAAAATTCCTTCGAACTAAAACCTTTCTCCTCCACCAATGTTCATCCACAAAAGCCGAGAACTCCCGGGTTATTTTCCTGATAAACGAATGTATGTTAGACAAAGAAATCGTAAATAAACTTCTACTATATGCCAGAAAGGAATAGAGTTGAAAGTTCATACTGCGAAAAAATGAATACATAAGCCGGAAAATGAACGGCTTTTCAAAAAAATTCATTGCACGCCCTCTCGCTAGAGGAGTTCATACTTGTCTCGCCTATGTGTGTGAGTTTGTGTATGAGTAAAAATGAATAAACAACCAAAGTGGTGGCAGCATTTCATATTCGAGCGTGTATAAAGTTATGATTTATGAATAAAAAAAAAATGGTTTGATGAACAAATAATTGAATGTGATGGTTGGCAAGTGGCAAAATAAAAATTTTTGATATTTGAAAAGGGAAGCCGGAAGGAATCGGCTTGTGTGGACGCCACACCACTGACTTACTCCCATGCTCTGTTAAACCTGGTGCAAGAAGAGGATAATTTCATATCCAAAATCTACAATGAAATCTACAAATGAAATATTAAATAGGTGTTTTGCTTCGTTAAGGAATTCGTTGAGATCGCTTTTTTGTGCATTTGAGTTAAGAAGAGCTATTGGAGTTGGCTCATTAACATTTTCTTTTCTAGTTTTAGTAGCGGAATGTTTGACTGGTGTTTTTGCATGTTCAGCGTAAGAAATGATTGCATTTGTAAAATTGAAAATTGATTCTTCAACGAGAATATGTTGTCTTTTTTTCCTTAATATTTGAGATCATTTTATTGCAATTTACGCACTTAGGTATGGGAGTCTCTTAATTTTATTCATTCGAATCGTGGTTTTCACCAAAGAGAAGCACAACACTCACCTAAATGTCCAAACCGCTGACACCGATAACAACGCATAACGGCCCGATTATGCTTCTTCTCCCGGTAAACACATTCTATCTCTAACTGCACGACAAACATGTTTAATTTTATATCTAACTCCTTAGTTCTGGAGATATAAAATGTGTTATTTTACTAATTCTCAGATTGGGAAGAATTTCTACCAGCCCTTTTTTTTAATTTTTTCAACTGGAGTGCCCAATAATAACGTCAAATAATACAATGTACACGTGAAACGACTAAGCAATTTCTCTTCAAACCTCACGAACAGCACAACAAAGCGTCAGCACGTACAACAGTGCACTAGGAAAATCCTCCGTTGAAAGTGTGATTAATGGCGAAAGCAATGCGTGCACTGATAGTTTGCATGCTGAAGAGTTGTGAATTTAATATCTCAAGCCCAGGCGAAATGTACAAATATCTTATGAAAAGTGGGAGATTTTTTTTGGGTTTTAATGATCGATCGACTACCTATGTATGTACATATGTATATGTGCACAAAACTATTGATTTCTTTGTTAATATTTATGCTCGTACCATTCAGCTGTACTCCCCATTACAAAAATAATACAACAGAACAGTTGTGCGTCGTGCAGCGAGATATTCAAATTAAAATGCATATGTCGACGCAAACATGCAAACAAGCAAGTAGCAAATTAGATACATGTCTGCCTCTTGTAAATACAAGGTGGGGCAAAAGTAATGTCATAATGTGAATTGGCTGCCATTTTGTTATAAATGAAAAATATTGGGCTCTGTTTACACGAAAAGTTTATCTGAAGGTGAAAATTGATAACATTAAGTTCAAAAAAATTATATCGGTCATATGACCACCTCTTGAAGAGATGCACATTTGTGTTCGTTTTACGACATTTTGAATTGTTGCTCGCAAAACATCTGGCTCCAAATTGGTGATTTCTTCTTTAATGTTGGCTTTCAACACTTGTAAGGTTTGTGGTTTGTTGTAGTAAATGAGAGATTTGAAAAAGCCCCAGAGGAAAAAGTCTGGCGCCGTCAGATTTGGCTATCTGGCCGGCCAGTTCAAATCGCCAAAACGGGAGATCACACGGTCCGGAAATAGGTGATTCGAAATCTCCATCGTTGCCTTAGCAATGTGACCGGTTGCTCCATCCTGCTGGAACCAATAATGGTCGAGACCCAATTCAGCATCTTCTGGCAAAAAAACTCGTAGCGCTCACCAGTTACGGTTACGTTGGTGTCGTCGGCGTCCTCAAAAAATAAGGGCCAATCACTTTTTCACTGCAAATGCCGACAAACAGTCACTTTGAGGGGATGCAATGACTCTTCGTGCATTTCATGTGGATTCTCCGTGCCCCAGAAATTCAAATTTTGTTTATTCACATAACCACTTAAGTGGAAATGGGCTTCGTCGGTCATTATGATTTTGGATACGGAACCATCCTCTTCTCGCACCAGATTTAACAGAGCATGGGAGTAAGTTAACCTTACTTGACGGTCGCAGGCAGCAATTGGTGAACAATTTGCACTTTATAAGGGAACATTTTCAGGTCTTTCATCAAAATTCGACGCAATGAACGTCTGCTGATGCCAAATTGTGTGCATCGTTGTCCCGTCGATGTTTGTAGACTCTCTCGAATGTCCTCTGCCACAGCAGTTATATTCTCGGCCGAACGAGCAATACGGGGCCGGCCACTTCTTACGACATCTCCAGTGGATCCAGTTTACATGAGGCGCTCAACCAAATGCTTAATTGTTCGCGCACATGGTGCAGGACGACGAGGAAAACGACGATGAAATTCACGCTGCGTTAAAACAACAGACAGGAAATTGGTCAAAAAAGCAGTAACAATAATTCCACGATCTTCAGGTGTGTATCGCTCCATTGCTTATTGTCAAGTGTCAACTAATTCTCTATCTGTCTACAACATAAATGTCAAAGCATAATGACATTTGACACCATTTGCAAAAATTATGGCACATTCACATTATGACACTACTTTTGCCCCACCTTGTACAAGTACTGCGTTTGACGTATTTTATTATTATTATTATTATTGTTTTTATTATTAATATTGTTATTTATTTTTGCTTGCACCTACATATAAGACTAGGGATTAGTTTCCAGAATATGTTCGTGAAACTAATACTTAGCACTTGAATTTGCTATAATAGAGAATCTCAAAAAAGTGTGTCTCTCAATTTTGTCTGTTTGAATGTATGTATTCGTATGCGTACTGGACTATAGCCTAAACGGCCGGACGGATGTTATTCGTACTTCATATTTGGGATCCTCAATGCGAATCGAAATCGGAAATTTCATTCCAACCAACCCCAAAATTAACGATACTTTACTAAGCCGATTTAAAAGAAAAATCGATTTTCTCGAAAACGCATATAATAATTTTGTTTAAATTTAGTATTTGGCGTGGGTTGGACATATATACATATTGTAGTATGCGAGCTACGGCTCGAGTAGATTCTGTGAAATTTATTTCTTTATTTTCTAGTCTATAGGACAATTCAAGTTCACACTATACTATTCTTCGCAAATTCTTTTCTTACAAGGTCTCTTCCTCTCAAATCACTTTATCTCATTTCAATTACTTAATTCACAAATCCAAACTAATTACTTTTTCTTGTTTACTCTCAACTTTCAATTTATCACAAAATTACAACTTCGCCCATTATCACTTTTCCAATCTCTTCGCCACGGTTCTGAACCAACTGCCCCCTTTCGATAGCCATCTGTCCTTATATAGCAGAAGTTTCTGATAGCCAGAAACTTCTAGCAAATACTACGACCACTGGAACAAGACAAATTCTGATGTAATAATTCCAAGATATCAATCATTTCTTGCAGTTATAATTCTTCCTTATCCGTGATATTATCCGTCTCTTTCGTAGACATGAACTGTGGAGACTTAACCACAGACACGAACCTCGAATGAAAAGACACTTTGGAATGGGCTGGAGGAGCGTAGTTATTATTCTACATTATTGTAGCATAATTTTAGGAGATGTTACAATATGTTACTAAATGGTGTACCAAATTCTTGGAAAAAATAATATCGAATTTATTGAAAAGAAGGAATTTCTGGACTCAAACCATTTTGTTGAAATTTTAGATTGTTGTATTGATGTATTGCTTATAGGATTGCGTCTGCAGAATGTGACCTTTGACCCTGCCAAAAATATGATTATGGCGGTGGTTAGGCCGAAGTTTATTAAGAAGCTTGCTTGATAAAATAAAGGGTAAAATAGATAAAATAAAGGAATTTACTGCAAACGCTTTTGCCCACTGAATGGCATATTCAATATTTACTACTTCTTCTTTAATTAATTCTAACTTAAGTTTAATGTTTGTAATTTATTAATTGCCACTTCCTAAGATATCGTTAATTTTTGCCTTTAAGATTAGGAAGTCGTCATGGTCAGGATTTTCTGAGACTCATTTCCATGCGCTTCCGATGACATTTAAAGGTCTTACTCTAGTTCGGGGTCTTAGTTGATCAATTAGGTATAGAATTTGAGATAGATGAGATGGTTTAGGTTGATATTGCTCTGGATTTGATTCCTTAGTTCGTGGTGGTTTTCCTCATAGGATTCCAAACTGATAACGTGGATGATCACATCTTACTGCTGAAATATCCAACATCGTGAGTTCCGTCTCTAATCTCCGCAGAGGAATTGAAGTTATCCCTGCATAACTCTACTTTTATTAAACTCTAGACTTAAAGGCTCTACACTTATTAACATGTCGAATTTACCTGAGCTGGAATGGGTGCTTTCTGATGACGAGACGCACTATGTCGCTATGAATCCCTCCTAAGACAAGGAGGTCCTTTTCATTGACTACCTCTCCGAATTCGGCAGTTATCAGTTAAATGGCGTTCCTAAAAATACGTGTATAGGAAGACAACTCGACCTTATCTTTTCATCAGATGCCGCTAACTGTGTCATTTTAGCGCGCAGCCATCTTATTTCTAAATTGGATCGCTACCACCTGAGACCTCGTACAGCTTTGAATTCCGGAAAGTTGACTTCATGAAACTAAACACACTTTTATGTAACGTTAATGTAACTTTAACACACACCCAATTATTGAAAACGTTCTCGCCATGAAGGGAACGTAAGAACTTATCTTACGTCTCGTTCTGACTCTGACTTTACCAACTACCTGCACGCATATACCAAATTCTCCGAACTCTACGAATCTTTACAAGGAATATCTTGTACGCAATCTAACTTAATCTCTGACCCCAAGCGTTTTTTCTCTTCATTAATATGAATAAAAATCCAATAGCTATCCATCCACCCTAAAACGGTCCTAAAATAATTCCAAACCTGCTTGCTTACTTCTTCAGCCAATCGTTCAGCAACCATGTCCTGGAACCTGATTACGATTACTTCTCCTACATGAGAAACTGTTCCCAAACTTCTTTAGTATTAGTTGATACAAATATTGCACTCGATGAAGAGGAGTTTGGGTATGCAGGAACTCGAGTGCGAATACTCAGCTGGACTTGATGTTCTACCCGCCATAGTACTGAAAAAATACGTGGAACATTTGGTCCACCACACTCTTTCAACTTTCTTTATCACAGGGTGTCTTTTTTATGCTCTGGAAAAGCTCTTACATAAAAGAAACACTTTGAAGTCTTAAGAATTTATTTGAAATTCTTCACGTGTTGAGTAAAAACTCGTTAAAAATGGGAAAAGTCGAGGAAACCACAATCGAGAAACGATCTTAAAGAAGGCAAATCGCAGCGGGAGTCGCAAGTTCGAAGAATTTGGCACAAAACGGAGAGTTTTCGTTCGACGCAGCGCTGAATAAAAGATGCTCCCAAACTCTGTAGTTCCTATCGTCAAGCATGGAGGCGGTTCAGTTATGGTCTGGGATGTTTTTCTTCAAGTACAGTGGGAGATCTGGCTCGAGTGATTGGAAAAATGAATAAGGAGGCATGTAAAATAATATTTGAAGAAAATGCTGTGACATCTGGACTAATATTAATTGACGAAGGATTCGTATTTCAACAGGACAACGACTCTAAATGCACGCCAAGACTTTGTCAAGACTAGAGTACTGGATAACAGGATCCGAGATCAGTGTCCATCATCAGAATCTGCTTTGTGGAATATACTATTGGATTGCTGGAGCAATATACTACAGGCAACATTTCAAAAACTGATAGCTAAAGTGCCAAGAATTGTAAAAAACATAATCGAATGAAATCGTGGCTTTTTCGACGAAAAATAGTATTAAGTCATTTTTTCTTCTTTTTAACAAAATGAAAATATTTTTCTTCTTATTTTGATTTCATATAGTATCTATATATGTCTCCCATTCATTTTACATGGTTATTATCCTACTAAAGAGTTTTTTTCTATTTTAGATTTTGTTTTTCATTCGAGCACTGTACTAAAAACTTGTTTTATTAAGTTATCTTCGTACAATTATTGTAAATAATGGTACTTTTAGTCGAGCGTACAGGGTTTGATAGTGCATAAGTATGCACTTACAGCGCTTTCCTTCTATGTTGTGTTGGCATAAGTGAGTTAATTAGTATTCGGGGAGGTCTAGATAAGGCGGCCGCCGTAACATTCATTTTATCAGGCTTATACTTCAATTCGTTGTTATGCTCCTCGCGTACAGTCTTCCATATTTTTATCTGGTTGTAGTTATTTTTGTTGCTTAATGCATAAGCCAACGGCTGATGGTCTGTAAGTAGTTGAAATTTTGTTGTTAATTTCTTAGGGAGTTTAGTGCCCAAATTTTATCGATATGGGTTTATCGTCTTGTGCTAATACTACTTCAATGGCCTAGTCTGAAGCGTCTGCAGTTAGCTGGAACTCTTTACTGAAATCAGTGTAAGCCAGTAGTAAATCTTTCGACACTGATGAGTTATTAGTTTTGTTGAGGGCTTCGATCGCGTGATCGCCCGGGTGAACTGTCAATAAGGGGTTTCGCCAAATTGGCATATCCATTGATGAAACAGCTATAGTTCCCTGAAATCCCAAGAAAAGATCAAAGATCCTTCAATGTTTTTGGGCACGGAAAATTTATTACCGCTTCTACTTTTACTGGATTCGTTTTGATGCCCTCTGAGGAAATGATAAATACCAGAAATTCTACTTTGTTATGAAGAAATGTGCACCCTTGTGAACTCGAAATACTGCGTTATTTACAGAGAAGGCTGTCTTTTCGATATCAGGGGAATTTTATCCGCTTCTCTTTTATACTCGGGTTGCTGTAGTTGCTGTTCCCCGTCCGGGCTTGAACCTGCACAGTTCGGGTTACAAGCAAACACGTTACTCACTGCAGAGTGGCCACCTAAACTGGAATGCGCTGGTGTTCCCGAATTCTTTCGAATGTAACCCTGAACGATGGTGGTGAAAGTGAGTTTCTTGTTGGGTTCGGTAAGAATATTGGGATTTTTTAATTAAATCGTTAATTTTACACCTTTGCTCTGTGCTCCGTTTGTATAACAATTTTGTTCTCTGCCGTGTAGGCGCGTTATTTTAATGATCATTACTTTATTTTTTATGACCATGTAGTTTCTCGTATGAATGAACGAGGAAAATTATTTTAGGCTATCGTTACCTACCTAGGTAGAATAGCAAGGATTTTAGGGAAGGTACCAGAAAGAATTTGATTTTGGAATCTTTTAGGCCGAATTGGTTAACCATTGTGTGGTGACTAATTTTAATATCGCCACCTATGGAATTAGCATAGAAGGATTGTAAGCTTGATATAGGACTTGGGACGAGATCTGCTTGGATGTAGTTCTTATTGAAGCTGGTGTCTATTAGTATTTTCAGCATTTTTCCGTCCTTTGTTCTGTATTTGGTTAAAAATGTATATTGGTTCGACGGTTTTCTGTTGTTCATCCACGGATCTATGTTGTTTGTTTGTTCATGTAATTTACTGCTTTGGATGCTTATATATGTACATCGGTTCAAGCCTTGATTGAGGCTTATGTGCGTGGGGACGTTATGGAGTTGATGCATTGCATTGTACATAGTTGCGATGGTGGTTCGTAATTGCCTATAAGCATTCTGGTTCATATTGTAGTTGGTCTTGAATTGTAACTATGGTAAGAAGATGTTAACTTCCCTGAAGATTATAGTTACTTTGGTTTGTTGCATTTACACAAGGAGGAAGTGGGTTATGCCCTGATTATATACGGCACGAGATGCCAATTATTATTAATACATTTTTAAACGAATGTGCAACTCCGCGCCAAGGGATGTGTAATCTTCTAAAGATACCAGTAGCCCAGGCTACTACCAATACGAATATGTACTAAACCACACCCTTCACATTTCAGCCACTCTCCCCGCGGGACTACCGTTAGGTATTACTTCGCGGGGCTGGTTAGCAATTTATGCTCTTCTTTCTCAGTTTGCTGCTTCAAAAATGGATTCAGCGTTTGCCGTTCTTTGCTCCATGAGAGATGTCCTCTTGTCTTCATTTTCACTATCGCTTTTCCTGACTCTTTCCAACCACCGAAGTTCCTTCATGATTATTGCTGTAACCTGTTTCATTCTCTGGAGTTGGTGTTTCTCCAATTATTTCCTCTGGTTCAGCGCTATATATCAAAACACCCTCAAGGCCATGGTGTTGTGATTACATCATTGCTTGTCAAGCTGTAGGTTCACTGTATGAATCCTGATACCAAGAATCATCTGTTTAATTGGAATAGAATAATACTCTACTGCGAAGGCATAACACTGGCAGTAGGGTGGTCATATGGCTGAAATATAACATCAGGAGGATGGAAAACATACTGTGAATCATAAGCAAAGACAATAACAGCAAAATAAAAATACTCCCCAGTTATCTGGACGCCATCCTTGAAGTTCACTGAAACTTAGTACCATCTAAGTTTCATACCATCTACACCAATCTGTCGTTCTCTCTTTCTCCCCCCTCCCCTTTCCGCAAAACGCCCGCGTTCTAAAACTGGTGTAAGAGTTTTCATATCCCCTTTGACACGTGCAAATTATAAAAAAAAACCTGGGCATTTCCGCGATGACACATAGCGTCATCTGACACCATCCGAAATGCACAGCGCACCCTCAGTGGACACATTCGTTTTTTTTTTTTTTTTTTTTTCCCCGAGGGTTAGTAAAAAATCTGCATGAAGACACTATGGGGATCGATAGCGCGTGCTCATAGAGGTGTGTGATTTTTACTCACTAAAAAAACCTCCCTTCGTGATAAATTTCTTTGATTACTACAACTAAGTTTTTACTTATCCAGCAGTTTTTCTTTCACGTATTGAGATCGTTTGGCAGGTCCCTTTCCATTAAAAGTTCCTGCTTGTTCCGCAAATTAGACGCGGTTTCTTGCAATCGCGTTAAGTCGGAAGGTTTAGTCCTTTGTAGACGACGCAGTAGATTCCTCTCATCTAGAATTCGAAGGACTTCATTGTTAACGTGTCCTTGTAATCTGTCTTTATGCTTAAGCGCGAAGTTTTTGATTTCATATTCGACTGTCGCAATTCCTAAATCTCTATGGATATCGCTATTTCTAATAAACCACGGTGCATTAACTGCTGATCTTAGCACTTTATTTTCAAAAGTTTGTAAAATATTGACATTACTTATTTTGGTACAACCCCAGAGTTGTATTCCATATGTCCATATCGGCTTTAGCACTTGCTTGTATAGAAGCAGTTTGTTCTCTATATTAAGCTTGGGATGTTTTCCAAGTAACCAGTACATTTCTCTGTATTTGGTTTCGAGTTCTTTACGTTTTTTTCTTCACGTGCAATTTCCACTTCAGCTTAGCATCAAGTGTCATTCCAAGATACTTAGCCTCGTTTGCAAACGGAATTTGAACCGAGTTTGAAAGATCGGCAAATCATTTATTTTCTTAAAAGTAAAATTGACATGAACAGATTTGTTTTCGTTTAAAGCTAGTCGCCAAATCTTTGTCCATTCATTTACTTTATTCAATGCTTCTTGCAATTTTTCAGTCGTTTCTTCGATCGTTTTACCCGTTGCCAGGATGGCAGTGTCGTCGGCAAATGTAGCTAATGCGGTGCTTTCTTCTTGCGGTATATCGCGAGTATATAATAGATACAAAAGCGGTCCAAGAACACTTCCCTGCGGTACCCCAGCCCTTATTTCTTTAAATTCTGAATATTCATTTCCGTGTTTGACTCGGAAAAGTCGATTCGTCAAGTATTTTTCCAGATTATTATATAAGTGTTCCGGCAGCATTTGTCGTAATTTATATTTCAATCCTTCATGAGAGACCTTGTCAAAAGCTTGAGAAACATCGAGGAATACGCTTGAGCAAATCTTTTTTTCTTCATAAGCTTTCTCAATTGAATCAGTTATTCTATGCACTTGGTCTACTGTTGAGTGCTTAGTTCTAAACCCAAACTGGTGATTGGGAATAAGAGGACTTTCTTCTATAACCGGCTGTAATCGCTTAAGTACTATTCTTTCGAAAACTATAGACATGATTTTATGATATGATATATATGATTTTTTATCATTCGGCGGTTTTCCTGGCTTCAGAATCATTATTACTTCCGCGACTTTCCATTGACTCGGAACATATTCTAGTCTTATCGCTGCGTTTATAATGTAGAGGAACTTAACTAACGCTTTTCTAGGTAACGATTTCAGAAGCTCTCTTGTGATTAGGTCGTATCCAGGAGCTTTATTCGGTTTCAGTTTCTTTATTTCTTGTTGAAGTTCGGTCAGCCTTGCATTTCTTACTAAGTAATTGTGAAGTGCTATATGCGACGCATTATCATTTTCAACAAGCGCTTGTCCATCAAATGGTTTAAATGTTTCTTCTAAATGGGTGGCAAAGACTTCTGCTTTGTCTTTATCATTCTTGGCCCATTGGTTGTCATTTTTCTTGATTGGGACCGCTTGTATTTTCGGTTTTTTAATGCCTTTTATAGTTTTCCAGAGCGAATAATTGGAATCTTTGTCCGCTGTTAAGCTTTCAATGCTGGTTTGTATTGTCCGATTTTTAAAATCAATAATGGCCTTTTTTAGCAAGTTACACAAGCGATTTAAATGCGATTTATGTTGCGGAGCACGAGTTTGTTGCCATTTTTTATGCGCTTTTCTCTTCTCCCTTACCTTTTCTTTTATTTCCGGTGGATATTTTTGGGCATGATTGATCGGCGTTTTCCTTTGATAGGGTGTATTTTTTAAACGCGGCGCGCTGCAGAAGTTCAACAAAACGATCAACTTCGATTTCGAGTTCAGAAGATGTCCTAAGTGATACTCTCAGTTCGATATGTTCTTCAACGTCTTTTTTAAAGCCTTCCCAATCAGTTTTTCTTCTAGTTAGTCTAGCAGGTACATCGTTTTTAATTAGGCGTTCGCTCATCGTTAGAATGATAGGGGAATGATCGGAAGAGAGATCAAAACTTTCATCAATTTTAAAGAAATCGATCAGATCGGGTATTTTGTTGTTATCAGTCAGCCAATATGTTGGTTTACCAGTCGAGTGAAAGTCACAACTGTGTTGCATGCAGGCGTTGTAAAGTGCTCTGCGAGACACATCTTGAACCCCAGAAGGTGTGTTTTGCATTCAAATCTCTGCCAATAATAAAATTTGGTCCAAGAGTGTTGAAAATATTTGTAAAATCATTTTTTTCAATCCTGCAACGCAGTGGACAATAAATAGACGAGACATTGAAAGAGTAATGTCCATTTTTCACGCGTACAGTGCTCACTTGCATTGTTTCAAGCTCTATCATAATCTCTTCAGAGTGTTCGATGCAATCTTTTATGATTAAAGAAGATCCGCCTCTGGCCCTTTCCGACGGGTGATAAGCGTGATAGGTACTGTATCCAGTAATGTTTACAGGTGAGTTTCACAGATCAAACATATGTCAATGTCATTTTCCCGTAGAAATATTTCTAGTCTTTGTCTTCTAGTCTTTGTATGAGACCGTTGGCGTTCCATGCAACAATTTTTAGAAGTTTCGTCATGTTCGTTTTGAAATGCTCCTGTTGTTAAGCTTATATTCAAGCTTTTCCAACCTTTCGACAATTAGCATATTTGTTTTTGTTTGCTCCTCAAGCCTCGTAAGGATAACGGAAAAGACGTGAGATACAGGGTTTTCCGAATTATCAGTGTTCGTCTTTGTTGATGTTGATGCTTGACCACGCGTCTGCATGTCAGAATCTGATGGCTTTTCTTTAGGCGCTTTTACATTTACCCGGTGTGGAATTTGATCAGTGTTTGATGTCGCAGCTTGGGCGTACGTAAGCGCGCCATGGTCGGCTCGGTTGTCTCTAGTCACCTTTCTTGTAGAAGTTTTCGACTTTTCCTTATTTACCGGTTTTGAAGGTGGGTTTTGCGGCTTCATAAGTTGATCTCTTCTTTTTTGCAATTCCTTGGCTACTTCACAGCCTCTGTAGAAGGCACGAAGTCCTCTAGCTACGACTCGTTTCGGTCTTTCAGATTTATTTTCATACGTATACCACCGAATTTTTTTTAGTATTCAATTTATTACATAGTGAGCGGTAACTGTCTGAGTCCTTTACGTTTACTTTCCATTTGTTGTTGTTGAGCGATGTTACTTCAAAATCGGATAGCAATAAAGGTTTGAGAATAGAATGCAGTTTATTATAGTCTGCAATTCCGATCACGTATATTGGTCGCGGTGGTCGTATGTTCGTGGATTTTCTTCGTCACGCGTGTTTATTTTGTCAGGCTGTTCTTTATCTTCTCGTTTATTTTGCGTGTTTTCTTGCCTCGTTAACATTTCGGGCGAAGAGCCAGCTTTTCGTTTCTTGACTGGTCGTTTTTCTAGAACCCAATTGGTTTCTCGACTTAGTTCTACATCATCCGTTTTATAATCCGTGTTATCGGGGACGTTTGAACTCGCAGCTTTATTTTCTGCTTCAAATACATTTAATTGTTTTCTTAGTTCTTCGCAGAGAAGTTCCATTTTACTTAGCCTGGTCCGGAGTTCCGTATTTTCGTCCGTTAGGCTTTGAATTTTCGCTGAAGTCCGTTGTTTGGACTTCTTGTTCCGCACGTTTTTATGATAGATCTTGATGTTGGTGATCTAACTACCCTAGTACCTTTTTTAAAATTATCAGATGAACGCAATAAATGGCTCTCCCCAGAATCCGTAGAGCCGACCTCCGAAGGGGGTGGATTTTCCAGTGTACCTGGACTGCCACCTGGGGTATTTATATCTTTTGTTTTGTTCATTGCATGTTACGCCATACTCGGTATAGAGAGGGTGGATTTTAGTCGCCTCTTACGACAGGCATGTCTACCTCGGGTATATTCTAACCCCTACCCGAAGGGGGTTGACGGAGTTAATTCTTCTGGCGTAAAACTTAATTGTCACTGCTTTGGCCCATACTGGTGCTGCATACATTATGATGGACTGCACCACCCTTGACAGAACTAGTGTCCTTTGTTATCTGGGTCCTCCAATGTTCGTCATTATTCTGGATAAGGCTCCTCTCACCCTATGATATTTGCCACATTTGGGATTCCAAGCCTTAGAACCCTATCACACATAATGTTCCATGTTATGAGTTCTAGTACCGATCCTCGTGGAATTCCGCGAGATATTCCTTACTTCCTTACTCCATCATCTGTATCGAAGAGCAGGAACCGTTTCTCGAAATAGCTTAGTATCATTTTAATTAAGAACCATGGCACCATCATTGATCTAAGGGAGTGTACTATAAGTCCCTAGTTTGCAGAATTTTTGTTGCATTTTTGACGTCCAATGTTATTACGGCACCATATTTTTTTGAACCCCCTCTCCATCTTTTGCCCTGAATAACTTCTTCCAAGGTTGTAGTTACCCTTCTTTTCTAAATCCATACTGTTTATTTGAGAATCCCCATACTTTTCTCGATTGCCACATCCAGTCGGTTGCATATGATTCGCTCCAGTATTTTACCCATTGTGTCTAACAGGCATATGGGACGGTATGACGAGGGCTCATCTAGTGATTTGTCTCCTTTAGGCAGCAGCTCTAGACGTTGCTTTTTCCATTGGTCTGGAAAAACCCCTTTTGTTAGACACTTGTTGTACAGTTCTAAAAATGGTTTTGTGTTTATTTTGATAGCTAGTTTAAGGGTCTTGTTTGGTATGCCATCCCAAAAAGGTGACTTACTATCGCCCAATCGTCTGCATACAACCAGGAGTTCCATTTGCGTAACAGGTGGGATCTCCTGTATTTTCTGAGGTGGTTCTATATGCTCTGTTGCTGTTTGCAGTGGCAATAGTCCCGCCACTATTTTTTGCATAAGGAAAGTGCAGGAGGGTGAGGGTGCCCTAGTGCCTTTGGGTTTTGTCGCAACTGTCCTGTAGGCGGTAGCCCAAGGCTTTACGTCTGCTTGCTCGAAGAGTTCCTTAAAGCTGTTGCTCTTGTTTCTCCGAATAGCTAGTTTCAGGTCCCTTCTCCTATTTTTGTATTGCACTTGTAGGTCCTGATGGAAGAGCAAACCTCTGGATCCCTGGAATAATCCCCTCGCTCTATGACACTTGCTGCGTAGCTCTGCTATCTTTTAGCTCCACCACTATACTGCTGATTTGTTGACGTCTTCCATACTGTGGATGTGCCGCAACCCCTAATTACTTCTTTAGTGTCATCAGTGGCCATAGCATTTCCTGCTTCTGGGTTTATTGTAGACTTTCCAAAAATCAGGGTAAAAATGTCTTCATCCAGTGTGTTTATTTTCCGCCCCATTCCTTGTGCCTTCTTTGGATGACGTTCCTGGGTCGCTCTTCTCGACTGCACGTCAAACAGGATGGCATGGTGGTCGCTGTGGGTATACCGATTACTAACTCTCCACTTGCGCCTCTCGCTAGCGAACTAGTTACAAAGGTGATGTCAACTATAGAACCTACGCCGTTTCTTCTAAAAGTGTGCTCGCTTCCCGTATTAAGCAGTATTACGTTTAGTGACGTTACGGCTCCTCGCAGAATCTCGCCTCTTCTATTAGTCCGTTTCTACCCCAATTAGTTGCCATGCGTTGCAGACCCCAGCTTCACTAGCCTATCCTAGCATACCCTGGAACTCCTCGAAGGTGCTATTTGAAGATGCATAACAGCTGTAGACATGTACTCCTTTGACCTTTGCTTGCGCGATGATGTTGCGAGTACTTCCCTTTTCTTCGCAAATTGCGCACCTTGCATCATTGCTGCATTTCTTGGGCACATGGCCTTTCTGCCCACACTTGACGCAATCCTCACTTCCATCCACCGCGCTTTTACACGCCTTTGGTAAATGCCCGAAGCATCGTAGCGGTATAACTTTTTCCCATATTCGGCATACCGTACATTCGATTTTTATTCTTTCAACCTCAAGAATTTTTTGGGCAGCGTTTATCGGGAGTCTGATTATCCCACTTTTCTTTGGTGATCTGAGGTGCTTCTATCGGTTGTTTTCTTGAGTTCAAGCAGTAACTCTCCTTTGGCCGTATTCCGTATGCGAGTTTCATCAGACCCCAATCCATTTAACTTAGGGTTAGCCTTCACCTTTCGGAGTATATCGCTGTAGAAAATTTTTCCGATCTTTTTAATCACCAGTGCATCCGGCTTAACGTGTGTCTTTCTACGTCCTTTTTCTACCACTCTTGTCCATTCGGTCTTGTTATGGTCTTGCCTCACGGTTCCACGATACCAAGTAGTTACCAGGGACCACCACGGGGAAGTAAAGCAAGCACTTGATCAAGAACTTAGTTGTTGCGCTACTGGCCCGAGCCATGTTACGGGCGATCAGTAATTTCCCGACCAATCGCAATCCAGACCCCCCACTCACAGATTGGTGCTGCCAAAGACCTTTGTTTTATAGTTAATGGTGCTGCTTGAGGATCTTAGTTTTATAGTATACTATGTCACTATGTCACTATCTACCTGTCACATATTTCACTATTTTCATAACTTCATTTTGTTAGTAATTAATTTCTAACTCAAACAATTATAAAATGAATTGAAGTGCGGTTTGTGTTGTTTAAAAGTTGAACGGCAGTAACTTAAAATCATGCGAAGTGCGCCAAAATGGATAAAAAAAGATCGACTTCTACGAAAAGAGTAATCAAACTTTCAAATGCCCATCTCGTGTTTCTCTGCGGAGAAAATCGATTCTCGTGGATTCTCCTGTTATTGCTCCTTCTAACGCCACTGCACCGAAGAGTATAACATCTAATCACCCTAATCCAAGCAACAACAACAACCACGTCACACCAACACTATCCACCCATGGTGACGGCAATGCAGGTGAACAAACAATTACAATGCAAATGCTTTTCAGTGAAATCTTGGAACTTAAGCATGCTATTATGGAGTCACTGAAGAAAATTCAATCTCTGGGAGAAAGCAATGCTTCTCTTTTTAAGAAAGTGGTGCTGCTGGAAAGTAAAATAAACTTTCTGGAACATAAAGAGAAACAGTGCGCTGTTGATATATCGTTGGCATTCCTAATATTAATACTTCTAACGTTGTAGAAAAAGTCAACAAATTGTTGACTGCAATGGGAGAACAATCCACCTCAGAAGATATCGTCTCGTGTTTTGTGAAGAGTGTGAATGTAGGGAACAAGAGCAAATCGGCCAATATTGTGTGCGTTAAGTTTTCGTCTCTCTCGCGGAAGAACTTTGCAATGAGAAAAATACGATTAAACGAGACAACATTTCGTACGAGCTTCTTGGTGTAAACAAGAACTGTGTCGGGGGAGATGGCAGCAGGAAAATCTATATGAATGATTGTCTCACTGTCTTTACAAAATCATTACTTAATAAAGCAAATTAACTCAAACAAAACAACAAATGTAAATTTGTTTGGGTGATAAATTCAACCGTTCTCACCAGAAAAAAGGAAGGTGATAAAGCAACAAAAATATGCTCAATACAAAAATATACTACAATTGTTTTAAGATGATTAATAATTATAGTAATTTTTGTATATCTTCTCCAATTATAATAATAATAATAATAATGTTAACTTTTGTTTTTTATCGGAACATTCCAATTGCTTCTGTATAGATCATTCAAACAAAGAACAATCTTCTGGTTTTTCATGCGTTGTCTCACTGCACAGGAGCATTCAATAGTGAATATATTGACTCAAATTTATCCAGTATAGCACGCACAGCCTGTCTGGTGGGACGATCATTATGACCGAAGAATGGAGTAAGCGCTCTTAAAGTTGCGGCCACCGACTCAGAATTTCGGTTGCTCGTTCGTGAACTTCATCGTGATTAAAACGTTGGCACTGACAGATCGTAAAAAAAGTTTAGTTGTGCGTTTGTATTAAAATACAGAATTGTTATGTCCCTGTTGAAAAACCCTTTACAATTTAACAATGAGAATGAAAGCATAGCCGTATCTACCATATTTGTAATTACTCCGAAAAATCCGGTTATGGGAGCTTAAACAAATTTAGTATATAAAGCACGTATGCTAATTTATTAGGCAGCCTACTTAAGGAATTTCATAAAAATTGTAGGTAAGAATGAGAAGCTTTAAGACCACCTTATATAGTCGCTCTGTTTTCACAAAGAAGGTGAGAGCATCACTTTAAAACGATTAAAGGTATCTAGTTGGAATACAGGGTGGCTGATGAATATTGCTATTAAGAAACTCAAATAACTTTTTTTTCAGTGTATGGAATTCATTTTTCTTTTATTCATGTTAAAGCTCATTCAATTTTATTAAATATAGCTTAATTAGTTTTAAAAATAATGGAATTTAAATGCCCCCCCTGCTCGTTGATGCATGTGCGGCATCTTACCAAAAAGTTGTTCATTACTGCTTGGAGAGTTGAGACAGGAATAGCCGCAATTGTTTCTCGAATGGATTGCTTTCGTTCCTTCCTGTTTGCAATAACCGCAGAAGAAAAAGTCAGGTGGAGTAATTTCAGGCGATCTGGGGGGCCAACGGAATGTGGAGTTTCTGGATATCAGCTTATTGGGAAATAAGCAATTCTGTCATAACAGGCCGGGCTATGTGAGGAGTTGCACCATCTTGCTGAAACCACACAGAGTTGAAAGAAATTCTCATTCGGCGTAATTCTGGATAGAAAAACTCTCTCAACATGCTCAAGTAACGGTTTCCAGTAACCGTAACGGTGTGACCGTTTTCTTCGAAGAAGTAGGGCCCGACAATGCAGAGTGATAAAACTGCACACCACACTGTGACACGAAGTGGATGCAATTCCGTCTCATGGAGTATCTGTGGGTTGGAAGCACTCCATATTCGACAATTTTGTTTGTTTATGTTGCCGTTTAAATCGAAATGGGCCTCGTCAGACATAAAAAGACAGTTCAACATGTTTCCGTCCTCTTCCACCCTTTGAAGCATCTTCTGGCAAAATTCCAAGCGAATCGGCAAGTCTGCTGCGTTCAGTTTGTTGGCCATTTGAATTTTATATGGGAATAAGTCCAAATCATTGTGCATAATTGACTGCAATGACTGTCTGCTTATACCCATTTGAGCAGATAAGCTTATTGTCGAAACTCTTGGGTTGTTTTGAATGGCAGCAGCTACAGCAGCGATTGTTTCCTCCGTCCGAACAGAAGGGTTTCGATGGTAAGGTCTTCTTTCGACTGTCCCATGCTCGGCAAAATTGTTAACAAGTCTCATTATGGTCCATCTGCTCGGAGGATTGTCGCCAAACGTGCGCCTATACTCTCTTTGAACCGAAACTTCGGACTCCAGTGCGTGATAGCGGCGGACAATCCAAATTCTTGTTTCAGTGTCCCAGTTATCCATTTTTGTTAAATCTAAAAATCAATCTGCAAAATAAAAAAAAATTTACCAGATTCATTAAATAGAAAAAAAGTTATTAAATTTTTTTTTTTGGTAGCGGCTTTCATCAGCCACCCTGTCACTTCGAGCAATCCTAAGAGTATAAAAAGCATGCACAACCCTCTTGTCTGTTTTTGTGGATGAAAAATGGACCAAGACTAGTTTAAGTGATATTTTTATCAAATGTAACCTTTTTCTTTTGCTATGAAAAAAAAGCTTTCTTGCATAAAAAAAAGTCAATTTTCCAAATGGAAATGGCGAAAGATGTGAAGTTTATAAGGTGAGATCGGCTAAAAATGAAATCCTAGAATCATCAATGCCTTCTGATTTTTGCCATTTATACAACTTAAAGTTTAATGCTTATAAATTTATCTATCACATTTGTGAAATTTAACACTTTTATTACAGACTTGTCAAACTTTTAAATAAATAAAATCTATCATTTCAAAGAATATTACAGTCCTCAGATTGCAATAATTCATAAGAAAATGTATCAAAATAACATAGGTACAATTATTGTAGCACAGTGGGAACGATGCATGCAGCTCGGGTATCATGTTGATGTACGAGTAATTGAGCTTGGATTGCGTTTCCAGGACTCGATTGGTCGCATTCGCATGTTTTTCTTTAATTTATACTTTGAAGTGACGCAAAAAAATCTCCCTTACACTAAGCAAGGCACTAAGAATTATAACAATTTTCTCGCATGCTTCGTTTGACGAGGTAAAAATTTGTAATACTTATCAAGCTAAATCTTTAAGACCTGTATATATCTGTCAGCATTTGCTCTTATAATCTCATATAACAACGTTGATTAAATTGGGCCACTAAAAAATTCAGGAAACGTGAATGTCATTTAGCTTAACGCAAAAATCACGCCTTCTAACAAATTCAATATCCCGGCCCAAAGAGCCACATTTTGTATTTGGAGCACGAACTGCTGATGGATTTTAAACTATGTAATCATGTGAGCATATCATCCTAACCCAACAGTGTATGCACTTTTTTGCGCTGCTTCCATTATTATCTGTTCGCCTCCCTCAGAGCATGGGGTAACCGCACCGCAGTTTACCTGAGTTAAATTATGAAGCATGCTCGCATGATGATGTGTTCGTCTGTTTAATGTGGAGAGATGAGGATGTGGAGGTTACTTCATCCTTTGAGATCTGATTTATCCGATGAGAGTAGAAAATTCGTTTTTTAATATAATACGTAGGTATATATGTATATGTATGTATGTACGTATATTGTGGTTACCCCATTTAAGGAACGTGATAGTGAGAATGAAAGCTGATCCCTTTTTGAAGTTCACCTGAAATTGATATGAAAATGTTTTGCGATGAAACGAGAACGTATCTTGGTAGTGACAAAAAAGTAAACTACTTTAATTAAGAAACGATGAAGCAGGTTTATAGATGTTGATTTTCAGACCTGGATAATTGGGAAGTTTTTCTATTGAGCTTCGTATGAAATGCTTAGGTTTATTGTGTCTTGAAAGCACATGATACATGCGGCTTGTGTATGGTACAAATAAATATATGAATTTACTGATTATTTGGATCCGATACCCGCGATCAGCATATTCAGTTTTAACTAAGTACAGGGTATTTTTTGGGACTGCGGCCCATTTGAAATTAGCGCCATATCTCACAGAGATGGTTTCATTATGTGAAAGTTGGCAGTAGTGTTCAGCTGTCAATGCCATTTCATCATAGAGAGTTAAACGTCACAACAACGTCTTTTAGTGATTAAAACATTTTATCAAAATGTTTCATCAATTATTGCAACACAGCGTAAATTACGTGATTTTTTGGTCGACGTAAAGAGCAAATTCAAATAATTATCCACAATTTCGAGAACCTTTACATAGTCAGTGATTTAATGAAGCCTGGACCACGTCATATACAACAAAGCATTGACGCAGTGAGGAACAATGTGAGTGAAAGTCCGGAAACTTCGATTCGTCGTCGTGTTCAACCAATTGGGATTCCTCTAACGTCTATTATGCGTTTGTTACCTGCATTTCATATTTCTTATTTCATACTTATTTATTTCTATCGGTTTATACAAGTAAGACGCTTTGTCTAAGCTAATACCTAATACTAAATACGAGTAATTTCTTTACGTACAAAATTCAAATAACTCAAGAACTTTGAGAAAATTATCACCAGGAACGACGGAACTGGGCTCTGAATTTTTTCAAAAATTAGTTATAAGTGACGAGGCGTATTTTGACTTGAGTGGAGTTGTAAACAAACAGAGTTGCCAGATATGGAGAACGGAAAACCCACGAGCAATTCATAAATGACCTTCTCATTCTCGCAGAGTGACTGACTGGAATGCGATTTGGACTGGTGTGATAATTGGACAATTTTTTCCGAAAATGACGATCGCGAACTGTTCTTGTTACTGGCGATTGATATCGTGCGATGTTTTTTTTTTTTACCTGAAGATGCTCCGCTTCATCTACGAAACATGTGATTTCAACAAAACGATGCCATATGCAATACAGTCAGATTAACAATTGTAAAACAGGCATTTCCAGGCAGGGTCATGTCTAAATTTGGGGATATCAATTGGCTGCTATGCTTTCTATAGGGTTACTTAAAGGACCGTGTGTATGCTGCCTAAACAACAACATTGCAAAAATTGAAAAATAATATACACAATGCAATTGCAGATATTATGGATGACATGCTGCAGAATGCGATAAAAAATTATGACCGGACTCCTGCCTGTAATGTCGGCGACTAGTCTATCTAAGATCATTTTGAAACTTGCAATAGTTGCGCTAGGTGGTATATAGCGGCTGAAAGAAAGAAATCCTCGGTAACATCCGGGTATTCCTGAATTGACGCGTCTCCGGAAACCCAAATCACAGATTTAATCATTGCGTCGGTGATCCACTTATTTTCAGTTAGGTTCCTATATTGCTTATAGAGTACCACTACATCAATTTTTAATTCCCGAACCGTTTGTTGTAAGAGGTCATGAGCCACTTCACAATGATAAAGATTAAGCTGTAATACGAGTATATTCATAATTTTTCAAAATATTTTCTAATGCGTTTTGGAATTCTGGACATCTTCTGCTACCGGTTATATTTTCAGATTCCACGCTCTTGACTTTGCAGAGCAAGTAATTTGGGCTATCTTTACAGTCCTTCAATTTGTGTCCATTTTCTCCGCATTTAGTGCACAGAGCCGATCGGTTGTTAGAACTTTTGCATGCTTTCGCGAATTGTCCGAACTCAAGACATCTGAAGCAGCGTTTCGGCACAATTTGTTCGCGTATTCAAAAATAAACCCATCCCATTGTTAGACTCATGTTGGCTGTTTGCGTTCCATCATAGGCTTTTCTAATACTTATAATCATAGTGCTTTCGAATTTGAATTATAATTGATCTGTAAGGGCGGCACAGATTTCCTCCTTCGACGTCGCTTCATCGATATCCTTGCATTCTAGCAAGACCTCTTGCATTATGGAACAAACGTTGCCATTTTCTCCCAACGCTCCCTTGATTTGGTCTGTATAGGCCGCTGTTGTAGGATTTGCCGATTTGCTCAGCGAGAGTAGGAGGTCGCCACTTACAGTTTTCCGTATTCAGCTTACATTCGTCCCTACTTCTTTAAGTGAAGGATCAGCCTTCAATTAAAGCTTGAACGCTTTCAATATCTTCCGTTTGTCGTTCATAGAACATCAGAAACCTCATATTAGTTTAGGCTAGTTTTTAGGGCTGACTAGACAATCTGTACCGATATATTTACTTAAAACATAAGAAACCTCTTGAATTTTTCTTTAGTTTCCAAACAATTTCAAAATCACATTATTACGTATGTACAATACAAACAAGTCATCGGCTGGTATCTCTTTTCTATCGGCAAGTGAGAAAATAGGCCGGAATTAAAGCAATTTGTCAAGAAATACCTAGAATAGAAGCGACTGGTTGGGAAGAGAAATTAGATAGGAACCCACCTGGAAAGGAAGAATTATTCCATTCTTTTAGAATCACCCCCATTATTCATTGCAATGGATATGCATAGATTTCACTGGTAAATATAAACAAGAAAAACCCAAGCTTTTTTTCATCATTTCATATATCTTATCTACATTTTTGTAATCCATAGCTCCAGAACAAATTAACTATAAATTCTTACAAATTTGCTGTCACAGCCCGCAACTCACTTTATAAAAAAAATCTGCATAATATTTGTAGTAGGACATAAACTTATAACAGCAATACCAACCCAATTTAATCATCAAACAACAAATTTTATGCTTCTACGTGCATTTAAATCGAAAATTTACTACCCACGGGAGCCAAATAATAAAGTAGAAGAACGCCAGACTTGGCCCGCTACAAAATCGATTTAACCACTTTGGCAACATTCCCTCGATTGGTGTTTTTATGAGCGAAAGGATAAGAGCTAACGGTGCAAGTAAATTTGCTGCATATCGTTGTCTGTGTCTGACCTTTATTAGGTTCATTGATCTAAACTTTAGTGTATCTTTGTGATAACAAGTGACGTACATATGTATGTAGGTACTTAGGTGTATATAAAATTCTTACAGTATTTAGAAGAAGCGTGGTAAGGTAGAAAATCTTCTGATTATTCAAAATATATTCGTATTTTTGTCTGCAATACCGCAAACGTCAAACTGGATGACAAATGAGTTTCAACAGTTATCACTGAGAGAGATTTAAATTAATCAAATCCCAAATATTTGCTCAGAGCACGGTTAAAATAAAAATAAACCTTTTTGACTACATTCACTTAACTTTTTACCTTAGCAAATTCTTTAGAAATGTTTCATACAAAATAAAGTCGAGCAACAAGACCGCTGGAAGAGCACCGAGCTAAAGTTAATACGAGTAGCATAGATGTTTCAAATATACATACATACCGCAGAGAGGACCTTGACTTTTCTGGAGTATCGCTTTGATCGCATACTCGCAAGATTTATAACAAGAGTAACATACCTATAATATGAGGAACTTATCGGGCTCAACTGACGACCTTGGTGATCGATCTTATCTCAGATAATACAAGTTTATTGGAAGAAATACGTTATCAGCATCTTGCGGCATAGTTCACCCTAGTATATAGAGGGACTAAACGCTGAGATGCAACTTCGGAGTAGAATCAACGCCGGAAAGCATAAATGGAGAAGTGCTGAAGGACAAATCAGATGGAATGCCGCAGCAGAGTATGCAAACCGCATACTGACTATGTTCATTGGAATCAGGCAAACGACAACAACGCGGTGAACAGTTAAGTCTAAACTTACCCTGCGAAGAAATGCTGAGACGGCAGTGCCGCAGAGTAGAGGGAAATAAATTGTTGGGTGCTTTTTGTTAAGTAATAATCTTGCGTCTGACACGAGAAACGTCTGCTTCATATACAGGTGGTAGACAAGGACCTTCCCCTTTGTCGTCTGGTGAGTTACCACATTTTGCTATAGACTTCGTGAAGTATGATAGTTGTGATTACGTTTGGAAATTTGACAGAATTTTTCACAGCGTTAAATATTCGCAAAGAAAAACAAAAACAAAAATAGTAAATCGTTCTGTAAGTAGTACGTTCCCTTTTCCTAAAAAAATGATGTACGGTGGCTTTTCCGATGTACTCGTATTTCTATTTCCGAATTGAAGAATTTGTTTTTCTCAACATTAATACGCGATCTCCTACATAAATAAAATTAGCTATCTTGCATCTTACAAATCTTTTGTCGTGAATATTATATGCATATTTTGTAAATAAAAAATCTCACATTCGGTGTTTAGTTGCAAAAAGATAATAAGGTGTGCCAACAAGAGATACCTGATTTACTTTTACTCGAAAAGCAAATACAAATATTTTGATATTTTTGAATTGTGCTACTAATAAACATGGAATACCTACTATGTGAATCTAATATTCGCCCTGGCTTCGCTGGCAGGTATTATAGAACCTTCGAAGTTTACTACCATGTTAAGGTATTACGGAATTACGAAGCCCTTTAAAGTAGTATGGAACATGGCAATAATTAATAATTAGGAAAGTCTGATAACAATAACACATTGGAAATATCTATAGAATTTGTATACGGTAAGTGTCGAATGTTATTTTTTCAAGTCTTGGGTACTAGATGGGATTTTCCACATTAAACAAAAGATTAAAACCAATTAAACATTTTCTTTCTTAGGTTTTAAATTGCCTAATTAATACTACGAAAAACATTTCCGTACCAACTTTGATCCTGCTGTTCAATTTAAAACACTGAAATGTATATCCATAAAGTCTTACACGACAGTATAAATACATATATAGCCATAGTTCTGTGACGCAAACCGAGCACACATTGGGTAAATCAAATGGAAACTTAGCCCACAGTTAATTAAGAAGAAAAGGTCAGCAGTAAAAGTAACCTAATTGGTTTTTAAGCCTATTAATTTGAAAAGTTGTTCAGATAATATTTGTTGAAAGAACGTCAGCTGAAAATTAAACCTTATGGGAGGGTCAATTTCTTCCTTGAAAGTGGTTTTAGCACTACAATTTTGAATGGCAAGTATGTATGAATGATAATTATAATTTACTATTATTTTTAATGCACGCTAGGTACGGACATATTTTAAGGATTTGAGACTGGATAAATAATTGCCTTCATCGATTTGACCAATGTTTTAAAATCCGATACTTACATGAATGTATTGCATGTAATGCCAACACGCACGGCCTAGCTCTTCAGCAACTTGTGCACTACAACTTTATTTGCAGGAATCAATTTACGCCATTTTTACACCTCTATTACTTAACTCTCAAAAATTGTACACCATGTTCAAATGAACTTAAGTGTCTAAGTTAAGCAGATTCTGAGATTCAGGAATTCACAAAATCTTATTTTGAGACTCTACTCACTCATTCTCTCATTCACTCACTGATCATCAAAACTTATAGGGTACTTCCAGTGAAAATAAAATCTTAAAACTTGGTACATAGGTAGTAATTGTAGTGTAGAAGAAAGGAACATACGAGGGGAAGTTGAAAAGTTATCGGCCTGACAATGCGATTTTCAGTTAAAAAATGATTTTATTTTTCTACATAATCTCCCTTGACTTCAACACAGTTGGTCCAGCGTTTCTCCAACATCAGTATTCCTTCTCGGAAGTGGGAGTCCGGAAGGCCCTCTCAACTTCTGCATTGGATGCGAAGCGCTTCCCAGAAACAAATTTCTTCAAGTTTGGGAACAGATGGAAGTCTGAGGGTGCCAAATAAGGTGAATAGGGGGGATGGCCGAGCAAATCGTACCCTAAATCCCGCAATTTTCCAACGCACACTTGTGTACAGGTGCATTGTCCTGGTGAAAGATGATTTTTTTCTTCTTCAAGCCAGGCCTCTTCTCGCGAATTTTGGCATCCAGCTAGTGAAGAAGGTTGGAGTAATATTCGCCTGTAATTGTTCTGCCTTTCTCAAGGTAATCAATTAACGGGATCCCTTTCGCATCCCAAAACACACTCGTCATGACCTTTCCGGCAGATGCGATCGACTTCGCTTTCTTTGGCGCGGAACCACTGGCTTCCAGTGGCGTGTAGTGATGGACCCATGTCTCATCCATGGTGAAAAATCGGTTTTTGGCCGTCCTTCACGATGAGATGGCACTCGAACACATTTTGTCAATTTCTTTATTATTTCTTTTCGATTGGTGTACACGGATAGCTCAGTTGGTACAGCATTGGTAGCTAATACCAAGCCTATAGCAGGTTTGGTCCTAATCTGGTGTAATTTGTCAACATAATAATTGTTAATGTGGAAAAATTAATAGAAGAATCATACAAAATTGACAAACTAAGTAAATTGAATATAATGAGCTTACCAAAAAGCGTGCAGTGGCTCAAAGTAATAAACGAACACCCTTATTTTCTTATTATTTATGTACAAATTGAAAACAATAAAAGACAATTACTTTAATTTTCATAAATTTTTTATTAACAAAACGTATTTAAGATAAAGCACAATAAAAACCAAAACAATATTAGTTCATTTAAATAACATAAAAAACAAAAATAGTAAATACATCTAAAAATAACCTCAAAGTAATATTCGTACACTTCATTTTCATACAAAATTTTAAAGGAATTAAAAAATATACATTTCATTTCTCTTATTTTTTAATATTTAGTAGAGAGTCCTTTTTGTTTTAAAACTGCTTTAAGTCTGTCCGGCATGGAAGAAACCAGTCTTTTGCAATAGGATGGGTCTATTTTGTTCCACTCCTCTTTTAAAGCCTCTGCCAAGACTTTTTTATTGGAAATTTTGTAGCTTTTCAATTTGTTGTCTAAAAGATCCCATAAATGTTCGATTACGTTTAGGTCTGGGCTCTGCGGAGGCGTTTCAAGTACATATGGGCAATTATAAATCAACCACAGACGAACGTTTAAAGCCTTGTGTTTTGGATCGTTGTCTTGATAAAAGTTGTAGCAATCTCCAATCCCCAAATTTTCTGCACTCTGCTTCAGGTTATTCTTTAAAATATTCAAATACATCATTTGGTCCATATTTCTTGTTTTGGTGCACTCAGCTTTGGGTCTACCTTTATTTGTCTTACCAACCACCGCTCTTCGACCTCTGTGAACATTTTACGCCGGCTAGGTTTAGGTTTATTTTCTAAAGTTTTTGTGGCCAAATAGCGTTTTATTATATCATGCACGGTAGAAGGACTTCTTTTAACTATTTCAGCGATATTACGAATAATTTTTTTCTCATTATAGTGATCAATTATTAACTGCAGCACTTGCAAGGATGTTTGATAAGGTTTTTCCATTTTTAATTGCGGTACACAATACTTTCTTGCACCAAATGCGTTTAGGGAATGGAGGAATAGTGTGAAATTCATATTGCGTGCACATAAAGTGGGGTTCCCCGAATAATGAACGCATAAAATGTACACCATTGCCAACTGTCCGATTATTACTTTGAGATACATTTTCGATTAGTTAAGTATTTTAGTTAAAACCTTCAGTGAAATTAATGAATTTTATTTTTATTTTACTTTATTTTAGTTAACGTAAATCTATCTTAATCAGAATAAATACATTTTATGATAAATGTATATTATTTTGCCTTTAAATCATAGAAATTAGTATGAAAGTAGGTGTGTCCGGTTATTACTTTGGGCCACTGTATATTGATATGGTGCCATGACATAAAGCCATGTGACATAAGCCGTATAACATAAGACCTTATGACGCTATGCGATAGCGTCATAAGGTTTCACCCATTAGGTTTCAATGGGAGTTTTAATCAAGTTAGAGATAAAATGTAGACAAAAATTAAATCCGAGAAATAGGTTTTTCTCCAACATCACCATTGCAGTAAATCATTTTACTGAAACTTAATACCACCAGAGTTTTAAACCACACCTGTATTCTGAAATAGTACAAGGGTATTCATATTCACTTTGGCGCGCGCAAATTATATATATAACAAAAAAAAAGCTTGGTAAGTACATACTTACAGATACAAGAACCTTACGTTGCATTTGAATTAGACATATAGTTTTTAGTAAAAACCTTGAATATCTGTACATAACCATTTAAATAAATTTATTGTACAAATTGCTCGAGAACCTGAACTCCTACCTGGCAATTGCATATGGTTAATCTGTTTTTGTTATCAAATTATTACAGCACATAGAGTAATGCATCTATGTACTCGTATATTTGGAAAATGATTAATGTGAAAAACGGGCCACATAGATATGTGGCAAACTTTATTTAGAAAAGCATTGGGGCAAGTTAAACTTAGCACCTTTTAGATTTCATCTCACTCCTCTCGTGGCTGAATATTTACCAATTTTTTGTACTCAATTTTGTTTTGTGCCTCTTTTAAATTAATATTTTTTGTAAGACCATATTAAAGTTATCTACTGCTATTTTTTAAGATTGTCATAGCTAATCATTTCGTGCAAATAACACTTTTGGAACGGCCTTTTGCCGACAATACTCGTAATGTATTAAATTTTGTCCTGCTATTGTTCACCACTTATACTTAATATATTTTCTTAATTCTTATTTCTTTATTATAAAAAGCAGCTAGCGTTTTTGAGGCATTTGACTTTTTACTTGATTTAGTAGAGTGAGAATATTTGCTTGTATATATATTACAGTATTTCCACTTTAAATAAACCGTTTTGCAGTTGAATTAAAACTTTTTGCAATTAAAATAAACTTTTTTTGCATCTTTTTGTGACTGGATCAAATCTGTTTGCAATTCAGATTTTCCCGCAAATCGATTTAATCAATTAGCAAAATCAATTCTAATTGCAAAAACGACAATTCCAATTGCGAGAAAAAGGTTTATTTAATCTGAAAATAATATATATTTGCCAGGTCCGAAGCAGCATCGCTAAATATTAAGTAAAGATGTTGATACTCGTATATGGATTAGTGCAGTTCATCGGGTAGATTATACGAGTACACTCATATTATCACCAGATATGACTTCCCTAATATACGAGTATTATTTTACATTTCCTGGTAATAAAATGATGTTGTGCTCCCTGTTATCTCTTAACCGGCAGTCTTAAAAAAACACAGTAGATACTCCGCTCCAGAAGCTTTTCGGTAGTTTTGATGTCCTGAACAGTGCTGCTACAAAAAAAAAAATATTCGCAATTTCGGGATACTTCGTGCAAAAAAAAAAAATTAAAATATATACTCGTACATATTCTTACATATATGAAATCTGACTAGCAACTGATAAGTTTCACGAATAAAAACTTTCGTTCTAGTTCGTGCAGAAGAGGATATTGTAAATTTCGTTAATTTCGAGTTTTATGAAAATCAAAGAAACAGAAATTGTACTTAGTGTTGTTTTGTTTGTTACATGACACTACCACTAGTCAATAAGGCTAACAAGCAGCTTGTATAGGAATAAAATTTAAGTAAATAAATGATTGTACTATAGGGTGACCAGATAAGAACGATAGGAAAATAAATTGAAATAAAACAACAACTGTGTGAGATATCAAATTGATTCTAGCTTTATTTTGAAGCTACATTCATGCCATTATGTATGAAATAGCACATTATATAAATTACCGCCTAGGCTTCACTGGCAGTGCTTCAAGTGGTCGGTCCAATTTTTGATGACTCTGTCCAATATGTGTGGCGTTATTCCGGCAATAGTGTCTCGAATGTTGGCCTCAAGCTCGTCCAAAGTGGTTGGCTTGTTGGCGTAGACTAAGAACTTGACGTAGCCCTAGAAAAAACAATCAAGGGGTGTCAAGTCGCATAATCGCGGCAGTCAATTGATGAACGCTCGCCGTGAGATGTCCCAGTCGCCAAATTTCTCCTTCACCACTTCGAGCGTTCCGCCGCTTTTATGCCATGTAGCGCCGTCTTGTTGGAACCACAGCTCGGATATATCGATGTTGTCGAGCTCTGGCTACAGAAAGTCGGTTAACATCGCTCTATACTGAGGAGAATTGACGGTAACGGTGTCTCCTTCCTCATTTCGAAAGAAATAAGGTCCGATGATGCCGCCGTTCCGTAAACCGCACCAGACAGTCAATCTTAGAGGATGTATTAATGCTTAGTCAAATACTTGTGGATTGTGGTCGCTCCAGTAATGGCAATTTTGCTTGTTGTCATAGCCGCTTAGCCAAAAATGGGCCTCGTCCAAAAAGATGATTTCTTGGCCAAAATCCGGATCTCCGGCCAACATTTCCAGTGTCCAATTAGCGAACTCACGGCGTTGTCTATGATCGTCCGGCTTCAATTCTTGCGTCAGCATAATCTTATACGGATGTAGGCCGAAATGCAACTCCAAAATAAGCCTGGTTGACTCTCTGGCGATGTCTAATTCAGCTGATCGGCACTACGGCGGCTATGTTTTCTTCACTTCGCACCGATCTCTGTCTGCTTGGTGGCTTAAGGTCCAAAAGAGTGTACTCACGCTCAAACTTTTCCACGGTGCTTCGAATTGCCTGCGCACTGAAGCCATGATGACGACCGACCTCACGACGAAATTAACGTAGCGTATTTACAACTGAGCCGGAATTTCGATAATATTTTTTAACAATTTCCACACGTTCGAGAAGCGTCAAACGATGCATGATGAAATGGCCTTACTGAATATATTGACAGCTGGATGTTACATTGGTAACTTTAATAGCAACTATCATTGTTATCTCGTCACCCTTTAGTTGATGGCCATCGGATTCACTAGTTTGTCTTGGCACAACCAGTTCGTGCGGCTGCGTACGTTGGAGTCTTCCACCTTGCTCGCTTTGGTTTAGGAGTTTAGATGCCTCTTCATTTGTGTGCTGTCTCAGTCTTTTCGAGTGAGCTGTTACAAACCTCTGAATCACGCTAGATACGGTGTTCATCCTCAGGTCTTCATCCTCATGGTGCATGAACAATGTGCCGCAATACTTTGATTTGAAGCCTTTGAATGGTTTTGATGGTGCATTTCTTAGCTCACCCCCTTAATTGAATGCCATAGGTCCATATTTGTTTTATTATGAAGTTTTGCATCTAAAGTTATTCCTAGGTATTTAGCGTTGTTGGCATAAGGAATTTGGGTATTGTTGATGCATATCGGAATATCCTTTATTTTTATGCGTCATTTTTTAGTCCAACAATCAATGGCGTTTATCGCTGTTTATAGCTTTCTCGCTGCTTTTTCTGTCTGTTGGGGCAGGTAAATTATTGGTTAACAAAAGGTTGAGTGTTAGAACCAGCATGCTACCCTGAGGAACTCCCGCTTTCATTTCTCTTAGTTCGGAGAACGCATCTTCTTGTTTAATTCTGAAGAAGCGAGCTGTTAAGTACGGTTGAAGTAACTTGGAATACTGTATTATTGGAATATGTTTCAGTTTTTTTACTAGTCCTTGGTGCCAGACTTTGTCGAAAGTCTGAGTTGCGTCAAAAAAACATGCAGAATGTTTCTCCTCCAGCGACTTTTCTATGATATCAGTAATTCTATGAACTTGGTCTGTAGTTGAATGACTTTCTCTAAACCATACTGGTGACTTGGTACTAGGTCTTTACGCTCAATGATAGGTTTTAGGCGTTTGAGAAGTAGGCTTTCGAACAATTTTGACATGACTAAGAGTAGGGATATAAGCCTATAGAACGCTGCTTCATACGGTGATTTACCTGTTATGAGTACCATGATCACTTCAGCAACTTTCCAGTGGCTGGAGAGGTAATATAGTCTGATTGCAGCTTGAATTAAGTTGGTAAGCTTCTCCATACCTTTGTGTTCTCTTCGTCTTGCGACTTGTCTTAATTTCTTTTCTAACTTCAGATTTAGAGACTGGTAAAATGTCTTCGTTTTCTTGGTGCGAAATGCCCAATTTTCCATGACTCTGGCGCATAAATCAGACTGAATTTGACCGATGGCATGGGTTATGTTGGCTTTGAGGGCCGCTGTGGTTTGTGGCTTATTCGCATAGACCTGCGACTTCAGAAAACCCGACAAGAAAAAGTCTAACGGGGTCAAATCGCACGATCTCTGTTCACATCACCTCCACGTGAGATGACCATGCCCTCGAATCGCTCGTGCAGAAATTCCAATGTGGCGTCAGCTGTGTGGCACTTAGCGCCGTCCTGCTGAAACCTGATGTCGTTGGTGTCCATATGATCCAATTCAGGTCAAAAGAAGTTGGGAATCATCTACCTATAGCGCTCGCCGTTGACGGTGATGGCCTGGCCAACGTCGTTCTCAAAGAAATATGGACCGATAACACCGCCAGCCCAAAATCCACATCAAACAGTGACTCTTCGAGATGCATTGGACGCTCTTAAATCTCATGTGGATTGGTATCGTCCCAAATTCTACAATTTTGTCATCATTCATCCAGAAATGGGCCTCATCTCTGCAAATGATTTTTCGATGAAAATAAGGGTCAGTTTCCAACTGCTTCATCGTCGTTTACCTTCAGCTCCTGGGTCAGTTGAATTTTGTATGGATGCAGGCCCAAGTCACCATGCAAAATTCGCCAAGTTGTGGTCTGCGAAAGGCCGAGTTCTTGTGAGCGACGTGAAATCGACTGCCTCGGATTCTCCTGCACACTCTCACGGACAGCGGCGTTGTTTTCGGCAGATCTTGCGTTTCGTCGAAGTACGGGTGTTGGTTGATCGTTTACTGAACCAGTAGATTCAAATTTATCCACCGCACTGCGAATAGTCCTCTCGGAAGGACGATTATGGCGACCGTAAAATGGGCGAAGCGCACGGAACGTTGCCCGAACAGAACACCCATTTTGATAAAACAATTTTATTATTTGAACGTGTTGTTGAACGCTATATCCATTCATAGTGATTTGGCAAAACAGACTGAATAAATGACAGCCAATTTAACAGATATAGCTTCAATAATATGGACGCTATCAACTGTTAAAGTTCGGAAGTCCTTATTGGAAGACCCTTTATGTGCATATGTACGAGTATACACACAAACAGCCGTATAAGGACAAATATACATTTAAAATAACGGCACAGAATAATAACCTGACTGATGAATTTTTTTTTTTTTTGTAATAGGTGTAGTAAATTTGCTAGGATTGGAGGCAGCGGTATATCCCAGTTATTGTGTGCCTTGCACGAATTAGGGCTGGTCGGATGATGAAGTACCTATACCAAGTGTCTTTAAATTTATCACAGGTAAATTTCATATATAATTCATTGAACAGAATCTTAGACTTTATTTTTGTATGTTTTAATAAAATTATAGTAAAAGTATCGGAAGCCTCTTACCCTTTTACTAAATAACTCTATTCACCATAAATTTGAACCATATAAACTCTTAGAACCTGACGGTAATACTGGAAAAGGTTTAAATTTTTCTAAAGCTGACTTCGAAGAATTAAATACCTATTTGGTTTAATTCTTTGATTGGATTAAGGAGTTTGCTAACTTGAATTTTAACAGGGTAGGTATGTACCCGTTTCAATCGAATCTTGTAAGTCGGTTTCGGCAACTTTGTGTCGTTGTCATCGAAGAGCAAAGGCCTCCTTGGAATAACAGGTGGTTAGTGCATTTGAAAGATCTCAAAAATAAAGCATTTAAGAGGTGTAAGAATTATCATGAAGAACAAGATTACTCGTATAATTGTATTCATACTTTGAGGAAACAAATTAATGTCGTCAGTCAATTTTTACATAAAAATGATATCATGGATATTTAGAATAAATTAATTAGGGATAGTAAATATTCCTGGTCTTTTATAAAGCCCAAGCGCAATTCGTACAGTATACCTAAAGTTATGCAGTTCAAAAATGTCGAATCGAATGATGAACATGATGTTTTCCAAGCTCTCAAATTTCTAAAACCATGCTTCAATGCTGAAGCAGGTGGAATATCCATTGTCCTAAAAAATTGTAGAAGTAGTATCCATTAGTTTTTATTTTTAATATGTCACTGAGACTGGATATACTTTTAGGTGAGTAGAAGGTCTCTTTTCTAATCCGTATTTTTAAGCCTGGGTCTAAAAACTACGTCAAAAATTACAGAGGGATTTGTAAGTTGTCAGCTATATCTAAGTTATTAGAATGCATAATTACTGAGATAGATCTCTTCCTTTTTAACCAATAGGATGCATATTGTTTAACTTAATAATGCGTATTCAAGACCATTCTATTGTAGATCGGGTGTACCCCAAGGTAGCCACCTGGGTCCTCTTCTTTTTATTATATTTATTAATCATACCATAGTCAACATCTTTTATATGCTGATGAGCTAAAGCCGTTTTCAATAATTAAATTTAAGACTGACTGCCCTATCTGTATGATGTAGATAAAATTGTCTTCTTCTTAACGTTGCAAAATGCAATATTATTACATTCTTTAGATATTCCAATTAGCTTATCCATAACCACTCAATTGATTTAGCTACATTAAATAAAGTGGGTTACATTAGGATCACAGTGTTATATATATCGATTACATTGTCTCTAAAGCTAACTCCATGGTTAGTTTCGTAAAAAGAAACACAAAAGACTTATTTTTATTTACGTCCTTAGTTAGATTACTGCTAGAATACTGACATTATATGGAGTCTGGCTTATGAGGTTCATTCAGACAGAGTTGAAAAGGTTCAGAGAATAGTTCCAAAGTATACATATTGTTTTCAAAATGGGCTGGAACTTCAGTCCGCATTATGCTGCTAGGTATCAGTTGATAGGACTAAAACTTAAAGTAAGACGCAAAATTCATGGTATAGTATTTATAAGAGATATTTTATCATGTTAAAAGTAAAAAGTTGTTGTCATTATTACCTTTATACGCACCTGGAAGACCAATGAGGCATGGAACATTTCGAGCTCGTTTCCGGCATAGAAATAATTACGGATCAAATGAGCCTATTTAAAGAGTCGTATTGCATTTTAATTCAGTTTGTTTCACCATTGATATTTCTTTATCCAGGCAAGAGTTTAAAATATTTCATTTTATTTACCTAATTTAAATTATTTTTTAATATATACTATGTTGTAATAGTTGTATTATGTATTTAATAATTGTATTATGTATTTAAGATTGTTTAACTTATTATGTATTAATTAATATGTATCCATGTAACTTGTAATACCATGTTTTCACCGAACCGAAATCGCGAGATTTGGATGAACCCTTACTGAAACCCCAGTAAGCCGTTCCCACCGAGTTGAAGTGATTTCAAATGTCATTAGCGGTCAATTTCGAAGCGGTTCCGTAGGGATGTGTTCGTAAAGCTATGTGCAAAGCGTGAAATGCTCCTGATTGGCCGAAAAATAAATTGGATTTAATACCGTATTAATTTAATAAATACTGTGAATTATTTTATTGTTTTATTTTAGTTATATCACTTTCCATGTTAAACATGTTAAGCATGCAAAATATTAAGTTCAAGACAATTTTAGAAAAACTGTCCTGTTGCCACGGAGCTCGCCAATCTTCTCCTCTCATAATTCTCCTCTGTGGGGTTCCACAATTTTCGTTTCTTGTATTTTTTGTTATTGTTTGCCATAGTCTTACAAAATTAACGCTGTTCTTTCTTTCAACTGCAACTGACGGTCTTTTTTATTCTGTGTCCTTTGGTAAAAAGCGTATAAAAATGACAATTTGTTTTAGAAATTTGAGCAATAAAAAGCTTATTTTTTTAGTTTGCAGAAGTATAGCCGCATTACATTTATTTTTATTTTTTTTACTTGGCTAATTGTTTTCACAGAATTTAGTATAGAATTTTATTACCTCTTTTTTCAATTATGTTACTTCTGCAAACTAAAAAATCTGTTTTTTTCTGCCTAAAATTTCCAAAACAAAATATCAGGGCATATTTTATACGTTTTAATTACTTATTACTAATTACTTGATGCCAAAAAAATATGATTAGGGTAATTCGAGGTTCACTTCCATGAAAAGGAAATATGTGCGACGGAGTTAATTAAATTTTTTCGGAATGGATATAACAATACAATTTTTTTTAAATTGCTTTGAACCTCAAATTTTGCATGCTTAACATGGAAAGTTATATAACTAAAATAAAACAATAAAATAATTCACAGCATTTATTAAATTAATACGATAATAAATCCAATTTATTTTTCGGTCAATTTCACGCTTTACACATAGCTTTACGAACACATCCCTACTGAGCCGAACAATTTCGACTTTGATTTGGAATCTAATATTTTGACATCTATAAATGAACACCAAAATAAACCGAAGTTCACGCTGTAGGCTTGTTCGATTTGACAACCTCTCACGGACGGAAGAACTCAAGGAGACTTCAAGTAGATTCCACCGAAATCTCGAGGTTTCGAAACCTTGAAAATGTATGGCGAAACCTCGGAGGTTTGGAGAAATTTGACGATTTCGTTTGGTGGGAACATAGTATAAAGCTATGTACATGGCTTGTAGGTAAATAAATAATACAAAAAAAAAGGTTTTCTTTGACAATGGATAACAAGCATAAACATTAACTATTTACTAGCTAATACTAGTAATAAGTATTTGTGTCGTTTTTGATAAATTTTTTGGTCAATTTTTTCGGTTAAGAAAAACTCCTCACGAAAGTTTTACGAAATTTGTCTTGTTTGTTTGTTTTACGGGATTTTGCAGCCTACACGTTTGGACAGATTTTCTTCAGATTTTATGTTTTTGGTTTGTGGGGTCATGGTTTAAGTTGAAACCGGAATTTTCATTCCAACCCTAAAAATAGGTGTACTTTACTAATGGCGGATTTTAAAAAGTTCTATTTACTCGAAAATGGTTCGAACGATATTTATAAATTTTATTGAGATGGTATAAGGATATGTTATCATGGGGTCACATATTTTTCTCAAAAATACGTATAAGAATTTATTGACTGATTTTCAAAAATTGTTTAATTTTCGACTATTAATTGATCAATATTGTTCAAAGTGAATATTTAAATAATATTCGACAAGTTTTGGAATATCGACAAAATATTTTTTTTTTCTTTTAAACGGATAGCGTTAATATATTACGTTGCCACTCTCTACATTTCGCCTATACATTATACAGGGCCCAACGAATATAAAAATAAACATCTTTTGCGTTATTAAAGCTTTTTATGATGATAGTTAAGTCTTATTGTGAATATCTTACCAGAATCCGTGACCACTTCAACTTTATTCTAATAAAATGGTGTAACAATTTTCTGATAAAATCTTTTAAAGTTATATTCTAACAGATGATAGAATTTCTCCAAAAAATAGATGGCTACCCTGGGCTGAAGCTAGAAGAGGGAGCAAAAAGGAATAGTATGTCGAAAATAATCAAAGAAACCCACAGGCAAATAAAGGAAAAACACTTCTTAGCTAAATTTCACTTGTTTTATTTTTTTCTTTTTTTCTAGTTCCCGAGAGGTATTTTTTTTTGTAATTTGATGTTCGTTGTGCTTCTGTGAGTGTCCTTTATCTATGGCTGCTTCCGTTCTTTACTCGATCCGCTAGTCCGGTAATTTTGCGTTAGTCGTTGTTGTTCCGGTTCGTTGGATTTTGAATTCCCGCTACTTCGGTACTTTTCGATCGCGATGATATTCGACTTACTCTCACGACAATTATCACCAGCGAAAAGCGCCCTTTCATGCCGTACGCGCTTCTTTTAAACATTTCCAACTCTCCATCAAAATTTCCCTTGTCGAATCTGTCCGTCCTCCCTTGACACGCTTGCGACCTGAAAAAATTAAAAAAAAAATGGATGAAAATTCCAATTACCTTCCAGCCTTTCAGATTTTCCTCCGCCATCTTGGAAAGTATTCTGTCCACAATTCCTCGTCACTCATTTCCCCGGATTGCGCGTAATTTTCCCTTTCCAACGAGGGGCCTATTGTCTCGGAGAAATTAGAGTTACCCTTGCAATGGTAACTATATTCCCTTTCATTCACCTATTTTCCCTTTCATTCTACGTCTCATCGATGTGGAGCTATCGGAGGGTGCCTAAAGTTGGAGGTAAAATTAATTAATCCCTGTATGAGAATTTTATTTTAATTCAATGGGATTGTGAAGTGATTGCTGCGGGTGGCTGCAGATTATAGCTACTCGTATGTATTCAGATAACAACGATGTATTTGACACAAGTGGACGACGAAGATGACAGCCTTTTATTTACAATGGTGTCTGATGATGTGAGTTCTTCTTTTCCTTTTTTGTAGTTAGTAGTAATAGTAGTAGTGGTGGTTCGACTGGGTTGTTCCCCACTTTTGTAACAATATAAACAATTTAACATCAGCATTGCATCCATCTACCGACCTCTTAAGTATTTTGTGATTGCTGATAGTATTTTACTATTTGAAATAAGATAGCTTTTAATTTTGCTTCAATAAGGAAACACACTTGCTTAGTCTAGCCCAGCGGTGTTAGGGAAGGTGCGGGATGCTTTGTAAACGATAACGTGGACGAATCGTTTACTAGATACTCTACTTACTTTTGTTCTATGGCTTTAAAAAAGTCGGCTTAAGTATGTCATTCGAATACATTGCTTATAAAGTTTTTCAATTAAACCATTTACTCAAAATTGTCAAAAACCCTCTTACGAACCTCTTTACAAATTGCGCCGCTGACTACATTTAATTAAGGGCCCCATTTCGAGTTCTCAGGGCGTGTTCTACGTTCTGCTCCCGTCTATTATCACGTCAATTGAAACAAAAACCATCTCCACAGCCAAAGACAAAATAAAACCTGGTAACAATTCCGACCGAAATCGCATTAAGCTTCGCAGGAAAAACACATTCTCTTCCCTAACCAACATCATCACCTGTACACCACAGTAGCAGAAACAGTTCCAAGAAGGATTCACCGTATATCTTCAGGTCCTGTTGTTTTCGTTTTTTTTGCTCCTGGGTCACATTTACACCATTGCATGGTGTGATGTTGTGCAGTTGCACCAGAATATTTTAGATTTGTTTTGCTTGGCTTAACTCTCGGTTTGCTAGCTTGAATAACAATTTCTTAAACTCACACTGGAAGCAGAGAAGGGAGTTAGGGAAAATGCCGCGAACAAAATAATAATAAAGCAGGAATTGCATTCACAGAGTAGCAGGAGGTCTACATCCTGTTCTCCTGCACCAACGCGCAAACATTCTAATTCTCATTCATGAAATGTGGCACTGTGGAGAGATAATTTATGGTTCACTTGTTATTCGCACGTAGCCTGGGTGCAAGTTATCCTTGAAATTGCTATAGCAGTTGCAGGTTGTTTTTTGGAGGTGTTCCTAAGGTTTTATTTTCACGTATCCCCGCGCACCAGTTATGCTTAGGGTGATGTCCATTACAGAGGTTATCACCTTGATCTGCTTATAATCGTTATTACTGGCGGTATATGTATGTATGTATAATTAAGGGTGTTTAAGTCGGTAAGGAACATTAACCGAATCAACATGAAGTTAAACTCGAGTAAATTATAAGAATATTTGTAATTTACGATAGTACGAGTATTTTAATTTATTGTGTAATTCAGGATAAGATCTTTGTTTCAGTCCTTTGCACGGTAAGCGGTAAAATGTTCAACAATACCTTGTTATCGGATAAATACTTAAATATTTGAATAGATTTGTCAAATGATATCTGTCAGCAAGGACTTGTAAAAATACTCTTAGGAGTGCATGTATTCCATCGTATTCAAAACGTAATCTAAATTGACCACATTGAAGATCGAAAAATAACCATTGTGGTTGTCAAACTTTGTTCGGTTGACATTTCATTCGTTCACAACATTCGATTTTAAGGGTGATAATAAAGGGTGTGCCCAAATCGCTCGAATTTACGTCAAGCGTATGCATAAACCTAAAAGAGTGCTTTTAAGAACCGAAAGATGAGATTGGCTGGGACAGAACTAAAGGCTGATTAAAATTGGATGATTTATTTACAGTTAGGGAATTATAATGAGATACTGCGGCCATGACTGAAAATTAAAATATACATATTTATGTACCTGGTGTAATTTGTATAGAGTCTTCTTCGATTACGGCAGTACGGCTATGTTCTTTTTTTTTTTTTGTTAACATCTGTGAAATAAAAAATAGAGTGAATGCTAGCTTTCTGTTTTTTTTAATTCTAGCGAATACCCAGCGCACGTTGCTACGTGTTTATAGAAAGTGTCCTTTTTTTTTGCCAAAACAACAGTTTTATATTAAACAATAGAAAATAATTAAAATTAAATTTTAAATTGTTAAATTCAAATAAATAATAAGAAGAAATATCAGTAAAGGAAATGCTCTTTACTATTATCCAAAGATTGGATAACCAAGATAAAATAATTGAGCTACTAACGAAAGAACGGAGGTGACTTCAATGCAAAACACACCTACTGTGTGTCAAAATTAATAACGACAAAAGGCAGGAAGCTTTACAAAGCCGGGCGAAATTTTAGCTGTGATTTCATTTCGACTGGATCGCCTACTTATTGGCCATCTGACCCAGCGAAAACACCAGATCTTATTGACTTCTTCATAATGAAAGAAATCAATAGAAAAGAAGTAGAAGTTGAAAACAGTGATGATCTGTCGTCGGATCATACGCCCGTAATCCTGACGGTCAACGGCATGTTAATGCAAAAGATAATAAATGTAAGACTTACCAAGAAAAGAGCGAACTGGTGTAAATTCAGAGAATTACTCGAAGGATTTATTAACCTTAGATCCCCTCTGACCACAATAAACCATATTGACATCGAAGTGGAACTTGCCGATAAACAACAGGCAGTACAAGACAGTAGACCGACCTATCAACAAAAAAAACAAGTATCGGTAAAATATCCCACAGAAATTAGGGAACTAATATTATAAAAGAGAAGAGCTCGCAGGAGGTTAATATTTGTTTGAAGCACCTAACAAATGTGTTTAAACCTTTTCCACATAGCGTGCCAAATGAACTAGAATTCTCTGATAAAATAGATGAATATGATTCGCTAAGAGAGACTAGCACATGTATTTCTAAACTATCTAGTAGAAAATCACCAGGTTACGACCTTTTAACTGCCCAAATCCTGAAAGAACTACCCTTCGTAGCATTGCTAAAATTCAAGCTTATAATTAATGTCTGTTTTAATTAACTGGAAAATAGCAGAAATTATTGTTATACCTAAACAAGGTAAACCCCTATCAGAAGTTACCTCATATAGGCCAATATCGCTTTTACTGATATTATCAACAATTTTCCGGAAACTGTCTCTTAAAGGCTGGATAGAATCATAGAGCAAAGAAGGCTTATTCCCACACATCAGTTCGGGTTTAGAAATAAGCACTCGACAATTGACCAAGTGCATCGTATGACTAATGATATAGAAAAAGCACTAGAAGAAAAACAAGTTTGTTCTACAATACTCGTAGACGTTGCTCAGGCATTTGATAAATTTTGGCATAAGGGCTTCGAATATAAACTACATAGGGATCTACCTAGACAATACTATGAGATACTTAAGTCATATATAGCTAATAGATTCTTTAGAGTTCGGTATGGCTCAGCGTATTCTGAACTTAAAGAAATGCAAGCAGGTGTTCTACAGGGAAGTGTTCTAGGCCCTACCCTATATTTACTATATACTAGTGATATTCCACATGCGAATGATATCATGTTAGCCACATTCGCAGACGACACTGCTTTTCAAGCAACTGATGGATGCGTGGCCACAGCAACAGAAAAGCTACAAAACTCATTGAACGAGATATGTGATTGGACGAAACTATGGCGAATGAAACTTAATGAGTCTAAGTCCACCCATATCAACTTTACAAATAAAAAATAACGAACGTTCCTGTGGTTATTAATTATTATTAATCAAGTAGTTATTACTTATTCTAACACAGCTAAGTATCTTGGTACGAATCTGGATGCTAAACTGAAATGGAAGGAACATGTGAAAAAGAAAGTAGAGGAGTTAAATATTAAATATAGAAAACTCTATTGGACATAATTCAAAAGTGTCCATTGAGAACAAAATCTTATTATATAACCAGATATTAAAACCTGTGTGGACATATGGTGTCCAATTATGGGGTTGCACAAAAAAAAACGAATGTACAAATAATACACACTTTTCAAAATAAAGTTCTTCGGGGAATAGTAAATGCCCCATGGTACATTAGAAATATTGACTTGCATCGTGATTTGCAGATTAATCCGGTAACGGAAGAAATTAAAATGAACGCAATTCGTCACAACGTGCGTCTGCAGATGCATATAAATCCTTCAATAGAAGACGTCTTGAATATACGAAATAATATTCGTAGAGTAAGTACAACAAAACCTCATGAACTTATAATCTGACAATTATGAGAGCACGTATTTAAATTATAATACCCTCTCAAACGCAACTAAACGTTGAAAATAAAATCATTTGTCGATCCTTCTTTGATTGGTCATGATCAAGGAGAAAAAAAAATTTAAATAAAAACGGAGCATTCTAAGAATCGAGCCGGGATTTTAAAACTTCTTTTTCGGGACATGCTAGTATAAGGAAAAGCACTAAATATCCCTTAGTACTTTTATTTGTAGGTATTGTAATATGCGAGCTACGGCTCGAGTAGATAAAACGACATTCTGTGAAATTTATTTCTTTATTTTCTAGTCTATAGAATAATTCAAGTTCACACTATACTATTCTTCGCAAATTCTTTTCTTACAAGGTCTCTTTCCTCTATAATCACTTTATCTCATTTCAATTACTTAATTCACAAATCCAAACTAATTACTTCTTCTTGTTAACTCTCAACTTTCATTTTATCACAAAATTAAAACTTCGCCCATTATCACTTTTCCAATCTCTTCGCCACGGTTCTAAACCAACTGCCCCCTTTCGATCGCCATCTGTCCTTATATAGCAGAAGTTTCTGATAGTCAGAAACATCTAGCAAATTCTTCGACCACTGGAACAAGAAAAATTCTGATGTAATAATTCCAAGATGCCAATCATTTCTTGCAGTTATAATTCTTTCCTATCCGTGATATTATCCGTCTCTTTCGTAGACATGAACTGTGGAGACTTAGCCGCAGACACGAACCTCGAATGAAAAGACACTTTGGAATGGGCAGGCTTGAGGAGCGTAGTTATTATTCTACACAATTGTAGCATAATTTTAGGGGATGTTACAGTATATACAAAATGACCTTCGTAGAAAAATGGCACAAGAAATTTTAAAATTTATCTATTTGCATTTTTTTTTTCTTGAAAAGGACAATATTATGACTCATAATGTAGAATATAGTATCAATTATATATATCTGATAGCTTTCTGCTCTTTTATGTAATATTATGATAGTTATCCTACATTGGATACGAAGTCCTTGTAGTTAAGGTCTTTTATTCATATTATTCTTCCGACGGGTTAAGAATATCACTGCAGCGCCTCCTACAAATACAAATACGCTTATCGTAGGGGAAAATCACATCTAGGCAATTTTTTAAAATATTCAGGTGAGCCTAGCGACACATACACCATCTTAAAACTGTCCCGCAAGTGTATGTACATGCAAATCCTTGGGTTAACACGACTGGAGGTCAGCGGTGTTGTAAAAGTTAGATCAAACGTAAATCAAAAATCAGGAGCATGCACGTGTCAAAATCAAAAAAACGCTTAAACCCTAGCATTATGGAAAGTATGACAAAAAAAGCACTACCAATGCTACGCATGGTTGTGATCCTGGGAAAAGCAGAAATGCTCGGGTCAGAGCTATTCGGTTTCCGGTGGATAGCAAAATAATGCAACGGCTTAGGCGTAACCTAAGAGTAGCAACTCTTGGAACCTTGGACGTATCAGTGGTTGCAGCTACGAGTTTGAAGAAATGATGATTAGAAGGCGAATGGTCATCTCGGGCGTGTTTCTTGGACGTTAAGACAAAAGCTTACAAGATGTTCTACTGTGGATCGGAACAAAACAGAATTGCTATCATCCTCGCGGCAGAGCTACTTGGCAACATCTTGATCATTTCGAAGTCCAGTGACGGTTTGATGTCTCTCAAATTGGTGACACACAGGTGAGGTGTGGAATATTGTACTCGTAAGCGCATATGCTCCTCAAGTCGGACGCTAACAAAGAGAAAAAGATGCATTCTTCCGGGATTTTCACAACTTCATCAAAAACATTCCAAAGGAAGAGCTTTTGTTTGTTGGCGGAGATTTGAACGGACATGTCGGGAAGCCAAACGAAGACTTTGGAGACTGCCGTGGAGGACTGGGGTACGGCACCAGGAATTCTCCAGGTGAAGACATCCTGCAAGTCATACGGTCTTATCGTGGTAAATACTATGTTCGTCAAACAAAGTCGACACCTGATCACTTACAGCAGTGGCGGAAATGAAACTTAGATTGACTACCATTTAGTAGCCAGTTTCATGAAGCCCTGGGTTAAAGATTGCAAAGTGATCCTGGGAGAGGCGATCGCCCAGCAATACCGTCTCCTCCTGACAGAAATTTTTATGAAGACGCGGAAGAAAACAAATAAGCAAACAAAGGTGGCTAAGAAATTCAATTGGTACAAGTTGGATAAAAGGAAAAGGCGAAGCTTTTATTACCAGCACGATAAATTACCTATTCACCATCATCGATGAGGTCGGATCCAAGCGATCTTGCTTGGAGAGAGCCAAATCACTGTTTGGAACGTCGGAGGGTCCCTGCCAATACGCCAAAGAAACATGGTGGTGGACAGATGAAGCTAAAGTAGTTATACGCGAAAAGAAAACGGCTTTTGAGGCTTGGTCAAACAGCTCTTCAACTAATAGAGATGAAAAAGCTCACCTTGAAAAGTATTTTATATATTATTTAATTAATCCATTAATCTCTAAATGATGAGATAAATTACTAAATTAATAAGTTAATGAGCTTGAATAAGCATATGTTTTGAAAACATAAAATAGAAACTTAAATTTTCTATTAACTTTACTAAAATTTATTAACTAAATTAAATTAAATAAATAAATTTTATTTCATTCCTCTATCAGGAGTTTGAGTATAGCCGCCAAAGAGGAAAGTCGAAAAAATATCGTGTTGTTCAGTGTGCAAAAGTAAAATTGTCAGGGACTCTAGCAAAATAAAATGCAATGAGTGCAGCAACTTATTGCATGCAGAGTGCGCAAAATTAAAACCAGCTGACCTTGAATATCTTACAAAAACTAAAAAAGTGTGGAATTGTTCGGTGTGTATTCATAAAAGGCGCAATGATACGGAAAGATTGCCTTTGTCATCGACAACGTCATATGACGGTGACACCGCCAACATCACTCTCAAAGAAGTCTACGATCAAATCATTGAGCTGAGAAAAACACTCTCTTCCACCGAGACTACGCTTAATGCAATGAACAGCCGCCTCATTGCACTGGAGGAGTCGGCAAAAATTACGAACGCGATTAAAAAGAAGAACGAAAATCTGAAAATACAGCTTGAAGAGTGCAAAGAACGTCTCAGCAGTGCAGACTGGTTGATTCATGCCAACTATTTGGAGATTAGCAATGTACCGGCTATCGAAAGTGAATGCGTCATTGATACAACTGTAAAAATCATAGAAACTGGGCTGGGACTGCAAATACCCAAAGAAGACATTGACCTTTGCTACAGGAAAAAACTGAGAATAAACGGCAAGCTTTCCGATTCTGATGTGTTGGTACTGAAGACGCTGCGAACATGTACTAAGGAGAAAATTCTTACTAAGGTATAAGTTAGCGACAAATACGCTTAGCTCGTATAAGTGCAGTCGCTGCATTTCCCACGTTACCGATCATTAGTGGAAAACGTGTAAGATGCACACGACACTAATAATCGCAACATTCACAAATATTCATCCGCCGGTAACCCGATGCAACTTCCCGGAATCACCTGTCTGCGCACCGTTGTTGTTCCCGGAATTCATCGTAGCAGCTAGCGTATGCATAGGCGATAAGGTTAAGTTGTTAGTTTGTAAGTTCGAGTTTTGTTTCTACCGTTGCACAATAAAGAGCTCTTGCTCGTAAAAAAATATTTTTTTTGGCTTTTAAACATAAAAAAGCTTAATTGGCGCCCGAGCAATCCTTGAACCAGTAGTGAGAAGTGTTCAATAGTGAATAAAAAATCACATAGTGATATAATTATTGATACTCTCCGCTAAGCCCGAGCAATCCTTGAACCAGTAGTGAGAAGTGTACAATAGTGAATAAAAAATCACATAGTGATATAATTATTGATACTCTCCGCTAAGACCGAGCAGCCTTCATCTACAGTATAAATAACAAGTAGTGAAGTGAGCTAGTAGCGAAAAGTGACAACAATAAAAAATTCCATAGTGAAGTGTTCGTCGAAATTTTCTGCTACTAAGGAAGAACAACTCCCCTGGAATCCGGCCCCCGAGTACCGAAAGGAAAAAGGAAGCAGTGTTCAACAGCCAGCCGCTCCAGCGATCAGTGTGCCATAAGCAGAAGATGTGGTACTTTATGTAAGCTAGTGATTAAGACTAAATTCATTTTTTTCTATTCTTAACTGATAACAATTTGAAATAATAGAATTTAAGACAGTAATCAGATAATTTCAAATAATATAATTTAGAAAAAGTGATTAGACAATTTAAAATAATAAAATTTAAGAAAGTAATTAGACAACTTATAATAATAGAATTTAAGAACGTATTTAAAGTAGATTAGTCATTATCGCGGATAGAAATTAATTTAACCAAATTTATAAGATTTATTGATTCCTCGTCACATACTTTCTTTTCTCTTTCTCTCTCCTTTTGCTTTTGTGAGTGCGGAATAAATAAAAATGTCAAACCCGAATAACCTCATTCGACCACCCGTGCTTAATATCCCACCAGTTGAAAATCATCCTCAACCAGACCCTCTACAGCCCCAGGCCCAAGCGCGCCCTGTCATTCCGTCTGCCCAATTAATTAATACGATCACCAGCATCGTCCAATCAATACTTCACCCCAATCTCGATCCCCTCATTGCCCAGGACCAGCGTATAGAGCCTGAACACGGTAATGATCTCTCAGAACTAGATAAAATTCCGGACGTGGTAAGAAGCCTTCGTGAGTTCTCAGGGAAACCTGGCGAATTCAGTTCCTGGAGAAAAAGCGTAGATCGCGTCCTCCAAATATATCAACCCCTTCAGGGAACCCCCAGATATTACGGCATTATAAGTACGATCAGGAATAAAATTATCGGTGAGGCTGACGCCGTGTTGGAATCATACAACACTCCGTTAAATTGGAAAGCTATTTCCAAGTGCCTAATGTTACATTACGCGGACCAAAGAGATCTCAACACTTTGGAGTACCAAATGATGTCCCTAGTACAAGGTAACTATTCAGTGCAGGATTTCTATCAATCGGTCTACACGCACCTATCCCTCATACTTAATAAAGTACAGTGCATGGACGTAGGGAACGAGTCAATTTCTCTACTTACCCGTAACTATAGAGATAAGGCACTCGACACGTTTATACGTGGCCTTAACGGCGACCTTCCAAAATTACTAGGCATTCGAGAACCAACGGACCTTCCGCAAGCCCTTAATCTATGTCTGAAGCTTGAGAATCAAGGATTCAGATCGAATTATGCAAACAATAAAAACTCTTTTACGCATAGATTCAATCAAACCGCTCCCCACCCACCGGCACGAAATCATGGACAGCAGTACAACACTCGACGAGAACCCTTTTCCCACAAGTGGCCTACTTGCCGCAAGTTCACCCACACCAAAACCTTCCGCAGGCTTATCCACAACAAAATATTCGTTATCCAAATTATCCACAATACAGTTACCCTCACTACAATTCTTATCCTAACCCCAACCCACCCCCCCGTCCTTCGGCTCCTAAGCCGCAGCCAAAGCCAGAGCCCATGGATACCTCGTCTATAATGACGGCATAAGGGAAGTAGAACACGACCCTGATCTCAGGAACTACGTGATCAGCCAGGCTGAACAATTCTCACAAGAAGACAATCTAGCTCAATGTGACCAAGAATCCCAGGAATTCAGTGACATTAATTTTTTAGGTTAGCCGACTCTTCGCTGCCCTATATCCAGTGCAAGACGAAGAGTGGACAAATACTTAACTTCCTAATAGATACAGGTTCGAGTAAGAACTATATTCAACCCAGTTTAATAACAAACCCCCTCCCAAATAATCAACACTTTTTCGCGAAGTCTATCGCAGGAGACGTCAAAGTAACCCAACACACGTTTTTGAACCTTTTTGGCCAACCAGTAAAGCTTAAATTTTTCCTTCTACCAACGCTAAAGTCATTCCATGGAATAATTGGAAATGATAGTCTTAAACAACTATCAGCTGTCATTCATACAAAAGACAATTTCATGACGATTCTTGATAAAGTTAAAGTTAAAATCAAACAACGCGAATCACAAACAATAAATTCTCTGACCGTTAAAATAAACAGCATGCCTGAATCGCAAAGACGAGCCATAAATGCTATTGTACACAAATTTCGCCCCTTGTTCTCAGAACCAAACGAAAAACTCACCTACACAACAAAAGTTACAGGCGAAATACGTACACAGTCCGACTCCCCGGTATACTCTAAATACTACCCGTATCCCGCATCGCTCAGAGATGAGGTAGATAAACAGGTCCAAAAGTTGTTAGAAGACAACATAATCAAACCATCCCGCTCTCCATACAATTCCCCAGTGTGGATTGTTCCTAAGAAAACCGACTCAAACGGGAATAAGCAATTTAGACTCGTAATTGATTATAGGAAATTAAATTCCGTAACAATCTCAGACCGCTACCCAATACCTGAGATTAATGAAGTCTTATCACAATTAGGACAAAGCAAATTCTTCACAGTCCTAGACCTGAAAAGTGGGTTTCACCAGATTCCACTCAAGGAATCGGATATGGAAAAAACCGCATTCTCGATCAACAATGGGAAGTTCGAGTTCACACGACTCCCATTCGGCTTAAAGAACGCACCATCCATCTTTCAGCGTGCGCTTGACGATATTCTGCGATCTTACATCGGGAAATTCTGCTACGTCTACATTGATGATATCATCATCTTTAGCAAAGACGAAAGCGATCATGTGAGACACGTAGAAGAAATATTCAGAACGTTAAGCGAAGCCAATTAGACAAATGCGACTTCTTTAAAGAAGAAGTCGAATTTTTGGGCTTCATTGTATCGTCTAAAGGACTATCGACAAACCCCGCAAAAGTTCAAGAAATAGTCAATTTTCCCGTTCCAAAAACTCTTAAAGAGCTAAGATCATTCTTAGGCCTATCAGGTTATTACCGTAGATTCGTGAAAGATTACGCAAAACTAGCCAAACCTTTAACAACTTTACTAACAGGTGAAGAAGGGAGAATATCAAAAAACAAATCCGCAAGAGTCCCAATAACACTCACACCAGATGCGATCTCAGCCTTTCAAAAAATTAAGAGCTCATTGGTCTCCAGAGACCTAGTTCTTGTCTATCCAGACTACAAAAAAAGTTTCGAGCTAACCACTGACGCCTCTAATTTTGCTCTTGGCGCAGTACTATCGCAAGGTGATAGACCCATTATGTTCATTTCTAGATCGTTGAGCAAAACCGAAGAAGCCTATGCGGCTAACGAGAAGGAGATGCTCGCTATCATATGGGCTTTGAATACATTAAGAAACTATTTGTATGGTACTGCACACGTCAAGATATTCACAGACCACCAACCCCTTACGTACGCCCTGAGTAGTAAGAACAATAATTCCAAGATGAAACGCTGGAAAGCGATTTTGGAGGAATATAACTACGAGCTGAATTATAAGCCAGGAAAAAGTAATGTTGTAGCTGACGCACTATCTCGCTTACCGAAAAATTCCGAAGTCAACTCATTGACTATGACACAACATAGTGACGAAAGCTCGTCGCACGATTTAATACCAGCCGTCGAAAGCCCAATAAATGTATTTAAAAACCAATTAATGCTTCTTATCGGTAACAATGAAAACTATGAGTTCAAAATCCCCTTTCCAACATACCATAGGCACACCTTTACACAAAAAGAGTATACTGACGAAGACTTAACGTCTATCCTGAAACGATACCTCAACCCAAGTGTGATTAATGGAAGTCATAAAAGCAAAAATGCACAACCTTTTGGAAAACAATAATAAGCAAATTATAATCAATAAATCTTCTATTGACAGGATAAATGAAATCACGAATGTAACCGGTCATATAATGAAACTTATCAAATCTGACGAAAATATTAAAAATAACTATATCTTAGATGTAAAATACAAAATAGACCTTATAAAGGAGGAGATAAAAAATGTACAGTATGCTTTACTTTGGGCAAAAGCCAAGATTGTTAACTCTTTTATATTGTCAATGTCAGAGATACAAATAATCCAAAATGTTTTTGAAAATGATAACCTACCGTATGTCAACTTTGAAGAAGCGCTTGAATTCGCTGATGTAAAAATTGCATCAAATGCATCAACAATCCTCTATATAATCAATATACCCACTACCGAAATAGAAACATGTAATAATCTTTTTATCAAAGCTATAAGAAAATCAAGCACTGTAATAAAAATTCCTTATGAATATGTTTTAAATTGTAAAGATAATATTTATGGTATAAGACGAAATTGTCAAACTTAAAATAAGCTAACAATATGTAAAAGAAATTGTATCGAAAGTCTAACAGAAGATGAATGCATACCAAATTTGTTAAGAAGCCGACCGTCCAATTGCCCTGAAACAAATAATCAGCACGTCCCCGTCATCGAGCAAATACTCCCTGGAACCCTATTTCTGAACCAGTTCAATGGATCGATACTCGTCCAAAGAGAAACAATCAACCTTACTGGAACCTTCATCATACAGTACCACAACGACTCCGTCTACGTGAATGGTCAAAATTATAGCTCAAACGAAATCTCTATAACCAAACCCCTTCCGGCCATAGTTCAACCCGATTCGTCTATGAAAACATACGAGGAAGTTTTAACTCTCGAGATGATGAAGGAGCTTCACATCAATAACACTAAACACATAGAACAACTACAAGAAGATCAACAAACATACCAGATAGCAAACTACAGTCTGATAACATTGGTATTGATAGCATCCATTGTTATCGCAGTAAATCTAATCATAACCAAGCAGAAGAACAGGACTAGCATCCCCGCTGAAAAAATAGAAGCATCAACGACTGCACCGGAAACCAGTAAAAATGTACCAGTCCTTTATATGGTCACGAGCGAGGACGCTGGAGTCTAAGAAGGGAGGAGTTAGCGACAAATACGCTTAGCTCGTATAAGTGCAGTCGCTGCATTTCCCACGTTACCGATCATTAGCGGAAAACGTGTAAGATGCACACGAATTATTATAATGTTTTAAATTAACAATTTTTTACTATATTTTTAATGAATTGTTATCTTGAAGTGGAATTAATAAAAAATCTTGAATCTTGAATCTTGAATCTTGAGTTGGAAGAAATATCATCTTCGTCAGGCTGCCCAGCAGCTTCGACAAAACAACTTGAATAAGGGAACAACTATCTTCAAAATAGCCACCCAGAGAAGAAGAAATGCTCCGAAGATTCGTTCCCCAAAGTTCATTAACAATGCTCAAAGCCAGCTTCTGGTGGAAGACGACGAAATACTCCACAGATGGCGACAGTATTGTGAAAGACTTCTGAAGGAACAGTTTCCCCGGGTATACTTTCCAGGAGCCGCTCCTAACCATGACGAAGTATCCGACATTACTGTCGTTAGGAATGCTGTCAAATACTCCAAGAAAGGAAAAGCGGTTGGACCAGACGATAATCAATGGAGGGAAGTTATCTTCTTCATTTGCACAAAGGAACGGGCGATACGCGATTCGCGAAACTGCGATAACTAGCGTTCTGTCAAACTGATGTCACACACCATGAAGATCGTTGAGGGGGTATTAGACGACCGCGGGAAATAATACGGCTATCTGATGAACCGCGCGGGTTTGTCTCGGATAAATCAACAACAGATGCAATCCAAAGTATCATAATGGAAAAACATCGTGATTCATTAAAGAACTTTAAAATGGTGTTGGTTGATTTTGAAAAAGCCTTTGATAGACAACCAAGAGTTCTCTTATGGGTGCTATGAACGCTAAGACAACTAGAAGTCCCAGAAACTTACATGCGCGTGATCAAAGACATGTATGAGGGAGCAAGGACATGAGTAAGATGTCCAGCAGGAGTCACCGAAGAGTTCCCAATCAAAGTCGGTGTGCACCAGGGAAGCGTCGTCAGTCCTTTGCTATTTATTGCAGTCCTTGATTATCTGCTTGAAGGAAAAGTGACGGACCCCAAAGTACATCAGTTATTCTTTGCTGACGATGGAGCTATCATAAGTGAAGATCAAACGTCCCTACAACGAGCACTTGATGTACGGGTAGATGTTTTGGAGGGAAATGGGTACCGTATTAGCTCAAAAAGACAGAGTGTCTGTACTGCCCATTCTCTGATCCACACCGGCCTATTCCAGATATTTACTTGAATGGAAAAGTGCTTCCCAAGTGCGTAAAGTTCAAATATCTGGGATCTATGATCAATAGCGAAGCAATTTGTGATGATGACATCAATCTGTGACCGAAAAATGTAAACTGCAGTTGTACGTCGGGCGCTGACATACGGTTCACAATGCTGGACAATGTACAAAAAGTACGAGGGCAAATTAACGGCAGCTGAGATGAAGGTGCTTTGCATGACAGCAGGAGTAACCAAGCTTGAAAGAATAAGAAGTTCGGAGATTCGAGGAAGCATTCATGTAAAAGAATCCATCACAAGCAAGATAAAACACGACCGGCTCAGTTGATGGTGTCATGTTCAAAGGAGAAATCCTCCGAACCCTGTCAAAAAGGCAATATCAGGAAGTAAAATAAATAATTGAATAATCTTCATGCTGAGAGACAGAATTATTTAGTCAACAATCTTTTAACCAAACACCTCAGGGAGGTATTACTTCCCCAAACCTATGACTAATGGTAATTAATAAAATCCTGTCAAGACTTGACAGAGATAGAGTCAAAGTGGTCGCGTTTCGAAGTTTCACATGGGTGCTAGTGTTAATTTAAGCAAAACTGAACTGATGGTTTTACCACTTAAGCCAAAATACCAGCCTTCAGGCTAACACGGCTATGCAACAAACTATTTTCTTTATTCTTCAGCGCCAGGTTCCTGGGTATCATACTCAACCCAAAGCTCAGCTGGAAAGTAAACATAGACCAGCGAGTCGGGATAGTTTGCATACCTTTCAACACATGCAGTTAAACTTGGGTGTCCATCTTCGTCCTTATGGATATACGCCGCTGTAGTACGTTTTATCCCAATCTTGGTGAGCAGGTTTGAATAAAGACTACAATATGAGTATAAAACAAATGAGAAGAATTCAAAAAAACATCAGCAGTACGAACAACGGATGCCATACGGTCTCCGACCCAAGCACTAAATGTATTTCTGCACCTTCTAGCTCTTGATATGTATTCACAATATTCACCGACGGTTCGAATATCGACTGCGGGGTCGGTACGGGAGTCTTCGCAGAACCACAACGAATATCAAAATCTTACCGTCTCCCGGACTCGTCTAGTGTGTTTCAAGTGGAACTATTGGAAATACGCTAGGATTTTTGGACGCAGAAACGCTATTCTACACTCAAGAGAAACGTCGTTTGTGTTGATAGTCAGGCCAAGCTGGTGGAATAGTGTAGAGAAGAACTCGCCTCACTAAGCTGTCGGTTCAAGGTCACTCTTCCCTGAGCGGTCTGATGAGCTGGCCACGTGGGGATCGGTTCTTCACATATTCCCCGCGGATGAAGTGCACATTCCGCTGTCAAGATAAAAAGTTGCATAACTGTGACAAATCCAGGAAGACTAGTTCTTCAGCTGCAATTTTTCCAGGTATTCCATCCAGAATTCTAGAATGTCAATAGGGATCATACCAGTGATGACGTAAGCCGTCCTATAAGCCGATAGAACTCTAAGTGTGGTTAGTCTATAGACGATTTTTCCCTTGACCGATGTTCTTTGCTTTTAACGTATCCGCCCGGAATGGGGAAGCGTAGAGTATTGTTGAACTCACAACTCTGGCCAGCAATAGTCTCCTGGTGCTTTTTGGGCCACCAACATTTGGCACATTCCATGCCTTCTTTGTTACAAACTTCATGTAGTTACCAAAGCTTAGTCTGTAGTCTATCATAGATTAGGTTAGGTTGAAGTGGTCAGCAAAAGAAGCCAACACACTTAGACCAATAATAGATCCATTGTGATACCACATGTGTTTGAGACGCGGCCTCTAGCCTACTCGTTGAACCATTTAGAGCTTCAGAAGAAGCGTAGAATGTACCTTACGTCAAAATTATTCAGATCATTGGTCATAGGTCATTGAAACAGAAGGCTCCTAAGTAGAGTTTCCTTCTTTAGGAGAGAGCTGGACAGGTGCAAAGAAGGTGAAGAATAGTCTCTTCCTCCTCATCGTCCATGCAGCTTCTGCAGAAATCGTTAGAGAATACACCAAGCCTTGCCTATTAGACAGTGTCCAGTACTGACACCTATAACAGCTCTAATATGCTTCCTATTTAGAGAAATCAAATTTCTAGAGCGTTTCAGATCCAGCATGGGCCAAATCTGTTTTGTCGCTAGACAAGTTGTACTTCTTGTCCACCTAGAATTTGTCTTTACGGTAGCTTCCAGCTTTAATTTAATTTTGCATGTAGCGATAGGCATATCCAGTAAACTTTTGCCCGAAATGCAAAAGTTGTTCCACGTCTGGCAAGTTCGTCAGCCTTACAATTCCCTGGAATATCCTTATGCCCCGGCACCCAAATTAGGTGCTCCGCCATCTCTATAAGAGACGATCGGCAGTCTAGAGCTGTTAAAGAATTTGTTGAGGAAGATTCCAGGGATTTGATTGCGGCTTGGCTCTCTGAAAAGATTCGGATATCAATGGCCGATATCACGTTTTCCTTTGGTACCGACTTATCTTCCGTAAAGCCACCTTCTTCCCAGAACGCTCTGTAAGCGATGGTAACTTGGAAGTTTTTTTTGTAAAAATTTGACTTGGGGATTGTCTAGTCACTGTCTTCAAGGAAGATATTAAATTTATTTAAGATGGAGGTGTGGCCATAAATTTTTTTAGACCACTGTGAAGTGGCTTCAGCTGCCATTTAGATTAGATAGAATATATATATATAAATAAATATATAAATAAATAAATAAATAAATAAATGAACACATAAATTTATAAACAAATATATACATGAATAAATAAATTATGAATACGTATATAAATATAAATAAGTGAATATATGATATTGTAATATGCGAGCTACGGCTCGAGTAGATAAAACAATATTCTGTGAAATTATTTCTTTATTTTCTAGTCTATAGAACAATTCAGGTTCACACTATACTATTCTTCGCAATTGTTTTCTTACAATGTCTCTTTCCTCTCAAATCACTTTATCTCCTTTCAATTACTTAATTCACAAATCCAAACTAATTACTTCTTCTTGTTAAATCTCAACTTTAAATTTATCACAAAATTACAACTTCGCCCATTATCACTTTTCTAATCTCTTCGAAACAGTTTAAAAACTACTGCCCCTTCTCAATCGCCATCTGACCTTATATAGCAGAAATTTCTGATAGCCAGAAACTTCTAGCAAATTCTTCGACCACTGGAACAAGAGAAATTCTGATGTAATAATTCTTGCAGTTATAATTCCCTCTTATCCGTGATATTATCCGTCTCTTTCGTTGACATGAACTGTGGAGACTTCATCGCAGACACGAACCTCGAATGAAAGGACACTTCGGACCAAAATTCTGCCAGAATGAAAAGACACTTCGGAATTTGTTGCATCATACTTTTAGGGAGCGTAGTTATTATTATGCTACAATATGATAAATGAATTGGAACAAGAGGAAGAATATGTTCAAACATTTAATTGGTTTATAAGAGGATTATCTGAAAAAGCGCAGTTTTGTAAAAAATTGTCTGTCAACTTAACGATTCTGTCAGAGATCAGTTCAACATTCGATTGGAAATGAAGATCAGAGGTAGAATGGTATCTGGATAGGTTAAGCATCATTTTCAACAGTTTGTTTTGCGACACTTGTAGCTTCTTTATATGACTTGTTGCACAATTTCCCCATACTTGGCATCCATAAAGTAGTATTGCTTGAAATACTACTTTGTGGATTACGATTTTGTTGAAATGGATAAAGCATCTTGATGGCAATATTTACTTTATTAATGGTGTTGGAAATGTGTTCTTTGAAGGTCAGTTTTTCATCTAGATGAATTCCCAGATACTTAACACTAGGTTTCCACTCGACTCTTATACCACACACGTTAAGCGGATTGTTCGGCAGACAGCAACTCTTTCTTTTTCGGCTGAAAAAGATTGATTGTACTTTTCCGGCATTAAGCTTTATTTTCCACTTGTTGAAATAATCGACTAATATTCTAATCGCATTTTGCAGGTTAGTCTCAATATTGAGACTAAACTCATGCGATGAAAATATGCCTGTGTCATCAGCGTAGATAGCTGTTTCACATGCTGGGAGCCTTGGAAAGTCAGAGGTGTAAATATTGAAAAGCACTGGACCGAGAACTGAGCCCTGGGGCACCCCTGCGTAAATGTGCTGTAGAGACGATGCTTTGCCATTGACGTAGACTCTAAACCGTCTATTAGTCTAGAAACTTTGTATAGTTTTGACTAAATACAGAGGAAAACCGAAGTCAATCATTTTGTACACAATCCCATTGTGCCAAACGGAGTCAAAAGCTTTCTCAATATCGAGCAGTACTAAACCCGTAGATTTGCCTAGCGCACGGTTCCTCTTGACATGCTGGCATATTCTAAACACTTGATGAGATGTGCTGTGGTGACCCCTGAACCCAAATTGCTCATCAGGGAAGATACGTCTGTCATCAATAAATGTCACAAGTTTCTTTCTAAGTAGTTTTTCGTAAACTCTGCTGAGACAACTAAGTAGACTTACTGGTCTGTAACTATATGGATTTTGAATTTGCTTCCCAGCCTTCAGAATCGCTACCACTTTGGCAATTTTCCAGGCATTCGGAAAGTACTGAAGCTTTAAACATGCATTCATCAGAAAAGTTAAAAATCGTGTCCCTGATTGTGGTAATTGCTTGAGATATAGGTTTTTAATACCATCAAGACCGTCTGATTTCCTCAATCGCAAACTTTTCAACACGTCCTCGACTTCCATTCGAGATATATACTCATCTGGGGATGGGTCACAGCTTTAGAGATAAACCCTTCCATAGGCTTCGTTTACCAGAGCGTTGGTGGCTGTGTCACCGAGGTGCTGAGATACAGCGTGGTTCTTAATGAAGGTTGAACCAAAAATGTTGGCCTTGTCGATATCCGTGTGGAAAAAGTTACCAGAACTTTGTAGACTACTAATTCTCCTATTCTTATTTTTTACAATCTTAACTACAAGCTTAGTTTCCTATTCCACTCTTTATTTCTATACTTTTCAATTTCTGTAGAAATGAGTTTATTTTTATTTACCTCATCTGATTTCGAAGGAATGGCAAACGATACCATTGCCATTGTCTCTTTAAAGAATTTCTAATACGTATGTATTCAAGAACACGATCTGGGATCTTGGCATAGAAATTGTTCCTCACTGTTTTTGGGACACTCGAGTCTACAGATCTATGTATATGTTCCCAAAAAACTTCCACAAGATTGTCAATCTGTTCATTATTGGAAACAGTATCTAAGTTTGTTGAGATGTTTCTGAGTCTCGACTTTATTTCTGATCGAAATTGTGTCCAGTTTGCGTGTTTAAAATCTAGAAAGTATTGCAATGTTTTTTTACCCGATTTAAGAAGTTGACAGAAGAAAGGGGTTATGGTCAGAACTAAGTTCGTTTAACGCAACCGACTGAGAGAGTAAACTAGGTGAATTGGTTATGAAGATGTCGAGTGTAGATGGGAGACCTCTTGAACCAGATGGAATATATGTAGGACTAGACGGAAACAATATAGAGAACGGAAACACATTTGACAGACTTGACAGTAAGTTACCACACGCATTCGCTCTATTGCACCCCCAGTCCCTATCTCTACAATTTAAGTCACCTCCAATGATATAGTCTTCGTTTATCGCTAACATTTTCCTTAAATCGGTGTTCAAATGTAGTCTTTTTTCAGCAGATGAATTACCACAAGGAAAATAGACACAAAGAATTTTGGTTGCCCTACCATTATCCAGCCTTACATCTATATCTAGATTTTCTACATAGCGAGTATGAACCATTGGTAAAAGGGAATGTTGAATAGATCTCCGAATTAGAATAGCAACTCCGCCACCTCTTCTATCATTTCTATCTACCCGATAGCATTTGAAATCGGCAGTGGAGAATTTGATATCTGATTTTAGCCACGTCTCGGTTACTAAAGCGATATCAACTTTCTTATCAATTAAAAAATTTATAAATTCAAAATGTTTTTTCTTAATAACTCTGGCATTCCATGTAATAATATTTATAAAGTTAACTGACATATTACTTATCATTAGAGTACAGAAACTTAGTAGCTAATTGCGTGACAACATTAAATTATTCTACCTTAGATTTACAAGAACTTAGTTTCGTGATCATTTCCATGACAAGAGAATTAAGCTCCTCCATCGTAAACAGATCGCCGCTGGCCGTGGAAGCATTGTTGTTGCTGCTTGATAGCACTTCAGCTGGGACCAACCAAGCACTTGGTCGCGAGGTAGAGCGGATAAATCATTCACTGACATGTAGTTAATGGGGTTAGTATTTACATTCACTACAGTGGTATTTAGTTTTGGCTGAGAGCGAGATTGAGAACGATTTGTTTTGGTTGCAATTTTCGCTCTCATTTCTAGATATCGATTTCGGCTCATGCATGCACTGTCGGTGGATTTATGGTTCTCACTGCAGTTTGTACACTTGAGAACACCAGCATTCATGCATTCATCTGTCTTATGGGGACCAGCGCAGTTTGAGCAGTATGTTTTGATATGGCAGTTTCTCTCGCCATGGCCAAACATTTGACAGTTTCTGCACTGCGTTAATTTATTCTTTTGTTTTCGTTGAAAACTCCAGTTGACTTGCGTATGGAAAATCGAGCGTATATTTTTTTTAAGGTCAAATAATTTTACAGATCCACTTTCAAGTGAAACAATATAGAAAGTGTCCGAATAATGGTCGTATTTCTTATTAACAATGGGTGTTAAATGAAAAGAATGTCCTTAGCTGCAGAAGGTGTCGTTGGACTTTGCTTAATAACTTCTGGTTTATTGCCTTATCCAAGGCAGTCCACCAGACAACTACACCGTACATGAGAATCGGTCTAATGACCGAGATATAGAGCCAGTGAGTTAGTCTGGGTTGTAAGCCCCATTTGCACCCAATGAGTTTTTTGCAAGAGAAGAATGTGACTGTGGCTTTCTTAACTCTTTCCTGTTTATTAGGTTTCCAGCTTAGTTTCCTATCCAAAATAAGACCCAGGTATTTTGCTTCGTTGGAGAAAATTAAGCTCGTTCCATTAAGGAATGGAGGGTCAATAAGTGGAATTTTGTATTTCCTTTAGAAGAGGACTAGTTCGGTTTTGTGGGGATTCACTCCTAGACCACACCGAGCTGTCCATCTAGATAGCTTATTCAAAGTGTTTTGTATCATAACCCTAAGTTATTTTATAAATTTTTAGTGTATTGTTTGACACCAGATCTTTACTTTGATTGTCTCTCTTATTATGAGGCTATTAAGCACTGCTTTCATTTTGAGAGATCCAAGAATGAATTCTTGATTCTAACCATTGCTTAACAGATGCGGTGGTTTCGCTGGACGACCCGTAGAAGGGTTTAGCAATCCATAGGGAACATACATGCATACATAGTTTCAATTATATATATATATATATATATATATAGATTTCATACCTACACTTAGGCAACCATTGACTAATTCTGATTGCCATACAAAAATCACTTCAATCAACCTACCTAAAACAAAACATCAATCGGGCCGAAATATCACTATTCATGTAGCGTAAAAGCGGATGTACACTTACCACAATTGCCCTAGTGTTCTGCTTTAATTCGACAAAAGTTTGCGCAAAGGTTGCAAACATTTTGTTCAGTGACCATCTACGCTTGATTGTGCAGGTGCAGATTAACCCCCCAAGCAGTCGACGAGTTTCCTGTCGCCCGACGAGTTTCCTCTTGATAAGATTCGATGACTTTCGTTCGACATAAATACAATGAACCGCAGGCTTATTCCCGCTCTAACATCGTAATTCTTATTGTAACCTCTAAATTAAAGGTAGGCAAGTAAGTATTAGGAGCCGCATTCTCTTATTTGTTTTAGAAATAATAAAAAAATAATTTTTGAGCAAATCTAAAATAACTAATATTCAATCTGTTGCTCGGTTTTGTAACTCAAGGACGAATAGTTAACCACTCTTAAGATTATAAAGGTCGTAATATTAAATCATTCTGCGTTATTCACCAAGCTTTAGTAGTTAAAATTTTGATCTGCGAAAAATAGATTTATGAATCATAAACTGATTATCCAAACATTTTTTTCGAACATGGTAGAATGTCAGTGTAAAACTGTCAACCAAAAAGTAATTAAATATCAAAACTAAGTATAGTAAATTATATATTGGCTTAAATGCAATTACGTCAAGTTATTCAATTCTATCAAAATAACATACGAGGGCAAGATGAAAAGTTCTCGGCCTGACGCAGAGATGGCATTCCAATCAGCAAAAATTTATGTTTCCTGCCTGGGTGCACTTCTCATTAGTTCGTATGACTAGTTTCAACTTGTTCTCTCAAGTAGTTTCTTTACACAAATTTTTGTAGTAGACGTCTTGCGTGTTTTTCGTTAAAATGGATAAACTTGAATATCGTGCGGTAATAAAATTTTTCGTTTTGGATGGGTTAACCCCTAAGGAAATTCAACCAAAATTGACAAAAGTTTACGAGGACTCTGCTTCTTCCGTGTCAACCGTTAAAAAGTAGGCAGCTGAATTTAAACGTGGTCGCACGTCCCTCGAAGACGACCCACGTGAAGGACGGCCAAAAACCGCAACCAAACCCGAAACCACCAAAAAAGAGCATGATATCATCGATAGGCGAGTGAATGTGAGTGAGATAGCAGAGGCTGTGTGTATATCGGAATAGAGGGTGCGAAACATCTTGCACAAAATTTTGATCTAAGGGGTGACCAGGTAGCAATGATAGTTTTCCAATTGTTATGTTTCAGCAACTGTCAAAGTTACCAATGACATCCAGCTGTCAAAATATTCAAAATATGGTTTGCCATTTTATCACGCATCGTTTGATGCTTCCTGAACGTGTGGAAATTATTAAAAAATATTATCGAAATTCCGGTTCAGTTGTAAATACGCAACGTGAATTTCGTAGTGAGGTCGGTCGTCATCATGGCTTCAGTGCGCAGGCAATTCGTCGCACCGTGGAAAAGTTTGAGCGTAAGTACACTCTTTTGGACCTTAAGCCAACAACCAGATCGGTGCGAAGTGAAGAGAACATAGCCGCCGTAGCGGCCAGTATCGAAGAAGATCCAGAAATATCGATTCGGCTGAATTGGGCATCGCCAGAAATTCAACCAGGCTTATTTTGCGGTTGGATTTGGGCCTACATGCATCCATATAAGATTGTGCTGACACAAGAATTGAACCCGGACGACAATAGACAACGCCGTGAGTTCTCTAATTGGGCGCTGTAAATGTTGGACGGAGATCCGGATTTTGGCCAAAAAAACATCTTCTCGGACGAGGCCCATTTTTGACTTAGCGGCTATGTCAACAAGCAAAATTTCCGTTATTGATGCGACCACAATCCACAAGTCTTCGACCAAGTATGAATGCATCTACAAAGATTGACTGTTTGGTGCGGTTTACGGAACGGCGGCATCATCGGACCTTATTTCTTTCGAAATTAGGACGCAGACACCGTTACCGTCAATGGTCCTCAGTATAGAGCGGTGTTAACCGGTGGTTCCAACAAGACGGCACTACGTGCCACACGAGTGGCGCAACGCTCGAAGTGGTGAAGAAGAAATTTGGCGACTTGGTCATATCTCGGCGAACGTTCGTCAATTGGCCGCCGCGATAATGCGACTTGACATCCCTCGATTATTTTCTCTAGGGCTACGTCAAGTTCTTAGTCTACGCCAACAAGCCAACCACTTTGGACGTGCTTGAGGCCAACATTCGAGATGCTATTGCCGGAATAACGCCGCACATATGGACCGAGTCATGAAAAATTGGACCGACCGTTTGAAGCACTGCCAGCGAAGCTGAAGCGGCTGTTTAAATCACGTGCTATGCCATACATAATGGCATGAATGTAGCTTCAAAATAAAGCCAGAATCGATTTGATATCTCACACTATTGTTGTTTTATTTAAATTTCTTTTCCTATCGTTCTTATCTGGTCACCCTAACGAATGTCAAAGAGAAAGAAATTATTTGATCGCTCTCTTTAAACCTCTCCTTTCTCTTTTCATTTACAACCAACAAAAATGAAGATACAATATCTTTGTTATACATTTGTTCTCTTTTCATTTGCAACCATCATCTTCGTGTTGCCTTTTCGTTATTATTTCTCTACGTTAAAAACTATGTATTAAAATTAATATACCCTATAGGCATGAGCTGCATTTGCGGCATAAGCCAATAGTTTACCTGTAAATAATAATCTTATATGTATGTACATTTTCTTGGAAGTGGACAGGAAAATTAATTGAGAAATTCTGTTAATGCCTAACGGGAAACCGATTCAAAGTCGAGGAGTGAGTATATTGCGCAATTATTAAAAATACTTTTCATACGTGTGAAACATAAATCTAAATTTCAATAAAATAATAATAAAATAAAATACATACAATCTTTCCAGCTTCGCTTAAGAAATTTAATATACGGTTTTTGTAATCCCTGGTAAAATTTGTCTTCCTTTTCAGGATTCTGGGCGTCCGTCCGTCTGTCACCACCTTGAAGCGCCTATAAATGCTATATGCACGAGTTTCACACCAGGCATGCAGAAAAATAAGCAATGGTAATTGTGTCATGTTTTAAAAAACTGTTATGTTGGCTCCAGTACATGCAGAAGTCGCAATAAAAATTGTTATGGTTTGTATGTCTGTATATACACATGTAACATATCGTGGAAAAATATTTATTTGCGCGTTCAGTGGGGGAATGTCTGCGAAAAATTATTTTAATAAAATCGGTTCAATAATTAGAAATTATAGAAGAAAGTGGACGACAGAACGCCCTGTCTGCTTTTCGTGTGGAATAATAGTTACAATTGTAATGTACATATCTTCGTTCTAACGAAATCCTGTATGTGCGATTGTAATCGTACTTGACGAATTTTTTAAAAAACCCATTTTGAAATAAATAACAAATTAATTAAATGAGCAAAACAAATTGTGCCTCCGCAGAAAATTCACATGACTAATCTGTTTCTGAAATTTTAAGATGTTATCCCTCTTAACTTTGAGAGTGGTTGGGACCACTCATATGTACATAAGTTATTGAGAGCCCTTAAGCTCAAAATATCCGACCTAATATTGGTTGGGGAATAGGTCTATTAAGCTACTAATTTGTTATTCCTTGGTAACTACCACTCTCAGAGTGAGAAATATTTAGGCCAGCCCGGGTTAGCTATCATTTTGATCAGAACTATGGCCTTCAATTGAGCTTATTTTGTGCGCATACCCCAACCAAAGATAAAGACGAGGGATCAAAAATGAATTATGTGAGTTGCTTGATGACACCTGTAATCGTTGCTTGAAGAATGACCCCAAAGTCTATTGAAATGATCGGAAGAGCAAATGCAGGTAAACTTGCCTGTAAGCTAAGCTATAAAATAACGACTGAGCTGCTCGTAGAGATTTTGAACAAGAACCGCAAAATGAAAACCATTTTTTTTAAGAGAGACCTACTTTGTCCAGGACAAAGTAAGAAGAGGGCGTGTGGGAATAAGTAATACTCTATTACATGTAATATAAATCTTTTAGTTGACATGCAATTAATACTTAATGACTGAAATATCGGTTGTTTGACCTCCTTAATGGCTATGAAAGGCAACCAACCTGAGAGATCCACGATCTTGCAAATGTACTCATTGCTCCTGAATGATTTAAACAAGAGCAAACACTGTCTTTTGGCTGCTTCAATATTGTGTCGCAAGATTTGCAAAAGCTTGGTGTTCGAAATTGGAGGTTTGGTGAGAGTGGTTGGATGAAACTACTAAAGGTGTCCCGAATTTCCAGAAAATTGCGTGCCAACGAAGTAAATAAGTTAAGTTTGTCCTGATTTATAATTTGAAACGTTGCAGTGAAGTAAAGTAGACCCATGAAATTTTTCTTCTAGTGTGAATATTTTTGAAATAAACAATGTACACAACAACACTAAATAGTGCCCATATAAAACTATGTACATAATATTTTCCTACTGAATTGCATTTCCTTAGCTTTTAGTCGTTCAGTAAAGCTTATAACGTTCATAATTTTTATTTTTTTTTTTTTATAATTTGCACGTGTTAAAGGGGATATGAGTACCCTTATACTAATTTTTAGAACACGTGCGTTTTTGTGGAAAGGAAGAGACAGAGAGAAAGACAGAGTGGTGTGGTTTGAAACTCAGGTGGTATTAAGTTTCTGTAAACTCCAAGGGTGGCTGTCCAGATAACTGAGGAGTATTTTATTCAGTTTTCGCTATTATTGTCGTTGCTTATGATTCACAGTATTTTTTTTCCGTCCTCCTGATGTCATTATCATGTCAAGTGCATTTTGGCCATATGACCATCCTACTGCCAGTGTTATGCCTTCATAGTAGAGTTGTCTTAGCTTTCGCAAGTGATCGACTTTTTATTTATTTCATGTGAAATAAATAGATTATTCTTGACATCAGGATTCGAACCGTGAATCAACAGCGTGACAAGCGAAGATGTTACCACTACACCACGGCCACCATTTCGCATTTTCAAATATTTGGTGTTCTGCAACGAAGGTTCTGGGCCCAGAGTGTCACTATGAGTGCTGGGCTATACCAAATTGAAAAATTGGACGACGAAAACTACGACTGCTGGAAGGTGGCAGATACGGTCGATACTTATTCATAGCGAATTGTGGAGTTATGTCTCTAGAGAGATTGCCGAACCTGCCTCTACTGCTACGGGCAATGAAGTTGCTACATGGAAGTCAAAGCATGGCAAGGCGCTGGAGACGATGTGACTGTCAGTAAAATCATCTCAAGTACATTATATAAAAAATTTCCGCACATCCAAATCTGTATGACAGAAATTGGGTGAAATTCACTCTCCACTCTCTAGAAAGGTAACTCTATTTAAACATTTACTACAATAAAAATACTTAAGGCGATATTTGTTTCGCAATCATTTCTATTGTTCTATTGCTAGTAAGTTGCCAGTTTGTTCTATTGCTAGAAAGTCTTGGAGGTCTTTCTTTCTTGATCAATGCTTCACCAAATAATAAAATAACCGGAGAGTGGTCAGAAGAGAGATCAAAACTTTCTTCGACTGTAATAAATTTATCGTAAATACCTTTTGAAACGAAAAAATCGATAAGATCGTGAATTTTTTCTGAGTCGGTTGGCCAATAGGTGAGTTTTCCTGTCGAATAAAAACAACAACCGAATTCATTTGCCACTTCGTAGAGAATTTCTCCTTTAGATGATGTACATCTTGAACTCCAGAAGGTGTGGTTCGCATTAAAATTTGAACCAAGGTATTGAAGACATGAAAGTAGTTGTCTTTTTCGAGCAGACGCTATATTGTAGCTCAAGTGTTTATTTTTAACCCTTACCACGCACAACTGAGGTTTTTGCATTTCTATGTTTTATATCGACCGAATGTTCCATGTTAGTTTCAATGAATAAAGACGAACCGTCCCGCTCTCTATCAGAAGGATGATAGGCGTTATAACCAATGTAGCCTCTTATCTTATCAAACATATGTCGATATTTTCTCTCATTAGACAAATTTCTAATTCGTTAGATTTTTGGAAGAGTCCGTTTGCATTCCATGTTATAATTTTAAGCAGAGAGTCCATATCTACTTAGATTTAGATATAAGGTTAGCCATACAAAAGCTTTGCCTTTGGGATGGGAAACGACTAAAAAAGGCCAAAGTCCACGTGGTGTCATCTGGGAATTTCTTCGGAAATTGCGAACGGGAGAGGACGAATGGCGAGTCTCCTGCGCCATATAACAGGATAAGTGTCGGTTGGTCTGGGGCCCAGCGAGCCTTAACCGTAAAAGGAAAAATTGCTCCGAAACGAAAACATACGCCTCGGATTCGGACGGATAATCTGATGACGACCTTTGGCTATCAAACACGGATAACGATCGGATTCTGGAATTTTAAGACCCTCCTGGACTCACTCCAAGAAGTACCGTACGATCGCGAATTCGTACGGTATAAAATAGACATCTTAGGGCTGAGTGAGATAAGATGGTTCGATGCTGGGGAATATGTCTCGCCAACAAAAAGTACTGTCATGCTCTACTCTGGTAAACCAGCTGGAAGCGCAAGGAGATCTGGAGTAGGACTGGTGCTAACTCTAGCAGCGCGTAAAAGCCTAATATCTTGGAAACCTCACAGTGACCGGATATTGACGCCCAGATTCCAGAGTAGAGTAAGGAAGGTCACCATCATATAGTGCTATGCTCCGACTGATGACGCGACTGAGGATGAAAAGGACAATTTCTATAGCCAATTAGGTGCCGTCTTCAATGAAACACCTAATGGGACATCGTAATGGTGATGGGGGATCTCAATGCCAAGGTAGATAGCGACAACAATATGCTTAAACACGTGATGGGAGTTCACGTCCTTGGAGACTGAAACGACAACGGTGAGCGGTTTGTGGTCTTCTGCAATACCAACCGCCTAGTCATTGGGGGTACGCTGTTTAAGCATAACACCTGCCATAAGATCAGTTGGATCTCGACTAATAGGCAAAGAACATCCAACCAGACCGATCACATTGCGATCAGTCGCCGCTTTAGAAATTGTCTCCTGGACGTTCGTAACAAACGTGGAGCTGATATCGGACAAGAATGAGATCACCATATTATGCTAGCTCATATACGCCTTCATACTGCATCCGTTAACAACAACCGATCAAACTTGTTGAACATCACCAGGTTCAATGCCAATAGACTTAAGGTCCCCCAAGTGCGAAAACAATTTAGGGACGACCTTGCCTTAGAAGCGGAAGCAATCATCAGCTCAATGCAGGAGAGCATGGATGATCACTGGAATGTTGTGAAAAATGCTTTTGCGAGCGGGGCACACATCTATGTCGGTAAAAGGCAGGCACACTATCGCACATGGCTTTCGACAGACACCTGGAGATGGATCGATGAGGCTCGGATTGCAGCGGCCTCAGCAGTAGAGAGAACCGAGTTAGAAACCCAGTACCGTATGAAGAAGAAAGAAGTGCAGCGTAGTATGAGACGTGACAAACGTCAATATATCGACACACTGGCTTCTAGGGCTGAAGAAGCAGCGAGCTGGTGTGATAGTAGGACTGTTTATAGCATCACCAAGAAGCTCATTGGTGGTCGAAACTCCAAACAACACCCGGTGAAGAGTCTGGACGGTAATCTCCTGATTTCGGATGAGGATCAGCTCAATAGATAGAAAGAACATTTTGCTTCAGTGCTAAATCAATTAGACGATGGTGATATGATCTCAAATTCGAATGAGTATTCCGAAGCAACAAATTCCCGAATACGCACGGTACCTCCAAGCAAAACAGAAATTATGGCAGCAATCAAGTCCCTCAAGAAAAACAAAGCGGTGGGTATTGTCGGCATCTCTGCAGATCTGCTGCATCCGCTAATACAGAGAGCTTGGGATAGCGAACAATTTCCACAGGAGTGGAAAAGGGGGATGATCATTAAGCTTCCCAAAAAGGGAAACTTGATGGAATGCGGAAACTGAAGAGGTATATGTGTTCTTCCAGCTGTAGCCAAAATAATAGCAAAAATAATTCTGGACCGAATTAAAGAGCATTTAGATTCTACTCTCGACGTCGAACAGGCAGGCTTTCGCGCTGGATATTCCTGCATCGACCACATAAACACCTTACGGATCATAATCGAATAGGTCTCTGCTACATCTGTTGTTTATCGACTTTGAGAAGGCTTTCGACAGCTTGAATCGAGATGCTATTTGACTGGCCTTGCGCAGGAGAGGCATCCCGGAAAACTTATTGCTATTATTAAGGCTACATACGAGGGCGGTAAGTGTCACGTCTTGCACAACGGTAAGGTGTCAGAGGAATTTGGTGTCCAAAGTGGAGTACGTCAAGGATCCATTCTATCACCACTATTGTTCTTGGTGGTTATCAGCGATGTACTCCGTGCAGCATTGACGGAAAGAAACAATGAAATTCTTTGGACTATGACATCTTACCTTAAACACCTAGACTACGCTGACGAAGTTTGTCTACTTTCACATCGGATAATGGACCTTCATCTAATGGCCCATAATCTAGAAACTGAGGCAAACAAAGTGGGGCTCAAAATAAACACGGCCAAAACAAAAGCCCTCAGCCCTTCCAACACTAACGCTCAACTTAACATTGCCGGACAGGAAGTCGAAAAAGTTGACAACTCTCTATATTTAGGAAGTGTGGTCTCGGCTAACCACGGTGGCACCCAACTGATACGTCCAGTAGAATCGGGAAGGCTAAAGCTGCGTTCGGTATGCTATCCACAATCTGGATAAGTAATGTTATCAGCTTAAGAACCAAGCTGCGACTGTTCCGCTTTAATGTGGAATCGGTACTACTTTATGGGTGTAGTACCTGGAAGGTAGACACTATTAAAATACGCAGGCTGCAAGTTTTCGTAAATAAATGTTTAAGAATCATCTTGAGGATTTTTTGGCCGAACCGGATCTCCAACACACGCTACCGCGCGAAGACAACTCCATTGCGAAATACCCCATGCAGTGGAATCCGCTCACCCAAGCAGGCAGAATAGCAGGATGCCCTATGCAAACATGGCGCAGAACAGTTGAGGAGGAATCGAGCTCTATAGGAATGAGTTGGAGGCATCTCAAACACGTTGCAGAAGTACGAACAAGATGGCGCACAGGCGTGGCTTACGCGCTGTGCCCCCCGAGGGTTAAAGGATTTCAGTAGTAAATAAGTATACGAAAGCTTTCTACATTACTGAGTAGTTCGAGAATTCGTTTGTTTGTTTCACATTGTTCCTCGAACTTAGCGTACTCGTATATGCAGTTCGGAATTTCTTTCAATGGATCAGATGGTGGCCTGAGAATACATCCGCAAACTCGGATTCGTTGGCTTTTCCGAGGTTATTTTTCGTCTTTTTAATGAACGACTTCCATGTACGTTTAATCGGCTTAGAAGGCTGATTGACTGGTTCATAAATCTGCACTACTAATTCGAGCGTCCTTTCAGTCGGCTCAGGAGTCCGTATCACCGGTTTAGGAGCTCGATCGACTGATTTCGTTTAAATCCGTCGCATTTGTGAAAATCTACAAGTTGAAAGTGCAGAAACTTGGTAAATGTCACAAATCATCATAATGCGAAGCCCAAAATCCATCGAAACCAACGGCACATTTTGCAATGTGCCAGGAAGTCACTCACAACACAAAACTTACAAAATCGACTTGGGTTCTGGATAGTGGCACCACCAGTCACATGTGTTGTGATCAAAATATGTTTGAACCACATGAAGAAAAATTCCAGTAATCGGCCAACAACTATGAAAAGCGGATATCGCCCTCATCCAGGAACCTTATTGTCTGAATAATAAGGTAACAGGATGGGGGAATAAACTGAAAGTGATTGCAAACAACGGAAACAGTAAGTGTAGAGCCTGTATTGTGGCACATAAGGATATGAATATTTTCTCTATTCTTTTCTCAGTCACAAGTCTTAAATATAGGGTAAGAAATAGCGAGACCAACCAAATTATTTTGGCCTCTTGCTATCTCCCCTATGACTCCCCGCAACCTCCACCTAGCGATGAGTTAAAGAAGTGCGTCACCTGGACGAGGTCCTAACAGAAGGGCCTCATAGTGGGTATGAACAGTAACGCCCACCACACTAACTGGGGAAGTACGAACATCAACAAAAGAGGTGAGTATTTGGCCGATTATTTAAATATTGAAAACTTGATTACCTTGAATGAGGGCTGAGGGCTGCACCTTCATAAATAAAATTAGAAGGGAGGTATTAGATATAACCTTATGCGACGTTAGGTCTATACAAATGGTGTCGAACTGGAGGATCAGTAATGAGATCTCCTTTTCGGACCACAGGTGGTTGAGTTTTGATATTGGAATTGATCACAAATCCAAAATAATGATTAGGAATCCTAAGAAAACAAATTGGTCGATCTTTGTAAGTAATCTTCAGGGAAAGCTGACATCAACTCAGGGTAACAGCTACACTGAGATTAACCAATTAAACAATGAAGTCCTCAAAGTACAGAAGTGTATTATAGAATCTTTTGAGGCCGCCTGCCCTCTAAAACCGGTACCTAGAAGTGCAAAGCAAAAATGGTGGAACGGCAACCTCCATGAAATAAGGACGGTTGCTAGACAACGCCTAAATAAAGCTTTAAGAACTAACGAAGAAGCAGACTGGAAATCCTATAAAGAAAGTAAAAGAGGCTTCAAGAAGCTCACCAGGGCTGCTAAAAGGGAATCATGGAAAACTTTCTGCACCAACATATGCGATAATAATGGAGCAGCGCGATTAAAGAGGATCCTGTCCAAGGAACCACCAAGTTATCAACTTCTACAGGCGGGCAATATCTTGGCAACCTCAGCTGATACCTTGGAGACGCTGATATGTGTATACTTCCCAAACTGTTTCAACGAGGCAACTACAACTTCCAAGCGTGGGGTCACTCGAACTGATACAAAATGGGAAGACACTGAGAACCTAGTTGATGCAGATAATGTGACCTGGGCTATTAACTTATTTGCGCCATACAAATCATCGGGCTTTGACGGAATACTTCCCATCTTCTTGCAAAAAGGGATAGAATGAGACACCCTAAAGAAAACCTTGGTGAATATCTTAAGGGGATGTCTATATCACGGATACACACCAACACAATGGCAAGAGGTGAGGATGGTGTTCCTACCGAAACTTGGGAAAGATTTGTCGACAGCAAAGGACTATAGACCTATTAGCCTAACGTCCTTCTTACTAAAATCAATGGAGAGAATCTGTGATAACTACATCAGAACACAGATTACAAATCCGCGGCTGTGCCCTAATCAACACGCATACCTCAAAGGAAAATCAGTTGAGACGGCACTACACCAGGTTGTACCCACAATAGAAGATGCTTTTGAAACCAAGGAATCAGTTGCAGGCGTTTTCTTGGATATCGAAGGGGCATTTAACAATGTGAAAACTCAAAAAATTGTGGAGGCACTCTCGATATACTGTAATAACCAAATAATAAACAATTGTTTAGAACACATGCTTACAAACCGCATTATCACAGCTTCACTGGGAGACGACACAAGAAGGGGAACAGTCCGTACGGGAACACCACAGGGGAGGATAATATCGCCTTTTCTGTGGGTGCTCACAATGGACAACCTTTTAAAAGCACTGGATGGAATCTGTACGAAATGTGTAGGGTACGCAGATGACCTAGCCGTTCTGATACGAGGTAAGCACCTGAACATCATAGGAGAGCTTATGCAAAACACCCTTAGAATCATAAAAGAATGGGCGGAGGAGAGTGGATTAGAAATAAATCCAAAAAAAACGGAAATGGTTCTCTTTACAAAGAAAACCAAAATTAGTGACTTCCACATTCCACAACTCGGAGGAGTATCACTACAACTCCGCGACAGCGTCAAGTATCTGGGCATTATATTGGACAGGAAACTGACCTGGAGAAAGAACCTGGAAGAAAGTGTCACCAAAGCCAAGAGAGCATATTGGATATGCAGGAGGGCCATCTGGAAGTCATGGGGCTTGAAACCGAAACAGGTCCACTGGATATACGAATACGTAATAAAACCCATCGTCTTCTACGGTGTAGTTGTATGATGGACAGTGATGAGCAAAAAGTATGCAAGAGACTTGCTAACTAAGGTGCAACGTATGGTCTGCCTGGGTATTACAGGAGCACAATCCTCAACACCAACCGCGGCCATGGAAGCGATAATAAACATTCTACCAGTGCATCTCGAAGCGAAGAAGATTGCCGGCATTTCAGCTTCACGGCTTAGAACTATCGGCCATTTCATCGGTGGTGTAAATACGGGACATGGAAAAATCACCGAAATGATAAGAGACCCCACTCATCGATTGCCCCAGTGATGTTGTTGGAAAATCGTATACATCGAAACAATTTTCCCCGCAAGAGAATATTGGAGGTATGAAAGAACGACAAGAAACTTCAATGGGATATCGGTTTATACAGATGGTTTTAACATATCAGGGGAACCAGGGGATGGCATCTTCAGTGCTAACTCACCGATTGAACTTGTTATTCACCTAGAACCATTTGTATCAATTATTAAGGCAACCGAAATACTCGCAGAAGACACCAGCGAAAGAAGGTAAATTGACATCTGCTCGGACAGCAAAGCAGCAATTAGCGCGATTACACACCCCATGTCGAAATCACGACTAGTAAGGGAGTGCAAAACTAAATTGAACTTACTTGCCAGACGCAATAGAGTCCGTCTCACATGGGTACCGGGGCACGAAGGTGTACCGGGTAACGAAAAGGCAGACGAACTAGCAAGGAAAGGAGCAGGCAATACAGAACTGAACCCGGATAATACAATAGGGGTCCCTCTGACAACTATTAAAACAATAATCAATGAAAAGATAAGACAGGAGTTCAATAACTACTGGACGAATCTAGACAAGTGCAAAGTGGCTAGATCTATAATAACCAAACCGAGTAACAACACAGCAAAAAGAGCTCTTTACTCAAGCAGAACACAATTGAGATTGATGGTGGGACTTTTAACAGGGCACATCAATCTCAACAAACATTCGATCAGACTCGGGATAGCTGATACAAAAATCTGTGCCAACTGTGAAGAGGAGGAGGAAGATATAGAACACTTCCTCTGTCACTGCTAAGGCTGAAGATTCTGGGATCTCCAAGGATTCCGGATATTACACACCTCAGTAAGAAAGGAATCGGGGATATATTGGAGTTCGCCAGACGAACACTACGATTCCCCGATCACTATACGATATAGTTTCCCGTTGATACTACCCATGATCCCTAGACCTAAATCCTCTCAATACATAATTCCCAAGACACAGCACTATTCCTTACAGTTACGTAGATGAGGGGAACACAACGGGCCAAATGGAGGCCTAAGTGAAGAGCATAAGCTCACCCTCTTAAACCAACCAACCAACCTCTTAGCCAGCTCAAATCAAGACGCAAGTAAGTATGGAGTTCGACAACCATGACCTCAGTCAGTTGGATTTCAAGTGGTGTTTTCAAACCAATGGCGCCAGCGGATTTCATAAATGTGCAAGATCAGATAAGAGTTAGTACATATTTACATATAATGAATAAGGAAAACCTGACGTCATTCCTATACAAACATATTTCAATTTCTTATGAAAATATGAGCGTTTTATGAGTTCTTCTAAAAGAAGATGTAATGTACGCAGACTTTTTACACTGAATGTATTCTTAATCTACTCTCCTTCATTCAGTTAACCATCTTATGCCAAATGTCTTTGGAAAATAAGTTGTTCGAAAAACAAAGTTTTATAAAATGGCAATAAAATCAATTTTCAATCGACGTGATTCTCAATTCTATATTAGAAATAAAGCCGAGGCAGCAAAAAACTTCTATTCTATTACATTCCCAAATGGAAATAAGTTGATAATCCCCCTTTTGCTGCACTAGAAAATGCATGGGATTTGTTAATTTTAGGCTTCATACGATACACAGCAAAATTAAATCTAAAAGCCAGTTCATAGAAGCAGTAATTCTGCTATGGTTTTTGAATGCCCAAACCAATAATGAAGTTTTTGAAAATCATTAATTGTATTCAGACTGTACTTAACCGTATCTTTTTTATTATTTGACATAACGAAAACTGGGCAAATAATAACTAAACAAATCTAATCCGATTTGTCAACATTTCAAAGGTCCAAAATCCAAATTAAGTCAGTTGAAATAACAACACGCCTTCTACCCGTATACATACTTACAGTTCTTACAGCAACTACATAATTACTATGTACACAATATCAGACAAGGTCGTATGCAATTGAGTTGTGTTTGTTTTAATTTCCAAATACCGTGACTGTATTCCATATGTCTCCCTACAATTTTCCATTTGACTGCAATTGGTATCAACATCGAAAGTCTAACCGCTGATTAAATGTTTATAACAAAAATTCTCTGGAATGGCCATGACAGTCAAAATTCAAAAAATAAAATTATTTTGTATAAAAGACTTGGTTCACAATCATTCATTCATCAGTTAATTTTGTGAACTATTCACTTGAAGATACTTTAGCTAAAATTTAGTATTCAGTTTAAGATACAAATTCATTAAAAAATGAAATTCTTCGTTATCGTAGTTCTTTGCACTTTGGCAATGGCAGTTAAGGTTTGTTCATCAACACAAAACTAATCTCGTTACAGGGAAACTAATGAAGCATACTTAATTGTTCAATAGGCTAACAAGGAGGAAATCATTGAGGCTTTCCGTAAAATATCTGCTGGATGTATAGAAGAAACTGGAGCTTCAGAAGGTAATTAATAATGACAAAATGGGAATAGGTACTAAATTCATTGGTCTACATTCAACTCTTAGCCGACGTTGAAGTTATGATTAACCACTTACCAGCTGAGAACATGCAAACCAAATGTCTACGAGCATGTGTGATGAAGAAATTGGATGTGGTAAGTGTAAAAGTGTTTTTCTTGAAAATAATTTAAGACTTAATGGATTTCGATTTTCTTTAGATGAATGCTGACGGGAAATTCGTGAAAGATGTTGCAGTAAAAATTGCCGAAGCCCATTGCCATGGTGATCCAGAGAAAATGAAGATTGCCGAAGATGTTACAACTGTGTGCAAGGATATTGCCGTTCCTGATGATCAGTAAATATGCAATTTTAAATGATAGACTTTTTCTTAGAACAATTATTTTTTTTTATAGCTGTGAAGCTGCAGAATTGTACAAAATGTGTCTAACAAGCGAGGCTAAGAAACATGGAGTTAATATGATCGATTAAATTCCTACATCCCATTGAGGTCCACGAAGTAAAATGCCCAAAAGCCATTATAATGAAATGATGAAATTGTTAAATATCGGGTTTTATATATTTTTCGGGACAATGTTAACTGTTTTTAATTCATTTAATAAAGTATACGTATGAATAGCTGCAAATATTGAAATGGTCTTCATTTAAAATGATAATTCTGTGAAGCATTCTGTTATAAAAATCTTCCACGAACGGATCTTTGGCACTGTATTCTGACAAGAACCAATAATGCGTTCGAGGAGTCTCAATGGTTTAAGTCTATAAAGTATGTTTATTCAAAGATCTATCTGTTACTCGAAATTCAATATTGTGTAGAGTATAGCAAATAAACGAGTATGAATTATGTGAAGAGGTTTGCGTCTAGACTTCCAGTTATAAGAGAAAACAATAAATTCTCCGGTGTCTGTTGCTCGCTGTTTTTTTTTTTTTTATATAGCTTTTTATTAATTTCAATTCATTTTCATACTTACATGCTAGACAAAAACGCTTAAAGCTAACTCAACTACCTTAACTATCTTACTCTAAATTACTGGCCCTATGCGGGCGCTCTAAGCTAATCTTAATCCATACCTAAGTCTTTCAACTTAATCTATTACTTATTACTATTTTATTTAGAGAATAAATTACGACTAAGAAAAATTTGTATTTTTTTTTTTAACTTAGTAACAGTACTTTTTTTTCATCTTATATATAAAACTTAAATGCTACTTCAAAATAAATCTTAACCTAACTTAACTACATAATGTACATAATCAAATACGAAGTCAATAAGTCTCTGAAAATTAACACAAATTGTGTCGTCACCTTAAATTTTTTTGTTTTGCCAAGACTCATCTTTCAAAAGAACGCACCCAAATTTCCAGACATACTTATCTGTCAAATAGTTTTGTTGTGGCAGCCATTTTATATAGACGCTACTAGCATTTTCGTTAAAATGGAAAAAAAGTGAATTTCGAGTGCTCATTAAACACTATTTTTGCGAGAAAAAACTATCACACAAACCAAACAAAAGCTTGACAAATATTATGGGGACTCTTCACCATCGATTGGAACCATTCACCACTGGTTTACTCAATTTCGGTGCGGTCGTTCAAGCACAAGTGACGCCGGACATTCTGGTCGCTCAATTGAGGTCACCACACCAGAAATGGTCGACAAAATCCATGGTTTGATAATGGACGATCGGCGAGTGGAAGTGCGCGAGCTTGAAGAGGCCACAGGCTTATCATGGCGACAGTTTTTTGGGATGCGCGCGGTGATATTCATATCGATTTCCTTGAAAAGGGTAAAACGATCACCGGCGCATATTACGCAGAGCTGCTGGATCGATTCCAAGCCTACGAACTCCTTCCTGATTCAGCATATTCCCCAGATTCAGCCCCCTGCGACTATTTCTTGTTTAAAACATGAAGAAATGACTCGGAGGTAAGAGATTTGGGTCAAATGAAGAGGTCATCGCTGAAACAAACGCTTATTTTGAGGGGCTCGAGAAATCGTATTATTTGGAGGGCATCAACAAATTGGAGAAACGTTGGATGAAGTGTATAGAGCTAAAAGGAGACTATGTTGAAAAATAAAATGTTTTTATACCGAAAAGAGTGTTCCTTATTTCATTTCTCAGGGACTTATTGACCCACCCTCGTATGCACTTTTTTCGTGATTTTTATGATTTGATTTTAATCAAGTGCTGTGTTTTTTTTTCGTATAAATAAACTTAAACTACCTAAACCTAGACAGCTAAAAACTATGTAAGCCGGCCAAGGCACAAAATATGGCGGCCAACTTTGCAGCTCGCGCTCTAGTCAGAGCAGCGTCTTCTTGTCTATTAAAATATAGATTTTGATCTGTTGCTCGCTGTCCTCCGTCTAATATGAATTAAGGTTTTAGGTGGCATAATGCTTCCTCCCACCATTTGCATGCCTAAGCAAAGTTAGGAACTAAATTTCTTTAAAATCGATTCATTATTTCTCAAATTGGACGTTTAATGAATACTTCTGAAACCCCACCACATGAACCTTACCCCCGTACTAATCAATTTTCTTAATAGGACCTATTTACATACTATTTAAAATCAGGAAATAGATGTGGATGACCAAAGGAAAGTGCCAGCGAATCTGATTTGGTTTGGATGATTGGATGCTTGGATGTAGACCTGCAGTAGTTCTGCATGGGTTAGTATTCATAATTTCTTGTTTAACTTTGTTTATATTTTATATTTGCGTTGAGTGCTTGACGACCAGTTCCACCTTTGGTGACTGGTGTCATTTTTGGTGTCACCTCAACCAAATGATTTTTTTTTTGTGTGTTTTCCAGTCTCTAGGGCCTCGTAATACACTTGGGAAGCACTTTTCCATTCAAGTAAATATCTGGAATAGGCCGGTGTGGATCAGAGAACAGGCAGCACAGATACTCTGTCTTTTTTAACTAATACGATATCCCTCCAAAACATCCACCCATACATCAGGTGCTCATTGCAGGGACGTTTGATCTTCATTTATGATAGCTCCATCATGAGCAAAGAATAACTGATGCACTTTGGGATCCGGCACTTTTCATTCAACCAGATAATCAAGGACTGAAATGAATAGCAAAGGACTGAGAACACTTCCCTGGTATACATCGACTTTGATTGGGAACTCTTTGGTGATTCCTGCGGGATATCTTACTTTTGTCCTTGTTTCCTGCTACATGTAAATGATCATACGTACGTAGGTTTCTGGAACTCCTCGTTGTTACCCATAAGAGATCTCTTGGTTGTCTATCAAAGGCTTTTTCAAAATCGACCATTACCATATACAAATCCTTTAAGGAGTCACGATGTTTTTCCCTTACGATCCTTATACTTTGGATTGCATCTGTTGTTGATTTACCCGAGACAAACCCTTTGTGCAAATGAAAAAGATAACTTTCGCTCCACTGATTGGATACCGCTTAACGAGAACATCACCTAAGTGGACAAAACAGATGTTAAGACTCAGTCCATGGAGAAGTTCATCAGCCATTTAAAAGTCGCAGGAGCATTTGTAATGATTTTGAAACAACGTGGACCGTCTTTCGTAACAAATGCCGTCTTGCCTTTATCCGCGGCCTCCATTTCTACCTGCCAGTATCCGGATTGGCAATCAAGTGTACTAAACAAGGTAGAGCCTAGGCAGCGGCAACGAATCTTTGATGGTCATACTACTGAGCCGTGGGTAGTCGACGCAGAACCTTGTGCTTCCGTCCTTTTTTTTGCACCATGACTACTGTGGAAACCCATACTCTTTCGGATGGCTTTATTATGTCGCTCCGTAACATCACATTTTTAATACGCCGGCACTCATCCTGCTTGGCTACTGGCAATCGACGAGGAGGTTGTTTTATGGAATTCACACTACGGACCTCAATTCGATGCTTAGTTAAGGTTGCTCGTCCTTTATCGCTAGATTTCGAAAACACGTCCATAAACTCAATCAAAAATTCCATAAATTTTCTACACTCATGTTCATTCAAATCTTCTGAAAATAATTTAAAATAATCTGGGAGTTCAGTGGCACTGACCTGACCTTCATTTGACGTACTCCTGCGCTAAGAAATTTCATCAATAGAAGTTAACTTCTTATCTCTGTGGACTCTTACTTGAAAGTTCGCAATATTGGTAACACGAAAAAATGTTCCACCATTAACCAAAGTGGTTATAGACTTGACGACAAAAATTCCTTTCGACAATCCGCCATACTTTGGTTCTATTACAATATCTCCTGACCATGGAATAGTAGATATAGCATGTACAAATTGCTCATGTTGCGAAGGAATAGTCACATCATTTGTAGTGGACAAGTTAGCTATCATACATGCATCTTGGATGGGATAGATTGTTTGACCAACGGCAATGGTATCCATATTCTGATCCGGAATCAGTTATATTTTGCTTTTACCTACGAAGAGCATATTAGATCCGAAATTGATCACGCATTTCAGTGGGGACAAAAAATCAGTTCCTATGATTCCCTGGCCATTACCTGGAAGTTGGAAGTCTGCTGACATGATTGTTAGACGACGATAGATATTGCCCAATCGAACATAAGTGTTCCATTCACCAATACTACCTATTTCTGCACCAAGTGTGTTAATTTTTTTTTTTTTTATAATTTGCACGTGTGAAAGGGCATATGAATCCTTTTACTAGTTTTAGGACAGTCGTTCACAGACCTTAGTAGAGATCGCACGTGTTTCGGCTTCTCCTTGTGATTTTAAACATAAATAGACAGTGGTGCATCAAGTGTCGCGGTAGCGCAGAGTTAGTGTTAGCGTCCAGTGACTTGAGTTGTTCGGGTTCAATTCCCACCGGAACAAAAGTATTTTTTTTTTTTTTTTTTTTTTTTTTTTTTTTTTTTTTTTTTTTTTTTTTTTTTTTTTTTTTTTATTTTAAAGTAAAAAAATTAACATAAACAATAACAAGTGCGGTAATAAGAAAAAAAGAACGGTTCCTGCTTCCCATAGCGGGAGTAGTGGACACGAAAACATCGGCCGATGACAGTGAAAGCCACTTGGCAATTATCGAAAGTGGAACCACGGTAAAGAGGAGGAGGAAGCAGAGGCTGACTCCCTACGAAGGCAAGCGCCTCTCCCTATCAGCTTCGACTGAAAAGCTGCCGGGAGAAGTAAGGGTGGGGGCGCCGTCAACAACAACAGCAGCAGCAAAAGAGCGTACATTCATCTCGGACGGTGGAGAAAATTCCTACAGAGGTGGTAGCAATAGCTTCGCCACGTTAGCTGCCTCCGAGTCCGAGGATGAGGACGAAGAGATGGAGGCCATCAATGATAGCATACGGCAGCTCCAGCAGAGGGTGCTGACCATAAAGGCTAAACAAACAGCCAGAAGAGCAGAAGATAGCCAGTCACAAAAAAAAATTAAACAACAAAAACAGCTGCCTGATATGCAGCAGCAACAACAACTGCCCGCAAATCGACAGCAACAAAACCAGCTGCCAGCAAAGCAGCAACAACAACATCAACAGCTGCCAACAAAGCAGCCACAACAAAAACAGTTGCCAGCTAAGCAGCAGCGGCAACAACAACAACAAAAACAGAATCAGCAGCAACAACAACATCAACAGAAAGACCAGCAACAACAACAACATCAGCAGCAGAGGAGTGCAAAGGAGAAGGTGCCACCTATCAACACCTTCAAGATGGATTTAAAAGACACCATTGAGCTATGTAAGTCGGCCATAGGCAACAACTTTTTTATTAAACGCATTAATGAAGATAGGCATACTATCCACTGTAATACAGTGGAGCAGTACAAAAAAATAAAAGGTTTATTAAAGGAAACGACGACGGAGTTCTTCTCCTTCACCCCGAAGGGGGAAAAGTTGCAAACTATGCTACTGAGGGGGGTAGATCCGTCTATCGAACCGGGAGAGCTCCTTAGGATGCTGAAAGAGAAGGAGTGCGACGGTCTTGAGTTCGTAGGAGTCAAGCCGTTCACCACAGCAAAGGCCAAAAGGGAGAAGCGGAAATTACCGTTCTTCCTTATTCAGATAACTCCCAACAGCAAATTGGATGGTCTAAGGAGTATTACTGTCCTAGACTACCAGGTTGTTAAATGGGAAAAAGTAAAGAGGAGCGATAACATTTTACAATGTGTTCGCTGCCAAAGGTTCGGGCACGCCGCGTCGAACTGCGAAATGCAGCCTCGATGCGTAAAGTGTGGAAAGAACCACAAAGCAGAGGAATGTTCCCTGGGTAAGGATGGGGCGGCAGATAAAGGCCAACTCTCTTGTGCACTATGTGGGAACTCGGGACACACCGCAAACTATCGGGGTTGTCCTAAGTTCCAGTACATGAAAAAAGTAAACCTGGTTCGTCAGCAGAAAATCGAAGTCAAGCGTCCACCTGTTTCTAGTCAAACACCAGCCGTTACTCCCCAATGGACCTACGCCCAAATGGCGTCAGGCCGGAGAAACACGGTACAACAACAACCGAAGGTTGCCGCACAGGCCCCAGTGCCTAAAGCACCTGAGGCTCAGCCTGATTTGCTGACTATTTTGCTCTCTATTCAAGGGCAAATGAACCAGCTTCAGCGACAGTTACAAGAGCAGGCGAAACGGGTGGACCAGATCTACGCATTTCTGCCGGGCCTAGCGCACCTCCAGTCGTAATGGATACGATGGCGGAGAAACCCTTAAAGATCCTTGCGGTGAATGTGAATTCACTGATAAGGATCGAGCGAAGAACCGTACTTTTTAAGTTGTTAGAAGATCAAAGCCCTGATGTGCTTTTGGTTAGCGAAACTAAGCTATCCCAGAAACACAAATTGAGCCATAATAAATACAATATTATAAGAAGAGACCGACCCGACTCTACTCAAGGAGGAGGTGTTGCGATCTTCATTCACAAAGACTTACGACATAAGGCCGTGTACAGCGGTGAAGTGCGGAGATTCCAGGAGCTGGAAGCATGTATCGTGTGCATTGCTCTCCGTAGTGGAAAGAGGATGTACATGGTCGCGGTCTACGCATCTGGTTCTACTCAAACTACGTCATTTATTACAGAGCTCGAGATACTTTTTCGATGTCTAAGGCTGGAGTCGGAGGAGAATTATTTCCTCATTGCCGGAGATTTAAACGCCAAACACAGCGATTGGGGAAATAACATACCAAATTCTAGGGGGAATCTACTATTCAATTGGTGGGGTCAACACAATGTCGAGTATAGACTCGATTTGATAGCTACAGATAGCCCGTCGTATCCTAGAAGCGGCTCCTATCTGGATCTTATGCTGTTCGATGTACGGTTGAAACTGACCAACACGAACCAACAAACGAGAAACTGCCTACACACTTTTGTGTATGACAGTGACCATTGCGGACTCAGTGCCGAAATTACAATTCCCAACGAAATTGCGGAATTGGACGAGTTTGTTCAAACGTACCCCTACAACTACAGTAGGATGCGTTGGACACGCTTCTCCAGAGCTATGACAAGAGCACTCTCCTTGAATTCGCTCTACCCACCGTCCAATAGGAACCTGTCAAACGAGGAGATCGACAGGTACCTAAGACAAATGGACGAGACAATCAAACGAACGATGGACAGTACGATACCTCGTTATCAACACACTGACAACGCAGACATGTTCCGCAATGCAACAATCGACGCACTACACCAACAAAAAAGTAGACTTCTGTCAAGACTCAAAACCTTGTACAGACAGTTTACGGACAGACAAAACTCGGAGGTTAGGACACTGAAGTCGTTGATTAAAAATCTCCAACAGTTAATTAGAGAAAATTACAGACTCTCTGTAAATCTGCATTGGAACAACAAAATTCGGGCTGTAAAATCCAACAACCCGAGTATGTTCCCGCAAATAAATAAAATTTTTCGGAGGAATAATCAAAACGACCTTCCGTGTCTTAAGATCCCTCGAACGACGAACAACGAACAAATACTAATAGCAGCAGGCATAGATCCCGGGAACGCTGTCGATGATGACAATTTTTTCATGATCGAAGATCCCCAGGAGAAAGTAGAGGCTATAGGAGCGACTTTCCAGGAAGTGTACAAGGTGAATGATAGCATTTGCCCGAACCACGACCTGGAAAGTCGAGTCCTTGTGCACAACGTCTACCTTCGAAATGATATAGAGCACTGGCGATCAGAGAACATAGGTTTTACCGAGTTCAATGACGATAACATGGCAAATAATGTCGTCGCCAATGAAATGGTTCACTACCCATACGTATCGAAGGTAGAACTCCAAACGATCTTCGCATCATTGAGAAAGAAGAAATCAGTGGGAATTGACGGGCTGTCGAACATTGTGCTTCGACATCTCCCTCTAGAAGCGGTGGACATTTACACCACTCTGTTTAACAATGCGCTGAATAATGCACATTATCCAGCGCATTAGAAAACAGCAGTGATACAACCCATCCCCAAAAGGGGAAAGGACTCCTCCAATCCGGCAAATCTCCGGTCGATAAGTCTCCTTCCGAACATCAGCAAGGTATTCGAGAAAGTGATCAATAGGGCCCTGCTTAAGTGGACTGAGAACAGTAATATAATTCCGGATAACCAATTCGGTTTTAAGGCGGGGCATGATACAATACATGCCGCGTCTAAACTGGTATCTGACATCCAATGGAACAAAAGTAAGAAACAATGCACGGGTGCCTGCCTGGTTGACTTGGAGAAGGCGTTCGATACCGTATGGCTAGAAGGACTCTTCTACAAGTTGAACAGGCTGGGCATAAGTAAACCACTGCTGTACATGCTCTGTAATATGCTCACCAGTAGACAGTTCATTGTGAAAAATGGCAATGTGACTTCTGCTGGGACGTTCGAAATCAAAAACGGTCTACAACAAGGTGCGGTTAATTCGCCGATCCTCTTTAACATTTACACGAGTGATCTCGTAGGATCTCTTCCCCATGCTATTGCGTATGCAGACGACTTGATCGCGTATAGGTCAGGACCAACGATCGAGGTCATTGCAATACTCTTGCAGCGTGATTTCGATAAGATCAGGATATACTGCGACGACTGGAAGCTGAAGATCAACTTCCAGAAGACAGAGACTAGTCTGTTTAGAACGTCGTTATCTGGGGCCTCCAGGGATACCAGAAAGAATTGGCGAAAGTTCTCAATCGTGGGACAGCACGGGCAGACACTAGCGAGTCGAAGTGTGGTTAGATACCTTGGGATCTGGCTAGATCAATATCTATATTTTAACAAAAATGTAGATGCTGCTCTGGTCAGAGCCAGAGGTGCTTTTGCCCTTACAAAGAGACTGTTTTATAGCAGCCAACTCGATGCAAGGGTGAAGGTAATCTGCTACATGGCCCTTATTCGGCCCATGCTCGTATATGGATGTCCCGTGTGGTTCAACGTGGGAGCAAGCTGGATGGAAAGGATTCGGGTGTTTGAGAGGGCTTGCCTTAGGGCTTGTCTTCAGTTGTACAGAACACCAGAGTCCCAGTACATAAAATTCTATTCTAATAAAGTCCTGTATAATAGGGCGAACATAAACAGAGTGGATAATTTCCTGATCAATATGATTCGAAGGCACACTGTAAGAGCAATGTCCTCGGTGAATAACCTGATCTCCGGGGCATACTACCCCAATGATTTGTATCACGAGAGTGTGCGTCTTAACGGCTTCATCCCCCCAGAGGCGTTCCTATTTTTAGATAAACAAGGTCTGATACAGGATAGGGTAGCGGTGCCGCTAATCTACCATTTTGCCCGAAATGCTGCGGACAGGCGACTTAACTACGACCGACACGTCGCACATAGCACCACGGAGCGTCTCCGGTTTAGTAGAGCGGTATCAAGCCGTGATATGGCAGATGCAGTAAGACAGCACCAGAAATTCTGGTGGCTCGGGGACGGAGAGGGAACTCCCTCGTCGTTTCCTTTTGATTCGGGGTAGGCTCACAAGGGGCAAAGTCGGTGTAGCTTTTTATAGCCTGGCCGGCTTACATAGTTCTAAGATCGGTTTAAGTTTTAAGCATTACAAAAAAAAAAAAAAAAAAAAAACTTATACATGTGTATATATGTATGTATACTATATGTATTATGAAGGTATACAATATATTTATATATATGTATATATATATGTATATCAAAAAAAATCGCGTGTTTAATCACGTACCTTAGAATAAGTAGCTTTTAGGTAGTTTGTAAGTTTAATATATAGTAAAAAAAATTCAGTTCATATACTAAGTTTTTGCTTAAAAATTTTTTCTTAGTTTCCCAATATTTGTAAGTATAGATTTAATAAATAGTTTAAGTTATGTTACGTCGAAAGACATATTTTAAGCATTAGGTTTAGCTTAGAGCGCCCGCATAGGGCCATTAAGTTAGTATATAACATAGTTAAGTTAGTTAAGCTAGTTTTAAGCGTTTTTTGTGTCTAGCTGTTAAGAGTTCATAAATTCCGAAAATAAAAATGCACTAAAAACGAAAACGAAACTAGTTAGATTAGTTAGTGTGGTTAGATACCTTGGGATCTGGCTAGATCAATATCTATATTTTAACAAAAATGTAGATGCTGCTCTGGTCAGAGGTGCTTTTGCCCTTACAAAGAGACTGTTTTATAGCAGCCAACTCGATGCAAGGGTGAAGGTAATCTGCTACATGGCCCTTATTCGGCCCATGCTCGTATATGGATGTCCCGTGTGGTTCAACGTGGGAGCAAGCTGGATGGAAAGGATTCGGGTGTTTGAGAGGGCTTGCCTTAGGGCTTGTCTTCAGTTGTACAGAACACCAGAGTCCCAGTACATAAAATTCTATTCTAATAAAGTCCTGTATAATAGGGCGAACATAAACAGAGTGGATAATTTCCTGATCAATATGATTCGAAGGCACACTGTAAGAGCAATGTCCTCGGTGAATAACCTGATCTCCGGGGCATACTACCCCAATGATTTGTATCACGAGAGTGTGCGTCTTAACGGCTTCATCCCCCCAGAGGCGTTCCTATTTTTAGATAAACAAGGTCTGATACAGGATAGGGTAGCGGTGCCGCTAATCTACCATTTTGCCCGAAATGCTGCGGACAGGCGACTTAACTACGACCGACACGTCGCACATAGCACCACGGAGCGTCTCCGGTTTAGTAGAGCGGTATCAAGCCGTGATATGGCAGATGCAGTAAGACAGCACCAGAAATTCTGGTGGCTCGGGGACGGAGAGGGAACTCCCTCGTCGTTTCCTTTTGATTCGGGGTAGGCTCACAAGGGGCAAAGTCGGTGTAGCTTTTTATAGCCTGGCCGGCTTACATAGTTCTAAGATCGGTTTAAGTTTTAAGCATTACAAAAAAAAAAAAAAAAAAAAAAAAACTTATACATGTGTATATATGTATGTATACTATATGTATTATGAAGGTATACAATATATTTATATATATGTATATATATATGTATATCAAAAAAAATCGCGTGTTTAATCACGTACCTTAGAATAAGTAGCTTTTAGGTAGTTTGTAAGTTTAATATATAGTAAAAAAAATTCAGTTCATATACTAAGTTTTTGCTTAAAAATTTTTTCTTAGTTTCCCAATATTTGTAAGTATAGATTTAATAAATAGTTTAAGTTATGTTACGTCGAAAGACATATTTTAAGCATTAGGTTTAGCTTAGAGCGCCCGCATAGGTTAGTATATAACATAGTTAAGTTAGTTAAGCTAGTTTTAAGCGTTTTTTGTGTCTAGCTGTTAAGAGTTCATAAATTCCGAAAATAAAAATGCACTAAAAACGAAAACGAAACTAGTTTTAGGACACGAGTGTTTTTGTGGAAAGGGGAAGAGACAGAGAGAAAGACAGGGTGGTGTAGTTGGTTTGAAACTCAGGTGGTATTAAGTTTCAGTGAACTCCAAGGGTGGCGTCCATCGATGAATCGAAAGATTTTACTTGATAAACCTAAACCACAATCCTGTTTCCTCTAGCCAGTGAGTAATGCAGAACTTTTATCTATTATTAATAATTTAAAATCTAAAAATTCATGTGAGATTGATGGTATTAGCAATATGGTCTTAAAAAGGATAGGAGTATCAATTCTAAATCCACTGGGATACCTTATAAATAAAAGCTTACAATGTGTCCAGAATGCCTCAAAACTTCAATAATTGTCCCCATTTTCAAAAAAGGAATTTCTAGATATCGCTGTTGTCGGTTTTCTCTAAGATCCTCGAAAAGATTATGGTGCGCAAAATGTTCAACTTCCTTCAAAAAATTAAATTTTTCAGTAAGTCTCAATTTGGATTTGTTAAAGGTAAATGTACTAAAATGCAATTGCCGCCTTCTTGGATAAAATCTGCAGTGCTCTAGACAAAAATCTGAAAACAGCTGGTCTATTCCTGGATTTAGCGAAAGCTTTTGATCTAGTTAACCACGAAATATTGATTCAGAAATTGAATAATGCGGGTTTTAGAGGTACTGCTCTGGAGTGGTTTAAGTCATTTCTGCTAAACAGAAAACAACTAGTAAGGGTAAATGGTATTTTAGGCGAGGAAGAATTTTGTTCCAATACTGGTGTTCCACAAGGGTCGGTTCTTAGACCAATCCTATTCCTTCTTTACGTTAATTCAATCTTTAGCTTGCCTCTTAACGGACACTTAATTGGTTATGCGGACGATCTTGCGCTCTCGTATGCTTTGAAAACAATTCAAAATCAAATGACATTTGATCTGCATTTGCTTGGCATCTGGCTCAATTACCACCAACTTGTACTCAGCTCGAAGTCTAAGGCCACGTATTTTTCCTTATCTAAAGCTAATTTGTTTATCGAAAGCATAATTTTCCATCATCCCAGGTGCGACAAGGTTTACGCACGAATACTCGTAAATGCTTTATCTTTGAGTTCGTTAAAGAGTTCAAGTATCTAGGAGTTCTAATAGATAATAGATTAAATTGGAGATCGCTATAATGTCTCTTAAAAAAATACTCTACATGTCACTAAACAAATTGTTTAGTGTATATAAGAAAACTGGTCCCACGCAGTTTGCTTCCTACAATCTACTATGCACTGGTTCACTCACGGCTAGAATATGGGTTTGCATGCTGGGGTTGCGCCTATGTTAGTAACTTGGAACCTATAATAATAGCTCAAAAAAAGATAATTCGAGTAATGCCATTTAAAAGTAGATCTGAGCCATCAATGCCTTTGTTTCAATCAGCGAAAATACTCCCATTTCGTTATTTATTTATTTATAAAGCGCTCAAAGTCTTCTTCGTCAGAAGTGGCAATTTCCATTTTAGAAGAAATGAAGTATATTCGCTGAGAAATAGGTTTGACGTCGTTGTCCCATCAGTTAATATAGAGCACAGTAGGCGCTTTCTAACTGTTATCGCACCTTAGTTGAAATATACAGTTTTGTAGCATACGGATGTTAATTTCTGAATAAACTTAAAATTTGGCTACTTTCAAGATCTGAAGTGGAGACGCTACTGAGGGTGATATATTGATTAATGCACTTTGTAATTATACAATGTTTCATTGCTTTCTCTCCTAATGTCTCATAATTCTTTTACTCGCTTTTGGAGTTTTCAATACATAGGTTCTTGCATGTACACTCCTATGATTAAATTATGTAAATTTTGTTGCATATCATTGTACTTCTGACTTTTCTCTTTCTCTTGCGGCTTGTATTTTTATTTTTATTTTTATTTTGCACCATTTATAGTTTCACACTTGTTACTGGTTGTTTATAACCACTAAGTGTTTTAACATAATCCCATAATTCAAGATTAATATACACAGATTCATTTCTATTACGTATTTACCATATTGCTGTAATTATTTTAAATGCATTTAAATGCTCTGTTACAAGTAGATATCTTAAAATAGTCAATGAAATGTTATGTTAAAAATGGGAATAAAATACAAATAACTGGGGAGTATTTGTGTTTTGCTGTTATTGTCGTTGCTTATGATTCATAGTTTTTTTTCCGTCCTTCTGATATCATCACGATCAAGTTACATTTTAGCCATATGACCACCCTACTACCAGTGTTATGCCTTCGCAGTATAGTTGACATAAGCTTTCGCAATTGATCGACTTTTTTTTATTTATTTCATGCGAAATAAATAGATGATTCTTGACATTAGAATTCGAACCGTGTACCACTACACCATGACCACCCTCCATTTATACGAATTTTACATTTCGTAGGCTTCAGACGAATATTCGGTGGAATAAGACTATGATGTACTAGCGTTATGGAGGAACCAGTATTCACCAAAAGTTCGCATTAGCTGACACTTTAAAGCCGCTGCGATTACTCGTATAAGCATTGAAAAGAAACATGGGGCTTCTATTCTTCGCCAGTGGTTGCCCTTGACCACTGGCATGTACTCGTTTTTCGAATGGTTGATATGTTGCTGTCAAATTCAGTTTCCGTGCTATCGCTCCCTCTATGCCGCCACCTCCGCCTATTCCACTGCGGTTGTGAAGGAATACGTCCACTCACCTCTGCTGCACGTACTGTGTGATTTGACAGTGTGCACAGGCTTGCGGCCTCCAATCCTATACCTTTTGTCAAAGCTTCCGACAGAGTTTTGGTATATTTCTTGTACGTACATATCCGAAATGTCATAAATAAATTGCATTGTGACTATTTTATGTTGGGTTTCTTGTGGACTATCTTTAAAAACTGTGCGAACTAGTCGTCTGTAGCAAAAGCGACCAACTCCTTCGGGTGCTGTACTCTCGTACGCATTTGTTCATGTGATACCTGCTTTACCTGATCCAAAAATCTAAACACCAATGCTTCGCCTAATGATGCGTATTGTTCCCGATCCGTCACACTAAGGTTGGAAAGCACAACCACAGCGTTTCCTCTCGGCATTGATCCAAGAACACGCGCTTTTTGGCTATCAGTCCACCCATTAGTGGAGGCCACAATGTCAAATTGGATTTTGTGGTCCTCCCAGCTCGTGGTTGATCCATCAAATTGACGAGGCTTTACCTGAATTGAACTTTCAGCTGTCGATAATTGACAATCTATGCGGATGCGGCTTGGGTGACCAGCTTCACTTTCTGTTGAACTCGGAGGCGCGGAACAATCACAACCTACTTGCTGAACCTCTTGAGCTTTTTGGACCTCATTATACACCTGTCCCGGTGTACTCCGAGGTATTGAACTCTCCATGAATCTCGCAACAAATATTGTGGTCTCCATTGTTCGCAGTGCTTCCGTAGTCTGTTGTTGCATATTACGTAGCGATTCGAGTTCTTTAGACTGTTTGACCAAAGTCTCGTTTGGGATTGTAATCGTGGCAAGTCAGTTTCTCCTTAAATTTGTCCATTATATTGCTTCCTTTTAATTCCAAATCCCACTTCTAACACCAATGTTGCAAATATATACGGGATTAATTCAATTTATCTGTAGTAAAAATAAGCAATGACAGCCATCATTTCTTAATGAACACATTTTTTCAACTGTCAAGTTGGAAGTTGATGAGTTGGTAGGTTGTTGAGTTGGTGTGTTATAGATTGGTGAATTTACAACTGGATTACTTGCGTAACACATAACAATATGTTTAATCATTTTTGTCAGTTATATAGGGCTACCAGATAAAAACGATAGGAAAAGAAATTTAAATAAAACAACAACGGTATGAGATATCAAATTGATTCTGACTTTATTTCGAAGCTACATTCATGCCATTATGTATGGAATAGGACATCATTTAAATGGCCTCCTCGGCTTCGCTGGCAGAGCTTCAAGCGGTCGGTCCAATTTTTGATGACTTGGTCCAATATGTGCGGCGTTATTCGAATGTTGGCATCGAGCTCGTCCAAAGTGGTCGGCTTATTAGCGTAGACTAAGGACTTGACATAGTCCCAGAGAAAGTTTTCTTCACTTCGCACCGATCCCTGTCTTGTTGGTGGCTTAAAGTGCAAAAGAGTGTACTCACGCTCAAACTTTTCCACGGTGCTACGAATTACCTGCGCACTGAAGCCATGATTACGACCGACCTCACGACGAATTTCGATAATATTTTTTAATAATTTGCACACGTTCGGGAAGCGTCAAACGATGCATGATAAAATGGCACACCTTACTGAATATTTTGACAGCTGAATGTCATTGTTACTTTGACACCTACTGAAACATAATATGATAATTGGAAAAACTATCATTTCTATCTGGTCACCCTTTAGCATTGTATAGATTTTTGCATTTATTATTATAAGCCTTGAGCCCCTTGAGTAAGTATTGTAATCTCCTACTGCGATGAATTTAGTACGAAGTTTTGAGAAGAATTCGGTGAATTGATCCTCCGTTATTTTGTATAGACGAGTATTGGGGCAATATACCGTTGAGATTATTGATTATTCCTTGTCCTTACCAATGCGGATGGAGGTTGAATGTATAGATATATACTCTCTTCAAAATCTTTCTAAGGTTTTTAACAAGAACCGCGTGCTTCGTCAGGATGCTTGCTGTCTTAAAACTTGTAGACTACCAGTTTGAAGCTGTTAAAGCTTGTTAAATGTGTTTCGATATCAGCATGATATCTAGTTATCTTATTGTCGATAAGAAATATTTTTAGTTATTCTTTGTACTGGCGCGGTCTGTTCGTATTCCAGAAACTTATTCTAATATGGTTCTTATTCATGGCTTTGACATAATTGGTTGTAGTAGCATCCTTTGATTTCTCATGAGATTGCTCATCATATTTTACATTTGTTTATATTTTGAACCAATTGCTGTAGAGTGTTTTCAGCCATTGTCTTTTGAGGTTCAATAGTGGACTTTTGCGGTTTGAGAATTACTGTCGTAGGGCTACTTTCTTGCAGTGCGATTGCATATGATATATCTTGTAGTGTAGTTTGGTTGGTACTTGCGACTTGCTTTGAATAATACTTTGGGTGTGAATATATCCGTGATGAAAGAGTTTTTGCTTTGATCGCTGGACACCCTCTTCTTTCAATTTATTGCAAGAGGTATGTATTTGATTCTTTTTTCAGAGCAGTTGAATTGGATTCAAGTTCGACACAATACTATGGTTGCGGAATTGTGTTTTCGTTAATAATGTTGTACACGGATCTGACGTGGAAACCTTCGCTTTCTATTTATTTTTTGAGATCTGATAGATTATCTAATTCAGATACGACTGTTCGACAGTCGGTTTCTTTGTAGACTTGAATTTTTGTTTCATGAATGTTTCCCTTTGTAATAGGAACCACATATAAACATTGTGTGGCGCCCAAACAAGCTATAGGGACTCAAAAAGCTCTCTTTGGTACTCAAGTCCTTTTTGTGCTTGTCAGATTACATCCTCGTCGCTTAGGCGTGAAAGGCAAAACGCACGAAGCATGGTTGAAAGAGACAAAAGCACACAAACCAATATAAAAATATGCCATGCTGCATCACTTCGATGTCATTTGAAGATGCATTTCATTTGTCATTTGCCAGATGTCAGATTAAATGCCACATCGCTTTTACGTCACTTTGGTATGGTTTGAGCCTTAGTTCGAGGACTTAAGTTCTTAACTTACCCGACTACGTGCAGCCAAACGTAGACAGGAAATATGTCAGTTTATATACTCCGTACAAGAATGGTGAAATGGAACGCTAATAGGTTTAATACGGTATCTGTCTACCTATTCGTGCATCCATCACACGTATGAAACTTTTGAATATTTCGACGTTTAAGCTAAAAGGAGAATGGCGGGTTTCCACAGTCAGTTTGGTCCAGAACTAACAGAAATATAAATGCTTCTAAATTATTATTATTTTATAAAAATATCTTTAATATAGTTCTGCACTTCCGAGTGGAATTTCAACTTTTACAAAGTAAGAAATGACTTTGGCTCCTTTCTTCCATGACCTACATAAAATAAATGTTTTTTTTTTTATAATTTGCGCGCGCCAATGGGGATATGAATATACTTAAATTATTTCAGACCACAGGCGTTTGTAAAAAGTAAGAGAGAGAGAAAGAAGGATTGGTGTAGTGGGTTTGAAACTCAGATGGTATTAAGTTTCAGTAAACTCCAAGGGTGGCGTCCAAATAACTGGGGAGCATTTTTTGTTTTGTTGTTATTGTAGCATAATAATAACTACGCCCCCTAAAAATATGACGCAACAAATTCCGAAGTGACTTTCCATTCTGGCAGAATTTTGGTTCGAACTGTCCTTTCATTCGAGGTTCGTGTCTGGGACGAAGTCTCCACAGCTCATGTCAACGAAAGAGACGAATAATATCAGGGATAAAAGGGAATTAAAACTGCAAGAATTATTTCTCTTGTTCCAGTGGTCGAAGAATTTGCTAGAAGTTTCTGGCTATCAGAAACTTCTGCTATATAAGGACAGATGGCGATCAAAAAAAGAACAGTAGTTTTTAAACTGTGGCGAAGAGATTAGAAAAGTGTGCAGTGGGCGAAGTTGTAATTCTGTGATAAATTGAAAGTTGAGATTTAAGAAGAAGAAGTAATTAGTTTGGATTTGCGAATTAAGTAATTGAAAGGAGATAAAGTGATTTGAGAGGAAAGAGACCTTGTAAGAAAAGAATTGCGAAGAATAGTGTGAACCTGAATTGTTCTATAGACTCGAAAATAAAGAAATAATTTCACAGAATAATTGTTTTATCTACTCGAGCCGTAGCTTGCATATTACATTGGTGTCAGAAGTGGGATAAAACTTATTCTGTGAATAACTATTTCCGTGGTGTGAAATTGCACAAGCAAAAAAAAAAAAAAAAACGATTTCTGTGCTGAGTTAATTAGTTGCGCAAAATGGGTCGCAAATTGGGAAAACTAACTATAACTCAACTAAAGGCAGAACTCAGTAAGCGGAACCTCGACACAACTGGGGGAAAAGATGCCCTGCTGATTCGTCTGGAAGAAGCAGTAACGCAGGAAGGTGAAAATCCGCACGACGTAGAGTTTGACGTGGAAGAGGAACCAGCAAGTACAGCAGTCGACCCGGGTATAACGAGTCTGCTCCTGCAACTTAAGTTAGTCATGGACGAACAAAAGAAAGCAATAGAAGACCAAAGGAATTCTATAGAACTTAAGCTGGACGAACAAAAGAATTCTCTAGAACTTAAGCTGGATGAACAAAAGAAAGCAATGGACGAACAAAAGAAAGCGATGGACGAACAAAAGAAAGCAATGGACGAACAAAAGAATTCTCTAGAACTTAAGCTGGATGAACAAAAGAATTCTCTAGATGCTCTGGAAAGTAAACTTGATGAGCAAAACAAGAACTTGGAATCCAAATTCGAAGTGATCGAAGAGAAAATCGAGAAGGTCGAGACGCAACTCGGAAAAGTCGAAACTAGATTCGATGAAAATTTTGAGAAACATGAAACTCAGTTCGGGAAAATAGAGACTCAGTTTGAAAAAGTGGATACGCAATTCGAGATAGTAGGGAAGCAAGTCGAAAATCTTGCTAAGGAGCTCAGCAATGTGAAGAGACAGAAAGCACGGGAATATTCCACTGACGGTCTGAGAAGAAAGGAGATGCAGCCTCCTATCTTCGATGGTCAAACATCATGGCCAATTTATAAAAGGCAATTCGAAGCGGCCGCAATGACCAATAGCTGGGACGATGAAGAGAAGTCCATTGCACTCACACTTGCACTGAGGGGTCCAGCTGCGGAGCTCTTGCAGACCATCCCGGAAGATAAACAGCAGAACTACGACTCTCTGGTTCAGGCTATCGAGATGCGGTTTGGGGATGAACACATGCAGCAGGTGTACAGGGTTCAGCTGCGTAGTCGAGTCCAGAAAAGGGGGGAAACGCTCCAACAGTTGCAAGCGGATATAGAGCGACTAGCCCATCTTTCATACCCTAAAGCCGGTGAGGAGCTTATCAACGAAATGGCGGTGGAAGCTTTTATTCAGGCCATAGAGGACAGACAACTGCAAATGGCTGTAAGGATGGCTGAAAAGCGAACACTCCCCGAGGCATTGGCATTCGCTTTGTCAATGAAGGCTGCGGACCAAGCATACCAGGGAATACACCGTGTCAGGGAAATGTCCGTCGTGGAATGCTCATGCCAGAGAACAGCCGTCATGGATGAAGACAGAGCTCGCGGAAGTCAAATCCGTTGCTGGAATTGCAACCAAACCGGACACCTACAACGGCAGTGCAGAAGTGCACCTAGACGAGGAAATTGTCCACATTGCGGAAGTAGGAGAAGCAGAGAGGAAGCATCCTGTCGGTCAGACTTCCCAAAACCGGCAGTCGGGAGATGCGTAAGGACCAACTTCGCGGGGCAGAAGTTGGTTACTGGAATCGAGGCCCCCAGGACCACCATTCAAGTTTCGCAAACCAAACGGGGTAACAAGAGCCTGACAGTGGAGGCACTAATCAACAAGAAGAAGTGCGTAGCCGCCATCGACACAGGTGCCACCGCCTCCATTGTAAGAAGAGATATCGTCAGAAGCTCCTGGCTGCACAACACCAACAGCTACTGCCTGAAGACCGCAACAGGGGAAATGGCGAAGGTATTTGGAGAAGTTCGTCTTACGATTACTCTGGCAGGACTGACGTTCTCCCATGCGTTTCTGGTGGCAGATATATGCGACGAGTGCATCATCGGAGTAGACTTCATGAAAGCAAATGAAGTAATCTTGGACATCGGGATGCAAGTACTGAGGTATCGAAATGTGGAGATTCCGATGGTGTACGGAAATGAGAATGCCGTAACTCTCAGGACAGTCATCAGCAAAGACGAAGTTTTGCCGCCGTCTTCAGAGACAATCATTTGGACGAAGCTGGAAGGTGATCTTGGGAGCCACCGATTCTACATAGTAGAACCAGACCCAGAGAAGAATTCTCAAGACTACATCGTGGGAAAGACGTTAGTCGAACCAAAGAACACCATGGTTCCAGTGAGGGTTTTGAACGCAAGACCACACACTGTCAAACTAAGGCGAGGGGATGTGACTGGAAAATGCACGCCGATTACCGCCGTCGCAACAATATCTGAACGTGATGCTCCAAAACCTCTCCCATCACCTTGGACAGCGGAAGCGAGAGAGAGGATTCTCCAGTCCAGTGAGCTGAATCAGGAGCAGCGAACTATGGCAGAGAATCTTATCAATGAGTACGCTGATGTATTTGCCTCACAGGACGGAGAATACGGCCGAACACACCTGGTACAACATCGAATAGACACTGGTGATACTAGACCAATTCGTCAGCCTGCTAGGCGCCTTCCATTGACAAAGCAGACAGAAGTTGCAGAGATGGTGTCGGCAATGGAGAAAGAAGGTGTGATTGAAAGTTCCAAAAGTCCGTGGGCATCACCGGTTGTACTGGTTAAGAAGAAAGATGGCAGCACGCGGTTCTGCGTGGACTATCGGCAGCTCAATTACGTCACCAAGAAAGACAGCTACCCTCTGCCACGGATTGACGACACGCTAGATGCACTATCAGGAGCCCGATGGTTTTCCACTCTCGACTTGAAGAGTGGCTACTGGCAGGTACAGATCCATCCAGAAGACCGGGAGAAAACCGCTTTCACCGCAGGAAATGGGCTATGGCAATTCACGGTAATGCCATTCGGGCTGTGCAATGCTCCGGCGACTTTCGAGCGATTGATGGAATGTGTCCTGCAAGGGTTAACATGGAAAACCTGTTTGGTATACTTGGATGATGTCATCGTCGTAGGAAAAACGTTTGCGCAACACCGAGACAATCTAAGGGATGTGTTTCAAAGGCTTCGAAGTGCCCACCTGAAGCTCAACCCCAAGAAGTGCGCCCTGTTTAGAGCGGAAGTCAAGTACCTGGGACACATAATTTCAGCGAAAGGAGTGAGAACCGATCCGGAGAAGGTCGAAGCGGTGAAAAACTGGCCAGTCCCCAAAGACAAACACCAACTAAGGAGCTTCCTGGGCCTAGCCACCTACTACAGACGGTTCGTGAAGGATTTTGCCGGGATCGCAAAGAACCTGCACCAGTTGACGGAAAAGGGAAAACAATTCAAATGGTCAATTGAGTGCGAGAAGAGCTTCAAGGCACTTAAACAACGGCTATGCGATGCCCCGATACTGGCTTACCCCACTCCCGGGGGAACGTTCGTTGTGGATGCAGATGCTAGTAATGTCGGGGTAGGAGCCGTACTCTCCCAGGTGCATGACGGCCAAGAGAAGGTGGTTGCGTACTTCAGCAAGGTGCTCTTTAAGCCAGAAAGGAACTACTGCGTGACAAGGCGGGAACTTCTAGCTTTGATCTTGGCTACGAAGCATTTTCACAAATACCTCTACGGGAGGAAGTTCGTTCTTCGCACAGACCATGCAGCCTTAAAATGGCTATTACAGTTCAAAAGTCCTGAGGGTCAGGTCGCAAGATGGATCGAAAGGCTGCAAATCTACGACTACGAAATACAGCATCGTAAAGGAAAACTCCACTCTAATGCGGATGCACTGTCCCGGAGACCATGCAGAACGGATTGTAAACATTGTGCGCGTCAGGAAGAACGGGAGCTGGTTTCCATCCAAAGAATGAGAGCCGAACCTATCACCGGCTGGAGCGTAGATGAGATCCGGAACGCTCAGAAGGAAGAACCGGATATCGAGCCGATTCTGGACTGGAAGGAGAACATGGAGAAACCGGATCATCAGGACATCTCTCACTGAAGCCCGACCTTAAAGGCATATTTTGCGCAGTGGGACTCCCTCCATGTCCAAGAAGGTGTTCTGAGAAGAAAATGGGAATCCTCCGACGGAAAGTCGTTTGTAATGCAGCTTGTCGTACCGCGGACGAGGGTCAAGGAGGTGTTACAGGAAATGCATGGCGGGGCGACCGGAGGCCACTTGGGAGTGAATAAGACGCTAGAAAAGGTACGAGAACGTTTTTATTGGTTAAAAGCGAAGGAAGATATCGAAGACTGGTGCAGAAAATGCGACGTGTGTGCAGCTAGCAAGGGTCCGAGAATCAAAACTCGAGGTAAGATGCACCAATACAACGTGGGAGCACCTTTCGAACGAATCGCCATTGACATCGCAGGGCCCTTTCCGGAAACCGACAATGGTAATCGGTATATACTCGTAGTGATGGACTACTTCAGTAAGTGGCCGGAAGCGTTTCCGATCCCTAACCAGGAAGCCAGGACCGTGGCGGAGCAGATCGTCTACAATTGGGTTAGCAGATTCGGTGTGCCCTTGGAATTGCATTCTGACCAAGGGCGGAACTTCGAGTCAAGAATCTTCCAAGAGATGTGTCAACTACTCGGAATCAAAAAGACAAGGACAACCCCGCTTCATTCACAGTCGGACAGTATGGTGGAGCGTTTCAATAGGACTTTGGACGAACATCTCTCGAAGGTCGTAGGTGACTACCAACGGGATTGGGACCGGCAGATTCCCTTGTTTTTGATGGCCTATAGAAGTACCGTGCATAGCACTACTCGACATACGCCGTTCGAAATCTTATTTGGTAGAATAGCTCGTTTACCCAGTGAGGTGAAATTTGGATCTCCTACCAATGAGCCCAGAAATGAAGAAGAGTACGTGGCGGACCTTAGGGAAAGGCTTAGGGACATACACCAAAGGACCAGAAGCCAGATTAAGATGACGAGCGACCGCATGAAGAACAGGTATGATGCCAAGGCAACAACGTCAGGATTCCAGGAAGGAGATCTGGTGTGGCTGTATAATCCCCATCGCCAAAAGGGGAAATCACCTAAATTACAGCGGAACTGGGAAGGTCCCTACAGAATAATAACCCGCATCAACGATGTTGTCTACCGCATCCAGCGAGGACCGAGGGCCAATATGAAAGTGGTTCATGTGGACCGACTGAGTCGATACAATGGCCGAAATGAGGATGCACTTGTTCGGGTCGAACACGTCTAAGAGGGGGGCAGTGTAGCATAATAATAACTACGCCCCCTAAAAATATGACGCAACAAATTCCGAAGTGACTTTCCATTCTGGCAGAATTTTGGTTCGAAATGTCCTTTCATTCGAGGTTCGTGTCTGGGACGAAGTCTCCACAGCTCATGTCAACGAAAGAGACGAATAATATCAGGGATAAAAGGGAATTAAAACTGCAAGAATTATTTCTCTTGTTCCAGTGGTCGAAGAATTTGCTAGAAGTTTCTGGCTATCAGAAACTTCTGCTATATAAGGACAGATGGCGATCAAAAAAAGAACAGTAGTTTTTAAACTGTGGCGAAGAGATTAGAAAAGTGTGCAGTGGGCGAAGTTGTAATTCTGTGATAAATTGAAAGTTGAGATTTAAGAAGAAGAAGTAATTAGTTTGGATTTGCGAATTAAGTAATTGAAAGGAGATAAAGTGATTTGAGAGGACAGAGATCTTGTAAGAAAAGAATTGCGAAGAATAGTGTGAACCTGAATTGTTCTATAGACTCGAAAATAAAGAAATAATTTCACAGAATAATTGTTTTATCTACTCGAGCCGTAGCTTGCATATTACATTATTGTCGTTGCTTATGATTCCCAGTATTTTTTCCAGTCCTCCTGATGTCATCATTACGGTCAAGCTGCATTTTCAGCCATATGACCAGCCCACTGCCAGTGTTATGCCTTCGCAGTAGAGTTGACATGAGCTTCGGAATTGAAATAAATAGATGATTCTTGACATCAGGATTTGAACCGTGAACCTGCAGTGTGACAAGCGATGATTCAACCACTACACCACGGCTACCCTCTGCCTTAAGTTTGCCGTAAGTAAGTCATTTCTGTTCATCATAGAAAACTAAACTCCCAACAAATCCTAAGTTGTAAAATACATTTATTTCGAACAGCGTTACAGTTATATTCAAGGAATGTAAAGTGAAAAACAGTTTTAATTCAATATGAAATAATTCAATGTCAAATAAAAGGCTTAAACTGTCGGTAAAGCACAACTTATTTAATGCGGCTATCTATACTTCGTTACGCAGCTGAAATATAGGGATGTATAAATTTTAACGATATCGAAAAATTACAACGTTTCTGGATAAAACGCATAAACAATTTAATCCAATTTACCCTAAACTATGCGATACTTCCCAAAACTGGAGTTATTGAAACACAACTTTATAAGCTCAAGCTTCAGACGGAGTATATTTATAAAACAATTTGAAAATGCGCCATCAATGGTTAACAATAAAACTAATTGCAAAAAATCTGCTGCAAACCGCATTTCAGCTAAATCTGTTCTGGCGTTTTTGAGATAGGCTATCAAAAATGACTTAAAGGTTTTTGACATAGAATTAGGTATGTATGTTCCTAACCTCCAAAACTTGTTTGCTTCTACACTTTTCAAACTGTACGAGTGATTCAAAGGTTAAGAGGCCGTGACTGATAAGCGTACACAAAACCAACTCTCATAATAAAGGTTCCGTTCTTACTTTTGTTAACCTTGTAAATGGCGGAACCCTGAGAAAGGGTTACAACAATTATTTTAATAAGTCAGTTCAAGAATTAATAAATTTGAACTCAGTTCATTTCCAAACACCGTGACTATATTCCGCATGTTTCTTATAGCCCTACAATTTTCCACTTGATTGCAATTGAATTGTATCAGAATTGAAAGCCCAACTGCAGGTCTAATATTTATCATGACAATCAAAATTTAAAAAAATAAAAAATTGTATATAAGAGTTTGCTGGCATTCGTTAATTCATCAGTTGATTTAGCGAACTACGAGTATTGCTTGAAGATTCTTTAATTAAAACTTTATATTCAATTTAAAATACAAATATATATAAATATAACAAAATGAAGTTCCTCGCTATTGTTGTCCTGTGCTGCTTGGCTGTTTCAGTTAAGGTTTGTTCATAAATATGAGGTCTTCTTTATATATGTATGCTATCAAAATGCGATATATTTTATTAGGCTGCCATGAAAAAGGAAGAAGTTATGGAGCTGTTTCGTACTATTTCTGCAGGATGTGTAGAAGAAACTGGAGCTACAGAAGGTAGGTTGGAACCAAAATGCTTAATTTATATGTCTTCTAACATCTTTAACCTCCTAGCCGATGTTGACGTTATGATGAAACACTTGCCAGCTCAGAACATGGAAACTAAATGCCTTCGTGCCTGTGTGATGAAGAAAGTCGATGTGGTAAATGATGTTCCTTCTCTTTGTATAGGTAAATAACTTAATAACTGTAGGTATTTTCTTCTTTTTTTTAGATGAATGCTGATGGCAAATTTGTTAAGGATGCTGCAATGAAAATAGCGGAACTTCATTCACAGGGAGATCCAAAGAAAATGCTAATTGCCGAAGAAGTTACAACTGTATGCAATGATATTGCCGTTCCTGATGATCAGTAAATATTTAATTTTAAATGACTAACTTTTCTTAAATATATTATTTCATTTATACTCGTAGCTGTGAAGCTGCGGAGCTGTATAAAATGTGCCTGACAAGTGAAACTAAGAAGCATGGAGTTAACATTATCGATTAAGTTCTTACATCTCAATGATGTCAACGAGGTACTCGTAAAATACTCAAAAACCATTAAAATTAACTGAAAACCACTTTAGTACTGAGTTCTGTTTATCCATACCTATGTATGTTGAGGGGCACTATTAATTGATTTTAATAAAATTATAAAATTAATAAATAAACAAACTTAGTCGGAAGAAAAGACAATTCAGAGCATTTCTCATTTCTAATTCATTAAAGCATTTGTACTGACTTTAACATTTTCGAAATTAGTACGAGTACGCATATCCAATTGAGAGTACAGACATTTTTCAAAATTTGGAAAGAAATGTTTACTGCAAATATTTTACTCAATAAATCAAGAGTCTAGTTATAGATACCAAGAGTGATAACAAAATTAAGTCAACAACAAACCGATTTAAATTTCGAAGTATTTTACATCGGAATCAATATTTCGCTATTTTGTAATTATTGTTGCGGCCTTTACATGTAAACAAAATTAATTATGAATATACGAGTACTATTTATTTGAAATTCCGATAAATTATTTGATCAAAACTTCAAAAGTGATGAATACGAACTTAAGGCTTAACTAAATATAGACCGAATCTATAAAGTACGTAGACTAATCTCTTCTCATTTCAAGCACTATTTGCAATTTGTTACTATTTTACGTTGCGATATTCCTGTTTATCAAGTTTTTGTTTTCCGTCTAATTTATTAATTTAAACTAAAATAAAGGCCGAATTAACCAATGTATTATACTCTTTTTTTAGTATCTAGCTACCTAAGAAAAATGAAGTGCACGACTGGGTTAAAACTATTTTCTAAAATCGGTTGTTCATTTGCAAGCCTCTCAGATCTAAAACTTGACAAATTCGTTGCAGAAAGAGAGGTCACTCTATAGGAAAACCATTTTTTTAATTAAAAAAAACTTGGTATGCTAAATTTTTGCAAATGTTATTGCCTAAAAGTCAATTGTGAACAAAAACGTGTGAGATATCAATATTTGTTTGCAAAGATTAGGCATAGGTACATTACATACATAATGTATTAATTTAGTAATAAAGGCAGACCATTTATAAAAAATCATCAAGTAAGACTACAGGTTCTTGAGTCCATCACAAGACTTTTTTAATAATAACATTTGAACTATTACTACGTTTATATGCATACTTGAAGCCAGGTTCAACCCGGCTTGAGATTCATATAAACGCAGATCGCGTTGAAATGTCATTGACTCAACTCGACTCAGTTAACAGAGCTGGATTGAGTTAGAAAAATGCATGGATACCTGTGCTGAGGGGTTGAACTGACATGTTGTCTCTGTGTGTGTGTGATTTCAGATAACGAATCTAACACAAAGAGAACAATAACACAAAAGCAGAATGTCTGCTATACTTATCTGCCAGTTCAACCCCGTTTGAATTTTTCAATCTTTCGACTCGGTGTGTAGAAATACTCAGATCGAAATCTCAACTCGATCCCAACTCGATCCCAACTCGATCCCTCGATACTGCATACTAACGTGGTATATGTGCCCAATTGAAATGAAATAAACATTTCTGCAACCGCCACATGTTGGAAGGTCTTAGGGTATCTAATTCCCTCTGGATGCCGTTTGCTTTATTGAAGAAAGTACACTCTCCGAACTTTTATAGAAAATAATTTCATTTAAATGGCAGCCGCGGCTTGCTTGGTGGTAGCCCATCCTGTCAAGTGTCAACCCAATTTTGGAGTATATGTATTTTCGATGGTTTATTGCTCTACTTCACGAATAGCTTAATCAATATTGTGCTTAAGTGACCGAATAGTTTCTTGACTGTCAGCATGATATGTATCTTTAACGGCACCGCACAACGAGAAGTCCAATGGCGACAAACCACAGATCTGTGGAGAGCAAGTAAACGGCTGATTACACGCTTATTGAACTTAGTTCGCAAAAGATCGATTGTTGGACGGCTTGTATGGCACTTAATGCCACCTTACTGGAACCAGAGATCATCCAAGTTCATTTCCTCAGTTTATGGCCAATTATCAATCTCATTAACTTTCTTCACAAACTTGCGTACAGCAGGCAGGGTTGGTGCATTATTTCGACCGAATTTTCTTTTCAAAATTTCTCAGTGTTTCGGCAACACAGCACTCACTTTGGAAGAAATTTTCAATATTCCAGAACGTTGTTCAAGCGTAAATTGATTCATTTCGTACCACAGAAATACGAGTATGATACTGTGTTTTTGTAAATTTTTTGAGCGCGAAATAACATAATGCAATTAACATAATTAAAAAGAAACCACCCATTAGATCCCTGTTACTAACAGCGATGTAAATATAACTGTCTTCTGTGAAAGTATGGCATGAAGCTAGTACTCGTACCTATTTTCAGATACGGATATATGCAGATACTGTAATGACCCACACGTCATAGAGGATATTATAAAGGGTGGTTAAGTTTTAACGGCCGATGTTGATTTTGAATAAAACACAAATTATTTAAGAAATTACTGTCATTTTTTTTATTATGATAATATTGGTATGGTTCAATTATGTATGGAACAAAATATCGGCCAAATGGCCGCCGCGACCTCGGCGGCACACCTCCATCCGATGGTCCAAATTTTCGATGACGCTGAGGCATAATTGAGGTTCTATGCCGTTAATGTGCCGAATTATCTCATCCTTTAGCTCTTGAATTGTTGCTGGCTTATCGACGTACACCTTTTCTTTCAAATAACTCCAAAGAAAGAAGTCCAACGGTGTCAAATCACATGATCTTGGCGGCCAATTGACATCGCCACCACGTGAGATAACACGGCCATTGAATTTGTCGCGCAAAAGAGCCATTGTTTCGTTAGCTGTGTGGCAAGTGGCACCATCCTGTTGAAACCATATATCGTCCACATCCATATCTTCCAATTCGGGCCATAAAAAGTTCGTTATCATCTCACAATAGCGAACACCATTCACAGTAACTGCCTGACCGGCCTCATTTTGGAAAAAATACGGCCCGATGATGCCGCCAGCCCATAAACCGACCAAACAGTTACTCTTTGTGGGTGCATTGGTTTTTCGACAATCACTCTTGGATTATCATTCGCCCAAATGCGGCAATTCTGCTTATTGACGAATCCACTGAGGTGAAAATGTGCCTCATCACTGAAGATGATTTTCTTCGAAAATTGATCATCCACTGTTGCCATTTTTTACCACCATTGTGACCATTGACGGCGCTTGAAATGGTCAAGAGGCTTTCGTTCTTGAGTCAATTGCACCTTATAAGCGCGTAAATGCAAGTCTTTATGCATAATGTTCATCAACGACGAGCGTGAGAGGTGCAATTGTTGGGCACGACGACGAGTTGAGGTGGACGGCTCTTCAGCCACACTATCGCGAACAGCAGCAATATATATTCTGCAGTACGAGCATGCACTGGTGTTTTCACATCTCCTACAGACCCGGTTTGCACAAATTTTTGCACGATTTTTCCGATTGTACGCACATTTGGACGATTAAATTGACCGAAAGAATCACGAAATGCACGATATGCATTTTGATTTTAACCACCCTTTACATATGTACGTAAGTCTAGGTACATATCTACGTAGGTCTAGGTACATATGTGTACTATTAAATTGCCCAGCCCATAGCCGTACTGTTAATTCGTTTATTCATATTTGTTGTTCTGTTAGAATTTTTATTTTCGTTCAACGTTGTTGGTTTTGCTACTTTGTAACAAATCATCCCCTAGTTCGTGAGACTGGCATGCCAATTGATAATTGATAAAATTCCATACAAGCCTTCCAACAATTGATCTTTTGCAAACTCAGTTCAATAATCGTGTAATCAGCCGTTGGTGATGTTACTTGACTTCCGCGGAACTGCGATTTGACACCGTTGAATTCCTTTTTGTGGATTGCTGTTAAAGATTGATGTGATGCTGATAATTCAGAAACGATTCAGGCACTTAAGCACAGTACTGATCAAGCTATTGTGAAATAGAGCAATGAACCATCGAAAACATACTTCAAAATTTGGTGGACAGGATGCCGGATGAACTACTGCCAAGCAGGCTGCGACAGCCATTTAAATGAAATTATGAAAACGCGAAAGTGTACTCTCTTCAATTTAAATGATTTTTTTTATAGTGATTTTAAAAAGAAACCAACAGATGGCCCACACTTTACATAGTTTAAGAATTTCTTCAGTTTTTTTCGAACTATCGGCATCCAGAGGGACTTAGATACCCTAAGCCCTTCCAGCATGCGGCATAGCAATTTAAAGGAGTTGATAAGTAGATTGTGGAAACGTTTATTTCATTTCAATTGGGCACATACACAGTTCAAATGCAAAGAGGTTGTCAAGCTTTAGATCTGAGAGGCTTGCAAATGAACAACCGATTTTAGAAAATAGTTTTAACCCAGTCGTGCACTTCATTTTTCTTAGGTAGCTAGATACTAAAAAAAGAGTATAATACATTGGTTAATTCGGCCTTTATTTTAGTTTAAATTAATAAATTAGACGGAAAACAAAAACTTGATAAACAGGAATATCGCAACGTAAAATAGTAACAAATTGCAAATAGTGCTTGAAATGAGAAGAGATTAGTCTACGTACTTTATAGATTCGGTCTATATTTAGTTAAGCCTTAAGTTCGTATTCATCACTCTTGAAGTTTTGATCAAATAATTTATCGGAATTTCAAATATATAGTACTCGTATATTCATAATTAATTTTGTTTACATGTAAAGGCCGCAACAATAATTACAAAATAGCGAAATATTGATTCCGATGTGAAATACTTCGAAATTTAAATCGGTTTGTTGTTGACTTAATTTTGTTATCACTCTTGGTATCTATAACTAGACTCTTGATTTATTGAGTAAAATATTTGCAGTAAACATTTCTTTCCAATTTTTGCAAAATATCTGTACTCTCAAATGGATATGCGTACTAATTTCGAAAATGTTAAAGTCAGTACAAATGCTTTAATGAATTAGAAATGACAAAATGCTCAGAATTGTCTTTTCTTCCGACTAAGTTTGATTATTTATTAATTTCATAATTTTATTAAAAACAATTAATAGTGCCCCTCAACATAGGTATAGATAAACAGAACTCAATACTAAAGTGGTTGTCAGTTAATTTTACCTCGTTGACATCATTGAGATGTAAGAACTTAATCGATAATGTTAACTCCATGCTTCTTAGTTTCACTTGTCAGACACATTTTATACAGCTCCGCAGCTTCACAGCTACGAGTATAAATGAAATAATATATTTAAGAAAAGTTAGTCATTTAAAATTAAATATTTACTGATCATCAGGAACGGCAATATCATTGCATACAGTTGTAACTTCTTCGGCAATAAGCATTTTCTTTGGATCTCCCTGTGAATGAAGTTCCGCTATTTTCATTGCAGCATCCTTAACAAATTTGCCATCAGCATTCATCTAAAAAAAAGAAGAAAATACCTACAGTTATTGAGTTATTTACCTATACAAAGAGAAGGCACATCATTTACCACATCGACTTTCTTCATCACACAGGCACGAAGGCATTTAGTTTCCATGTTCTGAGCTGGCAAGTGTTTCATCATAACGTCAACATCGGCTAGGAGGTTAAAGATGTTAGAAGACATATAAATTAAGCATTTTGGTTCCAACCTACCTTCTGTAGCTCCAGTTTCTTCTACACATCCTGCAGAAATAGTACGAAACAGCTCCATAACTTCTTCCTTTTTCATGGCAGCCTAATAAAATATATCGCATTTTGATAGCATACATATATAAAGAAGACCTCATATTTATGAACAAACCTTAACTGAAACAGCCAAGCAGCACAGGACAACAATAGCGAGGAACTTCATTTTGTTATTAATTTGTATTTTAAATTGAATATAAAGTTTTAATTAAAGAATCTTCAAGCAATACTCGTAGTTCGCTAAATCAACTGATGAATTAACGAATGCCAGCAAACTCTTTATACAATTTTTTATTTTTTTAAATTTTGATTGTCATGATAAATATTAGACCTGCAGTTGGGCTTTCAATTCTGATACAATTCAATTGCAATCAAGTGGAAAATTGTAGGGCTATAAGAAACATGCGGAATATAGTCACGGTGTTTGGAAATGAACTGAGTTCAAATTTATTAATTCTTGAACTGACTTATTAAAATAATTGTTGTAACCCTTTCTCAGGGTTCCGCCATTTACAAGGTTAACAAAAGTAAGAAGGGAACCTTTATAATGAGAGTTGGTTTTGTGTACGCCTGTCAATCACGGCCTCATAACATTTGAACCATTTGGACCAGAGATTCTTTTTGGCAACTCGTTTGAAAAGTGTACAAGCAAACACGTTTTGAAGATTAGAGTGAATGTCGAACAAAATATGTAATTTCATATGTACCTACCTATATACATGCCTGGTCAATGTGGCTTGGAGCGGGGACCAAGTAAGTTAGTAAGAAAAATAAGGAAAAATTTAAATCAATTACTAATGCCGTCTGTTGGTGGATGATTACTCTTAATTATTTTATAAGCATAGAAAATAGCTCTATCTAATGTGTTTGTAAGCGAAAAAGTATTTCATTTAGTAGTTGAATGCATTTAGTAATTATTTGCAATACCAAAAAAGTTTTTTTGTGTGTAGTTGGTCTAGAAAGTCTGCAGCGATTTATTTGTATTTCTGGACAAATAAGCTGTTATAAGTGCTTTCACGAATAGGCTCGATTTCGGCTTCGGTTTTCATTCGTTACATAAACAGCTTGAGTATTATATATCAATATTGCAACCCTTATTATATATTTACACGAGGCTTTCCAGAATTTAGGGAAATATCCACAAGAGAGTAAAAGTTGATATTAATTGTATCAGGGCTTAACTTAGCTGATTTTTTTAGGAGTATTTCTGGCTTGCTGTTAGATAAAAAAAATATAGAATACACGACTAGGTTCATGCAATTCCACCTATCGACGAACGTATACATATGGCGTTCATTTGCAAATTGCACGAATTTGGTATTTTAACGAAGTTGTTAAAATCGTGATAAATAAAACAACATTTTACCTCGAAGTGCAAGAAAGGTACGTGGCGATTTCAATCGGCGTATTTTAAAATCAATATGAAGTGGTTCGTGGTTGGATTTGAGAAGCGCGATTTTCTGTCAAAAATTTGTTTTTAATTAAAAGGGCATGTGTAATGGGAAATCGATGAGTTTGTTAATATACCTACTTTATAAGATTTTACAGTGAAGTTTAATATGTGAGTGAATAATGTATTTTTGAAAAATTACGTACTATATACATATATATGTACAAATGGCGGTAGCCTGCGGTATAATACGCCACTGATACCTTTTGGAGAATCCTAGCCATTTAGCACCACCTTTTACAGCATCAGTTGTTTGTCGAAAAAAAACCATTCGATTCCTCAATATCTAGTCCAACCGTTCTGAGATTGACCACCTCCATAGACAGGAGACAGCACTTGGTTGTAGACGTTGCAACAATTTGGGCCACATGCTGTAGATACCTTAATTAATAGGCAAAGTTAATAGTACTGTCGTCCACGAAGAAGTGGATCGGATTACGAGTAATAGAAGGCAATTTATTTCACGAAAATGTCAAAGATACCATGGGTTTGAAGCTTTGAGGTATTTTGGGATTCTCTTGTGTCCCATTTTCTTCATTTGTGCGCCGTGGTTCAGTAGAGTTTCTCGAAGAAGTATTCCCCCATAATTTTCTTTCTTGCTGAGGATAATCTAGCTGCGTCAGTTGACATTTATTTATTTATTTTCTTCGTGCTTATATGGGTTGCAGGCTTGATGGCTTAAAAATATTTTGTTACTTGCTCATTCTTCTTGTCACTTACTAGGTTGCTTTTGATATCAAGTTAGTTAAAATGACTATACACTCGTATTTTTACATTTTCTCCTTAATGTCCAAGCAAGTAACAGTCACCTGATTCAATGCCTAATTCACGAACGATGACCATCTAACAATTGCCATATTCGAAAAAGGTAATTCAATTTCTTTTATTCGTCAGAAGATAAAACTCACGCACATAACGTATGCAGATTCCCACCTATTGATAGGCTCCACAGATTTCCTCCTCCATCAAAATTTCCAACATACCCTGTTCCTATCCTAATGCTGCTCCCTTTACACTACTTTTATTGCCTGCATAAAAAATCCCGGTGCTGATGCTGGTGCGAAAATATTCTAATATGTGTAATAACAAACAGAATCCCGTGTGTGAGTTGAGAGAAAAAGTCACGAATGTGTCAGCATACAGATTACTGTCATAAAAACCTGTCATCTGCCTACAAATTTTCATATTTACTCAACTTAATAACATATGCAAATACGAAGGGGCTCCAAAAACTCACAGTAGAAGAGGGCAAAACAAACAAACAGAACTTGCGTTGAAGGAATAAAATTCATTTCGTTCCTTGTAATAAATAGGCGCTTCCAACTCTGGCATTATGCTGAGGTTTCACTTATGTCAAATGCTTCAGCAATATATACAAAGGGGCTGATTCTCTTATCTTTGATGGTGCTGAATCAGACCGATGATAGATTGACTTTTCTTGTTGTATGTAAATTGTAGTGAAACTTTGGTAAGTTTCAAAAAAAGTGAATAAATAAGTTAAATATTGAAATGCATAATTCTGTTATTTGTTATTAAGCGTTTGAAACGAAGAATTACTTAGACCAGTTTGTGTCAATTTTGTTACATGTTACAAAAATTTTTTTGAAACAAAGAAAAAATATATATACTCATATATAAATAGTTTTCTTTTGATCTTCCGTTCACGCGACGCGTAATTCCGTTACTTTTAGAACCATTTTGATTTTTGGAATAGTTTCCAGAATTTACTGATATCCAAACCGGCAATATCCAAGAGTTTCTCGAAGAAGTATTCCCCCAGAATTTGCTTTCTTGCTGAGGATAATCTAGCTGCGACAGTAGTCATTGGCCGGAATTAGTAGCAGTGACCTGTTAGTATGGTAATTATATACGAGTGCTTTGCCAGTATGTAGTACACTTCTTGTTTTGTGCTTATATACACTGCAGGCCAAAAGTTTGAAGCCGCCCTCAGTGTTCGAAGGAAAAACAAAATCTACGATCGAAAAAAAAAACTCTTTAATAATAATCATGTAAAATGGACGGAGAAAATACATGAAACCAAAATAAAAAGAAAAACATTTTCATTTTGTTCTTAATATAAGGGAATTTATTAAAAAGAAGATAAAATGATTTAAACTGATTTTTCGTAGAAAAAGCTTCCTTTACATTCGATTACTTTTTTTAAATTTCTTGGGATTCTAGCTATCAGTTTTTGAATTGTCGCCTGTGGTATTTTGCTCCAGCAATCCAATAGTATATTCCAAATGCAGATTCTGATGATGGGCATTGATCCCGGACCCTTTTACACAATTCCCCTCACAACAGCTCTATTATGATTTGTAGAATTTCTTCATCTTCCATGTGTTTTAGATAGTCTTGATAAAGTATCGGCATTTGTTTAGGGTCGTTGTCCTTGAAATACGAATCCTTCACCAATTAATCTTAGTCCAGAGGTCACAGCGTTTTTTTCTAATATTGTTTTGTATGCCTCCTTATTCATGTTTACAATCACTCGAGCCAGATCTCCCACTCCACTTGGAGAGAAACATCCACAGACCTTAACAGAACCGCCTCCATGTTTGACGGTAGAAACCACACAGTCTTTTTTTTTCTTTTTTTTTGCCGAGAGAGTGAAAATCTTCTAAAGACACCATAAGGCCCGACCGCGCGTGCTTATGGTAGTGTGAGATTTTTACTCACTAAAAACACCACTCTTCAAGATTAATATTACGACTAAGCCGACGCTTATCCAGCAGTTTTATTTTCGCTTACGAGACTCGTGATTTGTGCAAAAGATGTTCGTATGTAATTTAAAAAGAATATAGCGCTTTGGACAGGTTAAATTCCAATGAAAGTTCCTGCGGTTTTCACGACCGGCATATACTATGACGCGAGCTCAAAAGGTTTTGTCCTTTGCAGACGGCGAATTGAATTGTTCGCGTCAAGTAGTTGAAAGACGGTACGATTACAATGGCCGTGAACCCGATCTTTGTTTTTACGAGCAAAATTTGTTACCTCTTCGGCGACGCTGGGAATTCCCAGTCAGTTACGTACGTACCACGGTGCGCTAACGATCGTGCTAAGAACTTTATTTTCAAAAGTTTGTAAGATGTTTCTATTTCTTTTCCTGGTACAACCCCATAGTTGTAGACCATACGTCCACACTGGCTTCAGCACTTGCTTATAGATAAGCAGTTTGTTATGTAAGCTCAACTTCGAATGTTTTCCGAGTAGCCAGTACATTTGTCGGTATTTGTTTTCGAAGTCGTCGCGTTTCTTTTTTACGTGCGATTTCCATTTAAGCTTAACATCTAGAGTCATTCCTAGATATTTTGCTTCGTTCGCGTATGGTATTTGAGTCGAGTTTAAATATACGGGTAATCTGTCCACTTTTTTGTAGGTAAAGTTGACGTGAGTAGATTTGCTTTCGTTCAGCACAATACCCCAAGAATTCGTCCAAGCGTGGACTTTATTAACAGCATGTTGCTGCTTTTCAGTTGCTGCTTCAATTGTATCGCCCGTATCGTGGCGACGACGCAGTTCCTTTTCTGCGGAATATCACGCGTTTATAGTGCATATAGAAGTGGGCCAAGGACACTTCTTTGTGGGACTCCGGCCGCAATCTCCCTGAAATCAGAGTAATCATTTCCGTGCTTAACACGAAAAAGTCTTTTGGTGAGGTACGATCGTAAGATTAGAAAGAGTTACCGTGGCAGTAGTCGTTGCAATTTATACTCCAAGCCTTCGTGCCAAACCTTATCGAAAGCTTGTGAGACGTCAAAAAATACCCCACAACAAATCTTATTTTCTTCCAGAGTTTTCTCAATCACGTCAGTTATTTTGTGGACTTGGTCGATTGTAGAATGTTTGTCTCTAAATCCAAACTGATGCTCAGAAATGAGACGTCTTTCGTTAATTACGGGTTGTAGTCGTTATGAAAGTGGTTTTTCAAATATTTTAGAGATAACCGGTAATAGGGAAATAGGCCGATATGATTTCTTCTCATTCAGAGGTTTGCCTGGTTTCGGGATCATTATAATCTCTGCGACTTTTCATTGTCTCGGAACGTAGAGCAATCTGAGCGAAGCGTTAATCAAATATAGCAGTTTGATAAGAGCTTTAGTCGGCAATTCCTTGACCACCTGCGCCGTTATCAAGTCGTAACCCGGTGCTTTTGTCGTCAGTTCAATTAATGCAATTTTTTTTACTTTAAAGTTGTCAGATGTCGTGACTGGGGAGTCGGGTGTTATCAAAGGGCCGTCGAATGTCTTAAACGTTTCTCCTAAGTCCAAAGCAAAAAGTTCTGCCTTTTCTTTGTCGCTTTTGGCCCAAGTTCTATCGTTTTCCGGATTGGTGGCGCTTGCATTTGAGGTTTCCAGATGCCTTTTAGCGCTTTCCAAAGTGAATAATTTGATTCTCTTCCAGTAGAGAGATTTTCAAGATAGGTCGCTATCTTATTGCTTTTAAATTCCCGAATACTATCTCTAAGGCGATTGCATAGTCGGTTAAGGATCTTTTTATTCTGCGATGCACGAGTGATTTGCCATTTCTTTCGTGCTTTTCTTTTCTCTGTCACCAGTTCAATTGGAATTGGATACTTTTCGTTGCGGTTAATCTTATAGCTTCTAGAAGGAGTGTTTCTCCATGCCGCTCTTTGAATTGCTTCCACGAAACGATCAACTTCGTCCTCCAGTTCACAAGGTGTTTTAAGTGATACTTTTAAGTCGATATTTGTTTCGAAAACATTTCTAAAGCACTCCCAATTTGTTTCATAGCTGCACTTTTCAGAGTCTTGGAGGTCCTTCCTTCTTGATCAACGCTTCACCAAGTAATAAAATTACCGGAGAGTGGTCAGAAGAGAGATCAAAACTTTCTTCGACTGTAATAAATTTATCGTAAATATCTTTTGAAAAGAAAAAATCGATAAGATCGGGAATTTTTTCTAAGTCGGTTGGCCAATAGGTGGGTTTTCCTATCGAATAGAAATAACAACCGAATTCATTTGCCACTTCGTAGAGAATTTTTCTTTAAGAAGATGTACATCTTGAACCCCAGAAGGTGTGCTTCGCGTTGAAATCTCCACCAATAAGGAAATTTGAACCAAGGGCATTGAAGGCACGAAAGTAGTCGTCTTTTTCAAGCGAGCATCGCGGTGGACAGTAAACAGACGCTATGTTGTAGCTCAAGTGTTTATTTTTAACCCTTACCGCGCACAACTGAAGTTTTTATATCGACCGAGTGTCGATGTTAGTTTTAATGAATAAGGACGAACGGTCCAGCGCTCTATCAGAAGGATGATAGGCGTGATAACCAGTGTAGCCTCTTATCTTTATTTGCGATTCTCTTGTTAGATGGGTTTCGGAGATGAAACATATGTTGATATTTTCTCTCATTAGGAAAATTTATAATTCGATATATTTTTGTAAGAGTTCGTTTGCATTCCATTTTATAATTTTAAGCAGAGAGTCCATATCTACTTCGATTTAGATATAAGGTTAGCCATACAAAAGCTTTCGACGTTACTGAGTCGTTCGAGAATTCTTTTGTTCGTTTCACATTATACCTTAAACTTAGCGTAAATGCAGTTCAGAATTTCTTTCAACAGATCAGAGGGTGGCCCGTCGTTTCGTTCAGTTGCTTTGACTGCAGCCTGATAATAGAACAGAGGATGTATTGATGCCCATCTTCATATCGATTACTATATCTCGAAAGCTTTGTCTGCAAAAAATCATTTTTCAGTTCTTACCTTAGACTTCGAAAAAGCCTTTGATAGGATCGGCATACATATTGTTCTAAGAAAACTGAAAGAATGGGGTATTGGAAAAAAAATATATGGGTATGTAAGAGCTTTCTTAACTAATAGGAAGTTCTACATAAAAATTAATAACCACTACTCCAAACAACACCCCTTGTATAACGGCATCCCGCAAGGATCACCTCTGTCGGTAGTCCTTTTTATTATAGCTTTTGATGAAATAAGCACAATTCTATCGAAATACAAATCTTTAGATCAGCGATCTTAGAAGCTGCGAGAGCTTATTTACAAGTGTCTTAAACGATATCCTAGATTGGTCAGTGGTCTCTGGCGCAAAACTGTCAATAAGTAAATGTAAAATACTCCATGTGTGCCGTAAACATGAATGTCCCCAGTTAACTTTAAATATTAACAATGTACAAATTATAAACGTAGATAATTTAAGTATTCTAGGACTCGTTTTTAATAAAAAGTATAATTGGAAGCAACAATGTCTAGATCTTAAGAAGTCCCTAGCTGCGAGGACTAACTTTATTAAGTACTTAGGTAGTAAAAAAAGCAATCTCCATATTAACACCTTATCATCCATCACCAAAATGCTAGTTTTAAGCAAAATTGATTGTGTTTTATTTATATACGGGAACTGTCCAAAAACAATGCTAAATATCATCAAACCAACCAACCAACCAAGCAGCGAGAAGAAGCATCAACGCATTCCCTATAACCCCGATCAAAAACATCTTAGCAGAAGCAGGACTTCCCACTATCGAAGAAAGAAGGGACACAATTACTTTCAAACTAACCGCCAAGCTGGCTTTCTCCAAAAATTCGATTATCGCCAAGGACATCTTGCAATCTAAAAGGCCCAACTCTGTGCTCAAAGCTGTCAACAACCCCAACAATAACACCGACCTTATCATCGACATTCGTAATAAGCTTGTCAAATCCCCAAACAAGCTAAAATTAATGTGGATCCCCGGCCATGCTAGTATCCAGGGTAACGAACACGCAGACCATGCAGCCAATTCAGCTAAAAACGCATCTGTATTCAGATTCAACATCTACACCAAGTGAGACTTAAAAAACGCAATACAGAAAACCATCAAATGTAATCAGCTTCTTGAATGGAACCGGTACCACCACCATTATACTAAAATCAACCCCAACAGATGCCACCCATAATATCCCACCAACATTACAAAGGCTAAAATTTCAAACTTTGTCCGATTGCGGCTAGGACACACTACAGCTACACGAATGCTCTGGACGCAGCTGTCAATCTACTCTCAAATGGTTTAAGTCAAAACTTAAATGATGATGACATCCAGTATTGTTCCGTCAAAAACATCACACGTAAGCTCAATTCTAACTCAACATCTACACGTAACAAGTCGATGAGTGTTTTACGAATAAAATTTAAAACCTTGGATTTGAAGCGAAAAGTGTTGTTAAAGAAAAAGAAAACTAAGCTTAACACAGGTCTTATAGGGTATAAATCTGTTAATTCAATTTATTTTACTGAAAGTCTCACTAATTATAATTGAGCAGTATATAACAGAGCTAATATATTCAAAATAGAGAATAACTTTTCGTATTTGTGGGTCAGAAACGGAGTAATTTTATTAAAAAAAGGAGAGGGTGATAAAACTTACAAAATAAGTTCTTTTGAGGATATAGAAAAATTGTCTTAATTACTTTCTATTCTTAATTTACTTCCTAAAAAACATGTCTTTTAACTTTGCTAATTGTATTCCAATCCAGGAAAATAGCTTTGAAGTTCATAATGAATTTTGTAAGTTTGATAAAGAAATTTTCAACTGTTCTAATCACTTAAAATATCTGGGGAAAGCATTTTTATCATTCATCAAAATACTCCTAGTATACGTAAAAATTTTGATTTACTACTAATTCACTTAGAATTATTTATTAATAAGCCAGATTTGATCTTTTTATCTGAGATGTGGATTTTTGACAATGAATCTGATCTTTATAGTATACCTGGATATAAATTCTATCCTACTTGTAATAACTCTTATGCGGCAGGTGGAGTGGCAGTTTTCACAAGTGATATGTTGGAGCATGAATGTTGCTGCCTTAACATGAAAAAGTGCTGATATGGTTAAAGTATCTTGCAAAATTGGATCCAGAAAGTTTATTTTTATGTGTTTTTATAGGCTGCATGCAAAAAGAAAAATGTTTTTGTTAACGAATTGGCTTCTATATTGTCTAATGAAAAGTCAAGAAATCTATTCATTCTTGGTGACATCAACTTAGATATTTTATCTGACTCTCCTATTGTTTTTGATTATTATTCTGTATTATCGGCAAATGGCTTGGATTCGTGCTTTGATGAACCTACTGGATTAACCCAATCTACTAAAACATGTATTGATCATATTTTTGGAAGACTTGATCGCAGTTCCAAGCTATCTCTCTCTAGTTTCATTTCAGATTTCAATATATCTGATCATTGTATGGTTGGTTTAGTTTTTCAAGGAGTTTACGATAAGCAAACTGAAAACTTTGTACCATCTGTAAAGGATACGGCGATTAATTTTGAACGACTTAATGCTATTCTACTTCTTGAATTTTGGACTGACGTTTAGATGGATAGTAATCCCTCTAGGGGTTTTAGTAAATTTATAAATACTCTAAAAAGTCACGTTAGTTCTTGTCTCATTGAGACAAAAAGGCGTATTAAAACAAAAAGGCTTAAACCTTGGATGTCCACGTCTCTACTGAAAAGGATTGAAAAGAATAATAAACTACATATTAAATGTAGAAAGGAACCTCAAAATGCTAATCTTCGATCTCTTTATAATAGGATATGCAAGGAAGTTTCTGCTGAAGTTATTTTACATAAAGAAAATTAGTATACTAACAAACTGCGCCTAGCAAGAGACAATTTAAGGAAAGAATAGGCAATTGTTAATGAACTAATTAACAAAAGTGGGCCTTCTTCTTCTTCTTCTTCTTCTTACGGCGAAGTTATGATCCCAAGTAGAAGGATCACAACCCTCCCACTTTATTGCATCCCTACTGGTCCGCCTGTGGGGGTTGCCGGTTTGACCTCAGAAAGTACAGGCAGGCTTCCCAGTTTCGGATCACTTCGTCACTGAGGCCAATCCAATGCTGGTGTTTTTGCATTTGTGTGATCCAGTTGATTTTTGGTATGCCTTTTTTGCGCTATTGCGTAGGAACGTTGATTGATATTGCCTTTTTGACGGGATTCGAAGGATCTCTCCTTTGAACATGAAAATACCAACTGAGCCGGTCGTGCTCTATCTTGCTTGTGATGGGTTCTTTTACTTGAAGGATTCCTCGAATCTTTGAACTTCTTATTCTATCAATCTTCGTTACTCCTGCTATCATGCGAAGCATCTTCATCTCAGCTGCCGTTAATTTGCCCACATACTTTTTGTACATTGTCCAGCATTGTGAATCGTATGTGAACGCCGGACGTACAACTGCAGTGTAGAGTCAGTCGTTCACAGACCTTAGTAGAGATCGCACATGTTTCGGCTTCTCCTTGTGATTTTAAACATAAATAGACAGTGGTGCATCAAGTGTCGCGGTAGCGCAGAGCTAGTGTTAGCGTCCAGTGACTTGAGTTGTTCGGGTTCAATTCCCACCGGAACAAAAGTTCTTTTTTTTTTTTTTTTTTTGTATTTTATTTTATTTTATTTTAAAGTAAAAAAATTAACATAAACAATAACAAGTGCGGTAATGAGAAAAAAAGAACGGTTCCTGCTTCCCATAGCGGGAGTAGTGGACACAAAAACATCGGCCGATGACAGTGAAAGCCACTTGGCAATTATCGAAAGTGGAACCACGGTAAAGAGGAGGAGGAAGCAGAGGCTGACTCCCTACGAAGGCAAGCGCCTCTCCCTATCAGCTTCGACTGAAAAGCTGCCGGGAGAAGTGAGGGTGGGGGCGCCGTCAACAACAACAGCAGCAGCAAAAGAGCGTACATTCATCTCGGACGGTGGAGAAAATTGCTACAGAGGTGGTAGCAATAGCTTCGCCACGTTAGCTGCCTCCGAGTCCGAGGATGAGGACGAAGAGATGGAGGCCATCAATGATAGCATACGGCAGCTCCAGCAGAGGGTGCTGACCATAAAGGCTAAACAAACAGCCAGAAGAGCAGAAGATAGCCAGTCACAAAAAAAAATTCAACAACAAAAACAGCTGCCTGATATGCAGCAGCAACAACAACTGCCCGCAAATCGACAGCAACAAAACCAGCTGCCAGCAAAGCAGCAACAACAACATCAACAGCTGCCAACAAAGCAGCCACAACAAAAACAGTTGCCAGCTAAGCAGCAGCGGCAACAACAACAAAAACAGAATCAGCAGCAACAACAACATCAACAGAAAGACCAGCAACAACAACAACATCAGAAGCAGAGGAGTGCAAAGGAGAAGGTGCCACCTATCAACACCTTCAAGATGGATTTAAAAGACACCATTGAGCTATGTAAGTCGGCCATAGGCAACAACTTTTTTATTAAACGCATTAATGAAGATAGGCATACTATCCACTGTAATACAGTGGAGCAGTACAAAAAAATAAAAGGTTTATTAAAGGAAACGACGACGGAGTTCTTCTCCTTCACCCCGAAGGGGGAAAAGTTGCAAACTATGCTACTGAGGGGGGTAGATCCGTCTATCGAACCGGGAGAGCTCCTTAGGATGCTGAAAGAGAAGGAGTGCGACGGTCTTGAGTTCGTAGGAGTCAAGCCGTTCACCACAGCAAAGGCCAAAAGGGAGAAGCGGAAATTACCGTTCTTTCTTATTCAGATAACTCCCAACAGCAAATTGGATGGTCTAAGGAGTATTACTGTCCTAGACTACCAGGTTGTTAAATGGGAAAAAGTAAAGAGGAGCGATAACATTTTACAATGTGTTCGCTGCCAAAGGTTCGGGCACGCCGCGTCGAACTGCGAAATGCAGCCTCGATGCGTAAAGTGTGGAAAGAACCACAAAGCAGAGGAATGTTCCCTGGGTAAGGATGGGGCGGCAGATAAAGGCCAACTCTCTTGTGCACTATGTGGGAACTCGGGACACACCGCAAACTATCGGGGTTGTCCTAAGTTCCAGTACATGAAAAAAGTAAACCTGGCTCGTCAGCAGAAAATCGAAGTCAAGCGTCCACCTGTTTCTAGTCAAACACCAGCCGTTACTCCCCAATGGACCTACGCCCAAATGGCGTCAGGCCGGAGAAACACGGTACAACAACAACCGAAGGTTGCCGCACAGGCCCCAGTGCCTAAAGCACCTGAGGCTCAGCCTGATTTGCTGACTATTTTGCTCTCTATTCAAGGGCAAATGAACCAGCTTCAGCGACAGTTACAAGAGCAGGCGAAACGGGTGGACCAGATCTACGCATTTCTGCCGGGCCTAGCGCACCTCCAGTCGTAATGGATACGATGGCGGAGAAACCCTTAAAGATCCTTGCGGTGAATGTGAATTCACTGATAAGGATCGAGCGAAGAACCGTACTTTTTAAGTTGTTAGAAGATCAAAGCCCTGATGTGCTTTTGGTTAGCGAAACTAAGCTATCCCAGAAACACAAACTGAGCCATAATAAATACAATATTATAAGAAGAGACCGACCCGACTCTACTCAAGGAGGAGGTGTTGCGATCTTCATTCACAAAGACTTACGACATAAGGCCGTGTACAGCGGTGAAGTGCGGAGATTCCAGGAGCTGGAAGCATGTATCGTGTGCATTGCTCTCCGTAGTGGAAATAGGATGTACATGGTCGCGGTCTACGCATCTGGTTCTACTCAAACTACGTCATTTATTACAGAGCTCGAGACACTTTTTCGATGTCTAAGGCTGGAGTCGGAGGAGAATTATTTCCTCATTGCCGGAGATTTAAACGCCAAACACAGCGATTGGGGAAATAACATACCAAATTCTAGGGGGAACCTACTATTCAATTGGTGGGGTCAACACAATGTCGAGTATAGACTGGGTTTGATAGCTACAGATAGCCCGTCGTATCCTAGAAGCGGCTCCTATCTGGATCTTATGCTGTTCGATGTACGGTTGAAACTGACCAACACGAACCAACAAACGAGAAACTGCCTACACACTTTTGTGTATGACAGTGACCATTGCGGACTCAGTGCCGAAATTACAATTCCCAACGAAATTGCGGAATTGGACGAGTTTGTTCAAACGTACCCCTACAACTACAGTAGGATGCGTTGGACACGCTTCTCCAGAGCTATGACAAGAGCACTCTCCTTGAATTCGCTCTACCCACCGTCCAATAGGAACCTGTCAAACGAGGAGATCGATAGGTACCTAAGACAAATGGACGAGACAATCAAACGAACGATGGACAGTACGATACCTCGTTATCAACACACTGACAACGCAGACATGTTCCGCAATGCAACAATAGACGCACTACACCAACAAAAAAGTAGACTTCTGTCAAGACTCAAAACCTTGTACAGACAGTTTACGGACAGACAAAACTCGGAGGTTAGGACACTGAAGTCGTTGATTAAAAATCTCCAACAGTTAATTAGAGAAAATTACAGACTCTCTGTAAATCTGCATTGGAACAACAAAATTCGGGCTGTAAAATCCAACAACCCGAGTATGTTCCCACAAATAAATAAAATTTTTCGGAGGAATAATCAAAACGACCTGCCGTGTCTTAAGATCCCTCGAACGACGAACAACGAACAAATACTAATAGCAGCAGGCATAGATCCCGGGAACGCTGTCGATGATGACAATTTTTTCATGATCGAAGATCCCCAGGAGAAAGTAGAGGCTATAGGAGCGACTTTCCAGGAAGTGTACAAGGTGAATGATAGCATTTGCCCGAACCACGACCTGGAAAGTCGAGTCCTTGTGCACAACGTCTACCTTCGAAATGATATAGAGCACTGGCGATCAGAGAACATAGGTTTTACCGAGTTCAATGACGATAACATGGCAAATAATGTCGTCGCCAATGAAATGGTTCACTACCCATACGTATCGAAGGTAGAACTCCAAACGATCTTCGCATCATTGAGAAAGAAGAAATCAGTGGGAATTGACGGACTGTCGAACATTGTGCTTCGACATCTCCCTCTAGAAGCGGTGGACATTTACACCACTCTGTTTAACAATGCGCTGAATAATGCACATTATCCAGCGCATTGGAAAACAGCAGTGATACAACCCATCCCCAAAAGGGGAAAGGACTCCTCCAATCCGGCAAATCTCCGGTCGATAAGTCTCCTTCCGAACATCAGCAAGGTATTCGAGAAAGTGATCAATAGGGCCCTGCTTAAGTGGACTGAGAACAGTAATATAATTCCGGATAACCAATTCGGTTTTAAGGCGGGGCATGATACAATACATGCCGCGTCTAAACTGGTATCTGACATCCAATGGAACAAAAGTAAGAAACAATGCACGGGTGCCTGCCTGGTTGACTTGGAGAAGGCGTTCGATACCGTATGGCTAGAAGGACTCTTCTACAAGTTGAACAGGCTGGGCATAAGTAAACCACTGCTGTACATGCTCTGTAATATGCTCACCAGTAGACAGTTCATTGTGAAAAATGGCAATGTGACTTCTGCTGGGACGTTCGAAATCAAAAACGGTCTTCAACAAGGTGCGGTTAATTCGCCGATCCTCTTTAACATTTACACGAGTGATCTCGTAGGATCTCTTCCCCATGCTATTGCGTATGCAGACGACTTGATCGCGTATAGGTCAGGACCAACGATCGAGGTCATTGCAATACTCTTGCAGCGTGATTTCGATAAGATCAGGATATACTGCGACGACTGGAAGCTGAAGATCAACTTCCAGAAGACAGAGACTATTCTGTTTAGAACGTCGTTATCTGGGGCCTCCAGGGATACCAGAAAGAATTGGCGAAAGTTCTCAATCGTGGGACAGCACGGGCAGACACTAGCGAGTCGAAGTGTGGTTAGATACCTTGGGATCTGGCTAGATCAATATCTATATTTTAACAAAAATGTAGATGCTGCTCTGGTCAGAGCCAGAGGTGCTTTTGCCCTTACAAAGAGACTGTTTTATAGCAGCCAACTCGATGCAAGGGTGAAGGTAATCTGCTACATGGCCCTTATTCGGCCCATGCTCGTATATGGATGTCCCGTGTGGTTCAACGTGGGAGCAAGCTGGATGGAAAGGATTCGGGTGTTTGAGAGGGCTTGCCTTAGGGCTTGTCTTCAGTTGTACAGAACACCAGAGTCCCAGTACATAAAATTCTATTCTAATAAGGTCCTGTATAATAGGGCGAACATAAACAGAGTGGATAATTTCCTGATCAATATGATTCGAAGGCACACTGTAAGAGCAATGTCCTCGGTGAATAACCTGATCTCCGGGGCATACTACCCCAATGATTTGTATCACGAGAGTGTGCGTCTTAACGGCTTCATCCCCCCAGAGGCGTTCCTATTTTTAGATAAACAAGGTCTGATACAGGATAGGGTAGCGGTGCCGCTAATCTACCATTTTGCCCGAAATGCTGCGGACAGGCGACTTAACTACGACCGACACGTCGCACATAGCACCACGGAGCGTCTCCGGTTTAGTAGAGCGGTATCAAGCCGTGATATGGCAGATGCAGTAAGACAGCACCAGAAATTCTGGTGGCTCGGGGACGGAGAGGGAACTCCCTCGTCGTTTCCTTTTGATTCGGGGTAGGCTCACAAGGGGCAAAGTCGGTGTAGCTTTTTATAGCCTGGCCGGCTTACATAGTTCTAAGATCGGTTTAAGTTTTAAGCATTAAAAAAAAAAAAAAAAAAAAAAAACTTATACATGTGTATATATGTATGTATACTATATGTATTATGAAGGTATACAATATATTTATATATATGTATATATATATGTATATCAAAAAAAATTGCGTGTTTAATCACGTACCTTAGAATAAGTAGCTTTTAGGTAGTTTGTAAGTTTTATATATAGTAAAAAAAATTCAGTTCATATACTAAGTTTTTGCTTAAAAATGTTTTCTTAGTTTCCCAATATTTGTAAGTATAGATTTAATAAATAGTTTAAGTTATGTTACGTCGAAAGACATATTTTAAGCATTAGGTTTAGCTTAGAGCGCCCGCATAGGGCCATTAAGTTAGTATATAACATAGTTAAGTTAGTTAAGCTAGTTTTAAGCGTTTTTTGTGTCTAGCTGTTAAGAGTTCATAAATTCCGAAAATAAAAATGCACTAAAAACGAAACGAAACGAAACTGCAGTGTAGAGTCTTCTTTTAAGCTTAGGGGGCATTTTTCGATCACAGAAGATAGCGGAGTTTTCCCGCCACTTCATCCGCCCTACGCTTATTGATTATAGATCCCAGATATTTAAACTTTTCACACTTGGGAAGCACTTTTCCATTCGAGTAAATATCTGGAATAGGGCGGTGTGGATCAGAGAACGGGCAGCACAGATACTCTGTCTTTTTCGAACTAATACGGTACCCATTTCCCTCCAAAACATCCACTCATACATCAAGTGCTCGTTGCAAGGCCATTTGATTTTCGCTTATGATAGCTCCATCGTCAGCAAAGAATAACTGACGTACTTTGGGGTCCGTCACTTTTCCTTCAAGCAGATAATCAAGGACTGCAATAAATAGCAAAGGACTAAGGACGCTTCCCTGGTGTACACCGACTTTGATTGGGAACTCTTCGGTGACTCCTGCGGGACATCGTACTCTTGTCCTTGCTCCCTCATACATGTCCATGATCATGCGCACGTAGGTTTCTGGAACTCCTCGTTATCTTAGCGCCACCCATAAGAGATCTCTTGGTTGTCTATCAAAGGCTTTTTCAAAATCAACCAACACCATATGCAAGTCCTTTAAGGAATCACGATGTTTTTCCATTATGATCCTTATACTTTGGATTGCATCTGTTGTTGATTTACCCGAGACAAACCCGCACTGGTCATCGGATAGCCTTCTTATTTTCCGCAGTCGGCCATCTAATACCCGTTTAACGATCTTCATGGTGTGTGACATCAGCTTGACAGAACGGTAGTTATCGCAGTTTCGCGTATCGCCCTTCCCTTTGTGCAAAGGAAGAAGATAACTTTCCCTCCACTGATTAGGCATTGGATCACCGCTCATAAGTTTGGAGATAAGAATCATGAGCCATCTGGACCCGATGTCTCCCATCTTTTTCCATAACTCAGAGGGTATCTCGTCTGGCCCAACCGCTTTTCTTCTTTTGAGTATTTGACGGCATTCCAAACTTCTTCGACAGTAATGTCGGATACTTCGTCATGGTTAGGAGCGGCTCTTGGAAAGTGTACCCGGGGACACTGTTCGTTCAGAAGTCTTTCATAATACTGTCGCCATCTGTAGAGAATTTTGACGTCTTCCACAAGAAGCTGGCCTTGAGCATTGTTAATGAACTTTGGGGAATGAATCTCCTGAGCATTTCTTCTTCTCTGGGCGGCTGTTTTGAAGATAGTTGCTCACTTATTCAAGTTGTTTGTCGAAGCTCCTGGATAGCCGGGTTCCTATCAGACGCCGAAGACGATAATTCCTCCAACTCCCGATAGAGGCCTTCCATACTTTTTGCTTGTAACTGGGCGCACTTATTCTTCGCGAGAGCTTTGCAACATCTATATATTACTTCAAGGCGAGCTTTTTCATCTCTATTAGTAGAAGAGCACTTTGACAAAGCCTTGAAAGCCGTTTTCTTTTCCCGTATCACTACTTTAGCTTCATCTGTCCACCACCATGTTTCTTTGGCGTGTTGGCAGGGGCCTTTCGACGTTCCAAGCAGTGATTTGGCTCTCTCCAAGCAAGGTCGCTGTAGGGAATCCCACATATCTTGTGCTCTGCACTCCTCATTACCGATCTCATCTATGATGGTAAAGAGGTAATTTGTCATGTTGGTAATAAAAACTTCGCCTTTCCCTTTGTCCAGCTTGTGCCAATTGATTTTCTCAGCCACCTTTGTTTGCTTATTTGCTTTCTTCCCCGTCTCCATAAAAATTTCTGTCAGGAGGAAACGGTGTTGCTGGGCGATCGCCTCTCCCAGGATCACATTGCAATCTTTAACCCGGGGCTTCATGAAACTGGCTACCAAATGGTAGTCAATCTGGGTATCATTTCCACCACTGCTGTAAGTGATCAGGTGCCGGCTTTGTTTGACGAACATGGTATTTAGCACGATAAGACCGTATGACTTGCACATGCTTAGGATGTCTTCACCTGGAGAATTCCTGGTGCCGTACCCCCATGGCAGTTTTCATAGTCTTCATTTGTTTTCCCGACATGTCCGTTCATATCTCCGCCAACAAACAAAAGCACTTCCTTTGGGATGTTTTTGATGAGGCTGTGAAAATCCAGCCAGAATGCACCTTTTTCTCTCTGTTCGCATCCGACTTGGGGAGCATATGCGCTTACAATATTCCACACCTCACCCTGTATCACCAATTTGAGAGACATCAAACGGTCACTGGATTTTGAAATGGTCAAGATGTTGCCAAGTAGCTCTGCTAAGAGGATGATAGCAATTCCGTTTTTACCTTGTTCCGATCCATAGTAGAAGTGGGCCTTGCTCTAAACCACTAAATTGTGTAACCTTCCAGGGTGATGCTATAGTAAATCGGAGTGAAATTCCTAATGTCTTTAACCAGTATTTTACTAGTGTTGCCTCCAATACTCTCTCTAATGCTGGTTTCTCTAATTCTTCCAATCACTGCAAGGGTGAATGTTACAAAAATGAATGGAGTCAAGCAAGCAGTTTCTTTTACGATTCGTGCTCATCTTTTGAATTATTTAAAACTATTAATTTACTTAAAAATTCTAACTCGTCAACAAAAGATTGTTGGTCTAATAATTTAATTAAGAAAATCTCACTCAATATTGTTGATGTCTTAGCTCACATTTTTAATAAAAGTATTTATAATGGTATTTTTCCAGATGCCTTAAAAACTGCTGAGGTTTTACCTGTATTTAAAAAGGGAGATAATTCAAATCTTAATAATTATAGGCCTATTTCTCTTCTTCCGGTGTTTTCCAAAATCTTTGAGAAAGTAGTGAAAACTAGAATAATGGGTTTTCTTGAAAATTCGTCTTTTTTCATTGAAAATCAATTTGGTTTTCGAGCCGGAAAGTCAACAGAGGATGCACTTTTTAAGGTTTTGTAGCCTTATTTATGATAGCTTGAATAATAAAAAATACACAGTTGCGTTTTTTATACAGTACACCATGAGATACTTTCATTCAAATTAGAGAAAGCAGGCTTTAGAGGCTTTGTGCTTAGTTTCTTTCCTATCTCAACAACCGAAAACAAGTTGTTAAAATAGCAGATAGTTTTAGTAAAATTTAGACATTAAAATTGGTGTGCCACAAGGGTCCTTACTTGGCCCAATTCCCTTTTTAATTTATATCAATTCCATCTTTAATATAAATTTTAAAGGTTTAAGAACTGGTTTTGCTGATGATACAGCTTGCTCTTATTCAAATAGCTCTGCCTTAGATATAATTGCAGATATGATTTGGAGCAGCTAAAACATTGGTTTTGTATACATAAATTGGCTATCAGCGACAAGACTAAAATCATGTTCTTTAACTTATCTTCAAATTTTGTCAATTTTCCCAACATGATTTTTCATAGCGCAAATTGCCAACATCAATTGATTAGCCCTGAGACTTGCAGTACAACTTTTTCCGCCTTGTTTAATTGTAACAAAACCCGTTCTTCTCAATGTTTTCATATTGAAAGAACAGAAGTTTTTAAATATCTAGGTCTTGAAATAGATAGCAAATTGAATTGGAGTACTCATACTGCCTCATTGAAAACATATTTGCTAAAAACAACAAGGATTATGTACCATTTAAGGCAATTTTGTTCTAAGAAACTTTTGGAAACAATTTATTATGGGCTAGTCCAATCTAAGCTGCAGTATGGTTTGGTTTGTTGGGGAGGTACTCATAGTAATAAAGTTCAACCATTACTTGTCGCTCAAAAACATATAATTAGAATCATCTGGAGAAAAAGAGGCTGTGAAAAATTTTTTTGCTTTTTGTCAACTCGAAAATTCTTCCTCTAAAACATTTATACTTTTATAAAGTGTTAAAGATTTTTTTTATAAGGTCTGGATATTTAACTAATAGGATTCCTTCATATCATGCACTTCGTAGTTCCAATCACAATCTATTATTATTCCATCATTTAAAACCTGTCACTTTGTTAACTTCTACTCTTCTGTTGCGCCCAGATTATATAATGCTTTGCCGCCTGAAATTAGAGAAGTCAGAAACTATTTCCTTTATATAAGACAGGTTAAAAAATGGCTTTTTTTAATTTCAATCTAAATGATATAAATCATTTAATTAGTCGCGTAGTCTAAGTCAGTTGTTATGTTTAATAAATATACTTGATGAATGTTAATATTAGCTTTCTTCACCTTTTTTTCACACCTTTTTCACACTTTTTTGTTGAAGTATCAATTTTATATTTAATTTATATGGTTATTAATGCATTCGACACTAGTTATTTATAACTACAGAATGCATCTTTTTATTTTTATTTTTCAATTAATAATGAGAATATACACACTGCTCAATATCTTTTTATGTTAAGTAATATATCTTGCTCAAATATTGTAAATGCATCTTATATGAAATATGTAGTAATTTATAAAGTTTTGTTACTTGAAAAATAAATAATAAAATAATACAAAATACAAAAAAAAAAATACAAAAAAATATATCAATCGAATTGCTGATTGTGCAGTCATTATACGTGACATTTGAAGGACAGTCGTCAGATTTGTTCTTAGAGTTAAAAATTTCTAAAAACGTTAAGGCCCATTTCTTAGAGAGTTTTCTAGTTGCCGTTTGTACGTGCTTGAACTAACTGACCGCATAAACATGGCATATTCTACTAGACTTAAGCCCAATTATAAGATAAATTAGAAGTATCCAGGACTTACAGATTCAAAGTTAGGTTGATTTAAAATAATCCGAAAACGGAATTTTAATAATTTTTAAAATTTAATATCTTAAAAACCTGACGTTGTAGAAATATTCCAATACCGAATTCATGTTTAGCATACCGAAATTTGTAGAACTTAAAAGACAGAAAAAAGGCAGATGGTATTTTCAAGACGATCAAAAAAAGTATATTTTGAAGTACATTTGTAAACCTATTACAGCATATTTTTTTATATTCCAGGCCAATATTTTCTTTTTACTAAAAATGAAATTATTTATTGACCGATTATTTGGTTTACAATAATTATATGTAAATGGTTTTTCAATAGGGAAATACCAATTCTGTATTTGAATACAAACGCACAACTAAACTTTTTTACCAAAACGTCAGTCGAGGTTTATACTTGTATAATGGTGAAATTCATGAACCAGCTTCGTTTGGAAATTATTAAATATTACTACCGAAATTCTGAGTCGGTGGTCGCAACCTTAAGCGCTTACTCCAATTTTCGGTTGTAATAATCGTCCCACCAGACAGGCTGTGCGTGCTATAGTGGATAAAATCGAGTCAACATATTCACTATTGAATGTTTCAGTGCTAGTGAGACAACGCTCCAGTCGAAGTATCGAAAATATCGCAGCCGTAAGTGCTTCAGTTCAAAATGAGCCAAATTCCACGCCGTTCACAGGAATTGGCAGTCTCTCTGTCAACATTGTGGTGAATTTTGCATAAAGATCTTGGCCTACACTCTTACAAGTTCAAATTAACTCAAGAACTGAAGCCTCTTGATCATTTGAGGCACTGAAACTTCCCCGATTGGGCTTTGCAAAAGTTTGGAGAAAATTCTGAATTTCATCGAAAAATTATCTTCAGCGATGAAGCTTATTTTTGGCTTAATACGTTTATCAATAAGCAAAATATGCATTATTGAACAGCAACAAACTAACATGTGCTTTAACAGACCCCATTGCATCCACAAAAAGTGTGGATTTCTTGTCAGAGGTGTGATTGGACCGTATTTTTTTGTGGATGAAAATGATCGCCATGTTATGGTCAATGGAGTTCGCTATCATGCTATTTTTAACCAGAATTGGATGGACCTGACATCAATGATATGTGGTTTTAACAAGATGGTGCCACATGCTACACAGCTGGTGAAACAATTGATCTATTGAAGGGGAAGTTCGGTAATCGTGTAATCTCGAGAAATGGTCCGGTCGAATGACCAGCTCGCTCATGCGATTTAACGTCGATGGATTTCTTTTTATGGGATTACGTTAAGTCGTTGGTTTATGCCAACAAGCCAACAATGTTAGAGGATCTGAGGAACAATATCGAACGCGAAATTGCCAACGTTCCGGCCGATATGTGTGGGAGAGGGGTGAAAAATTGGCTTCAAACGTGCTAGCGGTAGTCATATGAACGAGATCGAATTCCACACTCGAACTTAAAAGTAATATGTGTAATATACCTGGAATAAATTTCAGCCCGATATCTTAATTATTCTGTGTTTTATTTAAATACAAAATTGTTATGTCGTTATTGGAAAACTCTTTATATGTGATACTGTATCGGCCGAATGGGCACCTCTACGTGCTCCTCAAACCATATATTGCATACCATTTTGGTACATTCCGTGTGTCAATTCAACAATTTTTTGAATAATGTTGCCCTTTAGCATGGGGATTGTGGTTGGCTTAATGACGTAGACCTTTCCCTTTAAACAAAAATCTTTATTGTATCATTAGCTGTGGGTGATGTAGCACTTTCTTGTTGTAATCACATGTGTTGTAGGCCCAGCGATCCAGTTCGGGCACCAACAAGTTTTGCAACATGTCACGATAGTGATCACCAGTAATTGTTACAGCATTGCCTCTCGCGTGTTAAAAATGTGACCCAAAGATGCAACCGTCCAAAAACCATACAGTAACTCTTTGAGGGTGTATAGGTCTTTGGTGTGTCGATTAAGGATTTCTAATGTCCCAATAGCGGATATTTTGTTTATTAACAAAGCCAGATATGTAATTCGAAATGAGCTTCGTCACTCATGATGATTTTTTCAAAAAAATTGGGTTTTCAATATGGAGCTGCAAACCTCGCCAGCGTATATCATTATTTTTCATTAGTTGTTGAGTCAACTGAATTTCAGGTTGGTACAAATGCAAATCTTTATTGACTATATTAATCGGTCCAAGTTCTTGCGCACGACGCGGCGCACAGTGGTTTGGTTTGTATGGAGAGCGGGAAAAAGTCTGTTAAATCTAAACTATTTAACGGATTTCAATGACATTTGGCACACATATTAATATTAGTATTGTACGTATTTGGTTAAAAATTGGTTAAGAAAAAATCTTTGAAAAAAAAGTTATTGACATTTTTCTAAAATTTGAGGGTTTTGATGTTGTACTGAAATAAAAGTTTTTTTTTAATTAAAATCTGAACATTTTATTTTGAATAAAATATTATAAACATGAACAAAAACAAATACTTCCAAAATAATAAATATATAAAACATAAATAAAACATTTTCATTCAATTAATAAATAGTATAAAAAAAAGTAGTAGTAGTTATTTTATAATGCTAAATTGAGGTTTCTAGCGTCTGCGCTGATTGGTAGGATTTTCTTTTTTACCTGTGGCCTAAGCCTGTTATTAGTGGATCTGACGATATGAGGATACGATGCAATATTTTATTACAGTAAAAAAAATTGTTTGTTTTTCATTTATATGGAAAACGCAGCAGGTAAACAGGGAAAAACCTATTCACAGACAAAAATGAAAAAACACCTTTTTTTTAATTTTACCTGCCCCTATTTTTTGCGTGAAATCAAAAAAACTGTAGAATTATCCCTAATCCTTTTATTTCTTCTTTATTAAGCCCTATCATATAATTAAACCTATCATAAAATAATAATATTTTTCCCAGAAAATTGAGTGGAAAGTTGAAAAATTTTGCAAGCAGAAATAAATGCTTTCGCTAAAAATCGACTTTCTCCGACCTGGCTCAATGTATTAATTGTATTTTATTTTTTAAATAAAGGTACATATTTTTTCTAAAAATAATGGGCTTAACCGTTCGTTCTGACAATTAGTACCGCAGAAATTATAACATTTTGATATATACCACCTTCAAGAGCTAGTTTTTTGAATTGAGACAAATTTGAACGCTTGATTTTTTCTGTGCTGTAACTTGAAAGTATGGAGCACACGTTGATATACGTCATTATGCGTAGCTAATTTTAAAATTCAAAAAGTTTTCATCAAAACCATTTTTTTTAGTACCTATGTTTGAGGCTACTTATAGAAGGCTTCTTTTATGAATCATCTTTTTTTTAACTTTAGATAGTCAAGAATAGACCAATAAAATGATATATAAAGATACAGAATTTATTTTAAGAAACTTCGGAAAAAGACATCTAAAATTTTGTTGAAAATATGATTCGCGACTTGAATATTTTTTTTTCTAACTTTGAGGGCTTGTAAATAAGTACATAAAATATATATAAAAAAAATAGTATGAAATCATACACCCGGGTTATCTAAGAGTACTTAGACATAAAACTAAAAAGGCTACATATGACTTTCTCCAGAGACTTTTTTTTCAGCTCTCAAACCACTGTGCGGCATCTAACGAAGGTGATCAGACTTTCATCAATATTGCCTCTTACTGCTGCAGTATTTTGTGCCGTTCGTACGCTACGAACTCGTCTGGATTTCACGTTACCTGCCAGTGTATACAGGGTTTCAGAGTTATTCATTATACACCGAATGGCTGACTTGATAGGTACGAGTACATGATGTAAACCAAAAAAAAAAAATACTTAAATTTCTTCGTGTTTTCAAAATTGGACTATTTAGATAAAATGAGCGCATATAACGCACTCCATAATATATTGTTATCGACTGCTCTTCACGATCTAATTGATAAATGCCAAAAAACACCCTGTATTATCGCTAATATGTCATGAGGGCGATTAGTTCATTTACCCTTTTTTTTTGTAGTCTCTTCAAGGTTATTGCGGGCCTGGGGCCGAATTACCGCAATCGATAACGAGTGAGTTAGTAGGACTCGTGATCGAATGATCGATTAACCTCCTTGGGATGATAAAGCTCACGTGTCGGATGTACTTAAACTGCACTAGAGAAATTCTACTACAACTCACAAAGTGATGTTTCTCCGGTTGATAAAAGCGAAAAAAATATTATTTGCAGTGAAATCGAAGTCAATAATGGGTCTATTTTTTTATTTGTGCTCGCATTCCGACGATGAATATCGCGAACGCGTTGAAAGCCGACGCTTAAGGGATAAGACCAATCCATTCTTTTTGTCAAATGCTGCATAAGTATTGTATAAGAATACGCGAATTAAAACATAAATAACATTTTTATTTGGCAGATTTATCAAAAGATTTTGGGTTAATAAGGATGCCACATTAAAAAAAAAAAATATTCTTTGCCAAATCAGGGTGTTTGGTCATAAAATTGACCAGCATTTTTTTTTTAACAAATTAATTTTGTATTCCTTTAAAAATAGTGAATAGTCGATTACGAGAGCTGTAATGCCAAATCCTCACATTTCTATGACGAGTTTCTCGTTATCGATATCTTTTGAATTTCGAATGTACAATGTATACATTATACACAGCGAATATAAAATTATTCAAAATTAATTTTCTTTCTTTTTAAGAAAAAAAAAAATAAAAAGTAAATCCCCGTAACTGGGAATGCTTACTTAGAATTTCAATAATAACTCTTCGAAGTCAATGTAAACACCGCGAAAATAACCCACATTCAATTCAGATTTCGCGAAGTCGTTCAAGGAGCACTACCAACCAAGCATAAAGGACGCACTTTGTGCAAAATATGCGAGAATTTCGCGAATTTTCTATCCCTTCGTGGAAACGAGTGAAAACAATTTTCATGTGAACAATGGACTGGTGATTGACAGACTTCTACGAGTATGCTGCCTTCAATTCGATATGAATTTGCCTGTAATATGTTAAGAAAGTGACGAGGCATGCAATGATGTAAGAAATGGAATTTTCACTACAGCCTCCATTTTCCAGACGACACTTTCTTTCATTTTTATTGAATATTGAATGCGAGAGTAAGGATGCTTGTGTGCTTGCTATTTGTTTGGAAGTTATTTTTGTTCTTTCATCGGAAAACAAACATGACAGCGGCGCGGCGGGTTGAATGAAAAGCAAAATTGAAATGAAAAAAGCCTTTTTGAATTCAGTGTATATGTAACCTGGGTGACTTCTGTTTGCAAGTCCTTAAATTTAATCAATTTCGAGGTAGGTGATAAGTTTTTACGGAGAATAACACATGGAACAAAGGCAACAATGTTGTGGGTGGTGGTATGGAACTTCTCGCTCGATAGCCAAATGCTATCTATGCGTTAGCCAGATATTTTGCGAAGCGATAAATCATTGGCCACCATACGAGTATACCACTACCCAGTACGTATCTTCTAGTAGGCTTTGTAAGGGATGATGCTTTAACGCTTTGAACTATGCTTTGAACTAATGCATGGTAAGTGTACGGGTATGTTGGCATGGCTTCTTCCCACAGCTTTTAGCTTTCCAAACTTTCTGATTTATCTTTGCATCCCCACTTGGGGTGTTGAACAAACATATATGTAGATTTGGAAAGAGATGGCTTAAGTGCCAGCGAATACTCACATTGAATATCGAGGGTGCTCAATTGAATTGAAAAGTAACATATGGACTTACATTGATTGTTAGTGAAAGATGAATAAGGAAGACTGGGGAAGACAAATACATTTTTTTTCCTAGTGGCTTTTGTGTTTCGTTTTGGAGCATCTCAGTTGCAATTACTGAGAAGACTTAATACGTACATACTCGTAGTTCGAAAAGAGAAGTTAAGGTAGGTGAATATGCTCTAAAGAAGATGAACCACAATCTTGAAACAAGAAACAAAGAACCATATCCAACTAGAAATTAAATCATACTCCAGTGGGATCGAGTCACTACCACACCTGCCGGAGTGAAATATTCCAGTACTACCTATGCACAGTACCTCTCATAAGTATTTCTCCACCCTATGCAATCAATAATTCTCAGCTAAGGAAAATGACAACAAAATTTCTGGTAGTGATTAAAGTATATATTATGTAAATAAGAAAAACACAAGTTTCAAAATAATGGTTTTATTACTAAATTGTAGCCTTATTATTGTGTCAACCCTTATTTTTGATTACTGTTAGACAAAGTTTCGACTTTCTTTTGAATAATTTCAAAAGGGTTTCTGGGGAAAATATTCCATTCCATTTTGCCTGCATAGTATTCCATAAGTGTTCTGCGGAAGTGGGGCAAATTTTTCTTCTGTTATCATACAAGTACTCAATTGGGTTGGAATCAGGTAACTGAGGTGGCTAAACCATAAATTTGAGTGTTCAGTTCAGGTGTGTACTTTCAATCAAGCTAGACGTGTTCCAGCAATACTCTTGTCTCATTTATACTACAATCCATTTTTGCAAAAAAAGCTTCTTAGACGATTTAACACTTTCGAGGATTCAGTATCATTAGCAAATACTCGCAAATCACTCCTAAAATGCTGCGTAGGCATAATTTTTGGAGTCCTCTCCAATCTCATAACAACCGAAGGATGTTCGTTTTTCCATTATATCACTATTCCGAAAAAAAAACAATAAATCTACCCAAATTTAAAAAAAAAACCTTGCAGTGTCCAATTATGTCAAAACACATAGAATTTAAAAAAAGCATGAGCCAGCAAATACTTTTAAGTGGTGGTGTATATACAACAGCCAGGAACGAAAATTGGCAGCATAGAATTTCTTTGAACAGTTTTCTCAAATTTCGATCCAGTCCAACGGCAACTTCTTCTTCTTTTTCTTATGGCGAGGTTATAATCCGGAGTAAAAGGATCATAACCTTCCCAATTTACTACATCCCTACTCTGCCTGTGGGGTTTGCCGCTTTGACATCAGGAAGAACCGGCAGGCTACCCAGTTTCGGATCACTTCGTCACTGAGGCCAATCAAATGCTGGTGTTTTTGCATTTGTCTGATGCAGATGTTTTTTGGTCCGCCTTTTTTGTGCGGTTGTGTAGGAACGTTGATTGATATTGCCTTTTTGACGGGGTTTGAATGATCTCTCCTTTGAACATGACAGTACCAACTATCAATACCTAAGCCGGTCGTACTCTATATTGCTTGCGATGGGTTCTTTTGCGTAAAGGCTTCCTCGAATCTTTGAACTTCTTATTCTATCAAGCTTTGTTACTCTTGCTATAATGCGAAGCATGTTCATCTCAGCTGCCGTTAATTTGCCCTCATACTTTTTGTACATTGTCCAGCATTGTGAACCGTATGTGAGCGCCGGACGTACAACTGCGGTGTAGAGCCCTCCTTTCAGCTTAGGGGGTATTTTTCGATTACCACTTCATCCACCCTGCGATGTTTGATTTCATCATCACAAGTTGCGTCGCTATTGATCATAGATCCCAGATATTTGAACTTTTCGCAATTGGGAAGCACTTTTCCATTCAAGTAAATGTCTGGAATAGGCCAGTGTGGAGAGAACGGGCAGCACAGATACTTTGTCTTTTTTGAACTAATACGGTACCCATTTCGTTGCAGGCACGTTTGGTATTCAATTATCATAGCTCCATTGTCAGCAAAGAATAACTGACGCACTTTGGGCTCCGCCACTTTTCCTTCAAGCAGATAATCAAGGACTGCAATAAATAGCAAAGGACTGAGCATGTTTTCCTGGTGTATACCTACTTTGATCGGGAACTCTTCGGTGACTCCTGCGGACATCTTACTCTTGTCTTTGCTCCCTCATACATGTTCATGATCATGCGCAAATAGGTTTCTGGAATTTCTTGTTGTCTTAGCGCCACCCCTAAGAGATCTATTGGTTGATTATCAAAGGCTTTCGTTAGACAACCGTGCAAGTCCTTTAAGGAATCACGATGTTTTTCCATTATGATCTTTATACTTTGGATTGCATCTGTTGTTGATTTAGGGACAAACCCGCACTGGTCATCAGATAGCCGTATCATTTTTCGCAGCCGGCCATCTAATACCCGCCCAACGATGTTCATGGTGTGTGACATCAGCTTGACAGTATCGCCGTTTCCTTTGTGCAAAGGAAGAAAATAACTTTCCCTCCACTGATTAGGCATTGGATCCACGTTCATAAGTTTGGAGATAAGAATCATGTGCCATCTGGACCCGATGTCTCCCAACTTTTTCCAGAACTCAGAGTGTATCTCGTCTGACCCAACCGGTTTTCTTTTTTTGGAGTATTTGACCACATTCCTAACTTCTTCGACAGTAATGTCGGATACTTCATCAATGGTTAGGAGCGGCTCTTGGAAAGTATACCCGGGGAAACTGTTCATTCAGAAGTCTTGCACAATACTGTCGCCATCTGTGGAGAATTTTGTCGTCTTCCACAAGAAGCTGACCTTGAGCATTGTTAATGAACTTTGAGGAACGAATCTCCTGAGCATTTCTTCTTCTCTGGGCGGCTATTTTGAAGATAGTTTTTCCCTTGTTCAAGTTGTTTTGTCGAAGCTCCTGGATAGCCCGGTAATTAAAGTTAAACCAGCATTATTAACTAATGAAATTTTATGTTCGCATAAGCGACGCAATTATGATATTTAAATAAATTATTTACTAACACAACAAATTAGCGATCTAAAAATTATTGTTCATATAATTTTAGAAGTGTTCTTTAAAGTGAGCAGATGTTTTTTTTTATAGTTCTCTAAAACCTTGTTTCTTTTTCATAAAAGTTTGCTCTTGTTAAACCTAAAATATTCGTTGCCTAGTAACTTTAACAGCTCTGCGACCTCACAAATAAAACAAAGCAAAGAATTGTAACTTTTATTAGGAAATTCGCTTTTACTAGGAAATTCGCAGAGGCAGAGCGCGAAATGCATTGATTTCAACGGGTGAGGCAGGGAACATGAATTAACTGGAAAATGATTTTAAGGATATTAAAAGAATGCTCAAAGAATTGTCCACTAGCGTAGATTTTGTTTCAAAGGACTACGACAACATAAATATTAATTTACAATCAAACAACAAAATACTCAAAAATCTAGCAAAGGAAGTTGTCAACCTTAAACGTCAAATTGAAACTAAGGACATCAGTATTATAAACATGGAAAACAAATCAACTTTCTTGAACAACAGGTAATTGAAAACAACATTGAGATTCAAAATATTCCATTTTAACCTTAAGAAAACATAGTAAATTTAGTTAAAAATGTAGGAGAAATTGTCGACTTTACAATCAGAGAGAGAGAACGGGACAAGCAGTGTCATTCGAATTGACACTGTTAACGATGTTACCAAATTTGCATAAATATTTTTTCGCTAAACTACTCACAAATGTCAATGCAAATGAATAAAAACATTGAAGATGTACTAGATCATCTTTTAAATATCGAGCACAGGGTGATCGAAAACATGAATGAATTAAATTTAAATTATTCATTACTATACCTTAACATAAGGTTAATTAGGAAAAATTGGAACAATTTTGTAGCAAACCCGGATAAAATAATTCAAAACATTAAAATTATCATTTTAGTATAAATAAATATTAAAGAATATGAAAATAATTGTTATCAAATAGATGGATTTCAAGCAGAGTTCTTAAATGGACCACCGACAAGAGGAGGTGGAGTAGCAGTATTTATAAAAAATGTATTTAGAGTAGAGAAAATAATTGTGGAAACCAGATTCTATGAAAACATTGTTAGAAATTAAAAGCTATTCAGATAGGGTTATACCGCCCACCGGGATTCAACATACCAAAATATATTGAGGAATTAGAGTGCCAAATCGACCAATGCAAAAAGAAATTAATCATAGTAGGTGATATAAACATTGATCTCAATAAAAGGGACAGTAATTTAGTCAATAACTATATGAGCATGTATGCTTCTAAGGGATTGACTAATGTAATCTATACATATAGAACTATTTGGCAAAATGCGTATGTTTCCCTCTACCTCCCGTAATTTTCAAACAATTTAGTTACTTTTTTGTAAATGTAGATAATTACGGTACAAAGGTGATAGGCAAACAAAAAAAAAAAAAATACAAAAATATTCAAAAACATTGAAAAAAAACTTGACATTTTTGTGTGCGATACCGTTGTGGTACATACAGCTGAGTCACAGACACCAAGCCGGGCGGGCTGGTGATGCTAAGCTCAGGCGACTGTGGGGGTCACAGGTGGCGGATAGTGAACGGCCTGCAGAAATGGAGGCTAACTGCGAATACCCAATAAGCAGTCCCCGACCAAGAGCGGCAGAGAAGGAGGGCTTGGCTGAAAAGGTTAAAGGAACCCCTATGAACTCTCTGCGACAAGACGAGTAAGCACTGTCTTCCATATATGTGCTTTCCACCTCAAGGTGGCTACGAGGGATACAGAAAGGAGAAAATGGCGAGATCCGGACAAACCCGCCACATCGTAAAATGCGCAGCTTCTTTGCCCGAAAGGGATGCTGCATATATACATACATATATATATGTATATACATAGGTATATATATATATATATAAATAACCATAACCACTACCCTAAAACATTAAGACTGAGCCCAGTAAGGTCTTAATTATGGCATACTGGAAAACGAATTGGAATGACAGCTATGAGGGCTGACGTTTGTAGTATTCTGTTACCTGAGTAAGCAAGAGTGAAATCTTGCAGAAATGGCTTTCAGGCTAATGCTACAAGCGCCTCCATCCCGTTAAAACCTTGGCAGGCCTAAAAGTACGTTCAATGTTTCGTCACCATTAAGTTGGTGGTGTAGGTTCAGATGTAACATTCCTGGTTAGCACCGATCCGGCTCTGGCACAAAACCCCATAAGGGCTTGTGTCAACCCTCGCATGGCCTCACTGCTTGCAAAGACAACCATGGGATCCTTAGGTGACTACACATTCGAATATTGATAGCGGCTTTGAGTGGGGATCCACTAGAAATGATTACAACAAAAACAAACAAAAACACCGGAGAAATTGAAGTAGAGGAGAATGAGGAGAACCCCTTCCAGAGGGGATCAAGGATGCTGAGGTCACCAATTGACCAAGTAGCAGCATCACAAAGAAGTGCGGAACGACGCGAGTCACCCGCAATACGAAAGGTGACGGTCGAACCACCAACCCATAAAACTGACTTCCACAAGTTAGGTGAGCAAATTAGAGGTCTGGTAGAAATGCTGGAAGATGGCAAAAGGCGTTCAATCCACCAAGCGATGCGAGATGCTATTGAAAGCATCAGAGCTCTCTATGAGCTCTCGGCGATTCAGCTACACGATGAGGAAGCAAAGCAAGTGATTCGCCGGAACAACTCGTCGCAAACTTCGCCATGGCTAAAAACAACATCTGAACCCAAGAGAAGGCAAGTTGCAGACGACGAACCCCCGGAGCCAAAACGAAAACAGCAACAGCCACCGAGTGGCGCGGCAGACAACGAACCACCGAAGCCAAAACAGACGCAGAAAAATACATCAAACGATGTTGCAGGCAAAAAGCGCTCGGAGCCAAAGCGTAAACAAAAACAAACTGCATTGATAAACACCAAGGAGAAGGATGAGACCACCGGCGTAGAGACCCCAGTGGTCAGACCTAAGAAAAAAGTTACAGCCACAAACAAGAAGCAAGCGGCAGGAGAAGAAGAATGGGTAAATACCACCAAAAAGAAGATCGCCAAAAAGAAGCAACAAGAGGTCAAAAGACCTAGACCTGACGCTATCGTCATTAAAGCGACGGGGTCCCTCTCATACGCGGAGATACTACGCAAGGTGAAGGCAGACCCCAAACTGGAAACAGTGGGAAAGGCGGTAACTAAAATCAGGAGGACACAGAAGGGAGACCTCCTTATACAATTCAAGGAGACGGGAAATAAGACAAACGAATTTAAAGGCGTCATTAGTGAAGCTCTAGCAGAGCAAGCGAATGTAAGTTCGATTACGCATCGCACTACCCTTGAGATCAAAGACATCGATGAGGTCACGACTATAGACGACGTAATCAATGCAATCGAAGCCCAGTTTGGAGTGAAAGTTTCACCGGCAGATATTTTGTCCCTGCGGAGGGCGTACGGAGGAACACAAACAGCAACGATCAGCTTTCCCGCAGTAGACGTAAGAAAGCTGTTAGAAGCAGGAAGGATTAAAATCGGCTGGGTTAACTGTCGCATGCGCGAACGAACCCTCCTTAAAAAGTGCTTCAAATGTTTAGAGTTTGGTCATCTTGCCTGGCAATGCAAAAGCGAGGAAGACCGCTCCAAGCTATGTAGGAGATGTGGAGGAGAAGGCCACATAGCGAAGAATTGCAACAAGGATCCATCCTGCATGTTCTGCAAGAAAGACCACCCGGACGCCGCGCAGCATGTAGCCGGCAGTAGCAAATGCCCAGTATTTCGGAGAGCTATTACAAGCAAAATACCATGAAGATTCTACAGATAAATCTTAATCACTGTAGAATAGCACAGGACATCCTAGCACAAACGGCCAAGGACGAAAGCGCTGACGTTATTATGATCAGTGAACCATATAAATGTCCCGAAGAGAACAACAATTGGATCTGCGATAAATAAATGGGATCCATTTTTATAGCTGCTATGCCCGACCCAGTTTGACGGCCAGCGAGTACCAACTAATGCTGGATAATCTAACCACGGATGCGCTCCAGAGAGCCCCAGTGGTTATAGGAGGAGACTTCAACGCGTGGGCAACAGAATGGGGCAGCAGGCTCACCAACACCAGAGGACAGGTCTTATTGGAGACATTCACTCCCCTAGCGATAGGCATTGCTAATAAGGGCCGGACAAATACTTACCGGAAGGCTGGAGTAGGGTCCATTATTGACATCACCTTTGCGAGCAACTCCATCCTGAAAACCATAAAGTGGAGGGTCAGTGAGGAATATTCACACAGCGACCATCAGGTGATAATACTGGAAATAAAAGGGAAAAAACCAGTCCAGCTCCCAAAACTTACTGGCCCAAAATGGAATGACAGATCTTTCGATAAGGATGCATTCGAAGAGATGTTGAACGGTGATCAAGCTCCAAGCGGAACAGCGGAGACCCTCGCTCACCACCTCACAGGCACCATCACCACAGCGTGCGACGCATCAATGCCTAGGAGAGCAAACACCAGGAACACATCACCGTGTTACTGGTGGAACGAGGAAATATTCGAACTCCGGGCAAAATGTCTGCAAGCCCGGCGTAAAGTCCAACGATCAAGAAGGAGGGCGGATTTCCAACAATGCCTGGACACCCTTAGACTGGCGAGACGTAGCTTAAATAGAGCCATTAAGGAAAGCAAAACTGCATGCTTTAAACGTCTCTGTCAAGAAGCCGACATCAACCCATGGGGCTCGGCATACAGAATGGTGATGACAAAATTAAAGGGCTATAGGACTCCTCAAATAACATGTCCGATAATGCTGAGATCCATAGTAGAGTACCTCTTCCCTCAAAGGCCTGCTGCTATGTGCAATATTATACGAGAAGTCAATCCAGAAGATATTCCTTTAATTACTCACGAGGAACTGCTAAGGGCATGCAGCAAGATAGGTGACAACAAGGCTCCGGGACCCGACGGCATCCCGAACAAGGCAGTAAAGGCAGCTGTAACAAAAAGACCAGACCTCTTCATAACAACAATGAAGCAGTGCCTTGAAGAAGGAACCTTTCCCGAAAAATGGAAAACGCAGCATTTGGTCCTACTGCCAAAAGGAAAGAAGCCCCCAGGAGAACCATCATCCTATCGCCCAATATGCCTATTAGACACCATGGGAAAGATCCTCGAGAAGATAATCTATAATAGATTACTCGCAGTAGTAGAAGAGAAAGGAGCCCTCTCAGATCACCAATTTGGCTTCAGAAGAGCACGATCTACTGTTGATGCCATAAGAGCGGTAGTCGATATCGCCAAAGGTGCCATCGAAGGAGAAAGATGGCTCTACGGCACAAAGGAGTATTGTGCAGTAGTAACGCTGGACATTAAAAACGCATTTAACTCTGCGAACTGGTCGTTTATTAGAAGGTCACTTGCCAGGATGGATACGCCATATTACCTGCTACGGATAGTGACGAACAACTTCAACAACAGAAAGCTGAGGTACAATACCGATGAAGGCGTAAAATACTACAACGTAACTGCGGGAGTTCCACAGGGATCGGTTTTAGGGCCACTATTGTGGAACATCATGTACGACGGAGTACTACGATTAGCGTTACCTGGGGGAGTAACGATAATTGGATTCGCCGATGACATTGCAGTCGTGACAGTCGCTAAACAGATCCGTGCAGTAGAATCAGCTACAAATGAAGCAATTGCCCGGATAAAAGATTGGCTAGTATCCGCCGGACTAGAACTAGCTGACCATAAAACAGAAGCTGTTCTTATAACCAGCCGGAAAACTGTCGAATTTGCCAACTTTCAGGTTGGTAACCAAACCATCAGGTCGAAAGAGGCAGTTAAATACCTTGGAGTAATGCTGGACAACAGGCTACGGTTTAAAACGCATGTTGATTTTGTTACCAAAAAAGCATCGCAAATGCAGGGAGCTCTCTCGCGTATCATGCCTAACATCGGTGGACCTGGATATGCTAGAAGGATTCTACTCTCTAGAGTTATCACCTCAGTTCTGTTATATGCCGCCCCAGTCTGGGCGGAGGCACTGAGGACGAAGGAGACCAAAAGGAAACTATCGTCATCATACAGACTCTGTGCGCTACGGACAATCAGCGGCTTTCGAACCATCTCTGACGAAGCTGCATTTGTCATAGCTGGAATGGTCCCCATCGATATTCTCGCAGATGAAATGCTGAGGATATATAACAGAAGAGCATTGAGTCATCACGACGCCACTGGTATCAAGGTGATAAAAATTGAAGAAAGGGCAGCGTCAGCAGCTATGTGGCAAGCTCGTTGGGCTAATACAACAAAAGGCAGATGGACATACAAACTTATACCGACAATCCAAGATTGGATAAGTCGAAAGCATGGAGACTGCAACTACCATCTAACGCAGTTCCTGTCTGGCCACGGTGGCTACCGCAAATATCTACACCGATTCGGACACGACAACTCACCATCCTGCCCGGAATGCCCAGGTGAAGATGAGGATACGGAGCACGCAGTGTTTTACTGCACACGTTTCACGGCATGGAGAATTACTCTGCCAAGTCCGTCATTACTCCTCGACCATATGTTACGGTTGGAAGAAAATTGGATGGCAATATGTTCTTTCGTAACAACTCTACAAAAAGAGCTGCGGAGAATAGAAAAGCTAAGAAGAGCAGCAGAAGCAACAGAAGCATCAGAAGCAGCAATACAAGAAGCATAGCATGAATTGCTAACCAGCCCCGCGAAGTAATACCTAACGGCAGTCCCGCGGGGAGAGTGGTTGAAGTGTGTAGGGTGTGTGTTTAGTACGTAGGCGTATTCCTGGCATCGAGTACTCAGGTTTGCGAATCGTGCATGCTAGTAGCACTCGGGCTACTAGTATCTATGAAGATTACACATCCCTGGCGCAATCCAAAAAAAAAAAAAAAAAAAACATACAGCTGAGTGCAACAACAGTTTTTTTTTTAATGCCTGGTGAAGTGAGGGGGTTTAAGCTAGTAATCTACTCAAAAGAAGTAAAACAAGATTAGATCATTGTATTAATTGGAACAATGTTATAGAAAATTTTAGTAATGCAAATGATTTGTATTTTTTAAGAACCCTTGGGTAGACCAAGAAATACGTCATCTGTGTAAGCAAAGAGACATTTTATATAAACGTTGGAAAAATAATAGAAGTTGCATTCAACACGCAACTGAATATAAAAGCTACCGAAATTTTGTTAACAAAAAAATTGCGAAAACCAAACTAAATTTTCACCGTAACAAATTTTCCGAATTTTTAATGAATCGAAAAAAAAAAATTGGAGATTAGTCAATGAAATACTAAACGACTAAAAAGTTGGATAAAACTATATTAACTAATTTTGGTGTGGAAAACAGTCCTAACATTCTTGCTGACAAATTTGCTTCTAGTTTCATAAACGAAATAGATTTTTTTTTTTATTTCCATTATTCCTAACCGATACATTTGCAAACTCATTTTCACAACAAGCAGCGGCAGTGATCCACATATGTAACAAAACAACATCCAACCACCAGAACACATTTATACGGGACACAATTTACTTGGGAGATACAAACTGTGTGGAGGTAGCAAATCTCACAGCTCACTTAAAGATCCAAAAGGCAGCTGGGACAGATGGTATTAGAGCGATGGACATAAAATCAAATGCCGATATCTTTACGCCCATAATTACCAATCTTATCAATATGAGTTTTAATACATCCACGGTGCCAAAAAAGCTCAAGGAAGCACTTGTTAGACCTATCTACAAGGGAGGAGCCAAAAATGAGGTAGCAAACTATCGTCCGATTGCAATATTGCCGGCGATAGAAAAAATCTTGGAGCAAATCATTGCAGGTCGAAAATGGAAATTTATTGATAAGCATAGAATAATAAGCCAGAATCAGTACGGGCTCCTAAAGGGAAAAAGTACCAACCAACTTCGATTTTGCAAACTTAATTAACACTAGCCTTAGCAAAAATCATCACGTGTTAGTGCTTTTCTTAGATTTTAGCAAAGCATTCGATACACTAGACCACAATAAACTCATTGAAGCAATACAAAAAATAGGAATTAGAGGGAAATAGTAGATTGGTTGAGAGACTATCTCAGAACGAGGGCGTTTCGCGTGGGAATCAAAGGCTACTACAGCAAAGCCAACACAGTGCAGTATGGAGTTCTACAAGGCTCTAAACTTGGACCCCAATTGTTCATATTGTACACCAACGAACTATTAAAATCCTTCAAGATGAGCTTTCCCTTCGCATATGCAGATAACACGGCGATTGTTGTCTGCCACAAATCGATCGTAGAAGCAACCAGGATGATGCAGGCAGAGTTCGTTGAAACAGGGAAATGATGTCACGATAATGGGCTCATAATAAATGCAGCAAAAACAAAACTACTGCATATTTGTAGCCCACAGTACCCAAAGTCATAAGTGAATATTAAAGCATTCAACTGCGCTTATCCAAGCAACTGCCAGATTATAACGGGTGGTTAAGTTTTAAGGGCCGATGTTGATTTTGAATAAAACACAAATTATTTAGGAAATTACTGTCATTTCTTTTTATTATGATAATATTGGTATGGTTCAATTATGTATGGAACAAAATATCGGCCAAATGGCCGCCGCGACCTCGGCGGCACACCTCCATCCGATGGTCCAAATTTTCGATGACGCTGAGGCATAATTGAGGTTCTATGCCGTTAATGTGCCGAATTATCTCATCCTTTAGCTCTTGAATTGTTGCTGGCTTTGACGTACACCTTTTCTTTCAAAATCCAACGGTGTCAAATCACATGATCTTGGCGGCCAATTGACATCGCCACCACGTGAGATAACACGGCCATTAAATTTGTCGCACAAAAGAGCCATTGTTTCGTTAGCTGTGTGGCAAGTGGCACCATCCTGTTGAAACCATATATCGTCCACATCCATATCTTCCAATTCGGGCCATAAAAAGTTCGTTATCATCTCACGATAGCGAACACCATTCACAGTAACTGCCTGACCGGCCTCATTTTGGAAAAAATACGGCCCGATGATGCCGCCAGCCCATAAACCGCACCAAACAGTCACTCTTTGTGGGTGCATTGGTTTTTCGACAATCACTCTTGGATTATCATTCGCCCAAATGCGGCAATTCTGCTTATTGACGAATCCACTGAGGTGAAAATGTGCCTCATCACTGAAGATGATTTTCTTCGAAAATTGATCATCCACTGTTGCCATTTCTTGCCACCATTGTGACCATTGACGACGCTTGAAATGGTCAAGAGGCTTTAGTTCTTGAGTCAATTGCACCTTGTAAGCGCGTAAATGCAAGTCTTTATGCATAATGTTCATCAACGACGAGCGTGAGATGTGCAATTGCTGGGCATGACGACGAGTTGAGGTGGACGGCTCTTCAGCCACACTATCGCGAACAGTTTTATTTAAAGGAAAATAACTATTAAAAACTAATTATAATCAAGTTTACAAAATTATATAATATATGCACTTAATTTAAATTACCTGCCATTTTGGTGATAGCAATAAAATAAATTGAATTTGAGAACTTACAGATAATCCATGTGGCTTCGCAGGTAAGAAAAAATATTCTACTAGGTCTAAGGTAAAAAAAGATTTTACGCTTATTTGATAAGATACAAAATTATGCTAAGAACAGCTAGTGACATTTGTATTTAGTAGTTCAAACTTTGTTAAATGTCACTTTAAAAAACAATTTAATATAAAATAATGTATTAAATTCTTTTGTGAATGGGATCACGTTGGATGTACAATATTTAGATTCCATGGATAAATAACAATAAATGATGCAGAAAAAAAAATTATAGCATATCAAGCAATGTAGGACAACAGAGATTCAATTTAAATGTGGTCAAAATCTAGAAGCCAAGTTTTAACGTTTTTTTAGGAAAGACGGCAAGTTTTTTATTACGCGAATCGTTACAGGAAGCTTATTAAATACTTTGCAGCAGACGACGGAGTAGACGTTTCTAAAGTGAGTGATGCGAAAAGAAGGTATGTTTTCAGAAGTACCTGAGTTGCTTCGCAGATCGTAGGCGTCGGAGTTTTCACATCTGATAAAAAATATTTTTGAGACCTTGCAATAATAAAAATGTCTAACTGGCAAAACTCTCAGAGATCTAAAGAGCGCTATGGAGTGGGTGTGACGGAAGCTGCACTTTCCTTGAGGTACTTCTAGATTTATATTCCTAGTATTACTATAGCAGTCCCCGATTTTTACTTTTTGCGTACGACTCAATCCATCTATGCATAAAGCCCCGAAAAGCAGCCCGATGTAATTGGCTCAGGAGAATACTGTTATGTCCACGAACAAACCGGCACAACTTTTTTTTTCAGTCGCTCTTCAGCAGCCAACGCGAACAGTCGACTTGGTTAGTAGTGCAGTGCAAAGTGCAAAGACAATCGTGATAAAGTAATTTTGATCACAAAGTTTCTGTAAGCCATTTGGCGCAGTGGAAAAGACCATAGACTCTGACACAAGAGGTGTCGGTTCAAGTCCCCGTGGGGGAAGTGTTCTTCTTTTTTTTTTTTTATTATTATTAATTAAATAATTAAAAACAGAAAACGAAAGTGGAAGTGCCGCAAAGCAATCAGGCGATGGACACTGGCCAGCCAAAGGTCCCGCAAGAAGATGCCCCGTTGCCAAAACGCGTGACAACAAAACCAGTCACACAGCAGCAGTCGGGAGCAGCAGCAACAACAACAACAACGCTTGACTCAACAGAAGGTGAGAAAAAACGACGACGACGAAAACAGAAGCCGAATTTGTCGGCCAAAAGAATGGCAAAGTCAGGCGATTCAAGACTGACGTCAGAAGCTGAGACTGACGACTACAACGATGGCCTCAGCTACTCGTACGAATCTGAAGGTGGAGAGTGCCGGTACGTGGGCGAAGGTAACTCGTTTATAGAGTTACTGGACGCCGAAGATGAACCAGCATAAAAACAACAACAACAGAAAGACGAAGACGATGAGGAAGCCCAGCTCGATCGGCTGATTAAAGAGCTCCTCGAGAAGAGGGAGAAGTTGCGCCAGCAAAAAATCCAGCAACAACAACAAAAGCTGATGAAAATTTAAGCTGAGCAACAGCAGCAAAAGCAGCAACAAAGACAAAACAAAAATCAGGAGCAGCAACAGTCTCAGCAAAACCAACAACAAAAGCAACAGCAACAACAGAATCAGCAGCTGGCACGCAAACAGCCGCGGCAACAACAAAAGCAACAACAGAAGGAGCAACAGCAACCGCAGCAGCAACAGCAACCTCAGCAGCAACAACAGCAGCAGCAAAGAAAAGTGAGAGTCCCGCCTATTAATGTAAGTTATTTAGATATTAGTGATAGCATTAGATTATGTAGATTAGTAAGTAAAGATTTTTATATAAAAAGGCTAAACGCCGATAAACGCATCATAATGTGCAATAACATGGAAGAGTATAAAAAGGTACGCACCGCTCTGGAGAAAGCAGAGGCCGAATACTTCGCGTATACTCCAAAGGGAGAAAAATTGCAAACGGTGCTGCTTAAGGGTATCGATCCTAATGTTAAAACGGACGAGCTCAAGAATTATGAGTGCGACGACCTTAAGTTCGTGGGGGTCAAGCCGTTTTCCTCACTCGCGGAGAGGGGTGGTAACCGCAAATTACCATTCTTTTTGGTTCAACTAACCCCCGACAGCAGAATCGATAGTCTGAAAAGGATCAGATTCCTATACTATTATGAGTGCGACGACCTTAAGTTCGTGGGGGTCAAGCCGTTTTCCTCACCCGCGGAGAGGGGTGGTAACCGCAAATTACCATTCTTTTTGGTTCAACTAACCCCCGACAGCAGAATCGATAGTCTGAAAAGGATCAGATTCCTATACTATCATGCAGTACGTTGGGAAAAGCTAAAAAGGTCAGATCATGTACTTCAGTGTATGCGCTGCCAGAGGTTCGGGCATGCCGCAACTAACTGCCATATGCAGTTTAGATGTGTTAAGTGCAACAGGGACCACAAGCATGGGGAGTGTCCTTTGGGAAGGGATAGAGTAGAGGATCGGGGCCAGCTCTCGTGTGTACTCTGCAAAAGCTTAGGGCATCCTGCCAATTTTAAGGGATGGCCTAAGTATCAGCAGGTCAAACAGAATGTATTGGCTCGGAAACAGAGGTCCGAAGAAGAGAAGGGTCGAAAGAGTCGCTCGTTCTCAAATTTTGTTGCACCCAATGTGTCATTTGCCCAAATGGTATCTGGACCGGGTAAGGTAAATACAAAAACCGCACCAAAGGTTCCTACGCCTGAAGCGGATCTGGATTTGAAAGCGATCCTTCTGTCACTGCACAGAAAGATCGACAAATTCCAGAATCAGTTAAATGAGCAAGCGGCTCGAATAGACGTTATCTATTCGACGCTGTTTGCTGAGTCAACCGCGCCATAAATATGGGTACGATGGACGAGGTAAAACTAAAGATTCTTGCGTTGAATGTTAATTCAATGATCAGGATCGAGAGAAGAATCAATGTTTCCAATTTGTTGAAAGCCGAAAAGCCAGATGTACTTTTGGTTAGCGAAACTAAGCTAACTCCGAAGCACAAAGTAGGCTATAGAAATTACAAGGTAGTTAGAAGAGATCGGCCCCACTCCACACAAGGAGGCGGTGTCGGTATTTTAATACGCAAAGGCTTGCGCCATACGGTTATATATAGCAAGGACGTGCGTAGGTTCCAGGTGTTGAAAGCGTGCATCGTGTGCATTCCCCTCCATAGCCAGAGGCGGGTGTATGTGGTGTCACTTTACGCACCTGACGCACCCCAACCCATTATATTTTTAAATGAGCTCGAGACACTTTTTCGTTTTTTACAGCTTCAATCGGAGGACAATTATTAATTTTTGGGCGGAGACCTTAATGCTAAACATGCGGCATGGGGAAATGATACCCGAACCCTAGGGGCAACCAGTTTCACGACTGGTGGCGTCATAATATGATTGAGTACAAACTCGAGTTGCACGCGACGGATTTCCCGTCTTTCCCTAGAGAAAGTTCTTTCTTGGACTTAGCGCTAGTTGACGAAAGACTAGAACTGACAGACACAGATCGACGAACGCGGAACTGTTTACGAACGGTCGAGTACGATAGTGATCATTACGGACTTGCCGTCGTAATACGGATCCCGAACGAACAAACGCAGCTGGAGGAGTACGATCAAGTGCGCTTCTTCGATTACCGAAGAGCAGAATGGTCGCGCTTCTCCAGGGTTTTACAGTGTGATATACGTTCGGGTGAGATCAACCCACCGACAAACAGGAACTTGACAAACGATGAAATCTACAGCCATTTATTGCAAATGAACGTCGTCATCAAAAGGACAATGGAGCGGACTATCTCTAAAGTAGGACGTTCCACTGACGAAGAACAAACTGAGAAGTATCGAAACGCGACAATTCATGCTCTATACAGACACAAAAGTAGACTCCTCTCGAGGCTTAAACAGCTGCACAGACAGTTTACTGACAGGAACGATCCCGAGATGAGGACACTGAAGTCGATGATCAAAAACTTGAAACAGTTGATAGTGGAGAATTACAGAAAATCTGTAAGTTTGTATTGGGGCAATAAAATTCGGGCTATAAAATCCAGTAGTCCGAACATGTTCCCACAAATAAATAAACTGTTCAGGCGGAAAGATCATAACGACATTTCATGTGTCCGAATCCCTCGGACGAACGAGAACAGACAGACACTACTGACTGCTGGCATAAATCCGGAAAGTGCCGACTCGAACGACGGTTTTTACGTGGTCGAAGACCCGCAGGAGAGAGTGGATTTGATGGGCGCTTTCTTCGAGACCGTGTATACTGTGAACAACCCAGTTCGCCGTAATCACTACCTGGAAGAGAGGTCCTTTCTGAACCACTTTTATCTGCGCACCGAACTTCAGAATTGGCGATCCGAGAACAACGGTTTCACCGTGTTCAATGACGAAAACCTTGCAAACGGCATAATCGCCGATGAAAGGACAAATTCCCAGTTGTTCGTGAGCAAAGATGAACTCTTGTGTATCTTTGAGTCACTTAAAAATAAAAAGTCGGAGGGAGTTGACGGTGTCCCAAACGTAGTATTAAGACACCTGCCTCTAGAAGCGATTGAGATCTTCGCCACGCTATTTAACAATGCGCTGAATAATGTATATTATCCAGCGCAGTGGAAAATGGCGGTGGTACATCCTATCCCCAAAAGGGATAAAGATAGGACCAACCCGGCTAATCTTCGGTCAATTAGTTTGCTCCCGAATGTTAGCAAGGTATTCGAGAAGGTCGTTAATAGAGCTCTTTTGAAGTGGGCTGAAGAAAATAAGATTATTCCGGACAATCAGTTTGGCTTTAGAGCGGGGCATGAAACGATTCATGCCGCGTCGAAATTGGTGTCCGACATTCAGTGGCACAAATGCAAGAACCAATGCACGGGGGCTTGCCTGGTCGACTTTGAGAAGGCCTTCGACACCGTATGGTTGGAGGGGCTCTTCTATAAGCTGACTAGGTTGGGCATGTAAAAACCATTGCTATATACATATGATTTATGACATGCTTATGGGAAAGAAGTTCGTTGTCAAAGCTGGCAATGTGACTTCGAGCAAAGTCTTTGAAATTAAAAACGGCTTACAACAGGGAGCGGTGAATTCTCCGATCTTGTTTAATATTTACACGAGTGATCTGGTGAGTTCCCTCAGACATGCTATAGCGTACGCAGACGATTTAGTGGCGTACAGATCAGGTCCAAAAGTCGAGGTCATCAACATCCTGTTGCAGCGTGTCTTCGATCAAATTAAGAGGTATTGCGATGATTGGAAATTGAAAATCAATTTCCAAAAATCGGAAACAATCCTGTTCAGAACTCCATTGGCTAGGGCCTCTAAGGATACCAGAAAAAACTGGCGAAAATTAGCCATTATTGGACAAAATGGACACCCATTGGCGGTGCGAAGCGTGGTCAGATATCTTGGCATCTGGCTCGACCAGTATCTATATTTTGACAAACATATAGATGCTTGTCTTTCTGGGGCCAAGAGGGCCTATGCTCTGACAAGGAGACTGTTTCGCAGCAGTCAACTTGTCTCCAGAGTAAAGGTCATATGCTACGTGGCTCTCATAAGGCCGATCATCGCTTATGGCTGTCCCAATTGGTTCAATATAGCGCCTTCCTATATGGAAAAGATTCGGGTGTTTGAGAGACAGTGTCTCAGGACCTGCCTAGGGTTGTTTAGAACTCCCGAGTCTGAGGACATAAAATATTATCCCAACAAGACCCTTTACGATGGGGCTCGATTGAATAGAATTGACAATTTTCTAATTAAGGTGATTCGAAGGCACGTTGCAAGGGCGATGGCCAACGTTAATAACCTGATCTCGGGTGGTTATTACCCTTATTTAATGTACCACGAGAGTACGCTCCGGTCTGGCTTTGTCCCGCCTGAGGCATTTCTTCATGCAGGCATGAAAGGGTTAGTCCAAAGTAAAGATGGTTTGCCGGTATTGTACCACAGCCACCGCGGCGCGAGGGATAAGCGGCTCATCCACGACGGGTACGCCGCCAATGCTCACGAGCTCCTCCGTTTTAATACCGCAATTGCGGATAGGGACACGGTCGATACCTTAAAGCAGTTCACCGAAATTTGGTGGCTTGAGGAAGAGGTGAGGGCAGACACGCTCTCCCGGGTCGGTGCGTTACCTAGGTAACATCCTCCTTAGTTTTATGCTAGTTTGTAAGTTAGTTAAGCGTATTTTAGGGGGTCTTTGGGAGGGGCCGGGCTCGCCAACATGAATGAGTGCTACCGAGACTTGACCGACGCTTATGGCCTCGCTCGAGTCCCGGTGGCGCGTGTGCACCATGTTGGCGACTGCCAGGCGCCCATCGACGCAATCGGGATGGTGACCAATCGAGAGATTGCTCATCACCCTGATTATATTTAATTTAGGTTAAGTAGCTTAGGTAGTTTGAAGTAGTTTTAGGTAGTTTTAAGAAAAACCAACCAATAAAGAGTCCAAGTTTTTAGCAAGTTTCTTGGAAATTAAAAAACAGAGCAAACACAAAAATTGATAGATTTAAGGCCGAAAGGCAATATTTATAAGGATATAATTAAGTTTAGAGTGCTCGTTAAGAGCCAGTACGCTAGATTAAGATAAATGTTAGTTTTAATTTAGATTTAATCATTTTTGTCTAGTATGTAAGTTTAAAAAAAAGAATTAAATAAAAATGAACTAAAAAGTAAAAGTACAACTTTTTTTTTCTAGCTCTTTGTTTATTGAAGAGCAGGATACCAGGAGTGCATCTTCGGTGGAAAGTCCTTCTCTAAAGCCATATTGCATGGGATTTAAAAAACGTGTTCTCTTAAGGAACAGTAACATTCTACTCTTACAGCTTTCTCAAATAATTTTGAGATTGTGGACAACAAGGAAATCGGTCCGTATTTGTTTTTATCTTGTTTATTACCTTTTTAAAAATTGGTATAATATTAGCGCATTAGCATTAGACCTATGTATTAGCCCAACGTCCTTCTTACTAAAATCAATGGAGAGAATCTGTGATAACTACATCAGTACACAGATTACAAATCCGCGGCTGTGTCCTAATCAACACGCATACCCCAAAGGAAAATCAGTTGAGACGGCACTACACCAGGTTGTATCCACAATAGAAGATGCTTTTGAAACCAAGGAATTAGTCGCAGGCGTTTTTCTAGATATCGAAGGGGCATTTAACAATGTGAAAACTCAAAAAATTGTGGAGGGACTGTCGATATACTGTAAAAACCAAATAACAAACAATTGGCTAGAACACATGCCTACAAACCGCATTATCACAGCTTCACTGGGAGAAACAAGAAGGGGAACAGTCCGTACGGGAACACCACAGGGGGGGATAATATCTCCTTTTCTGTGGGTGCTCACAATGGACAACCTTTTAAAACCACTGGATGGAACCTGTGCGAAATGCGTAGCGTACGCAGATGACCTAGCCGTTCTGATAAGTGGTAAGCACCTGAACATCATAGGAGAGCTTATGCAAAATACCCTACGAATCATAAAAAAATGGGCGGAGGAGAGTGGATTAGAAATAAATCCAAATAAAACGGAACTGGTTCTCTTTACAAAGAAAACGAAAACTAGTGACTTTCACATTCCACAACTCGGAGGAGTATCACTACAACTCCGCGACACCGTCAAGTATCTGGGTATAATATTGGACAGGAAACTGACCTAGAGGAAGAACTTGGAAGAAAAAGTTACCAAAGCCAAGAGAGCATATTGGATATGCGGGAGGGCCATCGAAAAGTCATGGGGCTTGAAACCGAAACAGGTCCACTGGATATACGAATGCGTAATAAAACCTATCATCTTCTACGGGGTTGTTGTATGGTGGCCAGTGATGAGCAAAAAGTGCGCAAGAGACTTGCTAACAAAGGTGCAACGTATGGTCTGCCTGGGTATTACAGGAGCAGAATTCTCAACACCAACCGCGGCCATGGAAGCGATCCTAAACAGTCTACCAGTGCACCTCGAAGCGAAGAAGATTGCCGGTATTTCAGCTTCACGGCTTAGAACTATCGGCCGTTTCATCGATGGTGCAAATACGGGACATCGAAAAATCACCGAAATGATAAGAGTAATGACACCACTCATCGATTGCCCCAGTGATGTTGTTGAAAAATCGTATACGTTCTCCAACAACTTCGAAACAATTTTCCCCGCAAGAGAATATTGTACGTATGAAAGAACGACAAGAAACTCCAATGGGGTATTGGTATATACAGACGGCTCTAACATATCAGGGGAATCAGGGGCTGGCATCTTTAGTGCTAACCCACCGATTGAACTTGCTATTCACCTAGAACCATTTGTATCGGTGTTCGAAGCAAGTCTTTGCAATTATGAAGGCAACTGAAATACTTGCAGAAGACACCATTTCGAAATCACGACTAGTAACGGAGTGCAAAACTAAATTGAACTTACTTGCCACACGCAATAGAGTCCGTCTTACGTGGGTACCGGGGCATGAAGGTGTACCGGTTAACGAAAGGGCAACACAGAACTGAACCCGGATAATACAATAGGGGTCTCTCTGTGAGAAAATACGACAGGAGTTCAATAACTACTGGCCCAGCAAAAAGAGCTCTTAACTCAAACAGAACACAATTGAGATTGATTGTGGGACTTTTAACAGGGCACATCAATCTCAACAAACATTCGTTCAGACTCGGGATAGCTGATACAACAATCTGTGCCAACTGTGAGGAGGAGGAGGAAGAAGATATAGAACACTTCCTCTGCCACTGCCCTGATACAGCGAGGTTTAGACTGAAAATTCTGGGATCTCCAAGGATTCCGGATATTACACACCTCAGTAAGAAAGGAATCGGGGATATATTGGAGTTCGCCAGGCGAATAGTACGATTCCCTGATCACTATACGATATAGTTTCCCGTTGATACTTCCCATGATTCCAATACCTAAATCCCCTCTCAAAGCACAGCACTATTCCTTACAGTTCCATAGGCGAGGGGAACACAACGGGCCCAATGGAGGCCTAAGTGAAGAGCATAAGCTCACCCTCTTAAACCAACCAACCAACCATTAGCGCATTAGCAGAAATATTCCACTGGAAATGCTTAAGTTAAAGAGATAAACCAAATTTCAATTACGTTTAGAGCTATTAAGGTATTAAGGTAAGGTTAAAAATGGCATCGTCTCCACAAGAGTTCGACTGATTAACAGAATTAATCAACGAAAGAATTTCAATACCAGTAATTGGTTCAAAGAAGAAGATTTCACTGTAAACTTCATCTTCCATCAAAGTACCTTCGGCATATCGCTTACAGTAAGCAGCATAGTTACTAGAATCTGAAATATGACTAACTGGCGTAAAGAAGTCATTAAATACATTGTATATGGTTGTGGTATCATCAACAATAGAATTATTACTAGCCAGTACGATATGGTAGGGGATTTTTGAAGCATTGCTGTTGATTATTAATCACTTACCACTCTTTTCTAGGGTTGCCTATTGAATTGCGTACCTTAGAGTGATTGTATCTATCATGATGTTAAGTGGTTGCTTAAAGCATTTTTTTTACGCATTTTATTTTTCAATTTATTTTTTTTAAGGATAGCGTTGTTTCAGTCTCATTTCCGACTTCGTTTGCACCATATTGAAACTGGAAGTACTTAAGTGTAACTGTAAGATTTCTTGAAAGACATTATATGCCACAGAAGCATCACTTTCAGCATAGACATCCATCCAGTTTTCGAAACGTAGTTTCCCATTCAGAAGATTAAACCTAACCTTGATAATGCTATATGGAGATGCATTGCTTATGCGTTTCACATTTCTTAGACTTCTGAACAAAATACCAGTCCTGCAATGATCAGTGACTTGGAGGTCAAAGTTAACACCAGCACATTGATTAGGAGATATTTTCCGAAAGCGACCAAAAACATGGCCCAGACAGGAGTGTGAATTTGGTCTCGTGGGTTCATTTATAAATGAAATAAGACCATGTAGCAGAAAAACATATCATAGATTTCTGAGCAGTCCATTTATGTAAGATCGGTCACAAGGAAAAAAATTTTGAAGATGTTCATGAATTTAAAAACCCGGAGTAGATGAAATTCGGGCAAAAGATCTTGAATCGAACCATGAAACTATAATGCCAGTGTTAGAATGCATCATCAACTTAAGCATGGAGCAGTTATGTGTTCCAGACGACCTTAAAGTAGCAATAGTACGGCCAATTTACAAGGCTGGCACGAACACAGATGTCCATAGTTATAGATCTATTTCAATTCTCCCTGCAGTTGATAAAATACTCGTACAAGTAATGATATAGTTAAGTTTAGAGTGCTCGTTAAGAGCCAGTACTCGAACAAGTAATGGCGGATCGGCTTCAAAATTACATTGACAAATACCAAATCATAAACGAAAACCAATACGACTTTACAAAAAATAAAAACACAAGCAAACTTCTGCGGAATTCGCCAACTTAATCAATGTTATTCTCAATAAAAACTACCACAGTCTCGATATTTTCATCGATTTTAAAAAGGTTTGAAATGCTAGAGAAAAAATAGGAGTCCATAGCCAAGAAGAATATATTAAATACGGAGTTCCCCAAGGCACTATATTGGGACATTTACTTTACATTATGCATCAAATACTTACCGTTTTGCGAGACATTATTAGATTTGCTTTTGCGGATGATACAGAGATGGTTGTCAGCCACAGCGATTTAACAACAGCAGCCAACATCATGCAAGTCGAGTTTGACTCTATAGTCCGATGGTGCCACGATTTCGGACTAATTATAAACGCTAAAAGAAACTAATCTAATGCACATCAGTCCAACAAATGCATTAAAAACCAAAAAAGTACGTATATAATTACGTAAGGTAGAGTAAGGTAGAATAAGATATTTTAAGATTTATTTTAAGGTAGATTTGTAAGTTTTATATATAAGATCAATTAAAAAAATGTTCATGTACTAAGTTTTTGTCTAATTTTCTTAGTAACAATTAAAATTAAAAAAAAAAAAAAACTATTTTGAAGTTCGTTACGTCGAAAGACATAGTTTTAAGTATTAAGTTTAACTTAGAGCGCCCGCATAGGGCCAGTAAGTTAGAATAAGAATAGTTAAGTTAGTTAAGCTAGTTTTAAGCGTTTTTTGTCTAGCATGTAAAGAATAATGAATTTATTAATAAAAAATGCATTAAAAATGAAAAAAAAAAAATGCATTAAAAACCAAAATTTACATAAAATGCCATGAAAAAACTTGTTGGCATTATAAAGCGGACAAGGCAAGCCTTGATAAATACGATAGCTGTACTCATAATACCTTCGTTGTACATTGTCAACCTTGTGAGGAAATAGATCAAATGGGATTTTTATATACGAGTAACGCAACTATTCAAGAGACTTCGGAAAGCTGCTTATGCTCTTCACCATTTAAGTACTTATACCAGCTACAGTGTTATTAAATAAGTCTATTTTTCATAGGTAGGGTCGATATTGAGGTATGGAATATTAGTGTGGGGAAATACAACACCACGTTACTTGTTAGAATTACAAAAAATACAAGACCGAATCGTAAAAATCTTAATCACAGCAAATCATGGAACAAACTGGCAAACGAATATAAATCAACAAGGAGCGTATGCAGACCTTGGGTTGTTAAACATAATACAACTTTTCGAACTCAACATTCTTGAAGAATACTACTACGACCAACATTACAAGCGTCTAATAGATCATGAAGTCAACACCAGAAGAAGAGCACGTGATTTCCTGCAGACGCCAAGATTCAAGAACTCTTACGGCAGACAACAATTATCTGTTATCGTTCCAAATGTTTTCAACCAACTTCCCAGAGAATTATTAAATGTCACTTCAGACGGCTTAAGGAAGAAACTATTGAAGAACTACCTATTACATCAACAATTAAATCAGAATGTTTATACTCGTATTGAATTAATTTAAAATTTTTAATGTTCTCTCAAGAATACTTGAGATTAAATACCAACTGGGCTTCGCAGATATACATTTATGCCCAAACCAAAATGTTGCTCAATATCTATCTGAATTTAAAATAGAAAGATTAGCTTGCTTTTGTTCTAAAATATTTTACGAAGAAAATTGATTGAATATTTGAATTTAATAAAAAATCATTGTTGCTATTGTTTCAAAATCAACAAGAATCTCCTTAGAAAACAACTCTTGTTTCGATACTCGTATTTTTCTCTATTCCAATAATTAATTGTATGTTTTAAATTAAATTAAATAAAATTTTATTTAAACATATTTAAAACTATAAGATTTTGCAAATCTCTTTATTAGCACGGGGGTACCAATAAATTAATTTATAAAGCTATGATTGATTGGCACTACCTATAACTACTCGTATACCCATCATACAAATGATTTTTCCTTCTCAGAATTTTTTTTAAATATTATAATAAATTAACATAATGCGAAATTTAAATATGGAAAAATATCAAAATCTCAATACCAATTTGTTGGTATGCCGGAAGTATCTATTTCACTTCCTTAAGTTCGGCCAGATGCAGTATTCATATTGAAAAAGCAAAAACGTAGTTGTAAACAATTGAATTGCCAATGTTTAAAGCCAAAATTTCCTTAAAGTTGCCAAACCATCAATTTCAGGAGAATTTATTTTTAGTTTTCAGTACAACGGGAAAAGTCAGTTTTTCAACCCCAGTTTTTCACTTCATTTATTTTTCTTTATTTTCTTTTTTTTTTTTTCAAATTGTTGTTGCGTTTAGAGGGTGTAGTGCTATCCAAATTGTTGCAGCTTTGACGTTGATGACGGTTTTCGGAGGATTCACAACGTATTCATAAACTCGAGACAAAGAAAAAGCTGTGATTTATTTTTTTGCAGGTTTCGGAGCAGGGTATTGCAAGTCGTTTGTGTCTCTACGAGTATAATTCATCTCCGGTATACATAGAACAATCAAAGGGAAATTACGGCATTTAAAGAAAAAGGGCAGTTGGTCAGTCATTATAGGAGAAAAAACAGCAAAATTAGTGACAGGCTGAATCTTGGTACTTGCATACTTACGGGTTTATAAGTAAATTGCCAAAAGTTTCTACCCATAGCAAGTGTGTTTTTGACGAAACTGAAAACGAAAAAAATAGCTACAAAATGTATTTATTATTATTGTTCATGTTCATGTGATTTTATTGAGATATACTATTTTTTCTAATTACTCTGTTAAGATACAGCCATGTTTTATTGAGAGTCGGAAATTATGTGTGGAATATAATGTCGGACAGGTAGGTGAAAATCTTCCATAGACACTATGAGGACCGCAGGAACGTGCTCATAATAGTGTGAGATTCTTACTCAGCAAAGAGACCTCCCTTTGACACAAATTTATTAGTTATTGCTACTAAGTTAAGACTTACATATCAAGCAACTTTTTTATCATGAAATAAAGACGTTTAGTAGGTGTCTTCCAATGAAACCTTTATCGTAATAGGTCGAAAGGTTTAGTCCTTTGTAGATAGCGCAATCAAATTTTCTCGTCCAGAATTTGTAGGACTGTATTATTAATAAGCTTTGCGCTAAGTTTTTGGTTTGATCTTTGACTATAAGAATTACGAGGTCTCTGTGAACATCGTCGTTTTTTATGTACTACGTTGCATGGACAATTTCTCTTAGCACTCTATATCCAAATGTTTATAAAATATTGGCATTAGTTTTCTTGGTACAATCCCAGAGTTGTATGCCACAGGTCCACACAGACTTCAGCACTTACTTGTATAAGAGCAGCTTGTTTTTAATGTTAAGTTTTCAATATTTTTCAAGTAACCAGCAAATTTTTCTGTACTACAATATTCTTCGTTAACATGGTGTTTTATTTTATTTTTATGAGGATGGCCATTCCACCACGCGCCATACTTTCCGGATACTTAATATCGTACAATTTGTATCCATTAATTCTAAAGATATTTGTCTGAGGAAGATGAGTTTCCGAAATTAAAATTATGTCATGTTTACGAGAAACAAGTTTGTGCTGGCTTAGGCCGTTAGCATTCCAGTGACATATTTTCATTGAATTCATTGTTTGGACAAAATAGCTGGTAGCAGTAGTTTGGTTTTTCAAGAGGTATTGTTTGCACAAGTTGATTAATGTTTTGAATATAATTCTCTAGCATAAATTCCAGCGAACTCGAAAATGTCGACTTAGTTTCTTCCATCTTTGGAGTATAATTCTTAGGTGGATCTACAGGAAGTTTCTTTTATTCGGTAATAGGAGACAGGAAGCAGTAGAGGTAGTTCTTGCATTATTTAGATTAACGTTTGGAGCTATTTTTAGCGGTCTGGTTTCATCCATAACAAGAGTGAAAACTGAACAGCCCCTCTAATTTGCAGTATAGTATCTCTCACAGTTGCTGAGGATATGTACTTCATCTTTGCTCTTATTGCATGATTTTGAGTCATGAAGGTCACCGCATATTAGGGAGCTGAGTAGTAAACATAATAAATGTTCACCAACTCGCATGAAAATGCATGAAAAACTTAAAGCGCTGCTAAAACTATTTTTTATTATTGAAAATAGAGTATTGGAGTCCTTTTTAGAGTCCTACAAAAATGTTAGTGAGGGCGCATACACCAGGTCAATAGGTAACTCACAATCATTAATTTTACGCCGGTCCACTAGTGTCAAAAATTACTTTGTCTTCGATTTTCAACAAAATCATTTGAGTCATATCTGATATAAAACCAATTTTCAAAAATTCGTCAATAGTGTAAAGTACCGTTATACGATTTTTTTTTACAAAAATTTATTACACCATCTAGTTACAAATGTGTAACCCAACCAATGTGACAAAATGTCCTGATTTTCACCCTTTCTCTCGCAGTGATTTGGCATGCAATAATAATGATTTTCTTTCGATTGGCTACTAGGAGAATCGAACCAACTTATCCCATAAAAATTTTTCTCACTTTAACCTGTAAGACCTGCGATTCCAATCGGAATAACTCGGGACACCCTGTATCATAGTACCTAGTTGCATACGTGTGACCCGAAACTTCATTGAAAAATATTCCACTTACAGAAAAAATTGGAGCATTTACATTTATAAAATTCCACTCGGCAATTTTTGTTTCATTTTAACAATTTACTTTAAAATTGTTTTCAATCTTCAAAATAAAAAGGTGGTCCTTCTGTGTATACAAATTTAACTTCATTTATACAATGCTGCATTTCCAAAGACCTAACTAAAGACACTCCATAGCCCCAATATTTCTGTGTTCAACTGCCCCACATCCAATTGTTAGGCAGAAATAAAATGATAATGCCTTTCTATACTATATGTAAATACATATGTATGTAGTTAAGCATTATTTTCGGAAATATGACCAGCGAAAAATTCCGAAGCTTATTAAGCATCCTAATTCGGCTTCTTAAATTTTTCTTTGAATGTATACGTCGAATTTAAATGTTAATATCAATGAAAGATAATTAATAGACGTAAAAGACAGTAAACAGTTTATCATCATAGGTTTATAAAAAAAATAATTTTTTTTTTACAAATTTCTCTCAGGAAAGTCGAATCTACATATAATGCGACAGCTCCCCGAAAAGCCTGTAGTATATCATATAACAACATCTTCTACGGATTTGAAGAGCTTTTAAAACAAAGGTGATCTTTTCTCGAATTTAAAACCAATTTGAATGAATTGCATAAAAAAGATATCAGCCAAGTGTCGGCACAGCGATTCTTGACGATTCCGATACTCACAGACGATTCACTCACAAAGTAACAAAAGGTAATCAACCTGTTTGATTCTTGTTTATGAAAAGTCGGGTTTCAGATGACATTTTTTTCATATTTGTTTCTAAATTGCTTACTAAACTTCGGTTTTAACTTTAAATTGTTGTTGACGATGGTCATTGTCGAAAGTTTTTTGTGGATGAGCCTTCCATTGGCCAGTGTGGTCATAGGTTGGATAAATGTTGCCTTCTGTGTTCTTGAATTTATTTACTTTATCTTGCTTATACTGGATGTACCCGATATGGCTGACAAATTGGTCCGCAGTTCTAGACAAAACAGAGACATTGCGTATAATAGTGAGAGTCAGTTGTTTGTCCGTACGTCTGTCCGTCTTTTTGTTTGTCCGTTCGACTGTCCCTCCTTAGACGTAGAAGGTTGAAATTTGGAATTTAAGTTTTACTAGCCTACGGACAGATCAAAATTTAGGAAAGTTCAAAAACAAAAATGTTGTTGAGGTTAGAGTAAAAGTAAAAAAAAATATATTTTTTGTGTATAAATTCAAAAATACATAATTCCGCTATTTTTACTTTATCAAGCTTCAAGAAAAATCAAAAGAAATGCAAAAAAAGGTATGCCGCTCCTTATCTCTGTAACTACCGAACAATTTTAAAAAATTAGTGAGAATGTGTCACCTTTCAAAAAATCGATTTTCGAAAATTTGTTTACGAATGTGAGCAATAGTCAAAATGGCGAATAATTTATTTCAAGAGCTTTCTCAATTACGTCAGCTATTCTATGTACCTGGTCAATGGTTGAATGATTCCTTCTGTACCCAAATTGGTGATCAGGAAGAATATATTTTTTCCTCAATAACTGGCTGAAAGCTCTTGGGTAAAAATGTTGTTTATAATTGGGAGAAGCGATATAGGTCTATACGAATTCTTGTGACTCGGCGGTTTTCCAGGTTTTATGACTTCCGCACTTGTTATTGTGTAATTATCAGATGCTATTTTCGGAGCATTAATAGTATGATGGCTTAAAAGTCTCTTCTAGATGGGTGGCAAAAATGTTCGCTTTCTCATTGTCTTCCTTCGTTCATTCTTGATTAGCGACGAAGAGATTTTAGGTTTTTTAGTGCCTCTTGCAGCTTTCCAAAGCGAATAGTTGGATTCCTTTTCCGACGCCAAGCTTTCGAAATAAGTACTTATTTCATGGTTTTTAAATTCCTAATAGCTATTCTGTTTCAGCAGGTTACACAAGGGATACAAGAGTGCTCTATGCTGTGGAGCGCTATTTTGTTGCCATTTCGAGCATTTCTTTACTTTTTTATGATTTCTTTTAATTCCGGTGGATATTTTAGGCCGCAATTTGTGGGCTTTTTTCTTTGTTAGGGAGTACTGTTCCATTCAGCGCACTATCCGATTTCAACGAGGCGATCAACTTCGACTTAAGTTCATGAGCGTCTTAAATGGTACGGTCATTTCAATATTTTCTTCAATTTCTTCTGAAAGCTTCCTCAATTAGCACTTCTGCCAGTTAGCTCGTTCTTGTTTTTTATTTAGGGTCGCATTGTCGGAATGAATGGAAAATGGTCATAGGAAAGATCTAAGCTTTTTTTTATAACTTATGAGATTGGTAGATATTCCTTTCGCAATGAAGAAATCAATTGAATTGGTATTTTCGTTACAGTATGCCCGTTTGCCTGTCAAACTGTGTTCCATACCCGCTTTTTTAGAGCATTCTACGTTTTATTAGATGCATCTTTAATCCAAGAAGGTATATTTCGCATTAAAATTGCTGCCAATAATGAAACTAGGTCTAAGCGAATTGAATTTATTTCTAAAATCATTTTTATCATACGAACATCGCGGTGGATAGTAAATAAATGGGATGGTACGAAAATGTTGCCTAATTTACGCCTACCGTGCTTATTTGCTTAGTTTCGAGCTCTATTTTTAAGTCTTCAAAACGTTCGAAAGAGTCTTTTATGTACAAAAATGATCCGGCTCTCCCCTTTTCCTATGAGCGTTATAATCACTAGCCTCTTATCTTTGCATGCGATTCCTTCCTATTTTGTTGCCATTTCGAGCATTTCTTTACTTTTTTATGATTTCTTTTAATTCCGGTGGATATTTTAGGCCGCAATTTGTGGGCTTTTTTCTTTGTTAGGGAGTACTGTTCCATTCAGCGCACTATCCGATTTCAACGAGGCGATCAACTTCGACTTAAGTTCATGAGCGTCTTAAATGGTACGGTCATTTCAATATTTTCTTCAATTTCTTCTGAAAGCTTCCTCAATTAGCACTTCTGCCAGTTAGCTCGTTCTTGTTTTTTATTTAGGGTCGCATTGTCGGAATGAATGGAAAATGGTCATAGGAAAGATCTAAGCTTTTTTTTATAACTTATGAGATTGGTAGATATTCCTTTCGCAATGAAGAAATCAATTGAATTGGTATTTTCGTTACAGTATGCCCGTTTGCCTGTCAAACTGTGTTCCATACCCGCTTTTTTAGAGCATTCTACGTTTTATTAGATGCATCTTTAATCCAAGAAGGTATATTTCGCATTAAAATTGCTGCCAATAATGAAACTAGGTCTAAGCGAATTGAATTTATTTCTAAAATCATTTTTATCATACGAACATCGCGGTGGATAGTAAATAAATGGGATGGTACGAAAATGTTGCCTAATTTACGCCTACCGTGCTTATTTGCTTAGTTTCGAGCTCTATTTTTAAGTCTTCAAAACGTTCGAAAGAGTCTTTTATGTACAAAGATGATCCGGCTCTCCCCTTTTCCTATGAGCGTTATAATCACTAGCCTCTTATCTTTGCATGCGATTCCTTCTTAACATGGGTTTTCCAGATCAAACATGTGACAATATATTTTTCTCATATGAATATTTGTAGCTCGTCAAGTTTATGGACCGTTTGCATTCCAAGTTAATATTTTGGGCATTCGTTTCACATTCATGTTTCCGTTGAAGTTCGCATGTTACAGTTACCAATTTATTCGCAAAAAATGAAAAAATTATCTTTTAGGAGGCTATGGCACTTTATTTATCAAATACCAGTTAAAAACGAAAGATAATTGAGGACCTTGCACCAAAAGGGGGGCAAGTCCATATTTTTAGCCTAACGGCTTTTTTCACTTACAATTTGAACAAAAAAAAAAGCAATCTTTTAGTGCATAACCGAGGCACTTGCGACTAAAAATTAGCGCGTTATGGCAAAATATGTCAGCCACTCTAGTGCGTTGGGTGCAAAAAGGCGGCAGGTCCGGACCTGCCTCCTTATTGAAACAAACGAAAATATTGCGTCATTTGCATCAAGACAGTACACGTTTTGTGTTCGAGCCAAGTGGACATATTTTTGTGAAGAAGTTTTGTTAAATTTTATTGTGATCAAATTCTTTGGATAAGGCAATTTTAAATATGTATATTTCTCAGGCTTTTTACGTCAATAATGTTGGACATACTTTTGTTTTGTTAGATGATGTAATGGAGGGTTATTGAGTTGGGGTGGGGGGAAAGATGATAGTCTACAGGAGACTGGAAAAATTTGGGGGAAAGAGGAAATGGGTATGGATTGAAGGAAAGGAAGGGAAAAGGAACTGTGGGTTGCTCGGTGCGGGCGCATGCCTTGCTGGTCTCAGCTTCGCTCGTCGGAGGGTGGGTTCTTGCACCTACGCATCCCCACGATCAACACTACATAAAAAAAATATGCATGCATGAATCCAAAAAAAAAAGGAATAATAAAAAGGTACCTAACATCCTAACACTACCTTGGGAGGAACTGGTGTTCGTCCTCCTAGCGGGTCTACACCCACCCTGCCATATGCCAGTGACCGCTGATTTTAATCTGGCACCCTAAAAGGAACTGATATTCTCCTTTACTTACCGCGCGGACCAACCAACCTTGCCGTCGAAATGAGACACACTATTTAAGCTTTGAACTACCATTACAAGTTTGCCTTTATTAATTCATTAATACTTGGAATTTACTACAGAACATTAAAATGTTTTGCCCCTTCGGGTAGAGGATAGAATATACCCGAGGTAGGCATGCCTGTCGTAAGAGGCGACTAAAATCCAATCTCCGTATACCGAGCGTATAGTGTATACAAAATATGCAATGAACAAAACAAAAAAGATATATTACCCCAGGTGGCAGTCCAGCTTTACTGGAAAATCCACCCTCTTCGGAGGTCGGCTCTACGGATTCTGGGGAGAGCCGCTTATTGCAATGCAATGACCCTTTTTCAAAAAGTTCAAGGGTATCTCGATCTCCTCCACCAAGATCGAATAACTCCGGGAAAAGAAGTCCACCGGAAGCGCCAGCGCGCGAAATTCAAGACTCAGCGAAATGTAACAGCATTGAGGAAGAAAATAAAATACTCCGAAGGAAGCTTAACGAAATGGATCTACTCTATCAAGAGCTCAAAAAAGAAATAGACTTATTAAAAGAAGAAAATAAGGTCCTAAAGAGTTCACGTATAAAGGAAGAACGCGAATGTACTCCAGCACGCTTAGGTAGTCGGGAATATCACACCGACGAAGAAGAGCTAGCACGCGAAACGTGTCGGGTCACAAAGAAGAGACCTAGTAAGAAACGGAGAGCCGGCTCTTCGCCCGAAGTCGAGTCCCTAAAAGAAAAAGAGAAAGAAGAGCACAAAGAACAGCAAGAAAAGCAACCTCGAGCGCAATCTCGTCCACTCCCACCAATTAACATCGTCGGGTTAACGGAATTTAATAAGTTGCAAAGCCTTCTTAAAGGAACTTTAACATCGAAATATAAGGTCACGTCTTTGAGGGACAATGCGTGGAAAATTAACGTCGATGAATACGACGACTACCAAGCAGTGTCTAAAAAGTTAAATACCGAAAAAATTGAGTGGTATACTTTCGAAATCAAGTCAGAAAGGCCACATCGTGTTGTTGCAAGGGGACTCCACCCCTCATGAACCAAAGAAGATATTATGACTGACCTTCAAGACAAAGGCTTTAAAATTCTTGATGCCGTTAATATCATCAAAAAGGAGAAGCAACAAACGGAAATAGATAAAGACATCTTGGTAAGGCGTGGACTTCCGCTCTTTATGCTTACCTTCGATAAGTCCGACAATATCGACGATATCTACCGAATTAGGACCATACTAATTATCGTAGTCAAAATCGAGCCAATGCGAAGAAATATAGGAATGATTCCGCAGTACAAACGTTGCCAAGGATTCAATCATACGCAAATGTACTGCAAAAAAGAAACGCGATGTGTGAAATGCGCTGGAAATCACCTCTCCCAAGTTTGTGGAGTAAACAAACAAACCTCCGCAACCTGTGCTAATTGTAAGGGAAAGCACCCGGCAAATTATAGAGGCTGTGAAGTAGCTAAAGAGTTACGAAAACGAAGAGATGCTCTCCTTAAGCCCCTAAATGCAAAATCAAAACCGCAAACTAAGCCAAAGCATAAGGTGGCGGAGGAGAAAGAGTGCAAATCAAAACTACCGGGTTCAGAGCGCAAAAAGGTGAGGGAAAGAATGATGAAAGAAAAACTAGTCTATACCCTAGAGCCAGCGAGATTAACCGGTAGAACAACTAACTGGGAAGGTTTTAGGAACGAAATTGAAGATAATGTAGAACTGAGCGTTCCACTTACGACACCCTATCAACTTGAGGTTGGAGTTGATCGCTTCGTTGAGATCGTACAGCTCGCCTCTTGGAATAATACTCCCAATCCAAGGAAAACTCCGGACAAATACGGTCTACGATATCCTACGGAAATAAAAGAATTGGTCAAGGAAAAAAGAAAAGCGCGTAAGAAATGGCAACAGAGTCGTGCTCCGCAACATAAAACTCACTTGAATCACCTGTGCAATTCGTTGGATTGGAAAGGACTTTAAGAATCGTGCGATAGGCTCTTACCTTGAAAGTTTAACAGCGAAAAAAGATTCCAATTATTCACTTTGGAAAGCTGTAAAAGGCACCAAAAGGCCCAAGGTCCCCGCGCCGCCTATTAAATTAAATCACAATGAATGGGCAAGGGAAGATAAAGAAAAAGCGGACGTTTTTGGGGCCCACCTGGAAGATACCTTTAAACCATACGATGGTCAAGTGTTTTACGACAATATCAATAGGCCGGATTTACCATCTGACGATTTAGCACTTACAAGTGCAACGCTGAGGGAACTCAAACATGAGATCGGGAATCTAAAACCTAAGAAAGCTCCTGGTTATGACTTGATCACCGGAGAAATTCTCAAAGCTTTACCTAGAAAAGCACTGATTAAGCTTCTTCATATTGTAAATGCTGCGCTCAGATTAAAACACGTGCCTAACCAATGGAAAGTTGCGGAAGTTATAATGATTTTAAAACCAGGAAAGTCGCCAAATGAGGTAAGATCTTATAGACCAATTTCGCTACTTCCAGTCATATCCAAAATTTTCGAGAGGATATTGCTAAGGCGCATCCAACCGGTTATAGAAGGAAATAATCTTATCCCTCACCACCAGTTTGGGTTCAGAAGTAAGCATTCGACGATTGACCAGGTGCATAGAATTACTGACGTAATCGAGAAAGCACTTGAAGAGAAAAAGATTTGCTCAAGCGTATTTCTTGACGTCTCGCAAGCCTTCGGTGTGGCATGATGGCTTGAATTGCAAATTACGACAAGTTCTCCCTGTATGCCTATACGATATTCTAGAATCATATTTCGGGAATAGACTCTTCCATGTTAGACATGGAAATGAATACTCGGAGCTCAAAGAAATTGCGGCCGGTGTACCGCAAGGAAGCGTTCTTGGGCCACTTCTCTATCTGTTATATACTCGAGATATACCGAAAGAAGATGGCACTATCCTGGCTACGTTTGCCGATGACACCGCTATCCTAGCCGTAGGTAAAACAATCGAAGAAATGACTGCAAAACTGTACAATGCACTGAATAAAGTAAATGAATGGACGAGGGACTGGCGGATCGCCCTCAACGAATCTAAATCTGTTCACGTGAATTTCACTTATAAGAAAACTAATGTCTTGCCAATTTTCCTAAACTTGGCCCGAATACCTTTTTGCAAACGAGGCCAAATACCTTGGAATGACACTCGACGCAAAACTGAAATGGAATTCTCACGTGAAAATGAAACGTAAAGAACTCGAAATCAAATATAGAGAAATGAACTGGTTGCTCGGAAAACACTACCAGCTCAGTACTGAGAACAAACTGCTTTTATACAAGCAAGTGCTAAAGCCGGTGTGGACTTATGGTATACAACTTTGGGGCTGTACCAAGAAAACAAACGCCAATATTTTACAAACTTTTCAAAATAAAGTGCTAAGATAAATTGTCCACGCACCGACAATCGAAGCTGAAATTAGAAGCTTCGCGAGAAAGCATAGAAACCGACTAATCGGACATGTCAACAATACAATCCTACAAATTCTGGATGAAAGCAATTTATTGCGCCGACTACAAAGGACGAAACCTTTCGACTTGGCGAGATAGAAATCAACCGCGCCTAGATTGCGGAACATGCAGGATCTTTCAGTGGAAGGTAACCTGCCAAACGTGTTATTTTTTCATGATAGAAAAATTGCTTGATAAGGTCGTTCTTAGTTGCAATATATAACAAATTAAATCGCAGGTTGGTTTTTTTTAGTCAGTAAGAATCTGACACTACTATGAGCACGCGCTTGCTATCCTCACCAACCCTCGGGAAAAAAAAAAAAAAAAAAAAAAAATAAAATGTTTTTTTTTTTTTATTATTATTTTCTTTACATTTGTCCACCTCGAAATGGAATTTAAATGGTGAATAGGAAACGATTAAAGATATATTTATATATATATGTATGTATATGCTACTATTACTATTATAAGTTATACGGGTGCTGATAATCTATTCAAAACCATGGTTTAATAAATAAAAGATGAGAGATCTCCCACAGGTATTATTAAATTTGTTAACTGGCATTCGGTTAAAAGGACTAAGTAATATACGCATATATATATGTATATGTACATAATATTTTTATATATTATTAGTAATTGACGTGTTTATATTGATATTCAATATGCACTTAATATTAAAGAAATACAAATATCTTCATTTTAATTTGTTTGAAAAAAGAAAAAAAGGAAAAAAAAAGAAGAAACTACTTCTGTTTTTAAGAAAATCCTTTCTTGGTTTTCATATTATTTGCCTTTTACAATTTACTTACTTGTTCAGCTCTGGGCCGTGTAATGATTGTTACTTTTTGTTTTAATAGATTAGATATAGTAGTTTATGTTTCTTTTTTTTTTATATTATTATGTTTTTAATTTAGGGGCTTAATTTGTTTGCGTCTTCAGCATCCTCGCCTAGTTCTTCGGGATTCTCCTCGCGCGGTTTGGGTAATGCCAAATATTAGAGAGGCTTGTTTTGTCCGCCATATGACACATGGGGTGGGGGTTTTGTATTTCTGTGTCCTCAGACTTTAGAATCACAGTTTTTTTTAACTATTTCGGAAACCTAATTATGTTTGGTATCCGACACTGGCATTCAAAATTTATATTTTATATTTGCCTTTCTCTTTTCTTATTTTTGAAAGAAAATAACACCAACTAATTTAATTAAAACACTTTAACAACGTTCCGTTGTTGCTTTGTAGTATATATATAGGTATATATGTACATGTTAGATATATATTTGAGGGGGATTAATATCACTTTAATTGTTTTTCGTTAAACGTGTGCTGTTGAATTGTGACTTGTAACTTGTAACTTGTATTTTCGTTTTGTTTTAAATTTGATAATTTATTTATTTTTTTTTTTTATTTAATTCAAATGACCTTTTTTTCTTTTATTGTTTAGAAAATGTATGGTTCCTCACGAGCAAAATGTTTTGGGTTTTTTTTTTGTTTTAACACTTTCACTATGGAATGCTCGTTAATATTTTTCTTCTTTTTTTTTTTAATATGTGTATTGAGATTAGGTACGATAATTTTTCTTTTGCAGCACTAAACTCCAATATATAAGAAGTACGACACGAAACCGAAAAAAAGGGAAAAATATGTTTCACTAAACTTTCAAGTTTTTATTAAAGTTTTATTCACTGGGCTGAGTTGCTGAGTTGTACCAGCCGCGAACACGGCTCCTCGTTAACTGACTGTCGACGCTTTGGCCTTCGACTATCCTCCCAGTATAGTACACTGTCCAAAAAAAAACAGTATTCGCACGCTCTCTCCTATTTTCCTTACTGACCAGCTAGTTATCCCAAATAGCGAGAGTGTCGCTTGCGGATTTCTCGCCTGATCAGAGGAAAGGAACGTCGGTCTGCTGGTCCCTCTCGGGCCCGTTGCGTGATTCCCCTCTCCAGAGACCACAGTATCAGGTTTGGAATACAATTGACCAAGGGTTGAATGATTTTGCGGATCTATCGCCTGATCAGCTCTATGTATTAAGCTGTATGGGCTGATCAGCTTCAACAACAAAAAAACTCGCGTATGAACTTGGTCAATGTATGTATCCAAGTCCGCTGCGTGTGTTCTCTGGAGAGGCGACCGTTTGGCAAAATCGGTGGGTGGATGGGTGGAACCAGATTTCCGAACAGTGCACCACAATGACAAGTGCAGATCTCAATAAAAAAAAATAGTGATCGATAATCGATCGGTTTATTGAGATCTACACCTGCCAGTTCAACTGAGTAAGACAGCCAAAAGCCATAGTTTGGGAACTGACCATTACAATGAGTGACTTTGAACCAAATAATAGTGAATCCGAACCATTTAGCAGTGGATCGTCTGATAACTATGTACCTCGTAATGACGACTTTCAAGAACAATCAAGTGCAAGTAGTGATGAACTACCTTATGAGAATGTGGATGAAGGTATGAATGAATCTAATGTAAATATTCCAGGCCCATCAACAAGTGTCACAACCTGTAAAAAAAAGAAAATCCCTAAATCATTCAGAATGAAAACGGAATATTACCAAGGAGTCCATTGCTGCTGGAAAGAGTTATATTAATTATAAAGGTCAAGAAATAGGAGAAAGAAAAACTGGACCCGATTGCTGTTACAAGAAATATAAGTGTTTTTTACAAATTAATGAAGAAAAAAGGAATATAATATTGAAAGGTTTTAACAGTTTGGGAGATGCTAATATGCAAAATGTATATTTAGAAGATTTAATCAAAACCGGAAATGTTGAAAGACAACGGCCAAAAACTGGTGCAGGGAAGAAACGAAGTTGTTCGCATAAATATTATATTACATTAGGGAGTACACATGTCCAAGTTTGCAGAAATGGATTTGCATCTCTCCATGGGATATCGAAAAAACGTGTAGACAATATATCTAAACACTTTCGTGACCCTAATGTCACTACGGTTGCTATGTCCCAGCGTGGGAAACATAAAAACAAACCAAACCGTATTTCAAGTCCAAAGTTGACTCTCACATAAGAAGTTTTCCACGACGTGAATCACACTACAGCAGAAATATAAGCTCTCGTTATTACCTGTCTCCTGAGTTGAATACAAAAAAGATGCACTATTTATTCTTAAAACTATATGAACCTGGTCTCGAAGAATCTGCTAAGCCTATAGTTTCATTAGATTTATACTACAGGTACTTTAAGCAAAATTTTATTTACAGCTTTGGGTCACGTCGTTCAGATACATGTAAGAAGTGCGACATGCTGGATAACAAATTAAAATATAAGACATTAGATAGCGAAGAAACCCAACACATAGAGACCGAGAAAAATGATCGACTAATCCAAAGCTGAGACATTTTTTGTTGATCTAAAAGAGAAAAGTAAACTTGCTTTATCATGTAATGAATGCGAGGTATTAACTTTTGATTATCAGCAGAACCTGCCATTGCGTAAATTCCAGCTGGTGAAGCGTTTTATAAACGTTAACTTTGCGCATATAATTTTTGTATCAATTCAGTGAAAATAGGCGTCGCTCATTTTTATTTATGTGTTGAAACCACAGCTCGTAAATCACCAAACGAAGTAATATCCTTCATAAATCACTACATAAATAACATCTTACCGAGGACAGTTAAAACACTGTACTTATTCTCAGATAATTCAGCAGCACAGAATAAGAACGGAACTTTAGTTCAATACCTGTATACTCTTTTGAGGAGTCCGTCTTTTGAAAAGATTACTCATCGCTTTCCTGAACCAGGCCACAGTTTTTTGCCTTGTGATCGGTGTTTTGGTGTAATAGAGAAGTTCAATACAAAGAAAAATTATGTTTTTACTACTACTGAAAATGGCGAATGTATGAAGCAAGCTTCTAAAAACTTTAAAGTTGTAAATGTCGACCAAAATATGATTTTTAACTTGAGTCAACATTACGAAGGTCATTTCAAAAAAGTCATTATAAATACAGAAAAGACTCGATTTAAAATATCACAATATCGCATTTTTGAATACAATAAAGATCACATTGAGACTGTTGCAGTCAGTTCATCAACTGGGATTTTAAATATTTTCGTATAATGAGAAATGTTCAAGCCAACCTGTCTGTTTTGCCTCAGATGTACCATCATACGTTGCCTTTAAAAATGGCTAAATACAAAGTTGTGATGCAACTTGTAAATAACTATGTTCCACCGAATAAACTGTACTTCTACAAGGCTCTTAATAGTGAAACTGTTGGAGCAAATGATGACGTTTCTAGTAAAGATGACGATGATCAGGCTGAAGTTGACCTATAAATTTTTAATTTTCTCAATGAATGATCTGTTTTTTATTTTTGAATTTATTGTTTAACTATCCAAGCATTGATTGATAGTTCGAAATATACTAAATAACTAAATTTTATGTGTTTTATTATTCATAAATCAAAATCTGGAAGCAAAACTTTAAAAAATCGCTATAATTACTGTTTATTTAACCTAAAACTTGATTAAAGAAATGTGAAAATATGCAAATTTTTTTATAGCATATCATTTTAAAACATTCGTGTAATAATTAATTTTTCAAAGAGTTTTTTTTGATTCCCCACAAAAAGTTAAATTTGGACTTACCCCCCTTTTGATGCAAGGTCCGCAATTTTTCCTTACACTATTACTTATAATGTTCAACCTGCGACATCAGCATTAAACATGCATGGAAAATATTTCAGACGAAATATTATCCCGGCCGATGCACCCGATCGATGTCTGAATTCTACAGTGCTGACATTATACCTAATTCGGTGCGCATGCAGAATGCAGTGTGCTAACTCCTCCCTCCTTAAAACAGCGACCCGCAGGTCAGATACTTAGAATTGGTGGGGGGTAGAAGTCGCTTATTTGTGGTACTACTGGAGGTGGTTGAACTTGTATAGGTTGCTTTCTTATTTTCTTACATTTATGCTTATACGAGTATACTATGAAAAACAAATTCTAGGTCCAATTTTATATCCTTTACGGTTATGTTTTGTTGGGTTATAGGTGGCAAAATATGGAAGGTTGTTATTTCTCTATTGGTGTAGTTGTTATCATTAATGGTTACGGTTTCATTATCGTTACGATTTTTGGTAGAGATATGATATAAAGGAAAAGTGCTTCCTTTTGTAGCATAACTGGTTCCGCATACTCGACGGGCTCTATTTCAGTTTCATATGGGAGAGTCTCTATTTGGGAAAGTACGTCTTGTATTTCTCATTTATCCAAGAGATTGGCGTTCACGATTCCTATTTTTGCCAATTGTGCTACTGAGGCCACTTCATTGAGTTCTTCTTTGATCATTTGTTAATGCTGCTATTCTTTATTCTTGCGATTATCTTGTTGTAGTCGTCTAATAATCCTCGAGTGACCATCATCAAGCGTTCGTTTATTTTATATTGGTCGTTGTTATTCTCTATTATAGTATTTTGACTTTTCAATACATTGTCCCAATCTGTCGCGTTTGGTGTACCAGCTATCCATTTCCAGGCAGAACCAATCCAATTGATCGATCTTGTTTCTTTTAGTCGTTTCCCGTGCAGCCTTACTAATAATTCTTCTATGCATTCGACCTGGTAGACTAGCTGTGGACTGCTAAGAATACTGCTTTTGTCTATTTGGTCTTCTATTGTGGGTTTGAGTGTGTTGATTATGTTTTCGTACTCCTTCAAATTGATAATGTGTGATAATGTGTAAATGCTCCGCTGATAATTTTGCCATTCCCTAGTTTTATTGTCACTATGGGTGTACTCGTATTATATTCGAATACATTGATCGCCCTAAATGTCACTCCTTGGATTAGCCTGGAACGAGAAGGGAAGATGTTCTACTCAGTAATGTTTTTAATCTGGGACTTATGAATCTCTTCCCGGTTTCCGTAATAATTGTGACCTTGTTGTCACTTAGTACCTTCTCTTTCGTATATAGAGGTTTCTGTTTACCATCTCGACGTTTAACCGCTGCATAGATTACATCTCCAGGTTGGTAAATCTTTGGTGTATTCCTCTTACGGTTTTCTCTGCTGTTTTTTCTCTTCTGATTTTTTTTATTAGTTCGGAGAGATCTTCGTTTACCTTGGACTGAAAGTCGACGAGATTACGGTAATTGATTAATTGCCTTCTTCCGAGGAATATGTCGCGGGGTTTCCTTTTTGTAACAGAATGTATGGTGCTGTTATAGCGAATCGACTGCTTTATCTATAATCTCCTTCAGGGTCAGCTTAGGATACTCCTTCCGAAGATTCCTGGCGATTTCTATGATGGTTGAGTGGACCCTCACCACTGTTCCATTCACTTCACTCTTTTGGGGTGAAGATTTAAGTACCAAGAGATTTAATGTTTAATTTGAAATGATCGGACTTACGAAGCTCCTCTCGTTGTCAGTTACTATGGATCGTTGTCAGCTACTATGGATCGAGTATCTTTTTTCGTAGATAGAGCGCTGACTTTTCCTTGATATTGTAATATGCGAGCTACGGCTCGAGTAGATAAAACAATATTCTGTGAAATTTATTTCTTTATTTTCTAGTCTATAGAACAATTCAAGTTCACACTATACTATTCTTCGCAAATTCTTTTCTTACAAGGTCTCTTTCCTCTCAAATCACTTTATCTCCTTTCAATTACTTAATTCACAAATCCAAACTAATTACTTTTTCTTGTTTACTCTCAACTTTCAATTTATCACCAAATTACAACTTCGCCCATTATCACTTTTCCAATCTCTTCGCCACGGTTCTAAACCAACTGTCTCTTTTTTTTGATCGCCATCTGTCCTTATATAGCAGAAGTTTCTGATAGCCAGAAACTTCTAGCAAATTCTTCGACCACTGGAACAAGAGAAATAATTCTTGCAGTTATAATTCCCTAATATTATCCCTAATATTATCCCTAATATTATTTGTCTCTTTCGTTGACATGAGCTGTGGAGACTTCGTCCCAGACACGAACCTCGAATGAAGGACAGTTTGAACCAAAATTCTGCCAGAATGGAAAGTCACTTCGGAATTTGCTGCATAGACATAGGCGCGTAGTTATTATTATGCTACACTGCCCCCCTCTTAGACGTGTTCGTCCCGAACAAGTGCATCCTCATTTCGGCCATTGTATCGACTCAGTCGGTCCACATGAACCACTTTCATTTTGGCCCTTGGTCCTCGCTGGATGCGGTAGACAACATCGTTGATGCGGGTTACTATTCTGTAGGGACCTTCCCAGTTCCGCTGTAACTTAGGTGATTTCCCCTTTTGGCGATGGGGATTATACAGCCACACCAGATCTCCTTCCTGGAATCCTGACGTTGTTGCCTTGGCATCATACCTGGTCTTCATGCGGTCGCTCGTCATCTTAATCTGGCTTCTGGTCCTTTGGTGTATGTCCCTAAGCCTTTCCCTAAGGTCCGCCACGTACTCTTCTTCATTTCTGGGCTCATTGGTAGGAGATCCAAATTTCACCTCACTGGGTAAACGAGCTATTCCACCAAATAAGATTTCGAACGGCGTATGTCGAGTAGTGCTATGCACGGCACTTCTATAGGCCATCAAAAACAAGGGAATCTGCCGGTCCCAATCCCGTTGGTAGTCACCTACGACCTTCGAGAGATGTTCGTCCAAAGTCCTATTGAAACGCTCCACCATACCGTCCGACTGTGGATGAAGCGGGGTTGTCCTTGTCTTTTTGATTCCGAGTAGTTGACACATCTCTTGGAAGATTCTTGACTCGAAGTTCCGCCCTTGGTCAGAATGCAATTCCAAGGGCACACCGAATCTGCTAACCCAATTGTAGACGATCTGCTCCGCCACGGTTCTGGCTTCCTGGTTAGGGATCGGAAACGCTTCCGGCCACTTACTGAAGTAGTCCATCACTACGAGTATATACCGATTACCATTGTCGGTTTCCGGAAAGGGCCCTGCGATGTCAATGGCGATTCGTTCGAAAGGTGCTCCCACGTTGTATTGGTGCATCTTACCTCGAGTTTTGATTCTTGGACCCTTGCTAGCTGCACACACGTCGCATTTTCTGCACCAGTCTTCGATATCTTCCTTCGCTTTTAACCAATAAAAACGTTCTCGTACCTTTTCTAGCGTCTTATTCACTCCCAAGTGGCCTCCGGTCGCCCCGCCATGCATTTCCTGTAACACCTCCTTGACCCTCGTCCGCGGTACGACAAGCTGCATTACAAACGACTTTCCGTCGGAGGATTCCCATTTTCTTCTCAGAACACCTTCTTGGACATGGAGGGAGTCCCACTGCGCAAAATATGCCTTTAAGGTCGGGCTTCTGTGAGAGATGTCCTGATGATCCGGTTTCTCCATGTTCTCCTTCCAGGCCAGAATCGGCTCGATATCCGGGTCTTCCTTCTGAGCGTTCCGGATCTCATCTACGCTCCAGCCGGCGATAGGTTCGGCTCTCATTCTTTGGATGGAAACCAGCTCCCGTTCTTCCTGACGCGCACAATGTTTACAATCCGTTCTGCATGGTCTCCGGGACAGTGCATCCGCATTAGAGTGGAGTTTTCCTTTACGATGCTGTATTTCGTAGTCGTAGATTTGCAGCCTTTCGATCCATCTTGCGACCTGACCCTCAGGACTCTTGAACTGTAATAGCCATTTTAAGGCTGCATGGTCTGTGCGAAGAACGAACTTCCTCCCGTAGAGGTATTTGTGAAAATGCTTCGTAGCCAAGATCAAAGCTAGAAGTTCTCTCCTTGTCACGCAGTAGTTCCTTTCTGGCTTAGAGAGCACCTTGCTGAAGTACGCAACCACCTTCTCTTGGCCGTCATGCACCTGGGAGAGTACGGCTCCTACCCCAACATTACTAGCATCTGCATCCACAATGAACGTTTCCCCGGGAGTGGGGTAAGCCAGTATCGGGGCATCGCATAGCCGTTGTTTAAGTGCCTTGAAGCTCTTCTCGCACTCAATTGTCCATTTGAATTGTTTTCCCTTTTCCGTCAACTGGTGCAGGTTCTTTGCGATCCCGGCAAAATCCTTCACGAACCGTCTGTAGTAGGTGGCTAGGCCCAGGAAGCTCCTTAGTTGGTGTTTATCCTTGGGGACTGGCCAGTTTTTCACCGCTTCGACCTTCTCTGGATCGGTTCTCACTCCTTTCGCTGAAATTATGTGTCCCAGGTACTTGACTTCCGCTCTAAACAGGGCGCACTTCTTGGGGTTGAGCTTCAGGTGGGCACTTCGAAGCCTTTGAAACACATCCCTTAGATTGTCTCGGTGTTGCGCAAATGTTTTTCCTACGACGATGACATCATCCAAGTATACCAAACAGGTTTTCCATGTTAACCCTTGCAGGACACATTCCATCAATCGCTCGAAAGTCGCCGGAGCATTGCACAGCCCGAATGGCATTACCGTGAATTGCCATAGCCCATTTCCTGCGGTGAAGGCGGTTTTCTCCCGGTCTTCTGGATGGATCTGTACCTGCCAGTAGCCACTCTTCAAGTCGAGAGTGGAAAACCATCGGGCTCCTGATAGTGCATCTAGCGTGTCGTCAATCCGTGGCAGAGGGTAGCTGTCTTTCTTGGTGACGTAATTGAGCTGCCGATAGTCCACGCAGAACCGCGTGCTGCCATCTTTCTTCTTAACCAGTACAACCGGTGATGCCCACGGACTTTTGGAACTTTCAATCACACCTTCTTTCTCCATTGCCGACACCATCTCTGCAACTTCTGTCTGCTTTGTCAATGGAAGGCGCCTAGCAGGCTGACGAATTGGTCTAGTATCACCAGTGTCTATTCGATGTTGTACCAGGTGTGTTCGGCCGTATTCTCCGTCCTGTGAGGCAAATACATCAGCGTACTCATTGATAAGATTCTCTGCCATAGTTCGCTGCTCCTGATTCAGCTCACTGGACTGGAGAATCCTCTCTCTCGCTTCCGCTGTCCAAGGTGATGGGAGAGGTTTTGGAGCATCACGTTCAGATATTGTTGCGACGGCGGTAATCGGCGTGCATTTTCCAGTCACATCCCCTCGCCTTAGTTTGACAGTGTGTGGTCTTGCGTTCAAAACCCTCACTGGAACCATGGTGTTCTTTGGTTCGACTAACGTCTTTCCCACGATGTAGTCTTGAGAATTCTTCTCTGGGTCTGGTTCTACTATGTAGAATCGGTGGCTCCCAAGATCACCTTCCAGCTTCGTCCAAATGATTGTCTCTGAAGACGGCGGTAAAACTTCGTCTTTGCTGATGACTGTCCTGAGAGTTACGGCATTCTCATTTCCGTACACCATCGGAATCTCCACATTTCGATACCTCAGTACTTGCATCCCGATGTCCAAGATTACTTCATTTGCTTTCATGAAGTCTACTCCGATGATGCACTCGTCGCATATATCTGCCACCAGAAACGCATGGGAGAACGTCAGTCCTGCCAGAGTAATCGTAAGACGAACTTCTCCAAATACCTTCGCCATTTCCCCTGTTGCAGTCTTCAGGCAGTAGCTGTTGGTGTTGTGCAGCCAGGAGCTTTTGACGATATCTCTTCTTACAATGGAGGCAGTGGCACCTGTGTCGATGGTGGCTACGCACTTCTTCTCGTTGATTAGTGCCTCCACTGTCAGGCTCTTGTTACCCCGTTTGGTTTGCGAAACTTGAATGGTGGTCCTGGGGGCCTCGATTCCAGTAACCAACTTCTGCCCCGCGAAGTTGGTCCTTACGCATCTCCCGACTGCTGGTTTTGGGAAGTCTGACCGACAGGATGCTTCCTCTCTGCTTCTCCTACTTCCGCAATGTGGACAATTTCCTCGTCTAGGTGCACTTCTGCACTGCCGTTGTAGGTGTCCGGTTTGGTTGCAATTCCAGCAACGGATTTGACTTCCGCGAGCTCTGTCTTCATCCATGACGGCTGTTCTCTGGCATGAGCATTCCACGACGGACATTTCCCTGACACGGTGTATTCCCTGGTATGCTTGGTCCGCAGCCTTCATTGACAAAGCGAATGCCAATGCCTCGGGGAGTGTTCGCTTTTCAGCCATCCTTACAGCCATTTGCAGTTGTCTGTCCTCTATGGCCTGAATAAAAGCTTCCACCGCCATTTCGTTGATAAGCTCCTCACCGGCTTTAGGGTATGAAAGATGGGCTAGTCGCTCTATATCCGCTTGCAACTGTTGGAGCGTTTCCCCCCTTTTCTGGACTCGACTACGCAGCTGAACCCTGTACACCTGCTGCATGTGTTCATCCCCAAACCGCATCTCGATAGCCTGAACCAGAGAGTCGTAGTTCTGCTGTTTATCTTCCGGGATGGTCTGCAAGAGCTCCGCAGCTGGACCCCTCAGTGCAAGTGTGAGTGCAATGGACTTCTCTTCATCGTCCCAGCTATTGGTCATTGCGGCCGCTTCGAATTGCCTTTTATAAATTGGCCATGATGTTTGACCATCGAAGATAGGAGGCTGCATCTCCTTTCTTCTCAGACCGTCAGTGGAATATTCCCGTGCTTTCTGTCTCTTCACGTTGCTGAGCTCCTTAGCAAGATTTTCGACTTGCTTTCCTACTATCTCGAATTGCGTATCCACTTTTTCAAACTGAGTCTCTATCTTCCCGAACTGAGTTTCATGTTTCTCAAAATTTTCATCGAATCTAATTTCGACTTTTTCGAGTTGCGTCTCGACCTTCTCGATTTTCTCTTCGATCACTTCGAATTTGGATTCCAAGTTCTTGTTTTGCTCATCAAGTTTACTTTCCAGAGTATCTAGAGAATTCTTTTGTTCGTCCATTGCTTTCTTTTGTTCGTCCATTGCTTTCTTTTGTTCATCCAGCTTAAGTTCTAGAGAATTCTTTTGTTCGTCCATTGCTTTCTTTTGTTCGTCCAGCTTAAGTTCTAGAGAATTCCTTTGGTCGCCCATTGCTTTCTTTTGTTCGTCCATCGCTTTCTTTTGTTCATCCAGCTTAAGTTCTAGAGAATTCTTTTGTTCGTCCATTGCTTTCTTTTGTTCGTCCAGCTTAAGTTCTAGAGAATTCCTTTGGTCGCCCATTGCTTTCTTTTGTTCGTCCATCGCTTTCTTTTGTTCATCCAGCTTAAGTTCTAGAGAATTCTTTTGGTCATCGAGCTTATGACTTTGATCTTCTATTGCTTTCTTTTGTTCGTCCATGACTAACTTAAGTTGCAGGAGCAGACTTGTTATACCCGGGTCGGCTACTGTACTTGCTGGTTCCTCTTCCACGTCAAACTCTATGTCATGCGGATTTTCACCTTCCTGCGTTACTGCTTCTTCCAGACGAATCAGTAGGGCATCTTTTCCCCCAGTTGTGTCGAGGTTCCGCTTACTGAGTTCTGCCTTTAGTTGAGTTATAGTTAGTTTTCCCAATTTGCGACCCATTTCGCGCAACTAATTAACTCAACACAGAAATCGTTTTTTTTTTTTTTTTTGTGCAATTTCACACCACGGAAATAGTTATTCACAGAATAAGTTTTATCCCGCTTCTGACACCAATGTAATATGCGAGCTACGGCTCGAGTAGATAAAACAATATTCTGTGAAATTTATTTCTTTATTTTCTAGTCTATAGAACAATTCAAGTTCACACTATACTATTCTTCGCAAATTCTTTTCTTACAAGGTCTCTTTCCTCTCAAATCACTTTATCTCCTTTCAATTACTTAATTCACAAATCCAAACTAATTACTTTTTCTTGTTTACTCTCAACTTTCAATTTATCACCAAATTACAACTTCGCCCATTATCACTTTTCCAATCTCTTCGCCACGGTTCTAAACCAACTGTCTCTTTTTTTTGATCGCCATCTGTCCTTATATAGCAGAAGTTTCTGATAGCCAGAAACTTCTAGCAAATTCTTCGACCACTGGAACAAGAGAAATAATTCTTGCAGTTATAATTCCCTAATATTATCCCTAATATTATCCCTAATATTATTTGTCTCTTTCGTTGACATGAGCTGTGGAGACTTCGTCCCAGACACGAACCTCGAATGAAGGACAGTTTGAACCAAAATTCTGCCAGAATGGAAAGTCACTTCGGAATTTGCTGCATAGACATAGGCGCGTAGTTATTATTATGCTACAATATGGAAGAACTTTGCGAATTTTGACAGCTTGGCGACACAAGTTATAAATTTATTTCTCTCTATTTTGAAAATATCCATATGAACTATTTCCGTCGTTTAGGAAGGAATAGGTGCTTCCTGAAGTTCCGGTTTTGAAGCGTTTCTGTCGTACTTGTTAACTTTACATATTTCGCAGTTCCTCGTGACTTTCCTTATCAGACTGCTTATTCCTGGGAAGTAGTACATATCTTCCCAGGATTTGTTCTTCGTTCTCCCGGTCGTTGCGATGAGCTCTATTCTCTGTGTAATACGAATTTTAAACTTACCAAAGTTTTCCTTATAGATGTCGTGGAGGAGCGGAATGTATTGTAGCATAATAATAACTACGCCCCCTAAAAATATGACGCAACAAATTCCGAAGTGACTTCATTCTGGCAGAATTTTGGTTCGTACTGTCCTTTCATTCGAGGTTCGTGTCTGGGACGAAGTCTCCACAGCTCATGTCAACGAAAGAGACGAATAATATCAGGGATAAAAGGGAATTATAACTGCAAGAATTATTTCTCTTATTCCAGTGGTCGAAGAATTTGCTAGAAGTTTCTGGCTATCAGAAACTTCTGCTATATAAGGACAGATGGCGGTCAAAAAAAAAAAACACAGTTGGTTTAGAACCTAAGGCGAAGAGATTGGAAAAGTGATAATGGGCGAAGTTGTAATTTGGTGATAAATTGAAAGTTGAGAGTGAACAAGAAAAAGTAATTAGTTTGGATTTGTGAATTAAGTAATTGAAAGGAGATAAAGTGATTTGAGAGGAAAGAGACCTTGTAAGAAAAGAATTTGCGAAGAATAGTATAGTGTGAACTTGAATTGTTCTATAGACTAGAAAATAAAGAAATAAATTTCACAGAATATCGTTTTATCTACTCGAGCCGTAGCTTGCATATTACATTGGTGTCAGAAGTGGGATAAAACTTATTCTGTGAATAACTATTTCCGTGGTGTGAAATTGCACAAGCAAAAAAAAAAAAAAAAAAAAAAAAAAAAACGATTTCTGTGTTGAGTTAATTAGTTGCGCAAAATGGGTCGCAAATTGGGAAAACTAACTATAACTCAACTAAAGGCAGAACTCAGTAAGCGGAACCTCGACACAACTGGGGGAAAAGATGCCCTGCTGATTCGTCTGGAAGAAGCAGTAACGCAGGAAGGTGAAAATCCGCACGACGTAGAGTTTGACGTGGAAGAGGAACCAGCAAGTACAGCAGCCGACCCGGGTATAACAAGTCTGCTCCTGCAACTTAAGTTAGCCATGGACGAACAAAAGAAAGCAATAGAAGATCAAAGGAATTCTCTAGAACTTAAGCTGGATGAACAAAAGAAAGCGATGGACGAACAAAAGAAAGCAATGGGCGACCAAAGGAATTCTCTAGAACTTAAGCTGGACGAACAAAAGAAAGCAATGGACGAACAAAAGAATTCTCTAGAACTTAAGATGGACGAACAAAAGAATTCTCTAGATGCTCTGGAAAGTAAACTTGATGAGCAAAACAAGAACTTGGAATCCAAATTCGAAGTGATCGAAGAGAAAATCGAGAAGGTCGAGACGCAACTCGAAAAAGTCGAAACTAGATTCGATGAAAATTTTGAGAAACATGAAACTCAGTTCGGGAAGATAGAGACTCAGTTTGAAAAAGTAGAAAAGCAAGTCGAAAATCTTGCTAAGGAGCTCAGCAACGTGAAGAGACAGAAAGCACGGGAATATTCCACTGACGGTCTGAGAAGAAAGGAGATGCAGCCTCCTATCTTCGATGGTCAAACATCATGGCCAATTTATAAGAGGCAATTCGAAGCGGCCGCAATGACCAATAGCTGGGACGATGAAGAGAAGTCTATTGCACTCACGCTTGCACTGAGGGGTCCAGCTGCGGAGCTCTTGCAGACCATCCCGGAAGATAAACAGCAGAACTACGACTCTCTGGTTCAGGCTATCGAGATGCGGTTTGGGGATGAACACATGCAGCAGGTGTACAGGGTTCAGCTGCGTAGTCGAGTCCAGAAAAGGGGGGAAACGCTCCAACAGTTGCAAGCGGATATAGAGCGACTAGCCCATCTTTCATACCCTAAAGCCGGTGAGGAGCTTATCAACGAAATGGCGGTGGAAGCTTTTATTCAGGCCATAGAGGACAGACAACTGCAAATGGCTGTAAGGATGGCTGAAAAGCGAACACTCCCCGAGGCATTGGCATTCGCTTTGTCAATGAAGGCTGCGGACCAAGCATACCAGGGAATACACCGTGTCAGGGAAATGTCCGTCGTGGAATGCTCATGCCAGAGAACAGCCGTCAAAGCTCGCGGAAGTCAAATCCGTTGCTGGAATTGCAACCAAACCGGACACCTACAACGGCAGTGCAGGAGTGCACCTAGACGAGGAAATTGTTCACATTGCGGAAGTAGGAGAAGCAGAGAGGAAGCATCCTGTCGGTCAGACTTCCCAAAACCAGCAGTCGGGAGATGCGTAAGGACCAACTTCGCGGGGCAGAAGTTGGTTACTGGAATCGAGGCCCCCAGGACCACCATTCAAGTTTCGCAAACCAAACGGGGTAACAAGAGCCTGACAGTGGAGGCACTAATCAACGAGAAGAAGTGCGTAGCCACCATCGACACAGGTGCCACTGCCTCCATTGTAAGAAGAGATATCGTCAAAAGCTCCTGGCTGCACAACACCAACAGCTACTGCCTGAAGACTGCAACAGGGGAAATGGCGAAGGTATTTGGAGAAGTTCGTCTTACGATTACTCTGGCAGGACTGACGTTCTCCCATGCGTTTCTGGTGGCAGATATATGCGACGAGTGCATCATCGGAGTAGACTTCATGAAAGCAAATGAAGTAATCTTGGACATCGGGATGCAAGTACTGAGGTATCGAAATGTGGAGATTCCGATGGTGTACGGAAATGAGAATGCCGTAACTCTCAGGACAGTCATCAGCAAAGACGAAGTTTTGCCGCCGTCTTCAGAGACAATCATTTGGACGAAGCTGGAAGGTGATCTTGGGAGCCACCGATTCTACATAGTAGAACCAGACCCAGAGAAGAATTCTCAAGACTACATCGTGGGAAAGACGTTAGTCGAACCAAAGAACACCATGGTTCCAGTGAGGGTTTTGAACGCAAGACCACACACTGTCAAACTAAGGCGAGGGGAGGTGACTGGAAAATGCACGCCGATTACCGCCGTCGCAACAATATCTGAACGTGATGCTCCAAAACTTCTCCCATCACCTTGGACAGCGGAAGCGAGAGAGACGATTCTCCAGTCCAGTGAGCTGAATCAGGAGCAGCGAACTATGGCAGAGAATCTTATCAATGAGTACGCTGATGTATTTGCCTCACAGGACGGAGAATACGGCCGAACACACCTGGTACAACATCGAATAGACACTGGTGATACTAGACCAATTCGTCAGCCTGCTAGGCGCCTTCCATTGGCAAAGCAGACAGAAGTTGCAGAGATGGTGTCGGCAATGGAGAAAGAAGGTCTGATTGAAAGTTCCAAAAGTCCGTGGGCATCACCGGTTGTACTGGTTAAGAAGAAAGATGGCAGCACGCGGTTCTGCGTGGACTATCGGCAGCTCAATTACGTCACCAAGAAAGACAGCTACCCTCTGCCACGGATTGACGACACGCTAGACACACTATCAGGAGCCCGATGGTTTTCCACTCTCGACTTGAAGAGTGGCTACTGGCAGGTACAGATCCATCCAGAAGACCGGGAGAAAACCGCCTTCACCGCAGGAAATGGGCTATGGCAATTCACGGTAATGCCATTCGGGCTGTGCAATGCTCCGGCGACTTTCGAGCGATTGATGGAATGTGTCCTGCAAGGGTTAACATGGAAAACCTGTTTGGTATACTTGGATGATGTCATCGTCGTAGGAAAAACGTTTGCGCAACACCGAGACAATCTAAGGGATGTGTTTCAAAGGCTTCGAAGTGCCCACCTGAAGCTCAACCCCAAGAAGTGCGCCCTGTTTAGAGCGGAAGTCAAGTACCTGGGACACATAATTTCAGCGAAAGGAGTGAGAACCGATCCGGAGAAGGTCGAAGCGGTGAAAAACTGGCCAGTCCCCAAAGACAAACACCAACTAAGGAGCTTCCTGGGCCTAGCCACCTACTACAGACGGTTCGTGAAGGATTTTGCCGGGATCGCAAAGAACCTGCACCAGTTGACGGAAAAGGGAAAACAATTCAAATGGTCAATTGAGTGCGAGAAGAGCTTCAAGGCACTTAAACAACGGCTATGCGATGCCCCGATACTGGCTTACCCCACTCCCGGGGAAACGTTCGTTGTGGATGCAGATGCTAGTAATGTCGGGGTAGGAGCCGTACTCTCCCAGGTGCATGACGGCCAAGAGAAGGTGGTTGCGTACTTCAGCAAGGTGCTCTCTAAGCCAGAAAGGAACTACTGCGTGACAAGGCGGGAACTTCTAGCTTTGATCTTGGCTACGAAGCATTTTCACAAATACCTCTACGGGAGGAAGTTCGTTCTTCGCACAGACCATGCAGCCTTAAAATGGCTATTACAGTTCAAGAGTCCTGAGGGTCAGGTCGCAAGATGGATCGAAAGGCTGCAAATCTACGACTACGAAATACAGCATCGTAAAGGAAAACTCCACTCTAATGCGGATGCACTGTCCCGGAGACCATGCAGAACGGATTGTAAACATTGTGCGCGTCAGGAAGAACGGGAGCTGGTTTCAATCCAAAGAATGAGAGCCGAACCTATCGTCGGCTGGAGCGTAGATGAGATCCGGAACGCTCAGAAGGAAGACCCGGATATCGAGCCGATTCTGGCCTGGAAGGAGAACATGGAGAAACCGGATCATCAGGACATCTCTCACAGAAGCCCGACCTTAAAGGCATATTTTGCGCAGTGGGACTCCCTCCATGTCCAAGAAGGTGTTCTGAGAAGAAAATGGGAATCCTCCGACGGAAAGTCGTTTGTAATGCAGCTTGTCGTACCGCGGACGAGGGTCAAGGAGGTGTTACAGGAAATGCATGGCGGGGCGACCGGAGGCCACCTGGGAGTGAATAAGACGCTAGAAAAGGTACGAGAACGTTTTTATTGGTTAAAAGCGAAGGAAGATATAGAGGACTGGTGCAGAAAATGCGACGTGTGTGCAGCTAGCAAGGGTCCGAGAATCAAAACTCGAGGTAAGATGCACCAATACAACGTGGGAGCACCTTTTGAACGAATCGCCATTGACATCGCAGGACCCTTTCCGGAAACCGACAATGGTAATCGGTATATCCTCGTAGTGATGGACTACTTCAGTAAGTGGCCGGAAGCGTTTCCGATCCCTAACCAGGAAGCCAGAACCGTGGCGGAGCAGATCGTCTACAATTGGGTTAGCAGATTCGGTGTGCCCTTGGAATTGCATTCTGACCAAGGGCGGAACTTCGAGTCAAGAATCTTCCAAGAGATGTGTCAACTACTCGGAATCAAAAAGACAAGGACAACCCCGCTTCATCCACAGTCGGACGGTATGGTGGAGCGTTTCAATAGGACTTTGGACGAACATCTCTCGAAGGTCGTAGGTGACTACCAACGGGATTGGGACCGGCAGATTCCCTTGTTTTTGATGGCCTATAGAAGTGCCGTGCATAGCACTACTCGACATACGCCGTTCGAAATCTTATTTGGTGGAATAGCTCGTTTACCCAGTGAGGTGAAATTTGGATCTCCTACCAATGAGCCCAGAAATGAAGAAGAGTACGTGGCGGACCTTAGGGAAAGGCTTAGGGACATACACCAAAGGACCAGAAGCCAGATTAAGATGACGAGCGACCGCATGAAGACCAGGTATGATGCCAAGGCAACAACGTCAGGATTCCAGGAAGGAGATCTGGTGTGGCTGTATAATCCCCATCGCCAAAAGGGGAAATCACCTAAATTACAGCGGAACTGGGAAGGTCCCTACAGAATAATAACCCGCATCAACGATGTTGTCTACCGCATCCAGCGAGGACCGAGGGCCAAAATGAAAGTGGTTCATGTGGACCGACTGAGTCGATACAATGGCCGAAATGAGGATGCACTTGTTCGGGACGAACATGTCTAAGAGGGGGGCAGTGTAGCATAATAATAACTACGCCCCCTAAAAATATGACGCAACAAATTCCGAAGTGACTTCATTCTGGCAGAATTTTGGTTCGTACTGTCCTTTCATTCGAGGTTCGTGTCTGGGACGAAGTCTCCACAGCTCATGTCAACGAAAGAGACGAATAATATCAGGGATAAAAGGGAATTATAACTGCAAGAATTATTTCTCTTATTCCAGTGGTCGAAGAATTTGCTAGAAGTTTCTGGCTATCAGAAACTTCTGCTATATAAGGACAGATGGCGGTCAAAAAAAAAAAACACAGTTGGTTTAGAACCTAAGGCGAAGAGATTGGAAAAGTGATAATGGGCGAAGTTGTAATTTGGTGATAAATTGAAAGTTGAGAGTGAACAAGAAAAAGTAATTAGTTTGGATTTGTGAATTAAGTAATTGAAAGGAGATAAAGTGATTTGAGAGGAAAGAGACCTTGTAAGAAAAGAATTTGCGAAGAATAGTATAGTGTGAACTTGAATTGTTCTATAGACTAGAAAATAAAGAAATAAATTTCACAGAATATCGTTTTATCTACTCGAGCCGTAGCTTGCATATTACAGTATGTTTCTGGTAACTTGATCCGATTGATATGTTTTCAGATTTTCTCTTGTGACTCTTTCAAAACTAATATAATGCCTATGGAAAGTCGGATGGGGTTCTTCATGTGCGGACATTTTGCCTTCTTCTGAGATGATTATTTGGTTCCTGAACACATTCTGCGGGACTTCGCAGTGAGGCATCAGGTCTGAACTATCTTCTTCGGCGCTGTGCATAGTTTCCGAATCCGATGTTAAGCTGTTGGTCTCTGTTTTCAGTCTAGACAAAGGGTCTTCTACAAATTTTTTTGTTTTTCTTGGTTTTAGGTTAACTCGTAGTTGTATTCTTCTATTAGCGATTTCTAACTTCTAAGTTTCGTATTCGTGTTCCGGTTGCTCAGTGCAAAAGTCAGCTGATGGTCGGTCAAAATCCGTATTTCTTTGTTCCGTAAAGATAACTTCTCAGATTATCAAGAGCCCAGACGATCGCCAGCATCTCCTTCTCGTTGGTGGCGTAACTTTCTTGTCTTTTCCGAGTTCCAACTGGGAAAGTATCGCGCCTATTGCAGTATTCGAGGCATCCGTTGTTAGGATGAAGGGCTTCTCGAAGTCGGGGAATATGAGAATATCGGATGATGTCAGAAGTTTGAAGGCTCTGAGTTCTTCGGCGTTCAATTGAATTTTGACATTTCTTGATACACTGGCCTTAACCTGGGCGCTATCCCCTCTGGTGAGATTTGTTAAAGGCTTGGCGATCTTGACAAAGTCTTTAATAAATCGCTTGTAGTAAGAGGTGACTCCCAAAAATCCCTTTAACTCTTTGAGGTGTTCGAGACATTTTCTGAATATGGTTGGCAATATCGTTGTGATTTATTGGTGGGTTTCCCATGTTGCCAATACTTCTGCCTCCAAGTTTTCTCAGCAGACTCCATACTTTTCGGCTTGAGTGGGTAAAGTTAAGGCCTTCCATTGCAGTTTGCCACTTACCGAGGCGTCTTTTGTAAGGGAACCTGAGTAGTTTATCCGCGATTTCGGGGTCATCACATTTCTCAAACTCCTTGTGCTCTCTGCGCTATATCCAGGAATGTATTCTTTCCTGTATTTAAATGGTATGTGGTTTTTAGCAATAGATATTACCAGTCCAGAAAAGCATTCCTAGTTGAATATCTTAGGCGAGATAAAATGGGTACAGTTGTCTTATTGCTTAGAGAATTGTTTTCAAGCTACTTTGTTAAAGTTCCAGCAGGGTCTAGGTAAGGGATTGATAAGTGGGACTTGAATGCTGATTGTAATTGTAGATAGTAGGTGTTGGCCGGTCGAAGATTAGATGGACATTATTGGAATCCACCCAGTCAGCTAGTTCTTCGCTGTTTCTGTCACTGCAGATTTTCAAAGGTTATGGTGGCTGTTAAAATCACCAATATTAATATTATTCTGTGTACTCAGAAAAATACTTGTCGATAGTGAAGCTGAAGGTTTGTAGATGTTAGCGATGTTTAGATCAGCAACGTTGATGTTGACCGTATGGACGTCATCTTCAGACCTCTTATCTACTAGGTGAACATAGACAATTTATTTTGGACGAATGTGGCTGTCCCGTAGATATGGTGATATATTGCTCCCATCAGGGAGTAGCCTTGGATGTTACCATCCATATCCATAGGTAAGACTCATGTGTGTTGCAGCGGGTGTCGCTTGGATGACAGTTACGTCGATATTGTTGTCTTTTAAAAGCTTAACAGATGTTCGCTTTTTGATTTCCTGATTCGATGTTTAATTCACATATGCGGGTGGTTAGTCTGATATACGTCATTAATTTGCGCTTTGAAGTACCGGTTGGTTGAATGGTTTTATTGTTTGGCATGTAGTTCAATATTGTTAATTCATTGTTACTAGTTAATATTTTTGTGTTTGGCATCTAATATAGTACACTATTTAGGGTTATCCGAGTTGGAGGCAGTGTATTCTGCAATGATTGTGAGTTATCTATTGACCTGAGGTGTATGCCCCTAATATGTTTTTGCATAATTATTAATTAATTAATATCACCCATACAATGATGTACGGGTGATATTAATTAATACCTCCAATAATATTTGCAGCGCCCCAAGCTTTTCGCGTATCAAAAGCAATTTATTTACGACTTGCTGTTTTTTTTTTTTTTTTATCACTCCTTTCGAACTCGTTTGACACGATATGAAAGTAGAAATCCATTACAAATGTACAAAAGAAATGTGATATTGGGATATCAAAATCAAACTTATTTGTTATTATACTTCCGAAAATATTTTAATTTTTAGAGATTTTTGAGTCACTTAAATTGAGGGGGAACCCATTTTTCAAAAAACTTTGAGCCTGAATTTCAATTTTTTAATTTGAAAAAAAAAAAAAAAATGTTTGAATTCTGCGCGAAGAGGTCTTTTCAACAAAACTATAAGGAGTTAGGTAAATAAAGGTAATGCTTCGTTTTCGATACCAGTCATATTTATTAAGATAAAAGAAGTTTCAACAAAATCAGAACCAATTAAGGTTACTTGCACTTCGTTGGAACTTTCTGCAAGTCTCTCGTAACTTTAGTAATCTCCTTCCTTTCTAGCCATCGAAGTCAATCAATTTGTATTATTTTATCAATATTAGCGTGCAGGTAAAAGATTAAGTTGGAAAAATTGTATTATCCGTTTGGTTTCTTCCGCCTACCTGACTACAGTCCCCAGGACTATAGTAAATTCATCAACTTCCTTAAATAAAACTATATAATCGGCGATGGTGATAGTATTCCCAATTGGTGGCGTTAGTATATGGATATACATATTGTAATATGCGAGCTACGGCTCGAGTAGATAAAACAATTATTCTGTGAAATTATTTCTTTATTTTCTACTCTATAGAACAATTCAAGTTCACACTATACTATTCTTCGCAAATTTTTTTCTTACAAGGTCTCTTTCCTCTCAAATCACTTTATCTCCTTTCAATTACTTAATTCACAAATCCAAACTAATTACTTTTTCTTGTTCACTCTCAACTTTCAATTTATCACCAAATTACAACTTCGCCCATTATCACTTTTCCAATCTCTTCGCCACGGTTCTAAACCAACTGTTTTTTTTTTGATCGCCATCTGTCCTTATATAGCAGAAGTTTCTGATAGCCAGAAACTTCTAGCAAATTCTTCGACCACTGGAACAAGAGAAATAATTCTTGCAGTTATAATTCCCTTTTATCCCTGATATTATTCGTCTCTTTCGTTGACATGAGCTGTGGAGACTTCGTCCCAGACACGAACCTCGAATGAAAGGACAGTTCGAACCAAAATTCTGCCAGAATGGAAAGTCACTTCGGAATTTGCTGCATAGACATAGGAGCGTAGTTATTATTATGCTACAATATGTACATACGTGCGTGTAGTGTTAGACATGTTGTCATTGGAGCAAGATGAACTTTTCTATCTCACTCCTTCTCGTAGTTGAATAGTTATAGAATTTCTGCAGTAGAGAATTTGGCCGGTTTCTTACGTTAGTGTTTCTGGTTAAAGATAATATGCTAGATCTTATTCCGAGGAGTCGTGTACCTACTCCAGCTCTGCTATCCATTTCCAACAATTTTTTATCCGAATGTGATTCTTCCCTTGATTAGACTTTTCTAACACCTCTCGGCACTATCTTCATCTTATCTTATACTCGTATGTATATTCAGATCCAAACCCCGCAGGCAGACCAGTAGTGATGCAGTAAAGTCGGAGGGTTGTGATCCTTCTACTCCGGATCATAACCTCGCCGTAAGGAAACGAAGATACATATATATTCAGGTCCTTATTTAATTTTACTCGTATCCCAGGATCTTTCTATTCCCATAAATGGTAGCGAGCCAATGACATTTAGAATCACCATCACGATACAAACGAAGTGCCTTAGGAACGCAAACATTTTCTTCGTAAATTGCCATTGAACAGACTACGATTCTAATAGATTCTTTACATGTTTGGCATCGAAAGCTTATTTTTCTCTACCGAAGGAAAATATTATCACAAAATGCACCTTCAAGTAGTTCTGATTACGTTAAAATTAGGATATTAGGATACTGATATGGCTTATTTTCACGGTTATAAGTCTTCTTATACGTCTATAGCAAGTCTTTAAAAACCACTTCAACTACTTTCGCTCTATATATCCACCTGTACGCATTACTATATATCCAATTACTGCAAGATGTTATCCTATTCTTTGCAGTAAAAGCAGCCCATTAGTAAAGTACCGGTTAGGCAAACCATACAATTTCGCTTGAATATCATACCGAACTAATTCATTCAACAAAATTTCATACAACAAAATCCTGTTTATTCCGCAACATATCCGTGACTTCTAAAGAGTTCCAAGGCCAAAGTTAACCTAAAGTTAATGATGAATTAATTTCTCTCATTCTCAGATATGTACGAGTACTCGTATGTACACATAATTGCGTTGTTGAAATGTATGGCATTGGGGTTGGTCCACTCCTGTTAATTATTACAGTCGTACAATGCGCATTTGTCAACAACCGGAAGTTCATTTATTTCCTACGAAAATCAGGCCTAGATCTATAAAATATCATTCTCTTAGATATTTAGATTGTTTTGAGTATATTCACTCATAAATTGCAATTTTATAAAAGAATTATTGCCAAAGCCATCTCGCAGTTGGTGAAACCACCTGAAACTACAAAGCTTTTAAGGGGTGCAGGGGATATCATGCGCAGAAGATAAAAAGATTCATCGAAACTTTTCACCAATGAACCAATTGGACCTATGCATCTTCGGAGGAGCCAGTAAGGACCTACATATCTTACACCAATTTCCTCAGTCAGTCACTGAACGACGGTTCACTTGCGGTGTTAGGCAATACGTTTCACGAAAAATACCGCCCCCAAATCAATTGTTTTTTTTTTTGTTCGAAACGTGTACGTGTTTCTTAGAACAAAATTTAAGTTATTCGAATGCAAGGATTGTCATCCCCCCCTCCCCCCATTTTAGAAAGGATTAATGGTGTGTGAATAAAAGAAGTGTTTTGCTTTCTCTCTTTTAAGGATAAAAATGTCTGGCATTCCAATGATTGTGTACGGCTTTGCATTTTTTTCTTTTATAATAGTGTGTGAATTGTCCTGAAAACAGGACGAAAGGAATAAGAAAATAAAGTAAAAAAGAAAATGCTAGCAAACCAGTTTTGAAATTGCGTTTTTGCCAACCTACCCAGAAGCAACCTTCTGTCGCGCCTCCTCCTGTCCCATAAAAATACATACCTACCGAGAGTTGACCCGGCGTTAAGTCATGTGTGGCAGCGTCGGTGGTAGTGGAATTACGATTTAAATTATTCACCGTGAAAAAAAGGATTTTATTTTCAGTTCTTTTTGTTTTTTGTTGTTTTTCCTGCGTACTCATTCCCATGAAACAAAAATTTGATGAGGATAATCGTAAGGAGAAAAAAATCTTCTAATGATAAAATATACATATATACTCGTATCTGTAGTTATTTATCGTCCTTGTTAACAGTTTCTGTAGTGTGTGCGGATGACAGCCGTGAGTGAATAAATAAATACAAAATTTTCACAGCAAGCCATCACCACCAAAAAAAAGTAAAGAAAAGAAAAAGGAGAAATATCCTAAGTGATATAAAACAAGGAAAAGAAGAAAATAGTCTTCTGTTTGCGTTAAAAAGTGTGTGTGTGTGTGTGTGTATATATGTATATCATGTGTGAATAGATTGATTGCAGTGGCAATGTGATATGAATAATTTATTGCGACCAGGGTGTATATCTCTAAATCTATGCCACACACAACCACCTTAATGTGGTTGTTTAGCAGAAATCAGCAAAAGGATACCTGTCCAAATGCGAAGTGAATTATGAGAGTATGTGTATCTTACGTGTGATTTATCAATGATGAAAGCTTGAGTGGGTAAACATTGTGAGATTTTTTTTTCTATTTCGCCCATTCACCCACTTTCTGGCTGATTATGATACCGATGGTACGATTTGATATTTATCTTTGAGGAAAGTGTCAGTCGTTACATTTTGTGTGTTTTTCGGCGAAATTCGGGTGAAAAAAGGATTAAAAGTGGATAAACATTTATTGGATACGTAAACACACTTTATCTGGATTTGCCACAGCGGTGCTTGAGTAAGTTTCTTTCTCGTTTGCTACGATTTTTTGAGTATTACGTATATTATTATTTTTTTTTCTTTCGCGAAATATACTTCTACATACATACATACATACCTACACCGCTATTTGTTGTTTATCCTTCGGTACGGCTCTTTCCTTTGCTTTTATGGTTCAAGGTAAATATTTGATGTTTGATTTGGTTTTCGCATGAATGACGATGACTTGTTTAGCATTGATTTTTCGCCGCATTTGCATAGGTACTTATTCTGGGGTATAGTAGTGGAGAGTTGTTTTGAGTTCGGCGTTATACCTATTTGTTTTAGGGATTGTGGATTTCAATAAAGTTTTTTTTTGGTTTTTGACTTTCCTCGACTTTGTTTGTTCAAGAGAAATTACGAATGAATTTCCTTTTTTTTTTTTATTTGAAGACCTTAAATTAAAGTTCATTATTTATACTAAAGTACTTTTGCTACAAAATCACTGACACTAGAGTTAGAACAGGTAGTTTGACAAACGTGATATTACAGCTGGTTTACTCATCATACCTAATCATTTGAGTAGCTACCTATATACTTATTTTTTTTAAGTCAAATTAATATCGAATTTTTAATGGGAAGCCGAAATTCAAGGGCTTGTGTGATCGCTTGAGGCATGATTTTGCATTTGGTACTATCAAGTGATAGTTAATATTAGCAATGGATCTTTGTGAAAATTATCACCAGTTAAAAAGAAATATCGCATAACGAGAAAGATCAAAAACTAACTGGGTGTGTACATACTTTCAGTAACTTTCGATTTTATCCACATTTATCGCTAACTGAGTATTATAGCACATTCCGACTATCGGGCAACAGATGCCGCAATAAGGTGTTTTGCTGAGGAATGTTGGCAGACATGAAGAAAACATATTACAAATCTTTAATTTAGTATTCTAGGTATTAAATGTAAAATCATTGAATGATTAGTTTAACAAGAGAAATAGCGGGGGTAAAAACAATAGTTTTCTTCGCACTCCAATCCGCTACTATATACATACATATGTAAATCAGTAGTGCCAAATTACAAAATACGAAATAGGTAGGATATCGTTTTTTTTTTTTTTTTTGTGAAACATAACTAAAATTTATATAAAGTTGCACGGCTAATGTCCGATATCTCCGACGATTCTTCAACTTTAAGCAAAGAAAATCAAATAAAATTTCTTCTACAAAATCAGACTATATTACGTAATCCGAATTCCATAAAAGCTCAATACAAAAGCAAATGGTTGTTCGGCCTTCGCCCGAACCAACAGATAAGTACTAAATGTGATTTGTGAATTACCTGTTAATCTGAGTTTATGCTCCGACTGGCTTTTTTGTGGAACTGTAAAAGAGCTACATACACCCCATGCATCCTTTTTGATATACCTATGTATCTCCTATAGTTTTAGCAGCGCTTCGACATGTATCATGCATGAACAGGAATTTTCCTGCAAGTTGCCATATGTTTTTTGCACTGTTCAGCACTCTAAAGATACAGTAAACATCATTTTTTTAACCCAATCCTTTCTCAAAGAATGAGTTTTGTGATAGTTGTAAACGTGGTTATCGAGATTAGCGTGACATCGCGACACAAAGAAAATGCAAATGTTAATAATTTATTTTGCCATCAAAATTTTAAAATTATTCCTAGTAAAATATGTGTGTACATACTTGTAAAACATGTTTTAGAATACAGGAGACAAATAAATTATTTGCCACCTATTCATGATAATCCGAATTATTCCATAATCCAAAATAACCCCTGAAATAATTAATTTGGATTAGCGAGACATTATTGTACTTGCTGAAACTAAGTTGCGACAATATATAAAAACAAAAAAACAGACTGAAGGTCAAGTTATTGCCAACAAAAATGTACATAGAATAATTAAACCATTTAAACATGTACTACATATCATATCTACATAATTGTCTTAAATTTTCCGAGAGATTTTTTAATTTTTAACATCATGTTGAGAATTAAATCAACATTCATTTTGAAGTCATGGCTGGGTAATTATTTTTAGGAAATGAAATTGATTGAAGAGTCTAATATTTTGTAATTAAATCGCATTAATTATAGCCACTTTAAAAGCACTTGCAACACTTAAAGTCAACTGCATTCTGTTCAAGGTTTTGAAACTTCACTCACTTTTTGGAATCAATGAAGACATTGAAGTAATTGAAGTCACCCAAGTCAATTCAAATGGTAACTGAAGGTAATATCTATCCATTTCGTCGCTATAGATAGATATAGAAAAATTGGATTATTGTATCCAATAGACAGATATTTATTGTAGCAAAATAATAATTTACAATTTATAGAGATTTGGTGTATATCTGAAAAGATATCGCAGACCTATTAGGTGCGCAACTAAGTTCAACAGATGGCTCCAGCAGTAAGTGCTGGTCGATTTTGACATATCCAAAACGTCACGAACCGAGCTTAGGCATATGGTAAACAAACTGTTCTGGCACATTAGTGATTTTGTTTTGCCTTTATATACTTTTGGTTGTGTGAAAATGTCTGATTTTGTGCCAAATAATCGTCATTTGTGGGAAGTGTTGATTTTCTTCTTTCATTCGAAGAAAACGGCGACTGAAGCGCATCGAGAGCTCCAAAAAGTTTATGGAAATGCTGCTCTAAGTGAAACAACGTTCCGTGATTGGTTCCGTCGCTTCAAAGACGGTGATTTCGATGTTGACGACCGTCCGCGTGAAGGAAGGCCAAAATCCTTCGAAGACGCAGAATTGGAGGCATTGCTCTATGAGGATCCGTGCCAAAAGCAAGAACAGCTTGCTTCACTATTAGGAGTTACCCGTCAAGCCATTTCCAAGCGATTGCATGCGTTTGGAATGATTCAAAAACGAGGAACTTGGGTTCCTTATGATTTGAAGCCAGGGGACGTTGAGCGTCGTTTTTTCGCCTGTGAACAACTGCTCCAGCGGCAAAAAAGGAAAGGTTTTCTTCATCGCATCGTGACGGGTGAAAATGCACCTCGTCTTCATCCTATTTTAATGGTTTTCAGACAATAGTATCTACATATCTGACTTAACTTAAAATTCATTTTCATCAAAATCCATTTGGAGGTTTTTGATTTAGGCGTATACTAATTTGAAAATATTTTAAAACCCTCCCCTATCTTACTCCTCTCCATACGGTTTACTAGTTTAAGTTTAGGTGTCAAATTTCATTGAAATCCTTCGGAGTTTTTAAGTTATTAGGCTAACAAAAATGATTTAAAGATGGAACAAAACATGGAAACATGGAACAAAACGTGTTTGATTGAACTGACCCTTTCAAGTTTGAGAAAGAAAAAATAAAATACAGATAAAATAACGGTACGGAATACTAATCGCGTGAGGCCCGACTTGTATTGACGTATTTCTATGCAAACAAGATGTCTTGTCCAGAGTCGTTTGCAATACGTAATTTTAAAATTACTTTAATTTGAAAAGAAATACCTCAAGCTTGCCTTTGGTACTCGTAAAGACGTTTGAGAATATAAGTTCAACAAATTTGAAGGACACTTGCGATTTGTTAGCTATTTTTTCGAATCGGTATATGATAAGTTTAAAGTGCAGTGCAGAAAAGAAAACTCGTTAATATTCCTGCACTTTTGGACATAGGTGTTTTGCAGTCTTCGGATGAAGATGTAATTAACGCCTTAGTGAAACTAAATCTAAATAGTAACCCACAGTCGTATGGAAAATATTTATGTTTCCTTTTTCATCCACTTGAGATCTCAATTCGAATTTGAAAACAGTTTGAGACAAAACATCGAAATCTATTGATCTATATTAAATTTGTCAGCGATTCCAAAATTGTTTGAAAGCATTATTACGGATAAGCTTTTTTTGCGGTAAAATAAATTATTTCTAATAAACAACAGAACTTTGTTCGAGGCAGGTTATTACTAAGTGAACCTCACTTTTAACAGATTCATGCCAATTGGTAAAGATTGATAGTCTCACATTTCGCGTAAAGAAGTAACTCCTGGCATCCCACAAGGTAATCATCTGGGCCCGTTGTTGTAATATTGTGACATTTTAACTTTCGCGGATGATTTCAAATCATATTTTCTAGCATAAATAATATAGCTGACTTCATTAGATTTTCGTCATAAATTAATAGCTTGTCGGAATGGCATAGTCACAACGCTTTGGAGCTTAATATATCCTAATTTAAGTTTTTATCAGCTTACCTTATGCATTACTGCTTTTTATGTTTTTGTAAACGATCTTAGACTTCAGCGATTCGATGAATCTAGAGTCATATTTGATCATCATAAATTCGATTTCTCATTATATTATGATTACGCCATTGCCAAGACAAACGTCAGATTTCCTTAAACGTAATAGCAAAGACTTTCGAGATGTTTTTTAGCCTTAAATCTATCTACAGCTCGATGGTCAGACCATACATAGAATAATACATACACCCTTTGGGACTCAAAATATGATATTCACGAGCTTTGATTCAAAAAACCTTCACGCCATATGCTATTCGTAAATTAAATACATATACGAGTATTTGATGTATTTTCTAATATTGACAGAGGGCGTAAATTAATTGGCATGTTTATTCGTGATATATTTCATATATACATACATATATACGAGTATATCATATACCATTTCATATATCTCAAAGGTCAATTGGGGTGAGAAACTTATTTTATGTGAATATTCATTAAACCAATTATGGTAGTAAGAGCCAATTGCAATTTGCATACGTAGGTTCGAATGATTGATTTTTTTGCCTATCTCGAGCAGAATTTAAAAATAGTGTATATTTATTGTTTTTTGATTGAAAAATTATTGTGTGTTTTAAGTAGTCTGTAGGATTAAAGATCGTTGGGTAAAGCAATACTGAGATCATACATTGAGAGAGCATAGTGTTTTAGGTATTCTGTGATGAAAAACAATATGGAGATGACACTTTTGTCACGGAAATAGTATGTCTATCATGCTTCTGAGTATATTCAGAGAATAGCAATTTTCTTACTACTTCAGGACTTGATGGGTTTGATTTACAGATTTTCTAAATAAAACACGGGAATGACAAAAATTGCTGAGATTTTAACATAAAATTCATATTAACTAGCAATATGTACTACGATTTCTTATAATAAATGTTGTGATCATACACATTTTCTATATTTGTTTTGTTTTTTATAAAGTATTTTAATTTTGTATTGTACATGCTAATTCCAGGCAGGAACACGTGTCAAACTTTCATGTTAAAATACTTAAAAATATTTAAAAATTCAAAGTGTGTTTATTAGAATTGCAACCTTGGCTGGTACGACAAAGTAACTGATATTTTTCGTTTTTTAATATTTTAAGCAGCACTTTTCGAAGAATCACCCGTATGTATAGGTATACATGTTGTTTAAGAGGTCAATCCACCGAGGAATGATTCTAAGACAAAAAATGGTAAGGGGTGTCATAAGTTACCCCCTGTCCCGTTATAGACGATAAAATGTGAACAAATCCGATAGGTAGGTGTCATCACCTTTACTGGTATAACTACAGAACAACTACAAGTTGAACAGTATATATATATAATATATAATAGCAATAAAAACAATAAAAAACATGTACAGGTTTAATACACAAAAAACTAAGTTACAATCTCTTAAAGTCAAACAAATTTATTGTTTTCAATAAATTTCTTCTTCAAAAACGATATTTGTTACAAATTTTCTCTCTAGATTTTGCTTTCTTTTAGGTGTGTTGTTTTATTTCTTGCACCTTCGAATAACAGGAACTCCCATTATTTGCTAAAAGGAATGAAAACAAAAAGTCTAAAATTCAAAGAAAAATAGAATGCAATTTACGGCTTTTTTATCCTTTTATGAACCAAAAATTTACCTATCCTCATGACTTTGTGTTTTATCGAGTACAGTTTTTTTTTTAACAACGCAATTAAGAAATAGTGCATTTTTAGTGTACCATATTTTGTAAAACAAAACTTTGCATATGATGATATTCTCCAGATAGTTTTCTGAATAATGTATTCAAAATTAGTTACCTGGAACCAAGAATAAAACTTTTATTGATGTTCTTATAATGAATTTCATAATTATGCTTTTTTTTTACGAAAAAGAGTAATATCTTGAATAAGAGTTTGCGTAAAACCCGTTACAGCTAAAACATACTCGTATTTAAGATTAGTATTTACTGCCTTTTTAATATTTAATGTCTCAAGATTAATGACTTGTGTTCAGATTAATTCAGAAACCTGTTATAGCCATTGAATTGCACTTTTCAAATCTTCACTATACGATATCCGTCTGAACTAAGTGAGTTCTAAGTGTTCATTTTATTTTCGCTTTGATAGATATTGCGCCCACTAATGCTTTAAGGAGTACACCAATCTTTAGCAAAATATCTATCCAATTTGATTCATCAAAGGACGTTATATTTCTATGCAGATCTATGTATTTACTTGGTTTTTCTCTTTAGCACAATATCTTGCGAAGAAATACTTAACTTTATTATCCTGGACTTAATGCTTAAACTCTTAAGTCATAGGCTCTACGTTGTCTATTGTGTCTATTGCCTAGTCCATTTCTTCTGATGTTATCCCAAAAACCAAACGCTGTTAGAAATAACTTCCTTAAATTGGTCTATCGACTCTCGCCGACGATGTTGCTAGATTTAATTTCAACTTTGTTCTCGCACTCTATTACTTGCCGGCGGTTTGACAGTCAAGGGACTGTCAAACCAGTTGAGCTCTGGATTCCACCTTCTTTTCTCCATGAATGCTCCCTTGTCTTGCACAATGCCACCTGCAAGTCCCCTGCTCAGCCTTGTAAGAAGAGGAAATAAATTGTGTTAAAATAAAAGCGGGTATATACCGAACTCTTGGTTGGAGGCAAATGTTATAAAGGGTTTTTTAATAGGGCCATAACAATTTGTATTTTAATAGAATCGCAGCCTTTTTTATGATCTGTCAATGTCAAAATGTCAGTCAATGTTTACGTTTTTATCATGGTGAAGTTCACGAACGAGCAACGTTTGGAAATTATTAAAAATTACTACCGAAATTCTGAGTCGGTGGTCGCAACTGTAAGAGCGCTTACTCCTATTTTCGGTCTTAATAATCGTCCCACTCATTTTTGGCTTAATGACTTTGTCACCGATATCTCAATTATTTTGTAGTTTACTTAAATACAAAATTGTTATGTCCTTTTTGAGAAACCCTTTAGTTTTAATTTTTTGATTAATTTGCGCAAGTCTGTAAGTGCGAATTATTTTGATTCAACCTACATGTTACAAATTTAATCTCTTTCTTATTCTGTGGATGATTCTCCACCGAACTCAATTTTGTCAAAAAATATATAATTTTTTTTTTTAATTTCTGTAAAAAAAAAACGAATAATCGCTGCCTTAAAAGTTCATTTGAAATTACAAATCTTATATATCGAAATTTAGAATACAAAATTGCGATTTGCAAGAAGTTTGAAGGAAATCCATCCAGCCTTTAAGGTACAAACCGGCACATTTGGGAGACACACTTTCATGAGCTTCTCTATTATTGTTGTAGCAAGAACAAAATCTAGATACTCGTATCTAAAATTATCAAGAAAAGCATGAAGATTGTATTATATGTAGGAGGAATGATTCTAAGACAAAAAATGGTAAGGGGTGTCATAAGTTACCCCCTGTCCCGTTATAGACGATAAAATGTGAACAAATCGGATAGGTAGGTGTCATCACCTTTACTGGTATAACTACAGAACAACTACAAGTTGAACAGTATATATATATAATATATAATAGCAATAAAAACAATAAAAAACATGTACAGGTTTAATACACAAAAAACTAAGTTACAATCTCTTAAAGTCAAACAAATTTATTGTTTTCAATAAATTTCTTCTTCAAAAACGATATTTGTTACAAATTTTCTCTCTAGATTTTGCTTTCTTTTAGGTGTGTTGTTTTATTTCTTGCACCTTCGAATAACAGGAACTCCCATTATTTGCTAAAAGGAATGAAAACAAAAAGTCTAAAATTCAAAGAAAAATAGAATGCAATTTACGGCTTTTTTATCCTTTTATGAACCAAAAATTTACCTATCCTCATGACTTTGTGTTTTATCGAGTACAGTTTTTTTTTTAACAACGCAATTAAGAAATAGTGCATTTTTAGTGTACCATATTTTGTAAAACAAAACTTTGCATATGATGATATTCTCCAGATAGTTTTCTGAATAATGTATTCAAAATTAGTTACCTGGAACCAAGAATAAAACTTTTATTGATGTTCTTATAATGAATTTCATAATTATGCTTTTTTTTTACGAAAAAGAGTAATATCTTGAATAAGAGTTTGCGTAAAACCCGTTACAGCTAAAACATACTCGTATTTAAGATTAGTATTTACTGCCTTTTTAATATTTAATGTCTCAAGATTAATGACTTGTGTTCAGATTAATTCAGAAACCTGTTATAGCCATTGAATTGCACTTTTCAAATCTTCACTATACGATATCCGTCTGAACTAAGTGAGTTCTAAGTGTTCATTTTATTTTCGCTTTGATAGATATTGCGCCCACTAATGCTTTAAGGAGTACACCAATCTTTAGCAAAATATCTATCCAATTTGATTCATCAAAGGACGTTATATTTCTATGCAGATCTATGTATTTACTTGGTTTTTCTCTTTAGCACAATATCTTGCGAAGAAATACTTAACTTTATTATCCTGGACTTAATGCTTAAACTCTTAAGTCATAGGCTCTACGTTGTCTATTGTGTCTATTGCCTAGTCCATTTCTTCTGATGTTATCCCAAAAACCAAACGCTGTTAGAAATAACTTCCTTAAATTGGTCTATCGACTCTCGCCGACGATGTTGCTAGATTTAATTTCAACTTTGTTCTCGCACTCTATTACTTGCCGGCGGTTTGACAGTCAAGGGACTGTCAAACCAGTTGAGCTCTGGATTCCACCTTCTTTTCTCCATGAATGCTCCCTTGTCTTGCACAATGCCACCTGCAAGTCCCCTGCTCAGCCTTGTAAGAAGAGGAAATAAATTGTGTTAAAATAAAAGCGGGTATATACCGAACTCTTGGTTGGAGGCAAATGTTATAAAGGGTTTTTTAATAGGGCCATAACAATTTGTATTTTAATAGAATCGCAGCCTTTTTTATGATCTGTCAATGTCAAAATGTCAGTCAATGTTTACGTTTTTATCATGGTGAAGTTCACGAACGAGCAACGTTTGGAAATTATTAAAAATTACTACCGAAATTCTGAGTCGGTGGTCGCAACTGTAAGAGCGCTTACTCCTATTTTCGGTCTTAATAATCGTCCCACTCATTTTTGGCTTAATGACTTTGTCACCGATATCTCAATTATTTTGTAGTTTACTTAAATACAAAATTGTTATGTCCTTTTTGAGAAACCCTTTAGTTTTAATTTTTTGATTAATTTGCGCAAGTCTGTAAGTGCGAATTATTTTGATTCAACCTACATGTTACAAATTTAATCTCTTTCTTATTCTGTGGATGATTCTCCACCGAACTCAATTTTGTCAAAAAATATATAATTTTTTTTTTTAATTTCTGTAAAAAAAAAACGAATAATCGCTGCCTTAAAAGTTCATTTGAAATTACAAATCTTATATATCGAAATTTAGAATACAAAATTGCGATTTGCAAGAAGTTTGAAGGAAATCCATCCAGCCTTTAAGGTACAAACCGGCACATTTGGGAGACACACTTTCATGAGCTTCTCTATTATTGTTGTAGCAAGAACAAAATCTAGATACTCGTATCTAAAATTATCAAGAAAAGCATGAAGATTGTATTATATGTAGGAGGAATGATTCTAAGACAAAAAATGGTAAGGGGTGTCATAAGTTACCCCCTGTCCCGTTATAGACGATAAAATGTGAACAAATCGGATAGGTAGGTGTCATCACCTTTACTGGTATAACTACAGAACAACTACAAGTTGAACAGTATATATATATAATATATAATAGCAATAAAAACAATAAAAAACATGTACAGGTTTAATACACAAAAAACTAAGTTACAATCTCTTAAAGTCAAACAAATTTATTGTTTTCAATAAATTTCTTCTTCAAAAACGATATTTGTTACAAATTTTCTCTCTAGATTTTGCTTTCTTTTAGGTGTGTTGTTTTATTTCTTGCACCTTCGAATAACAGGAACTCCCATTATTTGCTAAAAGGAATGAAAACAAAAAGCCTAAAATTCAAAGAAAAATAGAATGCAATTTACGGCTTTTTTATCCTTTTATGAACCAAAAATTTACCTATCCTCATGACTTTGTGTTTTATCGAGTACAGTTTTTTTTTTAACAACGCAATTAAGAAATAGTGCATTTTTAGTGTACCATATTTTGTAAAACAAAACTTTGCATATGATGATATTCTCCAGATAGTTTTCTGAATAATGTATTCAAAATTAGTTACCTGGAACCAAGAATAAAACTTTTATTGATGTTCTTATAATGAATTTCATAATTATGCTTTTTTTTACGAAAAAGAGTAATATCTTGAATAAGAGTTTGCGTAAAACCCGTTACAGCTAAAACATACTCGTATTTAAGATTAGTATTTACTGCCTTTTTAATATTTAATGTCTCAAGATTAATGACTTGTGTTCAGATTAATTCAGAAACCTGTTATAGCCATTGAATTGCACTTTTCAAATCTTCACTATACGATATCCGTCTGAACTAAGTGAGTTCTAAGTGTTCATTTTATTTTCGCTTTGATAGATATTGCGCCCACTATTGCTTTAAGGAGTACACCAATCTTTAGCAAAATATCTATCCAATTTGATTCATCAAAGGACGTTATATTTCTATGCAGATCTATGTATTTACTTGGTTTTTCTCTTTAGCACAATATCTTGCGAAGAAATACTTAACTTTATTATCCTGGACTTAATGCTTAAACTCTTAAGTCATAGGCTCTACGTTGTCTATTGTGTCTATTGCCTAGTCCATTTCTTCTGATGTTATCCCAAAAACCAAACGCTGTTAGAAATAACTTCCTTAAATTGGTCTATCGACTCTCGCCGACGATGTTGCTAGATTTAATTTCAACTTTGTTCTCGCACTCTATTACTTGCCGGCGGTTTGACAGTCAAGGGACTGTCAAACCAGTTGAGCTCTGGATTCCACCTTCTTTTCTCCATGAATGCTCCCTTGTCTTGCACAATGCCACCTGCAAGTCCCCTGCTCAGCCTTGTAAGAAGAGGAAATAAATTGTGTTAAAATAAAAGCGGGTATATACCGAACTCTTGGTTGGAGGCAAATGTTATAAAGGGTTTTTTAATAGGGCCATAACAATTTGTATTTTAATAGAAACGCAGCCTTTTTTATGATCTGTCAATGTCAAAATGTCAGTCAATGTTTACGTTTTTATCATGGTGAAGTTCACGAACGAGCAACGTTTGGAAATTATTAAAAATTACTACCGAAATTCTGAGTCGGTGGTCGCAACTGTAAGAGCGCTTACTCCTATTTTCGGTCTTAATAATCGTCCCACTCATTTTTGGCTTAATGACTTTGTCACCGATATCTCAATTATTTTGTAGTTTACTTAAATACAAAATTGTTATGTCCTTTTTGAGAAACCCTTTAGTTTTAATTTTTTGATTAATTTGCGCAAGTCTGTAAGTGCGAATTATTTTGATTCAACCTACATGTTACAAATTTAATCTCTTTCTTATTCTGTGGATGATTCTCCACCGAACTCAATTTTGTCAAAAAATATATAATTTTTTTTTTTAATTTCTGTAAAAAAAAAACGAATAATCGCTGCCTTAAAAGTTCATTTGAAATTACAAATCTTATATATCGAAATTTAGAATACAAAATTGCGATTTGCAAGAAGTTTGAAGGAAATCCATCCAGCCTTTAAGGTACAAACCGGCACATTTGGGAGACACACTTTCATGAGCTTCTCTATTATTGTTGTAGCAAGAACAAAATCTAGATACTCGTATCTAAAATTATCAAGAAAAGCATGAAGATTGTATTATATGTAATGTATCTATAATAAATGGCCTTTCGTATAATTTCCAGCTGCTCATACTTGCTTTAAAAAAAAAAAAAATATATATATTTCTTTTTGGCGGTTTTTTCTTTTTTTTTAAAGGTGCAATTTTATTTTTCTTTCAGTTCTCTTTGAATTCCAAGTGAACTATAAATTCAAAAAATCAATAACAATTTTTGTGTGGAGAATCCAACAACCTTTAATTTTAGGATTATTAAAGAAAGGTTCCTGAGGATTTATAACCCATAGCCAAATTTGTATCTAGCAAAGGAATATGAAATTTCGTGTATAAGCTTCTTATAGCCTAAAGCAGTACAAGTGGTCCCTAAATTTTCACGTAGGTAGATACGAGTAAACTATCATTTTTAGTGTTCTGTACCAAAATGATATAAATGGAACACTAAAGGATTCAGCATGGTGTCTGTCTGTCCGTATGAACGCGTATCTGTCACGCGCTTGTAGCTTTTGAATCCTTTAACCTAGAGAATTTAAATTGTACACAAAATTAGTAAGTGGTGGACCACAACAACCAGGGAATAAAATTGTAAAAAAATATTTTTGTGGATGTAAAGAAAAGAACATATTTTAACACCCTTTCATGCGATATATCAGATTAAAGCTAAACTTCCAAGCAATTCAAAAATGTAAAATATATTTTTGGATAAAGTTTTTTGAACAAATAATCTCAAAAAGCCTGGCCTTGGATCTACTAACGTATCCGTTTCACTCCTCTTGCAAAATTTAATCGAAATCCATTTGAAAGTTCTTGAGTTAGGCGGCTTACAAAGATGATTTAAAATTTTTGAAACTTCGCCCCCAATCATACTCACACTTTATCCTATTTTGACAGTTTCTGGATGAATTGAAATTCATGTTAGGATGTACATACATACATGCGAATCAAATGTCATGAAAACGTCCTCAGTGGTTCTCGAGCGAGCCATGGTCCGACTAGCACTTGATAATTTGTTTTAATCAGTTATGCTACCCGAAACGATAGTAACAATTATTATTTTTTACTAGAAACCAAAAAAGTTGTGTTTGCCTCGATTTGCTCTATAATTCACCCATACAATTTACAGGTTCACGCCCATTTTTTGTGTGTGAAACTGATTGTTAAGTTAATGAATTTGGCTGGTTAACCAACAATATTCTCATAAGACAAAATGTTAAAAAAAAAATAATCCTGAAATTAATTTAAATGAAATATATGTATAGTACTAAAGCAGCATTACGAGTAAGTAATTTTATTTGAATCAAGAATACGCCCACTTTGCTGGACCTTTATACAAATGATAAGGGATACAATATCATACTATCCGTTCAAGACAGATTATAACTTTTCTGTATATTATATACAGATAATAGAATAGAAAAATAAATATAATAGAAATGTATATACGTCCATGAAAAAAAACGAAACATCAAAAACAGTTGGACGGATTTGGGTATTGAAGTTGAATTTTATTCTTGCTATTAATGTATGTCCTCTGCGAAAGCGCAGCTAGCAGATATCATATTCACTTTAATAAGTGTAGCCTGTAGCTAACTTGGAAAGTAGTGGGAGCTTGTTTAGGATTTTTACATGCCCTTTGAGATATCCCAAATTAAAATTTGAAGGTAGGTCAAGTTTTACAGTGCTTATCGCTGCAGCTTTCTTGACTCTGATATGGATATGGGGGAGCTGTTGGGGAACTTCTAATGCAGTTTTTGGGCAGGAGTACATAGCGCCTGTAATTTCAATCCGGGTCGATCTTTGGACTTTTTTTAGTGCATTCTGTGTTCAACCTTTTCCCACCAAATCAGTGAAGCATATGTTACAGTCTGAAGTACTATAGTAAGGTAGGTCCAATGTACCATTTTTGGTCTTAGTTCCCATTTCCTTCCAAAAAGTTTTGAGCACACCCATAATATAGATGGGGATTTCTTGGTAGTATTATCTATGTAGGTGTTTGTTCCAATTTAGTGTAGGTTCAAGAGTGATTCCCAAGTAATTGACTTCCTTGGAAAAAGTGATTTGTTGTTTAACATTAGATTTGAGAGTTTTCTTCGGAAAGGGGTGATGATCGTTTTGTTAGGGTTGACATTGAGCCCTTCAAGAAGACAGTGATAGTACTTTCATGTGTGCTTCGGATTATTACGAGTATGACTAGATATCTGCAATGGCCTTGAGTTGTATATCCGGAATTGTTTAGGTCGTTCAGGAGTTGCTCGGAAACTATTGACCATAGTAGAGGTGATAGGACGCCTCCCTGAGGACAGCCTTTAATGATTCCAATTGTGATCAATCTACAATCTACTTTCTAATATGTCGGGTATTCATATGATAGTTGGTTTATCTGCACCATTTACAACTCTTTCGATGGAGGCATGGGTGGTCTTATCAAAAACTCCAGCAATGTGCAGTATTTTTTTTTTGTGGCTAGGTAAGAATCTTCATAAGACACTATGAGACACCGTGCAGTGTCAGATTTTTCCTGACTAAACTAAACTAGTTTTACTGACGTAACTAAGTTTTCTTTATCGAGAGTTTAAGCTTCGAGGAATATTCGCGGGAGGCAGGTAGATTTTAGGCTGATACCGTCATTAAATCGAATGGTTTCGTTCTTTGAAATCGGCGCACAAGGTTTCTCAAGTCCAATGTTTGGAGTATGGTGTAGTTGCAATGACCATCAAAGCGAATATGGAGCTTACGATCGAAGTTTGTTATTTCGTCGTCCACGGTTGCTATCCCTAAGTCTCTTTGTATATCATTATTTCTAATATACCAGGGAGCATTCACGATTGCCCTTATCACTTTATTTTGGAAAGATTGTATAAATTCTCTATTGCTTACTTTGGTACAACCCCAGAGTTGTATACCGTACGTCCATATAGGCTTTAGCACTTGCTTATATAAAGGCAGTTTGTTATATATACTTAGCTTGGAATGTCTTCCAAGTAGCCAATACATTTCTCTAAAGCGATTTTCAAGCTCATCGCGTTTTTATCCAGTAATGTGCATAGTGCTATTTGCTTGGCATTGAGAGACACCTCTATTTTGCTGACAAGATGATGCAGTGTAGTTACAGTGTATTTACCGGCCTGAATTGGAGTTTGCTTAGAGGGTGTGTCTTGAGTCAACTCGGATATGGTGGTCTATTATTAACTCCATTATCTTTAGAAATAATGATATCAGGTTTAATTGTCTGAAGGATTTTGGATTTTTTTCGACCCTCCTGGTGTAAGGGGAGAGCTCTTGTCTTTGTTCTAGCCTTCCAATGCAATATGGAAGCAAGGGACATTCTACGCTTCTAGAACTCAGGAGACATTCTTTTCGAAAAAACTTAACTTTCATCAGGTGAAGTTCTAGAATATTTAAACTATCGCCACTTGTCGATGCTTCGACAGTACCTTAATGCGGCGTTGTAAAATATCAAATGGAAAATTTAAAACGTACTTGGTAGTTAATAATGTTAATTTAGCTTCAGTTGTCAATTCTGGTAAACTGCCTTAGGATATGTTAAAATGATTTAAATATAGAAAATACATTTTGCAACTAAACATGTGATTTATTTTTTTTTTTTCAAATAAATTATCTAATCTTATCTATTCGATATTTTAATTTTGACACATTATGCCATCTTCATCTCTTAACTCGTTCAGTTATAATAAAATAAACAAACTAAGAGATTTAAAGAACAATTTAAAGTCATCTGCTCACTCACACAAGGAATTATAAAAAGTAACATTTTTTTTCATCCAGGGATAATTGTTAAACAATAAATTGTTTAATATTCGAGATAAATGATAAATGACGGAAAAAAATACTGTGAATCATGAGCAACGACAAAAGCAAAAACAAACAAGCTCCCCAGTTATCTGGACAGCCACCCTTGGAGTTCACTGAAACTTAATACCAGCTGAGTTTCAAACCAACTACACCAATCTCTCTTTCTCTCTGTCTCTTCCCCTTTCCTCAAATCGCCCGTGTCCTAAAATTAGTATAAGGGTATTCATAACCCCTTCCACACGTGCAAATTATAAAAAAAAAAAAAAAAAATTTGCAGAATTCTAATTAAACGAACCCCTACACTGAGGTACGCTTACCAGATAATTTATATTCGCTTTACTTAGTTGTCAGGTAAATATACTTTATAACTTTAACTAAATAAATAAAGCGCTCGTGCGGTTATAGGATACATTTCGGAGTCAATTCTTTTCTCCATCTAATTAAAATAAGTTTCATTATTTGAAACACTGTTCGTGCAAATTTTAATTGAATCGACAGAGCCCCAAAAACGTGATTCGAATTTGTGTCATTTGTTAAGTGAATGTTTTTTGTAGTAATAATTTGTTGGTATGTTTTATTCTATCAAGTCGCTATGGTATGTACAAATATACTATGTAACAACCATTTATTTTGGAGTTATCTCAAACGAGGGTGACAGACACAGAAAGCGTTCCACGGTATCTCTGAGTTCTTACATTCATTAATTACTTTCATGGATTCCCATTATGTACATGTACTCGTATATAATTTTAGATTGGATTTATTTTGAACTTTATCGCCTAAAAAAAAAAGTTATTGTTTTCGTAAACATTTTCAAACTCGAGATTGCAATCAATCTTGGTATTACTATCATATAATAAAGGAACTCGTAAAAATGGGTCTAGTCTGTCTGTCCGTCTGTCCATCTGTTACGAGAGCCTGTGGCTATCTCGGCTGTGCAACGAAACATACAAAATAAACATACAGTCTAGAGCCGTGATTCCCAAAGTGGTCCATATCGACTTCCAGGGGTCGACGACGACCTGCGTCCATGTCAGCGAAAAAAAAAAAATTGGGGGTCCATGAGATGTAAATGGGGGTCAACGATGGTGGATCTCATTTAAGCAGATCGTGGCTTTCCATTAATGGAATAATCCATATACACAGATAGTACACGGATAGATTTTATAGTGCACTATTTTATTCCATTTACTACACCCAATTACATATATATATTTCATAAAGTTGTGTAAGTTGTAGGCATTCGCTTTGAGATCGCAATACACTCTGAACCTGTAAAAACTTCCACATAATGATATACAAGTATTAATAATTCTTGTCCATTATTAAGACAGTGCAGGAAGACTCGTACTTGCACTGACTTGTTCAATTCGTCAGTCAATAAATACGAATGTGAAAAAAAAAAATACGTTCATTTGTTTCCGGAGCATTGAAAAGGAAAGTGTTAAGAAAATCTTTTCAAAAATATAAACTGGTAGTTAGGCACATATAAATTAAAGTGAATCAATGTCATTTTGTTTGTGAAACGTAAGTGTTGGGCGAACTATAACATATTTATTTGAGAGAATATTTTTTATTATTGCTATGTCTTATTTAAATAGATTAATTTTGTTCACAGATAACTGATAGATACTAAACATGTCCGAATCTAAAAGAAACGTAGACAGTACAGTGTTGATTATTTGAAGTTTGGCTTCATTACATCATTGTCAGACAAACAATTGCCTTTCATGCAATGACGCTATGAAACCATCTAAGCTGGAAGATCACCTGAGAAGATGTGATTATAATGTTGTAGTGATATAATTGTATATAACTTAACATGTGTCTTTTTTTGTTTTTTTTTTTCACTACACTTCACTTCAGTTAGAATTTTAAACCTTTCAAAGTGAATAACATTATACCAGATGTAAAAAATACATTTGAAGTCTACCCAAAACCTAAAAACGTGGCAAGTAGTCTACGATACAAAAAAGGTTTGGGAACCTCTGGTCTAGAGCTGCTCTGCAGTATCCACCCGCAGACTGCAAGCCCGGCGATCTTCCGATTTTGTTTTGTCTTTTCGCCTTGCAATCTAATATGAAAATGTTAACAAATTGTATTGACACAAGGGAGGGAATTGCGTGTGCCTCCCTCATTCCCACGGGTACTCAAGCCCCATCGCATTCTCTCAAATTTAGAAATGGCGATCGAGAAATTATTTTAGTTCAGGGGCCCTACTCTCTATTTCGTTCCGAAAGTCAATCTTGTTCGAAATTGCTTTTCGTTTCGCTTTTGAATTGGTACTCTGTAACACTTTCTAAATATAAAAAATAGTACTAGACGCTTTTTCCACTTAAGAATTTTTCTTTGTCGAGTGTCGATGTATTTCTTTCGAGATCTGTCAAATAAACAAAACAAATACAAATATATGTAGGTAGGTGAAAGTCGAAAAAGGAAAAATTGCGATTTTTAAAGAAAGAATTTAATATTACAAAAGAAAATGGAAGATGAAGCTAGTGAAGAACGGATTGAGCGGAAAATTATACGGGACAAATCAAATATTATGGAAATAAGTGATAAAAGGTAAAACTCGATTGGTAGCAAGGATTTATATCACCGTTAATTATTATTTATTATTTTAGTTTTGTTCAGAACTTTCACCTGTCGAAGGATGCTTTTTTGTAAGTTTTAAATTACATACGAGATGAACTTGCTGCTTCTTTGAGATCAACTGTAGTTCCTGTAATTTTAAAGTAGCTGTTACTCTAAAGTTTTTAGCACAAGGAAGCTATCAGCACCAAATAGGACATGATTACTACATTGGCAGGGCACAACAAATAGCACCAAGTTCTATTGCAGAAGTTTGTAGAGCAATAGAAAAAATAATAGAAATAAAACGGCGAGAAGCTAAACAACATTTCTTTTCGAAGTCAAGAATTCCAGGAGTGATTGGTGTGGTGGACACATTCAAATGATAAGACCGAAAACAAACGAGCACTTATATTTCAATAGAAAATTAAAGCATAGTATTAATGCTATGGTGGTAATGAAAATATTTTTATTTTTTCAAACAATAATTAAAATGTTTTTATGTAATGTTTGCTTCGCATCAGCGGTTTTTATTTGTCCTTTGGCCAAATCTGGATGTGCACACATAAACTCCACCAAAATCTCGAATTGTTTTTGTTTCGTATGCAAACTTTTTTTTGAAGATTCCCTGTAAATTAAAATTTGTTTGCTTAAATTGTTATTATCACTAGGATTTTTTTAAAAAAACTTACATTTTAAGATACTTTCAAATAGTTCCGTTATCGCATTTGTTCTAGACACAAATTTTCCTTTTACTTTTGATATTAGGAAACGAGTTGCCAGGTACCAAAATTCCACTTTCGGAATTGTAAATCCGAAAGTAGTAGATTTCATTCCGCTTTCAAAATAGAGAGCACAAAATATTCGTTTTCGGAAAATTTCACTTTCGAAACGAAATACAGAGTAGGGCCCCAGGTCACAATGGGTGATAATGGTCAGAGAAGTTAAAATTTGTTTATTTTACGTGAGAGCTTTTTTTTGTTTTCATTTCTTGTTTATCTTAGGTTATAAGAATAGGTCATGTTATTTATGTTATGTAAGTAAGTTTAGCAATATATTATGTAATGATTAGAATATCGCCAGCAGGTTAGCAGTCAGTGGATTCATTCTAAACAAAACGGACTTATTGTGACTGGACAATAACGACACGTGGGTCAATGGTAAGGAAAATATTTCCATTTCAATGTTTTTTTTTTTTTTTTGTTGCTTTTTATTAATTTTAATTCCTTTCATACTTACTTGCTAGACAAAAACGCTTAAAACTAGCTAAACTAACTTAACTATCTTACTCTAACTTACTGGCCCTATGCGGGCGCTCTAAGCTAATCTTCATCCTTATCTATGTCTTTCGACTTAATGTACTAATTATTAATATTTTATTTCCAGAACAAATTAAAACTAAGAAAAATTTGTATTTATTTTTTAAAAAACTTAGTAACAGTACTTTTTTTTCCATCTTATATATAAAACTTAAGTGCTACCTTAAAATAAATCTTAACCTAACTTAACTACTTGCATAATCAAATATGCACTTTTTTTGTGGTTTTTATGATTTTTTATTTTTTTTTATTCAAGTGCTGTGTTTTTTTTTTTTTTTTTTTTTTTTTTTTTTCGTATAAATAAATAAACTTAAACTACCTAAACCTAGACACCTAAAAACTATGTAAGCCGGCCAAGGCAAAAATATGGCGGCCAACTTTGCCGTACTGGACCTACCCCGGATCAAAAGGGATCGACGAGGGAGCTCCCTCCATTAACCACCAGAATTGCTGGTGCTGCTTCAACACATCTTTTATATCGCGCCCCGATACCGATCTACTGAATCTGAGACGCTCCTCAGTGCTCTGTGCGACGTCTCGGCTGTAGTTGAGCCGACTGTCCACAGTATTCCGGGCAACGTGAAAGATTAGCGGCACCGCTGATCTATCCTGGATCAGTCCTGTCTGATCGAAATAGAGGAATGCTTCTGGGGGAACATAGCCGTTAAGGCGCACCTTCTCATGGTACGTATAGTTGGGGTAATAAGCCCCGAAGATCAGGTTATTCATCGAGGTCATTGCTCTTGCAATGTGCCTTCGAGTCATCTTGATCAGGAAATTGTCCACTCTTATCAGATTCGCTCTGTTGTATAGGACCTCATTAGAATAGAATTTTATGTACTGAGACTCTGGTGTTCTGTACAAGTGAAGGCAAGCCCGAAGGCAGGCCCTCTCGAACACCCGAATCTTTTCCATCCTACTTGCCCCTATGTTGAACCACACGGGACATCCATATGTGAGCATGGGCCGAATGAGGGCCGTGTAGCAGATTACCTTTACCCTTGCATTGAGTTGCTTGCTATAAAAAAGTCTCTTTGTAAGGGCGAAGGCAGTTCGGGCTCTGGCCAGAGCAGCATCTACATGTTTGTTAAAATATAGATATTGGTCTAGCCAAAGTCCAAGGTATCTGACCACGTTTTGACACGCAAGTGGACGCCCGTGCTGTCCAATTATAGAGAACTTTTGCCAATTCTTTCTGGTATCCCTAGAGGCCAGAGACAACGGCGTTCTGAATAGAATGGTTTCCGACTTCTGAAGGTTGATCTTCAACTTCCAGTCGTCGCAATATCGCTGAATCTTATCGAAGTCACTCTGCAAGAGTGCTGCAATGACGTCGATCTTAGGTCCTGATCTGTACGCAATCAAATCGTTTGCGTACGCTATTGCGTGCTGAAGAGATCCTATCAGATCAGCCGTGTAAATATTGAAAAGTATCGGTGAATTAACCGCACCCTGTTGCAGACCATTTTTAATTTCGAACGTCGCAGCAGAAGTCACATTGCCATTTTTCACAACGAACTTTCTACTGGTAAGCATATTAAGCAACATGTACAGCAGTGGTTTGCTTATGTATGTGTATGTATGTATTTTATTTATTTAGTATCAGTTACTATTACAATTCATTTGGTATATCTTAATTTATATAACAATCTTTAAATTTACTTTTAAGTTTTACTTTTAAGTTACTGTATTTCTTATATGTGATATTAACAAATTTTTAAATCTTCTTAAAACAGTTTCATTCTTTATTTCATTAGGTAGTTCGTTAAATAATTTTAATCCGCGATATAAGAGCATATTCTGTGTTCTAGAATCCCTATACAACTGTAGTCTAAAATCGTAGTTGGATCTTAAGTTATATGGTTGAGCGTCCCTTGTATATATTAAATTTGTGGTCAAGTATTGTGGCACCATGTTGAATTTCATCTTAAATACAAATGTTAGTACATTGAAGATGATACGCTGCTTAATGTTTAGCCATTTCAAACAAGATAGCATCCATCTACTCGAGGTATAATAGCTACATCGAAGAATTGTTCTCATCGCTTTATTCTGCAGCACCTGCAGTTGATCTACGTGTTCATTATTCCCCATAAACAAAATAGTAGAGCAGAACTCAAAGTGTGGTTTAATTCTAGTATTATATATGTTAATTGCACAAATGGTTGTTATATGTTTTCTTATTCTTGCAAGAAAGGACACTTTTTTGGAAATTTTTTTAGTTATGTACACCATATGGCTATTAAAATTCATTTTACTGTCTAATATTACACCGAGGTACTTTATTTCAGGAACTTGTTCAATCTCTTCACCATATATTTTTAAATTAATACATTCGTCACTATTTATAACCATACATTTAGTTTTGTTTACATTAATCTTTAGTTTGTTTTGTTGCAGCCATACACAAAGGTTTTTTAAGTCATTCTCAATATGCTCTTTAAGGTCATTTAAAGCTTTACCACTTACAAACATTAAGGCATCATCAGCGAACAGGGACATTTGACTGTTTCTTAACACTTTACAGATATCATTTATGTAAATTAAAAATAATAAGGGACCGAGTATAGTTCCTTGCGGTACACCGAAACATGTGTTTTTGGCACTAGACATTGCACAGTTTACACTAGTTTTTTGAGTACGATCAAACAAATAAGACTTAAACCACATAAGCTCATTACCTTTGACACCATATTTTGACAGCTTTTGTATTAATATATCTCTATCAATTGTTTCAAATGCTCTCTGAAAATCTAAAAATAATGCTATAATTCTTTGTTCTTTAAAGGTCATCACTAACCAATTTAGGGATGTTTCACAGGAGTGATCATGACGAAAGCCCGATTGGTTGTCGATCAATAATTTATTATCACACACATATTTATAAAATTGTTGATGAGCACACTTTTCCACTATTTTCTCTAGAATAGGCATCATGTTAATGGGCCTAAATTTGTCACACATTTTTGTACCGGACTCCTTGGGTATTGGAACAACTATCGATTCTTTTAAGTTTCTAGGAAATTCACCACGATTAAACGACTCGTTTACGATTTGAAGTATTATTGGACCAATAATATCAAAACAATTCAAAATAATTTTTATATTTAGATGTAACGCATTTTTATTGTTAATCTTTTTGCATATTAACCGTAGTTCACTCAAATCTATTTGTCTAAACTTAAATATCGTTTGATGTTCCGTTAAATTAAAAATCGAAGAGGTATTATTTGTCGCTATAGAATTACTGATAGCGTTTACACTTTCTATAAAGTATGAATTAAACTTGTTGGCAATTATAGAGCTATCACTTTCCAATCTATCACCGAACCGAACTTCACTGATTTCTACTTTTTTCTGCTTTAACACCAAGTCTTTTATAGCTTTCCACATAGACTTTTGGGTTTCACATGATCCGATTTTATTACATATATAGTTCTTTTTAGCAAAATGTAATTTATTTTTGTACATGTTTCGTATACTTCTATAACTTTCCCAGTCTGATGCAAAATTAAATATAGTCGCCTTTTGAAAATATTGAATTTTTTTGTGTTTTAGAGTTCTAAGTTCATTGGTGAACCATTTGTCCTCACAAAGCGCGATTTTCTTACGAATAGTCTGTTTTTTTACACAATACATTAAACTATTTTGTAATACTTCAGATAACACATTAAAGTCAGTCTGATCAGTCATTTGGGCGCACTTATCACTAATTAGACTCCGGAATTCAGCTTTCTTATACTTAAATATATCGATATATTTGTTAACTTTTCTAATTTGTTTGTCAGCCACATTTACTTTTATTACAATTGATTCGTGATCACTAATTTTTAGTTCAGGGATTGTATCTGCCCAAATATTTCTCTCAATAGGTGTTATTACAAAATCAACTAAAGATCTTGTCGATTCTAAAATCCTGGTTGGTTTGTTAATTATTTGTTTACAATTGTTTTTTATTAGAATTTCGTTGATAGCCTTTGTATACGTATTATTAGTAGATAGCAAATTAATATTAAAATCTCCAAACACTATTATATTAAGATTTGTGTGCAGAGCCATATCAATCCATTCAGAAAAAAGAGTACAGAATTCGCGTTCAGAGCTACTAGGTGATCTGTAGAACACTGCCACCATTTCTCGAAAGGAATTTGAATAGATTTCAACACACAAACTCCAAATTTTCATCTCAATATCTACTTGATTTATTAATCTATACTGTAATCCTTTTTTGACATATAGAACCACACCACCTGTATGACGACTAGTACTATCACACCGCAACACCGAGTACTCTAATAGACTTATTTCTTCGTCACTTATATTTTCTGTTAAATGGGTTTCACAAAAAGCAAGGATTTCAAAACTGTTGTCCTTCATTAATACTTCAATTTCGTTGAAGTTGTTTGTAAGTCCTTGTACATTAGCACACAGATAAGACAGTTGCTTTGGTTGCTAGTACTGAATCCGTTCTTTCAACACCTTCAATTTACGTAGAAACACAGGACAACATTTATCATTCGCTTCATGGTCACAACTAGCATTCATCCCTAAAGAATCATTCATTCTTACACAATTTGGACACTTAATTTCATGACTGGTACAATCTTTAATAGAATGTTCACCACCACATTTCCTACACGATATTTTATTTTTACAAACACTTGCTTTATGGTTGAAGCCGTTGCATTTATAACATCTTCGCAAATTCAAGTATTCTCTAACTGGACATTTTACCCACCCTACTTTTAAGTACTCTAATTCAATTATTTTTTTAAAACCATTGCTATCAACTTCAAGAATTACATTCAAATTTCTCCATTTTTTATTATTGGTAAACGAGTTCATTAATTTAATATCACAGTTGTTTAATTCAGGATTTTGTTTTTTAATTTTATTCACCACTTCGTTTATAAGTTCATCGTTTTCCAGGTTCATCACACACACTTTTGGTTTAAACATTGTTGGCACTATAACATTATAATCACCCTTTAATTTACTCTCTATTTCACTTTTTAATTTTTCTGATGAATCTTTATCACCACACTTGATGGCAACGCCGCCACTATTTTTGTTCACCACATTATTTACATTTACGCTAGTAGGATCTATGTTTAATTTTATTTGTTTTCTCGTTTCGTTAGACTCTTGTTTCTTTTTGGGATAGACAAGGACAGACGATTCATTTTTCTTCACTACATCCGAATACAGTGTATGATGTTTATTTTTTACCGGATTTTCCGAACCGTTGTTCTTCTTTTTTATTTCTTGTGTTAGTGCACTCACAGACTTTGAAATATGATCAACACTTTGTTTTAGTTGCATGTCTCTTTCACTTCCAGTAATATTTTTCGAGATTTGATTTTTGATTTCCGTTATTGTTTCCGTAACACTTTGAACACTCTCTTTAATTTGTTTATTGTCTTTATCACTCAGTTTTAACAGTTCACTCTTAACATTATTTTGAATTTCGGTTATTAAATTCGTATTTTTATTCAAAAGTTCAACCAAAAGTTCGTATTTTGATTGATTTACTCCTATTAATGTTTCAAATTGTTTTAAGATTTGCTTCGGTAGCACAATACATTCATTGCAATAGTAACCTAGGTTCCGATTCTTCTTTAAAAGTCCGACATCATACTCCGTGATTTGGCCCACGCAACATTTTCTGTGGAAAATTTTTTTGCAAAATCCACTACATGGTACGAGTTGGCTGTCATCGCGGCTGAAACCTCGATCGCACTTGCCACAAAAACCATCCATTGGGCTTTTCAGAAAAAAAAATCCACACAGTTTCAAAGAAATACAATAGAGCTTATAAAAAACACAACCGATCGCTAAGAAATCTCTCTCTCTCTCTGAGTGCTTATGCCCAACTTGCTCAACTTGTAAAAGAGCCCTTCCAACCATACGGTATCGAAGGCCTTCTCCAAGTCAATCAGGCAGGCACCCGTGCATTGGTTCTTGCTTTTATTCCATTGGATATCCGACACCAGTTTAGACGCGGCATGTATTGTATCATGCCCCGCCTTGAATCCATTTCAATGTTCCGAAAAAGGAAATGCACTATACATAGCTGATAACAAACAACAAACAAGAAAGATAAGGGATAATAGGGCTACCAAAGAGAAAGCGATATCAAAAAAAGGAAAAAGAAGGAGATAAAAAGTAGGACAATGGAAGACAAAAAACCGAGATAGATAACAGCGGGTTAGAGCATCGACCTCCAATAGAATTATTGGCACATACATACAGTGAGGTGTAAGACACACCGCGGAGATTTGTCGTTTTTAAGGAGATGAACCTGAAGGCATTATACAGGAAGTCTGGGGAGAAGCAGGTTTCATTTCGCAGAGGCATTGAAAATCAGAAAGCAGTTAAGGCCTTCACAAAAATTTTGCCGCTTGCCGTTCCCTGTCAAAATCGTTTCTGAAACGCACTGGTTTAACTAGACATAGTCCGGCGAAGAGGCAAATTGCGGTGGTGGTGGTCCACAAAAAGAACGGGTACGAAGAAGTGCTCCCCAACTGAATAATTCATCGCTTCCAGGAGGTGCTCCGCGAGACTCATCAATTTTTTCTTTAGTGAATTTCGTTTTGAAAATTAGTTTTGAATTCTATCACAGTTTTTTTTAAATTATCTTTTGAATTTTCCTTTTTTAAATAGATATAGATTTTTTTTTTGAATCAGTGAATAGAATCAATTGAATAGTTTTTTTTTTAAATAGTCAACCAGTTTTATTTTGCGGTTAGGTTTGGCCCTACATCCGTATAAGATTGTGCTGACGCAAGAATTGAAGACGGACGACCATAGACAGTGCTGTGAGTTCACTAATTCGGCGCTGGAAATGTTGGCCGGAGATCCGGGTTTTTGGCCAAAAAATCATCTTCTCGGACGAGGCCCATTTTTGGCTCAGCAGCTATGTTAGCAAGCAAAATTGCCCTTATTGGAGCGACCACAATCCACAAGTCTTCGACCAAGTATCAATGCATTAACAAAGACTGACTGTTTGGTGCGGTTTATGGCACGGCGGCATTATCGAACCTTATTAGGAAACACCGTTACCGTCAATGGTCCTCGGTATAGAGTGATGTTAACTGACTTTATGTGGCCACAGCTCGACAATATCAATACATTCGAAGCTGTGGTTCCAACAACACGGCGCTACATGCCATACAAGCGACACAACGCTCGAAGTGGTGAAGGAGAAATTTGGCGACTGGGTCATGTCACGGTGAGCCTTCATCAATTGGCCGCCGCGATCAATTTTCAAAGTCAATCAAATAAAGAATCAATTTGATATCTCACACAGTTGCTGTTTTATTTAAATTTCTGTTCCTTTCGTTTTATCTGGTCACCCTATACTTTGTGTGTTGACGAAGAAAATAAATATACGACTGGGTCACACATACCTGTACCTATATACATACATATATTGTTTAATTGCAAATCACTCAGATTTAAAGTTTAAAAATGTCATTAAGACCATTTTTTTTTTAAATCCGTTAAAATAAAACTGCTAGACGGATTTTCTTCACATCTCGGATCAGTACGGTCACAATTAGAGGCGAAATCTGAATTTTCATTCTAACCCCAAAATGAATGAATGTTAATTTAAAAAAATCGATATTCTCGAATATGGATTTAAAGATTTTGTTTAAATCTAGTTTTTGAGTTACAGTTGGTATACAAGGTTTTTGCCAAAAAATGTTTATTTTACTTTACTTATTAACCGATTTTTGAAAATTTGCTATTAGATATAGATTATACACATGTATTTATTTCGTTTTTAATTTACAATGTGTTATCGCACAATATGTTTTCTACTGAAACATTATAAAACTTTATATTTAAATATAATTTGTATGAAAAAAAGAGGCATTCTTTGAGGAAAAATAACGAACAAAAAATCACATTAAAAAGCAAAAAAAATATTAAATCATTAAAATAATAAAACAGTTATATTACGTGTGTACATACAGCAATATGTAAATTAATAAATAAGTAAATAAAAATTAAATATATTATATGTAGATATAGAAATAAAGAAATTAATAATTAATACGTAATATATAAATAAATAAAAAGGAAATAAATAATATGCATATAAATAAAACAATTAAGATGAGTACTTAAAACTAATAAATAAATTAAAGGCAATGAAACAAAAAAATAAATAGCTACATAAGTATACAATGTTACAAAGTAAATAAATAGGTATAAAAATAAAAAGGAAAATAACAAAAAGCTATAAGTTAATATAAAGTACATATTTCTCGGCTATGACTAAATCGATTTTGATCGAAGTCAATGTTTGAGTATCTGGCATGTACAAAATAAGGGTATACCAAATTTTGAAAGATTTTAAAATAATTGTGTTTAAATCATTTGTAGGTAGTGTGTTTGCTTGTGACCCGAACTGCTTTCGTTCGAGCCCGAATAGGAAGCAGCAACCATAAGCCACCTAGCATAAAAAAAAATTTAATAACTCCAACATGCAATGAAAATCAAAAGAGCTGTGCGCCGTTGGCCAAAAAGTAGCATTCTATACATTGGCTCGTTACAGCCATAATTGATGCGATGAAAATTAAGACGAAAGATGGGTACAGACCTCAGGAGGCGTGGGTTAGTGTTAAAGGAGATCATTTGGAGCAGATTAGGGCAGTCGATGTTTCCTGCTAACAGCTGATGTACAAGAGTATGTCAGCAATTTCTCGATGTATTTCAAGTGGCTGTAAGTTAATTAATTCCAAACGATTCTCATAGGAGGGTAAGTTATGCCTGTCAGACCAAGGAAGACCGCGAAGAGCAAAACGGATAAACCTGCGTTGAACAGCCTCTATTCGAAGGGAATGTGTATCATGATAGGGGGTCCATAATTGGCTAGCATATTCGAGGATTGGCCGAACAAATGTGAAGTAGAGAGATTTCGTGACGTAGGGGTTCGAGAATTCTTTAGACCAGCGTTTTACGAAACCGAGTGCAGAGTTGGCTCTGCTAATTGTTTATTTCATTCCACTCATACACTAACATAATTTATAGTTCTAATAAACTTAAAACTACAATATTATAATACCTTAAAGTAACTGTAAGTGGTGCACAATACTTATAGTATGATTTTTAGAAAACTTAATTCTACTGTTTTAATTTTAATCGATGTTTTTTTGTTAATTTCAAATTAATTTTTTTTATTTTTTTTTGTATTATTTCATTTTAAGGAAAAACGTGGAGAAACCTTTTAGAAAACATAATTTTTTTTTTTTTCATAAAAACTAATCTAGGTGATAAAAACTAAAACTACCTTAACCTAATTTTCGGGTCGAACCCTGATATGTGATTTTTGACCTGCCACTGAAAAGCCAAGTCAAATGAGAGTTAGAAAATTCAATCGCCCATTCAGCGGTATGCCAAAAATCACATACCAGGGTCCAGCCCTGCTAAACCTAAGTGTTAGCCTCAGCCCAGTCGAACCACCAATATCTCTCCCTATTCAACCTGTCGTCGTTTACTGAATCCCGCTCAGGTATGCTTACGCAGTATGGTACTGCCAGTATCTCAAGTCAGCGTTTCCTTCTCCTGAGTTCATCGGCTGGTAGAGGATACATTTATCTGTAGCCCTTCTAGCAAGATGGTCAATAATAGGAACGTTCAGTAAGAATAACATTTTCCTTCAAATAGTCTAAGTTTTTTCATATAAGACGGGCTTGTGTTCCACCATACTGTTCTCGCATAAGTCAGAATTGAACGAACGAAAGCTTGGTAGCATATGACCTTCACATCAGATCCAAGATAGTTGGAGTAGAAAAGGCGTTTAAGAGACATAAATGCCGCTCTTGTCTTTTGCAACTGTATATTTATGTGCTCATTGTAGTTCAAAAACTTGTCCAAATGAACACCTAAATACTTCATAACAGTCTTTGACTCGATGTTAAAACCAATAGAATTTGTAATTTGTAGATTTTCCAGTTTCGTCTCAAATCTGAATTTCCGCGTCTTACTGGGGGGCGGAACAGTATAGTTTCGCATTTCTCCTCGTTTATTTTAAGCTTCCACGCGTAGGAATACGCGGCACTACTGAGGAGCTTTTGATGAACGTCCGCATAACGGAGAAATACATGATTTGATTAGATGACGCCAACATTGAGAGTTAACTGTATATGTGTAATTTATTAAAAGCATACATTATAATTTAATTATCAGCTATACAGACAATTGTGTTCCACTGCTTCAAAAATATCCTTTTAGTTTGCAAAATTTAACTTATTATGTACGTGTACATACATACGAGTATGTCAGGGAAAAATCTATTCATTTACTGTACTCCCTAGCCCCATTTGAGTGCCATGGCCAACATGTGCATTAAAAGGTGAAACTGAACTAAAATAAACATTTCCGGCTGCAGATACACCATCATGCATCTATTTACATATTAACAGCTTTCTAGCCACGTCCTGTCATTGCGCCAATTTGAGTTTAGAAAAAAAAAGCCGGTCCAGAAAATATAGAATACCACTTCCATTCCGTAAACACAGCCCTTCCGGGGAATTGGGTCAGACCTCAAGCCATGGCTGACCATCATCAATGCAAAGTACACAAGCCCCTATACGCTTACCTCGTGTTGCAGTAACCTCATTTTCCATTTTATTCATTCAAAGACATGCCGTTTAGAATCAGTAACACATACAACACATCTCTGTGTGAGTACGCAAATACTTTTCGAGTCCTACTGCTACTCCTACTTTGAAAGGACAGTTCCTAATGTTGGAAATGTTTCATCCGCATTAATGAGGCAACAATTAAGTTGTTGGTAGCCACATAAGAGCCAAATGGAGGTGGCGTGGATACGTGCGAAAAATGTAATTAAAATATGTAGTAGCGGGGGATTTTTTCAATGCGGCAAGAGATACGAATTGAAGTACAAAAAGTACGAGGATTTATATGAAAAACCATTTCAGAAGAGATAGAGTGCTGGTGGTGCTTTTTCCGTTTTTATCTGAGTGCCATCTGTTATTCAGGTTAACGTGTGCGGAAACCCATTTCAGAGCTATATTCATAATTAGAGAGAATGCATCTAGAATAATTAGAATTGTGAAATGGTTTTGTGCGATTACGTCGAGATATGTTGCCTGAAATAATTGAATTAGATGTGCGGATATGATATATACCTTCTTTTGCTGATGGCTTTGTGTAGTTTCACGGGAGAGTTTAAACGAAATAATGCACTTCAGAGAATTCATGAAATTAGGGAAGGGATTTAAAAAAAAAAAAAATCTTTCAGAGTTCAACAATCCGCAGGACAATGCAATTCTTTGAGTTTAAGCGAAGGGATTAAGAAGATTAGAACTGCATCTCTAATTGAATTTCCGACGAGGGCAGTTACATATTTAAGTACCTTCGATAATGAATGACGTGCTCGTTACCCCTAACAGCAAGGGATGTGTAGCAAATAAAGTAAACGTGCTTTACCAAAGTCAAACATAAATAAAGAAATCTGTTCAAGACATTTCATGACTATATGCACAGAAAGCATCCCGAAGCATTCATTATCACGTATATCGCCATCATTAGTCTCTATTAACAATCAATTGTCTAACAGGATGATGCTGGCGAAAATGAAAATTTGCTTGGAAATTAAAGTGAAAAAGAAGATAATAACTTTGTCTCATGAGTCTAATTACTGTTTGGTAATCACTCTATATTTATTTTACTTTATTTTACATAGCGCTACAGTCTGGAGTCGACCTGGACCTCAACCAACAAGTGTTCCCAGCCAGCTCGATCTTACACCACTTTTGTACACGAAATTGGTTGAGGCCCCTTTCCATTTGTGTCCGCCACCTTAGGTAAGGTCTCCCTTTACCGCGTCGTCCCTTCGGAATGGATTCGCAGACTTACCAGAGCGGAGCGTTGAGTCTATTCGCTCTATATGTCGATGACTTCGAACTCTTCTGACTAGGTCGATGTCGCTGTACAACTGGTAAAGTTTGTCGTTGTATCTTCTCATTCATTCCGAGAGGAGAGTATACAACAATCACTCGACGAGTTTTTCTTCCAAAACAACCAATCAGCCTTTGGTAACGTCCATGCTTCTTCACCATATCGCGGGACGATGATGATGGTTTTATATAACGTCATCTTATTTGTCCGTGAGATGGGTTTGCTACTCAACTGCCTTCTTAGCCCAAAGGAACAGCGGTTGGTTTGAATCTTCGCTTGACCTCTGCGCTTTTGTCATTGTGCGAATTTGCAGCGGAGCTTAGGTAGACAAAGTCCTTAACTACCCTTGATGACAGTATATATTTGCATTCATTAAACCCATTTTCGCCGCTTCCGTTTCAATACTCATGAAAGCACAACCAACAGCCCGCTGTTTTCTTACAATTATATCAATGTCGTCGGCGCAGGCGAGTAATTGTACAGAGTTTTGAAAGATCATTCCCCTGATATTAGCTTGATAATTTTGTACAATCCTTTCAAGTATGATATTAAAGAAATCACTTGACAGTGCGTCACCTTGTTGTATTCCTTTTCTGACTTCAAAGCCTCGGTGATGTTATTACCGACCTTGTTGGAGCAGTTCGCATTCTCCATCGCCATTCTGCTCAAATGGACGCATTTGGTAGGGATGCCAAAACTAGACATGGCTTTGTATAGCTACTCTATAGATGCTATCATAAGTATTCTACTTTAAAATGTGAAAATGTGGTGAGTATCGATTTGCAGTTCCAGTGTTTTCTTTCTTGGTCTAAAACCACACTGATACGGACTAACCAGAATGCTGACGAAAGGTTAAGGCCGTTCATGCAATATGTCAAATAAGATCTTATATGCGATGTTGAGGAGACCTATACCTCTATAGTTCGTACAATTCAGAGGGTCAGGCAAACGATGCTGATGTTCCATTTATCGAGGATGGAATTGTGAGATTGTCATCGTCCAGGTAGAATGGATCACTCTGCCTGACAACGAAGCTTTATTCGTCACAGCCGTTTAACAGTCTTCAGAAGTGATCTTTCCAAATTATCATCACCGACTATGACACTACTACTAGATTTCCTTCTTCATCCCTACAGGCTTCTGTTCGTACTTTCTAGCCTTGGCTTGCTCTTTTTACTTTCTGGTAGAACTTTCGAACATCATTCCTGCTATAACTATGATGCCATTGCTCATCTGCGCTTAACATTGTTGATCCGGAGAGCACCAGGTGCCCTTATGAATATTGAGGTGGGGGAATCATGTACTAGCTACAGTGATGTTTCGCGCCGGTGCAAAGTTGATTAGCCTGAGTTCTTTTCCGTAGGTGTTGTCGTGCACTGTATTTTCGAACAGTGTTTCCTATGATGCCCCCTTGCATTTAAATCACTAAGCACTATGTTGACTTCTCAAGAAACTCCCCCTTCTAGTAATTCCTAGGGACGATAATATCACGAAATTTAACTTTGTTAAAAAATTCCGTACAAAGTTAAGTAACAACAAAACTTGGAGCAATGAATCCATAATATACGGATTGAGTAACCACACAATAAAGTGGTATACGGACGGCTCGAGAACTGAAGAAGGAACAGGTGCAGGTGTATTTGGGCCAAGAACAAAGTACTCTGAACCTATGGGCAAAAGTACCAGCATCTTTCAAACTGAAATATACGCTATAGATAGATATGTTCAATTCAATCTCGACAGAAGATACAAAAAATGCGACATAGCAATATTGTCAGACAGTCAAGCAGCTTTCAAGGACTTGACTCCCGTGTCATTAGATCAAAACTTGTGTGGGAATGCCTATACAAACTTAATGAATTAGGTACCAGTAACAGGGTAACCCTCTATTGGATCCCTGGCCACACTGGAATAAAGGGCAACGAAGACGCAGACTCCTTGGCAAGACAAGGAGCAGCTGAATCCTTTATTGGACCTGAACCATTCTGTGAAATAGGGAGTCACACTATACGCGAAGAATTCAAGAAGATGGAGAAAGAAAACAGGGCGAGAACCTGGGTCAATACTCTAGGTCTGAAGCAAGCTAAGAAACTTCTGGGACACTACAAGTGTACATCTGCCTTAACAAGAATAACCTACGTATTCTAATAGGCTTTATAACGGGGCACTGTAAACTCGGGGAACATTTAAGGAAACTAGGTATAATAAACGAAGGCCTTTGCAGATTCTGCAATGAGACCAGTGAGACTCCAGAACATCTTCTGTTGCGCTGTTTCTGCTCCTTGTAGCAGTTATCGTAGTAGATTTCACAGCTTTTCATCCGATTTTTCCCGGCCCATCCCACCGCACTTCTTGGATGGCAGTGATGTGCGGTTTGTAGTGCCTCCGCTTATTGTTCGGCTCCATGTGGCTTATTAAGGGTTCGAACATTTCACGTGCAGATCCGAAGATTCAGATTCATTTGCGATTTTCATCAGTAGTAAAATCACCCTTATCCAAGGCTTGTTGTTGGCTCGTAACCAGCTTGTTTTTCCATGGTAGGACAGTTACCCCGACGAACAACCCCCAACCCCCTTCAGATACCTAATTAAACCTTCAGGACAAGAGGCCGGATATTCCGATGTCAGTAACCCACTACGGAGATATTAGCCAATTAAGGGTTCATCCGCCCCATCTCTTTTTCAACAGCACTAAATAGTTCGTCCTAATCGAATCTTTTGATACCACCGTTGACTTTGATATCACCGTTGACAAAGGAAAGTGCCACGGGATACTCTCCCCCCGCCTCTCTCTCTCAGCTACATTTATGGTGGAATTTAAGAAAGAAAGCTCTTACAAAATTTATTGTTTCGAAACATGACAACAAATTATACGCATGCTATTTCATTTTTTCTTTTAATTTTCATCTTTAGATTACGGTGAGTTCGGTGTATCTGCGGGAGATCGGTAAAAGTTTCAAAGACTGTCGCAGTTAATTGAAACCGCATATAATAGCAAACCGTGATACTAAACCGTCGTCCTTATGGTCTTTAGACCGGTTTTAGCCCTTACTTTATAAAGCAAAGGGCCAGGAATATATTATTTTCTCTTAATACAGCAGTAACGTAACGTCTGACGTGGCAAACTGCATTCATCTTTTTGGAACCAATTTAAATATTATTCCATCCTCGCAGGCTCGGGAACAAAAATAACTCCGAGGTAATTTATGCCTGCCGGACGAGGCTTTCATATCATACTTGATACGATTTATAAATGAAAATTTTCGAGAAAATCGAATTATTATATTATGTACATATTTTACATCTGTCATCTTTTACTTACAAATGAAGGCTATACTTGGAGTGAAATGGGCACGGAACAGGTTAAAGTAATTCAATAACAAAAAATCCAAGGACACCATTTCAATTGCAACAGGTAACGACAGCTGGCTGTATTATAATTTCATTCCAACAAAGTTCTAGGGCAAAGTATGTTCCGACTCAATCCTGAGGATTTATCGAGGTTTCGAAAACCTTTAAATCTTCTGGATTTAGATTGACACGTTAGGTGTGCTAGTAGAAAATAAGTAAAATTGAATGAAGTGCTAGTAATATGATATTGTAACGTCATCAAGTATCACTAAAAAGAATGATCTCAAACCAAAGTATTTGTGTAATCATCTGCTCTGCTTCTGCGTTACCACAGCTATTAAGGAAATTTGATAGTTTGCAGTAATTCAGAGTCTACTTGCATTCATGACTACTTGCATTCATGTCTCAGTTAGAGACTTCTGTAAGTTGCGATCTAGTTGTCACGAATAGGTGCCACAACATCGTCTTTTCGTCGGTTTATTAGCGCGTTGATCTAGGTTGTGTTCCGTTACAAGGTTCAGATCAAATTCAGGTCTTGTTGTGAGCTTTGTTCAGCTAATTCATTAAACTGTGTATTCAACGATAAGCACTTATTACCGGAGATTAGCCACACGTGACAGGTTTTTATCAGACTGTATTGTACTCGTATAGTTGAAGCTTCAACCGCCTTGACTGGCTGTGTAAATACCAAATCGGAAGGTGAAAATGGTTTCATCAACAATCACCTGACAGCTATCTAAACATACAGCAACGGACATAGAAATCCGGTTATAATGAAAAAAATAATTTTAGTAGAATAATTTTGGAAGTTTTAAAGATAATCAATATCCATCTTTAGCGAACGTTAATCTGTTGAAATACATTTCAGATTCGGAAAACAGTAAATCAATTTCCGAAAACAGGGTTTTAATACAATATAAACATTTTCAAATTGTTTTAAGTTTCTTTGAAAAAAAAGAAGTGAGTAAATGTGCAATCATAATGATAGTTTTTATTGCTATTTGGGTTTATGATTTTTATTACAGGAAACAGGCTTCTCAAACTTCCGAGAACTGAAAATGTTAATACTTGTAGTCCCTCCTTTTTTTTATTATGGTTTTTATCCGGTCGAGCATTGATGTAATCAGGCTGTGTAAAGTATCCAGTGCGATTTCCTCATACCAAACTTTTTCAATGAATTTATCCAACTCTGTTATTGTCCGTGGTTTCTTCTTCGCCACCTGAGCCGTAATTACAGACCAAATATTCTCAATCGGGTACAGGTCAGGGCTGTTTCCAGGCCACTCCAATGTTGCAATACTATTCTCGGTTAGAAAATGTTTGACCTGGAATGAAAAAATGCATTTACAGTAATAAAACTTTACGAACATTTTGCTAATATTTTGGGGAAGGTAAAAAAAATGGCACGGTGGTAAGGCGCAGAATCGTCTTTGAAAATCAGCTTATCCGAGTATGATAAGTGTTCTTCTAAAGATGATAGCAGATTATATTCCAATATGTTTTTTAATATTTTTCTGCGTTCCATTTATTAGAGCCAGCCGTCCAACTTCGTAATCGGAAAAGCATCACCAAATCATCCTTGAGCCTCCTTGTTTCACGGTCGTTGTCACGCACTCATTATTGAGTCTTTCTACAGTTCTGCACCTCACATACTGTATTCCGTCAGAGTCGAATATGTTGAACTTGAGAAGATCACATTTTTCCAACCCGTTATGGTCTAGTTTTCATGATCATTGGTCCGCTTTTCGCGCTATATCACGAACACTTATTTTTAATTTTTTTATGGTAAAGTCATTATTTCGACTTTTGTTTTTTCACTCATTTTCTTTTTATTTTCCATATTTTCTACTTTCACTCAAACTACTTTTTTTTAATGAACTAGAATCAAAGCCTTTTTATGCAAAATCCTAAAAAAATACCTGCAAGTTCTCAAGATAATTGAAGTTGAATAATTTTTTTACCCTGTCCGGATTTCTATGTCCATTACTGTAACCATGATTACTTCTGCTTAATAATAGTGCAATGGTCCGCAATGGGAATTATTTGTTAATCTCAGGTTAGATTGGGACCATCTGTTGGCCCAGTCTGAGGACTACTTTGCTAGCTTAAGATCTTTGCAAAACAGTTGCTGCCGAAATTTATAACGCAAATGAAATAGTCCGTCTTTTCCGTTGACCTGTGTAATTGATTTATGTAGATTTATGCTATTACATGAAATTCCGTCCTTCTAGTGGTCAGTTTCTCTGCATCGGAGACCACGTTTATAATAGTGGTGCAAATGTGTACCAAATGTGAGTAGTTCGTAAATCATAAATACAGTCCACCACGGATATAAGAAATACTCATATAAGAACACATCGCTTATAAGAAACGCATGTGGAAACACCGTGCCTTTTCTCTATATGTCTATATAAAAAATAGCTGATATAAGAAACACGCTTATAAGAAACAAACTTTTATTCACAAAATGTACTATTAAAAAGTAAATCTCACGCATATAAGAAACATATATTTTTTTTAAACTGGATTTGAGTTTTATAGCAAAATCACAATGCGACACACCTTTAAAATAAATGAGAATGACAGCTACTTACATACAGAATGTCAATAAGAAAAGCCCGCCATATCGTGTATGTCATATCATGTTTACAAATCTTCCTAATTAATTGTTCTGCTTAAAATGATTAAAAAACAAAGAAACACAGTGTCGTTGAAGAGCAAAATAAACATTCTCCAAGAATTGAAGACGGGAGAAACAAGAAAAGAAGTAGCAAAAGAGTTTGAAATCTCTCGGAGCACCTTGTGCAAAATAGTTAAGCAATCAGAAGAAATGTACGAAGTTCAGCTGCAAGAATTTAAATAAAAAAAAGGAAAGGAAACCAAAACACGAGCTCTTAAATAGAGCCATGACTAAATGATTTGAACAGATGTCGCAAAAGACCGCAATACTTAGTGGCCTGATTTTGCTTGACAAGGCTCAACAATTTGCAATTGAATTGAAAATAACAGATTTTAAATGATGGCTGTCTCATGGAGAAGCATGTTCCGCTAATGTTGAAGCAGCAGAGAGCTGCAAAGAGCTTGTCATCCCAGATTTGCTGAAAAGATATAATTTTGAAGAAATTTTAATACGGATGAAACTGGTTTGTTGTATAAGGCCCTACCTGATGGCACATTTATCTCAGCGAATCAAAAAGTCAGTGGTAAAAAAAAGCCAAAGATAGAATAACTTTACTTTTTGTTTGCAACGCAACCGGATCGGATAAGTACGTGTTGTCAATTGGCAAGTTTAAACAGCCACGATATTTCCGCGGGAAACCAATTCCAATACCTTATAAATGGAATTTAAAATCCTGGATGACTAGCAAACTTTGGGCTGAAATTATAAAGGAGTTAGATGATAAAATGGCAAAGAAAAAGAAAAATATTTGGCTGTTGATTGACAACGCTTCATGCCATAAACTCGACTTCACTCCAAAAAATATTGAGATTGTTTTTTTTACCAGCTCATACCACAAGTCTTATACAACCACTTGACCAAGGTATGTACGAGTATAATTTGCTTTTCCTTTAAACCAACAGAAGAGTTTTACATGCGTACCATTTTCCAATCATTTAAGGCGCAATACAGGAAAAATTTGGTCAGGAAGCAAGTTCTTGCGATTGAAGGTGATTCTTTTGAAACGTTTTCAAAAGAAATGACTGTATTAAAAGCGTTGCACATCGTAAAAAAGATCCTAGTGGCTTGTAACACAGCAAACAATACAAAATTGCTTCAAAAAGGCAGGCGTTTTTATAAATAATGTGGATGATTGCGAAGCTGATTCTATTGAAGCAGGAGAGCGGGAGACTGTCAACAACGAATATGTACTTAGAGAATTGGAAAATGAAGGGTGTTTCGGGAAACTGGGTGAAAGACAAATAATAAACGAAGTTATAGAAGAGGAGGAGGAGGTGGGTGAGGAGTTGGGGCCGCCTATTGAAACAATTGCCACAACATCTTTGCCAGCGCCAACAAGGGCTGAAGCTGTTAAGTCTTTTTTTTTTTGTTTTAAAGCGTTATTTGGATAATGATGCCGAGCAAAATATGAACGATATTGAAGAAATTCTTCTCAAAAATCGCGATATAATTTGTTTGCAGAAAAAAATGGAGGACTATTTTAAAAAGTGCAATCTGTAAATGCGTATGAACATGCAATCATACTTGATGTCGTGGCAATTGCTTCAATACTATGCGTGTATGTACCAAGTCATTTTATAAGTCATTAGGTAGGCATTATACATACACTTTTTTGTGCGATAAGTAAATGTATGTATGTGTGCACTTGTGCATACAATCAATAATATGTGAAATGGGATACGTTTTTTGTTTTCTTTATTTTTTGTTTCAAAATGAATTAAAAAACTTTCTTCTTCTTCTTACGGCGAAGTTATGATCCGGAGTAGAAGGATCACAACCTTCCCACTTTACTGCATCCCTACTGGTCCGCTTGTGGGGTTTGACCTCAGAAAGTACCGGCAGACTTACCGGTTTCGGATGACTTCGTCACTGATTCCAATCAAATGCTGGTGTTTTTGTATTTGTGTGATCCAGTTGTTTTTTGGTCTGCCTTTTTTGCGCGATTACGTAGGAACGTTGACTGATATTGCCTTTTTGACGGGGTTCGAGGGATCTCTCCTTTGAACATGACAATACCAACTGAGCCGGTCGTGCTCTATCTTGCTTGTTATGGGTTCTTTTATATGAAGGCTTCCTCGAATCTTTGAACTTATTCTATTAATCTTCGTTACTCCTGCTGTCATGCGAAGCATCTTCATCTCAGCTGCCGTTAATTTGCCCTCATACTTACAGCATTGTGAACCGTATGTGAGCGCCGGACGTACAACTGCGGAGTAGAGTCTTCCTTTAAGCTTAGGGGGCATTTTTCGATCACAGAAGATAGCGGAGTTTTCCCACCACTTCATCCACCCTACGCTTACGCGATGATTGATGTCATCATCACAAGTTGCTTCGCTATTGATCATAGATCCCAGATATTTGAACTTTTCACACTTGGGAAGCACTTTTCCATTCAAGTAAATGTCTGGAATAGGCCGCTGTGGATCAGAGAACGGGCAGCACAGATACTCTGTCTTTTTCGAACTAATACGGTACCCATTGCTCGTTGCAAGGCCATTTGATCTTCGCTTATGATAGCTCCATCGTCAGCAAAGAATAACTGATGCACTTTGGGTCCGTCACTTTTCCTTCAAGCAGATAATCAAGGACTGCAATAAATAGCAAAGGACTAAGGACGCTTCCCTGGTGTACACCGACTCCTGCGGGACATCTTACTCTTGTCCTTGCTCCCTCATACATGTCCATGATCATGCGCACGTAGGTTTCTGGAACTCTTCGTTGTCTTAGCGCCACCCATAAGAGATCTCTTGGTTGTCTATCAAAGGCTTTTTCAAAATCAACCAACACCATATGCAAGTCCTTTAAGGAATCACGATGTTTTTCTATTATGATCCTTATACTTTGGATTGCATCTGTTGTTGATTTACCAGAGACAAACCCGCACTGGTCATCAGATAGCCTTATTATTTTCCGCAGTCGGCCATCTAATACCCGTTCAACGATCTTCATGGTGTGTGACATCAGCTTGACAGAACGGTAGTTATCGCAGTTTCGCGTATCGCCCTTCCCTTTGTGCAAAGGAAGAAGATAACTTCCCTCCACTGATTAGGCATTGGATCACCGCTCATAAGTTTGGAGATAAGAATCATGAGTCATCTGGACCCGATGTCTCCCATCTTTTTCCATAACTCAGAGGGTATCTCGTCTGGCCCAACCGCTTTTCTTCTTTTGAGTATTTGACGGCATTCCAAACTTCTTCGACAGTAATGTCGGATATTTCGTCATGGTTGTGAGCGGCTCTTGGAAAGTATAGCCGGGGAAACTGTTCATTCAGAAGTCTTTCACAATACTGTCGCCATCTGTGGAGAATTTTGTCGTCTTCCACAAGAAGCTGGCCTTGAGCATTATTAATGAGCTTTGGGGAACGAATCTCCTGAGCATTTCTTCTTCTGTGGGCGGCTATTTTGAAGATAGTTGCTCCCTTATTCAAGTTGTTATAGACGCTGAAGATGATATTTCCTCCAACTCCCGATAAAGGCCTTCCATACTTTTGCTTGTAATTGGGCGCACTTCTTCTTCGCGAGACCTTTGCTACATCTATATATCACTTCAAGGCGAGTTTTTTCATCTCTATTAGTAGAAGAGCACTTTGACCAAACCTGGAAAGCCGTTTTCTCCTCCCGTATCACTACTTTAGCTTCATCTGTTCACCACCATGTTTCTTTGGCGTGTTGACAGGGGCCTTTCGACGTTCCAAGCAGTGATTTGGCTCTCTCCAAGCAAGATCGCTGTAGGGAATCTCACATATATTGTGCTCTGCACTCTTCATCACCGATCTCATCGATGATGGTAAAGAAGTAATTTGTCATGTTGGTAATAAAAACTTCGCCTTTTCCTTTGTCCAGCTTGTACCAATAGATTTTCTCAGCCACCTTTGTTTGTTTATTTGTTTTCTTCCCAGTCTCCATAAAAATTTCTGTCAGGAGGAAACAGTGTTGCTGGGCGATCGCCTCTCCCAGGATCACTTTGCAATCTTTAACCCGGGGCTTCATGAAACTGGCTACCAGATGGTAGTCAATCTGTGTTTCATTCCCACCACTGCTGTAAGTGATCAGGTGCCGGCTTTGTTTGACGAACATGGTATTTAGCACGATAAGACCGTATGACTTGCACACGCTTAGGATGTCTTCACCTGGAGAATTCCTGGTGCCGTACCCCAGTCCTCCATGGCAGTCTTCATAGTCTTCATTTGTTTTCCCGACATGTCCGTTCAAATCTCTGCCAACAAACAAAAGCTCTTTCTTTGGGATGTTTTTGATGAGGTTGTGAAAATCCAGCCAGAATGCATCTATTTCTCTCTGTTCGCATCCGACTTGGGGAGCATATTCGCTTACAATATTCAACACCTCACCCTGTATCACCAATTTGAGAGACATCAAACGGTCACTGGATTTTGAAATGAACATCTTGTAAGCTTTTGTCTTAACGTCCAAGAAACGCGCCCGATTCCCGGTGTTTCGCCATTTCGTTTCTTGTACACACAAGATGTCCACTCGCCTTCTAATCATCATTTCTTAAAGCTCGTAGCTGCGACCTTTCATACTTCTAAGGTTCCAACTCGCAACTCTTAGGTTACGCCTAAGCCGTTGCATTATTTTGCTATCCCCCGGAGACCGAATAGCTTTGACCCGAGCTCGTCCGAGGATCACAGCCATGCGTAGCATTGGTAGTGCCTGGCGGGGTAGTGCTTTTCTTTTTAGTGTACTTTTCCATAATGCTAGGGTTTAAGGGTTTTTTTGGTTTTGACACGTGCATGCTCCTGATTTTTTGATTTATGTTTGATCTTACTTTTACAACACCGGTGATCTCCAGTCGTGTCAACCCACGGATTCGCATGCACACTTGCGGGACAGTTTTAAGATGATATATGTGTCGCTAGGCTCACCTGGATATTTTAAAAATTGCCTAGATGTGATTTTCCCCTTAGTCGCTTTCTACGATAAGCGCTATGTATTTGTGGGGGGCGCTGCAGTGATATTCTTAACCCGTCCCTGCACGGGTGAAAATGAATTAAAAGACTTTAAACGTTAAAAACTTTACTTTTTTTAAGCTTGTCTAACAAATGATCTTTTTCTCTAAACTCTTTCTGTTGGTGCATCGGTTCATTTTTCTTAAACATATTCGTTCTTTTTTTCATATAAGAAACTGCGTTCTTATATCAGAAACTTGGTTTCTTATATACGTGTTCGCATATATGTAAGAACAACTCGGATATAAGAAACATTTTTTTTGGATTTTAGAGGTTTCTTATATCCGTCGTGGACTGTAATAGTTGAAACTGAGTAGAATGATTAAATTCTGGCTGGATTATAGTGCATGAATTGAAAGGCTTTCTATCGATATTGGAACACAAATACTTTACTGTTTACATTTGAAAACGTTGCTTTTTTTGTAGCAGGCGGGTATGAAAATAACAAGAAAGTAACAATACCATTTCAAATCGTTTTGGGTCACGAAATAACTCTAAGGTAACACAAAGGTTAAGGTTGCGAAAGCCTACAATAAAAGCTAGCACTACGCCTCGTACCTCCGGTGGTTTAATTTTTAGTGCAAAATTTCCACACCTTACAGCCGTTGATTTAATTATGACATTTTCAGTGCTCTTCTCTGACCTCGTATACTTTACCATATTCATTAAAAATTTAAAAGTCAGCACATAAAAACACTGCATGCATTAGCAACGGCAGTCCATACTATTTAGGTCAAAAGTCGAAAACTTCCACGTTCAGCAGTCGGGAATTAACAATTCACCTCTAACCCCTTCAAGGCCAGCAACTGATTGCTTCTTTTTCTCTAAACACATTATTTGCCCAGAATATACATTTCTTTCGGAGTGGATTTCTCCCCTTCACCAAATTTCGGGATTTTCTCCTTCCAACTGCGAGCTTTTGTGAGCTCAGTGCTCTTCAGGACGAAATAAAGCAATACACGAATACAACTGCCGGTTGGTTACCTATCCTGAGAATGTCTGTGCAGTCATAATGCCACCACCCTGGCCTTCATTTATTTTTTAGCTGGCAATATGCCTTCGACAAATTACCATTAATACTAATGAATGGGTTCGCCTAATGGCTTTTGCTGCTTCGTCTTTCATTCCAAATAGCTGCTGAACTCGGCCGAATAAATGAGAAGGAACAAGGACGCTTGTTGACGCTGAACATTTTTTCGGTTCAAAACTCGCTTGAAAGTTATAATTTGATGGGAGGAATGAAAGGATCTGCTCCTTTTTTGGATCTCGAAATGTCAAAAATGACAGTAATTGAGAGGGGGTCTACTTAATTATTGGTAATAGTCATGAAACTAATTTCATTTGATTCAAAATGACTTACGTGTCCCCACACCATAGAAGTGCCGGCATCGGCGGGCTAGGATATTATAAATCATTGATTTCGTGTCACGAAAGGGTAATTTTCATTTCAGTGTAGATAATTTGATGAGCACTGGAAACGTCATTGGATATTAATTTCGCTCGATTAATCTCCCTTCTCTATCGTCAGTTTGAGTTTGCATTTGGGGCCTGGTTGTGTGTAAGTCGGTGATAAGCTGCTTGAGAGAATGCCGTATCTAATGAAAATTGTTGCTTGGAGAAACGGGCATATGGCATAGATTTTGTTTATGATGGAACAAGTTTAATATAATTTGCCCGTTAACTAACTGCTTTAGGATACTTTATAAAATAATGACATTAGGTGCTCAGTTGTTATGAGTATTCTATTCATGCACACGTATTTATATTGCTTCTCATCAACCGAAGAACAGAAAATGGAAATAGGTATTTCACCAAAAACATTACTGTACAAAAAGTACAAAAATCCGACAATAACCTGCATTACTCGAAAAGTCCAATAATTTATCAATGCATAATTCGCAGTGTTTTGTTCGATTCCCGATTGGTCATTCTTATTTATGTTACAGGTGGTTCATAACTTCATATTTATGTCGCAGCTAGTTAATTTACTCCACTAAATTTTGATAGATAGTGGGAAAATAATTGACGTCTTAATAGCTCGCCGCTCTTTATGCGATTAAACTGTGGAGGGTTGATCCTTGCCTGGCTAGTTCATCAGCTCGCTCTTTTGCACCTACATATGTCACTATGACTTCAGAGAAACGACCTTAAGCTGATCACTTACTGCTTTGATAGCGGCCTGATCATCAACGAATATAACGAGTTTTCGCTAGGACATTAGATCGTACTTGAATGTTTCACGAGCCCTGCGGACTAGCAGTAGTTTCAGTTGAAAGACAGTAACAGACTCCTGCAGGACTTTGATATATCTTTGTCTTTGAACTATTTTTGAAAAAATTGATGAGTCTACACTTTTTATCAACTCACCATTCCTCTCCTAGTGGGAAAATTGAAAAAAATCCTGAAATTCAGTCTAGGCCTGTACGACTTGAGATTTCAGCACAGTCGATGCTTTTAATCACCTTTGTTCTCATAGCAACTAGAAATTTGTATTCCCTTAGTGAGTTCAAGTGACACACAAAAGTGGGGCTGCGAAAATTTCACATTATATTGCAAGTACGGAAACAGACCTAAAATAAAATAAGTTGGTAATATGTCACTATGAAAATAAGGGTGAATACATAGATCAGAAGGTTAAGGTGTAAGGGCACATTTAGCACGTCTGTCAGACATGATCACATGATGCCGGTGGTGCCTATTGCTACCGATCTTTAAACCTTTTTTAATTAATTAATGTTGTAAACTTTATTTATCGCGATCCACCAATCTAATGACTTGTATGTAAGAATTGGACGTAGTATGACTGTGGACATTTATAGAGTCACTCTCGTTGAAGCCCACATTTTTTTCCGAAGGTTTCATTTCAGCCTGAGCATGCTTTCTTAGCTCGGTTTTCAATATTTCCGTTCAAAATGTTATCGAGAATAATGTATAGATATGTACATAGCTCTGGGTGATTACGAGACGTCCGTTCAACATGGGAGGGATAAAGCCAGGATACATGCTTCGGTTGTTTAATGTTGGAAAAGTATCCTGAGATACTTGTTGATTGTATTCTGAGCTAGGAAGATGAAATTTTGTATGTAAGCCTGATAAGCACAAGTGTACAAAAATTCGCCCACTTTTAAAAAATGCTCTACTTTAACATTTTTAATAGAAACTGAAAAATATGTGGACGTTTATATTCTCCACAATTCGTCCATAAATTATATAACGTCACGCTTACTTTTCGAGAGTTTTCTTAAAATATCCTGATATTGCTTTTTTAAACCTATTTTATCAGAATTCATGAACTTCCGTGACAAATAGTTACAGCCAAGAAGCCATAATATAAGTTTTTCTGATCAAATTATACTCTGCAATAAAAGATACCCAAATCAAAGAATTAAACGCCACTCCCACTTTATTAGGATTGAGTAAGAAGATAAGTTATAGGGTATCATATGATCAGTCCCAGATGGATTGTAACTTTCCTGTGTGTTTTTACTCAGGATTAATATTATAAATTATACAAAACAGGATTTAATTTTATAAATTCAATAAGTTTCTCAATACACATTTCGGACGCTTTACGTTTCAGTATCACCGAGTATAACAATCTACATTTACTCGTATCGCTGTAGAAATTCGTACCTTAAAACCTGCGTGTTTGTACAGAAACAATTCTTTTTTTTTATAGAAATTTAATTAACGGTAGAACTAAACATAGCAATTTTAAATTTATTTTATAATGGAACTAGCTATAATCTCTGGAATTTCATAATGGCATCGATATCCGCTTTAAAAATATTGACTCACATTCCAAGTAATTTCGAGATTTTACGATTGTTTTCAAATTCCTTAGCACTAAAACCGGTGCCCATTTTTGAGCCATAACCGCGGTGTATAGATAGCTGTATCTAAAATTCAAATATCAGGCAGCTAACACAATTAACAATAAACGAATTTTGATAAAATTTCATGTCGGGTTTGACATGTTGATTGTCACACCTAAAAAGTAGTCAAATTAGATAGAGTATGGGTAATGCGTGAGGTAATATTCAGCTAAAAATTATTATTTACTCTATTTTTGCGTAGAGATTATACCGTTTTTATGGGTGAAGAAGGTTATAGCTTTGCGTACCAAGTAAAGGCTTGCTGTGGCCGAATTTCCAATTATTAGCAAATATTTTGATTTACATAATTTCGTCACGAATGTGCGTTTTCACGCAAACCTCCAGAAGACCTTGGATGATATAGAAAGCTGTCAATTTTCCAGAATTATGGAGAAGAAAGCATTGGAGTGGAATTTTAGATTTCCAAGTATATTGCGTTGGAAATATACAATTTTCCTATTTGTTGACGCTTTCGCATACTAAAAGTTCTCGGATGACCTAAAGCTCTAAAACTTTGCATACTCTAAATATGGGTGACGTTAAAGAACAAAATGCAGTAAAGTTATGGATTCTGTACAGGATTTTGCACAGAAAAATGTTTCGTCCAATATATATATAATATTCACGAAGTTCTCGCATGATTTAAAAAGCAGAAAAGTATAATGCAACCAAATTGTTGTATTTCAAAATACAGTTTTATTATACACCATCACCAGTCATTCACTATAGTCTAGTCACAGCTTGTTATTTTCATCCTGTTCCAGTTACTGCATACCTGAAGTCACTCTATGCGAAGCAGAATCACAGAGAACTTGTGATCTTGAGGTGCCTAAATAAGCAGGCCCCGGTGACCTATATAAACTACAAAGGAAAGCACCCGACGAACTATCGAGGTTGGGTAGTGGCGAAAGAGCTTCAAAAAAGGCACGACAAAAATACAAAAAAAAACTGTATGCCAGAACATAAAAGACGAAAAGTGAACAATTTCCTCCGACAGAAACTAAGGAAAAGATGCAATGTTCAGCGGAGCTAACATATGCTGCAGCCGCATAGCAAGAAAGCAAACAAAGCAGTGTTACATCACCAATCAATCACCCAAGTTTTCTCTATAATTCTTGTGAAACTTGAGGAGCAAACCAAAATAAATAACATCATATTTGATAAATTGAGCAGGCTTGAGTTAAAATCTCTCAAAAAAAAACTCTCATATGAATACGAAACAGTTGCTTAAAATTTTAACATAGAACGCAAACGACCTTCTACGTAAAATCGCCGAACTAGAAGTTTTCTTGCGGAATGACAACACTGGCATTTGATCACTGAAACCCATTTAACAAAGGAATTTCATTAAAGACTGCATTGAGCATCAATACATACATCGATTGAAAAGGATACAATGCATACAAGTTCAGTTCGAGTTAAGAACAAGCACTCGTATTTCAACATCGAGTTCATTTATTGTCCGCCACGATGCACGTTTAAAAGTAACGACTTTATACGTCTCTTTGACTCACTTGGACCGAAGTTCATTATTGGTGGCGATTTCAATGCAAAACACACTTTTTAGGTTCAAGATCCAATTCACGGAAAGGCAAACTTTTGTATGAAGCCGGCATGTAAGTCGGGGTTGATTTCTTTTCGACGAGGAAAGCAACATATTGGCCCTCCAACGCATCAATAACACTTGACCTAATAGACTTCTTCGTAGCAAAAGAAGTATCTACAACTTTTGCGAAAGTAGGGAAAATCTTTGATCTTTGCTTAGATCACTCACCTTTAGTTTTGACAATAAGTGACCGACTAATGAAAATAGAAAGTGCGCCTAGATTAACTAGCAACAAAACAAATTGGGACGGCTTTAGAAATGATTGCAAAGAAAATATTTTCGTAAATGTGTTTCTTAAAACACCATTCGAAATAAAAGATGAACTCGGCAAATTTCCGGGAACGTAGATACGACAGTGCCTTCTTCTTGTGGTATATCTTGAGTGTACAGTAAGAACAAGACCGGACCACGAACACTTCCTTGCGGTACTCCGGCAACGATTTCCTCAAATTATGAGTATTCTGATCCGAGTTTAAGTTTATAGTCTGTTCGCAAGAAAGGATTCTAAAATCTCATATATTTTTCCGGAAGAACCTGTCTTAACTTAAACTTCAAGCCTTCATGCCATACCTTATCGAAGGCTTGAGAGATGTCCAGAAAAGCGCTAGAGCATATCTTTTTGTCCTCTAAGATTTTCTATATTTCATTTGTTATCATATAAACCTAATCAACTGTATTTCTTCAATGACCGGTTGTAGGCACTTTAACAAAAGCTTTTCAAATACCTTAGACACTATCGGCAGGAGCGATATCGGTCTGAACGACTTTTTGTCGTTTCAAGGCTTTCCCGGTTTTGAAACCATCATAACCTCGGCGACTTTTCATTGCCTTGGAACGTATGATAATCTTAGCGCGGCATTTATAATATGCAGAAGCTTGATCAGGACTTTCTCTGGCAATTCCTCGAGGATCTATCCAGTTATTAAATCATATCTAGAGGCCTTGTTATTTTTAAGATATTTTATTATATCGCAAAGTTCAACCAATGACACGCTCTTTATTTTAAAGTTGTCAGGTGTCGTAATCGTACCACCAAAGTCTTCTGTTAGCGCTTGTCCGTCAAATGGCTTAAACGTTTCTTACGGGTGCACGGCAAATAAATCCGCATTACAGGAAGTGATTTCAAATCTTCTTTACTATGATAAACTAATAAATCCGAAGGGAAACGCTTTGAGTATTGCAGAGAAAAGTTCAACTTCATACCCATCCACCTCATAGCAAAATAATCAAGTTATACCCGCATCAAATCCAACATCCACATCAAATTTAACATTCGTTTAAATCAAGGCATTACATTTTTTCCAGATTCACCCATCCGTTTCTCAGAAGAACTTAAAAATATGCTGATGCAGCCAAACAAAGGCGTATGGAAATATTAAAGTACTCCGATAAGAATATGATATTTGAGTTGCTACAGAAGTAGACGCAAGTGCAGGTGAATTTGTACGAAGAATTGAATGGTGTTTGGACAACTCGTTTGCAAAATCGACAACATTCACATCTTCTTCAAAGTCTAATCTGTAATGCAGACAAATGTTGTGTAAAGTTGCACAAAAGTTGACAATTTTCGATGATTTTCGAGGTGTATAGTGCAATTGCCGGGCAATGAGAAGGCACCGAAATCGATTCTTGAAAACACTAATTGTTCTTTCGATTATGTTCCGGGTCTGTGAATGTTTTCTATTGAAGTTGCTTTCATTGGTCCTTTCTTTTCCTTTGCAATAATCACCGAAGTTCCAAACCAGGATATCTGGCATCTACGTATATGATGAACATTCGATGAACACAAACCTAAATATCTTATATTCGGTATTTACAATCATAGCGTTTAGATTATAATAGCCGTTCCTGTTGCAGTACAAATGCTGTTCTGCCTGTTTTGGTGCCACGATTTATATGTGAGTTCCGTTAACACAGCCAATAATACCTGGGATTCCAGCTTGTTCAAAAAAATATAATTTGGCTTGATTTTGCTCTCGCTCGGTGTACTCTAATTTTACCCATTGGGGCAGATATGGCTCTCAATTGTATCTAATATTTCTGTTAGTATTTCCTTTAAGGTGGGCTGTGCTAGTCATATGTTGAAGTCATTTCCCACACTTTTTTTGTAACCGCCTTCAGCCAAAAAGCGCAGAGTAGCAATAAGCTGCAATATCAATCATCGGCACCGATGCCGAAGTCATATTTTCAGGGAGATGGTTTTTTTTCGAACGCTTCCTTGGACATTCGAAAAAACATCTTAGATCTAAAAATTAGGCTCGGTATATCAGTTTTTATGTGAGATTTATCTTACCACTTACTTTGCGTTCGGCAAACCCAACGGATTAGATTTTCTTTTTATATTCCTTCATATGCATATCCTTGTATGTATATCCTCGTTTTCGTCGCTACTCCAAAATATTGTAATACTTATTTGTTCAAATTATATTTTTGAAAACGTTGTTTTGTTTATTCTGAAATTTATCTATCACAGCCGTATATATTGTAACATAATGTAGCATAATGCAACAAATTCCGAAGTGTCTTTTCATTCTGGCAGAATTTTGGTCCGAAGTGTCTTTTCATTCGAGGTTCGTGTCTGCAATTAGTCTCCACAGTTCGGATAATATCACGCTCTCTTATATCACATATAAGAGAGAACAAGAGATTATTGGCTGCAGCTGTCATCCTGGAATTATTACATCAGAATTTTCTTATTCCAGTGGTCGAAGAATTTGCTAGAAGTTTCTGGCTATTAGAAATGCGGCTATTTAAGAACAGATGGCGATCCAGACCAGGCAGTTGGTTTAGAACCGTGGCGAAGAGATTGGAAAAGTGATAATGGGCGAAGCTGTAATTTTGTGATAAATTGAAAGCTGAGAGTTAACAAGAAGAAGTAATTAGTTTGGATTTGTGAATTAAGTAATTGAAAGGAGATAAAGTGATTTGAGAGGAAAGAGACCTTGTAAGAAAATAATTTGCGAAGAATAGTATAGTGTGAACTTGAATTGTTCTATAGACTAGAAAATAGGGAAATAAATTTCACAGAATATCGTTTTATCTACTCGAGCCGTAGCTCGCATATTACAATATATACAGCGGATCGCATGTGGAGTGTAAATATACATATCGACGAAGGCGTTTTATGGCGTTCAATTTCTGGAATAACTCTTGAAAAACGACAAACCCTTAAAGAACCACAATTGGCGTTTTTTAAAACGCCACACGGAATAATGGTGATTATATAGGAAATTTTTAATTTTGTTTGCATATATATACATAGTTATCCAATAAATTGCCAGTCAATAAAAGTTAGTCCTTACCAATAGTTAATTTAAGCATTACTGCACAATCATTCTACAAATCATAGTGTAGTAGGCTACGTCTAACTTTCTGTAATCATCTGGCTTCACGCCAATGAAATTTCTCTTATGTGCGTCTACTTTTTCAATAGAAAACTAAACCAAAATATTCCTGACCAACTTTTTCAATAAAAAAGAAAAATGTTATGGTTATTCTTAAAACAAATCTTTTTGTTAACACTTTGTTGCTTTCCGTCTCCACAAGATTTGTTCATAGTTTTATTTCCGCTTTTTTCTCCCACAGTTTTCCTAAATGAAGTATTAAATTCACTGAATAGTAACATTAAAAGGAAAAAACTAATTTCCCACTATTTTCAGTCACTCGGTGATATAGCAATAACCGCTAAAGCTGCCTTTGGCTCAGAAAAATTCGTGCCAAAGTTGCATATACCCTCACTGCAACTTCTACTTAAGGAGCCACCCATAAGCGATGTTTAACATTTCCTTAAATCTTTTTCTTTCCTTCCCACTTTTAAAAACCTCCCTTCAAGAGTTCTTACTGTGCCTTTGAAAAACCTTTTCTCCCCCTCTTATGCTTCCTTTTTCGTCTCCGGCTTTGAATTTTTTTTAAATCCAGCTGTTAGCTTTGAAGGATGTGAACTGTTTTCTTTTTATTTTTACAGGGCAAACTAAGGCAAATGCTTTTACGGATTTAACGAGAAAAATAGCACACACCTTTAACTGTGATCCTTACCTTGCAGCTATTAAAGTCCTCATTCTAATTGGCAGACCGTAAAAGGGGAACAAGTATGTGGGTAGAGAACCCTCAGAAACAGTGTATCTAAGAGGTGATTCGCAGAATCTTTTCCTCTCTCCTCACTGGGAGATAAAAGTAATCTAAGACGAAAGTGATAAACCTTGAGAAGAAGTTTATCATAACAACCCGAACAATTGATACAAATTGAAGGCAGCCTCATTTCTTTTTACAAAAAATCCTCGTACTCTTTCTGTATCTCAGTACGGTAAACCTATAAATTTTATTTTTATTGGAAAACTTGCGCTCTCAGTCACAAATGGCGTGCCATTTAAGGCATAGCAGTTTATGACCGTTTCGTGCTCACAAAGATTTAAATCGATGAGATGCGGAGCAGCTTCACGCCGATATTAAGTCACATATAAGAGGTTTTCCTGGGGACACGGGTATGCGTGTCTATAACTATTACATAACTCGAACTTACTTCGAAGTAAAATATTTATTTTTAGGGAGAGATAGCGAAAGCATAAGGCATATTTCAGGTCGACGCATTTGGAACAATAATTCAAATGGAGCAGAGCAGATGTAGTATGAGAATGCTTTTGGCAACAGATTTAGAAATTGTAAAGAAAAATCGTTTAATTTATGAAAAAGTCCTTTTCTAAAAAAGCGGTCTGGCGGTTTACATTTTGCATCGTTTTTCCAGATAGAAGGGGAATTTGTAGAAAATATTGTGATGCGGATTATAAGGAGTGTGATCAATGTGAAGAGCTGCTATTATTTTTCTCTGAATTGTTGGTCTTTGTTGTGCGGATAACCTAAGTATATAGAGGAAGTTAATGCCCAAAATAGGTGAGATGGGTGCTGTAACTTGTGTATGAATGGCGATTTAATGGAGATAATCGAAAATAAATTTAGTCAAATTGAAAGCATGAGTTTATTTTGCGTTGGTGGGTATGTGTGTTTTTCTAAATAATGAAACCACTTTTATAAACGGCCATGTTACCTTAATTCAAATTTAATATGAAATATGGGCAATAAAACCATGTTTTTCTGCCACCGCCCACAAAGAAAAATATCCAACACGACCAATAAAAACGTAGAATAAGTGCTTAGGACTCTACACTTGAAAGCTCACATAATATGAAGAACTAAATTCCATATTAAATGAATATGCATCAAACTGAAGACAGACATTGTCATTCGAAGGTCATGGGAAGCAATTGTATTTTCCTTACTCTCTGGAATATAATTTGATCTGATTGAGCAACTTTGAGCAGAGTAGGTTGATATTATTAGTGAAATACCTTAGTTGATTTGCATTAAGAAACCAAGTGCACGACTGGGTCGCATGTACAGATTGCATTTATACACTACTAATGCTTTTGTGGTAGAATTTTCTGGGTTTTTGGAGTCTCAAAGTTGCAAAAATCAAATCCTTTTAGGAGATTTTAACATTGACCTTTTGTCTAATTCACCTGATGCTGATAACTTCCTGGCGGTCCTATCTTCATTTGGCTTTAGCTCTTTGGTGAACAAACCTACCAGAGGACCATCTTGCTTGGACCATATATTTATAAGATTGCAAAGGAACAATGATATTACTTACAAGACAGAAGTACACGATCTTAAGATAACTGATCACAGCTTAACCACCATTCAGATTGAGAGTTGTGTTACAAGGAATAAACAGTCCTACGTAAATACATTTCAAAAAATTGATTTTTCTGCACTTAATACTGCTTTAACCTTTGAGTTTTGGGATGAAGTTTACAGTACAAGTGATCCATCAATTGCTTTTGATATTTTTCTACATAAGCTTCAAATCTATATTTCAAACTGTTGCCAATGTTTCAACAAAAATAACAAAAAGTTAAAAAGACTAAAACAGTGGATGAATTTATCACTACTCAAGAAAATTAATTTAAAGAACAAACTTGGTGTTAAAGTAAAGAAGCATCCTCACAACATTAGACTTAAAAGATGTTATGATATACTTTGAAATGAACTTAAAACTGAAATTTCTCGCTGTAGAGATAATTATTTTAGAAATAGACTTGCTGTTAATATAACTCTAAAAAAGAATGGGAAGTTGTTAACGAAATCTTAAATAAAAGGAAGCCTAAAGCTGATATTTCTATAAGAAATGGTAGCACTGTAGTTATTGACACTTCAAAAGTGGCAAATTCATTTAGTGGTTATTTTTCCAACATAACTCATAACATCAATAACACTCCTCTTTCGAAGTCATGTCAATGTACAGATAATATTATTCTAGATTCCTTTAACACCGAGTGCTTTTTCTTCGATAATTTTTTCTCATTGGAGATTCATAAAATTATAATGTCTCTCAAAACTTCTAATTCATCACCCAATGATATGATTTCCAATAAAATTTTAAAAAATATTTCGTACTATGCTTCTGATATCTTGAGTTATATATTTAATCTTAGTACAGAAAAAGGAGTTTTTCCAGATACACTCAAGTTAGCAATTGTTATTCCGTTGTACAAAAAAGGAGAAACTACGAGTCTCAACAATTACCGTCCTATTTCTCTTTTATCAGTTTTTTCTAAAGTTTTTGAAAAAGGTATGAAATCAAGAATGCTATCCTTTTTGGACAAAAGTAAATTTTTTAGTGATTCCCAATTTGGATTCAGAAAAGCAAGATCGACAGAAGAAGCTGTTTTGAGACTGTGTCGCGAACTTTATAATAGCTTGAACGAATCTGAGATTGCTGCCTCCCTGTTTATTGATATAACAAAGGCTTTCGACATGGTAGATCATGTTTTGCTACTCCAGAAACTGTATAAGGCAGGTTTTCGAGGGTTTGTTTATGATTGGCTTGCATCTTATCTCAGAGTTCGCAAGCAAAAAGTTAAGATTCAGGATAATTTGAGTTCGGAAAAATGTATAAACATAGGTGTTCTTCAAGGTTCCATTTTGGGCCCGACCCTGTTCTTAATTTTTGTGAATTCACTTTTCTTACAACGTTTTAAAGGCAAAATAACAGCCTTTGCTGATGAAACTGCTTTATCCTAAATAAAAGTTAAAGTTCTTCCACTTAAGCATTTATATTTTTATAAAGTTTTGAAAACATTTTTTGAAAATTCCGGGTATTCTGCCTCAAGACTGTATGGTTCCCATAATTTACGTGTAAATAACCAGAATTTAGTAAATGTACCCAACATAAAAAAATCACACTTTTCACTCTTCTATTTATAAGGTCACTGCGCCTCGATTATTTAATAGTTTACCTGTAGGTCTGAGATGCGAGAGACGTAAATCAGTTTTCTTAAAAAACTTAAAATCTTTACTTTTTTCTTTCAATCATGATGAAATAGATTCATTATTAAATGTAATAGTTTGATCTGTTGATTTATTTGTTTTTTGAATTGTATTAACCACACAATTGTAACAATTAGAAGTTTACTTGGTTTTTTTTTTTTTTTTTTAATTCATATTGACCTCCATCAATATTTACTTAAACATAATTCAAAATCTAATGGTACATTCGCCTCTTGTTTTTTGGCAATTGAATGTTCCTAACTGTTTCATTGAGATTTAATGCAGTTTTTTAAAATAGTTATTTTTCTTTATATAGTAATAATAGAAAGAATGTTAGCCTTACGTTCTTCATGAAACATAGTTTTAAATAAAAAAAAAAAATGTATATATATGAAAACATATACATATATGCTTTTGAAATGTAAATCACTCAGATTTAAAATTAAAAATAATTTTGAATATTTTCCAAAACTTGGTATGCCATAATTTTGTACATGTCAAATATAGTTCAAGTATGGATTTCAAACAAGATCTATAGAATCATAGCCGAGAAATATTCAATTTTAAGAATTCGGTTAATAGGCAAAGCAAAGTTAGACGTATTTTCTGAAAACCTGGAAGGCCATCTGATAGCATGTATGCTCCATAACTCAAATATCAAATTTGATCAAAATCGTTAAAGCCGTTTTCGAAAAAGTATTTCTATTTTTTTTTTTTCAAAATCTAGCATTTGTAAAATACCGTTAATTCTGAAGTTGCAATGAAAGAATTTCTTTTACGCTGGGAGTTGGTAATCTCCAAAAGACGAAACTGAGCCCGTACTCAGTAACAGTGTGGGATTTTTACCCACTAACCCCTTCTTCCTACTTCCCGTTTTCCCTACGGTACCGCCGTCTAGGCATTTCATCGCAGGACGGGGAGGTGCCACCCTTCCACTTATTGCACCTAGTCGTTAGACCAATTAGCAATTTGTCTTGTATATCTTAAGGTGTTTATGAGATAAGTATTCATCTGTGGACGATTAAATATTGTTTTAGCTTTTTGTATTTAATTGTTATTTATATTTTTTTTTCTACCTATCTAGCTAGTTCAAAAGGTTTTACTGTTCTTAATCTCCTAGTCAGATTGCTAGTATTTAATAGTTCCGATATTTCCGAGTTGACGTGATTGAAAAGTCTAAGCTTGTGTCTATTTTGACTTCATCTTCAATCGTTTCAATTTCTAGGTCTAGATCAGTATTTCTTATGTACAATGGTGCATTTACTATATTCCGTAGTACTTTATTTTGAAATGTTTGTATTTTCTGTAAATTGGTTTTGCATGTGCATGCCCATAGCTGGAGTCCGTAGGTCCATACCAGTTTTAGAATTTGCTTAAAAAACAGTAATTTATTGTTTGGACAAACAAGAGTATTTCCCTATAAGCCAATACATTACGTAGCGCATGTTCAGTTCTTCTCTTTTTTTTCTTTACGCTCTTCATACGCTTTCCTGTGCAGTTTTCCATCTAGTGTCATGCCTAGATATTTGGCTGTGTTTGCGTATTCTACTTCATTATTATTTATTATTACTGGGATGTGCGAAACATTTTTATTTGTAAAGTTGATATGGACCCACTTTAGGTCTAATTTAATCTGGCATTTTTTGGTCCATTTTGATATATTATTCACTGCCTTTTGTAGCTTTTTTGTCGCTACTTCGGCAGTTTTTCAAACAGCAAGGATAGCAGTATCATCTGCAAATGTTGCCACAGTCGTTTTATCACTAAATGACAAGCCGCTGGCAAAAAAAGAGATATCATATAATACAGAGCCTAGCACACTGTCTTGTGGTACACCAACTTCTATTATTCTCAAAGTGTAGTAGTCATCTTCTTGTTTGATTCTTAAAAATCGCTGTAATATGTAAGAATGAAAGTTCCGATTTCGCCTACAATTGTGACCCTACTGATTCCAGATTTTGGATTTGTCATTTATATACGTTTTAGTGGTTGATTTTTGGGGAATGCTAAAATGTGTGTTTCATTATTAATGTTGTAGAGTAGTTATGCTAAGCTTCAAGTAAATCCGACCGAAGAAATATTTTGTTTTACACAACTTCTATACCCCTCTTACCCGTTTAGTGAATGAATTTCGAAAAATTCTTTCTTTATTGGGATCAACGTCACTGTCCTGTTTCACAGTTCTAGCTTCAGCGGTTTCGGCTCGGCAATGATGAGTCAGTCAGGACATGTTTCTTTATAAACTATTTTTTTGTTTTTTTTTTTGAGATTTGTTTTTCGAAATGACAATACTTTTTCCAGCGATGTCCAATTTGACAGCTGATAGCTGATTTATGCTTTGTTTGGCTTGGCATTTCACTATAAATATACTTACGCCAAAATAATGCAAATTTATTCCGAAAATCGTGGTAATTCAAATAACCATGGATAATACGCATCCATATAGACATCAAACACTGCGCACCGAAGAAGCTGTTGCTGCTCTCGAGCGTAGTATTAAGGAGGACCCGACTGAGTCCATTCGCCATAGTGCACAGCAATTGAAGCTGTGTCCATCCACTTTATGGAAATTTTGCGGAGCGATCTTGGTTTTCGAGCTAATAAGATTCAGCTGCTGCAAGAATAGAAGCCTTTTGACCATCGTGTGCGTCGTACATTCAATGAATGGGCCGAAAACGAGATTGCTCTTGATCCTCATTTTCATCACCAAATTTTTCTCAACGATAATGCTCATTTTTGGTTGAATGCCTACGTCAATGAGCAAAATTGTCGCATTTGAAGTGAAAAAAATCCACAAGCCATTATACGCCGCCGTTATATCCACAAAAGTCACTGTTTGGTGCACTTTATAGACTGGTGGAATCATTGTTACAGTCAATGGAGTGCGCTATAGATCCATGATTACTGACTTTTTCGTTCCCCAATTGAATGACATTAATGTGGAAGAGCTGTGGTTTCAACAAGACGGGGCAAAATGCCACACAGCGTGCGCCACAATCAATTTATTGAAGGAAACATTCGATTAGCGCATAATTTGGCGTAATGGACCTGCGAATTGACCTCCAAGATCATGTGATTTAACGCCTTTGGATTATTTTCTGTGAAGATACGAGTATAAGAAGTCGCTAGTCTACGCCGATAAACCAGAGACGATGAACGACTTGGAACTCAAAATTCGCCGCGACTGCTCGAAAAAGTGATTGCAAATTGGATTTCCGGATTGCGCTTTATTTGAGCCAGCCTATAAAAATCATGTTGTCCTGGCGCCTCGGTCGGTTCACGATTTGTCTGGGTTTTTAAGAACAAATGTCGAAGGCCTTCGCGGATTATGTGTAAATGGAATATAACCTCCATCCAAGAAATTCAAAGAGAAGATGCGAGAGATGCGAATTTGGGTTTGGATAGAATAGGAGATAAAAGACTGCGAAATCTAAAAGAGATTCCGCGATCATCTTAGTGACACCAGAAATTGTTCCTTGAAGCCTGACGCCAAAATCAACCTTGGCTATTTATGAGTATATATGTGGGATGTTAATATGTAGCAGTCCATCACTTAAGTACTTTACAAGTACCATCCCAACCACCTCGACGACATCCAGTTATCTTTCAACAAGCGGTTCCTAACAAAGAACTATTTTAGAGAGAGCGATCAACTATTAGAAGAGTTATGGGTTAGATTTCGAAACGATCGCCATGCACTTCGAGACGTCTCCCCCGCAAGTATACGATATGGCAACGCCAATTTCATGTGTTAACTATACCTAGATCTACATAACGTATTTATTATACATTTATTATTATTACTACCTACCTATACAGTGAATTAAACTTATCAAACTTATTTCGGAAGTGTTTTAATTACTTCGCCCTACCTCCTTAACCCCCACATGGTGTCAAAAGTGGAGCCTTATCGGTTCCATAGTTTTATAATCGCTTTTGAAGCAGCTTGTATATTCTATATACAAAGAACAAATTAAAACAAGAGTACGGATAGTGAAGCGAAAAACCTGTGAATGAGAATTAAATTACACAAAGTGCTAGTGTACCAAAACCAAGAAGCGCTGTGCAACGAACAAAAAAATTTCGAAGGAAGAAAATATAATAATAATTTAGTGCGAAAAATTGTTCACGCAAATAAAAATAGTGGAACAAAAAAAAAAGGGCAATACGGATAAGAACCACTGCAGTTAACATACAGCTCTCTCTTGCATCCTTGCATGTTGTACGATATTTTATTCTCATAATTATTCTTATAAATATTTATATACGTGAAACATAGTAGCTAGTTAATATCAAATGAATTTTGAGGAATTCTCAATGAAGCAATTACAAGCGTTACTAAAAGAAAGAGGGCTTTCATACAGATATAGGTTAAACAAGGATTTAGTCGAGCGCTTAGAAAAATTTCCAATGTCAGATTCGGAAAATTCTTCAAAAAATATAATCTACGTATAATATAAATATTAAAGTTAATCCGTGTAATAACGGTGAAGAAAATACCGGCAACTTTTCTATAGAAAGCGACAGTTATAGTGGTAATAAACATAGCACAATCAGCACGGCTATGAGTCAGAATAACAGTTTTGTATTTAAGGACGTTGAGGATTCGCTAGAATCGTTTAACGGCGAAACCGGTAAAAGTGTTATCGACTGGTGGAAAGAATTCTGTGATACTCGTATCTCTACCGTTTGCGGTTGGGACGAAATTCAAAAATATCTATACGCTCGTAGATTCTTGAGGGGAGCGGCAAAATTAGCTGTAGAGTCTGTGAAAATTGTGCATAGTTGAAAGCAGTTAAACAAGATTTTAGAAAAAAGGATTCGGTCAGTCAGTCTCAAGACTCACAGTGCATCGTGTACTCCAATCCTCAATCGAATTAAGAAACATAACGAGTTTTATTTGGAATACATACTCGTATATCAAATGAAACAAATTGCCAATAGGGGTAATATATGTATGTATGTACATAGAAGAGGAATCGCTACTAGCCTATATTATTACTGGTATCCAAGACAGCGTTATAACCAAATCAGTGCTTACGAAGCTGCGACTTTTGATGAGTTAAAATTAAAAATAAAAGTGTATTAAGAAACGAAATCACTACTTCAAAGGACTCAAAGTGACTTCAGAATTCAGAAATAACCTTCAGGTTCAACGAGACAAAGCATTAGGTGCGGTTCAAAGGGACATTGCCTTAATAATTGTCCTCATAAAAGCAACGGCTCTCGTTGCTTCAACTGCAATGACATCTGTAAAAACGCTGTCGAAAGAAATCTCTAATGTGACCCAAGTTCGTCGTATCGCTGTTCCATCGGTGTACATGGACATTCTTATGGACAGCTTAAAAATGAAGGCGCTTTTTGATACGTAAAGTCAGGTATCTCTTATAAAACAACCGAATTTCAAAAAATTTAATAAAGAACTGGAACTTCCGGGGACCTGTATAAGCGGACTGAGTCAAGAAGTTCTCATATCAAAAGGATTTTTTCATATGAAAATTGTGCATAATTCGAATCCATACTTCTTGACATTTAATGTGGTACGTGACGAATGGTTAACAGATGAAGTGGTTATTGTTACCAAAATGTTACAATATGCCGATTTAGAAATTTCAAACGGTTTTCTAAATTTCAAGTCAAAACGTTTACAAATTAACGAGAGTGATAATTTCTTAGGTGAGATCGATACGAACAGTTTCTTTTCAAAAAGCAGCGAAGCATTTTGCTTAGAAGAAAACTGTCTCAGACATCATAAAATCGTATAACCATAAAAAACCTATCCTATCCGGTATTGAAATTTACATTGTTTTAGAAAACGAAAAACCGATATTCCATCGCCCGCGTAGACTAGCACCAAAAGAAAAAGATATTGTTCGCGTACAAATTTCGGAATAGTTAGTGATTATAAATAGCAAACCAGATTTCTTTAGCCTAGTGGTACAGACTATCGAAAGCTTAATGCCAAAATAATTAGATATAGATATCCTATCCAAATTATAGAGGATATTCTAGCAAAACTATACGATTCGCGTGTGTTCACCACCTTCGATTAAAGAATAGATATTTCCATGTGAGATGTACTCCCGAATAGCAGAAGATAGACGTCATTCGTAACCCCTGACGCACAGTACGAATTCTGTAAATATAATTCTGTAATGTGCCATCCATTTTTCAACGCTTCATTAATACGGTTTTTAAAGTCTTTATACTGGAAAATTGAGTTTTAATATCCATAGATGACATAATCATTCCATTACAAAATGAACTTGAGAACGTTGCTATGCTTAAAGCGGTGTTAGCTTCCGAAAATGGTCTACTGATAAAATGGGAGAAATGTAGATTTGTTCAAACTTCGATTCAATTTCTTGGCCACATCGTCGAATCGGGTACCTCAAACCCGCCCTAGAAAAAACAAGGGCTGTATGAAAGTTCCAACAGCCGAAAAACTATAAAGAACTCCTAAGCTTTTTAGGGTTAACTGGGTTCTTTAGAAAATTCGTTCTGCAATATTCAACTGTTACAAAGTCTCTGTCGGATCTTATACCCAAAGATTCAGATTTTGTTTTCAGTAGTGGTCAGCGCGAAGGGTTTGAAACTTTGAAAAACATCTTATGCCAAGTTCCAGTGCTAAAACTATTTAACCCAAAACTGCAGACAGAACTCCACACAGATGCTAGCAAAGCAGGGCTTGGCGCGGTCTTATTGCAACGCCACGAAGATAACGCTCTACACCCAGTTTTCTTCTTAAGCTTCAAAACAGATCAGGAAAGTCAATGCAGCATGTGGATGCGCTCAGTAGAGTACTCACAGTGTCTCTAACTGTAGAAACGGTAATTATGCAGAGTACTAAAATGCGTAAGCTAATTTTGAACATTCTGAAAAAGGAGCAGTACGAGGACTTTCACATCAGAAATGTAGATGACTTCATTTACAGTGGGAGTACGAGTAAGACTGTACGAGTGCGAAAGTGGACTTGTCCCATGAAAAATTGTACGCTCTCAAATACAGGTGGAGAAAAAAGCATTATCTGGTAGCAAGGAATTCGCTGCAAAGTGAGCAGCAAGCAGATTGGCTTTGTCTAAGGAGCTGACAGCTGGGATGTCAATGTAAATGAGCGTGGGGATGGCAGACGAGGCAGAATTTTTAATATTTTTGACGAATGGCCAACAATTTTTACTACCTTTCGGACATTGTAGGATTTTTTGTCTCAATTTTTGGTCATGTAAGAATTTTACACGTCGAATATGGGCATTGCCGCCTTTTGTAGCTTGTTTAAACGTCTTTCGGACAAGCTATTGAGACCGCTTCAGTTAGCTTTCTCGTATTGCCATACTTTTCTTTTAGGAGTTTTTTCTTTAATTGTGTGGTCGGAGTACGAGAATTTAGCTGATACGATATTATGGTCAGACCGACCTAGAGGCGCTAAAACATCAATAGTATATTTATCAGGGTGCGAAGTAAGAAACAAGTCCAAAGTGTTGGCGGAATGACTTTCAATGTCCGGTACACGTGTAGGCTCATTTTCAAGCTGAGTTAAATCGTTTATCTCAGCAAAAAGTTCAACATACCTTCCTTCGGGTGTTGTCTGTCCAGAATGTTGAAGCCAATCCGAATTGTGTTTATTGAAATCGCCCGCAATGACGATTCCAGTATGACGATACAAGGAGACAATTCGAGTGATGGAATCGGACAACGCATCAAATTCATCAAAAGTTGAGTTGCTGTCCGCACTAGGGCTTCTGTAAATAAAGCAGTAGTGAATTATTTGCTTACGGACGGTAAATTTTAGCCATTTGAAATTAAATTCCGGATTGGAACAGTGGCCATACTGTGGTGGAACTTGATAAGCAATATCACTACGGACATAAATGAGGAGGCCACGGTGGGGAAAGAATAATGACACTAAGTTATATCCAGGCAGTTTCAAATCGGAAGATTCTTCCACTACCTGTGTTTCGCTTAGTGCCAGAACAGCTAGTTTATGGGAATTGGCGTGGGGGTACACATCGAAGAAATTCGTTCGAAGCCCACGAATGTTGGTTAAATCAACCCTAAATTCCCTCATCAGTACATAATATGAACACAAAAAGACACAACTCTGACGTAACTAAGCAAAGCTGTGAAGTGAAGATCCAATGAATAGTTTTCCAAAACAAACTGTCGCAGGTGCTATGCCCAAACGGCAATCAGCTAAGGTCCGCTATTCGGATAAACATTCACACTACACTCTCTCAGTCTTTTTTTTTTTCTTTCTTGCACAGCAATTCACTGGCACTTTATTATTATACATTATTGATTTAATTTATTTTAATTAATTTTTTGTTTTCACTGCACTCTAGCCGATTGATTAGGCGCGCGCGATCGGCTTTTTTTTTTCTTATTTTTACTTTTTTTATGTTTTATTTCGAAAGTTGGGAAGCAGACATGTTCGCGCGCGACGACAGGCAACCAATATATAACTTCAATAACTCGAACTTCTTTTAACCGAAAACATCTTCAAGACTATGCATTTTTCTGTTCCTTTGATCGAAAACTAGCATCTTAGAACTTGAATCGCTCACTAGCTCTCCAATGACATTATTTTACCTTTATGACTAGAATTTTGAACAACATGAGCCTATGTCAATATGTTACAAGTTAATGTTTATAGACTTTTATCTCTGCAAGTCGAATTCTTAAAACTTCAGTCCTGCAACCTTAGCTTTTATACTCGTAATACGAATTTTTTAATTTATAACATTTATCTATCTATAACTCGAAACACTGATATGTCGAAACTACGATAGCTGGAAGATTCTTATTCCCTTAAGATTTGAATTATTAAAGTTCGGCTGTATAACAATCATAAGGCGGTGGAAGAAGTAAGTTAAATGCCTCAAAATAATACATCATCTCCAAAAAAAGGTCTTACGAAGTGTTCTAACTAACAATAAAATTCTTCTGGCAATTTTAGTAAACAGAGTTTTCTAAATTGGCGGTTACCACATCGATGACTTCAAAGACCTGTGAACTTCTAAGTATACCTGACTCCCCACCACCCAAAGATTTTACATTTTTATAAACGAATTACACAACATTTTATTATTCACGGTTTACCCGAGCGCATATAAATGACACGATTTTTCACTTTATCCATCCATCAGAACTAACAGCGGAATACGTATGCATATTAATACCCCACAACATTTCGCATAGCTTCAAAGTTAAGTGGACTGTAATTACATCACCAAAATCGTTTGCTCATTCCCCCATTTAATCCCAGTCTAGACAGGATAACATGAAATGAATTGCCTGCAAACCAACCTAAAAACCAGTCCAAATACACGTAACCTACGTGTCGTCCAAAAAGAAATAAAAATGTGTACCAAACGCCGTATCAAAGACCGTAACTGAGGGGGAAACGGAAAAGTACATACCTTAGCAACCATATCCACTACACCAACAGTATTTTGCCTTCAGCAACATTTTTCAAATTTAGCTTGTTAATCTCTGCGTGTCGTCGGGACCAAAATCAAAGGACGAATAAGCAAAACCCGACAAAAAAGTCTCCCGACAAAGAGAGCCCTCTGTCAAGAAATTGTCAGCGGGTTGCCTTTTTTGACATTTGTTGTACTTACATAAATGCTGACTAGGATCTTCATGAATCTTTCACTATGCACTCCCGCTCGTGCCCTGAAATCCTTTCAATTCATTTTCCTGATTTTTAATTAGACTATCGGTTAAAGGATATTCTCTGAAATACGGGGGGGTATGGGCCACGACAGCGGCAATGCGAGAATGATGAGAATGAAAATTATCCTTATTAACTTTCGGGAAAGCGTTCGTATTTGTTCTTCTTTGCAAAGATTCTGGGACTTTTTCTCGTAGGAGGATTTCAATTATTAAAATTGGCTCCCGTTGTTCTTTTGCGAGTTTGTGTGTCTGTTCTGATAAGTAATTGTTGAATGGAATTTTGGCCCGAAGGACAAAGCATGGAAAGAGGGGATCTTTGTTGGTTGAGTTTTTATTGTAATGATATTGAGATACTGTCCAAGGCTACCTCCACCAAAGAAATGAAAAGATAAAGTTTCAGCCTAACCCACCCTATACACGCGAGCAGTGGTGCGTTAGTCATTTCAGTGTACTTAAGTGTGGCATTATGACTTTAAATTGCGACCTTGGGACTTGCGTCAAGTGAAATATGATCTCAAAGTTTAAGGTGGATATAAACTTAAGGGACGAAACCGTTTGCTCGCTTTGTGCGATTTTTGATTGTCGGAAGTTTGTTGCATTTTCGACTGGATAGTCCGGAGAGATATTTGAAAGTTATTTCCATGGGGTGAGATTAAGTTAATTTCATTTCATTATGTTAGATTAGTGGAAGATACGTTTTTTTTTTTTTAATATATTGTATGTATATTCTTTTTCCAGTAGTTTATGGGCTCATTTTTTTATTATCAATTTAGCTTCGTGGCTAAAACAAAATCTAGCAAAGGATAATTTTTCGTTAACATTTTTGTACATTCTTCCAAACAATACATCATCACAACATCGCAAATCTATAACGCTGGGACAGTGCCCTAAGATTCTTATAAATTTAAAGCTTCTGGAAATATGTCCCCTGGGAATGAATTTCAAAAATTTACTAGTTCTATAGCAAAATGTTTTTTTGCGGTCATCAAATGAACATAAACGTGAAGGCAGCTTGCCCAGTAGAAAGCTTAAATGATTCATTACTATTAATCATTTCATTGGGGTCTACGGAACATCTGCCATAGTAGCGTTCAATGAGCTTATGGTTGGACATTGGAAGTTAATGCAAGATCTCCTATTCTTCTATGCTATACCCAGGTGGTATGCAGTCAAGCAGATAAAGAGAATTCATTGGAGCTGAGCTCCAAACGTGCTGTTAAGCTATAAAAAATCTCTTTGCTGTAAACAGGTAGCTCAACTTCATGGACGATTATTTGACGATGTTGGATATTTGGTGGTGCCATGTTACATGTTACACTAGAGTTGGCTGTGTCGCCAAGAAGATGCATATTTTCTTTGTGTTGGATAATTCGATCATCCATTTGAAGACAGTAGACATATAGCTATTATTTTTGGAAAAGGTAAGAAAGTTTCTTGCAATATATACTCAATTTTTCACACCAACTAGTGCAGCAGTGTGAAATGGTACTATGGTGTCAGATTGGATTAAAACGATAGGTGTGCCACAAGGTTTCATTATTAGACCAATTCTGTTTGTGCTATTTATTGATGATATTTGTGATATACTACCAGGAGGGGTACTTTCCGCTGCCATCGTTATTAAATTTCTGCTTTACGCTGACAACTTAATAATGTTGGCGAATGGTCCTTTCGCCTTCCAGTCACAAATAAACAGACTACAATCTTACTGTCTAATCTAAGGGCTAAAAACTAATAGTGAAATCAAAGTAATGATTTTTCACTGCCGGCAAGGAGAAGCTTAGCTGAAGAGAACTGGTGTCTCGAAAGCGAACGTATTGAGGTAGTGCGTGAGTTTAAATAGATTGGGATGTTGCTAACCACAAATTCGAATTTAGCAAACATGTAAAGCAAAAAAGCATTGATGGTACTAGCCAAGCCAAGATGGTTTTAAATTTAATGTGGCCAATATTTTTCCCCAACAGGTATATTCACGTTTTCTCAAAATACATGTGCATATGTGTCACGATGTACAATCGTTTGGACAAACTCCTTTCGAAGAGTTTGAAACAATTTAAAGGCTTTTTTCCAAGCGCTTGTTCCGACTGCCAAATACGACACTAGCTTATGCAATCCATGTAGAGTCCGGTATACCACCAATCTATTTACGCAACCTAAATATACATGCTGGTTATATAACAAACGTTGTGAAGAAGTCCGGAAATAATCTGCACAAATTTGTAGTATGCTTAAAGCGGTGACAATCTCGACGAAATTTGCAACCGAACCGTAACTGTAGGATGAGACTTTGTTTCCCCAATACGATCCGGAGTCCACACAAGGGTCTATGCAGTGGATTGAAAAAGGGGAGAGACCGCCGAAGACATTCAAACTGGAAAAGTCGGCTTCCAGGCGAAGGTGTTTTGCTGATTGATTACCTGCCAAAGAGGACTACGATAGATGGTCAATATTCCGCAAATTTATTGACTCAGGTACGTGAAGCGGTCGTACGGAAGCGACCGACGTGGGAAACTCAGGCACGGAGTGTTGTTTTTACAGGATAACGCGCCTGTTCACAGGACGCGTGTTTCGAGACAGGCGTTAAAATATTGTAACGTAATGTAACATAATAACTACGCCCAAAAATAAGCAACACAAAATTACATTCCGAAGTGTCTTTTCGGAACACATTCGAGGTTCGTGTCCACGGAAGAGAAGGGATATGTATAAGACGACGTCGCGGAATTAAGACAGAATTATAACCACAAGAGATTATTGCCTGCAGCTGTCATCTTGGAATTATTACATCAGAATTATTTCGTTCCAGTGGTCGAAGAATTTGCTAGAAGTTTCTAGCTATCAGAAATGCGACTATATACGACAGATGGCGATCGAGGCAGGGGCAGTTGGTTTTCGAACCGCACGAAGAGATTGGAAAAGTGATAATAGGCGAAGTTGTAATTTTGTGATAAATTGAAAGTTAAGAATTAACAAGAAGAAGTAATTAGTTTGGATTTGTGAATTAAGTAATTGAAATGAGATAGTGATTTGAGAAGAAAGAGACCTTGTAAGAAAAGAATTTACGGAGAATAGTATAGTGTGAACTTGATTTGTTCTATAGACAAGAAAATAAAGAAATAATCTCACAGAATAACGTTTTATCTACTCGAGCCGTAGCTCGCATATTACAATATACATGTTTTTCAACGATAGACCACCTTCCTTTTTTCTAATTTGAAAAATGATATTTGCACATGAGAACAAGATCAAGGCGGCCGTAGAAAGTCATTTTAAAGGCAAATAAAAAGAATATTTTTTCGGTATTAACGCACGCTATGCCCGATGTGAGAAATGCATTTCACTCGAGGGAAATTATATTAAGAAATAAAATTTTTTAATCGGATCTCTTCTTTCATTTAATGCCTTGGGCCGCAAACTTATCAGCCGCCTCCTAGCTTAAATATTGTAAGAATTACTAGATGAAATAAAGAATTTACAATAATAATTATAATAATAGAGAATCTGGAGAAAATTGGTCTCTCAATTCTGTGTCGTCGATTGCAGCCTAAATAGCTATATGGATTTCCGTTAAACTTCATATTTAGGATTTCCAGGGTAACAGTTCTAAGAGAGATCGGCATTTTCATTCTAACTCGAAAATTAACACTACTTTACAAATGGCCGAATTTAGAAAAAATCGATTTTCTCGAAAACAGCTCAAACGATTTTGTTCAAATCTGATTTTTGAATTATGGTAAATATATGCAAACAGATGACGTTGCCAAGAATTACATATAATGGTACTTTACGTATTTGTCGGTTTCTGGAAATTGGCTCGATTACAAATGAAGGTAAAGGCTTGTCTATTTGCTTTATTAGTTCTAAATCGAAAAACAAACATCCGGTAACCCGAATCGGTCTTTAGGTCGTCACGACTTACATATGCTACCTATCTACTTGAATTCTCTTCTATAAGCCGAAGTTATGCAACTTGAAGCTCTATAACGCAAATCGTTCAGAAACTCTGTAGTCGCATTATCGAATTTACTTCAGTTCAGTAAACTTTTTCTCTATAATTTGAGTTAAAAATTTCACGAAATGGCCAGAAATGACCTCAGAATCAGCGTTGTACTTTAGCTAAGATCAACTTTGAACAAATGAAAGTTTCTGGCAAATGGCTCTAAAGATTTCGATACAAAATTATATCTGGAGTAATATGGATGTTTGCAATAACGGTACTTTAATTATTACTGGACTGGCTTTGTCTAAGACGTTTTCATACATATCTCTAAATGCGGGCTAGAATCAGTGAAAACATGCAGCTAAATGGAAAATTCCCGGGCTAAATTTCAAATTTTAATAAAAAGATTCTACTAATTTGCTAATTTACATAAAACATGGCGTCACAAGGTTCCTTGACTAATGAGAATTTTGACCTGATGATCATTATAGCATGCATGAAATTTAATCAATTGTAAATGTCATCTTATGTCATCGCTCCAGAGACTTCTTTCTTTGGGTTTTTTGAAGTAACGGGTTTACGCGAACAAGCCACTGACCTTCTCCCTAAAGGAAAACATCCTACAAGAAGTGGAGAATTTATCGCCAGAAGTTTTGAAAAAAGTGGTGGAAAATGCTGTGAAACGAGCCCGAAAGTGCATCAACTCTGGCGGCGTGCACTGGACCGATATTATCTTCGCATTTTAATGGAAACAAATTTAAACATCTAAATAAATATATATGATATAATCAACAAACAGAACTAATTCTTTTTATTTAGAAACAAAGTTTATTTGCACCACCTTGTATAATAGGAAAACTCGAAAAAGTGTGTATGGCAATTCTATCTGTCCGTCTATATGTGTGCACATATGTTTTAATGCAGCCTAAATGACCTTTTGGTCCTACTGCCAAAAGGAAAGAAGCCCCCAGGAGAACCATCATCCTATCGCCCAATATGCCTATTAGACACCATGGAAAAGATCCTCGAGAAGATAATCTATAATAGATTACTCGCAGTAGTAGAAGAGAAAGGAGCCCTCTCAGATCACCAATTTGGCTTCAGAAGAGCACGATCTACTGTTGATGCCATAAGAGCGGTAGTCGATATGGCCAAAGGTGCCATCGAAGGAGAAAGATGGCTCTACGGCACAAAGGAGTATTGTGCAGTAGTAACGCTGGACATTAAAAACGCATTTAACTCTGCGAACTGGTCGTTTATTAGAAGGTCACTTGCCAGGATGGATACGCCATATTACCTGCTACGGATAGTGACGAACAACTTCAACAACAGAAAGCTGAGGTACAATACCGATGAAGGCGTAAAATACTACAACGTAACTGCGGGAGTTCCACAGGGATCGGTTTTAGGGCCACTATTGTGGAACATCATGTACGACGGAGTACTACGATTAGCGTTACCTGGGGGAGTAACGATAATTGGATTCGCCGATGACATTGCAGTCGTGACAGTCGCTAAACAGATCCGTGCAGTAGAATCAGCTACAAATGAAGCAATTGCCCGGATAAAAGATTGGCTAGTATCCGCCGGACTAGAACTAGCTGACCATAAAACAGAAGCTGTTCTTATAACCAGCCGGAAAACTGTCGAATTTGCCAACTTTCAGGTTGGTAACCAAACCATCAGGTCGAAAGAGGCAGTTAAATACCTTGGAGTAATGCTGGACAACAGGCTACGGTTTAAAACGCATGTTGATTTTGTTACCAAAAAAGCATCACAAATGCAGGGAGCTCTCTCGCGTATCATGCCTAACATCGGTGGACCTGGATACGCTAGAAGGATTCTACTCTCTAGAGTTATCACCTCAGTTCTGTTATATGCCGCCCCAGTCTGGGCGGAGGCACTGAGGACGAAGGAGACCAAAAGGAAACTATCGTCATCATACAGACTCTGTGCGCTACGGACAATCAGCGGCTTTCGAACCATCTCTGACGAAGCTGCATTTGTCATAGCTGGAATGGTTCTCATCAATATTCTCGCAGATGAAATGCTGAGGATATATAACAGAAGAGCATTGAGTCATCACGACGCCGCTGGTATCAAGGTGATAAAAATTGAAGAAAGGGCAGCGTCAGCAGCTATGTGGCAAGCTCGTTGGGCTAATACAACAAAAGGCAGATGGACATACAAACTTATACCGACAATCCAAGATTGGATAAGTCGAAAGCATGGAGACTGCAACTACCATCTAACGCAGTTCCTGTCTGGCCACGGTGGCTACCGCAAATATCTACACCGATTCGGACACGACAACTCACCATCTTGCCCGGAATGCTCAGGTGAAGATGAGGATACGGAGCACGCAGTGTTTTACTGCACACGTTTCGCGGCATGGAGAATTACTCTGCCAAGTCCGTCATTACTCCTCGACCATATGTTACGGTTGGAAGAAAATTGGATGGCAATATGTTCTTTCGTAACAACTCTACAAAAAGAGTTGCGGAGAATAGAAAAGCTAAGAAGAGCAGCAGAAGCAACAGAAGCATCAGAAGCAGCAATACAAGAAGCATAGCATGAATTGCTAACCAGCCCCGCGAAGTAATACCTAACGGCAGTCCCGCGGGGAGAGTGGTTGAAGTGTGTAGGGTGTGTGTTTAGTACGTAGGCGTATTCCTGGCATCGAGTACTCAGGTTTGCGAATCGTGCATGCTAGTAGCACTCGGGCTACTAGTATCTATGAAGATTACACATCCCTTGCGCAATCCAAAAAAAAAAAAAAAAAAAAGCCTAAATGGCAGAGCGGATTTACTTCTAACTTCATATCAATGGATTCACAATTCGAAGAGTAATCGGAATTTCCAGTTTAACCCCGAAATCAACGGTACTCTTTCTTCTTCCTCTTTTCCTTTTATTAACCGTTGAAATATCTAGCATTTACATACTCGTAAGTATTATGTTGAGTAGTATTCCTCCCACTTATCTTCCTTCCTGCTATGCCGCTTGTGGGACTTTGCTAAGTTTCAGGACCTAAATATCACATCATCACTGAGGCCAAGAATTTGCTATTTATGTTGCATTTGAGTGATCCAATTATTTCTTTGTCTGTCTCTTCTTTGAGCTTTGGCTGGAACTTGAGTCGCTACTGCTATTCGGACAGAATTTTCCGGCGATATTCTGATAAGCTTCGAGAATAAGCGTACTTCTAACTAGGGTTCGTTTTGATACTCCAGCTGTAAGTCTGTAAAATGTTCATCTCAGTCGCTGTCATTTTTCCCTTATATTTTTCATACATCGTCCAACATTGTGATGCATATATTAAAACGAAGCGAAAGATTGCCTCCTAAACAAAACCTTTGAGTTTATGTGGTATTTTTCAGTCAGTGTTCATGTCATTTTAATCACCCTACACTCAGTACATGTGCAATATCGTGGTCACTTGATCATTTATTTAGTCCAGAAAGATACGAGTATGCCGGGTTGTGTTTGTTGGTTTGGAAGGACGGAAATGCAAATGTTCTGTTTCCATGCGGCTAATTTTAAAATCTATGTCTTCTAATGCCCTATTCCAATTACTAAATACATTCTGGAGGGCTGTTGCGTCACTTTTTATAATAGCACTATCATCGGCGAAACGAAGAGAAGTCGTTCCAGTTTCAGCGATTTGTTTCTTCAACACAAAAATCTTGCTGCTCTTATTCTAACTTCGAATTCTCCGGTTATTCCGATATAGTAACCGCGAAAATTTCAATTTAATAATAAACCTTTCCCAGATCGAATTAATGATGTCGACACAAGTCTACAAAACGAACTATGTAAATGCGCGCGAACACATCTGTCTTTCTCTCTTTTGACAACAGAAACATTTGTATTACAAAAGTTACGCCATTGTTTGCTGGCCATGTGCTAAATTTCATTTTGTGTAATTTCTATATAAATTATATTTAATTTTACAAAATACATTCTAAATTGGTGACCCCGACTATACGAACGATGAAAGGTAAAGGCGAACGTTCCGGCGACAACGCGGGGAGCAATACAATTAATAATACGCCGGCCACGCCTGCAAGTGAAGACAACAATGAGGATAGGCAAAGTGTAAACCAGCAATACGATCCAGAACAGATTACGCGCCTGCAACTGCAACTCCAATTAATGCAGCAGATACAAGCTATGCGACCCCCGAAGTGGAAGCAAATTACGCACAAGTGAAACCATCACCATTTTGGCGAGAAACCGTAAGACGTTTTCACAACTGGAAGTATAGTTTACCCTTGTAAATTTATGATCTGATGTATGCAAATTCAACATAGTCGTTGCTCATCTCGACCATGTGACCGCGACAGAAGTCCAGGACATCATTCTAAATCCACCACAAGGTAATGCGTATGTAGGCTTAAAAGAAGTCCTGAATAATCCGTACTGATGTGTCGCTTGGCTCCATCTAGATCAGCAAATCCATCAAATGTTGGACAGAGAGCAACTCGGCGACAGAAAGCCCTCCCAATTTATCCGTCATCTAAGGAATTTACACCACAATGACTCACGACGCGTTGAAGGCTGGATAGACGAGCGCACAATAAATACCTGTGGCTCAACTACTCTCAGTGAGTTGGGAGCAATCGCCGATAAAATAAATGAAGGTATTTCCGAGCATATCTCCAGAAGAAAATTAATCTTTTTGTCGCTTGCTGCAGTAAGTAGAGGAGCAAAGCAAGCAGGTCGAAGCATTATCTGCTGGTCGAAATAATAACATACGAAATTGGAACCACCGCTCTCGCTCACTTTCTCGTCGAAGACAGCAGCGCAAAGCTAAAAGCCCTCATCACCAGCTGACTGACAATGATTCACACTCGTGTACACAAAGGAGTCACGGTCGTTGTTATTATCAGCACAGGATTGGTGACAACGCAAGAAAATGCCAAGCGCCATGTAACTTCCAGCAGGAAAATGACGAAGGTTGTCATTAATGGCGGTAAATGACTGCCAAACTTCTAGCCGCGTCTTTGTTACCGACAAGAAAACAAAAGTCCAGTTCTTGGTAGACACAGGATCAGATGTGTCTGTTCCTTCACCCATTCGTTCACGTCATCGGCGCAATGCCTTGGAATACATCCTTTTCGCCGCCAATGGAACACCTATACCAACGTACGGATGTCTCTAGTCGACCTCGGACTACGACGAGATTTTATTTGGCGTTTCGTTGTGGCCGACGTGGGTAAATCAATTACTGAAGCAGACTTCCTGTCATACTATCGTTTACTTGTAGATGTGGAGCATAGCAGACTCATAGGCAGCATCACAGGACCCTCAACTAGAGGTTTCAATCCATAGGTGAAAGGCGCTCTACAAGTCAAAGCCGTTTCTGGTGAATCCCAATACATCGAACTCCTCAAAGAGTTTCCCAATTTAACTAGACCAGATGGTGCCTTCAAAGATATGTATTTGTCACTCTACTGTTCACCATATCAAGATAACGTCCCGACAAAGCAAAGCCTGTCGTTTGGCCCCTGACAAAATGAAAGTTGCCAAACACGAATTCGAGATGATGATCAAAATGGGAATTACTCGTCGCCCCAAGAATTGCTGGTCATCACCCCTACATCTAGCTTCAAAGAAAACGGGTGTGGCATCCTTATGGCGACTACTGGGCGCTGAATGCTCGCACTACAATGGACAACTATCCACCACGAATCAAATCCAATCAACACAGCATCTAACACCTCCCTCAGACGGAGACCCCCAACACACACAAATTAATCACACATTTTTTTCTTCCTCCATTCTGTCTATATACTACCCGAAGATCCGACTCTATCCGAAGATCCGAAACTATCCGAAGATCCGAAACTATCCGAAGATCCAAAACTATCCGACACTATCTGAAAAAGTCGGATATCGGAACCTGGATCTTAGTGTCCGACACTATGCAATTGTCCGAAATATCCGGATACTCTGAAGCACTAATATGAATGCTTTAGAAGTTCAACTAAATGCAATAAAATTATGGTTGATGTTAAAGTGAATGTTGAAGTTACACAGAAATGTTGTTCTAGATGCACGAAACCAATTTCAAGCTGCATTTACTGCAGTTATTTTGCACAATAAATCGCCTTTCAAAGAAAATAATGTTCTCTGAATGCACTCGCTATATGCACTAATAAATAAATCAGTTGATTCAAAAAATTATCACCATTATCACCATCACTCATCCCGAATGCCACTTATTTATACTAAATTAATGATATATTTCCTATATTATACGAATTCCCCATCAACTATGTATACTCAACCTTGTGCCGGGAAAAGCTTACCCTCTACACTATTTCTGTATCGCAAACAAATAGCATCGATCGGTCCTGAGTAATCCGACACGTATGAATGAATCTATGTATCTACGAGTGTAGCATCGCAATCAATCGATTGACAACCTTGGTATCGGCATCGGCAGCATCCAACAGCAACAACAGTTATTGTCAGAAATTTGCGTGCACCACATTAAATCACCACTAATGATACAAGCACCACGCAAAAGTGCAAAGCGTAAAAAAGGACTAGTATTTATACAGCATATTGTGAGTAACTTACGCGTAAGCTGTTTTGCATAGTCTTCCCCCTATCACCACCCACCCACTACTCTCTAAAAGGGCATCCTGCAATTTCTGAAATTAGTTCGCAATCACTTTGGCTTTATCCCGAGGTTGGTTGGATTTTTGTGCGCTGGGTTTGTCGATTCGTATACATATGAGTATGTAGGTCCACCATCATTTAGAATGATGAATTAGTAAATAACGACTATATGGCGTACGAGTATACTGCATGCATGCTTTCCATGTACCTCGCCCGGGTTGAGTTGGCAATTATTTAAATATGTATTGAAGCTTTATGGCCGGATTAAACTACAGTGGCTTAGTGGGTGCTTTCTCAAGAAAGTTGGACTTTACTTGATGATTCCCTTTTAAAGTTGCATAAGAAATGGACTGGACAAAGAACCAATCTCTATCTCCTTCTCTCACTGTGTCAGAGCATCACAATGTACGACTATGTATTACTTTGGAACAAAGGCGGAATACTTTTTCTACCTATTTGCATTTTTAATGAGTTGAGTCAGTTTCTCTCGTGCTCGTTCTGTTTTCATTCTGCCTATTTTCCTTTCGTTTGTTTGTAACGTAAAGGTCATCTACGAGTACATAGTAGATGTAAGCGTAAGGTTTTTGTATACATACTTAATAGGATTATGGTACTTTTTTGTCCGGAGCTTTCATAATGATATCATTAACCTTGTTCCTTTGTCCTATCTGACAGAGAGAGAAAGAGGTGGTGGTAGACAATGTAATGCCATTAAAATTTACTTTAATTTTCATCTCAACCGAAAAACACTCAGCTAATGTTTCTTTTATCTTTCTATTTGCAGAACAAGCGAAGGGCGGTAGATAAATCAACTGTAAGTATCTTATTAGTTAGGATTAAATCATATTATAGGGTTTTCGGTAGCGGCACCCCTGTTAATGGATATTCATTCCTAGCGATACTTGCATAATCCTATTTTATTTTTATGAGATAGATACAGATAAAACATTAGCTGGATGCTAAATAAGGGCTCACGTTGAGGCAGGGCTTAGATTGAAAGTATTAAAGCGTTAAATTGTGACATTAAAAGCTCAGGAATTACAATATTATTGTTGGCTAAGAAATATGTGATTAAACTTATAAAAGGAAAAGCTGAGTGACTTTAGTTTGTCCCCAAAATTTTAAACCTATCGTCTAGAGTCTAGACAATCTTGGTCGGTATTACCTTAGATTTTTTAATAGCATCTGATGTATAATAAAGATTGTTTTGTGGGGATAGGGTGGTAAGTTTAAACAAATATTGTCAATAATTTAGCGATCCTTGCGGTAGGGAAAAATTAAGAAGAAAAACAAGAAGCAATAGATACTAGTATAATAAATAATAACTACAAATGTTGGATTTTACTTATGTATATATATTTTTTTTTTTTCAAATTCAAGAAAAATCGGAAAATGGGATTTTTCGAAAAAATCCATTGAAATAAGTTTTAAAAAAAACCTTTTATGCATATTTATTTAGATAGATAGATAGATAGTTGATTTTATTCATTTCGTACTTAAACTAGTAACAATATTCATGAAAGAATGAAATAGAATAATAGTAATCATTCATTAACTTAAAAGTTAGTGGTGAATGACATATCAAAGATTTAAAAATTCAAATGATAACTGATGTAGGGTGACAATCAGTGTATTGGTTGAATATAAAATAATTATGTAAATCTCAGTAAATATATAATGTATAAAAACGTAACAATTTAGAGCTAAAATACACTAAGGATATTACTAAATTTATAATTTTCGTGCTGATGAAAAAAAAATCTAAAAAAGTGTTTCAATGCAATCATATGTAGTTTAAAGTGAACAACCAGTCTTTTACTTTACTGATATAAGAGGAAAAACAAGGTATTTCTCTAATAGAAAGGGGCAATTTATTAAAAAACTTTGCAGCTGTATAAGTATTAAAACGAGAAAAAAATGTTCTGTGTGCAAATGGTGCACTAACTAAGCTCATATTATTTATACGTAGGTTATACATTTGGGAGTTTCTGCTCAGTATATTACCACTTTGCTTAATGAACTCTCTTAAGACTTTAAAAACATATAAATGTCTGATTGGTAGAATTTGCAACGTTTTAAATAAAGGCCAACTATCAGCAAATCGATTTTTGTTAAGTATAATTCTAACTAGATGTTTCTGGGCTATTAATAAAGGCTTTAAAGTGTTAGCATATGAACCACCACAGCTAGTAATGCCGTATTGTAACTTTGAGTGCGCAAGACCATAGTAAATAGTGGTTAACACTTTCTTGGAGAAAAACGGCATTAATAGATACATTTTACGTGTGACCAACATCATATATGATTTTATCGCTTGGATATGAGTTTTCCAATTTAGATTGATATCAATTGTAACGCCTAAGTACTTAAAAGGTTGTACTGATTCAATCTTAAAACAATTTTTGGACCATTGCATATTAGTTGCAAAGTTACTTCTACCACACTTATGAACAGGTAAGGAAAACAGTTTACAGTCGCATGCGTGAAACCAGAGGTTATAATCATATAGATTATTACCAGTTGTCATGAAAGACATCAACTTTGTTTTCTCACTGATGATCAATTTGTGCGCAGTAAACCACAACCTTAATATTTCAAGATCTTCCTTGATCCTTGTGACATATTCAAATAGAGTTTTGAACTCATAAGTAAACGCTATATCGTCTACGGTTGCAGTTGATATACCATTTAACTTGAGTTTGAAAAGGGAGTTTATGTATATTAGGAAAAACAAAAGGCCAAGTACAGAACCCTGAGGAACACCGTTTTTCAAAAATCGAGATTCACTCAAGACACCATTGACATTAACTCTCTGTTTCCTATAATTTAAAAACGATTGCAGCCATTTAAAAATGTTTCCTCGAAAACCAGCACTGTAAAGTTTGTTTAGTAACAAATCATGGTCCACCATATCAAATGCTTTTGTCATGTCTATAAATAGACACATGGTAGACTTATTGCAGTGTAAACCACCATACAGTTGACTACATACTCTCAAAATAGCATCCTCTTTTGACATTTCTGCTCTAAACCCGAACTGGTTGCTACAAAAGAAATTAAACTTGTCGAGGAACGACAAAATACGAACTTTAAGCAGTTTTTCAAATATCTTGGAAAAGGTGGAAAGAAGTGAAATAGGCCTATATTCCGAAACATTTTTTCTGTTACCTTTTTTAAAAAGATGTACAACTTCAGCACATTTCAGATCTTCAGGAAAACAACCCCTTTCAACACTACGATTAAATAAGACACTCAGTACATCAACAACATACAAGGCAATATGTTTCAGAAGCACACTTGAAACACCATCACTCGTGCAAGAGTTTTTATTTTTTAGGGATAGGATAACAGTGTTCACTCGAATTTATCGGCTCAAAAACGAAACTGTTAGGTAATATATCTTCGCCCGGTAAACTTGAAGAAATGGAGCAATCACAGTTCACATATGTTTCAATAACTGGTTTTAATTTTTCAGAAACTTCAGTGAAATAGTCGTTGAATTTGTTACAGATGCTGCATAAGTCAGAATCAATAATTCCTTCAACCTCAACACTATCAATTACGACACGATTTCTATTCTTTCCCAAAATATTATCAACCACTCTCCATTCTTCGCGAACATTACCGTCGGCTCTTGCAAATAGATCAGTGTAGTAATTGTTACGAGTGTCTTCTATATTTGTATGAATTTTTTTGCACATAGTGTCATACTGTTTTTTTAGTTTTAAATTATTGAGATGTTTTTTATATTTTAAACTTATCTTTTTTTCTTTCTAATCTAATCTGATTTTTAAGATTATTACTCATCCAAGGCTTTAAACGTTTCTTGTTATTCGATTTTTGTTTTGACAAAAAGGTACAAAACTTAATGTGGCTTTGAAAAATGTTAATAAATATATCGAAAGTAACAGAAGGATTACTTTCGGAATAAACCGACTCCCAGAATTCATATGTTAAGTATTCTTTCAATAGTTGGAAATCCACGCACTTTTTCAATGTTGTGAATAAGGGTGAGAGGGTTTCAGTACGGTTGTAATCAGTGAAATAATTAAGGGCAGTCATACTATGATCTGTAAGCTTCATATCATAATCTTTACCAATAAAAATACACACGGGTTGGTTCGTTACTAATACTCTCAAGACCATTAGAAACCATAGTAAATAAGTAGTTCTTCGTATCTTTATCCAATTCATTAATGACAAGTATGTCAATATTAATGTCACCCAACATAATTAAATTCTTTGCCTTAACAGCGTTTAGAACGTTGCTAATTCATCAATGAAAATACTTTTACTGAATTCGTGTAGTCTATATATGCACAGAATAGTGTAATAATTATTCACATATTCAAACGACAATTTTAATAAATCTGTGCTTGTCAATTTCAAACTAAAGCAATTTAAATCTAACACACAATCATTTATAACAAAGTCAGCTACACCACCATCAGAATATGTACATAAATTATTGCAACTGCCAAAAGGAGTATAACCCGGTATATTATAAAGACTAAGTTCATTTTCGTATATCCATATCTCACATAAAACTATAACGACAGGTAGATTAGCCATCGACTCAATGTGAGCTGCGAGAACAGAAAAATTTGTTCTCATGCTACGTATGTTTTGATGTAAACAAAAACAATATTCTACAAGACAAGTTGGATCGACTGGGTATTCACATACATTTGTAACTAAGAATGGGACAGAACTAACAGAATTCATAGTTTATCGAAGTCAGCAACCAAATTTATTTTTACACAATTGTCACCCTCTTTCTTCCGTAAATAAACAGTCTCATTTCTCGTCCATACGTATTTATACCCCTTCGTGGCCTTCATTGACGTTGCAGTGTTCAATAATTGTCTTGTTTGATGAGTTAAGCATTCGTTGATAAACATCTTCTCCGATCTTGCTTGTGCGTTGATTGAGTTGGTGGTCAGCTGCTCTCTTTTTTCTCGTTTTGCTTTCATGATTTCCTCCTTGCATAGATAAGAAACTAATTTTACATGGAGAATATTTGTTGTGCTCGCTGAATTGCTATTGGTGGTTTAGCCAACTTAATTTTTTTCAAGTAGCACTTGTCGATGTCTCTTTCATTTATATTCACGTTCAAGCCATCGCGAAACACTTTGAGAGCAACATCAGTGTTTGATAACGCTGTGTTGTTGTTGGGAACGTTTAATATTTCTATACTGCTTGCGATTAGCTGTTGCTCCAGTTTGTTGACCTTTTCCTCTAGAGAGTGAATTCGTTTTTCGCAAGCTTCATTTTTGGCGATGAGTGCATCGATTTGTTTTTTTTTTGATTTTCTTCAATTGAAATGATTTTTGCATAAATCATTTCCAGTGTAACTGGTCCAGAATTGAACTCCAGTTGAGGCCCAGTAGCGGTGTTGGTTGATAGGGCGGATGTTGGATTGGATGGAATTACAACCGAAGGTAATGATGGCGAGGTGGTAATTTCTAGCCGCGTTCGAAGCCGGGTGAGAAAAAGATTATCTTCGTTGGAGTGTACTTGCTCGTTGGCGGTGAGGTTGACACAATTAGCATGAAAAACTCCGTTGCAACTACTGCATTCCAATTTAAGGTCCGATCTTTCAACTTTAGATTTACAGATTCTCCACGACATTTTCAGAAAGTTGTAAAGAGAAATTTTTATTTAACTGAGATAAGCTCTCGACACGTGTGTACCCCACAACGACCGCACAAGATCAATGTTATTTATTTATTTATCTATGTTTATACCTACGCACGTACATATGTACATATTTATTTATTTATTTATATATATATATATATATATATATATATATATATATATATATATATATATATATATATATATATATATTGTAATATGCGAGCTACGGCTCGAGTAGATAAAACGTTATTCTGTGAGATTATTTCTTTCTTTTCTAGTCTATAGAACAATTCACGTTCACACTATACTATTCTTCGCAAATTCTTTCCTTACAAGGTCTCTTTCTTCTCTAATCACTTTATCTTATTTCAATTACTTAATTCACAAATCCAAACTAATTACTTCTTCTTGTTAACTCTTAACTTTCAATCTATCACAAAAATACAACTTCGACCATTATCAATTTTCCAATCTCTTCGTGCGGTTCGAAAACCAACTGCCTTGCCTCGATCGCCATCTGTTCTTATATAGTCGCATTTCTGATAGCCAGAAACTTCTAGCAAATTCTTCGACCACTGGAACAAGAAAATTCTGATGTAATAATTCCAAGATGACAGCTGCAGCCAATAGTCTCTTGTGGTTATAATTCTCTTGCGGTTATAATTCTCTCTTAATTCCGCGACGTCGTCTTAGACATAATCCGTACACGAACCTCGAATGAAAAGACACTTCGTAATGTGTTGCCTGTTTGAGGGCGTAGTTATTATGCTACTTTATGTTACACTGCTCCCCTCTTAGACTTGTTCGTCCCGAACAAGTGCGTCCTCACTTCGACCATTGTATCGACTCAGTCGGTCCACATGAACCACTTTCATTTTGGCCCTTGGTCCTCGCTGGATGCGGTAGACAACATCGTTGATGAGGGTTACTATTCTGTAGGGACCCTCCCAGTTCTGCTGCAATTTAGGTGATTTCCCCTTTTGGCGATGGGGATTATACAGCCACACTAGATCTCCTTCCTGGAATCCTAACGTTGTTGCCTTGGTATCATACCTGGTCTTCATGCGGTCGCTCGTTATCTTAATCTGGCTTCTGGTCCTTTGGTGTATGTCCCTAAGCCTTTCCCTAAGGTCCGCCACGTACTCTTCTTCATTTCTGGGCTCATTGGTAGGAGATCCAAATTTCACCTCACTGGTTAACCGAGCTATTCCACCAAACAAGATTTCGAATGGCGTATGTCGAGTAGTGCTATGCACGGCACTTCTATAGGCCATCAAAAACAAGGGAATCTGCCGGTCCCAATCCCGTTGGTAGTCACCTACGACCTTCGAGAGATGTTCGTCCAAAGTCCTATTGAAACGCTCCACCATACCGTCCGACTGTGGATGAAGCGGGGTTGTCCTTGTCTTTTTGATTCCGAGTAGTTGACACATCTCTTGGAAGATTCTTGACTCGAAGTTCCGCCCTTGGTCAGAATGCACTTCCAACGGCACACCGAATCTGCTAACCCAATTGTAGACGATCTGCTCCGCCACGGTTCTGGCTTCCTGGTTAGGGATCGGAAACGCTTCCGGCCACTTACTGAAGTAGTCCATCACTACGAGTATATACCGATTACCATTGTCGGTTTCCGAAAAGGGCCCTGCGATGTCAATGGCGATTCGTTCGAAAGGTGCTCCCACGTTGTATTGGTGCATCTTACCTCGAGTTTTTATTCTCGGACCCTTGCTAGCTGCACACACGTCGCATTTTCTGCACCAGTCTTCGATATCTTCCTTCGTTTTTAACCAATAAAAACGTTCTCGTACCTTTTCTAGCGTCTTATTCACTCCCAAGTGGCCTCCGGTCGCCCCGCCATGCATTTCCTGTAACACCTCCTTGACCCTCGTCCGCGGTACGACAAGCTGCATTACAAACGACTTTCCGTCGGAGGATTCCCATTTTCTTCTCAGAACACCTTCTTGGACATGGAGGGAGTCCCACTGCGCAAAATATGCCTTTAAGGTCGGGCTTCAGTGAGAGATGTCCTGATGATCCGGTTTCTCCATGTTCTCCTTCCAGGCCAGAATCGGCTCGATATCCGGTTCTTCCTTCTGAGCGTTCCGGATCTCATCTACGCTCCAGCCGGCGATAGGTTCGGCACTCATTCTTTGGATGGAAACCAGCTCCCGTTCTTCCTGACGCGCACAATGTTTACAATCCGTTCTGCATGGTCTCCGGGACAGTGCATCCGCATTAGAGTGGAGCCTTCCTTTACGATGCTGTATTTCGTAGTCGTAGATTTGCAGCCTTTCAATCCATCTTGCGAACTGACCTTCAGGACTCTTGAACTGTAATAGCCATTTTAAGGCTGCATGGTCTGTGTGAAGAATGAACTTCCTCCCATAGAGGTATTTGTGAAAATGCTTCGTAGCCAAGATCAAAGCTAGAAGTTCCCGCCTTGTCACGCAGTAGTTCCATTCTGGCTTAGAGAGCACCTTGCTGAAGTACGCAACCACCTTCTCTTGCCCATCATGCACCTGGGAGAGTACGGCTCCTACCCCGACATTACTAACATCTGCATCCACAATGAACGTTTCCCCGGGAGTGGGGTAAGCTAGTATCGGGGCATCGCATAGCCGTTGTTTAAGTACCTTGAAGCTCTTCTCGCACTCAATTGACCATTTGAATTGTTTCCCCTTTTCCGTCAACTGGTCCAGGCTCTTTGCGATCCCGGCAAAATCCTTCACGAACCGTCTGTAGTAGGTGGCTAGGCCCAGGAAGCTCCTTAGTTGGTGTTTGTCTTTGGGGACTGGCCAGTTTTTTACCGCTTCGACCTTCTCTGGATCGGTTCTCACTCCTTTTGCTGAAATTATGTGCCCCAAGTACTTGACTTCCGCTCTAAACAGGGCGCACTTCTTGGGGTTGAGCTTCAGGTGGGCACTTCGAAGCCTTTGAAACACATCCCTTAGATTGTCTCGGTGTTGCGCAAACGTTTTTCCTACGACGATGACATCATCCAAGTACACCAAACAGGTTTTCCATGTTAACCCTTGCAGGATACATTCCATCAAGCGCTCGAAAGTCGCCGGAGCATTGCACAGCCCGAATGGCATTACCGTGAATTGCCATAGCCCATTTCCTGCGATGAAGGCAGTTTTCTCCCGGTCTTCTGGATGGATCTGTACCTGCCAGTAGCCACTCTTCAAGTCGAGAGTGGAAAACCATCGGGCTCCTGATAGTGTGTCTAGCGTGTCGTCAATCCATGGCAGAGGATAGCTGTCTTTCTTGGTGACGTAATTGAGCTGCCAATAGTCCACGCAGAACCACGTGCTGCCATCTTTCTTCTTAACCAGTACAACCGGTGATGCCCACGGACTTTTGGAACTTTCAATCAGACCTTCTTTCTCCATTGCCGACAAAATCTCTGTAATTTCTGTCTGCTTTGTCAATGGAAGGCACCTAGCAGGCTGACGAATTGGTCTAGTATCACCAGTGTCTATTCGATGTTGTACCAGGTGTGTTCGGCCGTTTCTCCGTCCTGTGAGGCAAATACATCAGCGTACTCATTGATAAGAAAGGGGGGCGAAAGCCCCCATTTATTTGGCTTATTACAAGCTGCAACTAACTTAAGGCTAAAACTTAAACCTAAAACTTAAAACTAAAACTTAAAACTAAAACTCAAAACTGAAACTTAAAACTAAGACTTAAAGTTAAGGAGAATGGTGAAGGAGTTCGGTTTTGAGGCAGGGATTGCTGAGGTTAAAATCAAACTGTGTGAGGTTTGAGTTCACTTTTCGCAGCATACGGGAAATTGGTTCATTAGATCCATATGAAGTGCGGTGGGACGGTAAATAGAAAAGACGAGGGCATCGTAAATTTCGTGGGTTGGTATTGAAAATAATTGAATTATAAAGAGATGCGCAATCGACAGAGCCTGAAAGAAGTCGATGAATGAAAAGAATGTCTGCAACAGCTCTGCGTTTCTCTAGAGTACTCAGGTTGATAAGGTTGAGGCGGTCTTGATAGGGAGGCAAGATAAATGGATCGTTCCAAGGAAGACCTCGAAGGGCAAATCGAAGAAATCGACGTTGAACATTCTCGATTCTGGTCACATGAACTTGCTGAAAGGGTGACCACGCTTGACTGGCATATTCAAGGAGGGGGCGCACAAAGGTAATGTAGAGGGATCTGGTCACGTAAGGGTCGGAGAATTCTTTGACCCTCGTTTGACAAAGCCAAGTGATGAGTTAGCTTTACGAATTATCTCATCAATATGTGAACGAAAATTTAGTTCCCTATCGTACAATATTCCAAGATCACGGAGAGATTGAACGATGGATATAGGTTGACCATGGAGAAGGTAAAGGCGGGCGGAGGACACGTGGTGCTTACGTGATAAGGTAATGGATTGACATTTGGCGATATTGAGCTCTAAGCGATTTTGTAGGCACCAGTTCGAAAAACTTTCTAGGTCTTGTTGAAGGAGGCAGTAGTCATGTGCTGAAGAGATGGCTTTGAAAAATTTGGTATCATCAGCGTACAGAGAGAGGGAAGAGTGTTTAATAACCCTCTCGACATCGTTTATGGTTAGAATGAAGAGAGGGGGACCTAGATGGCTGCCTTGCGGAACACCAGAGGTGGCCAAGAAGGGAGTCGATAAGATTTATCTGAAGCGAACTCTGTAAGAATGGTTTTCCATTCTTCGTAAGAAGATATCCATTTTAACAATATGGGTTCGAAACCGATTGCAGACAATTTGAAGAGGATTAAGTTATGAGATATCTTATCAAAAGCCTTACTAAAATCAGTTGCAATAACGTCGACTTCTTTGCCACTCTCTAAGGCAGACAGGGCGAAGGACACGAATTCGACTAAGTTGGTGGTAGTTGATCTACCTTTCAGAAAGCCGTATTGGGTGGGAGAGCTAAGAGAATTGCACTGAAAGCTTAAGGGCGATAGTTTGTTACCTCGTTCTTTGATCCCTTTTTGTGAATGGGGGTTATGAAAGAGGTCTTCCAAATCTGAGGGAATTTTCCTAGTGATAGAGACAAACGGAAGAGGTGAGAGAGGGGGAGGGAGAGAATGGAAGAGCATTTTTTAAGAAAAATGGCAGGGAGACCATCTGGGTCGGGTGAGAATTCATCATTAAGATTTTGTAGTTTATTTTCGATTCCAACAGGATCAAAAGGCAGGGACAGAAAGGGGCCAACGGAGAAGTTAAGAAGGTGAGTGAAGTAAGAGGGGTCTGGTTCAAAAGAGTTGTCGGCGAAGGATTGTTTAAAATAGGTGGCAAAAAAGTTGGCAATGGTTTGCGGATTAGTTGAAAATATGTTTTCAAAAGAGAGGGACGGAGGGTAACCGTCAGATTTTTTTTTATAGTTGACGAATTGAAAAAATGACTTAGGATCGTTTATAAGATTTGCTTTCGCGTTAATTAGGTGCCGCTGGTAGAGAGAGTTATAAAGATGATTGAATTGAAGGTAGGAACCTAGATAGTTGGAATAGTCGAAAACAGAATTGGTACGAAGGAAAGCTGCCCATAACTTGTTTCTCTTGTTAAGTAAGGCGCGAAGTTTGCGATTATACCAAGGGGGGATGAAGATGAAGTTTTATGACAAGAAAAGGGGACATAAAGAGAAATGGAATTAAACATTTCTCTGTAAAAAATTGTGAGGGCTTCGTTTAAGGATAAGTTAGCAAACCCAAAGGAACATCTACTCAGATAGGCATTTATTTTGCCGAAATTATCTTTATGAAAGTCGTAAGAAGTGTGAAATGCAGGAGGTGTAGATTGAAGTGGAGAATTGAGGAAAAGTGAAAGAAGAAGGGGAGGATGAAAGTTATCAATAGTTGACAGAGTTAGGGTACAAAGCGAGACTGAGGAGTTAACGGGATCAGTTGTGAATATAAGGTCTAATTGCCTTCCCATGTAATTTAAGACATTACTAACTTGACATAGACTTGAATCAGTTAGCCGATCTATGAAGAGACATTCCTTAGTGGAGTTGGCATTTGAAGCGATGAAAAAGGATTCACCATCGGATGAAGGATGACAGTGTGTGGCCTCGCGTTCAAAACTCTCACTGGAACCATAGCGTTCTTTGGTTCGACTAACGTCTTTCCCACGATGTAGTTTTGAGAATGCTTCTCTGGGTCTGGTTCTACTATGTAGAATCGGTGGCTCCCAAGATGACCTTCCAGCTTCGTCCAAATGTTTGTCTCTGAAGACTGCGGCAAAACTTCGTCTTTGCTGATGACTGTCCTGAGAGTTACGGCATTCTCGTTTCCGTACACCATCGGAATCTCCACATTTCGATACCTCAGTACTTGCATCCCGATGTCCAAGATTACTTCATTTGCTTTCATGAAGTCTATTCCGATGATGCACTCGTCGCATATATCTGCCACCAGAAACGTATGGGAGAACGTCAGTCCCGCCAGAGTAATCGTAAGACCAACTTCTCCAAACACCTTCGCCAATTCCCCTGTTGCAGTCTTCAGGCAGTAGCTGTTGGTGTTGTGCAGCCATGAGCTTCTGACGATATCTCTTCTTACAATGGAGGCGGTGGCACCTGTGTCGATGATGGCTACGCACTTCTTCTTGTTGATTAGTGCCTCCACTGTCAGGCTCTTGTTACCCCGTTTGGTTTGCGAAACTTGAATGGTGGTCCTGGGGGCCTCGATTCCAGTAACCAACTTCTGCCCCGTGAAGTCGGTCCTTACTCATTTCCCGACTGCTGGTTTTGGGAAGTCTGACCGACAGGATGCTTCCTCTCTGCTTCTCCTACTTCCGCAATGTGGACAATTTTCTCGTCAAGGTGCACTTCTGCACTGCCGTTGTAGGTGTCCGGTTTGGTTGCAATTCCAGCAACGGATTTGACTTCCGCGAGCTCTGTCTTCATCCATGACGGCTGTTCTCTGGCCTGAGCATTCCACGACGGACATTTCCCTGACACGGTGTATTCCCTGGTATGCTTGGTCCGCAGCCTTCATTGACAAAGCGAATGCCAATGCCTCGGGGAGTGTTCGCTTTTCAGGCATCCTTACAGCCATTTGCAGTTGTCTGTCCTCTATGGTCTGAATAAAAGCTTCCACCGCCATTTCGTTGATAAGCTCCTCACCGGCTTTAGGGTATGAAAGATGGGCTAGTCGCTCTATATCCGCTTGCGTTTCCCCCCTTTTCTGGACTCGACTACGCAGCTGAACCCTGTACACCTGCTGCATGTGTTCATTCCCAAACCGCCTGAACCAGAGAGTCGTAGTTCTGCTGTTTATCTTCTGGGATGGTCTGCAAGAGCTCCGCAATTGGACCCCTCAGTGCAAGCGTGAGTGCAATAGACTTCTCTTCATCGTCCCAGCTATTGGCCATTGCGGCCGCTTCGAATTGCCTCTTATAAATTTTCCATGATGTTTGACCATCGAAGATAGGAGGCTGCATCTCCTTTCTTCTCAGACCGTCAGTGGAATATTCCCGTGCTTTCTGTCTCTTCACGTTGCTGAGTTCCTTAGCAAGATTTTCGACTTGCTTTCCTACTTTTTCAAACTGAGTCTCTATCTTCCCGAACTGAGTTTCATGTTTCTCAAAGTTTTCATTGAATCGACTTTTTCGAGTTGCGTCTCGACCTTCTCGATTTTCTCTTCGATCGCTTCGAATTTGGATTCCAAATTCTTGTTTTGCTCACCAAGTTTGCTTTCCAGAGCATCTAGAGAATTCTTTTGTTCGTCCAGCTTAAGTTCTAGAGAATTCTTTTGTTCCTCAAGCTTAAGTTCTAGAGAGTTCTTTTGGTCGTCTTCCACGTCAAACTCTACGTCATGCGGATTTTCACCTTCCTACTTTACTGCTTCTTCCAGACGAATCAGTACGGCATCTTTTCCCCCAGTTGTGTCGAGATTCCGCTTACTGAGTTCTGCCTTTAGTTGAATTATAGTTAGTTTTCCCAATTTGCGACCCATTTTGGCAACTAATTAACTCAACACAGAAATGTTTTTTTTTTTTTTTCTTTTGCAATTTCACACCACGGAAATAGTTATTCACAGAATAAGTTTTGTCCCACTTCTGACACCAATGTAATATGCGAGCTACGGCTCGAGTAGATAAAACGTTATTCTGTGAGATTATTTCTTTATTTTCTAGTCTATAGAAAAATTCAAGTTCACACTATACTGTTCTTCGCAAATTCTTTCCTTACAAGGTCTCTAGTCACTTTATCTTATTTCAATTTCTTAATTCACAAATCCAAACTAATTACTTCTTCTTGTTAACTCTTAACTTTCAGTCTATCACAAAACTACAACTTCGCCCATTATCACTTTTGCAATCTCTTCGTGCGGTTCGAAAACCAACTGCCTTGCCTCAATCGCCATCTGTTCTTATATAGTCGCATTTCTGATAGCCAGAAACTTCCAGCAAATTCTTCGACCACTGGAACAAGAAAATTCTGATGTAATAATTCCAAGATGACAGCTGCAGCCAATAATCTCTTGCGGTTATAATTCTCTTGCGGTTATAATTCTCTCTTAATTCCGCGACGTCGTCTTAGACATAATCCGTACACGAACCTCGAATGACAAGACACTTCGGAATGTGTTGCCTGTTTGAGGGCGTAGTTATTATGCTACATTATGTGATTGTACAATATATATATATATATATATATATATATATATATATATATATATTTTCTTATTTTTTTTGTTTTCTTCATTTATATTGAAGGTTTTTTTCGTATTTGTCTTATTGTCTTGCTATACGTTCTTAATAGAAATAAAAATAATGTTTCAGTATAAAGGTAAAATTCCAAATTATCAAATCTCTGTAAAATGTGCGATAACAAAAATTCTGTAAAAAACTTGTATACGAAATAAAAATATCTATCTATCTGTCTATCTAACTTTTGTGCATATATCAACAGTTTGAATCGTCCTTACATACGAGTATGTTAGAAATAACTTAGATACAAATTTAGAATAAAATTGTCTTGGCCATATCCGAGAAATAACCAATTTTCGCAAGGCCGCTAATAAGTAAAGTACGGTTATTCGAATCTTAAAAAAGAATTAGTATGCAGTCTAATTGAGAATATTTACTGTACTCCAGATATGAATTTGTATCACTATCGTTGGAGACGTTTTGGAGACAACTTCAGTTTTTTTAAAATTGGCCTTAAGTGAAGTACCGTTAATATTGAGGCTAGAAAGAAAATTCGAATTTCGCCCAATAGACCCCAGATACGAAATTTGAAGAAAATCCGTTGAGCGCTTTAGGCTGCAGCCTGAGGTACCAACACACGAACAAACAGATAGAATTGCGAGAGCCCCTTTTTTGAGTTCATCTATTATAATTATATCAAAATTGATCAAAATCTCGAAATCGACGCGGTACACATGCAATTTAGGAAGTTCCCAAACATGTTGTTTTACCTCAAAACCACCATACCAAATTTTATTAGCACACCAAAGAATGACATTCAGACCAAACGTTTATGTAATGAGACAAAAAACTAAAAGACAACTAAACTGAAATTTGACTGAGCTTGGGATTCGTGTTTTAAATCTTTATAAGGCTCAGACTTACCTTCACGCCGTGAAATTTGATATGCCTGTAGAACAGGCCCATTTGCCAACCTCCGAAATGTTATTGCAACTACTTTACGGAGGATATAGCAAGATAAGGTGGTATTTATATCCCTATGTCGGAGGGATCTATGGTATCCCTCTAAGGTCAGACACTGAATGTAAGGCGCACTTTACATTCTGCAATGAACGCACCTGGATCTTACCTTCAGTTCCGCCTATCAACCATGACCTTACTGCCTAGGCAGACCCTGCCAAGGTCAGGGGTTGCGGACAACATTGCTCATAGCATCATTAAGGTTACTTCCTCTTGGTGGATTTAAGTCACCTCGTACGAAAAATGGCACATAATTTGATGTCTTATCTTTCATCTTTGACAATATTGTGCAGTGATAGAAACGATATATATTTGAGTTTTCTCCTTATTTCGAGGCTTGCAACTGCGGTGATTTATACTCGTATATTGTAAGAGAAACCATATTTAGTTGCCTGATTCCCGTCTAATGGGGAAATTAAATGTCGATATCACTTTTTGTTTTTATTGACCCTATTGACACTATTATAAGTGGACCATATTTTTCTAGATATTCTGCAATTAATTAATTTACTCCACCTGAAATTGGCGTTTTGTATAATAATTATCAACATTCAATTATCCTTGCGATGACTTTTGGTAAGTAAAAACAAAGAGGTTATTAAATATGGATCGATACAAACTCCCACAACGTGCTGAAGTAGTGAAAATTCTCTACAAAAACAGTGAAAATATCATAGAGAGGTTTGGTAGAGTTCGCACTGCTTTTGGTCATCATCAAGCGGCTATTAGCACAGCTATAGTGAATTTAATCGATAAATTTGAAAGTCCCGGACAGTGATGTGAAGACTCCAACTCGTGTTCGTCCGGCAAGGTCAGCTGAAAATATTTTCGCCATAGTTGAGAGTGTGACTTAAAACCCACGCGTGTCCATTTCGAGACCATCACATGAATTGGGCCTATCCGCAACCACTTTGCATTGCACTTTGCATAAAGATCTTGGCCTACATGATTATAAGGTCCAGTTTTTTTTTTTTTTGTTTTGCCGAGAGGGTGAAAATCTTCTAAAGACACCATAAGGCCCGACCGCGCGTGCTTATGGTAGTGTGAGATTTTGACTCACTAAAAAAACAACTCTCTTCAGGATTAATACTACAACTAAGCCGACGCTTATCCAGCAGTTTTATTTTCACTTACGAGACTCGCGATTTTTGGAAAAAGATGTTCGTATGTAATTTAAAAAGAATGTTGCACCTTATGCAGGTTAAATTTCAAAGAAAGTTCCTGCGGTTTTCACGACCGGCATATACTATGACGCGAGGTCATGTTTATGTTTACGAGCAAATTTTGTTATGTCTTCGACGATGCTGGGAGTTCCCAGATCCCGATGAATATATTTGTTACGTATATACCACGGTGCGCTAACGATCGTTGTAAGAACTTTATTTTCAAAAGTTTGTAAGATGTTTCTATTGCTTTTCCTGGTACAACCCCATAGTTGTATACCATACGTCCACCTGGCTTCAGCACTTGCATATAGATAAGCAATTCGATATGTAGGCTCAACTTCAAATGTTTTCCGATTAGCCAGTACATTTGTCGGTATTTGTTTTCGAGCTAGTCGCGTTTCTTTTTTACGTGCGATTTCCATTTAAGCTTAACATCTGCAGTCACTCCTAGATATTTTGCTTCGTTCGTATACGGTATTTAAGCCGAGTTTAAATATACGGGTAATCTATCCACTTTTTTGTAGGTAAAGTTGACGTGAGTAGATTTGCTTTCGTTCAGCACAATACGCCAAGAATTCGTCCAAGCGTGGACTTTATTAATAGCATGTTGCAGCTTTTCAGTGCTGCTTCAATTGTAACGCCCGTTGTCAATATCGCCGTATCGTCCGCAAACATGGCGACGACGCAGTTTCTTTCCTGCGGGATATCACGCATTTAGAGTACATATAGAAGCGGGCCAAGGACACTTCCTTGTGGGACTCCGGCCGAAATCTTCTTGAACTCACAGTAATCATTTCCGTGCTCAACACGAAAAAGTCATTCGGTTAGGTACGATCGTAAGATTATAGAGAGTTGCAATTTATAGTCCAAGCCTTCGTGCCAAACCTTATAGAAAGCTTGTGAGACGTCAAGAAATACCCCACAACAAATCTTTTTTTTCTTTGAGAGTTTTCTTAATCACGTCAGTTATTTTGTGGACTTGGTCGATTGTAGAATGTTTGATTCTAAATTCAAACTGATGGTCAGAGATGAGACGTCTTTCGTTGATTATGGGTTGTAGTCGTTTAGAAAGTAGTTTTTGGAATATTTTAGAGATAACTGGCAATAGGGAAATAGGTCGATATGATTTCTTCTCATTCAGAGGTTTGCCTGGTTTCGGGGCCATTATAATCTCGGCGACTTTCCGTTGTCTCGGAACGTAGAGCAATCTGAAAGAAGCGTTAATCTAATATAGCAGTTTGATAAGAGCTTTATTCTGTAATTTCTTGACCACCTGCACCATTACCAAGTCGTAACCTGGTGCTTTTTTCGTCTTTAGATTTGTAATCACTTCCCTCAGTTCAATTAATGCTACTTTTTTTACTTTAAAGTTGTCAGATGTCGTGACTGGGGAGTCGGGTGTTATCAAAGGGCCGTTGAATGTCTTAAACGTTTCTTCTAAGTGCAAAGTAAAAAGTTCTGCCTTTTTTTTGTCGCTATTGGCCCAACCGACCTTTTGCCAGTTAAGGTCCAGTTGACATAAAAATTAAAGCCAGCAGACCACGCACAATGCCGTACTTTCGCTGATTGGGTGCTGGAAATGAATGAACAGGATCATGATTTTTTACACAAAATTATTCTCAGTTTGTTTTAGGTACGTAAACAAACAAAACTGTTACATCTAAGGCTTCGAAAACCTAAGAGAAATAGTGAAACAACCTCTATATCCACAGAAAGTGACGGTTTTTGGGTTGGCGGTGTCATTGGACCATATTTTGTTCGAACATGATGCTGGTGCGACCATTTGAGTGAATGGATTGCGCTACCAAACGATGTTAACTGACTGAAAGTGGATGGCGTTTATTTTCAGAAAGACGGCACAGTTGGTGAAACAATGGCTCTATAACATAACAAATTTCCTGGACGTGTGTTTCTCGAGATGGAGACTTCAATTGGCCACCGAGATCGTGCGATGTAACACCATTAGACTTTTTCCTTTGGGGCTATGTTAAAATTAAAGTCTACGCCAATGCTCCACCAACGATGCATTAAAAGAAAATATCAGAGCTGTTATTCGTGAAATACAGCCGCAATTATGCGAAAATGTGATGAAAAATTTCATCAAAAGAATGTCTATTTGTAGGCAGAGCCGAGGCAAATATTTGGCAGACATTATATTCCATTACCAACCTCAGAGTATGTACTTTAGATTAAAATAAAAATGTCACCACTTTCATAAAAATGTAGCTTTTTTCCTATTGATTTAAAATGACACTTCTTGTTGTACATATATCTGTTACGATACCACATGGCGCAGCCGGTAAACGACAATAGTAAAGTAGTATGAAGCAGATAAACTTTAAAGCGAGTAATTATGGATTTTCCGAAACCCCAGCAATTGTGCTTGGATAATAATTTACGGGATAGTTGGAAGAAATTTAAAACCCACTTCTCGATATATGCGACCGCAACGAAAACGGACAAGGAGGAGCAGTCAATTGAGGTAGCAAGATTTATAAGTTGTGCCGCGAGTGAGGCAAAAGAGGTATAACATACCTTCGAATATATATAGATAGCGAACATAATTTCCCCTAACGGCTACCACCGGAAAGCCTTGTTGATTGAAAGTAGTTTCATCTGAAAGGTACTGGCAGAGTCCGCTCTGCAACCAGACTCGGATATGTTCAGTGACAACGACCCCGCAGTCCATCTTTGAGCTATCGTTGAAGATTGCGAAATCTTTCATTACTATTCTTCAATTTCGCTTTGGCGGCGAAATCTTTCCACAGTTAAATATTTCCTGAAGTTTGATCTATAGAGGTTTTGAACTCAGTTGAAGATGCAATTAATTCTTGTGGTAATAAAGCATGTCTAGAATGTTGCTAACTGTGCGACTCAGCAGTTCAGCAATATGATTACTTGAGTCTGTCCATTACAGACAATTCGATGTTTTTAATGTGTAGATCGAGAGGTAGGAGTCAAGAACATACTTACAGCCTTCGTCGGACGTAAACACTGGACGCCTCTGGTGAATATACTTTCCGAACACTTTCTAGTGCTCCATACAGAAACGGGGCGTTAATTCAAAGTCATAGTAATTTAGAAGCGTAAATGTGAACCGGCTGACGAGCTGGCCATACACAGAACATTTGTGAAGTGTCTCCACCTTCCACTTTAGTTTTTTTTTTTTTTTTTGATTACACGAGGTTTCCAAATATCGGAGCATTCGGCTCGATTATAATACCAGGCAGAAACCCTTTTTGGTGTAGCGGTTGGAGAAACTTGTTTTTTTTTTCTCTTTTATTCTTGCTGGCTATTCGTTGTTCGAACTTGCACAGCTCCGATCACAAGAAAATACACTTTCCACCATGGCCAGCTTTCGTTTTGGCTATTAAAGAAACATTTGTTTTGCACTTTTTATTATATATACATAGATGGAACAATTTGAATAACTGTCGTATGCAGAAAGACGCGAGTATGGTCCGTCTATAAATGAACTAGGATACAAGAACTTCAAAACAGGGCTTGTGCAAATATCGCCAAGATTGTGGCTCTTACATAGTATGACCCACTGGCCAGTAGGAATGCATGCTGTCAAAGTGGACATCATTTTTGACACACATTCGTTTAGATTATTAGGCTATTACTTTTTTTGCACCATGAAACGAAACATTATATTTAACATAACAAACACACTTTGATAACCGATGCAATAATTGCTGTTACTTAACTATCTAAGGAATTCAAACATTTGAAAAATATTTTTTATTACATAACTTCCATGTTACAAAATAATTTTTCAAAATAGAGTTTGATATGCAAAATTCCAATGGAATTTACCAAAAATCAAATTAAAATTTATTTTATAGCTATTTTCATAAAAAATGCTCCAGCGAAGTAGCCAGTTGCATTCCTCCCCTTAAAAATTTCACCCGCAATACGCAACTTGCTTCGAATGCACATCAGTTCACCCTAAAGCCAAACCTCGGTCGTACTGTTAAATATAAGGATTCGTTTATAAGCCGAAAAAATATTTGAATTTTGGGATCCGGTTTATCAGAAAGTGATCCATCAATTGCTTTCGATCTCTTTCTTGAAATTTTTAATAAATTTATTAAAAATTGTACTACTTTGTCACTGTGCAGCTCGAGCAGTAAAATATATTTAAAGCGGTGGATGACGTATAATCTTTTGCAGCAGATTAAAAAGAAAAACAAAGTTGCAGTGAAATGTAGAAAACATCCACAAAACATAAAACTGGAAGAATATTATGGCGATCTGTGCAAAACTGTTCGCAAAAATATTGAAGAAACGCGTAATAAGTTTTATTCTGATTCATTTGAACGAGCTAGGGGTAATGTAAGAGAAGAATGGAAAGTGGTTGATAGCATTCTGGGTAAAAGTAAACAATGTATAGAAATTGATAGTCTAGAAATTGATGGTGAGAATTTAACTGATTCAATTAGCATTTCGAATAAGTTTAATGAAAACTTCACATAAATTTCGGAAAAACTAAAGCCATCTGTTGATGCTGCAATTGCTCCATTTCCTCTTATATAAGTGCAATAAATATGCAATCGAATAGCTTTGTTTTTCAGTCGTTTTCTCCAGGTGAAATCTATAGAGCTATATTGTCTTAAAAAAATAAAAATTTTTGTACAAGTGATGGTATATCAAGTGTGTTATTGAAAAAAAATTTGCTTATATATGGTTGACGTTTTAAGTTATTTGTTTAATCTTAGAGTTCAAAGTGGCTGCTCTCATCGGCACCTTAAATAAGCTGAAATTGTACCAATTTTTGAAAAAAGGTAATAGGAAGAGTTTATCAAATTACAGACCTATGTAATTCCTTGCTGCCAACCTTCTCTAAGATTTTCGAAAAACTTCTTAAGTCAGCAATTGTGTCATTTTTTAGATAAAAATAACTTTTTTAGTAGTGATCAATTTGGATTCAGAACGGGAATGTCAACTAAGGATGCTATTCTTAGAGTGTGTAGTCAGTTGTACGAGAGTATTAACTTTTACAAATCTACAATGGCTCTCTTTGTTGATATGACAAAAGCATTTGACATGGTTGACCATGAATTGCTACAAATAAAATTATATAATGCTGGTTTAAGGGGAGTAATACACAAGTGGTTCACTTCTTACCTAAAATGCAGAGAACAGAAAGTTAATATAAATGGAAATTTCAGTGACTCTCATTTTTTTTAAAAATGGAGTACCACAGGGTTCGGTTCTCGGTCCCCTGTTGTTCTTAATCTACATAAACTCTATTTTTGAACTGAATCTAGATGGAACGTCTACTGCTTTGGGGATGACATAGCCTTCACTTATTAGTTTCATACAAGATACGAGTGTATTGCAAAGATCTCGGAAGACCTCGAAACCTTGAGGCTTTGGTTTACTGTGCATAAATTAATCATAAACGTAAAAACAAAACTCATGTCATTTAAAATAACAAGTAACGTCTTGCATGATTTTAATCTCTGTTTCCACGCACATGATTGCAAAAAGTTGTCCTTACCCGTTCATAGTTGTGGAAAAAGTAATTTTGTATACAGCTTGCATTGTTCTACTAACTGTTTTAAAATTGAGTCAGTTAAACACTATAGATACCTTGGAGTGTTAATCGACTACAACTTAAACTGGAAATATCATATCCATACCATTAAATCCCATATGTTGTTGATGACTCGAAAAATGTATCTTATTAAACAATATTGCTCCAAAAAAGTTTTGAAAAAATGTTGATAGCTCAAAAACATTTAATTCGAATTATTTGTAATAAAAATCGGTTTACTCAGAGCTGGCCTCTATTTAGAGAAATGTGTATCTTACCAATGAGACACCTTTACGTGTTTAAAGTACTGAGAGAATTCTTTAAGCAAAGTGGTAATTTTCCTTGTAGGAACTCCCAGCTTTACAGTCTACGTATAAATAACATGCATCTTGCCAACGTACCAATCGTGTACAAAACCCATTTTTTTCCATTTCTACACCGTTATAGCCCCTACAATTTTCAATAAGCTACCATTTTTTGTCCGGACAACCTTCACTTTTCATTCTTTTTCAAGAAAAGTTAAAGACTGATTATTCACGATTGACTATGCTAATATTGAATTTTTCTTGAGAAGTATATCTTAATCATCAGCACAAATCAATATCAATTATTAAAGTTGTATGTATCTTATTATTTGAATTGTTATCTTTATACTTTTAAAATGCTTTTCCTTTATTATTTTCAATTTTTGAAACAATGTACTCGTATCACCTCTGTAGTTTAATCTTAATGTAAAACTGATTGTCATCCTACATCAGATGTCAATTTATGTTTGAAATATTAATTCGGGTGCCATTCCACACTAACTTTTAAGTTACAGAATGAATACTATTATTTATTTCCGCTATTACTAATCAAATCTTGTTAATTAGCTTTAAGTTTGGAAGTAAATAAAATGAATAAATGAAGAAAAGAATGTGGAATGATCTAACAGGCTCTGTATTTCCCCATCACTACAACCCCTTTGGAACGCTAAAGTTCCCCCTTATCCTCTATAACCTACAAAAAGATGCCTATAAATCTGCACATTGTGAGAAAAGTAATTACAAACGAAAGTAAGGCATGATTAGATAAGTACAGGTACATGTAATGCCAAAGCCAGTATTTGTTCAAAACGAATTATTGGACTAACACCATAATCAGTACGTCTTGAGTTCAGGTTAATAGTTTGCAAAAAGGATCGTTCAATTTGGTGTATTTTTGAACAAGTTACAGCAGTTTTTTTTTGCAATTGCATAAAATTAACGGTATTTTTAAAACTGCTAATACAAATAACATCAAAATCAACCGGACTTGAATCGCGCAGAGAGAATTATTAATGTCGGTGCATTTTTTGTCTGAAATTATAGTGAACAAAAGAAATATGCCAAAATTCCACAAGATTAACTGTATTTTCGAAACCGTTACCAAAACTAATACAGCTTGTTTCTTCATTAAGGAAATAAGCGCATTACAAATTATAATGAGCCAAATATTTTTATTTGAAAACAAAAAAAGTTAACTTTATTTACGTTTTTTGAGCCTTTTTGATGTACACAAACAAAATTATTTAGTGCATTTCCGCATAAGTATCGTGAACAAAATACAAGTGCAAGTTACACAAAATTAACTGTATTTTCAAAATGGAGAATTGTGTCCTGGTTTAGGTAAGCATTTTGCAAAAGGAATCAAACAAATCGGAGCAGATTACCATTAGTTATAGTGAACCTAAAAATATACCGAAATTTCACAATTACTCGTATCCTTAGAACGTGGAAATAAAATTCTAAAGCAATATCATTCCCTAACCCTCAAATTTTAACAAAATCCGTTCAGAGTTTGTTGAGTTAGGCTAATTTGATAGTACTCGTACAACCAAATTCGGCTGAAGGATTCCGATGGAAATTTTTCATTCGAATTTGAACTGTTTTGTTTCCATTTTGTCTACATTCCATTGACCCCCACCAAGCTGGGGTCCACTACCACGCTGCGGATTTAATAAGGTTTTTTTCGATTTTTTTTTTTAACATACCTCAGTCTTACATTTCTGGAATTAAGCATGGGGACGTGTGCTGTGAATTCGGTACTTAGTAATGGGAGAAGTTAAGTATCTAAAACTTGGAATGAAATAATGGTATTATTTTCGAAGGAAAAAATGAGATTAAAATAACAATGCGAGCGGTTCAATGATCTGAAACGATTTCCCAAGTAGGGAAATTAGCGAGTAGCTTATAACGCATACTCGCACATGTTTCATAGTAGCCTAATTATTCAAAACTTTGGAGTGCAAGTATTCTGCAATAGTTTATACATATTGGCATGCTATATTTGGCATTTAATAACACGTTTTTATAAAATATATATATTGTGTTGTACATACTCGTATTTCTGACTTTATAGATCGTACACGTGACAAATTTTCTAATGCGCGACATTTTTTTATTTATTATTATTATTATTATTATTTTTTATTTTTTTGTTATAGACATTTTGAGGTGCAGACATCACAATGATTTGCATGTTATTATTTATCAGTGATGATTTTTCTTCTCATTCCCTGCAAGATCTAATGTACTTTAAGGCGCCAAAAACGTTTACTAGACATCAGTGGCGTGGGGTGAAATTTCAAGAGAGGGAAGCCGAAAAAATTTTAAGTAAAATGTTTTATTCAAGACTTACCATTTTGGGGCTTATTCGAAACACAGACTTAAGATATGCAATCTAAGCCACCTTTGTTATACTTTAAGTCATTGGAATTTATGTAGACAATAAGCTTATCGCATAAAAAAGTGGCTTCGAAAGAAGCCGCTCTGGGCAGAATAATCTATATAAGTTATTGATAACTCGGAGCATTGTTAAATATAAAAAATTTAGCAATTACAATTATGTACTACCTATTTGTACTCTAAAGCTATCCTACGATTCTTTTTTTACGAATTCTGCTAAAACTCTTTCATAAAAATTTGAGTTATTTTTAATTTCTAAAAGAAGGTGTTTTTCGATAGATAAAAGTGCCAAGTCTGAGAGTCTTTCTTCTTTGTGGGAATTTCTTAAGTGTGGACTATTTTTAAAGTCGAAAAAGATCTTTCGACAGAGGCCACAGTCAAAGGCAGGGTTAAAAATATTTCACGCAATGTTAGAGCTTGAGAAAAAGTATCTCTAAGCATTTCCGAATTAAAATGCTTATAAAGTTGAAAAACCTCAAGCTTTTTAAGTGAAGGGGTAGTGTATAAAACTTTGAGTTCCTTTTTTTGAAGTAGTAAAATTAAAAATTCCATGAAATAGGGTAATTAAAGAAGATATTTTATAATCTGGCATTGAATTAGAAAAATATTCATATTTTGATTTGTATAATAAATCAAAGAAAATATATGGACTAAATGAACTATACCTATTCTTAATCTGACTTATAACATTATCTATAATTGTAACAAAAATTCGGCTATAATTTGTATTTGAATCAATATTAAGTAGTCGGCGTTTGCGTGGAGGGTCTGAGCAGTTACTTACGCTCTCATAGATTGAGTCAAATGAGTTTAAAAATTCAGAATGAATCCATGACTCAAAACCCTCGATCTCTTGCTTCGCAAGCTCTATGTCTTCTCTGCAATTGAATAAGACGTTCACTGTACACGAATGATATTGCCATCGAGTCTCTGATACCCCGGAATGCCAGCTCTTGTTTTCCTAAAAGAACTACAGTGTCTATGAAACGCTTCATTAAATCGCGATTGCGATCAACTTTTCTATTATGAGCCTCGTAAGAATTCCCTAAAGAAGTCTTTATGCGATATTTGCCAATTTCATGCAAATGCAAGCAGCTGCGTATATGCTTTTCCGTTTGAATATGTTTTTTGGAAGAATTAATAAAATTGTTTATATCAAATAAACCTGTGTGACTCCAAATACTAGGAGAATTAGAAAAACAGAAGACAAGGAAAACAAAACATTCTATTTAATTTGCAACTGCCAGTTAGCCATGGATTCTTTTTGTAAAAAGACTCATGCAAATGTTTCTAATACGGGTTGGGTACGATTAACCGCTTTTAAAAATACCGATTGCAAAAAATCGATCAATAAAATGCCGACAACAAAAATGTCGATTAAGAAAAATGTCGACTGTTAAAAATATCGACAGAGAATATATCGATTTTTTAAAATGTCGATTTTAAAATTTCGACTATAGTTAAGTGAATGATGTTAACAGGCACCTTGCCAGTTTAAGTGAAAATCACCTGGCGCTTTAAACGAAGTTACATAGTTGAACAAGTGCATACCAAAAACTGACAGGCAGGCACCTGTAAGAAAGTCTGGTGTATTTAAAGTATGGGGAGGGTGGCTCGCTTCGCTCGCTAACAGGATTTTAACCCTTTTTTCCGCACGGTTTAGCCGCTCTTCGTCGCTCCGCTAAGGGTATGTCAACAACTGTCAGGAAGGCGCCTGGAGCTAAAGTTTAATTATATTTACTCTGGGGTATTTAGCAGTATAATTTTGTTATTTAAATTGGATTCATTAATAAAATTGATTTTATACATTCATAGCAGCTTGTTTCATTTCACTCGAATGTTCGGACTAAAATCGACATTTTTGCCGACAGCTTCTTTATTGTAGTCGACATTTTATTGAGCTTTATTTCAAATTGTCAACTATTTAAATTGTCGGTATAACCTCAGTCGACATTTTAACAATCAACGAAATTGACAAATTCAAAATCGAAATTTTTTTTGCGGCAATTCGTACGCTTCGCTTCTGATACCCATCCTTTCGCGTATAATCAATTTTCATTGATGGTGTCGAGCGACCTACTTCTATATTTTTTTTTTTTTTTTTTTTTTTTCAAAAAAGAAACCTTACTGAACTCATGGGTTTCTTTTAGAAGAAAATCAGTTAAACAACACTCAAAATTATCTAGAGACATCTTGTCTAAGAATAATAAAAATGTTCAATGGGGCACCTCTTGAGTAGATTTATATTTACTTACTTGGTATATAGCTAATAACTATTCACTTAGCTCACTCACTATTTTATAATAATTTAATAATTTAAAACACTAACTTAACTACCAATATGCAATTGCTTAATTTTTAAAATTTTCTTATAATTACCAGTCACAAAAATCAGAAAAATGTGCATTCATATTTTCAATAAATCACGCACAATTACACAACCGTAAGAAAAACCTCAAACGCCATTCGAACCACTACATCACCCAATAAACCGATTTTCGTCGGCTTATTTTGTTGCCTACAAAAAAAAAAAAAAAATCCTTCCACAAAAGCCGAGAAATTCCGGGTTATTTTCCTCATAAGCGATTGTATATTAGACAAAGAAATCATAAATAAACTTCTATGCCAGAAAGGAATAGAGTTGAAAGTTCGTACTGTAAAAAAATTAATGCATAAGCCGGAAAATGAACGGCTTTTCAAAAAAATTCATTGCACGCTCTCTCGCTAGAGGAGTTCATGCTTGTCTCGCCTATGTGTGCTAGTTTGTGTATGAGTAAAAATGAATAAACAACCGGACTGGTCGCAGCATTTCATCTTCGAGCGTGTATAAAGTTATGATTTATGAATGAAAAATGGTTTGATGAACAAATAATTGAATGTGATGGTTGGCAAGTGGCAAAATAAAATTTTTTGATATTTGAAAAGGGAAGCCGTTAGGAATCGGCTTATATGGACGCCACGCCACTGCTAGATATCGACCTCCATTTTAGCGATATACTTACATAACTTGCCTTCTCCATAAGCTCTCCTCCATTTGCCATAATCCCCCTTTAAGTGTTCTACGCCATGTGGCTCTCGATCGTCTTTATTCCAAGCTAGCACGTTCCATTGTATTGCGTAGTTAGCTATGAACAAGTCGCACTTACGTAAAATTGTACCAACCCAAAAGCTAATTAGTCACTTAATAGCGGAGAAACTTTATATTGCTTTATATTGCCTATGCTAATGAAATCTTTTTCAGTTCCATTATAAACCAAAATAATACTTCCTCGAGTTAAATATCCCTCTCTACCTGTAAAAATGCTTATTGCGCATGAGTTATGGACTTTCAAGGCTGACATTTTTGGTTTTCTTACTATTAATTTTCGGTCCCACAAAACAGTTTCGCTCTCCACACTAGAAACCCATGTGGTGTAGTCCCTTGATTCTAAATATGCACCAACTTACTGATCGGTAAATATCCAATGGTTATGACCCAGTTCTACTTTAATCACTAAGACCTGTTCCAGCAATTCCACTATACTCACATAAGACCCATTTTAATATGAACCAAATCATTACATTCTAAAACCCATGGATAGATAGATAATTTGTTGAAAATCAGTCACACTTCCGTTCATCGTAGCTTCATGTGGGTATGCACAGCATGCAGGGCAAAAACACACAATATCCTGGTTGTCCACCGTTTCACCATATAAGCACGAAAATAAACAAAAACAAAGACAATATGCAGTGATGTGAAATTATTTCCACCTCAGCAATAACAACAAAAACAAGAATACTCGTACATAACAATAACACCATCAGAGACAGATGCTGATCCTACTGCTACCGCTTTTACTATTTCTGCATCCTGCTGCTGCTGTTTTGTCGCAAATTTAGTCAGTGGTATCCCAAATAGAAATAATTGTTAACATACCGTGACCAGAGAGGAAAACAGAAATGGCCGGGCGCATAATGTTGGCAATTACTAAAGAACAAAACAAAAACTTTCCCCATGAATGAATTGTATCTGCTGTCGATAAGTTTAGGTGACCCCAATTCTAATAGGTTAACTAATTATATCTTTATAAGTGTTGGATCTGAGATAACAGTATTCGTTTTGATTTGTAGCAAGGTTAATCTACGCATCATCCTTAAAGTTATGTAACTTACATTCCTTGAAATATTTACCCAATGTAGTGCAGTGCAAGAGCAGCGGGATACATCCGTTAAAAAGAAATTATTCTAGTACACAATACAAATGCAGTTTTAACATATCGTTTCAACCAAGCACTATCAATTGTAAAAAAATAGGTCCGATAATTAGATGCACAACAATCAACATAACAGGAATAAATTGTCCTAGAAAGAGAAGAAGAAATTCATCTAGAGACAAAGCTAATAGAAGTACTGGATGTAGCTATAGGACGAAGAACAATAAATCACCATTAGAAGGAAATATAACGGAAGAGATACTTAATAAAGTAGAAATTGATTAAGAAGACCATCGTATACTTCGAATATTAAGTGAGCTGTAGCTGCCAAAATCGTAGTTTACAGACCTCATTGTAATCGTTCATAAGAAATTAAATAGGATGCTGTGAGAAAAAATATATAAAAAAATATAGTAAATACCAGTCTGGCTTTAGAACCTGACAAATTTTATGAGTTTAACGTCAACCTATATACGAGTATGCTATTTATAAATTTTAAACAAGCATTCGAACGCAATGATGTAAAATGACCAGGTCATTAAAAAAAATTGTTTAGCTGACCGTGCTTGCATTTACAAATACAAAACGGAAAATTGAGTATCAGAAGCCTTCAAAATCACGAGAGGTGGTAAGCAAGCCAATCCACTGTCTACCAAAATTTATAATCTAATGCTGCACTTTTTATATTTTACTTGGGAAAATGATGTTGATGACCCATTGGCAAAAGAGGGTGAGCGCCTGTTTCTGTTTCGAGTGGATTCTTTTGCTCTGCATCTTACCAAACTACAACAAAATTATGTGTCCGTATTTTTTAAAAATGGAGCTAGAAATGGTTTGTATTGGCATAGGTTCGATTAGAGACCGATGTGTCATATGGTTCCATAATAGCCCTTCCAACCATGCACATTTTCATTCCTAAGGTGAATCAAGAATAGTCTATATTATAAAATAATCTTAAAATGTTACCCCTACTTACTGGGAAATTTGTATTTCAGACTAATTATAAATATTTGGTTAATATAAAACTGTTGGGTACCATATCCATTTATGATTAAAAGTAAAGAATCAATAATGGTTGCATACGTAGATCAAATAATTAAGAACGAATACAACTCCGACTTGACAAAGACAATTCAAAAAAACAGGATTGTTTGAATATCTTATTTCTAACCGCTGGTTACAATTACTCACGAACTACCACAACCTAAAATATGCCTGCTGATAAGCCTATCATTTTGGAATTCACGTGATTTTAAATTTTTAATATCTCGCTAAGCGTTTTATTCATTTAACGTAATAAACTTTATATAACACGACTTTGATATAGCCGTTCAATAGAAAGATATAATATGTAAAAAAAACTGAGAAGATTCCTTTAGGAGATATTAAAATTCTCAAAAAAGGTATACTTAGGTAGAGTACCATACAACTATGTATATAGCACCTATGTATATAGCACTTAAAAAAATTAAGAGAAATAATTCTGTGAACTTATCCCGTATTAATAAAAAAAACAGGGATCATGAAATGAACGCTAATTCAAAATTTTGTATGGTATTTTAAACTTTCAATTATAAAACAAAACAAATTTATGATTTTGATGATCATCATTGCCTGTGATCGGGTTTCTCCGAGCGAATGTGGCTTAGATAGAAACCATTCGCTAATTCGCTATGCCAAATCTTTATGAGGTCCAAAAACGTAATCCCTTCTTCCCTTATTGGGCATGTGCGTAACTCCACAGCAGGCCTAGTTAATGGATTCCGTAAAGCACTCAGAAAAAAGAAAATTACGAATTTTGAGAGGCTATCAAAATCTCACTTTACCTCGAGTGAACACGTGTTGGGAAAAATAAATTGGGCTTACCTCTGTTAGATGGAATTGATAGAACTTCAACGTAGTTATGTGACTTTGGTTATGTTATTATAATTAAAATTACAAAAAACAGAAGAGTGTTATTACATTGCAACTGTACTTAGATTTAGACCAAGAAAGCATTGATTTTAAAAACTTTCCTTGCTCACAGCATGAATAAAAAAAAAATTGTCCATCAGCTTCGATAGTTTGACAATCTCAGACAAGAAACAGAAGTAGCGCTTATTTGGATACGAATTCGTCATCAGAGGTAGACTTAGCAAATACTTGATGAGAATCCGCATTAAGGCAAAATTCAAAAATATCAGCTTAATATGCGCTCACGCTCCCACTGAAAATAAGAACGACGTTTTCATGATCTCCCCAAGAGGATTTACGAACAACGTCAATGTTACTACGTCAAAATAGTGCTTGGCAATTTTAGTACAAAAATTGGGTAGGAGGGCATCTTCGGAAATACAGTTTGCACGACAAAACCTCAAGTAAAGGACTCAGACTAATCGACTTTGCAGCGGACCGAAATATTAATGAAGCCAGTATACGATTTCCGCACCTCAATATTCAATAAGATTAATCACGTCGCAATTGAAACAAGAATCTCCTCCAATGCTAACAATGACACAGATCACTACCTTCTTGCTGCCAAGGTTCTTATGCTGATATCCCAAAAACCGCAACACCAAAGAAGTATTGTACAAAAATTTAACATCCAACAATCGCAAGAGCCTTCGCCGATCGAATGTCCCTGAACTTCTCAAGACGTGCAATGCCGCCAACGTTAAGCCAAGCCTCAGATATGCTGGGGTTCTCGCATCCACCACAAAGAAACCAATGGTTTGATGAAGAGTACCGCCAAGCGTACGCAGCAAAGCAAAGGGCTTATAAACCGACTCTGCATAGAGTGATGAGAAGAGCTTATAAACAGAAGAAAAGAGTAGAATACCAGCTTCTAAGAAAGAATGAGAAAAAATATGAAAAACGAGAGGCCGAGCTAATGAAGAGCTGTTATAGCAGGAATAATGTTCGAAAATTTTACCAGAAGGTACAAATAGCATGCCCGGGCTAGATAGCCCAAACAGAAGCCTATAGGAATGAAAAATTAAATCTAGTAATTGAGTCACAGTCAGTGCTGAGAATTCGGAAAGATCACTTCTGCAGACTGCTAATGGCTGTGATGATGAAAAGTCTGCTGTCAAACATTGGTTAACGGGAGCAAAACGCTGTAAATTCAAAAAATGACAGAAGCGCAGAGATCTAGCGAAGAATCACTCTACCGTTGTTTTTCTCCCATAAAATTAAGATGATTTTATAAGGGTCTTATCCTTATCATCCTAGTCCTGCTATATGGCGCAGAAGCATGAACTGACATAGGTCTTCGAATCCATTCCGGAGGGACGACGCGGTAAAGGAAGACCTGACACATACAAGTGGAAAGGGACCTCAACTAACTTCGTGTGCAAAACTTGAGCTGGCTGGAGATACTTATTGGTTGAGGCTCAGATCTACTCCGGACTGTAACGCCATCTTCAAAATAAGTACGTAAGCTACAGACATTATAAAAGATCGCAAATTCCCTTAATATAGATGTAAACCTTGAAGTAATCAAAAATATATTTAATGGATATATTGATCTAATTATCAACTTAACAACTCATTATGGCAAAATTGTTTTGGTGAGTGCAAGTGATAAGAATACTTTCAAAAAAACTATCGCTTTCCATTAAAAGAAAGCTTTAACTGTGGTTTGGACCTCGAGACGACTATTTAGTAAATGTGAAAAACCTAGGGAGACAATTTCGTCTACAAATTATTAAAATGAAGTGTGCGATGTGTTGTCGAATCATTGTCACCCATTTCGTGATACATGAGCTTTTGTTTGATGTAGTATGTAAGGCGTATGCAGTACGCACTTTTATAGCTACTGCGCGTCATCAGGTTAGCACACCCCCCATAAGCTTAATATAATTGATCTTGTTGTTGTTGTTAAAATGCAGCTACTTTTTTTGTATTATATTTTTCTCATCTTTGTATACACTCTCGCTGGCAAAGAGAACATGCAATGGAAAGATCCCGTTATACGGTTTTTGCTTTTTTTGTTTATTTTCGATGCATCATCAGGTAAATACATGCAAATTCTTTTTAGTTAATCTTCAAGACCAAATTTGTTTTTCTGCTCAAGTAGTCTATTAAAATTAATATGGGTAATGGAAAAGCACTATCTGTGGAAGAGAAAATTAAAGCTTACAAAAAGTCAAGGCTGTCAATAAGTGCAATATGGGAAATAAATCGGTAGAAGTCATGAAGTCATATCTGCATTCCTGTGCAATAAGTCAGGATACGGTAAAAATAATAAAGGCGGTATTAATAGAGTAATTTCCAATGCTGATAAGAGAGCTATTTTGAGAGAGACATCGAACTCTTATGACTCGGCCGCAAAGATCAGGACAAGTGTTGGAATGCTCCACATTTAAAATAACTAAAATTGAAGAAAAAACGCCTAACGTGCCTCGAAAGAAAATGCGGTTGAATTTTGCAAGGGAGCACATGACATGGAATTCTGATTGGCGCTATGTTGTCTTTTCAGATGAAAATAAACTTAATTTCGAAGGATACAATTACTACTTCCATGATCTTCGCAAGGAGGAACACCAGTTGGATCGCCTTCATAGTCGCGTGGGGGTGTGATGGTGTGGGAAGCCATCTCCTACTATGGTTCATGTGAGTTGCAGTTTTTGACAGCAAATATGAATGCAAACAATTACAAAAAAGTACTTGAAACTGCTTTTCCCCATTTTAAAAATTTGTTTGGTAACTTACCATGGCATGAGGGCCAAAATGTCAGTTTAATGCAGTGGCCGCCTTACTCACCCGATATCAATATAATAGAAAACGTGTGGGGATGGCTGTGGAATTAATCTAAGCGGAATTAATCTAAGGCATCAAGCGCGCTTAGTCAGTCATTTCTTCGGATTATATTGGAAAATTGTACGAGTCGCTATCCAATCGAATCTATGAGGTCATTCTCAACAAGGGAGGATCGACACATTAATAAATTTATTAAAAAATATTTAAATTACTAAATGTATAAATTTAAAAATAAATTTATGGTTTAAAAACTTAAGAATTTTATTTTTGTTACTGTATTGTGTAAAGAATGATTATTTTTGGAGAAAATAACAGAATGATCCTGCGAGAGATATGGTTTTACCCACCAACTCGCTACCAACTGAGCTACTTCTGGACGCTTTCTTCCATGGTCAGTTCTCCAAAATCGGAAGTTGTTGTCACAAACGCTCTTTACAATTCAGGTTGCAGCTGATTGAGAACAGTAATTCATAGATACCAAAAAGTTAAATCGGAATTTTCGTCAAACTCCAAAATTAAAAGTAATTTACTAATGGACAATTTCGAAAAAAAAAATTGATTTTCTCAAAGACGTCTTTAACGATTTTGTTCAAATTTGATATTTGAGTTACGGTGGACATATGCCAACAGATGACGGTGTTGCCATGTTTTTGTAAAACAAATCATTTCACTTTATTATTTTTACTGGTTTTTGTAAATAAAAATCAATATCACAACATTATTTAATATATATAAGATCATGGAATATAGATTTTAAAAGGGATTTAAAAAAAAAAACATTTTTATAATTCTGTTTGCATTTCAAATCTGAATGATTTGCAAAAAAGGGAAGTGTAAAATCCGTGGAATCCAGTCGTGCACCATATTTGTTTCAACAACCGCTTACACTTAGTTATAGCGAAACTTCCTCCAAATAGTCAAAAAATCACTCTACAACAGGCATAATTGTGGGTAAATTCTAAACTCAAAATTTTGAGAAACTCGATCAAATGTACCGAATTTATATTTAATTTACGAAAATTTGTTTAAGCAGTTATAGCATGGGGCTATGTAGCGCCTAGGCCATTGGGCTCATTGGAATAGCCTCTACCAATTTAACAACAAATACTAAAAGTAAAAGTAACGTCGTTAAAAAACTATAACATGTGACATGTTTTAATAAAAAAAAATATTGTTTTGGGTATAATTCTGAACATCCAAATAAAATTTGTCTAAAGAAAAGTTGAGCAACATGTCTGATTTCACAGTTAGTTAGCTAACACCTCAATGAAGAGATATCGATATTTATATAGACAGCCAGGTAGCAATCAAAGGATGTCATTCATAATAATAAAATTGAAAATAGTAAAACTTTGCTACGTTTTTACGAGCTAAAACTTTTCAGACTACGACACACTCTATTCACACTGAACTGCGTGGTTTGCAGAGAAAAAATAGAGCGAAGTGATGCATTCAAAATCACCTGCTCTGATAGCGTTTGCATCTTTCACTGCGCATGTGTAAATTTAAACACTTCAGATATAGAGTATATGAATTCAAATAGCATTAAATATCGATGCGACAAGTGCTCTGTGCTATGGCGTAAATCCCTACAACAACAAGCCGTATGGTCAATAGTCGCTAAATCTCAGCCGCAGCAATAGCCCCTTGAACACCAACAGAAACCTGCAGTAAATCATTCAAAGTTGGGTAAGTTACAACAACAACAAAAAACAACTAAACACCATCAACAACAGCATACAGCTGTTCTTCCAAAAGCATCAACAGCAAATATACAGTATGATGAAAAAGAACCTTTAATGTCATCGCCCGAACCAGCCTCTTCAAGTGTATCGCAACAACTTAACGGCCCGATCACTCTTCAACTTTTGTACGAGGAGATTATTAGCATGAAAAAAATTAACTCCGAATTTCTGTCTACGAGTACTATTAAGGAGCTAAAAGAAAAGAATGTGGAACTCCGGCAAACAATAATTGGATTTGAGTGCAAATTAAACTGGAGGGAGCAGCAGCTGATGAAGAATGCAATTAAAATAGCGGGCATTCCAAACGTAAACAATGAGAATGCTAGCGCGTGTGTGCAGAAAATATGAAGAAATTAAGAAATGCTATGTTAAACGTGTTAAGAAGCCAAATTCTAATGAAAAGAGACGCATATTGTGTGTTCAAATTGCATCAAGTAAAAGAACCGGAAAGAAGAAAAAAAAAATGCTTCTCTTTTTGATGGCAATAAAGAGGAGAACATCTTTATTAATAATTGTATGACGAGATGCACCCGAGCCCTGTATTAAGAACAGAAAACAACTTTAAGTATTTATGGTTCAAAAATTCTCAATTGCTTCTTAGAAAGGTTGAAAATGGTGTTGGGGCAAGATCACCAACTATTCAAATTTCGCACCTAAACTTATGTAAATTTGTAAACTTTTGAATTTTGAATAAACCGTTTACTAAAGATTGTTCGTTTTCTTTCTCCTTTTCTCGACTCAAAAGTAGTTGTCAATACGGTTCGGTTCATCGACGGTTACCAGCTGACAGTTTTCTCTACTAACGTTGTTGACATACAGCAAAAGCCGGTACCTTAATTCTCAACCGGAATCTTCCTACCGCTCAACGTAGTGGTTCTAGGTTGGCGAACGAAAACGCTTCGTACGTTTTTTTTCATGGCGCCCAACGTAGGGCGGTAAGGTTATTGTTATAAGATCTTTTGATGATTTAGCTAAAATTGGAAACCGCTGAAATTTTCATTTTTGGTAATGATTTTTAACAATAATAATCTAGATCCTATAAACATTAATCTCACCATACCTATTATAAGAAACAATTGTGATAGCATATTTAGTTCTAGCTCAAATGATCTCAAAACTTTCTATGTAGTTCATCATAACATTCGTAGTCTGCGTAATTTTGATTTATTGATTTCCAATCTTAATGCCTTTGTAAATTTACCTGATGTCATTTTTTTGTCTGAGATTTGGATTTATTCTTGCGAAATCGATGATTATATTTTACCAAATTAGATTCGTATTCTGCGGGGGGAGTAGGAGTTTTATACGCGATTTGTTCCAGTGTGAAGTAAATTGTTATAGTCTGAAAAGTGCGGACATTTTAAAGATCTCTTGGTATGTGTGCAATGAATTGATCACCTGTATTGGTGTTTATAGATTTCACTCACAGTCAATTCAATTCTCTATTGATGAATTTTCTTCATTTTTACTAAATGAGTGAGCGGCAAATCTTATAATTTTGGGCGATTTCAATTTAGACTTGCTGAGTTTTAGCTGTGTTTCTGATTCGTATGGTGCTCTTATGCCTGAAAATGGTTTAGCGTCTTATATCAACGGACCAACAAGATCAGTTTCAGGAACCTGTCTTGATCATATATTTGGACGTTTTTTCTAAAATAGCCCTAAATCCTTGTGCTGCAATTAATTTTGACCTGCAAATCACAGATCACTGCAACACGGGTATTGTATTCAACAGACTGAAAAGTAAAAGAAAAGACAAGTTTATTCCAGCTCGAAGAATTGATAAAATTGATTTCAAAAATTAAATAATGTCCTACTTCATGCTGTTTGTGATAAAGTCTATTCTGAAGTAAACCCTTCAAAGGAATATGATCTATTCATCAAAATTTTAAAGGAACATATCTCTTATTATTCATCCTTAAGAAAAGATCAGAGATCAGACTGCAACCATAGATAAATATGGATTTAATAGAATTTGTAAGGCACTTAACAATAAAGTGCGATTAAGTAGGGATAGGTATTTCCATATGAAAATCAGAAATTTGCAGGGCAATTTAAAAGAGGAGTGGAATGTTGCAAACAGTATTGTTAATAGAAAAGTCTCCAATCAGTCAAATGAATTTTTGCTGCAAAGCGGTAGTATTGTGATCATAGATCCCAACGAAATAGCAAATAAGTTTAACAATTGCTTTGTCACAGTTGCAGCAAATTTCAAATAGTTTTTTTTTTTTTGAGCCAATTTCACTCTTGACCTCAATGGAGTCTGCAAAATTCTACATAGTCTTATAACTTAAAAACTTACTGATGAAAGATAAACCGCACTCCCATAATGCCGTATTTCAAAGAATCTGTGGTCATAAATAGTACAACAAAAAGAAAACAAAAGACCTCATTACACACATTTAATACTTCTAATGGCATCCTAGTAGTCCACCTAAAAAATGCCTTTAATGCCTATACAATGACTGCGGCGATGTAGATGCAGAAGAGGATACGGTCAACAGTAACATAGCTCGAGTTCAGTAACCCTAGAGTGTGTGCAAACAAATATTTGTAACGCTTTAGATGTTTCTGTCGCAGCCGCTGATAACCACCAATGTTTCATCAAACGTGTGGGGTAAAAGCCTACCATAGATTCATCTGGCAACAATTCAAGCAACATCAAAAAATGCAGAGACGTTCTATGTGTACACTTGACTTCCCTGGAATTAAAGCGTAGGGTAAGGAAAAAATTAAACTCTATCCCTACCACCAATAATAATAATCTATACAAATTTAAAATAGAAAAAAATTATAAATATCTATGGTTCCAAAACCTACAAATATTGATGAGGAAAGTCGACATTAGGAGGTTTGGAAGACTAGTTACACTCTTTTTATCAAATTTTTGCTAATATTTGGTCCAAATGATACCATCAGTCTTATCTGTAACCCAACCATCACTATACGGAGTATAAGAGACAGCATTTTGAATTGCAATTCTGATGAGGGCAATTCTTCTTTTTGTTGTGCATCAAAACATATGCAGTTTGCGGCAAAATTTTGATTTATTGGTCTGCAATCTAGAAGCACTTGTTTATTTACCGGATTTAGTTATTAATTTTGTTTTGGAAATATGGATTTTTTCGTGTGAAGTGATGACTTCTCTATTCTGGGCTATACAATATATAATTTTTGTGCCTGATTCTTTAGAATTTCATGTTCACTGCCGCAGTTTGTTGACCACAGATATACTCGTAATACAAATCTCATGTAAAATATGCGATGAGGTTTTCAATTTCATCTGTATCTATAGACTCAATAGTTTTTAAATGAATTCTCTGCATTCATGAGTCAATCTAAAGGAATAAATCTTGTCATTCTGGGAGATTTAAACATCGACATTTTAACATCGAAAACAGTATCGGAGTCATTTTTCGGCCTAATACCTGAGCACGACCTTGGCTCATTTGTAAACGAACCGACGAGACCTACTTGAAATTACTGTCTAGGCCATGTTTTTGGTCGCTTTCGGAAAACGTATCCTAATCAATGTGCTGGTATTAATTTCGTTACTGATCACTGCATGACTGGTATTCTGTTCAGAAGTCTAATAAATGTGAAACGCACAGACAGTAAAGATTATGTTTGAACTCCTGAATAACAAACTACTACTTGAAAACTGGGAGGCTGTCTATGCTGAAAGTAATGCCCCTGTGGCCTACAATGTTTTTCAAGAGATCTTACAATTACACTTAAGCACTTCCAGTCTCAATTCTGTGCAAGTGAAATCGGAATTGAGATTGATGTCCTGGATAAACCAGACAATACTTACTTTACTTACTTATGTCCTGTATCCCCTTGTGGGTGATAGGGCCTCTACAACCCCTACGAGCCATCGTGTGCGATTTCCGGAAATGTGCCTCAGCTCTCCCTAACTCTTTCCCAGTTGTCGTGCTTCCTTCTCAACTGTTCTGCGCCACGTACTTCTAGGACCGCCGCGTATCCTGCCATCCTGGGTAAGCGAGTTCCATTGAATCGCTTGGTTAGCTATGCTCCTGTCACCCTTTCGGAGAATATGACCGATCCACTGCCACTTTCGTCGTCGTATGGTGGTGCCTATAGGGTCATGGCCCGTTCTCTGACAAAGCTGTTCGTTAGAGATACGGTTTGGCCAGAATATCCTTAAGATGTAGCGTAGACACCTATTGACAAACGTTTGCAGCTTCCTCGTGATAGTGACGGTCACTCTCAAGGTACCACATCCATATAGCAGCACGGATTCAACGTTGGAACGGAACAGTCATAGCTTGTTGTTTAAGCTAATTGCATTACTTCGCCAAACTATGGATAGCATCCCAAACGCACATTTTGCTTTACCTGGCTGGTTATATCCAGCTATCGGTTGAGACAATACTCCCAATGTATTGGAAACTCTTTACTCTCTCAACCGTTTGTCCAGCAATGCATATATGAGTTTGTAGGTCTCATAGTTTGCATATTGAGTTTGGTCCTAGACTGATCATTTTTGTTTTTGCCGAGTTAATTTTCAACCCAACGACGTCTGCTTCCCTCTCCACATTTGCTGTCATTTGGTAAAGGTCCATTATTCTGTGAGACAGTAGGCATACATCGTCGGCGTAGTCGAGGTGTTTGAGTTCAGATGTGAGAGTCCATCGAATTCCTCCATTTCCTGTTGATAACATTTCGCATTCAGCACATCGCTAATCACCAATAGAAACAGTATTGGTGAAAGTAAGCAGCCTTGCCGAACCCCACTTTGGACTTCGAATTCCTCAGACAGCCTTCCTCTGTGCAAAATGTGACATATGGACCCATCATATGTAGCCTTGATAATTGCTATTAATTTATCAGGAATGCCTCTCCTGCGAAAGCCACGCCAAATAAATTCCCGATTGACACTATCAAACGCCTTTTCAAAATCGATGAACAACAGGTGGAGTGGTGATCGATATTCAACACATTGCTCGATGATGATCCGCAGGATGTTGATGTGGTCGACACAGGAGGATCCAGACCGGAAACCTGCTTGTTTGGCATCGAGTGTGTTTTCAAGGTGTTCTTTGATTCGCTCCAGGATGATTCTAGCTATTGCCTTGGCCACAGTAGGCAGCACGCAGATACCTCTCCAGTTTTCGCACTGCATTAGGTTGCATTTTTAAGGGAGCTTGACGACCATTCCCTTTTTCCACTCATCCGGAAAACTCTCGGCTATGGCCATGTTCTCCCGATAAGTGGGAACAGTAGCCCTTGAAAAAGCTCCGCGGGTATGCCGTCAAGTCCTACCGCCTTATTAGTTTTCAGTGCTTTGATTGTGGTAATAATCTCCTCCTTACTGGGGGTTGTGGTGCGAATTCGGGAATTTCTTTCTATGGACACTTCAGTCTGACATGGGTGCATATTGCTGGCGAATACTCGGTTTAGAACCCATGCATAATGCTCCTTCCATCTCTTCAGTTGATCCTCATCTGATATTAGCAACGAACCGTCTAAGCCTTTAATTGGGTGTTGAGTAGAGCTTCGACCACCTATAAGCTTTTTAGTGATTCTATAAACGGTTCTGCTGTCGCACCTCGCCGCTGCGTCTTCTGCTTCCGTAGACAGCGCATTGATGTAATTGCTCTTGTCACGTCTCACGCTACGTTGTACTTCTCTCATCTTCATTAGATGTAGGGACTCAAGCTTGATCCTCCCTGCTGCTGGAGTTGCTGCAATTCGAGCTCTTAGCTGTTTTCATTCGTTGATCTTTCTCCAGGTATCCTCGGAAAGTCACGCCCTTTGGCTTCCCTGCGATCGACCGACAATCCTTTCAGCACCTGATGTCAAAACAGTTTCCACAGCGCACCAATGGTCTTGGATGGTGGCGGGCAGGGAGCTGCTGATTGTTTCCAATCCACGTGAGAGATGGTCCCTTAATCAATCTCTAACATTTTTAAAAGCTATTAAGAGTAGAATGTTACGTTTTCTTAAGAGAACACGTTTCTTAAGCCCTTTAGAGTAGGACTTTCTACCGAAGATGCACTCCTAGTATTCTGCTCATCAATAAACAAAGGGCTCGATTAAAAAATAAAGTTGTGTTGGTCTGTTCGTGGACATAACCAAGGCCTTCGACATGGTTAACCACGGCATTCTCTTGGGCAAATTGCATCGGGCTGGTTTTCGGAGTTTTATGCAAAAATGGTTTGAGTCGTATCTCTCAGATAGAACGCAGATAGTAAAAATTGGGAACTGCTATAGCAATGCTAGAAATATAAACCTACGGGTTCCCCAAGGATCTGTCCTTGGTCCTATTCTGTTTCAACTCTATATAAACTCGGATGTTTAATCAACCTTTTGCCGGAAAAGCTACGGCTTTTGCAGATGCATATGACTCTAACAGCCCTCTGAACCTAGTAGGTGATATAAACTATGACGTTCTCTGGTTGGCCAAACATGATCTAAAGGTAAGCATCAAAACGAAACTAATGTTTTTTAATTTGAGGAAGTAGATGTCTCCTGATCTCGAAATCTATTTTCATTCTCTAAGTTGTTCTCATTACAAAGTGTCAGATTGTTCGTGTCTTACTGTGTCTTCTCCGTTGGTGTTTGATGTAGGTACAACGTGTGATGGGAATTGGTTCAAAGTTGAAATTGTAAATAAATTCAATTACTTAGGTTTTATCATTGACCAAAATATGAACTGGTCTGATCATATTTTGACTCTGAAGCAGTATCTGCGTTGATCTATCCGATGTTTGTATCATCTTTGTAAATAATACTAAAAAACCATCTATTTTGGAATATTTCATTCTAAATTACAGTACGGTATTGGGTGCAGGAGAAAAGCTTACCATACCACTCTCTGTATTACAAAAATGTTCTATTCGAAAGATTCCATAGCGCTATTAAGGTCCCCAAGAGTTCTTTCAATTAGACACCTGTATTATTACAAGATCTCAAAAATATTTTATATCTGAGGTGGATGCTTGCAGAGCCCAATTTCTGACGTTCACATTCTGCGAAGTAACCTCTTTAAATATGCCTTCCTTTCACATCAACCACTTTAGAAACTTCTACCCATTCGTCTGCTGTAAATTATTTAATAAGCTTCCTGCAAAGCTTCATTCATAGTATCTAAATATTGTACACCCCCATGATCTCATCCAAGTGACATTTAAGACTATTTGAATTCCTAAATACAAATGTCACTAGCTATTCTTAGCATAACTCTGTTTCTTTTTCAAATAGGCATGAAATCTATTTGTTTGAATAATGAAAATAAAAAGAAAATAGAGCCTTGGGTGCGGAATAAGTACATCTGCGGTTTTGGGGGTGTATTATGCCAAATTTATTTGGAAAATTTTGCTTCCAAAATTTAGATCCACTGGCAAATGGATTGAAAACTTTCATCACTGCGTCAGCTTATGCTCCCAGTGGAACGGGTACTTCCTCCCCAAGGGATTTGTGAAGAATCGATTGTTTGCCATCTCTTCTGCAAGCTCATTGCTCTTTATGTTCAGTAAAAACTTAGTACTCGTTTAAAATTATTACGGTATCTTAATTTAAATGGCTTACACTGTATAAGATGTTGTGCATTTCAAATTTATATTCTTCAGTACCAAACACGAAATGTCATGACCCAAGTTTAAATTCAGACTTTTTTAGCTTTTTTTGTCACGATTTTCAGTACCATGATGATAAATTCCTAACAAAAACAGCTAACGAAATTATTTTCAGGGTCATCTAAGCCTTTTCATACTCCTACTTCTAAATAAACATTTTGTTTTTTTCTACAAATCTCCATTGAAATCCTGATTATCGTGCAAAACACGTGCTCTTATTTATCCCATAAACACCCATCTGGTTTGCGCCAATAAACATTTCTCGTCATGTCTGGGCAATTATTCATTTTGAATGAAAAAAAAAAAAAATATTTATATGCATGGGTGTGCTGTTTTTTTACCAGCATTCTTTTCAACGCAAATTATTCATATAATAATGTAAACATATGTCTGCTAGATACCAAGGAGAAGACGAATGTGAGAAACTTGGTAACAGTAATGCGACGTAGGACGAAAAGCATTTTTTGCTCCACTCCTCCCAAGTCACAAAAGCATGCCATGCATGCTGTGTGTCAAAGGGGATTAAAGTTGTTTTCCACGTTACATAGTTTCACATTTAAACGCTGAACGGAAGGAGAACAAAGAAGTAAAACAATAGGCGAAACAAAAGACGATTTTATTTTGTCAATGTCACTGTGGCGTATACGTACTTTTTTCTCATTTGTAAGGCTAAGCTACGCAATTGGTTTGTGCACGGACCTTTTGTTCCTTGTTTTGTGGCACGTGTTTGTAATTTCCTTTTGAACTCAAAGGGACATTTTGCACTTTGTATCACTGTGTTGGTTATGACCTTACACAGTAAATATATACCTATATTATACCGAATCAGGATTGATGTGTCCTGCAAATCACATGCCCTATAATTTATTGTAGGTTTTGAAATATTTCAACTTTGATGAATTGATAGAAATTTGGGTATTTCAAACATAAATAAAGATTTCATCGAAGGAACCAACATCAAAGAGAATGTATTATTTCCATTACAGTGCTCCGATAAGGAATGTTACTTTATTTACGAGGACTTACGCGCTTCATGGAAACGAATTTTTGTTATTATAATCAAAGTAAGTTAGCATCTGTTCCACAAGGATAGACATAGCAAATTAATTACTAACAAATAAGGTGTTGGTTTATGGTATTGAGAGTAAGAAAGGGCCATGGAAATTGACTATGCATATAAAAGATGTCTATAGTATTTGTTATTATTTTATTTATTATTTTTTAAGTAATGGTGATGATGTAACCACTCTTTTCTGGCTTAGATTGAAATATCCGTTAGGTAAAGCTTTGGTCTTGAAGCAAACCAACCAGGCTTTAGGAACGTTAGGAAGAACGATTGGTTTTGTATTTTTTTTTTTTTTTTTTTATAATTTGCACTTGTTAAAGGGGATATAAATACCCTTATACTAATTTTTAGAACACGTGCGTTTTTTTTTTTTTGTGGAAAGGAGAAGAGACAGAGAGAAAGATAGAGTGGTGTAGTTTGAAACTCAGGTGGTATTAAGTTTCTGTAAACTCCAAGGGTGGCTGTCCAGATACCTGGGGAGTATTTTGTTTGTTTTCGCTATTATTGTCGTTGCTTATGATTCACAGTATTTTTTTCCGTCCTCCTGATGTCATCATCACGATCAAGTTGCATTTTAGCCATATGATCAACCTACTGCCAGTGTTATGCCTTCACAGCTGACTTAGCTTTCGCAAGTGATATCTTTTTTTTTTATTTCATGCGAAATAAATAGATGATTCTTGACGTCAGGATTCGAACCGGGAATCAACAGCGTAAGAAACGATGATGTTAACACTAAACCAAGGTCACCCTGTATATTGTATATAGGGTCGCTCTAAGGAGATCACTTAAACTGACACCAGACCCTCCAAGTAGCACTCAAGACCTCGATAACCTTGCCGAGCAACTTACAGGCGCCTTCAATGAAGCTCTGTCGATCTCCTGCCCCGTTAGTCGAATCAGAGGTAAACAAGGTTCACCATGGTAGGGCGCAGTGATAAGAACTCTACACGTAATCTGTATGCGATCCTTTAACCAAGCTAAGCGTTCTAGGAACGCTTTATTAGAACTCATAGAAAGAGGCATCCAAAACATACAAACTGGATCTGAAGAAAGCACAAAGGAAATCTTTCAGACTCTTTTGTGGCAAAATTGAAGAGACATCTGAGGCTTCAATGCTTCCCAAAATCATCTCCACAACTACATCCATCCTTAGCTATCTAAAGAAATCGGATGGTTCTTGGATTTCCTTGGACAAACAACTCAAATAGTTTTATATCAGATACGAAACTTCTTTGGGCAACACGTAGTTTTAAACCGTTCAAGTGAGCTGGTATAAAGTCCGCTGAAATTCAAAAGACTTCGGACATCATCCTCCCCTGGCTGACAGCTATTTTTGAAAGCTGCCTGGATTTAGTCCACATCCCCAGGTTATGGACAGAAGTCAAAGTTGTATTTATTATCTAAAGCGGAAAAAAGTTCTCACGTATCTCCTAAAGACTTCATACCCATAAGGCTACCATTTTTCCTCCTTAAAACCTTGGATATATTGATCGATACTCATGTCCGCTGCAGTATTGCTCCTAACCTTTTGTCAGCATCCCAGCATGCGTATACTAAGCCCAGGTCGGTAAAAACTGCTCGTCACACGCTGGTACGTACCATTGAAAATTCATTAGAGTGCAAGTACACAAGTAGTAGTTTTAACAACGTCCTTCCAGGGGCGATTGCACGTTCATTGACCAACTCTAAGACTAAGGCTTCGCTTGGCGTACTGATAAACGAATTGTTAAGCAATCGAATTATCAGGACAAAATTGGGCGCAGACTCCGCTCGAATGTTTGTCAGTAGAGAAACACACAAGGCGGTGTCTTATTCCCCCTTCTCTGGAATCTTGTAGTGATCTCTTATATAGATATAGTTTCTGGGAGGCACCTGACTACTCTAACGGAGTTGCTGAGATGTCCTTCAAGAAACTGATTTGGTCCTCTTCACCAGGAAATAAAAATTCCTTACTTAGCCCCTCGTAAACTTATTGAAACCAACCTCTTTGGTAAGAAAACACCATCTATACCCTCCCCAGGTTCTCTTTCAACAACAACTTCCAGGCCACTATCCCATCTAGATTAGACTGGGAGGGAGGCTTGACTCCGGACAATGAATTCGCACATTTCTACACGGATGGTACGAAAACAATCTATAGGGTGTTTAGGTTAGGTAGATGGGCACCTCGTGATAAATAGAATATAACGCTCATAATTGGTCTGGTGCACCCAAGACCGTTTTGCACATTCTTGATAGGGTACAAAATCGCGCGTTAAAACTTATAGGTGATAGAGACATTGTGAATTCCATTCATTCACTAGAACATCCGGAATTGTCTCCTGTCTCTCCCTGTTTTATCGTTTTTTCCACAAAAAATGCTCCAGCGAAATAGCCAGTTGCATTCCTCCCCTTCAAAATTTCACCCGCAATACGCGACTTGCTTCGAATGCACATCAATTTACCCGAAAGCCAAACTTCGGTCGTACTGTCAAATATAAGGACTCATTTATAAGCCGAACAACACGAATGTGGAACGATCTACCAGGCGCCGTATTTCCCCATCACTACAACCTTCAAACATTCAAAGCCAACGTGCATAGGTACCTCCTCTGTTCCTTTTCCCCCTTTTCCCTGACCCCCGTGCCCTGAAACAATTAAAGGGTATTAATACTCCCTTTGGCGTGCGCAGAATATAAAAAAAAAGTCACTGCTCACTTAGACCAACAATTCGGGTCCATTGTGCCTATCGATAGAGTGAGTGGCGAGGTTTTTTCCGACAGGTTAAACGTTAGCATCTATTTCCGCCTACCAGATCACTGTAGCGTTTTCCAGGCAGAGATAATGGCTATCAAAGAAGCTCTATCTTGTCTAAAATGGAATGTGTCATAATATCTGCCACATCAAAGGTAACGAGATGGCAGAACAATTATAGGGATATTCCAGGGAACTGTGGAGCTGATGATCTTGTCAGGCATATCTCGGCATGCCTCTCGCTACAATTGCTGAAGCCAAATGCTATTAAGGAAACCAACTTTAGGTGGGAGGCTGGCATTAAGTGTCATGTCACTAAACCGATTTGGCATCAGCTGGATCAGATACGCTCGAAGAGATTGATGTCATTACGGAACACTGTCCCATTGGAAGGCACGCCAAAAGGCTTGGTCTTTTCTCTAATGACTTTTGTAGAAGCTGTAGGGACGAGGAGTAGGAGGAGACAACTCTCCATCTCCTCTGCACTTGCCCGGCTCTCTGTCAGACGAAGCCTTCACTTGGGAGCTTACTTCTATGATAGCATATGTGAACTGACTAACTCAGATTTCCTGCGGTTTTCACGACCGGCATATACTATGACGTGAGGTCAAAAGATTTTGTTCTTTGCAGACGAGGAATTGAATTGTTCGCGTCAAGTAATTGAATGACGGTACGGTTACAATGGCCGTGAACACGACGCTGATCCCGATGAATATCTTCGTTACATACGTACCATCGTGCACTAACGATCGTTCTAAGAACTTTATTTTTAAAAGTTTGTAGGATGTTTCTATTGCTTTTCCTGGTACAACACTGGCTTTAGAACTTGCTTATAGATATGCAGTTTGTTATGTAGGCTCAACTTCAAATATTTTCCGAGCCAGTGCATTTGTCGGTATTTGTTTTCGAGCTCGTCGCGTTTCTTTTTTACGTGCGATTTCCATTTAAGCTTAACATCTAGAATCATTCCTAGATATTTTGCTTCGTTCGCATAAGGTATTTGAGCCGAGTTTAAATATATACCCGTATAACCACTTCTTTGTAGGTAAAGTTGACATGAGTAGATTTTCTTTCGTTCAGCACAATACGCCAAGAATTCGTCCAAGCGTGGACTTTATTAACAGCATGTTGTAGCTTTTCAGTTGCTGCTTCAATTGTATCGCCCGTTGGCAATATCGCCGTATCATCCGCAAATATGGCGACGACGCAGTTTCTTTTCTGCGGGATATCGCGCGTGTAGAGTACATACAGAAGCGGGCCAAGGACACTTCCTTGTGGAATTCCGGCCGCAATCGCCTTGAACTCAGTGTAATCATTTCCGTGCCTAACACGAAAAATTCTTTCGGTGAGGTACGGTTGTAAGATTAAAAAGAGTTGCCGTGGCAGTAGCTGCTGCAATTTATAGTCCAAGCCTTCGTGCCAAACATTATCGAAAGCTTGTGAGACATCAAGAAATACACCACAACAAATCTTTTTTTCTTCGAGAGTTTTCTCATAATTATTGGGGTGTAAATAATTCACAAGTACAAATACAAAATATTTCAGTCGAATTTGCCATTTCGTGCCAGACAGTCATTGTGGTAAGATGCTGTATCAATGATTATTTATTTGTTAAGTGTATTGTGTGCTGAAATGTCTAGTACAGACCATTCTATGAGCCACAACGGTGTAACCGAGTTGGTTAACGCTATTCAAACTTACGTTTTTATTTTTATTTCTTGATTAGTAATCATGTCAATAAATGAGCTATACAAGGAATCATCCATAGGAGCACATGAGCACTTGAATCCCCAATCTCGTTCACACGTAATCATTTGATTTCTAAACTCCGAAAAAATTTATGAATTTTTTTGTAGTCCGTCTGGTAGAGAAATTTTTTGCAGGACACACACTTTTAAAATAAACAAAAAAAATGTTTTGTGTGTTCCTTTATTTTCAATTTTTCGAATGAGTTTCGTTTTCCGCCCCAGAGTAGAACTGCAAAGAATTCTAAGGTCTTTTTTTTTGTATGCCGATTGTGAACCCCCATATATATGTCATGAGCCGCCAGAGTGGTTCTTTTCAATGAGTTAATGCCAATCATCTTCAGTAAGAAGGAAACACTGTTGGAGAATTGATCAAAAATTGCTCAGTTGGTAGAGCGGTGATGGCTAAAAGTCCATAGGATGGATCCCTGTTCTTTGATAAAAGTTTTTTCTTTTTTTTTGTATAAGTTTACAAAAATGTTTTATGCCTTTAGATATTAAGTACAAAATAAATTAGTAACAAAGTTCCACAGGATGCATATACGTATTTCTAAAATAATGCATTTTTTGGCAAATTTTTGTGAAGAAAATTACTAAAATGGAAGTAAAACAAAATCGCAAGTTTTTCCAGAAGTCATGACTGGACTGCTTCCGAAATTAATAGACACCAAGACCATATAACTGGTATTCAAAAAGAATTATTGAAATCGTTGCAGTCGTGCGCAAGTTATCGTAAATGAAAGAAGCACATGGAGGAAAACCGAACAAATTTTTCTGTGTTCTCAAAATCACTCTACTCCAGATTAAAACCAAATTTTAATCCAATTTTAATAAAGACAAATCAGGAAGTTTTGCGAATATTATCGTTAATGAAAAGAGCCAGTAATATGACGTGGAAAACTTTATTATTTTACTTCATTGCATTTATCCGGCACATTATTTCATTTTAAAAAGTGAATTTATGAGCAAATTATTTTTTTTCGTCTAACATTAATTATTTCAAGAAACTAGATTTTGGAATAGAAAGTCGAGCATTTTCTTATGTGAGGAACTATATTTTTGCGTATGCATAATATTAAACACAAGGCTCAAAGTTGCAAATATGCCTTGTATTGTACAATGTTTATTGCACAATAAGTGTGCGAGTCATTTTACAAAAAGCCCGAAACATCGAACTTGACACCATGATTTGTGAGCAATTCGGACTTTCTAAAATTCATTGGATGTGTCTGACACATATGAACATTCAACACACCGAAAAACCTCCATTGGCGCGAAATAATTATTCAAACTCATGATTAACTTAAACTTAAATTTATGAAGGCTTATTCGATAAGTTGTGAAAGTCTTACTCCCATACGTCTTATATAAGTCAGTAGAACTTACCATAACTAAAACTTTTTAATGCACAATAAAGTCCAAAATTCAAGTTTTCGAAATTATTTCATGATACCAAGTGAAACACCTATATCTGCGTTTGAACATTCATCCACGAATTCGATTGTTTTGGTTTGGTCAGTTGTTTCATTCTCGTATCTCTCTGTATTCATTCGCAATCTGATTCGACCGAAATGAAATAATACCGTCCCTGGCCAAATTATTATGGCTATCAAAAGATTTTAAGAAATGCTATGTTTCTCTCACAATACTCGTAGTTCGCACATTGATGATCTTCCTCTTATTAAAGTAATTTATTTTCAGTGCTGCATTAATCCTTAATATCTAAGGACTAGTTCTCTTTAAATTTGTTTACGAAAAGATTCGTTATTTTATTTTATTTCCTTCAAATTTGAGTTTCTTTGTTTGTCAGATTTTTCAGACAGAGCGACGGTATATATTTACCTTTGTATTTATTTTTAATGCTATTCGGTAATAATTTATTATAGTTTTTGTATGTGTAAACTTCCTATGATTTCTAATGTTTAAAGGTTAAAATTTCATTATATCGGCATTCGTCAGTGTGCCTTATGATTTTCGAATATCTTATTTACATACATATATGCATATACACCGATTTGTTGGTGGGAATTTTAGTCAAAAAACAGTTTTTTGTTTGTATAAGTAACGTCTTTTTAATAAGTATGTGTGAAATCGAAGAAAAGTCCTTACAAAATAAATATACAGGGTGGGCCAAATAAGACCTACCAATGTTAAACACGTATAACTCTTGTAATAATCATTTGTTTTAATTAATTCTTTTTTTATATATGAAATCCATTTTATGGAAATTAAGTATGAAATATGACATCAGACAAATGTCCACCATTTTGCTCGATACAGACATTGGCTCTTTTTAGCACGTTTTCCATTACACCACGTAATGTTTCTGGTTGCAGGCTCCGTATTTCGTCTCGAATATTCTGCTTTAGCTGTCTAATAGTCTCTGGTTTATTAAAATACACTTTGTCTTTTAAATATTCCCATAAAAAAAAGTCAGGCGCAGTTAATCTGGTGAATGAGGTGGCAAAGGGAAATCTGAATTTTTTGAAATCAAACGTTCGCCAAAAATTTCACGCAGCAGGTCCATAGTTTGCCTAGCAGTATGCGCAGTAGCTCCATCTTGTTGGAACCACAAATTGGGATGCTGCTCCGCCATTGGCAGCAAAAAGTTGTCGATCATTGTTCTGTAAGAAGAACCGGAAATCGTTTCTGCCGTTTCATCCTCATTCTCGAAGAAATATGGACCGATAACTTTTTCGACCATAACACCGCACCAAACAGTGCATCTTAATGGGTGTAACTGATGCTGGTGTGTTGCCCTTGGATTTTCGGAGCTCCACAATCTACAGTTTTGATTGTTGACATAACCACTTAAATGGAAATGCGCTTCATCCAACATCAAAACATTATTTAAAAAATCAATTTGTGTGGCTAATTGAGCAAAACGAATAGCGTATTATAATCGTTGTCGGTGGTCTTGAGGTAGCAGTGTTTGCACAATTTGAATTTTGTATGGGTACATCTTAAGATCCAACTTTAAAATTCTCCGCTATGTTGTTCTAGACATGCCCAATTGGCCCACAAGACGACGAGTTGAGGCAGATGGATCATTTGCAACACTCTGCCGCGCAACTTCCACGTTGTCTTCAGTGCGAATATTTCGATGAGCACCTCTTCCAGGAAGGTCGGCCACTGAACCCCGTCCCTCAAAACGGTCGACCAAACTCCTAATCATAATGGCTGTGGGAGCTGATCTTGAATTAAAATATTTGCTATATTTTCGCTGCGTCATAACAATTGATCGTTGACAAGAATAGAAAAAATCAATAATTTTAACGCGTTGTTGTGTACTAAAGGGTGGTTAAGTTTTAAGGGCCGATGTTGATTTTGAATAAAACACTAATTATTTAGGAAATTACTGTCATTTCTTTCAATTATGTATGGAACAAAATATCGGCCAAATGGCCGCCGCGACCTCGGCGGCACACCTCCATCCGATGGTCCAAATTTTCGTTGACGCTGAGGCATAATTGAGGTTCTATGCCGTTAATGTGCCGAATTATCTCATCCTTTAGCTCTTGAATTGTTGCTGGCTTATCGACGTATACCTTTTCTTTCAAATAACCCCATAGAAAGAAGTCCAACGGTGTCAAATCACATGATCTTGGCGGCCAATTGACATCGCCACCTCGTGAGATAACACGGCCATTGAATTTGTCGCGCAGAAGAGCCATTGTTTCGTTAGCTGTGTGACAAGTGGCACCATCGTGTTGAAACCACATATCGACAACATCCATATCTTCCAATTCGGGCCATAAAAAGTTCGTTATCATCTCACGATAGCGAACACCATTCACAGTAACTGCCTGACCGGCCTCATTTTGGAAAAAATACGACCCGATGATGTCGCCAGACCATAAACCGCACCAAACAGTCACTCTTTGTGGGTGCATTGGTTTTTTGACAATCACTCTTGGATTATCATTCGCTCAAATGCGGCAATTCTGCTTATTGACGAATCCACTGAGGTGAAAATTTGCCTCATCACTGAAGATGATTTTCTTCGAAAATTGATCATCCACTGTTGCCATTTCTTGCCACCATTGTGACCATTGACGACGCTTGAAATGGTCAAGAGGCTTTAGTTCTTGAGTCAATTGCACCTTGTAAGCGCGTAAATGCAAGTCTATATGCATAATGTTCATCAACGACGAGCATGAGAGGTGCAATTGTTGGGCACGACGACGAGTTGAGGTGGACGGCTCTTTAGCCACACTATCGCGAACAGCAGCAATATTTTCTGCAGTACGAGGTGTACGAGCATGCACTGGTGTTTTCACATCTCCTACAGACCCGGTTTGCACAAATTTTTGCACGATTTTTTCGATTGTACGCACATTTGGACAATTAAATTGACCAAAAGAATCACGAAATGCACGATATGCATTTTGATTTGAACGCCCATTTTCATAATAAGCCTGAATAACTTTAACGCGTTGCTCGATTGTGTATCTTTCCATGGTTCAAATTGAGTTAGTCTGAAATTGAGAAATGTCCAATGAAATGCAGAACAAACTTGACGTTTAGGTGTGGTTCACATTCAACATCGGCCCTTAAAATTTAACCACCCTTTATATGTATCCGTTATAAATTTCCAAGAACTCAATTATGACTTACAAAAAGAAAAAAGCAATTATATTGAAAAATAAAAAATCATCAAATCAATCATCATATATAATATCCCCTATAAATATAATGATAATATTCTCTTAAAAGCAAACGTTTTAAAAAAAATGTTTTTCTTTCTAAGAGCTTGTTAAAATGGAGATAAATAAAATACTCTACTTTTATAATAGATTTAATTTGAATCTGTGAATTGAAGAAAAGCCTGTTCTTTACCAAGCAACAAACCCGCAATTAGTGGTATTCAGACCGAATAGAAATCTAGCGCAGAGTATCTTGGGGTACCCTTGAATAAAACATTAACTTCAATTTGCATATTCAAGAAATTATTAGTAAGGTGAAAGAATGAAAACAAAATGATTATTTTTAAAGTAATATTTCAGCCTATAATGCTTTATGTGTATCCTGTTTTTAATTGATTCTCAGTCTGCCTTGGCATATCTCTACTGAGGACCTACATCTGATCATTGCAAATATTGAAAACTATTTTATTTATTATATTACTAATTATATATTTATCATTTATTTATTATTTACTTATAATTTAGTAATAATTTATTTATTTATTTATTTATTATTTATTATTGTTATTGTTAAGTTTAAACTTACTTAAATCCTTGAACCCCTCGAGGGGCATAGGGTGCCAACAATGCCTGTGCGCCATCTTGTTCGGAGTTCTGCAACGCTTTTGAGCTCCCTTCAACTCAATCCCAAAGAGCTTGATTTCTCCTCGACTGTTCTGCGCCACGGTTGCCTAGGGCGTCCCGCTGTTCTGCCTGCCTGGGTAAGCGGATTCCACTGCATGGCGTATTTCGCAGTGGAGTTTTCGTCGCACCGTAAAGTGCGTCCAAGCCACTATTACTTTCTCCTTTGCACAGTAATGTCTATAGGTTCTTGGCCTGTTCTCAGATCAAGTTGATCGTTGCAGATACAATTGGGCAAAACGATCCTCAAGATGATTTCTAAATATCTGTTTACCAAAGTTTGCAGTGTGCGTGTGATAGTGGTATCTACCTTCGAAGTACTGCACCCATATAGTAGTACTGATTCAACGTTGGAGCGAAACAGTCGCAGCTTGGTTCTTAAGCTGAGAACATTGCTTCTCCAGACTTTTGATAGCATTCTAAACGCAGCTTTTGCCTTCCCGATTCTGCTACACACATCCAGTTCGGTGCCACCGCGGTCAGCCGAGTGTATAAGTATAAAAAGTTGTCTACTTTCTCGACTACCTGTCCTACAATGTTGAGTTGAGTGCGGGTGTTAGAAGTGCTCAGTGCTTTTATTTTGGCTGTGTTTATCTTAAGCCTCACTTTGTTTGTTCAGCTTCTAGATTTTGGGCAATCAGATGAAGGTCCATTATCCGATGTGAAAGTAGGCAAACATCTTCAGCGTAGTCTAGGTATTTAAGATAAGTTGTCATAGTCCATCGAATTCCATTAATACCTTCCGTCAATTCTGCAGGGAGTAGGTACATAGCTGATGACCACCAAGAACAACAGCGGTACAATATGCACCCCTGATGAACTCCACTCCATGTACCCCTGGACTTCGAAATCCTCTGATCGTCAACAAAGTATCCGTCCGTATCCGAGGTGTTGTATTTCGTTTCGGAGCAATTGGGTTTTTTACGGTTGCAGCTCCCTTGGCCACAGACCAACCGACGCTTATCCTGTTTTGTGGTGAATTGAACTGTTTCAACCCATTTCATGCTTGGCCGATTTTTTTTTCACTTCCTTTTATCGAATTGCGACTTCAGTTCGCGCATAAATGTGTTCGTTCGACAGACGATTCGATTTATGAAGGACAAGCTGATGTGTTCGACTTCACTCGAGTGGATTCTGGATTTGTCGTTTATGAACGCTTTAGGGGTTGAATTTTACGAAATGCTGAAGTACGTGTTTCATGCTAAGTTTTAAGTCAAAAGGATCGAACAAATATTTCTTCCTATACGAAATTGTATACTCCCTTTTACCACCTTAGGGATTGAATTTCGAAAATGTTGTTCTTATTGGACGCAACTACTGTCCGAATTTCATAGTTCTAGCTTTAGCGGTTTTGGCTCGATGATGATGAATCAGTCAGGACATGTTTCTTTATGTATGTACCTAGTCCTGCCATAAATGTTGTTACAAAACTTTCACTGCATACTGTATGAAGATAAGGAACAGGACCGTTAACTTACGTAATAAATATTAGACATTTTGGTTTCAGCCGTTGATTGGTTATCATGGAGTGGGGTATGAAATAAAATCGTATTGCTCTCATAGCATTGCATAAGTGCGGAGAAAATGCTAACGAAAATTTTGAATTGCTCAAAACCGCTCGATGTAACAAAAATGGTTTTATGCCGTACTATAAATTGATTTGTTGAATCGTCTCAATTAGAATACAAAAAAGCTGTACGCGAGCGAATTCGAAGAAATCCCATTCGAAAATAGAAAATTATGTCTCGTGACCTGAATGAACATCTGCTCAACTTACACAGCTGTAATAAGTTTAGGTTGTATCTGTACATAAACCAAAGGAGGTCCATACCACGGACCTATTGCTATTCTAACTACATAAAGGCTAGTTGAACCACCTGGAACTTCTTATGAAGCGGAGAATGCTTCTGACATCAATATTCGCCAGGCCGCCGAGGTCGTTGAAGAATGGAGCCCCTATATAAAGCTGTTTTCCCTTAGACAGGGCTGAAACAGGTACAAAGGAAATGGAGGATTATTTCTTTCTCCTTCTCGTCCCTGCAGCTTCTGCAGCAGATACTATTTTACACTTTTTGGATAAAACACCTCCACCCACCCCATTCCCCATTTTAGAACTGTCTGTGTAGAAGTTAACTGAACTGCCATCGTTATCGGCAACGTATTCCAACTCATTATGGGCGGAATGATGCCCGGAAGTTAGTTTCAATGGGGCGTAGTCCGTATTTTCGTATGATAAATTTTGTGAATTAAGGATCGAAGAGTGGCCAGCTAAGAAGTTGGACCAAATAAAGGAGGCTTTTAGAAAAGATTCAGGGATTTAGACAAGATTCAAACGACCTGTCATGATAGTTTTTTTTTTTGCTAGCTGGGTATCGAAGGATTTTTGGAGTGAATTTTACATCATCTAGAAGGCTCTCAAGATTCCTCTATGCTACCACAGAAGAGTCGTCAAGATAGTCGCTGTTCTTTCCTCAGTGGCTTTTTATAGAAATCGAGAGACTTTTTGTAGGAATCCCAGTTGTCTGCAATTTTTGCTGAAAATGCCAAGATTGGCATTCCACCATGGAGACTTTTTCCTGTCGTAAAGAGCAGGTACCGCCATTGCATTATTGAAAGCCCTCGTGAGCATTTCTACGATAAGATCCAGATCACCGGTGCTCACAGGACTAAGGAGTGAATCGGAGGGAAGAAGCCTTTTCAGGATTTCCCTGCACCGATTAGTGAAGACATTCTGGTTCAGGGGGTGGTCATCTAAACCAAATTGGAGGTAACGATGGTCTGAAAAAGAGATTCTCGGCTTACCTTTTTTTCTTGCGTAGATTAAAGATTAATTTATTATTAGGAGCCTTGAGCCCACAAACCCGGTTGTCAACAACCGCGACTTTTGACAGTCGAAAAATGAGAGCGGCACTATAATTATGTATAATAAGAATAAGATGACTATCGAACTCTGTGTCCGTCAACAAAGGCTCGACCCCCAAAAAAATTTTTGTAGTGAGACGGAGACCAGAACTGGGTCAACATGAAGTTTACCCCGTTAGAGATGGCATAGAGTCTTTGGGACAAGGATTAGAACCTAGCTTAGATTCTACCGTAACCTTTTTTCGCCTCCTTTTCATAGCACCTGTAGACTTTTTGGGTAGTAGGGCTGAACCCATAGTTAATTACCCCTTTGGAAGTGGTAAAAAGGCCCACACATTCTTCTTTAATAACTATATCGACAGATCTGAAATCTCCTCTCGGCTCTTCTACTTTGCCAATCTTCCAGTTAAGGGCTGGAAGAGATTGATTTCTGATCAATCATAGGTATATCCAGGATCACCTTAAGGTGTTCTCGATCGGTTCGGGATCTGATCTTCTTCCTTCTCAACGACCTCAAGACGTGCTGCTGGCAAAACTTCCCCCAATCTGGAGACAGCAATTTTGTAAAGCTCTTTCGATCTTTGATTTGAGCAAACAATGATTTAAAAGTGTTCCTGATAGTAGCTACTGTCTCGACAGGAGGGTGCAGAACCAGAGTGCTCCCTTAGCTCGTGGAGAAAGTTGGCGGTGGGGTTCACTTCCACCTTCCTCCATGCTACCATCCAGATCGCTGTGGTCAATAACCGCGATCTCCAAGCATTTGGTTGAAGGGCTTGATGGTAGTGCCTAAGGTCACCACCTTCTTCTTCTTTGCCAGAGTGGAAGGCTCGTCATCTTAAGTCTTGATCACTTAGTCCTGAAGAAGCTGTGCGCGCTTTCTAGGCCAGTTTAAAGAGGTTATTTTGTTTTTCCTTTCTCTCTTTTCTGGGATTTGTTGGATACCCTTTATCAATTTAAATAATAGGCATCGATCCTGATAAGAGTCTTTAGAGGAGAGGACTTTCCACAAACTTGAAATCGAATGGTCTCCTGAACAAAGAATGAATCTGAGAAGAGGGTGTTTATTCCTCAGTTGTGAATAGGGAGTGTTGTGAATAACGAGCTAACGATCGAACATTTACGAAAAGACTTTCCTTTTCGATTAGTCATTTCGAGCGGGTGCCCACGGGGAGGACTAAAGGCGAGGATTTTTGCCCACCACAGTTATAGTTACTGGCAAATATATACATATTGTGATAAATGTGTCATAATAAAATCTATAAAATCTGGGATACAACCAGAAGTTTTATTCAGCTTCATCGCATTAAGAAATTTGTTATTTTTAAGTATTGTTTCGACAATATTTTACCGCAATAAAGCAAATACTAAAACCAAATATGAATCCATTGAGTAATTAAACAAACAGAAATATAACAGAAACACGCTTTTAAGTTCATCACGAATAATAGTATGGAGTAGACGTGTTTTCTTAAGCGACTGGTTAATTACATTAACCTTCTCCCTAAATACCTGTAACCACCTGATCATGATCCCGCGGCTTTGTTTTAAGAGCTTATAGAAATCACCCAACCTACACAATGTCGCATTTTAAAATACACGATAAGGTTACACACCAACAGACCAATCTCATGAAAAAGTTGGTCCAGCATACAGCCTCACCCTCATCATCATCCGAAAGGCAACAGTCGCCTTCAGCTGAAATTCTCCTTCATCGGTCACGTCAGACAACAAAATAACTGGGGAGCTTATTTGTTTTGCTTTTGTCGTTGCTCATGATTCACAGTATTTTTTTCCGTCCTCCTGATGTCATCATCACTTTTAATAGATCATGTATTGCATTAAATTGTAAACAACCACCCACCTTCAGCAGAATATTTCGTATTAAGCAGGACAGCTGATGCCTTCAGCATAGTAAATTTTTTATCCACTCACGAGAAATACACAATTTTGAAAGCACTTGTTGATTTTAGGAAGACACACTCACGACACTTTTGGCAATCCGTCATCGACTTTCATGCAAATCGACTGATATTCATGCACGAATGTCTTACTGGACGAAATCGATGTATTTTAAGAAAATCACTTCAACACAAGCGTCGAAAACAAATTCACTCCATCTTACGTGCGTTGTCTTTTTTTATGTTAAAATTCGAAAAGACTCAATTGTCGAATATTGACAGGGAGGATCAGCTGATTGACATCGCCCAAATACAAATGTTAAACTCGAGGTGTTCTCAAATTATAACTTTTAAATTAATTTTTTTATTTCTAATTTCTGAATTAATAATTCTTAATGACCTGTTTAGTAACTTTCATTGTTAAACTTACTCGTATTAGCAAAATTATGTTATTAATATTCCCTCTCTTTCGTCGAGCCCCCTATTTTTCCATCTCCTTTTCTCCTATGGTTCTGATTTTGAGTGTTTTTACTTATCTTTTATATTGTCACTTGTGATTTCTCTATTGAGTGAGAGGCTGGGTTCACACAATGATTAAAATTATATCCAATCTATATCGCGGCTTAAAAATATTCCACTAGGAGTTTCGATCCCTCAAAATTGGACTTTGTTAGGAATGTACTTGGTGGAGTAGATGTAAATATCTACATGCTATATCACAATGATAGACTCACAAGTACCTGGGGTACTATTTATAATTTATTATTGATAAATTTGTAGGTGTTGAATATTTAATACCGAAAGTATTTGATGGAACTGCAAAGTGCATAGTGTCAGGTGTGTATAACCCGAACCAGAGTTTTTCTCCAGTTCCGTTCTTTGATGCATTCCCTCAGTTCTCACCCGTTCATGAGGATATTATTTGTTTGTGGAGATCTTAACGTAAATTTGCTGAAAGGTGATTCACTTTCATCTCAATTGCTAAACGCAGTTTCTGCAATTGGGCTGCTAGTAATGAACAGCACTCGTTATGCGCCAAATAATACCCCGAGTCTGCTCGACCTTTTGATTGTAGCTTGGTTTACTTCTGAAGTACAGGCATCAATAAGGCAACGCCGTAAGCAGTACCATTTTAGAAATAACTAAAGATCAGAAAATTAGTTAATCTACTATCTAGCATCAAATCGGGCTACTTCAGTAACTCGATTAAAGAAAAGAAATTTATTTGCATCGAAACTTATTCTCCTCGAAACAGCTTTGGTCTAATCAGCGGGATATCGATATTGACAAAAGGGAAAAGTTGGCAGCCATGGCTCAATAGTTAAGTGCGCGATCACTGAGCGAGAGGTTCAAGATTCGAATCTAAGTAAACACAAAAATAAACAAAAGTAAGTTCTCTCAAGGCATCCGTCGATCTGTTGCTGCGTCGTTTTTAACTGACAGCTAGATAGAATACACGCATTCTTATGGAAGGTGGCCCATAACCAATGGATATACGATTTACACATTGAAGTTCACACATTCACATATTGAACTTAACGCATTCACAAATTGAGAGTAAGCACATTCATTGGTGGAGGTACTCGTATTAGGGAATGTAGAGAAACTGTCTTCGGCTGTCATTTGTTAAAGAAGGTATGTGACGGATTTTATGGGACTGACTGTTCCTTCCGGCAATACGTGAATATCAACGTCAACATCAACCTTCAACGGAATAACGTCAGTAGATTCTATGGGTCGGGCCTTCACGGTTCCACCTCTCGCGAAGAACTGACAAACATCCGAGAGTAAAAATTGACCCGAAAAACTTCTCTCAATCGAAAAAATTGCCCTTCGGAAACGGTATAAAACTGGAGGTCCGGGCTGTGCTGTGCGTGAGGCGCACAACACGATTGGCCGCTATCAGCTAGGCAAGGCCCTGCATTGGGCTTTTAGTGCCAAAATACTTATTTATTTTTAAAAGGGAAAAGTTAGATTGTGCACTCGATTCCAATGATCTTAATGATCATTTTCTAGCCAATACATCAAGTCCATTCAATTTTGTGTCAGTTAGCGCGCTGAGTAAAGAATCTCATGAAACCTTTGACTTTGAATTGCTGACTGGGAGTGGTGTGGCTGAAATTGTAAAAGTGCTTAAATCCCTTAGATTTATAAAATTCATTCTTTCCTCGCTGTTGAGTTCACTTAGCATCTCAGAAAACACTAAGTCCTCAACCGTTCCACTCTTATGAAAAGAAGACAGAATTACTAATGTTGCAAAAAGCCCAATAAGCCTTCTTGTTTATTAAAATATTAAGTATTAGCTTTAATATCACATAGTAATTAAATCTAATCACATTTGTATTATCCTTTTCATTGTACTATAAAAGCCAAAACGTATTACTTGTATAAACCGATAGAAATAAATAAATATGAAATATGAAAATATGAAATATGAAATATGAAACTCTTTTCTGCAAACAATTCAATATATGCTTTAAGAAAATACAATTCTGATCAGTTTTTCAATCAATTTGAGTAACAAGTTATCAAAAAAAATATATATGGAAACTTAAATTTTGAACAAGAATTTTAAGAAAATCGGACAAATATGGGCATTTGGAAATTTATTGTTACTAGTGTATAAGCCTTTAACGACAAGCATACTAAAAAAAGAAAAAAAAACCCTTTCCGTACTATGTAGATAATCTGGTGGCTAATGGCAGGTGTAGTTACGTCGTACATAGAACTTTCCTTTAGTAGAAGCAGTTTTCCTCGCCCTCTCTCAACAAAGATCAATCATGTGCAAAATTCAAATGATTTGTTACACTTGAATCTCACACGATCCGGTACTCGTATGTATACGTGCAGCCAGAGATACTTCCCGTTAACTTTCCTATCCAAAATTTATTAGAAGCTCTTAGATTACAGTAAGAAGTTACAATAAAGTTAGTCAATCATTTTTTGCGGTCCATTAGCCATAGGCATCAGTGAAATTCTTGCGAATATGAATTTTGCTTACGGAAATAGCCATAGAGCCAAATACTCGTAAATATTTGCAAATAAAATTTAGTTTCATTAACCATTTATTAATTGCATAAACACATAAGTATCGCCTCCCCCGGCAGTATTAAATCGTTAATAAAAATACTGGTTACGCTACCATACAATCTCTGTCGACCAACAATTTAACAAACCAATTAACCATTCAGACACCGTTTTTTTATGTTGTTAATCAAAAATTATAATTAAAGATACCTACCATCCTCACATTCATTTCGGAGTAATTTCATTAATCCCTGATGTGTAAATCGTTTAATATTTTCAACCACGAATATGATTACGTATGTTGACGCAGAGGGTACTAAATAAACCACAATAAAATAGTATTGTGAAAGTGGGAGCATAAACACACGTACCACACCCGAACAATACTCCACATTTGGTCACATAAACTCACGCATTATGTGTATACGGCTTGAAAATCAGCATTTCCGGAAATCCCTAATCGGAAATTTCATCACATAATATTTTTTTTGGGACCCGCAGAAAAGTTGAAAGTAAACATTTGGAAACGAGGGTTTTATAATCATAAAATACGTCATAATAATCTGGCACAAGGCAGCCTACAACCCCCCCGTCCTAAGACCCTAGAGGTTCAGCGCTCGTGTGCATGTGTCGGTAATGAAGTAACTTCGATATATATTGATTTTCCATTTCAGTGTATACTATATGTATTATGTACATACAACCCGTACTATGTGGATATGTTTTTCTAAAACATTTGTTTGCAAAAAGGTAGTTAATCCAATACGATGCGCTCCTCTGCCGCTGTAAGCCAACCCCACCTCAAGGGAATTCCTTGTGTTCGCTGTCCGCGTTTAATATTCATGTCTCCGTGCTCAGGTACTGTGGGGATTTTTGTCACCACCTCCTCCCATATAGTCTTATTTGGCAGGAAATGGGGAATTTAAAACCAAACAAACCCGAAAACGATGTCACGGGGTTATTGAAAATGCATGAGAATTGATGTGGTTTTTTGGTTTCTGGTTATTGGTTGGTAGATTGTTCGAGTGGATAATTTAGTGTTTGACATTTTACCAGAAGTAGTTTCGTTTTCCATTTTTCTTTTATAGTTGTTGGGGGAGATAAAAAAGAAGTAAAGGTATCCCCGGAAGTATTCTAACGCAATGTCATGGCAAATGTATTTGGTTATCCTTGAAGTTAGATCAGTCACATTTTTATTGCGAACAAGTGGAAATATAACTTTAAAATTTAATTACAGGAATTGAGTAAAGTTGGGTAATAAACTTTAAGTTCGTTGTCAATTGCGTCTTTTAACTTTTAATCGAAGGCGATTCCGTCAAATAAAAGTGTATTGGCAGCAACAAAGTATATGTAAATGGAAACTGCATGTTTCTGTCTGTATCTGGGGCCCAAACAGCTGAGCGGATTTATGTACTTCCAACTCTGTGTCTGGAGTCTTTTGGGCTATACCTCGGGATGGTATTCAAACATTTATTCTACAGCTCTACTTTTTTGGCTAAAGGTGCATGCAAATTTACTTCTTACATACATTTCTCTAAAATGTTTCCTGAGTGCCCCTAAAGTTTTATTTAATTTTAAAATTTTACTCAAAATCAAAATTCGAGCAAAAAATTCTGTATGGTTGAAAAGATGTGAATTCATAAGAAAGGTACTCAAACTCAAATAAATTTTTTTTTAAAGCCGTATTAGTTTTCCAACAATAAAATAATTTTGCATTGCCCGCTATTGAAACTTATATACATACATATACACGTACATCAAAGCAATATTACATGAATATAATTTCTTTGATATTTAAAAGTTCGTTCGATATAGCTTACGAAGGTACCGTAAAATAATATGTACAAAAAATAATAATTGGAAATCGTTGTGTTTCGACGTATGTATGACAAAAATTGGCGTATATCGTAAACTAGTAACCGAAATTCTTAATTTTATGAGATATACGCCGAAATTGATACTGGATATCTGAGGACTGGGCAGAGTTAGCCACATCCGAAACAGAGAACTACCTATGTACTTATGTACTCGTATATACTTAAATAATTAGATTTTGGCTTATAAGTACAGCAAAGCAATACTCAGGCGATATGAAAAATAAAGTACAAGCCACGTACTTGCACCAATAGACTATTAGTTTACAAATCACTGAAATTTCACATTAAGCAAAATTGTTTGAGAAACTGGTTAGAAATTAAAAAAAAGTTAATTTTGATTCGGTTGTTGTTTTTATTCGAAAGGAAAACCCACTTATTGGCCAACCGACTCAGAAAAAATTCCCGATCTTATCGATTTTTTCGTTTCGAAAGGTATTTACGATAAATTTATTACAGTCGAAGAAAGTTTTGATTTCTCTTCTGACCACTCTCCGGTAATTTTATTACTTGGTGAAGCGTTGATCAAGAAAGAAGGACCTCCAAGACTTACTAGCAATGGAAAAAACTGGGAGGGCTTTAGAAATGATTGAGAAACAAATATTGCCTTAAATGTATCACTTAAAACACCTTGTGAACTGGAGGATGAAGTTGATCGTTTAGTGGAAACAATCCAAAGACCAGCATGGAGAAATACTCCTTCTAGAAACTATAAGATTAACCGCAACGAAAAGTATCCAAGCGAAATCATGAGGTAGAAAAAAAAAGCACAAACGAAATGGCAAGTCACTAGCGCACCGCAGCATAAAAAGGTCCTCAACCGACTATGCAGTCGCCTTAGAGACAGTATTCGGGAATTTAACAGCAATAAGATAGCGATCTATCTTGAAAATCTCTCCATAGGAAGAGAATAAAATTATTCACTTTGGAAAGCGCTAAAAGGCATCCGGAAACCTCAAATGCAAGCGTCACCAAATCGGAAAAACGATGGAAATTGGGCCTAGAAAAAGAAAAGGCAGAACTTTTTGCTTTGCACTTAGAAGAAACGTTTAAGCCATTCGACCGCCCTTTGACAACGCCCGACTCCCCAGTCACGACATCTGACAACTTTAAAGTAAAAAAAGTTGCATTGATTGAACTGAGGGAAGTGATTAAAAATCTAAAGCCGGCGCAGGTGGTCAAGGAATTGCCGAATAAAACTCTTATCAAACTGCTATATTTGATTAAAGCTTCGCTCAATTTGCTCTACGTTCCGAGACAAGGGAAAGTCGTCGAAATTATAATGGCCCCGAAACCAGACAAACCTCTGAATGAGAAGAAATCATATCGGCTTATTTTCCTATACCCGGTTATCTCTAAAATATTCGAAAAACTACTTTCTAAACGACTGCAACCCGTAATCAATGAAAGACGTCTCATTCCTGACCATCCGTTTGGATTTAGAATCAAACATTCTACAATCGACCAAGTCCACAAAATAACTGACGGGATTGAGAAAACTCTCACAAAAAAAAAAAGATTTGTTGTGGTGTACTTCTGGGCATCTCACAAGCTTTCGATAAGGTTTTGCACGAAGGCTTGGAATATAAATTGCAACTACTTCTGCCACGGCAAGTCTTTCTAATCTTACAACCGTACCTCACCGAAAGACTTTTTCATGTTAAGCACGGAAATGATTACTCTGAATTCAAGAAGATTTCGGTCGGAGTCCCACACGGAAGTGTCCTTGACCCACTTCTATATGTACTCTACATGCGTGATATCCCGCAGGAAAGAAACTGCGTCGTCGCCACGTTTGCAGACGATACGGCGATATTGACAACGGGCGATACAATGGAAGCAGCAACTGAAAAGGTGCAACATGCTATTAATAAAGTTCACGCTTGGACGATTTCTTGGCATATTGTGCTACTCACGTCAACTTTAACTACATAAAAGTGGATATACGAGTATATATTTAAACTCGGCTCAAATACCTTATGCGAACGAAGCAAAATATCTAGGAATGACTCTAGTGTTAAGCTTAAATGGAAATCGCACGTAAAAAAGAAACGCGACGAGGTCGAAAACAAATACCGACAGATGTACTGGCTACTCGGAAAACATTCGAAGTTGAGCTTACATAACAAACTGCTTATCTATAAGCAAGTGCTGAAGCCAGTGTGGACGTATGGTCTACGACTATGGGGTTGTACCAGGAAAAGAAATAGAAACATCTTACAAACTTTTGAAAATAAAGTTCTTAGAACTATCGTTAGCGCACCGTGGTACATACGTAACGAAGATATTCATCGGGATCTGGGAATTCCCAGCGTCGTCGAAGAGATAACAAAATTTGCTCGTAAACACAAAGATCGTGTTCATGGTCATTGCAACCGTACGGTCATTCAACTACTTGACGCGAACAATTCAATTCGTCGTCCGCAAAGGACAAAACCTTTTGCCCTCACGTCATAGTATATGCCGGCCGTGAAAACTGCAGGAACTTTCATTGGAATTTAACCTGCCTAAAGTGCAACATTATTTTTAATTTACATAAGAACTTTTTTTTTCAAAAATCACTAGTCTCGTAAGCGAAAATAAAACTGCTGGATAAGCGTCGGCTTAGTTGTAGTATTGATCTTGAAGGGTGGTGTTTTTAGTGAGTAAATATCTCACACTACCATAAGCACGCGCGGTCGGGCCTTATGGTGTCTTTAGAAGATTTTCACACTCTCGGCAAAACAAAAATAATTTATAGTATATGTAAGTAATTTGATAAAATATCAAACATTGTATGAGAAATAGTCAAAAGCATAGTTAACAAGCAAATTATCGTTACTCGATTTTTTTTTGACAAAAATCTGGTACATCATCTGAAACCATATGTGTAACCTAAATAAATTATAAAATTTGAACAAAAGCGTTAAAACCGTTTTTGATAAAATCGATTTGTTTCAAAACCGACCATTTGTATAGTACTGGTAACTTTGGGGTTCAAATAAAAATTCCAGTTTCGCCTCGAATTGTAACACTGCTGATATCACATATCAAGCTTGAAGGCAATCCATCCAGTCGCTCAAGCTGCAATCGGCTGTACAGTGCATATCCAGATAGATGGACTCTATCTGAATTGTTAGATCCATTTTTGAATTTGATAGTAATACCAACATTACTCAAAATCTCGAGATCAGAAATATTCATGAAACTAATACTTACCCTTTATAGATGCTAGTGAAAATAATTTATCGTTAAGTAAGCTAATAGCAGCTCGAAACATTAGGGAATATATAAAGTTTATATAAAGTTTATCCAGTATATTTTTTTTTTATTGTTTTTATTGTTTTTTTTATTGTTTTCTTTCCTTTATATTTTTTTTAGTGTTCCGTACCATAATGGTATAAACGGAAGACTAATAGACGCTTTCAACTTTTGAACCGTTTGAGCTGAAGAGAAATTATGCACAAAATTTGTAAAAAAAAATATTTTTGTGGAGGACTTGTAAGAACACGGAAAGAAATATTTGTAATACCTCATTGTATGACATATCAAAGAAATATTTTTTTTTTTGAATAAAATTTATTGAACAAAAAACTCAAAAACCATGGCATAGGCTGATGATTTAAAGATTTTTGAAACACCGCTCCTTATATCCCACTCACACTTGATTCGATTTTGACAGTTTTAACCGAAATTACTACTCTACTACACACACATATGAACTAAATTTCATCAAAATGTCTAGTGGTTCTCGAGCGAGCAACAAACATATGAGTAGATATGGAACAAAAAGTGTTTGATTGGCCTGACTCTTCTCTTCTCCTTTTCCACGAATTAACGAGAAAACAAAATTAGGATACAATTTAAATAATGGCAATGAACACTAGCCGCAAGAGGCTCGACTCACACTTGACCAATTTTTTTTATTATATATGTAGTTATCTCCAACCTTATTTATTAGATTTCGCTATTTATGGATATAGTTTAATTATTGATTAACTGATTAACGTATTCCTTTGGACGTAGTGTTTTATTGAAATCATTGAGCATGTCTAAATGTACGAGTAAGATTCGAAAAACTGCCCGACGTCATCAATCAAGATTTAATTAACTTTGATTATTAAAACAAAAAAGTCTTATGAATAATGAATTGTGTATTTATCATTAACTACACTAGGATCAACATTAATGAACAGTTTATTATGATTTATGAATAACGCTGTTAATTTATTCTCAAAATAGTCCAAATTTTCACTTCAGAAAAATTAGCAATTAACTAAATATCGATGTCAAAGAAATGTTTATTTTTTCTCATTATCAATTTGTTTTCATATTATTACAACAATTGTACTCCTAAGTATTTAGTATCCACAAATGTACAGCTATGGCCAAAATCATAGCAACACTTACTACTTTTCTTTAGTATTGTACGTAGCGGTACTCTCTTGTTGGATTCTAGAAAAGCAACACACTAAAATGATATGGTAAACTTGTTGTCAACACATTATTGTGTAAAAGTTTGAAAAAAAAATAAAATACACGATCAGTAGCAATCATTCTGCGACAAGGTACGTTGGTCAAAAAAATAGCAACATGCAATTTTAAATTTAAAAGGAACCGCTTTTGAACTAAAACTAGTAAATAAATTGGTAGGATTTATTAATTAAATAGTGCCCTGATAATTTAATATTATTTTATGGGCATTGCTCGGAAGCTAAGCGAGAAATCATTTTGGCTCTACGCAATCAAGGCCAATCGACCCGATGTATCGCAAAATCACTCGGATGTTTCCTAAGAATAATTTTTAATGCTCTACACGCCAGAAAACTTTCCGAGACCAGAGGACGCCCGTCAAATATGTCCACCAAAGACAAAACAGGGCTAATAAGGAAAGCAAAAACGAACCCTTTCATGTCGTCCAGAGAATTAAAACGCGAAGCGAGACTTGAAATGAGTGCCGAACTCTGGTGGATGCGAAGCTATACGCTCGAGCTCCGATGAAAGTACCGCTGGTGAAAAAAATACACATCCAGAAACGCGTTACCTTTGCCAAACTCTACCACGTGCCACACGATCCCCTTCAGGCAGCGAAACAATGGAGAAACGTGCTTTGAAGCGATGAAACTAAGATTAACCTCTTTGGAATGGATGGTAAGCACTTTGTGCGTCACCCAGCAGGTGAAGAATGCAATCCAAGGTACAAAAAACCTACTGTGAAACATGGAGGTGTTAGTGTATGGTGGAGCGTAGGTCGGGGTTATCTCATCGGTGGCATAATGACCAAAGAAAAGTATGTAGATATACTACAGAATGTCATACTTCTATGGGCCGAAGAAAATATGCCGCTAAAATGGAGCTTTCAGCAAGACAACGACCCCAAGCATTCGGCAAAGCTTACAAAACTCTGGTTTGAGCAAAATAGTGTCGATGTTTTGCAGTGACCTTCTCAATCTCCTGACATAAATCCGATTGAGAACCTCTGGAGCGAACTGAAGATTGAAGTTAATAAACACCACCTCTTAAACAAGCAAGATCTATGGAGAATTGTCCAGGAAGTTTGGACTTCAATTGGATAAATGTCGCAAATTATTCGATTCACAGAACAGAGTCGATGCTGTTATTAAAAATAAGAGTTTTGTGACTAAATACTAATTTCCTTTTAAAAATATACTAAGCAAATACATTATCTGAACGTTTTTCTCTGTTGTTACTTGGTGTTGCTATATTTTTGTCCGGCCAATCACGCTATCTGAAGCACAATAGTTAAGACTGATAAAATATATAATACTTTCAACTATACAACTAATTTTACATATTAAATGTAGTAAGTTGGAACTAAAAATGTTTCAAAAATCCCCATGAAATAGGAGTTATCTTTACCACTGATGAAAAATAATAAGGATTGCTATTATTTTGGCCATAGCTGTACCTACTTTTTGCATTTTCAGAACAAGTTGCAACTTTGTGGACATGTTCGAGGGATACCCTGGAATAGTTCCTGAAAAGTCGCGTAAAATGCCCTATGGCAAGACGCCGCTCTTGTAGATGTTGTGATTTCTGTTATTGCCTATTTTAACTTCAACTGAAAATCTGAAAATGCCGGACGTTTGATGATCTGAAAATGATTGGATGTCAAAATTGAATACCAGTCGCTTGTCATTAATATTGTCAAAGGTAGTTTGTATTAAATTATCTTTTGCCAAACCCCATTAAATATCACTGATTTCAATCAATACCTATCGGTAAAATTTCGGATGTTAATTACATCCATTCAACTTCTGCTTAAATTTATAATTGCTTACACAATCAATGCTATTAATGAGATGAAATTAAATTTGCTATCAAAGTTCCTTCTTACTTAGTCCAAAATTTATATTGTACAACCTTTTGCACTCTATAAGAAACATTCGCCGATTAGAATGAACACAAATAAAGTATACCACTTCGTTGTCAATAAAACTTTTACTGACGTGGAGCAATAAAACGTTTCGTGCAAATCTAAGGCCGATCAGTTTGCCGCTTATGAGAAAAATCATCTTCGTCATCATTCAGCATCAATAAATTGCTCTTACTGTTATTTGAATTTTGCTACTGTGTGCCCCCATCATCCAATTGACAGTTATGTTAATCTTCTTCTTATGATCCAATTTCGAACTTTGACTACACTCTCCAAATGTCTAATTAAATATTCAACAACATCCTAGAAATGATGTCCTATTATTGCTGCTCTCACTTACACTCTACGAAAACACATTCAGCCAACAGATTGACGCTAAAATACATTTTTTACGACTGCCGAAAATCTTTCGTCCTTTTTTTTTGCTTTTATTTTTTGAAAATCCAATGTCCATCTGGCTCTTTGGCAGAGGAAGTGACGGTGGGATGGGTGTTTCTGGGAAAAGATTTGTTTTATTCGGCGTCAGCAAACATGATATAGGGATGCGAGATGGAGGAAGCTCCTACTATCATACTCATTCGAGGACGCCTGTCAATAACAAGCAAATGGCATTTGATGTTTATGCCTATCACATGGAACGCAAATGTTCGCAAGAGATATCCTCAGTCGGGCTTATTTTTTGTGTTTGTTTGGGGGCTCCGAAAGGAAGGATACACGAGATAAATTATTGCTTGGGATTGAACCAAATTGGGTTGTACCATTTGTTATGGACCGATAAAATGTAGAATTAGATTGCGATGCAGTGGAATATGACTGACAAACGCAAATGGTTGGTAGGCAAACAGTTGTTTGGCACATTGAGAAAGGATACATTTTGGATATTCATCATAATTCAAATCCCATCGAATGGACGGGGTATGGCGTGTGCGATAGTTTATTGGATAACTTACTGAGTTTGATGAACCTTATATAACATACACAAACAATAATTTCATGTTAAATATTCTCAAACATGTCCTCCATGTAAGGGAAAATATAGTCTGAAAGGCGCGGATGTTTCGGAATTTTATATACAGTGTGAAATGTTTCCCGATACTTTGTTCAAACCTGGTGTAAAAGTTGACACTTAAATTTAAATGTAAAGTAGTTTTGTTTTGTACGTTGGAGTTTTTTCGCTCGAATTCATACAAACAAGAAAAATGTCTATAAAATTGAGGAATTATTTTGAAATTTGGTTTTGATAGTTTCTGTAATTCCAAAAATAGATTTTTTTTGTTTACATTTTAAGCGATACTTTTACTTACCTTCGTAAGCCGATGTGCTATCTCGTGCTGTTTCTAGCGATCTGACTTAGATCTCACCAAATCTTCCCCAGTTGCCGTTATCTTTCATTCACTGTCTTGCGTCAGGTATTTTTCGGTATATCTGGGTTAAAAGATTCCATCATCGGATGGTGGTGCCTGTTGGCTCCCGACCCAATATCTCATGGTCTGGCCTAACCGTATCTCAAATGAATAGAAAATTCTTAGAATATTTCGCAGTTACCAATTCACCAGTGGTTTTCGAGCAATGCTATCTTGACTGCAAAGGCTAATATTTTAATTTATGCAGAGTTTGTCTTCAGCCTTCTTATCCACATCATTCGTAGTCATTTAGTGGAGGTCCATGATTAGGGTCCATAACGAGCAAGCATGCGTCATCTGCATAGTCGTAAGAGTCCATGAATTCCGTCATTTCTAGTCGATAATACAGCACGAATTACTACAGTACTTTCTGGCGAAAGAATGCCCTTGTCGAACTCAGCTTGGGACAAGCTTCCCCAAAACCTGACAGTTTTATCCATTGTAGGTTGCCTTAATATTAGCTGTCAAAATCGATGAACAGCAGATGAGGTAGCGATTGGTATTCAAATCATTACTCAATGATACTTGATATGATAGTTGATATGGTCAACGCAGGATGATTCAGAACAAAAGCCTGCTTATTCATCATAGAGTGTTTCTTTTTGCTATTACATTGGCAACTGCAGGCAGCGCGCACATGCTCTCTCTCGTTCTCGCACTATATTAAATTTTTCTTCTTAAGAGAAGTCTGGCGACAATGTTGTAGTCGCCGCCTGTAAAAGCTCTGCCAGAATGCCATAAAATCCTGTCACTTTGTTGTTTCTGAGTGCTATGATCGAAGAAGTGATCACATCCTTACTGGGAGCTGCAGTGCATATTCGGGAAATTGGTAACTTGGCAGCTCAATCTGATGCTGGTTCAAATAGTAGTTCAAACATGCTTCAAAACTATAAGAAAGTGATTCTTCTGTGAATACGCATCACTTGTTTGTGATTCTATAAACTGTTCTACTACCACTTCTGCTGCTTCATCTGCTCCTGTAACAAGAAGGCTGATGTAAATTCGGTTATTTTGTCGAACGCTACGCAGCAGTTCCCTCATTTTCATAGGAAACACCACCGTCTGCTGGGGTGGATACCTGCAATTTAAGCCTTAAATTGTCCTCGTACATCAATCTGCCGCCAGGTGTCTTCGGTAAGACAAGTGCTATGCCTTCAATGCACCGACATTCCTACTGTAGAGGTAAACACATTTTTACAACGCACCCATGCGTGCAACGAGCTGCTGATTGTATTCAAAAATTGTATGAGTATACTCTTACAAAGTTCAAGGGGAGGCTGCCAATTTTGTGGTCTAAGGCATGAAGTGTGAAATGCATTTCTCACATCGGGCATACATCGGGCCTTAATACCACTGAAAAAATATTATTATTCTTTGACTACAAAATGACTTTCTACGGCTGCCTTGATCTCGTTCTCATATGCAAATCTCTTTTTCAAATTGGAAAAGAAGTAAAGTCACTCGGGGCCAAGTCTGGGCTGTAGGGTGCGTTATCCTGCAAAAACAACACTCTGTGACTGAGTTTCCCACGTCGCCTTCTGTACGACCGCTTCATATGGCTGAGTCAATAAATTTGCAGAATATTGATTATTCATCGTAGTCCCCTTTAGCAGGTAATCAATCAGCAAAACACCTTCGCTGTCCCAAAAAACAGTCGCCATAAGCTTCGGAGCCGACTTTTCCACCTTGAATATCTTCGGCGGCCTCTCCCCTTTTTCAATTCACTACTTAGACTTTTGATTGGACTCGGGATCGTACTGGCGAACCTAAGTCTCATCTGCAGTTACGATTCGGAAAATTTGGTCGAGATTGTCCCCGACTAACTTCAAAAAATCTTTGCAGCACTTAAGTCATCATTGCTTGTCTAACGGTGCAAGCACAATTATTTTTTTTTTATGTTTAAATGCTCGTGCAAAATTTCTCCAATCCATTCTTTGCTGATTGCAACTCGTCCGCTATCTCCCACATTTTTATTCTTCGGTCGGCTAGAACTAATTTTTCAACTTTTCCGACGTTTTCTTCAGTGACCACTGACACTGGACGCCCTGGGCAATGGTCGTCTTCAGAGCTCTCTCCCCCTTGTTGAAATAAGCTAGTCCATTTTTTGACCATGGTATATAAAGGCCCAGAATCCTGAAGAGTCGATTTTCCTTTTTTTACAAGGTACTTTATCACGGCGCGGTGCTCAAAATTGCGCGAATTTCTGATTTCGGCTGGCATGGTGATGTTTACCCCACCACAAATAATAATAAAATTAGATTATTATTCAATCGAGGTGATATTTATACTACTAAGGAGTGCCGCAGTTAGTGTTATCACTACTGAGAAGATAACCCATTGTTGAGTATCTCAGGCCTCGAACTTATCAACAGCCCCTCGTAAATATTTGAATACTGAAGAGTTATTTCTATGCATTTCAACTAAGACTACAAAAATGATTCAATTATTCGGAATCTCGAATCTGAACGGGTCACAAAGTCGAATTCTAGATCCGGGGACTCAAATTTCAGATGCGAATTTGAGATTTGGTTTCGGGATTTGGATCTAAGATTCAAATATCAAGTTCGAATACCCGGATATTTTAAACTCAAAATATCCGTTTATCATCCCCAAATATATATATCTACAAATCTCGCAAGACAAGATTTCTTCAAATTTAATTCTCTCCTTTTAAATTGCAAGTAAAAAGAACAAAGAATAAATCCCTATAAGAGCAGGACTATCTTATTATGTGTTATAGGTACATCTAAACATAAAACAATCTTATTTTACAAACACATTCATTTATTGGTAGTACTAATTGGAGTTGTATTAGAATCCAGGAATCCCGGATTCCCGGACTTTTGGCCTTATTTAATTTTGTTGAAATAATGCCATACGATGTTGTGAAATAAGTCCAAACTCTATTCACTACATTTTCTTAATTAAATTTAAGTTTTTGAAAAAGTTATCTTTTTTTGTTTCATATTCTGCGTTTGAGGTATTTACATATAATAAAATTTTCCTCGGAGCAAAGGTGAATGCAAGTACATAATATCTGAATTACACAGATTTTCTAAAATATGGCCTTATTTAATTTTAATACATTTTTTTTAATTTATTTTATGGCACCGAATGGAATGCATCATTATTATTCTTTCAATTCTTATACTCATACCTAGCTTCATTTTATGTCAACTGCCCACATTTCCAAAATTGTAAAACTTCTCGATTCAATTACTAAATTTCCTTCAGAGTACTAAGCAAACAGTATAAATAAATGATACGACCGGGTTACATGTGTTTGATATTTGCTGCTCGTTCGAATATTGTTCGGATTTAAAATTTATGCCAAAAGGTGGCTTATGGTCCAAAAGAATGTACTCACGTTCAAACTTTTCCATAGTGTGAAGAATTGCCTGCGCACTAAAGCCATGATGACGAACGACCTAACTACGAAATTCACGTTGCGTATTTACAACTGAGCCGGAATTTCGATAATATTTTTTAACAATTTCCACACGTTCGGGAAGCGTCAAACAATGCATGATGAAGTGGCAAATCTTACTGAATATTTTGACGGCTGGATGTTATTGGTAACTTTGACAGCTGCTGAAACATAACAATTGGTAAAACTATCATTGCTATCTGGTCACAATTTAGAACAGATTGTACTCGTATAATACGCTCTTCCTCACTTTCAAAACCATCCATAACAAAGAAGGCCTGGAGTTTTAAGATTTATCAAAAATGAGATATGAGCAAGCAAAATTGAACTTCTTAAAGAAAAAGCACCAACAAAATGGACATTGCTCCATGTGTATGGGCGAATTGTAGGAAAAGTTTGAGTGGGTTTTTTTTTTAAAGCACGCGTGTTTGTGAACTACTTTCAAAAATGAGTACACTTGTACTGCTTCGGGTTGTAGAAAGATTATATACCAAATTTCATCTTCCTAGCTCAAAATTTAAGGCCCAAGATCTGCTAACATATGAACAGTCTATCTATAAATTGACACAGATTTGATGGTGATCACAAATATATGATACGAGTATATTGTACTTTTTGGGGTCTATAGTTATTATTTCTCTGTATTATAAACAATGTATCATAATTAATATACCACATGGGAGAGTATAAAATATAAAAACACTTCTTCACAGCCTTACATTTCCCTTCTAGAGGAGGGCGATAGCAGTAGCAAAATATGCAGTATGATTTCCTCCTTAAATCTGCATCATTCCCTTGTACGTAACGTGAAAGCTTTTCAATGGTATATACAATTTCACCAGCAATGAAAACGCTCCTCCAAGCAAACATGAAACGCTGTTCAACGTCGAAGTAATCACCTAAAAACAGGATGGATTGATGAAATATAATACCAATTGGATGCCCTACGTATCACAGGAAAGCGGAAACTCTGTAAAAAAAAAAAAGAAACGAATCTTACTTAAAACTTACAGAGAAAATCCGACACTTTTCATTGCAAAAATTTGAACAATTACTCCCAAAAGAAAAAAAAAATCGATGCCTGCGTGAGGAGCATCCATTTTATATTATAAAGCGAATTCATCTCCCAGGGAGCAATGAGTCTTGCATGTACGTACTTAGGTTCAGAAAAATAGAAAATAGAAGCAATACTTATTGCATGGAACTAGGGTATCATGCCAGTAAATGTAAAAGTGCACGTTGCATGAGCATGCAAACATGTACCCTGGCGCCACCTTATTTGTTTTCATTTCCAGGACAGAACCTAGCAAAACTAGCAATAACATTAACCATTACGACGCCCAGAACTTCTTTTGTTTCGAGATATTTTCAAAAAATTTAGCAAATTGCAGGATGAATCACGGTTGGAGTTCATCGCATTATCTACGTCACTGAGGAAATGTTTTTCTATTCCATTTAATTGAATTGAGTGTTCCTTTGAAAGATTTATGAGCTGTTCAACATTCATCTTTTTGATGTGCTTAGAGTTAAGAAAAATTTGCTGAATTTAATTTCGAGAGTTTTTTTTTTCTGGCAGCGTTGCCACATGGTAAAATATTTATTATTTTCTACGATTTTATACCATGATGATAGTTAATCTTTTCGCGTTCAGTACCTATAATTTTGTAGCTCTTAAATAGATCTAAATAGCTGAAACTTCCCAGAAATATATATATATATATATATATATATTTTTCCTTGTAGCTGGGTGTAAAATCATCAAAAACATAGCATGTAAGCTTTGCGATAGTGTGAACCGTAAATCCACTTAAAACACTCGGAGAAGGCATGATTTAATGTCATCCTTCCAATTATCGTACCTAGCCGTCAAACTAATTAGCAATTTCTTTTTAATACTTAAAAGTTTGTATATTCAGTAACTGTACGAGTTGTCAGTTACTTTTTATCTCGGAGTACCTACATATGTAGGTAGTTTCAATCACTCTTTAGTGTGATCATGTTCAAAAATTTTATTTGATTTTATCTATTTTTTTTTTTTTTTGTTTGTCCTAGTTAACTCGTTCGAAGGGTTTTACTCTTCCTAATCTTCTAAATTACTATTATTAAGTAGTTCAACTACTTCTGAATTGGTGTAATTGCAAAGTCTAACTTCATGTCTTCTTACGACCTTCCTGACCTCGTCCTCTACTATTTCAAGTTTTAGATCTCTAAGTAGATCAACGTTACGTATGTACGTACCATGACGCATTAACTATATTGCATAATACATTATTCTGGAAGCCTTACATGCTTTGTAGGTTTATCTTACTTGGGCACCCCCGAAGCTGGAGACCATACATATATCCATATTGGCTTTAATACCTGCCTGTAGAGCAGTAATTTATTGTATATCGAGAGACAGGAATATCTCCCTAAGAGCCAATACATTTTTTTTATATCGTATGTTTAATTCGTCATGCTTTTTCTTTGCATGAGCTTTTCAGAGCAATTTCGCGTCAAGAGTCATGCCTAAGTACTTAGCTGAGTTCGAAAAAAGAACTGCATTGTTATTTATGTACACAGGTATATGTTGTATATTTTTATTTGTAAAGTTTACATCAACTGACTTCAGTTCATTTAATTTTATTTGCCATTTTTTGGTCCATTCATAAATATCATTTATTGCTCTTTGCAGTTTTCCAGTAACTTCCTGCACGGTATTACCGACAGCAAGTACAGCAGTATCAAATGTGGCAACAGAAGTTTCCCCATTTTGTGGTAGTTCATTGGTGTTTAATAGGAACAAGACAGGTCCTAATACACTACTTTAGGGTACACCAGCTTTTATATGTTTTAATATGGAGTACTCATTTTCTTGCTTTATTCTAAATAATCTCTGCATTATGTATGACTCTAGGATTTCTGAGTATTGTTTTGGTAGATATTTTTGCAGCTTATGGACTAGTCCTTTATGCCACACCTTACCAAAAGCCTGTGTTATATCAAGGAAGATGGTAAAGCATATTTTTTTCTATTCTATAGTTCTTAAACCAAATTGATGGTTTGGTATCAATGTCTTTCCTTCTGTGATCGGATGAAGTCGTTTTAGAAGATTTTTTTCGAATAGCTTTGATAGTATTGGCAGCAAGGAAATAGGACGATACGCGGTAACCACGCTAGGTAGTTTGCCAGGTTTTGGTATCATAATTACTTCTGCGACTTTCCACATTCGTGGAACATACCATCTGAATGTCTGCATTTATTATTTGTGCTAGTTTTTTCATACCTATTCTAGGTAAATTTTTCAGAACTTCTCCTGTAATAAGATGAATTCCCCGAGCTTTTTTCGGGTTAATCTTTTCTTTTATTTCTTTAGCTATTTCGTTAGAGGTTACTGGTGGAATTAATCTATCCTCTTCATACATTTCTTCTGTTTCTTGGAGGCAGTCATTATCTTCGTATGACTGAAAGACGATTTCGGGATGTGCAGCAAATACGTCTGCCTTTTGCTTGTTTGTTTTTGCCCAATTTCCACTGCTATTTTTAATTGGCAATTGGTCTTTTCCTTTTTTTTTGTAGCCTTTCAGAGTGAATATTCTGTACTAGCATCGTTTGTCATACTGGTAAGGTATCTTTCCACCGACGCATTTTTCAATTCACTTATCTCTTTTGTTATCTTATTAGTTAAGCTATTAAGTCTTGTTTTGTCACTTGGTGCTCTTGATAGTTGCCAGCGTTTACGAGGTTTTTTTTCTCTTTTCAGATATTAAGTCACATATTTGTTTGGAATATATATTTCTTTTTACTTTACTGTTTGATTCGGGTGTTGCAGCCCAAGCAGCCTTTTGTATATTTAAGGTGAAAGTCTGTACTTCTCTATCTAATTCTTCTATTATGTCGATTGTTGTGGATAATTCGATGCACTATTCCAGCAATTGCCTGAAGTAACTCCAGTCTGTTAGCTTGTTCAATAGATGTGGGTTGTTTTCCTTCAATATAACTTACTACCAAGTGTAAGAAGCACAGGTGAGTGACCTGAGTCAAGATCAGGGCCGTATTCTACTTTGGTAGTATTTAAGGATATATTTCTGGTTATAAAGAGGTCGATGACATCTTGGATTTTATTCCTATCTGAGGGCCCGTAAGTAGGTTTTCCCGTTGAGTGATATGTGGCGTTAATTTTGTTTATGGATTCAAGAAGTTCTTTTCCTCTTGTGTTTGTTAGTCTTAGCGTTGAAGTCTCCGCTTATTATGAATTTATTTCCGAGTATACGGAAGAGGCTTTTGAAATCATTTTGTTTCAATCTAAAGCTAGGAGAAGAATATACTGCTGCTACCGTTATCTGGCCGCTGTATTTTTTTATTTTGCCGGATGTGGCTTATATTTCACACGACTCACATTTGTCGGGTTGGGGTCAAAATCTCGCAAACCCATATATTTGAACATTTGACAAGTTTTTAATTTTATATAATTTTTCGGGATTTAGTTTTCGGGATTTTGGATTTTCAGGATTTTGGTTTTTCGGGATTTTGGATTTTCGGGATTGTGGTTTTCGGGATTGTGGATTTTTGGAATTTTCGGTTTTCGGGACTTTGGGTTTTCGGGATTATGTTTTTCGGGATTCTGTCCGACTCCCATATTTTTCGTCTTCGTGTTAATTAATGCTTTCTCTAATTATAACTGCAGTACCCCCACTTGCTCTATTATGAGGATGTGGGGTGTGCTATATCTTGTAACCGTGCAGTTTATAGTTTGTTTCAAGTTTTAAATGTCTCTTGGTAACAAGACATATGTCAATATTTTGTATGTCGAGAGTCACTTACGATTCTCGAGGCCAAGGCATTCCATGTAGATTTGTATGTTTCTAACCATTAGGATCATTTGGGCACAGCTCTTTTGTAGCTGTTATCTTTTTCAATGAAATATATTCTTTTCAGAATTTTCTTATTGCTCTTTTCATATCTACCATTCTGGTTAGAATATTTTGCATAATATTTTCCATCACATTGCTAGATTTCAGGTCTTCGACTTGATTTGAAATAACCTGGGCATATGTTTTCTCAGGCCCGGCTTTGGAGTTTACATAAGTTCTCATTTTTGTTCACGGACAGATTTTTTTAACGTTTTTAGTGATTTTATTTCGTTTCGTTATTGGTGTCAAGTCCTTTTTGATTTTGTTTTCTTTGTCTTTAGATGTGTATTTTTTTACAGGCTTTAAGTAACTAATTTGTTACTACACAGCCTCTGTAGTTAGGTAGGTGTCTTTCTTTACAGTTGGCACATTTCGGGGGTGCCTTTTTATCCCTTATGCAGTCTTTTGTATGATGGTCGCCTGCGCATTTAACACATTTTGGGTTAGAATTGCAGTATTTGTGAGTCTGACCATACTTTTGACAATTCTTGCATTTTGGAACTAGCTTTGTTTTCCGCAGAGGATGAATTTTTACTTTCTCAGAAATATAGCTCAAATCCTAGCTCAAAATTTAAGGTTCGAAGACTGGTAACAAATGGACGGACATGGCTAAATAGATATAACTGTCCATACTGATCACAAATACTTTCGGGACAAAAACATAGCGGTATAATAACGATATTATACCGCTATGTTATAAACTATATATCAAATGTATGAACATTTTGCTATAGGCTCCATGAAGTAGTTGAGTTAACGTTTTGGGGCTTTGGAGATGGGCCGGTACTGCAGGAATATCGGGATGCTGCCGCAGCATTATAAGTTCACCCTTCCTGAGAGAAATTTTTTTTCTAAAAAAAAAATGGGGTGTAAAAATTAAAACTGGACATTTTTCGAAAAGTGTCATACACTAAGGTGGTAATTTTATTTATCATGGAATCTGGAATTTCGAATTAATGTGAGCAGATATACGGAGATCCAATCGTAGATTTTATCGATGCATCATAACCATTTGAAAATGAGCTCAAAATCGCATTCCAATACACTTCTACCTACATCATTCAACTTACTTAATTGATTTGGTGCGGATTTTATAACATAAAAAAGGACCCATACACCACACACTCATGGTTATGAAACAAAACAAATTCAACAACGATTTGAATATTGTCTACTCCTTTATCGAATGGCCGATTTATGTAGTTGCTACCCTCTGACAGGCCCCATTATTCGGCCAACCAATGACTTATTTCAGTGTTTGATCCTTTTTGCACGGATTTATAACGCGCAGCCAATAGTTTTTGTGCCGAACTTTTAAAATGTACTACACATTTCGTGAATACTGACGGATGCCTTTCGGTGCATGCAAACAATTCCATTTAATGTGAAGCAATTTATCTGAAAGCTGGGTGAACAACAGTACATTTGGTATTGCGCCACAGAAGATGGATTGATATAGATGAATTTTGGGACTTCAGGGAGCAGCCATGGATTGGGAGTATTGTTGTGACACAAATTTGCCAACGGTTTGGTTGTGGATTTGAGATCTTTTTTTATTCTGTTTGCAGTGAGGGTTATGTAGATTTACCCAGGGAGCTTGGGATGTGGTTAATGTTGGTCATAGGGTTATATAGTGTTATGCGAACGTATTGAAAATTTAATGAAATGTAGAAACATCAGTTATATGTATATATATTATACAGTTGCAAAGTAAATCCGGATGTAGTTCCGCAGCACAACCGGCTTAATTATATATGATTGTTTTATTGTATCGTGTAAAATATTGTTAATTTTGCGGCGTTCGACAAGGTATGATCTAATCCATGAAATAAACCGCGGTTGGAATCCAAGGGCTTTTAGCTTGAAAAGATTAATTTGGTGCGGAATTTTGTCGAAAGCCTTACTAAATGTAACAATGGCATCGACTTCATTGCCATCCTCCAAAACGTTTAGTGTAACAGACACAAATTCATTTATGTTAGCGGATGTTGACCTGCCTTTAAGGAATCCATGTTGCTTTGTAGAAAAGATTGGCTTAAGTACGCCAAAAGAGTCTAGCAATAGGCCGATAATTAGATACTTTACTCTTGCACCCTTTTTTGTGCATAGAGGTAATGTAAGCGTCCTTCCACGGGTGAGGAAAGACTCTTTTGGAGATTAAAACTTGAAAAATGGCAATGAGGTGGTATGTCAGCTGGTTCACGCATTTTTAAAAAAAAAAAAGATATGGCGGTGACACTGTCAGGATGAAAGGAGTAGTCGTCCTTGAGTTTATTAATCTTATTAAAAATCATTGACCGGATTATTTCCCCGGGGACTAGGGAAGTTTGTGCAGCGTTGTTCAAATGCGAGAAATAATCAAGTTCACGTTCAAGAACGTGGTTAGCAAATGACTGGCTGAAGAAGTGAGCGAATAGGTTGGCAATTATCTTAGGGTTTGTCGAAGATGTGTCCGAGAATTTGAGAATAGATGGATAGCCGTCAGATTTTCATTTGACGTTAATAAATTGAAGAAATTCCTTGGATATTAATATAGAGCTTTTCGCAGACCTCAGAGAAATGATTATATACGCGAAAGTACTTGGAGACGTCAGAGTCAGACTTGGATTTAAGGTTTCTGTTGTTGGACAGAATGAACAGTTTTTTTTTTTAGGTAGGCATGGGACCGATTGGACGAAACAAGCAAAGACATAGGAGTAGAACATCAGAAGAGCATTGTTAATGTAAACAAGTGTAGAGACGGGTCTCATGCCAAAAATAGGCTATTGAGTTTGGGTAATCCGTTTTATTCAAAATTGAGCAAAAAGTGTACTCTGAGAGTGGGTTTAAGTTATCGCTATAAGAAAAGTTTAAAAAAGAGACGGCTTTCACGGTTCAAAATCGAAAAAAGATGATGGAGTTATCGGTAGATAGACAATGGGATTATAATGGGACTCACCATTAGATTGGGACCATTGAAGATGGGGGAGTTTAAAGTTCCCTAAAATAATGACATCATCACATGGGTCTACGGCATCAAACAGAGAGTCAACTGCATTAACGATGCTGGTAGGACCCAGTTGGTTGGGGTGGGTATATCTAGCAGCATATTATGTAAAGATATTTTTATTTTTTTTTTTATAATTTGCACGTGTTAAAGGGGATATGAATACCCTTATACTAATTTTTTTAGAACACGTGCGTTTTGTGGAAAGAGGAAGAGACAGAGAGAAAGACAGAGTGGTGTATTTAGTTTGAAACTCAGGTGGTATTAAGTTTCTGTAAACTCCAAGGGTGGCTGTCCAGATTACTGGGGAGTTGTTTGTTTTCGCTATTATTGTCATTTCTTATGATTCACAGTATTTTTGTCCGTCCTCCTGATGTCATCATCACGATCAAGTTGCATTTTAGCCATATGACCACCCTACTGCCAGTGATATGCCTTCACAGTAGAGTTGACTTAGCTCTCGCAAGTGATCGACTTTTTTATTTATTTCATGCGAAATAAATAGATGATTCTTGACATCAGGATTCGAACCGTGAATCAACAGCGTGACAAGCGAAGATGTTACCACCACACTACGGCCACACTTATCATTTAGGGATGGGTATCTTGACACATATAAACTAGAAGTCAGCGGTATGCGAGCTATTAAAAATGGAGCATCAAAATTACTGTATATTGCCAGCAAAGATCTGCGGCCTGAGAAGACGGGGGGTACTCGTAAGAGGGTCGAGAAAAGAAGGTGGATAATTGGCTACAGAGATTGGGTTGCGGGTATTATTGTTAGGTTAGGATAGTTAGATGGGTGCCTTGTGACAAATAGAGTCACTGCTCACTTAGACCAACAAATTCGGGTCCATTGTGCCCAATCGTTTAACCCTTGAAACGTTAAAAGTCCACTGTTAGAACCACCCAGATAATGATATAAATCTCAGGAGGTCCGTAAGCTCTTCTTCTTCGTCCCTGCAGCTTCTACAGTAGTCGTTTTGTAGTACATCGAGTCGCTCCGCGTGAACTCCAATGACACAATGACCAGTAATTTTTAAGACATTCCCAAATGACTGGGTGTTTTACTTTCTTATCTATTCATTTGGCTATTCTCATCTTATCCAAAACAGGGTCATCACTGGTAGGGTTCAGAAATATGAGATATTAATTTTGAACAGCATGCATATCGGAATAGTGATACCGAACCTCTGATGAAAGAAGTTAATCAGCCAGGATTTATTGACATGACGTGAGTGCCAGTTACGAAGAAAACAGCATTGTCATCATGAGGCGGCTCGTTGCGATTCTTTAGTTCGTTGAGCCTATCGGTTCATTCCGATTAAGACCAGGAATTTCCAAAATACTCAAGAACTGACTTCAGTTCATTTAATTTTATTTGCCATTTGTTTGTCCATTCACACAGACAGTAAATGATATAATTCATTTACTGTCCTTTGCAATTTTTCGGTTACTTCTTTCACGGTTTTACCAACAGCAAGAACAGAGGCATCATCTGCAAATGCGGTAGCAGTAGTTTCTTCATTTTGTGGTAGGTCGTTTGTGTATACTCGTAAAAGGGATAGAACGGGTCCTAATACACAACGCCAGCTTTTATATGTTTTAATGTGGAGTACTCATCTTCTTGCTTTATTCTAAATAATCTCTGCATTATATATACGAGTAATTCCAGAATTTCTGAGTATTGTTTTGGTAGATATTTTTGTAGATTATTTATTAATGCCACACTTTATCAAAAGCATGTGTGACATAAAGAAAGATGGTACAGCATATTTTTTTTTTCTTCTAAAGCTTTTTTTCCATTTTATCAGTTATTCGGTGTACCTGGTCTATTGTTGAATACTTATTTCTAAAACCAAATTGATGGTTTGGTATCAATGTATTTTCTTCTATGGTCGGATGAAGACGTTTCAGAAGAATTTTTTCGAAAGCTTAGATACTATCGGCAGCAAGGAAATCAGATGATATGAAGTAACTTCACTTTTTACTTTGCCGGGTTTTGGTACCATAATTACTTCCGAGATTTTCCACATTCGTGGGACATAACTTAGTCTAAATGCTGCATTTATTATCTGTGCCAGCTTTTTCATACCTTTTTTAGGATGTTTTTTTTTTTAGAATTCCTCCTGTAATAATATCAAAGCTCTTTTCGAATTGATCTTTTCTTTTATTTCTTTCGCTATTTCCTTAGAGTTTAGTGGTGCTATTAATCGATAGTCCTCGCACATTTCTTCAGTTTGTTGAGAGCATTCTTTGTCTTCGTAGGGCTGAAAGACGTTTTCAAAATTTTAAGCGAATAAATCAGCTTTTTGTTTGTTTGTTTTTGCCCATTTTTCACCTCCGTTCTTAACTGATGGAATATATGCCGTTGGTTTTTACTTTTTATTTTATTTCTTTGTAGCCTAGCATCGTTTGTCAGATTGATAAGGTGTCTTTCTACCGACGATTTTTTCAAATCTCTAATCCCTTTTCTAAGCTTATTTGTTAAATTATTAAGTCTTGTTTTATCACTTGGCGCTCTTAATAGTTGCCAGCGTTTCTCTTTTCAAATATAATTTCGCATATTTCTTCGGGATATATATATTTCTTTTTACTTTACTCTTAGATTCAGGTGTTGCAGCCGAAGCAGCCTTCTGTATATCTAACTGAGTATGTAACTCGAGTTAGTCAGTCCCTGCATTATAATCTTATTTCCAAGTGTAAGCAGCACAGATAAGTGATCTGAGCCAAGATCTGACCCTTTTTCTACTTTGGTAGTGTTTAAGAAGATATTGTTAGTTATAAAGAAATCGGTGTCTAGGAGAACAATATACTGTGGCCAGCATTATATGGAGAAAAAAGCTCCGTCAGCGAAATGTTTAAAAATGTTCAAGCACGGCAGCTACATAACGAACCCGAAAAGAAAATGCCACAAGAATCAGGGTGGATGGACAGTAACTTCTGAGATTCTATCAACATAAAATTCCGTGATATGAAGGATGTTATAGAGGGATTAGACAGGAACAACATCCACCATGAGATAAAGAGGATGATAAGAGGACAAAATCAACCATTAGTAAAGTAACGTTAATTTTGAGATTGGAATCAAAATTCCAATTTTGCCTTGAATTGTGAACTCGCCGATTTCCGTGCTTGGACGGCTGCTTGAGCATAACTTCTCTTTGGGTGTAAAGGCATAAAATTCCAAAGGGTTGTTGTTTATTCACGCTCTTGTACAAAGGAAGTAAGGTTTTAACAGAATAGTTACATGAGATCATTTTTATACAAGAGTTTCATAAGTTCAATATTTAATTTATCTATTGAAAGGCTCTGATATTGAATTACTTTTACTTACCTTAAAACTTCTCCAATATTTGAATGATTAAAGTACATTCCAAATTTGTTGTAGCAAAACAGGTAAAGTCATGGTCAAAACATCTGCTGCCATTTGGTCAGTTTGAAGATATTTGATTGTAACAGCGCCCACCTCGATTGCTTGTCTGATGAAATGGTATTGTTTGCTTTCCCGATATCTTTCAATATGTTGGGCACTCTGATTAAATCAAAAAATTGTGGTTGCTACTCTGAACTCGAAATTCGGGTCATCCAGTAGAAAGCGGAGCCCTAGCCGCTTTGGTAAGGCTGATGTACTCAGCTGGACCTTGCTTTCTGGACTCCCAACAAACCGCGGTCCATGCGAGAATAAAACAAAAAACAGTTTCAGATTTACGATCGCTGCAGTCAAAGCTCTTCGGCTTTGTGCAGCCGGCATACTTATCCTGGATTATTCTGATCCATGAACCCATCCAGTTGTCTCATGAATATTTCTTCTTCGAGATTTCTATTTAAAAAGATTGTTGATACATCCAGTTATAAAGCTGCAAGTCATGTTTAACAGACAGTGGAAAGATGAGACGAAGTGAGTTCTGACATATGATCGGAGCATACATACATTTCCATGCAGTCAGTTCTATATCGTTGGCTATAACCCTAGACTGCTAACCTTGCGTTCCATCACTTAACACTGCTATTAGTTCTATGTTTCGGCTTATATACCCATCCATTAACTCCCCACTCATCCAGTAAATCACATAGATTAAACGTGTTATGTTTCATAAGGTAATTATAGTCTACCTTCATTGCTTCGTACCATTCAGATACATGGTGAGCTTTTGGCCTCTTCAAAAGTTTTAGGATCTGTCAGTTGAGTAATACATACATAAGTAGATAGTGCCAATTCGACTATATTCCTCGAATGAGTGTGCTGTCTCCGTCTATCTTTAATATTATGTTCTTTTTGCATGTTGTATTGTTCAAAATTCTCTTCTGCTTCTTCAAATGTTTCCCTCTTTTTCTCATTTTTAGTCGCTTTTGGTTCTCCTTCACCAGCAAACTTATCATCACTCAGCTTCACATCATTCAAAAAAAGTTCATATAAATTATTGGTTACCCCTTCTTCAGTCAGATTTTCAATAAAACAGACATCTCTTTTAATTATCGTTCGTGAGCCTATTTTCAGAGAAGGTATGCTTTTGACTGATCTGAGCATCTAACCAAAACAAATTATTCACTCTTCGGATCCAGCTTAGACGTAGTTTTATTGAAAACGAATGCTCGACCGCCAATTTGTCTTAAATGCTTAGTGATTGGTATCCTTCCGGTCCATAGTTCCTCTTGTGTTCTATTTAAATTGAGAGATGTTGGGTATTGATTATGAATATATGCGGATGTATGAATACGTTCAGTCCACAAATATTAAAGTAAATTTGCTTTTAAAATAAAACAAAGACAAATTTCAACTAAGGTCCAATTCATACGTTCCGCTATTTCTAACGAAACATTTCCAGCCATTTCGACCCGTTCCCAACAACTTTATTCATAAATGTTTTTCTTCTAATTTTAATCGATTCCCAGCAAAATTATGTGGTCTAAAAAATTACTAACTCCAGATCATACCTATACTTTAATGATTGTTAGGAAAACCCAATCACTTTGATTCCATAATAACATTTATTCCCTTAACCCCCTCTAAACGCTGGTTTCATGTTTATTTTTGTTGACGAACACAAGTTTTCGCAACAAAAAATGCCCATTCTACTTGTAGTTATGCCACTTCCGCAGATATAGCCTTAATTGTTAGATAAAGTGAAAGAGAATATCGGTTATACATATACTACAAAGAAATCCACCACTAGCTAGTCGTAAAGTAATTTTTCTAACGAAAAACATTGTTTTTTTTTTCCTTCAATATATTGACCTATCCCAAAAAGATTAATAGTCCCTAGGCACTGTACTTACTCTGCTTATTGGATAAAGTACTCGTAGTACTGTGTGCACAAATACCTATACCATATTGAGTGTACCTTACCAGAATGGTAAAAATGGAACACTAATGGATTCAAGACCATGTCTGTTTGTCCATCAGGCTTGTGTATATCACTTGTAACTCTCTGGTTATTAAAAACCGTTTATTTTTGTTCATACCTACTATTCTTGAGGGTGGCCGTGGTGTAGTGGTAACATCATCGCTTGTCACGCTACAGGTTCACGGTTCGAATCCTGATGTCAATAATCATCTATTTATTTCGCATGGAATAAATAAAAAGTCGATCAATTGCGAAAGCTTATGTCAACTCTACTGTGAAGGCATAACACTGGCAGTAGGGCGGTCATATGGCTAAAATGCAACTTGATTGTGGTGATGACATCAGGAGGACGGAAAAAAATACTGTGAATCATGAGCAACGACAAAAGCAAAAACAAACAAACTCCCCAGTTATCTGGACAGCCACCCTTGGAGTTCACTGAAACTTAATAACAGCCGAGTTTCAAACCAATTGCACCAATCTGTCTTTCTCTCTGTCTCTTCCCCTTTCCTCAAAAACGCCCGTGTCCTAAAAAGTAGTATAAGGGTATTCATAACCCCTTTCACACGTGCAAATTATAAAAAAAAAAAAAAAAAAATTCTGTTTTACATTTAAATATTATTTAAAATATTTGAATATGTATATTCGCTTTTACATTTAAAATTAGAACATGAGTCTGAATTAATTATAATTAAAGCTTTGCATTCTTTTTATTTCAGATATTCTATTGTGTGCCGGTCATAACCAGTGAACTTCTAATAAAGGAGGTACTTTATTGAAATAAATTACACTTAACCCTTTCGTGGACTTTACACAATATAATGTATAATTTTTCTCCAAAGCTTTGACCCAAAATACAATAGACCCTTACTTTTCTTATTCAGACATATTTTTTCTGTTAGAAACACATATCTGTATTGAAAAGGAGAGTTATTCATAATTTTGAGCATGCCTTTTCAAACAATTCTTTTAAGATTCTCGTAATTATAAGAAGTTAGTGACCAAAATTGAAGGTTTTATGTAGCTAATTATAATTTTTGTTTACTTCAAATAACTTAGCATTGAAGCTCATAAATTGATTTTCTTCGTAGTTATTACGGCATAAAAAAAAACAAAAAACAAGCCGGAACTTAAAATTTCAAAAAAGAAAAAAAAAAAACTTTTATTTAATTGCTTTAGTAAATTACACCTTGTTAATTAGACTTTTAATCAAACTTATTAGAGACTCTAAAATTTCGTTTAACAATTTCCTCTGATACAAAAAAAGGAGAACCGTTATTGGTTTATTCATAAAACCGACACTTGGAAAAGAACAACTTCATGTCGATATCTACTTGTCATATTTACTCTCGCTGGGTGAGAGTAATAGCCAAATCGCTGGGTGTTTTGGTGATACCAGACTTGGCGAAATTCATAAGTTTTGTTAAATTGAAACTTTAAAAAATATTTAGTAAAAAAACTTGTACATTATATTTTTTTTTCAATTCAATTCATTTATTTCTCATTACATCTTCATACAGTTTAACTTATAATATACGAGTAGTACAAAATAGATATTAAAATGAGAAAGGTTAGTGACATTTTACATTTTAATAACAAAAATAGTGTCAAATCTCACTTCAAAATAGCTAAACTTCTGATAGATTATGGGTAGGGTGACACTAGAAAAAATGTATACATAGGGGTACATATATATCCATTAACAAACATGAGATAAAAATAAATGTAATTAACAAGACAATATAATCCAAAATGTATAAGTACCTTCTATGTTAAATGTGCAATATATTGTACATAGTTTATTTATACAATATATTGCAGAAAAAATTAAAAAGGCTGTTTATTTTCTAAGTATTTTCTATTGTGATTAGAGAAGTAATCTGGCATTGAAGGAAGCAATGAACTGAAAGGAGCTGGTATTTGCCCATGCGGTAAAGATATATTAAGTATTTGTTGACAAATTTAAGCCACATTGCGTAAGAAGGTATGCCACAAAATTAAGATGATGGAATGGCCAAAACTGCAGGATTGGCATCGTAAGTATAGTTTCACAAAGCAATCAACATCGAAAGATCTTCTCCACCCACTCAAAAGAAATTTTTGAGAGCTGCATGTATAGGTATCACAGGTGCGTAACGATCAACACCATCGGATGCTCTAAGGGTTCATCTGCATCTCTTACCTTTAGATCTACATATAACAAACATTACAGCACATAGCGCGATTAGACTCAGAGAGTCTGGATGCTGAAATGTGAAACCCTACGGCCATAGTAATATTTTGGATTCTCTACCGAGAGAACTAGTATCGACTCCAACAGATTACATTACCCCCAAAATGATCTTTACAAAACGTTTTGACGTACAATTCCCATCAAGAAGAGAATGGCAAGATGGACAGGTGGTCCAGGATTTCGATCTAACAATCTACACAGCAGCTGCCGCCAGATCAAACTATATACAAATATAACGCCAAGGCAAAAGATGACCATATTTATTGACAGCCAAGCAGTTATCAAAGCTATTGCCTAGGCTACTGTATCATCCAAACTAGTAAAAGAATGCCGAAGGGAGCTAGCCTCGCTAAGTGGTCAATTCAGAATAACCCTAGTTTGGGTTCCAGGCCATAGTAACGTTCATGGGAACGAATAAGCCGACAGACTGGTCGGGCAAGACGCAGCCCTTCACTGTTCACTCGCAGAACCAGTTCACGTTCCGCTGGGTGCAGTCAAGGCAAAAATCTCCTCAATCTTCCTTAGAAAAGCCAACCTCAGATGGGCTAAGCTAACAAACTGTGTCATATCTAGAAGAATGTGGCCAAACTATAAACAAAGGCAAAGAGAGACAACTTCCTAAAAAGAATGCGTAAAGACATCGCCAGAATAACAGCGAAGACCACGGGACACTGGCCGATAGGAGACCACGCAGCCAGATTAAGTATCTCACATAATACACACTGCCACAGTTGCAAGGTCGCAACCGAAAAAGAAACCCTCACCCACTATATACGAGTATGCGCCTGTCCGGCTCTAGCTAGGGCCAGACAACGAGCATTAGGCAAACCAGAGACTTCTCATCAACACACCTTAATAGCCAGGTTTACATGAGTTGTGGTATCAAAACGGCACCTATTTTTTTTTTTTTTTTTTTTTGTAACATGCTCTTTTTCAGAGTTTACAAATAGAATTCTGTTTTAATGTCATTTTTGAAATTACATAAGTATTTTTTATCAGAATCTGGCCTTGTAAAATACATTGTACCACCATTGAATTATATACCTACAAGCAAAATGCGGTAATTTTGACAACTTTTTTAAGTTTTAAGAAAAACAAGTTAATTTCATACTCTAATCATAATACGATTTTGCGTTCAAAATATAAATAAACTTAAATTGTCAAATCAAGTATGCATAGCAAATTATTACATTCCAATTGCAAAACTTCACGGTCAATGAAATTGAATTTATGTCTGAAGTCGAAAAAAATATTGGAACGTTTCGAAAAAAAAAACATTCCTAATAAAAATGCAATGCATACAATTCATTAATAAATTGCTTGCTTCCGTGAATTTCCTTTTATCGTAGTCACTCCATGACACATTAAATATTAATCAAGTTTTCCTCTATTATTGATTCCGATCCGAGCTGTGCTATGTTTCAACAGTATTCACTTAGTTGTTGCCCCTTGGGATAGTATTTCTCTTGGCACATTTGTTAACTTTCGTAAGTATACTTAAGTATGTAATAAAATATTTCTTGGTTTCCACTTATCTTCGTATAAGAAATTATCCAGAGACATAGACATATCCCAACATACTCCACCTGGAGTAGACGGCCTTAGGGATAGTTTATATTAGGAAGTGTGACATTAATTGGAAATTTTTCAGTATAAATTATTAAGCGCTAAAGCGAAGTTGGTATGTATGTACCTTATCTCCATGGGTTTGTTTGTCGGTCGAGAAGGGTTAACCAATTTAAGCATTTTTAGACTATTTTTAAATGGTACCGATATCTTTAGGCATTTTTGGATGTGGATGAGATTTTTTTTATTTTTAAACCTATTTCCAGACCTATTTGCTTAAGTGATATTTTTTAAAAAATCAAGCGTTAAAAATTGTGTCATATTTCCACTTCCTTGACCCGAAGTTTGTTTACCTTTTTAGATTAGTGCGAGAATGTAAGTATGAATCTCACAAGTTACAACAAATAATATCTGAAAGTTAATTAATAAGAAGTACATCAAAAACAACAAAAATATACAGAAAAGTTACAATACGTCTGGAACAGATCGTATGAAACTCTATCCCTCATTTTCTAACCCAAATATTCATTCGCCATCTAAGAAATTTTACCACATACAGTATCTCACTTTAGTATTCGGGCAGATAGTTTTAGGATACTTGCTGGTACATAAATAAGAAAATAAAAGGCTTACGAATTCAAATTTCATAAAGTAAATAAGTAAAAAAGTAAAACTATTTTTAAAAGAAAAGTACATAAATTGAATTCACAAAAATATTCGGGCAAAAACGTTATTAAAAAAAATAATAATAATTAGTACTTTGTTGGGAACCCTTTTTGCTCAATTACACTTTTTAATCTTCGGGGCATTGAAGACATTAATTTTCTTGTCGTTTTTTCTTCAATTTTTTGCCATTCGTCTTGGAGAATTGTTTTGAGATGTGCCTTATTGGTGATGCTATGTTTTCCAACTGGTGGAGGATTAATGACTTTTGGACAGTTATAAAGATGCCAGGTCTTAACCATAAGTGCAGTGTGCTTGGGGTCGTTATATTGGTATAACTTGAAACTCTCCCCTATTCCCAAGTTTTGTGTATTCTTCTTCAAATGGTTTTTTAAAGTACCCAAGTACATGACTTTATCCATTATTCCATCGATAAAGAATAAATCTCCCACCCCTTCGCTGACATACACCCCCAAACTATAACCGAGTCGCCACCATTTTTTACTGTAGGTAGCAAATATTCTTTACTGAGTTCTTCGTTTTTCCTTGTTTTGCTTCCGTCGCAAAACAAGACGTTGTCCCAAAAATCTCCACACATATTCTCGTACAATTTAGCAAATTCTAGTCTTTTTTTTATTCACATCAGATATGAATGGTTTTTTCCGGGCCATTCTGCAGTTATACTCGTTATTTTTGATGCGCCTCCTTACAGTTTCGGCGTTAACAACCTTTCCGTGACCTTCCTCCAACTCTGTTGTTATTTCAGTTGCAGCTATCCTGCTTGGGATCGTTGTTATAAGGGTGGCAAGAATCATCTATTTATTTCACATGAAATAAATAAAAAAGGCTATCAATTGCGAAAGCTAAGTCACTTCTACTGCGAAGGCATAATACTGGCAGTAGAGTGGTCATATGGCTGAAAATGCAACTTGATCGTGAAAATACTGTGAATCATGAGCAACGACAAAAGCAAAACAAACAAGCTCCCCCGTTATCTGAACACCACCCTTGGAGTTTTTCAGAAACTTAATACCATCTGAGTTTCAAACCTCTACACTAAAAAATCTTTCTTTCTCTCTCTCTCTTTTTTTCAACTCCCGTGTCCTGTCATATCCTCTTTGGCGCTCAAATTATAAAAAAAAAATCCTAGGGTCTTCTCTCACTCTTCTCATAATGAACCGTTCTTATATATCAGTTAAGACTTTGGGACCTTCCTTTTGCCGAAAGGAAGCAACTCGATTTTCACTTTCGAACCTTTTAATGATGTCACCGATTATACTTCTACTAATTTGCAGCGTTTGTAATTAAGTATAATAGTTTCGCGTTGTTTCAGAGTAGTATTTTTACCTTTTCTACCCCTTTTATTATAGCTTGTATTTTTAACACCTTTTCAAAAATGTTTGAATTGTGCGCACACACTACGGAATACGAGCATTACTCGAAACTAAAATAAAACTCTTCTAACAATAATACCTCAAGCATCAAGTACCGTTAGTCATATTTCGGGAACATTTATTTTTTAGGATCTCAAGGAAAACTTGCTTGCCCGAATATTTTTGTGAGTTAAATTTTGGTACATTTGCAATTTAATTCTCTTGTGTAATTTCTTAAATGATTATTTCCATCAAGTTGATATATTTTTGTATAGTCAAACCAGCAAAGAACTCAACGTGAAATATTTGTCCATATTCATAATTATTATCTCTTGGATTAGATCAAATTTAGTTTTTTATTGTGCCCGAATATTAGAGTGAGCCACTGTAATTTGTGGCTAAGGCTTTTTCTTTTGGCGGTAGTCATTTGCAACCGAAGGTTCTGAATTCTGGGGAAATAATCACAATAAGACTTAATCATTACCGTAAGTGGTTTTGATAAAGCAAAATAGGATTTTTTTTTTAAGAAAACGCCCATCAAAAGTGGGCGTGTCGTTCTAATGTATGAACAGTTAGTATAGAATGCGAACGACTATATAAAGGGTGACAAGATAGCAATGATAGTTTTACCAATTGTTATGTTTCAACAGCTGTCAAAGTTACCAATGACATCCAACTATCAAAATATTCAGGTTTGCCATTTCATCATGCATCCTGAACGTGTGAAAATTATTAAAAACATATTATCGAAATTCCGGCTCAGTTGTAAATACTCAACGTGAATTTCGTCGTGAGGTCGGTCGTCATCATGGCTACAGTGCGCAGGGAATTCGTCGCACCTTGGAAAAATTTGAGCGTGAGTACACTCTTTTGGACCTTAAGCCACCAACCAGACAGAGATCGGTGCGAAGTGATGAAAATATAGCCGCCGTAGCGGCCAGTATCGAAGAAGACCCAGAAATGTCGATTCGTCGCCGATCAGCTGAATTGGGCATCGCCAGAGAGTCAACCAAGCTTATTTTGCGGTTAGACGCACGAATTTAAGCCGGACGACCATAAACAACGCTGTGAGTTCGCTAATTGAGCGCTGGGAATGTTGGCCGGAGATCCGGATTTTGGCCAAAAAATTATCTTCTCGGACGAGGCCCATTTTTGGCTCAGCGGCTATGTCAACAAGCAAAATTGCCATTATTGGAGCGACCACAATAAACAAGTCTTCGACCAAGTATCAATGCATTAACAAAGACTGACTATTTGGTGCGGTTTATGGCACGGCGGCATTATCGAACCTTATTAGGAAACACCGTTACCGTCAATGGTCCTCGGTATAGAGTGATGTTAACTGACTTTCTGTGGCCAGACCTCGACAATATCGATATGTCCGAGCTGTGGTTCCAACAAAACGGCGCTACATGGTGAAGGAGAAATTTGGCGACTGGGTCATCTTACGGCGAGCGTTCATCCTTAGTCTACGCTAACAAGCCAACCACTTTGGACGAGCTCGAGGCCAACATTCGAGACGCTATTGCCTGAATAATGCCGCACATATTGGAGCGAGCCATCAAAAATTGGACCGACCGCTTGAAGCACTACCAACGAAGCCGAGGCGGCCATTAAAATGATGTGGTATTTCATATATAATGGCATGAATTTGGCTTTAAAATAAATCCAGAATCAATTTGATATCACACCATTGTTGTATTATTTAAATTTCTTTTCCTATCGTTCTTATCTAGTCACTCTATATTTCGTTTTCAATCTTTATAAATGGATATTTTTTTCAAAAAGTAGGCATATTACACTTGTACCGCTTCGGGTCCTAAGATAGTTATGTAGCAAATTTTGACTTCTTAACTTAAAATCTAAGATCCAAAATGTGGTGACGTACGGACGGACGGCCATACTCGTACATAGCTAGATCGATATAACTTTTGATGCTGATCACAAATATAAATACTTTTGGGGATTTGCCGTTATTATTTCTCTATGCTACAGACTATATATCAAAATTAATATAGCCTATGTATGTATATTGTCAGCGGGACTACTGATGACAATATTAGAGCAAGTCCATACCAAAATAATTTTTTTCTTACGAAACTTTCAAATGTGTCTATAACAAAGCAAAAGTTAGATCGATGAAATTAATGAAAAAAATTGTTGGAAGTTTGCAAATTAGTACCTTTATAGCTTGATGTTATTAGGAATATTATAGTTCATGCTTGAGTCCATCTATTCATCCATCCATCCATCCATCCACCTATCCATCCATCCATTCTCGTACAACGCAAAACTGAATGCGCTTTTGTCATTCATATTTTATTAATAAGGGAAGTTAATTCAATCAGGCAATAAAACCCACACCTACTTTCATAACCATAGAACACCTATCTGAATAGAATTTTTAACATTGCGTCGTTATAATTTACGAATGAAGATTTAAAGGTATCATTTTATGTTATCCTACAGCCGGACAACAAACATTACTGCATTTATTTCATGTCATAGAAAAAGATCAATAGTTTTGATTCAGCGCTGCATTGGTGTGGATGTGATCTCCACAGCAAAGTATTAATTGTTTTATTTATTTATATTATGTATTATTATATATTATTTTGTACTTCATTAGTTTAATCATTTCCTTAAAAACAGGTCTATTTACCGAAGTTATAAATAGTCGAAAATGCTCCAATATTTGGAACTACAAAATTCGAATATGAACGGTCCAACTTGACCTGGCTGGCAAGTTATATATTGCCGTAAAAAGAATGATTCCAAAATGCTCAAACCCAAAATAAAAATTTAATTTTTCCAAACTCTTGTTTGGACTCAGTCACACTACTACAATGTATTAACTATCGTTCTTCGATGCCATACCAACAGTAGAATTAAGATACAATACTCGTATTATGTTCAACTTCTTCAAGAAAATCATCATTGAGTGTTCTTATTGCATATCCAAATTTGTTTAGCAACCAAAATTTAAAGAAAATATCTCCAAGCATTGAGCATCCTCTTTAGCCATGCGTGATATAAGTGATTATATCAAAAGACAATGTGGCCATTTGTGACCATACGGTCGTTCTTGTGAATCACCAAACTTCCCATACGAATGTACTCCCCCAAGGAAAACAAACATAAAAGACAGTTTCCATTTCTTAATCTTGTTCTATTTCAACGCGTAGAAAACTAATTTCACTCAAAAGAACAGTCAAATGGGAAACTTTTCAAAGCTTGAGAGTGGAAAAAACACAATTGGTAGCCCCAAGGAAGTCGAAGGGACAACGCCTCGGAAGCAATCTTCTTCATCAGCAACTTTGCACTTTGCTTCCTATTTTTTATTCACTTTTATTTTGCTTCCTTTTTATCTCTCCTTCTATTTCTTTTGTTCTTTTTTTTAAATGAAAAGGCAAAAATCGAAGGATTTGCTTTGAGATATATTGTCCGGTTGTTGATCTCAATTGTTTTGTTCCATGTTGGGATACATCCATATTCTTGTTTCTAAAATTTCCTTTTTATATGTATAAAAACTTGAAGATACGAAGCATTGTATTTTTTAGCCTAGTTTATGGTGCTTTACCCTCACTTATTCAAGCATCTTTGTCATCATATCTGGGAGAACATTGAATGAAATGTTTTTGTTTGACTGGTGACTTGTTAAATATGTCGTAAGGAAAAAGTTTTTAATTATGATCAATCGGACAGGGGATAACTTTGGTTCCCAGTTTCTTAGACAATAGCAATGGAAAAACAATGTTCTCTTGTGTTTTGTTGACTGAGTCTATGTATACGAGTACACAGCAACTTGAAATATTGAGGAAGCGTTTGTATCGAATGACGGACCCCCATTATTCGCATCTATCAATTGGTAAGGTTATCAGGTTAAATTGGGGCAATTTCTTACATCAACTATTCAATTATAAAATATGTTTGAGCATAATTTCTTTAATTTTGTTTAAGAACGAAAGTGATGTCTACATTTAGGAGACATTCATACTCACTTACTGGTTCTATTTAGCAAGCATCATAGATTTTTTTAACTTGATTTCTGTGCTCTTTAAACGCCATTGCTGACATGATTTGTAGATCTAGTTTTTTTAGTGACCTTATAATGAAAACTAAAATTCTGGTTCATAGAACCTGTGCAATTTCCATCCAAAGGAAGGAAGAGACTTTTGTTTATGACCGGTATTGCCAGAATGATATCGTATTAAAAGTGTTACTTTTTCAATTTTGATATGATACGAGTACTTTATTTTCGGTGCTTTTTCAGTTTTTTCAAAATAAGAAAAACAAAGTTTTCTATTTTCGGAATATGATATTCAAACTTATGTTCAATAGGTTCGTCGTTTGCACTTGGTCAATAAGAGCGAAAGCTAATTAGACGCTTCAAGTAAGTTTTAATTAAACGTTTAATCGTCGTACGAATATTTTATTTTTTCTGTGGTAATTTCTTTTTGTTTTCTTTCGTTTACGATAATTTCAGAATGATTATAATATTTATTTGAGGTAGTACTCGAGATCTATTTTATTTTGGTGTAAAACGCATAAGCAGGTTTGGAATAATAATTCATTTTGTACGATTTTGTCATGTTTTTTGTTCAAGATAATTGTAGCTAATGAAAAATGCCTATAGAATTACGATTTCCATAATAGACAAAGCGGATAGTGTACTACATTTTGCCCTAGGTGTAGACGTGTAAAATTTACACCAATTTGTAAAATTGTTCTATGACATTTCCTCTTACAAGACTAGGAAATTTCGGTCCACATCTTCTGTAAATTCAGTATTTTCGAACAATATCACAAAATTAATGAAATATTTTGAAACAATGTTTCTGAGTGTCACTAAAGTCTGTAAAAAAAAAAATACTTAACTCAAGCGATTGTGAAATTTTACATTACTGGAGCAAAACTACAAGTCACCTAGTTTTAATTAAAACTGAAGATGATGCTTTTAAGAAAATTAATTATTTCGTTGAATACAATGGAACTTTTACTTAAAATTTAGATTTTGAAGGACGTGATACGTTTACTACCTTTTTCGTTTTCTGTGTAATACTTTTTTCAAGGCATGTATGGCAACACTGTTATTTTCTTTTCATTAGCGCAAGTCCTTAAAAATCTAAATAGCAGCAACTTGGAATGGTCGGTTAGGTTAGGTTAGGGCGACTGTCTGTACCCGGCCAAAAGAGGTCCATTGTGATACCATACCATAACTAATATACACTAATATATATGGAAAGGGTAAAACGATCACCGGCGCATATTACGCAGAGCTGCTGGAACGATTCCAAGCAGATTTGAAGCAAAAACGGCCGCATTTGGCGAAGAAAAAAGTTTATTTTCACCAGGACAACGCACCGGTGCACAAGTCCGCAGTCGCAATGGCAAAATTGCATGAGTTAAGCTACGAACTCCTCCCTTATCCAGCATATTCCGCAGATTTAGCCCCCTGCGACTATTTATTGTTTCCAAACATAAAGAAATGGCTCGGAGGTAAGCGATTTGGGTCGAATGAAGAGTCACTGAAACAAACGCTTATTTTGAGGGGCTAGAGAAATCGTATTATTTGGAGGGCATCAACAAATTGGAGAAAAGTTGGATGAAGTGTATAGAGCTAAAAGGAGACTATGTTGAAAAATAAAATGTTTTTATACCGAAAAGAGTGTTCCTTATTTAATTTTTCAGGGACTTATTGACCCACCCTTGTGTAGTAAAATTGTCTGTCTTCTATTTCGGCTGTGTTTAGATTTGTTCCCAGAAAATGTCTAAGTTAAATTATTCAAAATGTGATGTCATCCTTTTGGACGAAGGCATTAAGTGCAGTTCGCTCTGCAGCAGAGCATTTCATAAAATTTGTCTGAAGGTGTAACCAAAGAATTAAAAACCGAAAATTGTTTTCATTGCAAAGAGTGCTCCATTTCCTCTTATAAAAAAGTTAGTGAACTCCAACCTATGTTTGATGTGTTAAGTAAGAGAACCAATGACGTAAACTTTAATATAAAAGACATGCAGGAGAGAAGTTCAGTTGCTTTGAAAAACGTACGAAAACCGGTCAGATCAATGTTAAACACTATAATGCATTCTCTAAACCAATGCATTTGCGCGAAAAGACGATCAAATCGCAACATGTTGTCCCTAATGCTACTGCTTCCATGGTTACTGTTCCTGATGTAGCTGTTCATGTGACTGGTGTTGATGACATTCTTACTACGCTTACCGCTGAAACTGAGGTTCCGTATGTCCTTCTACAATTCGCAATGGTCCTACCACACTGAAACATGGTTGCACCATTTTACGGAAAAACTCTTCATCGTTTTTCGTGTGGATCGTGTTTATATAAGCGAAAAACTATCATATCTTCAGCAGTGGACACCGATTTAGTAATATAATAATAATAATGTAGTATATGTACTACACATCGACCAAATTTGTATATGTATTACCCCTGGAGATTCCTCGTTAACATTTGTGTCCTTAAAAACTTTAATGTCGACGACTTACATTGGCTTTGTCATAATCTAAAAATATTACCGTGTGGTTTCTCCTCAGAAATTAAAATGACGGTTATACAGACAAATTTCAGTTTCAATGCTATAAATAGAATACTCAGTCCATCATAATGCCATCAATCAATGCGTTATTTAAAAAACCCAAAAACCGATGCTCTTAAGCAATCCAAAAGTACTAAGTCTCCTGCGGACTACCAAATATTTTCACGATTGAGAAAAGAGTTCAATTTTTATCGCAATTTCTCGCGAGCAAATATTCATTCATTGGAAAGTAATCTCAAAACTAACCCCAGGTATTTTTGGACCTTCATTACTCGTAAATCGGAACGTAAAAGTGTAGGTTTCACATCAGAGGGGAGACCTCCAATAATCCGAAAAAATTGTGGATATATATTTTTTCAATGTATTTACAATTCTTAGCCCCCGTAATGAATACTTCGATTCTTTACCGAATTGTATCAATTCATCTAGTATCATATTTGAAACGGATGAAATCTACAACACTCTTGTTGGATTGGAATCTACATCCACATCTACAGCAAATGTTTTAGGTATTTATCCAAATGGCCTACAATTTTGCGTTAATTCCCTTTGCACACCACAGCAGGTCATTTTTAACCAATCTCTCGCTTGTGGTGTTTTACTTGAAGATTTTAAGTACTCTTGTGTTTCTTTCACCTATAAAATTGGTAAAATGATAGCAATTATAGGCCTATTTCCAAGCTGTCTGTTATACTAAAAACCGTAGACAATTTGGTTAACAAAAGACTTCAGACTTTTGCTCTAGAGCAATGGAAAGTCGTAACGAAGTTCTCGTTGTTTACACTGATTTTGTTACAGCATTTATTAGAGTAAATTTAAACATACTTCCTAAACAGTTAAAAGCTATTGGTTTCTTTGGGTCATTATTAGAACGGGACGTAAGGTCCTACTTAATTTGCAGAAAATAAAGAGTTGCCATCGGCAATTACTTTTCTAAAGAAATCGTAGCTACTTCTGGCATTCCAGAAGGAAGCCTTCTCTGTTTCTGTTTTTTTTTTTTTTCCTTAAGCAAAATTCGACTATCTACTGAAGTGTAGTTCTTTGACCTTTGCCATTTTTTCTTAAAGCTAACATCGAGGTGTCTTATATAATATAACAAAATGCTTATTGCTGGGATTGCAATCTCTTGAACTAAGAATTCAAATGTATGGTGTCATACTCGTAAGGGACGTGCTTTGTGATTCACTAGACTGCATGAATTTGCTCATGTGCTCCGCAAAGACTGCTTAGAGCGAGATTTTATTTTCTATTTTTTTTTTTTTACTTCAGTTCATGATACATAAGTTAGATATTTCTACGAGTATGCTAAAAAATATTGTACTTATAAAACACATTTAATATTAACCTTAAATGAATATTTTCTATATATTATAATTATTGGTATATTAGTCTGTTGATTCATGTAAATCGTAGATTGAAATAAATAAATATAGAAATAAATAGACTACCTAAGAACTAGTTGAACCAGCCGGAGCTTCTTATGAAGCGGAGAATGATTCTGGCGTCGATATTCGCCAAATCGCCGAGGTCGTCGAAGAATGGAGGCCCTAGATGGAGCAGTCTTCTTTTGGACAGGGCTGGACAGGTACAACGTAAATAAAGGATCGTTTCCTCCTCCTCCCCGTCCCTGCAGCTTCTGAAGTAATCATTTGAAAAGAGGCCTTTTAGCATGTAAACCGATAGGACAGTACCCCGTGAGGACACTGATGACGGTGCTGATCTGCGTTCGTTTTAGCAAAACTAATCTATCAGAACATTTTTTATCTAGCTAGTTTGGATCAGATTTGTCTAAAGACTCTGCAAGTAGTAAGAGTCTCCCATTCCAGCATGAGAATGGCCAGCATATATGAATATTGAATTGCTCCGTCATCTCCGTGAGAGACGAGTAGCAATCTTGAGCAGCCTTTTGAAGTAAGTGAGCTTTGCCGCTTCGCTATCCGTGAAAATGCTAATATCCTGATCAGTTACTACATTACACTTCAGCCAGGGCATAGCTTCCTAAATCGCCATTATTTCCGCCTGAAATATGCTACAGTGATTTGGAAGACGGAAGGAGGTGCTCAAATTGAGCTTTCCTGAGAAAACACCTGCACCCCCCCTCCCCCCCATTTCCGATTTTAAAACAGTCTGGTAAAAGTGAACTGAACTGCCATCAAATTGGAAGGGACTTTTCTCCTTTCTCCTGGGTGCCAATCTGAAATAAAATTCTTCAAATTCAGAAATGTACAATTTTACTTTGATTGACTTTTGCATGATTCAATGAAAGAATTCATATTAAGTTTATATTGTAGCTTCTTTATAAAGAACAGTTCAATAAGATGACTGAGCGATTTGTCGTAGATATGTCGGAGTACGTTTACCCTTCGCCAGTAGTTCCAAAATCAATATCGTAGAGAAGGATTTGAAGCTTTTAATATATCTCTTGTCTTTTTTTGAAAAGACACAAAATAAAAAAACCTAGCAAAAACTGCATTAACATCGGTATAGATTTACATTGCCAATACGTGACGAATAATCACGCACTTATTATGAACCAAAGGCATTGAACCGAATAGGTGGAAGCTCGACTGCAAAGGCGACGAAATCTCTCTTTCTAACTACTGACCTTTAGCTTTAATTCCAAAACTTTCTAATGAAGATCGTTGCCAATTTTAATTTTATGAGATATTTCAAAAGAAACCATCTCGTAATGCAATAGCATTCCACAAATTATTTTATTCATCACTCATCAACATAGAAAATCTACACACTTAGATTTTTTTAATGAAATCAATCGCCTAATGCAGCCTCACATTATTTAGGAAAATGAATTGGTTCAATTGATATGACAACAATGAATGATTTACTTTATTTCGCCTTAATTTATACAACAATTTTGATAGTCTAATCACAACAAGGTGCAAACTTACAAAATAACACCACATTACAATTTCGCTAGCCTAACCAGAATAACAAAATAAAGAACGAACAAATATTCTTATTGGTATTTTGTGTTTTGTTTTTTGTTGATGTTATCAACAAACATGGCGAATGCAGAGATCGTTTGATCTTTGATTCAACCTTGGGGTTCCAAATTAGTACTTTGGAACTACGTCTCAATCAAAGTTAAAATTCTCTATGATACTCGTTATAGCTTTTATTCCATACAGCCCAACTATACATGCACAGTTTTGACATCCCTGCCAACCCGTGCGTCTGTGCGGAATAACGACGAAGGATGAATAATGAACGCTGCATTATCAAAGTCACAAAGGCATTTAATGTCAAAAATGGTTTTAAAAAAGCCGATCATGTGATTTTTCGACATCTTTCTTGATATTAAAGGGCTAACCATAATGGACTTCAATGGGATTAACCTTATGTAAAAGCCGAACTAAAAATTTCTGTCAAACTCTCTAGGTACCCATAATGTACTTGAGCAAACTTATAGTCTGTCAAATTTGTTACCTTCGGTTTGGTTTCAGTGCAAGGAAAGAGAAAATGGAAAATAAACTAAAACAACTAAAAAAATTAAAATTACTGCATCTTTCAAAGGAAGGGATAAATATCCTGTGAAAAATAAATGATTTGGATTTTTTTTTTCTTTTTGTGTGAACTGTCAAATTTCCGTACTGAATATCTCATTTCATTGAGATATTCCGTAAGCCCACAGAAGTTAACGAAAACTTGACGAAACCGAGCGTAATCATATAATACCATTATGGTCATGCCATACTATTTGCATGTAATGGGACATTTTATTAAGCTGACATAAGCTCACTCAAGTCTATTATGGTTGGCTCTTAAAAATATACAAACACTTCTATCACTAGGATATCATACCTTTCTAGTGCCATTCAAATTTGGTCAACATGAGTGAAGAAATAGTAGTTTGAAGAGGCCGCAGTAACAGTTCGAACATGCAAAAGGTGATTTTGAAAATTCCGTTGGATTGACTTTTTTTTGAAAGATGAATTTTGATCAGGAAGGCTATCAGATTTTTGTGATGAAGTGCTACGCAGTATGATCCGGTCAAATTCTTCATTAACTTCCTTAATTGTGGCATTCAAGCTAAGAGTTCATCAAACAACTGCGTTGTATTACATCAAAAAGCTTGGTTTTGTGTCAAAATTCTCTCCATGTGTACCACACGAATTAAGCAAGAAAAATTGAATGGACAGAATTTCTATATGTACCTTAGACCTTGCACGTCAGAATAAGATCCGTTTTTGGATCGCCTGGTTACTGGAGTTGAAAAGTGTATAGTTTATAAAAATGTTGTAAGAAAAAAAAATCTATGTTTACATCAAAACCTGGTGTGCTTCAGAAGAATTTGATGCTGTTTTGATGATGGGATAATGAAACGATTAATGCTGATCGTTACTGTCTCAGCTTTATATTTTGAACACAGAAATTCAACGCAAACGTCCTTTCTTTGGCCGACAGGAGAGTGTAATCTTTCATCACGACAACGCAAGACCGCATGTAGCAAGGAATACCGTTCAAAAAATTGCAGAGTTGGGTTGGGAAATTTTACTCCACTTACCATCGGATTACCACCTATTCCGATCTCTACAGAACTTTCTTGATGGAAATGAGTATTTGAATTTTCAGGGTGTCCAAATAGCAGTGCAACAAAGCGAGGCCTTATTTTCAAGTGGATTGGATAAGCTACAGACCGCTGGCAAATATCCTTAACCAATGAAGGAAATTATATTTTAGAATAATTTTTAAATAAAAAGTGAAAAACACATTTTGTTTTCTTAACAGAAATGAAAGAATTTTCCCAATATTTCATTGGTAGCTGAATTCGAATCAGAAATACTAAATTCAATGGCGGTGAAAAATTAAGAAGATTTCAATAACTTACATCGACTATCGCATCAAAATAACTAGAATTAACCCGCAAATACAAAACATATTTTGGAAACTACCCGCAACGTTAACATAATTCAATTTGGTTGGTTTAGAGTGGCCCTCGATGAGATACACTTGGCCACAAATAGATTCATTTGTTTACAACTGAATGAAGATACGGTGTTTCACTCCGCCCGTTTCTACAGGCAACTACTTTTCAGTGTAGAGTATCCATCCATATTAATCTTTGCAATATTGCTACGTATATATGAAGAAGACGATGGTCTCTTTCTTCTACTCCCCACAGTAGCTTCCTAAGCAGTCATTCCAGGTCAGCCAGTGATACTTTCGTGAGTATTCGTATTGTGACAACATCCGAAAGGAAAAATATGCAAACACGCTCTCATATAAAGAGACTGCAAGTCGCTTATTCAATTGGCCAAGATGCCAAATGAGTAGCATATAACTTGACTCAAAGTCACATGGTGACGCTGAATGTACTTTTCTACATATTGTCGTATTGCAAGAAGCAAAATGCGAAAAAATTTAATGCAGTTAGCGAAGTACAACTACCATATTAAATAAGTACATACGTACATAATTACCACCTTCATCAGACTACTCTTCAATTGTTTTCTAAAAGCAAACAAAAATACCAAGTACTCGTACAAGCAAAATAATCTCCATAAGATGCAGGTGCACTTTCTAAACTTTCTTAATATAGAATTGTAGATGAAACCATGGTAGAATAAATAAGTGCCTCATCGACAACAGTAATAGAAAAAAACAAACTTCAACAATTCTCATTTCGGCATTCTTTTCAACATAAATTATAAATTAACAAGATGTGATTACATATTTGCACATCTGAAATGAAATCAAAAACACAACAAAATCAGCTTAATTCCGGGAAAAATGATGATATACCAGCACGGATATCATCTTCTTATTGATTCAACGGGAAAACTCTCGCAAGGGCATGCACCGCACAGCACAAGGAGCCTGCTGCTGCGGCTAAAACTTTATCCTGCCATCGTTCACCGTTATTGGTTCGGTACAGAAACAACTTAGAGCTGGAATTCTCGTACGAATAGAAGGGGCTGGAGGCCACAGCCACAGCGCCGTGATCCATTCAAGGACAACATACACTCCCACGTATCAATGCCGGATATGATATCGTTCTCTCATTAAAAGCACCAAAGAATCTGCTTGGGCATTCATAATTTTCTGTGTTTCTCCCTATCATCGCCATTCAGGCAGAGACGTAGAGACAGATAAAAGGAGGGTGTCGGGGAGTGAAGTCAGGCTTGTGTCGGATCTGAAATTACACAACCAAACAACATTTCCTGCAGTTCAGACGAAAGCAAATATCCTTTCGGGTCTTTGCGTTTATCCTTGCGTCAGCATAGGCTCCAGCACCCAGTGCCAATGTTGCGGCGCGTCACCGTCAGTCACTTGGTCATACAGTCACAAACTGCCTTCAATCATAACCCAGGCGAAAACGGAAGGAAAATAACGTGAAACAGGCAAACAGAAACAGAGACTGTGGCAACTGTACAACACGACGAGGCCTATCCGTAACTCTGGCTGGGCTCTCATATAAAGTTTGGTGGCCAATGGTGGAGGAAAGGGAGGTGATAAAGCAGGCTCTAAAGGAGGAAAGGAAAATCTAAGGATATTTGTTTCAAGATAAATTTTAATTAAATTTTTCGCCTGCTAAAAGAAGGATAAAGAAGTGTGTTGTCCTTTTTCTTTCTTTGTTGAGCCGTGGGTTTGGCACCGAGTTTCGTCATCTACTTTGTACGATGTTCTTCCAATTTTCGTGTGGTTGGTTTTTCTCTGGATGAAGGCTTTTTTGTGTGTGTGCACAAAAAGGATGAATTAAGTTGTGTGACTAAAAGGCTTTGAATCAGAAGCAACAGCGATACCCCTTTTCTGATTTTGTTTGAGCCTTTTGTATTTATCGTTGCTTTTTTGTTTGTCTCTTGCGTCTCTTTGTGTTCGCTAGACTTCTTTCACTAATTAGAAGTCTTTTAGAAAAAAAAAAAATTACTAAGAAGGGGTGAATGGGAGGAGTCTATATCAGCGACAAAAAAGTAGTGGCTGTGGCTGTAATAAAGATAAGAAGATGAGCGTAGCGCTGTGCAGGCGACAAGGAGAAACTTGTTTGTTTGGTTAAACCATTTACGGCACCTGGTTGAGTCACTTCGTGCTTCTTTATTCTACACTTCCGTCATCTTCTCCCTAGTATTTTGGGTTGGTGTTTACATGATGGTGGAGATTAAATTAGGAGAAATACCAATTAAAATGGTCCTAAGGGTTTTTATTTTCAGACAAAAAGAGGCAGATCATAACGTTTTATTTCGGTGCCATACTTAAAGCCGGAAAATAAATGTACGTGGGAATAAGTGTGTTTTACGCCAGTGTAAGCATAGGATTTACGTACGTACGCTGTCATTTAATTAGAATGTAATATTTGACTCCAAACTTTTAACAGTCTATTAGGTGGAGGACAGGTTTTCGGATGTTGCGGTTTTCCCACAGGGGTAAAATGTCAATTATTTATAATGAATGCATCTAGGTGAATAGGGCAAAATCCAAAACCGTGGCTTTACATTCGAAAACACCAATAACGATCAAAGGTATCTCCAAACTAGCCGCAAGGTCCTCTCGAACTTCCCACACAGTCAACACAGATCTACAGTTATCGAAATCGAAACTACAGCCAAGATGGAATTTCAATGTAAACAAAAGGTTTATCCAACCGGTGACGAGAAACCATAATCGCCTAGTAGGCACCATTCTTTTCACTGCAAAGAAGCATATATCGAGACATACATTCCTAGATGGTCACAGAAAGGAACTGCATCTACAAAGAGTTCGATACAAGCGATCCCGAAACTACGGAATTACTGCTCAAGTCCCTCGACGAAACACGCAGTGAAAAAGGCAACATACCATCGAAATCACGAACTTTGCTCACTCCATTAGAAAAGCATGGAGCTTCCTTCGAAAACTAGGCAACAGTACATCATTTCCCAAAACCTATAGTCAGTTCAAACGAAACAGCTGCTAGGATTGTCAAATTATCCAAGGCCCCTTCAAACAAAATAGAAACCAAAACCATCAAGAAAAAACTTAAGTCATTAAAGAGAGAGGCTGATCGAATTTGCTGGGCCTATCAGTTCCGAAAAAGTCGAAACCGCTCAAAGTTAAGGCGATGGTATATTTACAGAGTACCTACTGAACGTGCCTAGCATGTTTCTATCTAAACATGCTCGAAAAGGGGCACTTTCTAACTGAACTCAAGAAATCCAAAGTAGTGGCCTTCTTAAAACTTGTAAAGCCTAACGACAAACAATAAACCAACCGCCCAATCATTTAACTTAGCATTGTGCATAAACTGTTTGAAGGGGTTTTATATAACAGAATTGAAACAGTTATTGACTCCGTTGTACCTGTCGAGCTGATCGTAGCTGCTCAGACCAAGTATTCTAACAACCCAAATTGAAGCAGGCCAAACTTAAAATGTCCGTAGCATTTGAAGGCCTAACTGCTACGAACGATACAATATGAAAAGATGGAATGATCTATAAGTTTCTGGAAATAATATTGTGGGTTACCATACTGAAAAATATGCTGATCGATACAAATAAAGAAAATCCAAGAATGGGCTACCCCAAGGCCCAGTCCTAGCGCCAGTGATTTTTAATTTATACACCCATGACCTACCAATAACGCTACCACGAAATTTTTGATTGCGGACGATATCGGTATAGCCAAACAAAATCAGAGCATTGTCTACACTAAAGCAACATTAACCACATACCTCGCTACACTAAGCTCTTATTTTAAAAAGTAGAGACTATCCAAGTATGAATAAAATCGAAGTTACCTGTTTTCATTTAAATAACAAGCTTGCCCACAGAAAGCTCTCTGTTTATTTCAATAACATTCAAATGAAGCACAATCCAACACCAAAATATGTGTCTAGGCGTCACAATAGATACAATATTATCGCTCAAACTACATCTCTCCAACATTGCAGCAAGCTTAAGACTCGGAACTACATAATCCAGAAATTAGCCTCAACAACATAGGAAGCCCCAGCCACCCTGGGACTGGTCTTTTCTGCTGTTGAGTACTGTGCTCCTGTTTGGCTAAATAGCGCCCACACAATCAGAGTAGACTGCCAGCTCAAGAAATTGATGAGCATTATTTCTGAAACTATCAGCTCCACACCATCGAGATTTCCTCCGGTGCTAAGCAACATCCAAACTTTCTAAATCGGATATCAAGACGCTGTTTCAAGATGCTATGAGTATATCGAAATAAGTGTAAACCATTGTCTACCAATTCTCAATGATATCCACAGCAGTGCTATGACACGGCTTAAGTCATGCTATGTTGCAATAAAGCTTGCACAAAACCTTACAAACAATAACTTCATCGCAGCTGTGAATGTGCCGCGATAATATACAAATGGGGAGCAGCCGACACACCACACTGTGATTGTGGAGATCGTAGATATGCAATTTTAAAAATTCTTGTGGAATTTTAGTATTAATTTATGTTCTTATGCACATATGTATCAGCAAACAATGTACTCTATTGTACTCGTATTATATTATTTAAAAAAAGCCATACGCTAAATAAAATAAAGTTTGGGAGTAAATCACGAAAACATACGATAGACCTGAAATTCGCATGTAATATTTTTCACTATTTTCGAAAAATTTAATTCAAAAAGTGAGGGATTTTGAGCTAACATATTCTGTTCACGGGGAATAAGCACTGAAATATATTCAATAAGGCGAACGTTTTCCTTAATTGCCAAAAACACTTTTACCTGCTCCTAGTCGTATAAAGAGCAAGTATTGTTTCCATGAATATGTTCGATCTTGGTATAACTGTCATAGATTTTGTCCATCTGTCTCGCTGCACCTCGGACTGTGACCTAAACAGCTGGACGGATTTTCTTCAAACTTCATGTATGGGATCTATGGGCTCATACCTCCAGAAAAAATTGTAATTTTATTTCCAGCCTCAAAATTAACTGTACTAAAAGCCAATATTGAAAAGTGAAAATTTAAAATAAAGGGAAAAGGAAAAAAAAAATAATTTTCTCTGAAGGAAACTACGAAAAAACTCCAATATGAAAAAAAATAAAAGCAAATAAATAAATAAACATATAAATAATAATAAATAAAAGTGTACATGTATAAAATAAGATAAAAGCATAAAGTAAAAGAAACATAAATAAATAAATAATTAAATAAATGATTGAATAAATATATAAACAAATATGTAAATAAATAAATAAATTTATGAATAAATAAATAAATAAATATATATATAAATAAATAAATGTATAAATAAACAAATAGATAAATGAATTAAAACAAGAGGAAGAATATGTTCAAACATTTAAGAGGATTATCTGTAAATAATTGTTCATTTAATTAACTTATTATGTAATTGTCTAATTTGTTATTCCACATTTTTTTTTCCTATTATACTTTGTTTATATTTTTGTTAATTTGCTGATATGTTTATCTACTTTATCTTCTTATTTATTTTTTTCTTATCTATTTACTTATTTATTTATTTAATTATTTATTTATTTATTTATTTATAAATTAATTTCTTAAGTGCCTTACTTAATTGTTAATTTAGTATATTCATGTATATATACAAATATTTATAGTCCAATATTTGTAGGATTTTTCAGTAGTAAGATATACTTATTATAACTCTGTTTATATTATTAGGTCGCATCCAAACACTGTAAAAATTATCAGCTACTATGAATAATAAATCTAAAAAAAAAAAAAACTTTTGAACGATTTGTTTAAATCTAAGTGATTTTCAATTAAACAACATACATATATATTTAGGTGCAAGTATGTGCGACCTAGTCGTATCATTTATTTTGAGTCGGGATTGTCCAAAAAAGAAGTCTTTAGAACAGGATGTTTTGAAAAGTTCGAATATATATTTTCATTACATAAAAACGAACGGAAGAATCAAATAAGCATTTCTCTGATCTCTAAGCATTGTTAAATTTTTGCAAAAAAAAAAATGGAAAGCAAAGTGCACTACTGGGTCACACTTACTTGCACATTTCATGCTGTTCATTTGCAAGTCATTTACATTTGAAATTTATACAAAAATTTTTTTTCGATTTTGTTTACATAACTTAGTACATAATAATTTTGTATATGTCAAATATGGTTCAAAAATTGATTTCGAACAAAATCGATCGAATAATAGCCGACAAGTAGCCAATTTTTAGCAACCGGGTAAGAAGAAACATATAACTTCGGTAAGAAAAACAACTGGTATGCCATCTGATAGCATGTACGGTAACTCAAATATCAAATTCTATCAAAAAGGTTGGAGCTGTTTTTGAGAAAATCGATTTTTTTTTTTTCAAAATCTGCCCTCTATAAAGTATCGTTAATTTTGCGGCTAGAATGAAAATTCCGATTTCACCTCGAATTATGACCCTACTAATCCTAGATATGAAATTTAAAGAAAATTCGTTTAGCCATTAGACATACAGACAGAGATAATTGAGAGACCCACTTTATTGAGTTTCTCTTTCATATTAATAACAAATTTGATCAAAATCTCTCGAGAGCACTTTATAATAATCAAATATTCGAATTACAATACAGTATTTCGCTTAATCAAAGATTTGTCGTCAAAAACTTTGAAAAATAATAAAAATTCGAAAAATCGTATTTATTTTCAGTTTGCAAAGAAACTGTGAATCAGATTCTTTCATATCATTCATTGACAATTCTCATTCGATTAGAAGAGGAATCGCTAAAATCGGTAGGAATTTGTTGAAGATACAGCAATATACGTATCAAAATGATTGTACTAAAACCGTTATAACTCCATAAAGGTACTTGTAAGAGATTCGACAAATGTTTGCAATAACTTTTTTTGTTTGCCTTGAGAAACATCACTACACATAGCAAGAAACTTCTTTGAAACACCCTGCACACACATATTTCAAAATGCTCACAACTTTGCCATCCTATACCTCTTCTCCCCCGGGATCGATTTCTTTGCTCCCATATTAAAAATGTTCTGTATGACGAGCTCTAATAAATGACATATGTACGTGGCATGCTTGGTTATGTTAGTGGACCTAACATCTCCAAAAATTACGATTTTGTCAAAAAACTACGTATGAATCTGGCAGAAAACAGTTCGAAGTAGAAATTAAACTTTTACTTTAACATTATTTTTTTTTTTTTTAAATTTGTTAATCCTAGGAGACCAAAATGATCTCGAACTTTTGTCTCATGCATATAATGCCATGCATATCATTATTCTGATTTAAATTTTGTGACGTCATATCAAAATAAATAAATAGCCCGACTATTTCGTACACACTCGCTCATATGTGCTGCTCCTTAGTATATTGTTCAGATTTTAAATTTGGATAAAAGCGATACGAAGAGGCGAAGGAATTTAAATTTTCGTAAAATGCATTAAAGAGCTAAAACACTTTGTTGACAATATGCCCCCAATTTAAATGGCATGTCTTTATATAAATTAAATTTGTAATAAAATCGCATTAGCCACGTCCGAGAAATAACCAATTTTCACAAGTTCGCTAATAAGAAAAGAATCGTTATTTGAACCGTCTATATTATATCAGCTATGAATTTCCATTTCTTCAAAATTGGAACATTGGACCAGGTTAGAATGAAATAGCAAAGCTTTGCTTTTTCACTAGTTGAATCTCAACATTTGATTATTACTGGCACGTCAATTTACTCAAACTTTGAGAGTTGAAAGATTTCCTCGACTTTCCCCATCATTTCAAAATCGAGGGAGATCCTCTTTTTTTTTTGTCTTGAAATCTGATGTATCATAGTATAAATAGCGTATCCTTTTTATATTCTTTTTTTTTCTTTACTCTAACCTATACAACTTTGTTATTTTTCCACTTTTACAAAATTTTACTCTAGAGTTGATAAAACTCAAAGAAGGTCTAAATTTGAACCCTCTAAGTCTAACAGTTCAAATTATCTTTAATACGAGGGGCGACTGATAAGTTCGCGACCTGAGATACTCAACAACGAGTCATTAGTGATATCACTAACTGCGGCACTTTTTAGTAGTATAAATATCACCTCGTTTGAATAATAATCTAATTTTATTATTATCTGTGGTAGGATAAACATCACCATGTCAGCCGAAATCGGAAATTCTTGCAATTTTGAGCACCGCGTCGCCTAAAGGAATTTTCGAAGACACGTCATCGACTCTTCAGGATTCTGGGCCCTCGTATACAATTGTCAAAAAATGTGCTCGTTTATTTCAACAAGGGGGAGAGAGCTGTGAAAACTATCCCCGAAAAGGGCATTTTGTGTCAGTGGTCACTGAAGAAAACATTACAAAAAAATATAGTTCTGGCCGACTGAAGAATAAAAATGTATCAGTTAGCAGACCAGTTGCACATCAGCAAGGAATTACAGTCGAAGAAAGTTTTGATCTCTCTTCTGACCACTCTCCGGTAATTTTATTACTTGGTGAAGCGTTGATTACGAAAGAAGGACCTCCAAGTCTTACTAGCAATAGAACAAACTGGGAGGGGTTTAGAAATGTTTGCGAAACAAATATCGTATTAAATGTATCACTTAAAACACCTTGTGAACTGGAAGACGAAGTTGATCGTTTCATGGAAGCAATCCAAAGAGCAGCACGGAGAAACACTCCTTCTAGAAGCTATAAGATTAACCACAACGAAAATTATTCCAGAGAGATCATTGAGGGAGAAAAGAAAAGCACGAAAGAAATGGCAAAACACTGGTGCACCGCAGCATAAAAAGGTCCTTAACCGACTATGCAATCACCTTAGAGATAGTATTCGGGAATTTAAAAGCAATAATATAGCGACCTGCCTTGAAAATCTCTCTGCTGGAAGAGAATCAAATTATTCACTTTGGAAAGCGCTAAAAGGCATCCGGAAACCTCAAATGCGAGCGCCACCAATTCGCAAAAACAATGTCGCTCTAGGCCCAGAGCGATAAAGAAAAGGCAGAACTTTTTGCATTGCACTTAGAAGAAACATTTAAGCCATTCGACGGCCCTTTGATAACGCCCGACTCCCCAGTCAAGACATCTGACAACTTTAAAGTAAAAAAAGTTGCATTGATTGAACTGAGGGAAAATTTAAAGCCGAAAAAAGCACCGGGTTACGACTTCTTAACGGCGCAGGTGGTCAAGGAATTGCCGAATAAACATTCTACAATCGACCAAGTCCACAAATTAACTGACGGGATTGAGAAAACTCTGGAAGAAAAAAATATTTGTTGGAGTATAAATTACAACTACTTCTGCCACTGCATCTCTTTCTAACCTTACGATCGTACCTCACCGAAAGACTTTTTCTTGTTAAGCACGGCCATGATTACTCTGACTTCAAGAAGATTGCGGCCGGAGTCCAACAAGGAAGTGTTCTTGACCCGCTTCTATATGTAATCTACATGCGTGATATCCCGCAGAAAAGAAACTGCGTCATCGCCACGTTTGCAGACGATACGGCGATATTGACAACGGGCGATACAATTGAAGCAGCAACTGAAAAGGTGCAACATGCTATTAATAAAGGTCACGCTTGGACGAATTCTTTACGTATTGTGCTGAACGAAAGCAAATCTACTCACGTCAACTTTACCTACAAAAAAGTGGTTATACGGGTATATATTTAAACTCGGCTCAAATATTTTATGCGAACGGAGCAAAATATCTATGAATGACTCTAGATGTTAAGCTTAAATGGAAATCGTATGTAAAAAAGAAACGCGACGAGCTCGAAAACAAATACCGACAAATGTACTGACTAATAGGAAAACATTCGAAGTTGAGCTTACATAACAAACTGCTTATCTATAAGCAAGTGCTGAAGCCAGTGTGGACGTATGGTCTACAACTATGGGGTTGTACCAGGAAAAGCAATAGAAACATCTTACAAACTTTTGCAAATAAAGTTCTTAGAACGATCGTAAGCGTACCGTGGTACGTACGTAACGAAGATATTCGTCGGGATCTGGGAGTTCCCAGCGTCATCGAAGAGATAACAAAATTTGCACGTAAACACAAAGATCGTGTTCACGGCTGTTGTAACCGTACCGTCATTCAACTACTTGACGCGAACAATTCAATTCATCGCCTGCAAAGGACAAAACCTTTTGAGCTCGCGTCATAGTATATGCCGGTCGTGAAAACCACAGGAACTTTCATTGGAATTTAATATGTCTAAAGTGCTGCATTCTTTTTAATTACATACGAACATCTTTTTCCAAAAATCACTAGTCTCAAAAGCGAAAATAAAACTGCTGGATAAGTTGTAGTACTAATCTTGAAGAGAGGTGTTTTTAGTGACTAAAAATCTCACACTACCATAAGCACTCGCGGTCGGGCCTTATGGTGTCTTTAGAAGATTTTCCACATGCTCTCGGCAAAAAAAAAGCAAGGAATGGATTGCATAAATTTTGCATGGGCATTTAAACATGATGGGTGCGGTCTGGATACCGAAAATGCTCCCGCCGTTCGACAACCAACGACGACTTGAGTGCAGCAAAGATTTTTTGGAATTAGCCATGGACAATCACGACAAAATTTGCAACCGAATCGTAACTGTAGATGAAACTTGGGTTCGTCAATACGATCCGGAGGCCAAACAAGAGTCTAAGCAGTGAATAAGGGGAGAGGCCGCAGAAGAAATTCAAGGCGAAGTCGGCTTCGAAGCTTATGGCTACTGTTTATTGGGACAGCGATGGTGTTTTGCTGATTGATTACCTGCCAAAGGGGACTACGACGAATGGTCAATATTCCGCAAATTTATTGACTTTTTTCCAATTTGAAAAAGGACTTACGAGCCCGGAAATTTGCACATGAGAACGAGATCAAGGTGGCCGTAGAAAGTCATTTTGAAGGCAAAGAAAAGAATATTTTTTGGTACTATTAATTCACTGTATACCTGATGTGAGAAATGCATTTCACTAGAGCAAGATTATATTGAGAAATAAAATTTTTTAATCGTCCGCGAAATTGTCAGCCGCCCCCGCACATACCAAAATCTCTCAAAACCTCTAGGTTGATTAAAAGCAAGTGAACAAATTTTTAACACTTGCTCTATCTGAGAGTTACTTCAAAACTTAATGACATTGATTTACAAATAGAGTATGTTAAGAAAATTTAAAATTGTTCAAACTCTTAAGAATTGACTTGATGGAAGATTTAGCTTTACCTTTTACTTAGTCCTGAATAAAAGGATGTACTGCATAACTTACAGATATAAACACACACATGAGCTAATTGCAATTAAACCCCCAACGAATTTCTATTATCATCCTCCAAAATAAAATACCATCCAGCAGAAATCCCGCATAATACCACAGAGGGCAGCTCTCTGCTGTTCCGCTTGCGGAATTCTAGCAATGTTCGCCATAAATCACAAGACCAATGAACTCCAAAAGTCGAAGCAGGACTATATGTATGTTCCCAGGAATCCTCCTATATAAAAGAGGAATATAAAATAAGTCCCCAGAACTGTCCTCCACTCAAGAGGGAGACAAGAAAAAGTTGCATTCCAGAGTTGTTTTCAAAAATTAAAGGGTTTCTATTTCTAGGAAATATACTGTCCCTGTGTCATTCCCTCTATCTCTGCCGCCAGATCTCACTCAATGCTCTGGTATATTAGCCTGCATTTGGTCTGATATAACCTTTAAAACTATTTCACCAACGACGATAGTGGTTAGGAAATTTCTGTAGTTTAAAATACCAATCTCCTCGGTCGAGTATACATATGTACATGTGTATATGTGCCTCCTTCCAAATGAATGTCCTTCGGTTATTATGTCAAAGAAACTTAAAATAGTATAAACTAGCAAAGTTGAACGGAAGAAAGGATAAAGGCGAAAGAAAAGAAATGTAATCCCGGCCAATGAAGCACGGTATCTACGTCCCTCTAGGTGCAGCAGTAATCGCTAGGTGCAATGTTAATTTGCAAGCAGGTCAAGTTGAATCGGAAGTTTATACAGCGTGGAACCAAAAGAAAAAGATACACGAGTTCTTTCTGGGTAGATAAGGAAAGTGCTCGTAGATTCAACAAACTGAAAGCTGGATATGGACCGAAGGTGGATGAAGTGTATATATTGCTGTCAGTATACGGCCTGTTCGTTGGATAATTTCAAGTAATTTTGAAGTCGTCTTTTTCATTTTATTTTCGTCTAGGGCTCTGTGCTGCTGTTGCAAGTCATGGATACTGTGAGAAAAAAAAAAGCTTGAACTTCTTGATTATTGGACCATGGTGTGCAGTTTCTTTTGCTATTTTGAAGGTTCTTGGTTTTTTTTTTGCGCATCATCGTGTCAATTTGGAGTGATAAATCTACATAGAACGAAAAATTTCAATTTGAATGCAAATATATTTTGCCCAGAGGATTTTCTTCATTCATTCTTGTTTTGGTAGAAATTGGAAAAGAAACTTGGGCAAGGTTACTTAATCCTGAAATTTGTAAGCATTTGAGGCATTTGTAAGCATTGGGAGGAACTCCATAAAAATACAAACGAATTTTGTTGTTATTGTTTGTGACATTCAATTTTACCCAATTTGCGACATAAATCAAGATTTATTCAAGATGGTACCTTCCCCTAGCTCCACAAGTTACCCACTCTCCGGGTTTAAGCTGTTCTTAAACATTTATAAAAATTAAATTACTTAAAGCAAAATATGCTAATACATTTTCACAAAAATAATAAGTAGACTCACTGACAGAAAATATCTAAAAGCCATGAAATGCAGATGCGTACTTACATGTAAAGTATAAGGTTTTACATACAGTATGAATCGTCCATGTTATACTCGTAAAGTGTACAAGTCGTTCTCAACATCAAATTTCTTCGAATAACTATACACTGGCAACATGGGGCCTTAAACTAAAAATATAGAACTGAAAGATTATCTCCTTATGGTGCATCAATGTGTTTGCCTGTTATTTTGAATTTTCACAGAAATTATACTTTACCAAAATTAGCTCAGTAAACAAATTAATATTTTGGCACCAATATACAAGGCCCCGTCTTGTTTCTCATAGACATTTGTGAAGTGTGACGCGAATAGTACAGTTTTATGTCGTTTCCGACGGGTTTTTTTTTTTTTTTTGTTTAATTGATTGAGAGATGCTTCTCATTAAAATTTTACTCTCGAATGTTTGTCAGACGTTCGTGAGAGGTGGGATCGTGATAAAACTTGTTGCTATTTTGCTGCGCTCAAATCTTCAATCTCCCACTCGCACATTTAACCACGAAGCCACGGCATCACGGCTCTTAGTAAAGTGAAGTTAATATTTTTTTTTAATTATCTGCATCACTTACGAGTAAGACTATGTCCTTTTAAGTTTATTAACCCAGTGACGGACAGAGGAAAGGGTATAGAAGAAAATTAAAGATAAGAGAGGAAAGGATATATTTTGCCAGATTAAAAACGAGGTCCTAGCCTTGCATGCAGGTAAGTAGTATCAGTCGCTCGTAACCTAGGGAGCAAGTAAAAAATAGCGTGTGGTTCTGTGATTTTTTTCAGCGTAACTCTCTGCGAAGTCAGAACTTCCAGTTGATATATACGAGTATATCCGTTTCAAGTAAAAACAACAATGAGTTATTTTTTGCCTGTATGCTAAGTCCTACTTTTTTCATGGTTTTACCAAGAGCGAGAACAGCAGTATTGTCTGCAAATGTGGCAACAATAGTTTCTTCGTTTCGTCGTTTGTGTGTAAAAGGAATAGAATGGGTCCTAATACACTACCTTGAGGTACGCCAGCTTTTATATGTTTTGATGTCGAGTACTCATCTTCTTGCTTTGTTCTAAATGATCGCTGCATTATGCATATATCATATATCAATCCTTTGCGCCACGCTTTATGAAAAGCCTGTGTGACATCAAGAAAGATGGTAGAGCATACTTTTTCCCTTTTAAGGCTTTTTTCTATTTTATCAATTATTCGCTGTACCTGATCTATTGTTGAATACATATTTCTAAAACTAAATTGATGATTTGGTATCAATGTATTTTCTTCTATGATCGGATGAAGACGTTTCAGAAGAATTTTTCCGAATAGTTTAGACAGTATTGGCAACAAGGAAATCAGATGATATAAAGTAACTTCACTAGGTACTTTGCCGGGTTTTGGTACTATAATTAGTTCCGCAACTTTCCACATTCATGGGACATAATTTAGTCTAAATGTTGCATTTATTATCTGTGCTAGATTTTTCATACCTTTTTAAGGAAGTTTTTTTTAGAATTTCTCCTGTAATAATATCAAATCCTGGAGCTTTTTTCTAGTTGATCTTTTCTTTCATTTCTTTCAGTATTTCCGTAGAGTTTAGTAGTGCTAGTCTTTATCTTCGTATGGCTGAAAGACATTTTCAAGATATTCAGTGAATAAATCTGCTTTTCGTTTATTTGTTTTTGCACAGTTTCCATTTGTTTTATCACTTGGCGCTCTCGATAGTTGCCAGCGTTTACGAGCTTTTCTCTTTTCAGATATATTGCAAGTTTGCATATTTCTTCGGGATATACGTATACATTTCTTTTTACTTTACTCTTATATTCAGGTGTTGCAGCTCAAGCAGCCTTTTGTATATCTAAGGTGAAAGTCTGTACTTCACTATCTAATTGTTCAATAGTATCTATTGTTGAGGATAGTTTTATGCATTCTTCCAGCAATTGTCTGAAATAACTCCAGTTAGTCAGTTTGTTTACTAGACCTGGATTATTCTCCTTCATTATAATTTTATTTCCTAGTTAAAGCAGCACAAATGAGTGATCTGAGTCAATATCTGGCCTTTCTTCTACAAAAATATTCTTAGTTATAAAGAATTCGAGAACATCCGAGATTTTATTCCTATCTGTAGGCCAGTAGGTAGGTTTTGCCGTTGAGTGATATTTAGCTATTCAAGAACTTCTCTTCTCTTCTATTTACATTTGTTAATCTTGATCCTCAGAATTTGTTCTTAGCATTGAAAGCTCCTCCTACTATGAACTAATTTCCGAATATATGGTTTATATTTTTACTGCTGTGGCTTGTATTTCACACGATTGATATTGTTCGTCTTCGTGTTGATTAATGTTTTCTTTAATTATAACTGTAGTCCCCTCTCTTGCTGTATTATGTGGAGTATGGTATGGTATATCTTGTATCCGTGGAGTTTATAGTTTGATTCAAATTTAAAATGCGTCTCGAACACAAGACATACGTATGACTATTTTTTTTATGTCGAGAGCCACTTGCAATATCCTAGATATTCGTTCAAGGATTTTCTTATTATTCTTTTCTATATCTTCCAACCTGGTAAGAATTTTCTGCATAAAATTTTCCATGGCATTGCTGGATTTAAAGTTTTCGACTGGTTTTGCGATACTCTTCGAAGTAACCTGTGCATATGTTTTCTTAGTTCCAGCTTTGGGACTTGCGTTTTCATTTTCGCTTAAGGTTATATTTTCTTTAGCTTTTTCTAATGATATTATTTGTTTGGGTTTTCGCCTTTGGTCTTTGGTTTTTGTTGTTTTGTTTTTCTTTGTCGTTAGATGCGTCTTTTTTTTACAGGCCTTTGCATTTTCTTTTGCTTGTTATCTTTTGCCTGCTGCAACTGTTTTGCTACTACGCATCCTCTGTAGTTGGCTTGGTGCCTTTCATTACAGTTGGAGCATTTTGGGAGTACCTTTTTGTCCCTAATGCATTTTTTTGTGTTATGGTCTCCTGCACATTTAACGCATTTTGGGTTAAAGTTACAGTATTTATGTATGTGACCGAATTTTTGTCAATTTTTACACTGGGGATCTATATAGCTTTGTTTTCTGCAGAGGATGAATTTTAACTTACATTCCTATGATGTTTTTGATTTCATAAATTTGTTTCGTGTCTTCTTCATGCTCAAAAGTGAACATAAACATTGACAGCGGTATTTTGCTTTTGTAATTAAGCATGTTGGCAACTTCTAGGATTTTGAAGTTTTTCTTTTTTAGGTAATTAGCTATGCTTTCAGATGTGCATGAAAAATATAGTCTTTTTGCAACGACCTTTATCGGTCTTATTTGTTTATTTTCTTCCACATTTATTTTGACATCATTACTATTAATTAGAGCTGTACGAGCTTTAATTTATTTTCCTCCGGAATATTTAATAAGCCTTCGTACTTTGTTAAACAGAGCACTATGATTGGAGGAGGTTTTATTTGATTGAGTTACCTTTGTTTTGGACCGTTTCTGGCATTCTCAGGCTTTCTTTTGGTGGTGAAAGCTCCGGAGACATACTCATTTTTCTTTTTTTGTTCTAAGTCCTACCTCATACCCTTTGTCTTTATACTCACTTAACTCAAGATCGGAGTACATGTGCGTAATGGAGCCTTTCAAAGTCTAGGTCACCATTTGCCAGCGACTTATTTGTTTCTGTTTATATAAGAGGTATAGCATTGAGTTTTGAGCAAAAAATCTCACCACATTTCATCTCATATTATCTTATCTGATCTAAAATTTAAAATTTGTCCAATAATTTCCACTTTTATTTTTTTTCTTAGATTGGGCGTATATAGTATGTACAAATGTTCATGGATTCTTAGATTACAAATACAGCTATAGCATAGCAAAGTATAATACTATTAATTAAAAGTATAATACTATTAATTAACTAACAAAGTATAATACTATAAAAATTTTAAAATTTAGAATGTGTGGTGTCTGCGTCTCTAGATGTCTATTCATGAAAATCTGTTAAATCAAGCTGCGACTTATAAAGGTTATATACCTGAGGTTCTTCAATAAAAACTATTGCACTGTTCCGCCGTTGAGCAAAATGCCGGCACACAGTGGGTAAAATGGCCAATCTAGGAGGAAATAAGTCAGATTTGTGTTGCATTGTTAATTTTGTTGCATCTGAGTGACAATATTTGGTCTTAAACGATTGATTCTGAAAATATCTAATACTTAGTTGAACATTTTATATAAAAACAAAAAAAATTTTCAATGCTATATCTATTTATAACATCATTAAAAATATTCAAATATTTGTCAATAGTACAAAAATGATTTACAAAAATTCCATCATCTCCATCATCTTCTTCATCATAATCTTCTGCTTCCTCTTCTTCATCATCATCTTCTTCTTCCTCTTCTTCATTAGAGCCTTGCCTTGCAGGTATTATTGCCGGATCTGACAATAAATGAAGAACACATTCGCTAAGAGGATGTTAATTATTTTTTTAAGAGAAACAGCTTGGGATCGGAAGAAACAAATAGTGCATTCTGCAGGAGATCCCGCATAGTTATCTCTCGAGACATTTTTCTTATGTGGAATTCTCTGAAGTTTCTTAAATCTTTATTTTTCGATTCTAGAGCTTCTTCTGAGAGCATTCCAATTACGAGCCCAAACGCAAAATAGTTGGCCTAGTACTGTATTTCATCACAAGTAATTGATAAGTTCGAACAATGAACCGGTTTTGTCACAATTTGGAAATGTAAACCCATTTTTTTTTATTGCAAAATAGTTGACCCGCTAGTTTCTCGTTGCAAAATAGTTGGCCTAAGATAGATAATGTCTATTTCTTTTGATATGTACCGTATAATGTTGCGTTATTTGAATGTGGGTGTCTCAAGTGAAGCATGCATTGACCGCAGTCGCAATCAAACTTCATCATGGCACGCGGCAAGTGCTTATCGGAAGACATGCGTAATTTAATAATAAAAGAGTTTAAAAAAATCGTTTCGGCATATGAAATCGCAAAAAAATTTAAATTTAGAGGTCATCAGTGCGAAATATAATTAATTTATTTAAGAAGATCGGTAATGTGAACCCCCTGAAGAAACCCGGAAGGCCATCAATTGCTACCGATCGTAACAGAAGGGCTTTGCGAAAAATCCTAAAAAAAGATCGTCGTACTACGACAGCAAATATCAACTTAGAGTGGACAAATGTTATTAAAAAGCAAGTTTCAAGAGACACCTGCATTCGAGAAATGAAGAAAATGGGTTACAAATTTTATAAGGTAGGTTTTACTACTTTAATTTATTTTTTTCTTACCTTTGAAAATAAATTTTTGTAACAAACCGTCACTTAGGCAAAAGAAAAACCACTTTTAACTCCTTTGCAAAAAAAGAAGCGCTTAAGGTGGACCCGTGAACATCAAAACTGGACCTTGGGGCAATGGAGAAGGGTAATATGGTGCGGTAAGTCCCGATTCGAGCTTTGTATTGGAGACTCGCGATCAAGAGTCTTGAGAACGCCAGCTGAAGCATTTCACCCAGATTGTTTTCGAAGAAAAACAAAATTTACGGTTTCAGTTATGGTCTGGGGATGTATGTCAGCTTAAGGCGTGGGAAACCTTTGTTTCATCGATGGTACTGTGAATGCCAATAGGTACCAAGGCATCTTAGAGCACCAACTTTTACCCTCGATTCCAAGGCTCCAAACAGAAGATGGCAGGTTTACATATCAGCAAGATGGGGCATCATATCATACAGCCAAGCGAAATATGAGCTGGCTTCAAGAACACATCATTCCAGTTCTAACGTGGCCTGCAAATAGCCCCTACCTGTCTCCAATTGAGACTTTATGGGGAAAAATCAAAAAAGAATTAAGAAAAAATCCGGCGAAGAAATTAAATGAGTTAAAGGAAAAAATCCAAGAAGTTTGGTATAGCATAACCCCTGAATGCAGTCTTAATTTAGTGGAAACCCCCTCCAAGTCGAATCATGGCGGTTATCAAAAACAAAGGTGACGTCACTCATTGGTGAAGGCCCAGATATTTGTATTGGGCCAACTATTTTGCGTCGATAAAAGAGTGGGCCAACTATTTTGCGTACTATGCGTTGGTATAATTTTGTTTTTTTCTCTTTGTAAATGAGCTCCTTGTATTTTATGAAGTACTGTTTTTATGTGTAAGTCTAACACACACACAATATCAAAACAAAATTTGGATTACTTTGTTTAATTTAGAACGTCAGTCTTTTATTCGAACCTCGTAAGAAGAAAAATTAATTAGGCCAACTATTTTGCGATTGGGTCGTAGAAGCAGAGCAGATTTTATAATGTCTGCACCATGAATGAGTATTTTGTTGACGCTAGAAGGCATGTAGTACCATGGATACAATTCTACGTACAACTTTGCGGTCTCCATTGTATACTCCCTAAAAGCTTCTACGTTTACTGCGTAACCACAAGCCATTGCTTTTAAAATAATATCTAAGCGCTTAATAAGATTAAGGTCGATTCCATTTTTTTTTTTTTTTTTTTTTTTATAATTTGCACGTGTTAAAGGGGATATGAATACCCTTATACTAATTTTTTTAGAACACGTGCGTTTTGTGGAAAGAGGAAGAGACAGAGAGAAAGACAGAGTGGTGTAGTGTGAAACTCAGGTGGTATTAAGTTTCTGTAAACTCCAAGGGTGGCTGTCCAGATAACTGGGGAGTGTTTTGTTTGTTTTCGCTATTATTGTCGTTGCTTATGATTCACAGTATTTTTTTCCATCCACATGATGTCATCATCACGATCAAGTTGCATTTTAGCCATATGACCACCCTACTGTCAGTGTTATGCCTTCACAGTAGAGTTGACTTAGCTTTCACAAGTGATCGACTTTTTTATTTATTTCTTGAGAAATAAATAGATGATTCTTGACATCAGGATTCGAACCGTGAATCAACAGCGTGACAAGCGATGATGGTACCACTACACCACGGCCACCCTTAAGTTATTGAGGAAGCAAGAAAAGGCTGTTGGAAAAATCTCCTCGCAGTGTTATCATCGTTCGTGGTACCATAGCCTGGTATGGGTATGTCGACTAATAAATTCATTTCAGCCTTAAGCCTGTCAATTATGTTCTTTTTTTGTGTTTCCTGTTAGCTGTTTGTCTTCTAAACTTGAAATTTTAAATTTTTTTGTAGGTAGTCGATATGCAATACGTAATAACTCGAACCACCTTATCCAAACGTGTAACCAAATTCGTGTAGGCTTTCTTTGGGTCTCAACTGCGTTATTTTAGCTAAGTCGTTCATTATTTGCGGTGTAGCCTCGCAAATTCCACACTTTTACATTGAGGATTCTGCAATAATGCTAAAGGTTTTTCCGTTTATTATTGTCAAATTAAAAACATGGGAAATGGCAAAATATATACCATGAATAGTAGCCTGTGTCGAAGTTAATGTATTAATTTGATTTTTGACCGTTTCAATTTCTCTTTGAATCAATGCAGAGCTTTCTTTTTGAAAAATGAGTTTGATCGGCCGGCAAAACCTAGTTGATGATGGCCGTGAATTTTGCATATAATGTTACTGTTCTATTGACCTGGAGTGGAACAATACAAACAGCATATAAAAAGCATCTGTTTTCACTGAGCTGGTATCTTCTTCTCTAAAGGTTTGCTTATATGTTGAATGGTTTGCACTTCCATCACAGCCCCACTTATATATGATCGACATAGGCAAAAGGTAAAATTTGCAAAATTTGTTTTATCTTCCTGCACTGCTCTTCATTTTCACTATTATCTAACCCAGTTTTGTTAAAAACATAGCTTATAAGAGACGCACCCCTTTTTTTTGGAGCATCTTCTCTTCGCCAAATTTCGAAAAGTTCCCTTTTGGAAATCGACATGGTTACCTATAGGTATTGAAAAAAAACAGAATAGCAGATAGTTGCAATTTATTTCTTTTGTAACTTACTGTGCACTTAGTGGTAAAATATTTAGTTCAACCCAATCAAAGGTAGTTGGTGGATGAGCTAGTTAAAAGTCAACAAAAAACGATAAACCACGATTTAAACCACGCTAACGCTATTTTAACGCTATTTTTGTAAACAAATAAGGAAAATCAGCACTGATCTTTAATATTTCAATTAAAATACTCGTATACCTCAATATTACAAAATATATCGAAAAGATATGCACTCGGCTCAAATTTAATTACGAGGGTGGGTCAATAAGTCCCTGAAAAATTAAATAAGGAACACTCTTTTCGGTATAAAAACATTTTATTTTTCAACATAGCCTCCTTTTAGCTCTATACACTTCATCCAACTTTTCTCCAATTTGTTGATGCCCTCCAAATAATACGATTTCTCGAGCCCCTCAAAATAAGCGTTTGTTTCAGCGATGACCTCTTCATTTGACCCAAATTTCTTACCTCCGAGCCATTTCTTCATGTTTGGAAACAAGAAATAGTCGCAGGGGGCTAAATCTGCGGAATATTCTGGATGAGGGAGGAGTTCGTAGCCTAACTCATGCAATTTTGCCATTGCGACTGTGGACTTGTGCGCCGGTGCGTTGTCCTGGTGAAAAAGAACTTTTTCTTCGCCAAATGCGGCCGTTTTTGCCTCAAATCTGCTTGGAATCAATCCAGCAGCTCTGCGTAATATGCGCCGGTGATCATTTTACCCTTTTCAAGGTAATCAATGTGAATAACACCGCGCGCATCCCGAAAAACTGTCGCGATGACCTTGTTTGATGACAAACCCGCCTTGGTCTTCTTCGGCTTCGATTTACCAGGAGAAGTCCATTGTTTTGACTGTTCCTTGGTTTCTGGTGTGTTGTGGTGAATCCAGGTTTCATCCACGGTTACGAAACGGCGAAAAAACTCAGCCGAATTTTTCTGAAACATCGCCAAACACACCTTTGAAGTTATCAAACGAATACGTTTGTTGTCGATTGTGAGCAAACGCGGAACCCATCAAGCTTTTTCATGTCCAAATATTTATGTAAAATCGAAATCACTGAGCCATGTGATAAGCTTCAAGCCTCTTCAAGCTCGCGCACTTTCACTCGCCGATCATCCATTATCAAACCATGGATTTTGTCGACCATTTCTGGTGTGGTGACCTCAATTGGGCGACAAGAACGTTCGGCGTCACTTGTGCTTGAACGATCGCACCGAAATTGAGTAAACCAGTGGTGAATGGAATCGATGGTGAAGAGTCCCCATAATATTTGTCAAGCTTTTGTTTGGTTTGCGTGATAATTTTTTCTCGCAAAAAATAGTGTTTAATGAGCACTCGAAATTTTTCTTTTTTCCATTTTAACGAAAATGCTAGTAGGCGTCTATATAAAATGGCTGCCACAGCAAAACTATTTTTCAGATGTTTAGATGCGTTCTTTTGAAAGATGATTCTTGACGAAAAAAAAATAAATTTAAGGTGACTTCACAATTTGTATTAATTTTCAGGGACTTATTGACCCACCCTCGTAGTTATGTGACCACTTGCTTATGAAAAGAAAAATGAAATCAATACAAAAATAACGCGACTAACAAGTGGCGAAGAGGAGAACAACCGCTTTGTATCAACCAATTCCGTTAATTTTAATTGTACTTGATACTTTGTTTATCTAAGCTTAAAATTGTAAACAAACATTTTAACTTTGTGATGAAAAATTTTGACAGTTATTTCCCCTAGAATGGCCATTTTACCCACTGTGCGGCTTAACCGTCCAAGGTACAAAACAGGCAAAATTGTTCAGAAACATTTATATAATGTACGCATATATTATTTTCCTCACGTTGTCACATCTATCATATACATAAGTTGCAAATACTAATAATGCATGCATGTTTCTAATGTGTCAAAAACTTCCTATTGGATCTCTTATATTTAAAAAACCAAACTTTTAGCAATATCGAGTTATACCGATATATTTATGTTTTTTTATCATCTTATTACCTGGCTATATGGTCATCAAATCTGTACCAATTTCGTAAACTACACAGCGTATACAATTGTAGAAACTTTTGAAAACTTTCGGCATAGTTTTCTTGTAAATTAGAGATTAGTTTTTTAAGTCTCAGAATATTTTTTTCACTTTAATTATTTGATTGGAGCTGTCACTTTGAATATTTTGCTTTAGGATTTGTGATTTTTCAATTTTGTTTGTTTAGTATCATTTAAAATATGAATTTCACATAAATTCTTAGCAATTCCTTCATGCTGTAAAGGAAAGAAAAGTAATTAATAGTGTATTTTTTCTCAAAACATTTTATTGAAGTGATATTAAAAGTTGGGCTCTAGGTAGGTAAGGGTGGTTATTTGTAATAAAGTACAGACACATATAGACCAAAGGAGGAGTGATACCACTTTATTTATCTCTAATCAACCTTATTACAGGCTAATTGGACTAGTCGGAGCTTCATATAAAGCAAACAATGCATTATCCTCCAGATCGCTGAGATCATCGAAAAAATGATCTCCAAGGTAGAACAATTGTTGGCCTTACAATTTCCTGGTATGTCTCTGTAGCTAGACATAAAGCATAGGTGAATGTTGAATTGCTAACCCATCTTGAGCTCTAACTTATAACATATATTTTGCTTGAAATTCAATGCTCTACCAGAGTCTCGCAATACTATCCGTCTATCATATCCAAGGTAATATAGACGTTTGCAATAAGGCTGCGTACTCAGTTTTTCGTTAGAGAATCGAATAACGGTACTTTACTCAAGAGCAGACTTATGTCAATTGGCCTTTTTTGGTTTGCGCTGGAAGGTGGCTATCATCGAAAGACATTGCAGCCGCGATTACTAGCATAGGCAAAAGTATAATCGTAATTGCGCTTAGTTGTATCAGTCTTCTAACTAAATTGTTTCTATTCAGAAGTTGGAGAATTTCAACATTGTCATAGTTGTGAAGCAGGATTTTTTTCCAATTAGCCAATACATATGCATTTCTATAACGTACTATATGTCTAGTTCTTCGCGTTTTTTTCTTCACATGGGCCTTCCAGCGCAGTTTTGCGCCAAGAGTCATGCCCAAATATTTTGCTTTGTTTGAGTACAGCACTGCATTATTATTTATGAGTACTGGTAGGTGTTGCACATTCTTATTTGTGTAGTTAGTATGGACAGTCTTTAGTTCGTTAAGTTTGATTTGCCATTGTTTTGTCCATGTCGATATGAAATTAACTGTCCTTTGCAGTTTTTCTATTACTTCATGCATGGTTTCTGCAAAATGGCAAAGTGGCTACAGTAGTTTCTTGATTTTACGGTAAGTCATTTGTATATAGGGGATAAGATAGGGCCTAATACACTTCTTTGCGGTAGACCAACCTTTATTTCTTTAAGTGTTGAGTAATCGCCGTGTTGTTCACTCTAAATAACCTCTGTTCAATGTAGGATTTTAATATTTCACTGAATTGCTTTGTCAGGTACCTTTGCAACTTACGAGTATGTATTATCCCTTTTGCCACATCTAGTCGAAGGCCTACGAAGCATCTAAGAAGATAACTGAGCATATTTTCTTTTCTTCCAATGCTTTTTCCATAAGGTCTGTTATTCTATGTAGGTACCGGTCTATACGAGTAGTTGAGTGCCTATTCCTAAATTCGAGTTGGTGATTATATATTAATTCCTTTTTTTCTATAATCGGATGCAGTCTCTTTATCAACATTGTTCAAAGATTTTAGATAGCGCAGTCAGCAGGGAAATAAGACGATATGAGGTTGCTTCACTTAGTGGTTTACCTGGCACCATAATTATGTACCTAAGCGACTTTATACATTCTCGGTACGTAACTTAATCAAAATGAAGCATTTGAAATTTGAGCTAGCTTTGCCAAACCTTTCTTCGGAAATGCTTAAGAATGTCTCCTATAATTAAATCAAATCCTGGGGCTTTTTTTGGATTAATGCTCTCTTTGGAGTATAATTCCAAATTCTGCCTGAAGTAGCCCCAACCAGTTCTTCCTTTCACAAGTCGCGGATTATTTTGTCTCATAGTGATTTTTTTAGCTGAATCTTAAGAGTACTGAGGAGTGATCAGAGCTAAGATCAGGCCCTTCTTCCACTCTTGTAGTATTCGTTGATATACACTTAATTACAAAGAAGTCTACAACATCTAAAATTGTATTCCTATTTGTGAGCCAGAAAGTCGAATTTCCTGTTGAGAGATGTTTAGCGTTATTTTCTGTTATAGCTCTTTAAGAAGTCCTCTTCCTCTTGTATTAGTTCATCTGGATCCCCAGTACTGGTTTTTAGCGTTGAAGTCGCCGCCTACAAAATCATTTTGCTTTATCTTACATTTAGGAACACAATATACTGCTGCTATCGTTATTAAAACACTTTTGACTTTTATTTTTATAGAAGTAGCTCGTATTTCACACTTCACTTCGTTTCTTCATAGTGATTATTAGTTTCTTTAATAATGACGGCAGTTACTCCTTTTGCTTTATTATGGGAATGATGAGAATGGTATTATCTATATTCTTGCATGTTGATGGAAGTATTACTTTTAAGGTGTGTCTCTGTGACAAGGCATATTGTGGAGAAAAGTGCTACCATAACTGAGGTAGCCTCCCCCAATGACGGAAGGATGGAGCAACGTCTATTACGTGGACATTTATCGAATAATTAATATGGCTGCACCTGCCAGATGCATTTTCTCCTTTCTTTCATTATTATTGTTTTTTAGATACAGCCTTTTTGTTACAGGTTTGTTTCTCAAGCAATGTTAATCTTTTCAGTATTACCTTATTTGATTTGTCTTTATCTTCCATGCTGGTGAGAATTTTCTGCAATATATTTTCTATTGAGTTACTGGGCTCAGTTTGAGGGACAGCTTTTTTTTATCTTGCTTTTTGCAATACCTACACCATTATCTGAAGTTATCTGTGCAAACGTTTTACCTGCCCGCATATTAGGTTTTACGTCCTTCCTGTTCGGACGTGGAATATTTTGTTGAGCATTTTTGATTTCAGGGGCACATTTAGTTAATTTTTGTACAATATTTTTATTGGCTTGCTGAGGAATAAGTTCTGTTTTACGTAGAGGGTGGATTTTTACTTTCATTCCTAATATATCTTTTATTTCATAGACTCTTGATATCTTCATTGTGGTCAAATGTAAGCATAAATATCGGCAGCGATTCTCTAGTGGCTAGTATGTTAGTGGCTTCCAGTATTTTATAGCCATTTTTGTTCAGGTCTGAGACTATACTCTCGGGTTGACCTTGAAACCTTTATTGGTCTCGGTCGTTTATTTTCATATGTATAATAACTTTGTTAAATTTCTGCACGATTCTTCGACTTCTATATTTATTTGTTTATTTTAACGTTATTACTATTTATCAATGCTGTGATTTTCTTTTCCTCCAGTACAATAAGTAACGCTTCGTATTTCATTATTTGTTACAGAATAATTGTTGAGGTTTTACAGACTTTCCTTTGGTTGAGTTTTTATTTGTGTTTGATAAGCTCGCTTTTGGAGATGAAATTTCGGGAGACGTATTCATCTTACGTTTCTTGTTTCTCTTCTCCTTACTATGACACTATTCTGTCTCTTTCTGCAGTTAATCTTTATCAGTAGAATAGTCGACAGCATTGGTATCTTCTTTATTTTGTTTGTTGATCTGCTGTTTCAATTCTTGCAACTCAAGCTTTGGCTGATTAATTTGCAAGTTTTCATTTCATTTCATTTCATTTATTTTATTTAAAATGGTTTGTACATTAAGATTTTTTAGTACTTAGTGGTGTAACTTCAAAACAATGATTTCATTGAAAAACTTAGAACTAGATACAAACAATTTCTTAAAACTAAGTTGAGGAGAGGTAGATAGGAGATACATGTTTGATTTAATGTTGAGGTGTGGAAAAATATAAGATAATTGCAAATTTAAAATTAGAGTGATTTGATATAGCTCTTATATGGAGGGTAAGGAGTTCCATAGTCTCACAGTGTGAACGAAAAACAAGCGCGAGGAATTGAGAAAATTGCAGCGGTAGTGTATTAGATTGGTTCGTGCCGACCGATTAAAATTAAGCCTGTGAATATACAGTTCCTGGCATTGATATACTGATGTAAATCACAACCTAGTAAATCCGTAGTGTATGCTGATATATAGTCATATCTACGAATGCCGTGGACGTAACGCACCGCTTCATTGAAGGCTACTTGCAATTTGTGCTGGGATAACGAGTCTAGACTACAGTATACAACTTCAGCATACATTATGAGGGGCAAGATTAGAGTTGTTACCAGCTTTCATCGTGTTTCCAGTGGAGTAAAATAAGCACTAAGCCACAGCTTGCAAAGGCATCCGTAGATACGTCCAATGACCTCGTTGGTGTGATTGTAACCAGACAGATTTCGATTAATTGTGTATCCGAGACTAGTGGTTGATTCAACAGCTTTGATTTTATTACTATTTAGATACAGATCAGGTAGAAGATTAAGGTTAAATTTTTTCTTTTTTTATTGGAATTATTTACGATTTTGACGGATTTAATAGTAAACCATTTGCCACTGACCAAATGTAGATGCGTTTTAGATCATCGTTTATGAGAAAAGTGAGTTCATTAAGGTTGGAGTATGGTTTTGCTAGGTGTAGTTGAACGTCGTCAGCATATAGATGTACTGAAGCATGTTTGCATTCAAACGGGAGGACATTAATAAACATGCAGAAGAGAATCGGTCCTAATATTGATATTGATCGTACCTAATCCTGTGGCACACCTTGTTTGATTTTCATTAGGGACGAACAACTTTCACCCGAAAAAACCCTTTGCGACCTACCGGAAAGAAAACTACTTAACAATTTCACTGCCCTATCACTGAAACTGAAATTGTTCTTCAGTTTCCAACACAGAATTTTATGATTTACTTTATCAAAGGCCTTCGAGAAATCCAGCAGACAAAGAAATGAAACATAACCCTTATCAAAATCTTGTCTTATTTCTTCGAGTAGATTGACCATGGCTGTCGAACAGCTGTGGTCAGCTCTAAAACCTGATTGGTGAGAACTCAGTAACTTATTGATAGACAGGTGCTTTGTGATTTGTTTTGCTATTATTTTCTCGAAAACCTTCGATAAGCAAGGTAGAATGCTGATCGGTCTATAGTCGGAAGGAGATGTTGGATTAGCTTTTTTTCCCAATTCTCATTGAGTTGAATCCATCTTTTTCTACACAGTCTTTTATATACTCAGCCACTGTCGTTTCTTTTGCTGAGTGAGGTGGTGGAGTTCTTTCTATTTTTTTCACTTTTAATGAATGGATTATTAAGCAATAATTGCCCCCCCCCCACCCCCTCGCATTCCACCACCAAACACACAGAATCCATGGGACCAGCCTTCGAAGAGAGTGGATTTACCAGTTTACCTGGCTCTTACCACCTAGGATATTAAATCGATTCTTTTGTTAATGTGAGGATATGGCATTCAAATTTTGTACATATGATACAAAAAAAAATCAAATTGTCTTTCAAGAAATGCGTAAATTTACTTCAGGCCGACATGAAACTGAAAATCTGCGAAAATGTCCACAGATTTTTAAGTTATAGGAAAGCGAAATAAACCACAAAAAATAATAACCACTTTTTTACTTCCACCTATTGTCAACGAGGCGGGGCACCATCGAGGTGTAGTTGTCCCCTTATGTAACAGCATGTGGAATGCTAGTCGTTGCATGGCATCAACTTGTCGGATGACGGGGATTCTCCGCTGTTATTTTTTCTTCGACAAAAGAAAATAAAATCTCTCCAATCCCATTTCCACCTTTCCACTTCTACTCTACACTAATGAAACATCACCACTTTCAAAAGTAATAAAATCGCAGTATGTAAGATGTTAAGAATCATTTCATTACTTTAATCACTGGAGGAATTTATGAGCAAAAAAGAATAATAAAAACAAGTTTTTATTTATGATAAATTAGCAAGCTAATTCTTTGTAGCTTATTGCAAATTAAATCACTTTGTGAGGTGTCTTAATTCACCGTTCAAAATCGGTCAGTCATGTAAGGTCCCCACAATACTCCGATCTCGAATCTACTGAAATTGTTTAAAGCGTCTCAACTAGTTTATATGATAATGGAGAATGTTTATCGATATACACACGTATGTACATAATGTCATTTAATAAATATATAATTTCCTTCAAAATAGATGAGGTAGTACGCATATTGGTGGACATAACGATTTCATGTGGCTTTAGAACTGACAGCATACGAGTATGATTCACGGTGTCAAAGCGTGTCAAAAAGTGAAACTATCGAACTAGGATTGCCATTTGTATATTCAACTGTTTTCAATTAAAAATATGATCACATTTGCCCAAAAATCTACAATAAATGGTGATATCCTAAAAATGTAACCAATAACTCTGCAATGCCAAAGTTTTTTCTAAAATTAGTGTCTTCAATTATGACCCAATCGTTTATAAGGGCAACTTTTAGAACGTGCTTCATTAATACTGGAGCACAGAATAACTCAAAGTATTTGATAGACGCAGGGTAAAAACATACAACTAAAATGTCAATTTCCAAATTGAACCCCTCTCAATGTAAAGCGTCTTCCATTAGTAGGAATCCCTCAAAGCAAAAGGTCAAATGTAAAATATACTTTCCCCCATAATCCCCGACAACTCACCTTTTTAACACGTAGACACTCAAGAAAAATTCATAAGGTCGACTAATCGAGATTAAAATTTATAGATCATACCTCTTGTCCGTACAACCTAAACACACATATAATGCTCTGAGAAATGTATCCTAATTCATTATGACCCTTGAGTAGCATTAAAAATGATATCCCACTCTGTACACACATCACATCAAATACACACGGAGGATGACGAAGGCGAATGAAAACACCGCCCACATGCCCGTCAGCCTCTGACCTGAAAATGAATAAGCAATCAACTTGGTTAATAATGTACGAGGGCAGTTATCCAAAATGCCCATCTACATGATTGATTGCTGCATTTACGCTCCATCGACACGCAAAAAGAAAAAAAGAGAAACGACAACACAAAAACTCAACCTTAACATCCATCAGATACTCCGATACAGATACTGAGTCAGATGTGCATAAATTTTCTTCTGAATCGTCTAATACAACTTCGCAATTACTTAGGCGGTGGTGGATGGATGGGTGGATGTATAGTGCGTTCGACGCTCCATATCCGCAGATATCACCTTCCACAAGCTGTATCTGCTTTTACAGGTAGCGACTGCGACCGAACTAAACCGAATCTCACAATCAATCAATCCGATTGACCGAATGAACACAGAGGTTGATGGACAGTCGATGTCCATATACAATTTCGAAAGTTCTCGGGTTTTTTTTTGCCGCCCTTCCACTGATATGATGTAAGGATGACGAGAAGACGAAAATGAAATTCCCTGGAATGGCGTTGAAGGATCTGTTCTCCTACACAGGTCGCACACATAATTTGGGGAATGGAATTGATGTAGGGTGGAGATTGTGCATAAAGTGTTGATAGGTACACAGTAAAAGATTTGTTTCGAATATCTCCCCAACGCATTAGATATGTTAACATCCATTTAAACATATGTACTACTCGGGCAACTAGAATGCTGTCAATTTGCTTAACAAGGGTCATTAGCAGAGCACTAAAACGAAGGAGAGGACTAGAAATGAAATTCAATGTGCAAAATGGCAATTCAAAAAGAAGCTAATCAGCACCGATTAAGGATGCAATTGCGGGGTTAGTTCCCTTTTGTAGCTGTCACATTCGTTAATGATTTCAATTAATTACGTCTCCTCGGCGAAAGTCAAAGGATTCATTCTCCCTTGCAGAGTTATACAAATGAGTGAACCCAAGCAACGAACGAGCAGAGACAGTAACAGAAGAGTTCCAGACTCTGTGTGCAGAATTTATTGAGAACTCATGGACCCTTTTCTGAAAAGCGGTTGCACAAGTTTCTGAACACATGTAACGAAGCGCTTAGAAAACGCTGGTTACATAAAGTTGAGAAATAAACTAAAAATGCAACGAATAGCGAAAAATAGAACATTTATGTAATTACCCAAGCGACAGTTAAAAGTCCAAAAGTGGTAAGCGTCTTGCCGACGGAAAAACGCTTCCGAAGTTTGGTGTTGGCTCTTTCGACAGAGGCACAATTAATTTGTTACAGTACCTAAGTGTGTTTACCAACGGAAAAGCGCTTTCCCTTGAAATTTTTTTTATATCTGAGTTTTGGATTAGATCCGGTTGTTAGAACAGTGCGACTAGTGTTTCCAATGGGACTCTGGACGAACCGATGGCATAACCCCGGCCAATAGAGACCCATTACAAACATAGTTTTGAAGATAATGAAGAAAATCAATTAATGACGTCAGAAATTCAATTAAAGCGAAGGTCAGCTAGGGGAAGATTTGACTCAAAGCGACTTGCACAGAATGGATTGATTAGACTGTTTTTGCTTGATCCTATAAAAGGGGTGCAACGTTTTTAACCCTTGTCCGGGCAAGGTGTGTCTAACGGACACATTGCCTATGTTTTTTCGTTTTATTTCAAAAAATTGTTCACTTTTTGGCTTGTAGGTTTTAGACTTCTCATTTGGCAGCAATATAAATGGATTTATAGTAAGAAGAAGAAATTATATTATATTGGCACAAAAAAAAAATCAAATTTTTGGGGACATAAACGGGCAGCAGTGTCTATTAGACACATGTGATAAAGCTAGCTAAGTATCAAAGTATAAAGTTAGCTAAGTACATGGCAGTGTGAGCGTAGTATAAAATAAACAAGTGCAAATGTTTTTTTTATGTGTGATCATGGTGCATTTTATTATATTCGTCGTTTCAATTTTGACTTTCTAGTATGCACTGCATTAGCGGTTTTTATGGGAACAATTATGAAAGGCCTTCTGAGGTCTAATGCGCAAGAAAAAAGGAATTATATTGTTTGCAGATCCTCTTTTTTTTGTTCTTTCCAAGAAAAAATACATTTACCATTGCTTTTTTGAAAAACTGGCAGAACGAGCCATTGCAACATTTGTCATTCAATCGTTTTGAAAAAGCATCAATTTAGCGAATATTCATTTTGAGTGACTTTTTCTTCAATAACAAAAGACAAGTGTCGTTTTTATTACTTTTTACTGAAACTCGATAAGAGATTACATACGTACATATTTCTTATAGAACTAGGTAGGTAATTCTTACATTGCCAAACATTGGATGTATGCATGAATTCATTATTGTTTTATATTTTAGCGATTTCTAAAAATGGCTCTGTCTGAAAGAGAATTGCGGGATATTTTAGCTAATTTATCCGATGAGGATAACGATGGAGATGTAGGCTCCGACTCCGAATCGAGTTCGCAGTTGGATAATACTTCAGTTGCAAGTAAAGGAGAAGATGAACTAAACGGAAGTATCAATGAACATGTGGAAGAGGAATCTGAAGACGAAATTGAGGTTAGCTCAGAAGAACACCAGCAACCGATAACATTCACCTCAAAAGACAAAGTAAGTTGGTCAAATACTCCTTTTCCTTCTGGTCGCGTTCGAGCACATAATATAATAAGAGGTGTAATATCGTTGCACAAAGTAAATCTGCCACCAGGAAAACAACTTTATGATCCGGTAGATGCTTTTTATTTATATTTGGATGCTGAAATTGTCACTGAAATTGTGACATTTACAAACCAAGAAGCTTCTCGAGTCTTGATTGGGGGAAATTGGAAGAACACCGATATTGTTGAGATGTATGCATTTTTTGGTTTACTGCTAACTGCTGGGCATCTCAAGCAAAGTGCAACCTATTGTAATATGCAAGCTACGGCTCGAGTAGATAAAACGATATTCTGTGAAATTTATTTCTTTATTTTCTAGTCTATAGAACAATTCAAGTTCACACTATACTATTCTTCGCAAATTCTTTTCTTACAAGGTTTCTTTCCTCTCAAATCACTTTATCTCCTTTCAATTACTTAATTCACAAATCCAAACTAATTACTTTTTCTTATTCACTCTCAACTTTCAATTTATCACCAAATTACAACTTCGCCCATTATCACTTTTCCAATCTCCTCGCCACGGTTCTAAACCAACTGTCTTTTTTGATCGCCATCTGTCCTTATATAGCAGAAGTTTCTGATAGCCAGAAACTTCTAGCAAATTCTTCGACCACTGGAACAAGAGAAATAATTCTTGCAGTTATAATTCCCTTTTATCCCTGATATTATTCGTCTCTTTCGTTGACATGAGCTGTGGAGACTTCGTCCCAGACACGAACCTCGAATGAAAGGACAGTTCGAACCAAAATTCTGCCAGAATGGAAAGTCACTTCGGAATTTGCTGCATAGACATAGGAGCGTAGTTATTATTATGCTACACTGCCCCCCTCTTAGACGTGTTCGTCCCGAACAAGTGCATCCTCATTTCGGCCATTGTATCGACTCAGTCGGTCCACATGAACCACTTTCATTTTGGCCTTCGGTCCTCGCTGGATGCGGTAGACAACATCGTTGATGCGGGTTACTATTCTGTAGGGACCTTCCCAGTTCCGCTGTAATTTAGGTGATTTCCCCTTTTGGCGATGGGGATTATACAGCCACACCAGATCTCCTTCCTGGAATCCTGACGTTGTTGCCTTGGCATCATACCTGGTCTTCATGCGGTCGCTCGTCATCTTAATCTGGCTTCTGGTCCTTTGGTGTATGTCCCTAAGCCTTTCCCTAAGGTCCGCCACGTACTCTTCTTCATTTCTGGGCTCATTGGTAGGAGATCCAAATTTCACCTCACTGGGTAAACGAGCTATTCCACCAAATAAGATTTCGAACGGCGTATGTCGAGTAGTGCTATGCACGGCACTTCTATAGGCCATCAAAAACAAGGGAATCTGCCGGTCCCAATCCCGTTGGTAGTCACCTACGACCTTCGAGAGATGTTCGTCCAAAGTCCTATTGAAACGCTGTGGATGAAGCGGGGTTGTCCTTGTCTTTTTGATTCCGAGTAGTTGACACATCTCTTGGAAGATTCTTGACTCGAAGTTCCGCCCTTGGTCAGAATGCAATTCCAAGGGCACACCGAATCTGCTAACCCAATTGTAGACGATCTGCTCCGCCACGGTCCTGGCTTCCTGGTTAGGGATCGGAAACGCTTCCGGCCACTTACTGAAGTAGTCCATCACTACGAGTATATACCGATTACCATTGTCGGTTTCCGGAAAGGGCCCTGCGATGCCAATGGCGATTCGTTCGAAAGGTGCTCCCACGTTGTATTGGTGCATCTTACCTCGAGTTTTGATTCTCGGACCCTTGCTAGCTGCACACACGTCGCATTTTCTGCACCAGTCTTCGATATCTTCCTTCGCTTTTAACCAATAAAAACGTTCTCGTACCTTTTCTAGCGTCTTATTCACTCCCAAGTGGCCTCCGGTCGCCCCGCCATGCATTTCCTGTAACACCTCCTTGACCCTCGTCCGCGGTACGACAGCTGCATTACAAACGACTTTCCGTCGGAGGATTCCCATTTTCTTCTCAGAACACCTTCTTGGACATGGAGGGAGTCCCACTGCGCAAAATATGCCTTTAAGGTCGGGCTTCTGTGAGAGATGTCCTGATGATCCGGTTTCTCCATGTTCTCCTTCCAGGCCAGAATCGGCTCGATATCCGGGTCTTCCTTCTGAGCGTTCCGGATCTCATCTACGCTCCAGCCGGCGATAGGTTCGGCTCTCATTCTTTGGATGGAAACCAGCTCCCGTTCTTCCTGACGCGCACAATGTTTACAATCCGTTCTGCATGGTCTCCGGGACAGTGCATCCGCATTAGAGTGGAGCCTTCCTTTACGATGCTGTATTTCGTAGTCGTAGATTTGCAGCCTTTCGATCCATCTTGCGACCTGACCCTCAGGACTCTTGAACTGTAATAGCCATTTTAAGGCTGCATGGTCTGTGCGAAGAACGAACTTCCTCCCATAGAGGTATTTGTGAAAATGCTTCGTAGCCAAGATCAAAGCTAGAAGTTCTCTCCTTGTCACACAGTAGTTCCTTTCTGGCTTAGAGAGCACCTTGCTGAAGTACGCAACCACCTTCTCTTGGCCGTCATGCACCTGGGAGAGTACGGCTCCTACCCCGACATTACTAGCATCTGCATCCACAACGAACGTTTCCCCGGGAGTGGGGTAAGCCAGTATCGGGGCATCGCATAGCCGTTGCTTAAGTGCCTTGAAGCTCTTCTCGCACTCAATTGACCATTTGAATTGTTTTCCCTTTTCCGTCAACTGGTGCAGGTTCTTTGCGATCCTGGCAAAATCCTTCACGAACCGTCTGTAGTAGGTGGCTAGGCCCAGGAAACTCCTTAGTTGGTGTTTGTCTTTGGGGACAGGCCAGTTTTTCACCGCTTCGACCTTCTCCGGATCAGTTCTCACTCCTTTCGCTGAAATTATGTGTCCCAGGTACTTGACTTCCGCTCTAAACAGGGCGCACTTCTTGGGGTTGAGCTTCAGGTGGGCACTTCGAAGCCTTTGAAACACATCCCTTAGATTGTCTCGGTGTTGCGCAAACGATTTTTCTACGACGATGACATCATCCAAGTATACCAAACAGGTTTTCCATGTTAACCCTTGCAGGACACATTCCATCAATCGCTCGAAAGTCGCCGGAGCATTGCACAGCCCGAATGGCATTACCGTGAATTGCCATAGCCCATTTCCTGCGGTGAAGGCGGTTTTCTCCCGGTCTTCTGGATGGATCTGTACCTGCCAGTAGCCACTCTTCAAGTCGAGAGTGGAAAACCATCGGGCTCCTGATAGTGTGTCTAGCGTGTCGTCAATCCGTGGCAGAGGGTAGCTGTCTTTCTTGGTGACGTAATTGAGCTGCCATCTTTCTTCTTAACCAGTACAACCGGTGATGCCCACGGACTTTTGGAACTTTCAATCAGACCTTCTTTCTCCATTGCCGACACCATCTCTGCAACTTCTGTCTGCTTTGCCAATGGAAGGCGCCTAGCAGGCTGACGAATTGGTCTAGTATCACCAGTGTCTATTCGATGTTGTACCAGGTGTGTTCGGCCGTATTCTCCGTCCTGTGAGGCAAATACATCAGCGTACTCATTGATAAGATTCTCTGCCATAGTTCGCTGCTCCTGATTCAGCTCACTGGACTGGAGAATCGTCTCTCTCGTTTCCGCTGTCCAAGGTGATGAGAGAGGTTTTGGAGCATCACGTTCAGATATTGTTGCGACGGCGGTAATCGGTGTGCATTTTCCAGTCACCTCCCCTCGCCTTAGTTTGACAGTGTGCGGTCTTGCGTTCAAAACTCTCACTGGAACCATGGTGTTCTTTGGTTCGACTAACGTCTTTCCAACGATGTAGTCTTGAGAATTCTTCTCTGGGTCTGGTTCTACTATGTAGAATCGGTGGCTCCCAAGATCACCTTCCAGCTTCGTCCAAATGATTGTCTCTGAAGAGGGCGGCAAAACTTCGTCTTTGCTGATGACTGTCCTGAGAGTTACGGCATTCTCGTTTCCGTACACCATCGGAATCTCCACATTTCGATACCTCAGTACTTGCATCCCGATGTCCAGGATTACTTCATTTGCTTTCATGAAGTCTATTCCGATGATGCACTCGTCGCATATATCTGCCACCAGAAACGCATGGGAGAACGTCAGTCCCGCCAGAATAATCGTAAGACGAACTTCTCCAAACACTTTCGCCATTTCCCCTGTTGCAGTCTTCAGGCAGTAGCTGTTGGTGTTGTGCAGCCAGGCGCTTCTGACGATATCTCTTCTTACGATGGAGGCAGTGGCGCCTGTGTCGATGGTGGCTACGCAATTCTTCTTGTTGATTAGTGCCTCCACTGTCAGGCTCTTGTTACCCCGTTTGGTTTGCGAAACTTGAATGGTGGTCCTGGGGGCCTCGATTCCAGTAACCAACTTCTGCCCCGCGAAGTTGGTCCTTACGCATTTCCCGACTGCTGGTTTTGGTAAGTCTGACTGACAGCCAGATGCTTCCTCTCTGCTTCTCCTACTTCCACAATGTGGACAATTTCCTCGTCTAGGTGCACTTCTGCACTGCCGTTGTAGGTGTCCGGTTTGGTTGCAATTCCAGCAACGGATTTGACTTCCGCAAGCTTTGTCTTCATCCATGACGGCTGTTCTCTGGCATGAGCATTCCACGACGCACATTTCCCTGACACGGTGTATTCCCTGGTATGCTTGGTCCGCAGCCTTCATTGACAAAGCGAATGCCAATGCCTCGGGGAGTGTTCGCTTTTCAGCCATCCTTACAGCCATTTGCAGTTGTCTGTCCTCTATGGCCTGAATAAAAGCTTCCACCGCCATTTCGTTGATAAGCTCCTCACCGGCTTTAGGGTATGAAAGATGGGCTAGTCGCTCTATATCCGCCTGCAACTGTTGGAGCGTTTCCCCCCTTTTCTGGACTCGACTACGCAGCTGAACCCTGTACACCTGCTGCATGTGTTCATCCCCAAACCGCATCTCGATAGCCTGAACCAGAGAGTCGTAGTTCTGCTGTTTATCTTCCGGGATGGTCTGCAAGAGCTCCGCAGCTGGACCCCTCAGTGCAAGTGTGAGTGCAATGGACTTCTCTTCATCGTCCCAGCTATTGGTCATTGCGGCCGCTTCGAATTGCCTTTTATAAATTGGCCATGATGTTTGACCATCGAAGATAGGAGGCTGCATCTCCTTTCTTCTCAGACCGTCAGTGGAATATTCGCGTGCTTTCTGTCTCTTCACGTTGCTGAGCTTCTTAGCAAGATTTTCGACTTGCTTTCCTACTATCTCGAATTGCGTATCCACTTTTTCAAACTGAGTCTCTATCTTCCCGAACTGAGTTTCATGTTTCTCAAAATTTTCATCGAATCTAGTTTCGACTTTTTCGAGTTGCGTCTCGACCTTCTCGATTTTCTCTTCGATCACTTCGAATTTGGATTCCAAGTTCTTGTTTTGCTCATCAAGTTTACTTTCCAGAGCATCTAGAGAATTCTTTTGTTCATCCATTGCTTTCTTTTGTTCGTCCATTGCTTTCTTTTGTTCGTCCATTGCTTTCTTTTGTTCGTCCATCTTAAGTTCTAGAGAATTCTTTTGTTCGTCCATTGCTTTCTTTTGTTCGTCCAGCTTAAGTTCTAGAGAATTCCTCTGGTCGTCCATTGCTTTCTTTTGTTCGTCCATCTTAAGTTCTAGAGAGTTCTTTTGGTCGTCTATTGCTTTCTTTTGGTCATCGAGCTTAAGTTCCAGAGACTTCTTTTGGTCTTCCATTGTTTTCCTTTGTTCGTCCATGACTGACTTAAGTTGCAGGAGCAGACTTGTTATATCCGGGTCGGCTACTGTACTTGCTGGTTCTTCTCCCACGTCAAACTCTACGTCATGCGGATTTTCACCTTCCTGCGTTACTGCTTCTTCCAAACGAATCAGTAGGGCATCTTTTCCCCCAGTTGTGTCGAGGTTCCGCTTACTGAGTTCTGCCTTTAGTTGAGTTATAGTTAGTTTTCCCAATTTGCGACCCATTTTGCGCAACTAATTAACTCAACACAAAAATCGTTTTTTTTTTTTTTTTTTTAATTGTGCAATTTCACACCACGGAAATAGTTATTCACAGAATAAGTTTTATCCCGCTTCTGACACCAATGTAATATGCAAGCTACGGCTCGAGTAGATAAAACGATATTCTGTGAAATTTATTTCTTTATTTTCTAGTCTATAGAACAATTCAAGTTCACACTATACTATTCTTCGCAAATTCTTTTCTTACAAGGTCTCTTTCCTCTCAAATCACTTTATCTCCTTTCAATTACTTAATTCACAAATCCAAACTAATTACTTTTTCTTGTTCACTCTCAACTTTCAATTTATCACCAAATTACAACTTCGCCCATTATCACTTTTCCAATCTCCTCGCCACGGTTCTAAACCAACTGTCTTTTTTGATCGCCATCTGTCCTTATATAGCAGAAGTTTCTGATAGCCAGAAACTTCTAGCAAATTCTTCGACCACTGGAACAAGAGAAATAATTCTTGCAGTTATAATTCCCTTTTATCCCTGATATTATTCGTCTCTTTCGTTGGCATGAGCTGTGGAGACTTCGTCCCAGACACGAACCTCGAATGAAAGGACAGTTCGAACCAAAATTCTGCCAGAATGGAAAGTCACTTCGGAATTTGCTGCATAGACATAGGAGCGTAGTTATTATTATGCTACACTATTATGATGTTTTGTGGAATCAAATCTACGGTTCTCCGATTTTTAGGGCAACAATGGGTTTTAAGCGCTTTAAATTTTTATTGAGATTTATAAGGTTTGATGACAAAACAAGTAGACCGCTTCGACGACAAAAAGATAAATTAGCACCTATAAGAGACATTTTCAATAAAATAAACAATAATTTTCAAAAAATTTACAGTCCAGGTGAAAATATAACGGTGATTGAGCAACTTGTGCCATTTCGAGGACGTTGTCCATTCAAACAATATATGCCCGCTAAACCAGACAAATATGGGATGAAAATTTGGTGGGCTTGTGACTCAGAAACATTTTATCCTTTGAATGGTGTTCCATACGTGGGTAAAGAAGGAAACACGGTTGCAAAAGGCCTTGCGGCACAAGTAGTACCGCCAATAACAGAACCTTTTTATGGTTCTCACAGAAATGTTACGTTTGATAATTATTTTACCGACTTACATTTGGCTTATAAAATGCTAACGAATGGTCAGACCATAATCGGGACCGTAAGAAAAAATAAGAGATTCGTGCCAAAAGAATTTCTACCACATCGAAGAAGAGAAGAACATTCATCGATATTTGGATTTACTAAGAAAGCTGCACTTGTTTCTTATGTACAAAAAAAGAATAAATGTGTTTTACTTCTATCAACGACTCATGACAAACCAGACATCAGCACAGCAGATTCCAGAAAACCCGAAATAGTATTGAGCTACAATAGGACTAAGGGGGGAGTAGATTCACTTGACCAGTTGGTGCATGCATATATATCTAAGCGAAAGACAAACCGATGGCCTTTTACTTTTTTTGTAAATTTGCTGGGTGTACGTTCTGTAGCTGCGTATGTTATCTGGACCAACATGTTTCCTAAGTGGAATGAAAAGAAGAACGAAAAAAGACGGTTTCTTGTGTTTGTTGCTGAAGCACTAATAAGGCCACAGATTGAACGAAGAAATCGTATTGGTCTGTTGAATGTCACATTTCATACCACAACCAAGCCCATCTTTGGAAGAGCCTTCAGCACAAACAAAAAGAAGATGCTACATGTGTCCATCTTCGATTTAAAGAACGCAAAAGCAAATTTGTGATTTCTGCAAGAAAAATATATGCAACCAGCACAGCTCGAAATCACAAACATGCTCAAATTGTCACCAGAAATAGTTCGGTTCTAATTTTTTTCTTAACATGTAACTATAATGCATTTATACTTACTAACTAAACAGTGTAAAACTGAGCTACTTTTAATAAAAGTATAAAAACAAATGCCTTATTTGTATTTATTTCGATATTTTCAGGAAGTTTGTACGTGTGTGTCCATTGGACACATAGGTTCGTTTGTGTTAGTAATATTCTTTGTCCGGACAAGGGTTAATTGCTACATAGCAAGACGTTGGCATACATGAATACTATTGTATTTTTCTTTGTCTATCAGAAAACATTCAGTAGTACCTAAGAAGCATTGTATACTTCTGGGACATATTTGTATACGTACAACTAAAAAATTCACCCTAGTGGGAATCATGTTCACGGAAGATCTTTATAGCGTTGATTTATACAATTTGAATTTAATAGTCTATTTTTGATAGTTTCCTGCTCCAGGGAGTTCATCTTTAATGTCCAAGATACAAACGTTAACTTTAGGTTCAGAAGGATACCCAAGTGCTTGATTTTATCAGATTATACTAAATGGGTGCCTAGGAATGCGAGGCAACTCACTTAAGGCAGATTTCTACTTATAATTAACAGAACCATCAATCTTAGAAGTTTGAATTGACAGGTAGCGATTTCTCACTGGACTTAGTCCGGCCAATTCATAGCGGAGTACTTCTGCTGTCGACAACACATTTGTCATCAGCGAATTAACAATAGTAGAGTAATCCTGGGAGCATAAATAAAGAAGAAACAGTTATTTATACTCGTAAGAGGATTAAGTTGTTTAATTATTTTTCTCGAACTGTTTTTCGTTTAACTGGTCTAACTTACGGTCTTCAAGGCAATGCCAAAATATCTCAAAATTACGACAAAATTATCATATGACGATATGGCTATACATTGTCAATAAAACTGACAAATGCTAATTTGTTTGGACTGGATTTTAAACCGGCTTTTCACATTTCAGTTGAACTCCAGTAGTCTTCCCTATAATAGGGTCGACAAAAGGCTAGTAGTCCCATAGGCCTTATAAACATAACAGGTCATCTTTCTCGAGAGTGGATACTGCTCTGGCTCCACCGAGCTAAACAGACAATAGATGTAGATCTTAGTGTGCAGTATACTTGTATGCCAATTGTCTTATGGTGGAGTACGGCTGACTTGTGAGAATGTCAGGAAGATGAGAGTAAGGTTTTTTTGAAAGTTCTAACCCAAATATTACGTCTCCACTTGAAATCGAAAACTATGTATGTGTCATATGCTCTATATTTGTTCGATAATCTCGTAATCCTTGCAATGAAATGAAATCTTTTCTTATTCCTATAAGGGATAAACAGAGCAGGCGTTAGAGAATAATTCGACTGATTCGGAAATAATGTCCATAAAGCTGGAAATGATCTCTCTTTCCTAATTTACTTCATTTTTCGGATCTGTTAGGTCGTAATTCAAGCAGAAACCTCAGTTTTATTTCTAAGCACCAAATTTAATTGTACTTTACTATGGACCAGTTTTAAAAATCTTGATTTCACGAAAAATTTTTTTTTTTTTTTTTTTAGAGGAAGGGGAGATCTTCAAAAGATACTGATGATCCGAGTAATCAGCATGCCGGATTTTTACCGACTAAAACCACCTCCCACATAATTGCGATCTAGTCAATTGGACTAATAAGCAATTTTTTTCTGACATCTTAGGCTTTGTATGAGTTACACCCCCTGGTGACCCTTTATTTCGAGTGTGTATGTATTTATAAGCAAGTATATACATTTTTATTTTTCTTATATTAAGTTAAATCGAGAGGTTTTGTTCTTTTAAACCTTGGTAATTGATTTTCATTATGCATTAGTTTTCTTACATCTGTGTTTATATGCTCTTCTAGCTTTTCTTTGTGTTTTTTTGCATGTTTTAGAATTTCTGCAGATACACTTTCTACCTTCAGGTCTCGATGAAGGTCAGTATTTCTTATGTACCAAGGTGCATTTACTATATTTCTAAGCACCTTATTTTGCAAACGTTGTATTTTGTCTATGTTTGTCTTTTTAGCACAACCCCATAGTTGGATTCCATATGTCCATGTTGGTTTCAGAATTTGATTATATAAAAGCACTTTATTTCCAATTGATACGGATGAGTTTCTTCCTATCAGCCAGTGCAGTTTTCTATATTTGATTTCTAACTCTTCTTTTTTCTTTTTTACGTGCTCTTTCCATCTCAACTTTGCATCTAGAGTCTTACCTAAATATTTCGCTGTATTAGCGCATGGAACTATTTTTTGGTTTATAATAATTGGTATATATTCAATTTTTTTATTAGTAAAGTCAACATGGACTGACTTAGACTCGTTTAATTTGATTCTCCACTTATTAGTCCATTCACAGATTTTATTTATGCCAATTTGTAGTTTTTCTGTGGATTCTTCATTGGTTCTTCCTACTGCTAGTATTGCAGTATCATCTGCGAATGTTGCCATAGTGTGGTTTTCTAATTTAGGAATATCACTAGTATATAATAAGTATAATATTGGGCCCAGTACACTACCTTGCGGTACGCCGGCCTTTATTTCTCTTAGATTTGAATAAGTACTCTGTTGTTTTATTCTGAAATGTCTTCCATCTAGATATGATTTCAGAATAGAAGCATATTGATTTGGCAACATACATCTCAGTTTATAGATAAGTCCTTCGTGCCATATTTTATCAAAGGCCTGCGCCACATCTAAGAATACAGCCGAGCAAACTTTCCTTTTTTCTAGTGCTTCTTCGATTTTATTCGTAATTCTGTGTACCTGTTGTATCGTAGAGTGCTGCCTTCGAAAACCAAATTGATGGTTCGGAATCAGCTCTTTCCTTTCAATTATTTTATTTAAACGCTTTGCGAGTACTTTCTCAAACACTTTTGATATCATTGGCAATAACGAGATAGGTCTGTAAGATGACACTTCATTTGGCGGTTTACCAGGTTTGGGAATCATTAGGACGTCAGCAACCTTCCACAAACTAGGCACATATTTAAGCTTAAATGTAGCATTTATTAAATTTGTTATTTTTATTATTGCCTTCCTTGGTAAGTTCTTTAGTACGACACCAGATATAAGGTCATATCCAGGACTTTTCTTTGCATTTATTTCATGCTTAATTAAGTTGTAAATTTCATTAGGAGTTGTGAGCAGAATTTCTTCGCTTTCTTCTTCTGCAGGTCCTATTAACGTAGGTTGTATATTTCCATTTTCAATTGGTGGTTTAAATATGTTTTCTGGGTAGTCTGCGAAGAGAATGGCTTTGTCCTCATCGCTTCTAGCCCAGTTTCCATTAGTTGCTTCGATTGGAGGTATTTGCACAGTAGGCTGTTTTAATCCTTTTGTTGCTTTCCATAGAGAGTAATTAGTTACGTATTCAGCTGTTAACCCTCTGAGGTACCTTTTCATTGAATCTTCCTTAAATTTTTTAATTTCTCTTCTTAGTTGTTGACAGAGGTTGTTTAGCTTGGCTTTATGTTGTGGAGCTCTTGTTTTCTGCCACGTTCTTCTTGCTCGTCTTTTATCTGCTAATAAATCTTTTATTTCTTTCGTGTAGTTTCTTTTTGTGTTCTTTCTCTTTAGGGCAGGGGTGCTTTCCCAGGCCGATTGCTGAATATCGCTGACCAACTTATGCAGTTCTTTTTCTACATCATTTTTGGTTATAAGGGGTATCATTAAATCTATTTTACTCGTTAAGTTCAGCTTGAAGGCTTGCCAATCTGTTCTGTTATTTGTTAAAGTTTTAATATTTGTATTTTTAATTATATGTTCACTCATTTGGAGAATTATAGGTGAATGGTCAGAGCTTAGATACTCGAACTCATCTATGTGTATATAACTGCTTGACAAGTTTTTGATTATGAAAAAATCAATTAGATCTGGTATCTTATTTTTGTCTGTAGGCCAGAACGTGGGCCTTCCTGTCGAGAGAATTTCGCATTGATGTTTTTGAATAGCAGCATAAAGTTCTTTTCCTCTCGTTGTTGTCACGAAAATTAAAGAATTTTTAAAGAGGAAACAATTTTTCTTTTAATAATTATTATAATAACAGCAATTATAATAGTTTTGCTTAAATTTCAAATTTGAGCGATTTGCATATACATATGAGCACGTACTCGTACATTCGACAAAGTCGTGCAGTTTATTGGAAACTGAACATGTGAGAGCAATAAAGAGGGATTCTGTTTTGAATACGTTTCTCCACAAGATTCTATCTGTCTTTTATCTGCCTATTCTCATTGATGTCGGATATAAATTTAAAAATAAAGTTCCAGCCTACATATCGGAAGTGTAGACTAAATCAACTGTATTAAACAGCCATCTTGGGAAATCACTCTCTATTCATTAGAATATCATATAGCTAAATCCTTTTTCTAGATCTCTTCGATTAGATACAATTTCCATAAAAAATAAAAACATTTTCCTCAGAAAAATGCCACCAATTATTCTGTTAACAGAGACCATATATACTTCAAATAGAGAACAGGAATAGAAAAACGGAAAACAAAAAGGAATCCTTTCCTTGACACTCGAATGCTAACACCAGTGCTGTATTTGCCATAATCGGATTTGCATCTGAATTTGAGGATGCTCTGATAATACTCAATTGTGAGTCGGTGTTTTCGATTATACGCCTTGTTCAGAAGGAAATGGCAACCAGCTCCGGCGTCCTTCCGAACCCTATACGCCGGTTGCCGTTGTTGTTTGGTTGCTGTTAAATGGCATCTAGTGCAAATGTGAATGAGGCTTTAAGTGGTCCTGTGTTTGGGTATTTTACTACAGAATACAAAATGTGTAGATTATCTATCCATGGTGCCTACTTTGCATGGCATAATGGAATTGCAATTGAAACAGTGCGGTGTTTTTTAGAACATTTGTAACATTTTCTCAAGGGCACAAGTATTAGATTTCTGTTTTAATTTCTATGGAACCTTGGGTTGCTGTCGCAGGATGATTTTAAATATATGATTTGTTATCATTTCTGAAAGCTTACAGAATTATTAGTCTCCGATTTAAAATTGTTTAATCATCTTCCAGGTGAAAACAAACACTTTTTTTTCAATTCTGTTCGTCTGCCTGTCTGTCCCTCCGATTCTTCTAATCTTCTCAAATGGTTCTACCCAAAAGTCATGAAAATCAATCAGAGTGTGGATAATAGATCTACTCTGTGTACCAAAAGTTCGTATAGTTGTGTTGGTCGACTTAATGCTTGTCACGAACTTAACTCAAGTACCACTCGCTGAATTTTGATAAAATTTGGTTTATGAGTTCGATCAGATGGTCCTGGCTTAACATTATAGACATTCAGTAAAAAGAAATTGTAAAATATGAGAAGTTTTGTTAGAAAAAAATGTAAAAGTTAATCATGTAACGCGAATAATTCAAGGACCACTAATGAGTTTTATTCTTACTCGCTTTGCTAATTCAGTTTGGTGTGCAAACGGCCCATCTGAAATTCATCAAAATCGAATATAGTGATAGTATGATATACTTATACTTATGTACAATGACGGATTTCGAAACCTAAAAAAAAAAAAACGAGAGAGGAATTGGGTCCATATTACCTAAGATATCCGTATACATTTTTATTGAAATCATTGAAAACATTTTTTGAGAAAATTCCACTCTTCCGAAATTGGCCTTAAGTGAAATAGCGTCAATTTGGAGGTTAAAATTATTATTTCGCTTTTAGGTATTAATAGACCCCAGACCCGACATCATTTTCCTAATCATTTTGTGTGATGTTCCTTGGTCAAAATTATTTTGGCGGTTTTTGAAAAATTCCATTATTCAAAACCGGTCCTTAGTAAAGTGCGTACTCTACCTCCCCTAGAAATTTCGCCACGAATTATGAGTCCAAAGATCCTCGATATGAATTTTGAAGAAAATCCATCTAGTCTTCAAAGACTGAATTGGAAAATACTTATAACGAGATTGACCAAAATCTTTAGATCTAAAATTTGTATGTACCTATATTTACATAAGAGTTAGTCATTCTGGTATGGAGAAAAAAAAGTTGCTAGTTAAATAACAATCAGGTTTAGTGTATGAAATTGATAAAGATTTTCTATCCGCTAAATTAACTTCCATTTTTTTTAAAAGAAAGTAAAAAGCAGTCTAAAGATGTTCCGAAATCTATGCATTACTCTTTGTTCCGTTCTGTATATGTATTGCCAACAACGTGAAGTAAATTTTAAGAAATTTGTTCACCCAATTCAATCAATAACGGTCATCTGCAAGTGACTATTAATTAAGTTCAGAATGAGCTAAAGCAATTAGATTCTGATAAAAAAAAACAACCAGGGCCTAACGAACAAAAGAGCTTTTGGCTGATTTGGACAGCTCATTTATAGTTTCGATTTACAAATCAGGATCAAAGAAGGAAGTTACGAATTATTGGGCTATTTATAAAATGTTGGCAATTCCTAAACTTTTCCAAAAAGTAATATACAAAATATTTGCTTTTATAGACCTGTACGTGGACCACCAAGCACAGCTTTGATGGTGTTCATGACTACAAATTATGCGTCAGCTATTGTTGAAAAAAAGTTTTCAGTGTTTTATCGTTTAGAATGACTTTTCCGAAGCTTCGACTGAGTTTATCACAAGATCTTAATTTCTAAACTAATTACCTTTGGTTACCATTCCAATATTTTAAGATGGTTACCATCATATCTTACCGGACGAACACAATACGTCCCTACACTGACCCAGTTATGGATGCATCAGAAATTCCACAAGGAAGTTATTTGGGACCTCTTCTCTTTGTCAGTTTTTTTAAATGATATTCTAAATATCCTTAATTAAGTATTCTCAATGTCTATTGACTTAAAAATATTCTGTTGCGGCAAAACTTTATCTGATTACCTTAATTTTCGGAAGGATTTATTGCACTTATCTGCCTGATGTAATGATAATAATTTATACCTAAATGCTTCAAAATATCAAAGTTTAACGTTTTGTCCACGTTTCGCCCTTATTCAATTCTCATATACTAATAATGGAATACCCCTTTCTCCAGTGACTGAAAAAAGACCTCTGTGTAGTCTTCGATGCCAAACTAGATTTCTCTAGTCGCATTAATTACATTGGGGCTAGATGGAATGTTTGTATTCTATGGAATATAAGTATTCTGCTTTAATATTTGTAAGGGTATGATGATAATCAATTCACAGATCAACTGCCCCTTTTTATTATCATTAATTTGCTTCTATTCGTCCGCTCCAGAAATTATATGTCGTAATTTTTGTTATGTCCCTTTTCACAATTAAGTATGGGCTCAATAAACCCATCGCTTGTTACTGTCAAACTCTGTAACTAGCTTCATAGAATTTAATTGGCACTTATGTAAGTGGAAACTCTTTTAAGAAACATTTACTTTTAGCAGTATTGAAAATAGGTGGTTAAATTAAGTATAATTATTATATTTATATTATATATTTTAGAATACCAAGAAAAACTGTTGAGGAATGGAAAATAAGTTTATTAACAAATTAGTTTCTAATGAAGTATTAAAATCGCGTTTATTTTCAAACCTCATCTAACAAAAATGGAGATAGATTTTCTTTAAAAATGGAGAACGTTGTTCTTTTGAAAGTAATGCTTGGTAAATTTTGCAATTATAAATTTAAATTTATTTATTTATTTATTTACTGAAGCTTAATACAAGCCATAACTTACAAGATAACTTAACCTATATTTACCTTAACCTATTTTTAACCTTTTTTTTATTTTATTTTTTTAATTTCTTGCTCATTGACCGGACCCTAGGGATAACACAATTATTCTTAAACTAAAACTATTCTTAAACTAAAACTATTGGAGGTTAGGCATGATCGAAATGGAGAAGGGCATTACGGAGTGTGCTTTTGCTGCTATTAAAGTCAAAAATGTGTGTCGCATCATTTGATTTCCGCAGCATTCTTGACATAGGTTCGTAATAACCATAATTAGTTGGATGAGGAGATATACGGAATAGAGGAACAGACCTTAGGTTGCGGGGATTGATATTGAGAGAGATCGCTTGAAGCAGGGCAGGACAATCAATGTTACCAGATAACAACTGATGGATGAAAAGTATGTCGGCGACATCCCAACGTTTTTCCAATGATTGAAAATTAATCAATCTAAGACGATCGGCATAGGGTGGAAGGTTAACGTTATCAGCCCAACCGAGACCGCGTAAGGCGAAGTGCATGAACCTGTCGGCAACATCCCGACGTTTTTCCAATGATTGAAGATTAATCAATCTAAGACGATCGTCACAGGGTGGAAGGTTAACGTTATCAGCCCAACCGAAACCGCGTAAGGCGAAGCGCATGAACCTGCGCTGCACTGCCTCAATTCTCGTGGTATGGGCAGCATAATGGAGCGACCATACTTGGCTGACATACTCGAGGAGGGGTCTGACGAAGGTAATATAGAGGGATTTAGTTACATGTGGGTCAGAAAACTCCTTTGACCAGCGTTTCACAAAGCAAGAGTTCACTATCACAGATGACACCTAAATCACGTGCTGCTGTGTCTAAGGGTACATGCTCGCCGCGAATAAAGTAGACCCTAGGAGATGGTGGCAGATGTTTGCGGGAGTAGGTAATGGAATGACATTTATTGACCTTAAGCTCTAAGAAATTTTTGTTACACCAGATGGAGAAAGTTTTCGGGTCATCCTGTAGAAGGCGAGAATCAGCGGGAGATGAAATACGTCTAAAGATTTTCATATCATCAGCGTAGACCAGAAGGTCGGAGTTCTGAATGATATATTCGGCATCTTTTATCGTAAGGATAAAGATCAGAGGTCCAAGATGGCTACCTTGAGGAACCCCCGAAGGGTCCGGTATGGACGATCTAAAACGGACTTTGTATTGGCGATCCACTAGGTATGATTTGATCTATGATATGAACCGCGGTTGGAAACCAAGGACTTCTAATTTGAAGAGAATGAGTTGGTGAGAAATTTTGTCGAAGGCCTTACTAAAATCAGTGGCTACAACATCAACTTCATAGCCATCTTCCAAAGCGTTCAGTGTACCGGACACGAATTCGGTTAAGTTGGTAGTTGTTGACCTACCTTTAAGAAATCCGTGTTGCTTTGTGGAGAAGATTGGCTTACAGTAAAAGAACATCGCATCATACACAATGTCCTCAAAGAGTTTAGGTATACATGAGAGCTTAGCTATAGGCCGATAATTAGAAATTTCAAAATGGAGAACGTTGTTCTTTTGAAAGTAATGCTTGGTAAATTTTGCAATTATAAATTTAAATTTATTTATTTATTTATTTACTGAAGCTTAATACAAGCCATAACTTACAAGATAACTTAACCTATATTTACCTTAACCTATTTTTAACCTTTTTTTTTATTTTATTTTTTTAATTTCTTGCTCATTGACCGGACCCTAGGGATAACACAATTATTCTTAAACTAAAACTATTCTTAAACTAAAACTATTGGAGGTTAGGCATGATCGAAATGGAGAAGGGCATTACGGAGTGTGCTTTTGCTGCTATTAAAGTCAAAAATGTGTGTCGCATCATTTGATTTCCGCAGCATTCTTGACATAGGTTCGTAATAACCATAATTAGTTGGATGAGGAGATATACGGAATAGAGGAACAGACCTTAGGTTGCGGGGATTGATATTGAGAGAGATCGCTTGAAGCAGGGCAGGACAATCAATGTTACCAGATAACAACTGATGGATGAAAAGTATGTCGGCGACATCCCAACGTTTTTCCAATGATTGAAGATTAATCAATCTAAGACGATCGGCATAGGGTGGAAGGTTAACGTTATCAGCCCAACCGAGACCGCGTAAGGCGAAGTGCATGAACCTGTCGGCAACATCCCGACGTTTTTCCAATGATTGAAGATTAATCAATCTAAGACGATCGTCACAGGGTGGAAGGTTAACGTTATCAGCCCAACCGAAACCGCGTAAGGCGAAGCGCATGAACCTGCGCTGCACTGCCTCAATTCTCGTGGTATGGGCAGCATAATGGAGCGACCATACTTGGCTGGCATACTCGAGGAGGGGTCTGACGAAGGTAATATAGAGGGATTTAGTTACATGTTGGTCAGAAAACTCCTTTGACCAGCGTTTCACAAAGCAAGAGTTCACTATCACAGATGACACCTAAATCACGTGCTGATGTGTCTAAGGGTACATGCTCGCCGCGAATAAAGTAGACCCTAGGAGATGGTGGCAGATGTTTGCGGGAGTAGGTAATGGAATGACATTTATTGACCTTAAGCTCTAAGAAATTTTTGTTACACCAGATGGAGAAAGTTTTCGGGTCATCCTGTAGAAGGCGAGAATCAGCGGGAGATGAAATACGTCTAAAGATTTTCATATCATCAGCGTAGACCAGAAGGTCGGAGTTCTGAATGATATATTCGGCATCTTTTATCGTAAGGATAAAGATCAGAGGTCCAAGATGGCTACCTTGAGGAACCCCCGAAGGGTCCGGTATTGACGATCTAAAACGGACTTTGTATTGGCGATCCACTAGGTATGATTTGATCTATGATATGAACCGCGGTTGGAAACCAAGGACTTCTAATTTGAAGAGAATGAGTTGGTGAGAAATTTTGTCGAAGGCCTTACTAAAATCAGTGGCTACAACATCAACTTCATAGCCATCTTCCAAAGCGTTCAGTGTACCGGACACGAATTCGGTTAAGTTGGTAGTTGTTGACCTACCTTTAAGAAATCCGTGTTGCTTTGTGGAGAAGATTGGCTTACAGTGAAAGAACATCGCATCATACACAATGTCCTCAAAGAGTTTAGGTATACATGAGAGCTTAGCTATAGGCCGATAATTAGAAATTTCACTTTGCAACCTTTTTTGTGTATAGGTGTAATATAAGCCTCCTTCCATAATTGAGGAAAAACGCCTTGGGAGATCGAGAGTTGAAGAAGGGCAGTGAGGAGTTGTGTCAAATGACTCACACATTCTTTTAATACTATGGCGGGGATACCGTCAGGACCAGGAGAGTAGTCGTCTTTAAGTTGATTAATCTTATTAAACGATGGAGGTTTGAACAGAGTTGTTCAAGAAGCGGAAATAATCAAGGTCAGGTTCGAGGATGTGGTCAGCGAATGACAGGCTGAAGAAGTGAGCGAATAAGTTGGCAATTATTTTAGAGTCTGCTGAGGAAGAATCCGAAAAGGTGAAAGTTGAAGGATAGTCGTCAGATTTACGCTTGACATTAATAAATTGAAAAAAGCGCTTAGGGTCAGAAATCAGCCCTAAAGCCTTTCACAGAGCTCAGAGAAATGGGTAAATGCGCGAAAGTACTCAAAAAAGTGGGAATCAGATTTGGATTTAAGATAAGATTGCCACAGTTTGTTTCTTTTGTTGCGAAGTGAGCGTAACTCCTTGTTATACTAAGGTGAAGAAGATGTGCAATTTTTATTAGGAAGGTATGGTACCGATTGAAAAAAACAGGCAAAGATATCAGAGTAGAAGATCGCGAGGGCATTGTCGATGGGTAAGAGTGTAGAGACGGGACTTACGTTAAGCAGTAAGCTATTGAGTTTGTTGAAATCACCTTTACGGTAATTAAAGCAATAAGAATGTTCAGATACTACTACTACACAAAGTTTAGTAATTATTTTAAAAGTGTACATTATCTAGGTATTATCCTCCCGTTTATAGGAAAAAAAATCAATTAGCATAACAACGCCTTTGGAAAAGCCGATCTCCATTGTATATATGTACCCATTTATTATTTGAATGTTGAGCTCGGATCAACCAGTCAAATGAACTTCAGCGAATTATAAGGGAGTTATAATTATTCATTTATCGTCAATGTTGAATCCACCTGCCGGCATCTATGAGCGTTCTGTAGCAACAGAGCTCACACTGATAAATTTCCCTATTGGAAATGGTATTCATTTTGAAAGAAATGCTGAATGAAAATTGGGAATTTGTCGGATCTGTGTGTCCGTAATAGTCTTTCTATATGTGTGTGTATGGCCGTCTGTGGCTGAAACGACTGGGCTGATTTATTTCCTTGAAAACAGCTCTAACGACTTTTTTTCAAATTTGAGTGGTTGTTGAAAATTGGTTCTTGTTCAAAATCAGTAAAAAAATATGTAAATTAAGGATACTACTACCTCGCAGATTTATCAAAATATCGAGATCGATGACAATACTTGCCTTTTATAGGTTCTTTTTATTGAAACGTAAAATGTATTACATTTCTTAGTACTAAAACTAATTCACAGGCAAACTAATGAGCAGTTTTCATTTAATTGTAGGTTAATACCTAGGGTAATAAAGAGAAAAGCAGAAGAAAAGTGTACATAATCGTTTTTAATTTTAGTGAATTGATTTATTGTAATTTTATTTGATTTAATTTATTTTGATGTTCTAGAGTTCCATCAAGTCACAAGGTTTTTTCGTTTCAATCTGCTCGATTATGTCCTGATGTATCCTCATTAACGTAATGCGTACGGCTTCTCTTGTGAGCCTTGGGATATTTGACGAGTGATTGACAGTTTCCGGCCCAATATCCCGGTGAAGATGTGGTTGTGACTGCGTTATGGTGCCATACTCGTAACTCTTCTCCCTTTTAAACGGAACCGTTCGCGGTTTCCTGAGCATTGTTCAGGCATTGATTGTGGCTACTTGGACTTTTTCGCGAGTCGAAGTCGAGTCATACCATTCGAAACGTCTTTCAATTGAATTTTTACCCCAAGTGAATGCCTTCTAATAAGACAGATGTACAAAACTAGAGACGTGGATATGGTCAGAATTACATCGAAGGAAGTAAGGTAAGGAAACGACTTTGGAACCCAAACTTCTTTACGTGTTGCATTTCTAACTAAAGAAATCATCCCCTGGGCTGCGACTGAATAACTGAAATCGCTTGGAGTAATGAAGCAAGTTCGGATCTGTAAGTTCGTTCATTTATAATTAGATTAAGGTTGCTGTATTTAATAAGATAGATCCATTGAGGCTGTGTGCTTCGTCGTCGATAATGATTCTGTCATCGAACATATTTAGGAGTATCACGCATGGCCCAATTTCATCCACATATTGACTCTTGATAAGAACACAAGTTGAATTGTGACCTTTCAGTAAGGTCGGGAATGAATAAATTCGTAATATCCACTATAACCTCCTCCCCACAAATTGAAAGAGAATGAAATGATTTAAAATCCTTACGTTATTCGTATTACCTATCGTTAGATACTAATGCATTATTATTGGAACTGTTTGACACCTTAATTAATTTACTATTTCTTCATACATTTTTAATTCATAATGCTGGCCTTGGCTCAATGTATAGCATACTTTATATTAATTTTTTATTTATTTTTTTTATAATCTGCGCACGCCGAAGAGGATATGAATACTTAAACCTTAAACTGCCTCAGGGCACGGGCGTTAGGAAAAGGGGGAAGAGGAACAGAGGAGAAACCTGTGCACGTTGGCTTTGAATGTTTGAAGATTGTAGTGATGGAGAAATACAGATCCTGGCAGATTATTCCACATTCGTGTCATTCGGCTTATAAACGAATCCCTATATTTGACAGTACAACCGAAATTGAGCTTAAGGGTGAACTAATGTGCATTTGAAGCATGACGCGTATTGCGGGTGATATTTTAAAGGGGAAGAATGCAACTGGCTATTTCGCTGGAGTATTTTTTATTAAAAAAAAAAACGATAAAACAGGGAGAGACATGAGACATTTCTCCGATGTTCAAGTGAATGTATGGAATTCATAATGTCTCTATCGCTTATAAATTTTAACGCGCGATTCTGTACCGTTTCAAGAATGTGCAAAACGGTATTGGGTGCACCAGACCAGATACCAGATGTACCATCCATGGATAATGGTTGAGGGTTTTGGTTTCGCTTAAGACACAGAAGACAGCATTGTGTTTTGGAAAATTCCACTCTGTTACGCAGAGGTTTTGCCAGCGTAAAAGAACACCTCTTCAAAATTATGCGGAGGATACCATCTGGACCAGCGGATTTGTGTATTTTAAGACCTTTGAGTACTCCTGCAACTGTACGATTGCGAAAGTGGACTTGGCCCATGGAAAATTTGATGCTCTCAAATACAGGTGGAGACAAAGCATTATCTGGCAGCGTGAAGTTCGCTGCAAAGTGAACAGCAAGGAAAATAGCTTTGTCTAAGGAGCTGACAGCTGGGATGTCATTGTAAATGAGCGTGGGGATGGCAGACGAGGCAGAATTTTTAATATTTTTGACGAATATCCAACAATTTTTACTACCTTTGGGACATTGTAGGATTTTTTGTCTCAATTTTTGATCATGTAGGAATTTTACACGTCGAATATGGGCATTGCAGTCTTATCTAGCTTGTTTAAACGTCTTTCGTTTTTCCTCAGATTTGTTGGCTTTATAAGACCGAAAACTTACCTCTTTTAACCTGATAGCCTCTTTACAGCTCTGATCAAACCACGAGTTTGCCTTAGGTTTAATGCTCTTTATTCTGTTAGGAATAAAGTCATTCATACTCGTATCAAAGAGTATAGTGTTAGTGCTCATATCAGCAGCGGCATCCACGTCGCTATCGAGGAAGCATAGCGACCAGTTAAGACTCCTAAAAAAGTTATTGAGGGCACTCCAGTTGGCTTTCTCGTATTGCCATACTTTTCTCTTAGGAGTTTTTTCTTTAACTGTGTGGTCGGAGTACGAGAATTTAGCTGATACGATATTATGGTCAGACCGACCTAGATGCGACCTAGAGGCGCTAGAACATCAATGGTGTTATCAGGGTGCGAAGTAAGAAACAAGTCCAAGATGTTGGCCGAATGACTTTCAATGTCCGGTATACGTGTAGGTTCATTTACAAGCTGAGTCAAATTGTTTATCTCAGCAAAAAGTTCAACATAACTTCCTTCGGGTGTTGTCTGTCCAGAATGTTGAAGCCAATCCGAATTGTGTTTATTGAAATCGCCCGCAATGACGATACAAGGAGACAATTCGAGTGATGGAATCGGACAACGCATCACATTCATCAAAAGTTGAGTTGCTGTCCACACTAGGGCTTCTGTAAATAAAGCAGTAGTGAATTATTTGCTTACGGACGGTAAATTTTAGCCATTTGAAGTTAAATTCCGGGTTGGAACAGTGGCCATACTGTGGTGGAACTTGATAAGCAATATCACTACGGACATAAATGAGGAAGCCACGGTGGGGAAAGAATAATGACACTAAGTTATATCCAGGCAGTTTCAAATCGGAAGATTCTTCCACTACCTGTGTTTCGCTTAGTGCCAGAACAGCTGGTTTATGGGAATGAGCGTGGGCGTACACATCGAAGAAATTCGTTCGAAGCCCACGAATGTTGGTAAAATCAACCCTAAATTCCCTCATCACATAGAAATACAAAAAGACATAACTCTGACGTACTAAGCGAAACTGTGGACTAAGTGTGGAGGACTTTGCAGTTTGACTCTGCAATATGTATGTATGTACCTGAATTCAATGTAGACGAAGCGAGCATATGTCGCCTTGAAATAAGCATCAAGCCTTATCCCCTTCGCAACATCTTACGCAAAATGGGCTGCTGCCCAGACATTGTTCGTTTGTTTCTCCAACTTAGGAGGATCTGTAATAACTAACCTAACAGCACGTAGGGCCTGTCATTTTTAATATTTCATTTACTCTCTAATTCTGCTCTATACTCCTTCTTTTCTCTCCATCATTGAGTTAATAAACTTTAGAACACATATTTAAAGAAAACAAAAGGTGAGTTTCAAATTTACAGGTTTACTTGACCATATTATGTATTATATTAGTCATACAATTCCCAAAATTTGTTTCGTCAAATTTTCCCCAAGCGATGATCTGTTTTAGGTTTCAATGTAATGTTTAATAAAATCACAAATGTACACGAATTCAATAAAATTTAACGATAACGAAATACACCCACTTAAACCATATTGCACTAAAATCATCTGCGTAATCTATTCATTTAACTATTAGGCAATGGGGTGAATTAAAAAAAAAAATTTCTAAACTATGCCTATACCATAAAAAAATAGGCCACAGCTGGGTGGCACATACTTACTCCATAAGTGCTGTTCTTTCGTGAATTGTTTCAAATATATGCAATATCCAAACGAGAAGAGAAAATTTGAATTTTCGAAAAATGCGTTAAAAGGCTACAAAACTGTTTCATCATATGTCTAAAATTGTAATGCCATGTCCTCACGTATGTTTAAATCGACTTAGATATTAATTATTAATAAAATCGCCTACGCCATAACCGAGATATGGCCAATTTATATAAATTCGCTAATTAGAAAAGTACCTTTATTCGGTATCTTAAAAGAGAGCATCTTCAATTTTAAGAAATATTTGTCCCATTCATTACATTGATATTAAGTCTAATATGCAAAATTGTTGTAGAATCGTCCAGAAAGAAAATACAATTATACACAGGGTTCCAATTAGGGACTCGATATTTTTCATATAAAGCATTTTAATTTTTACAATTGATAATACAAATATTGCGTTTAAGTATGAAATATTAAGAGTATCTACGTATTATTGTAAAAAGGAAAGATTTACATCAAATTGTATATCAAAATTTATTTCTCTTCTAAAAGTGAAAAATATTTGATTATTAAAAGTCAATTTGTCGTGTATCAGACAACTACACCAAATTTACAATAAAGGTCAAAGTGGTCTTTATAGTATTTTGCTACTAGAGTAAGAGGAAATATCATACAAACATCGTCGTTGCTGGAAATCTTCATTATGTGGGCAATATTTGTTGTCAGTTAAAGTTATCATAAACGAAAAACATGGAGAAATCATACAAAATTAATCATATTTTAAAAGTACTACTCGAGGTAAACATTTATCAAAAAGAATCTTTCAAATATTTTTAATACCGGAATGCAACACTGGAAAATAACACGATATGAAATAATGAAGGCTTAATAGATGAAAGCAAATCAAATCAAATTCAGGAGTTCGTTACAGATAAAGAAGATTTAACCAAGGAAATGGCTAGATCTCGAAGAAAGTGCTAGGCTAAGTAAGAAAAGGAAAGTTGCTTTCTCCCCTGAAATGACTTCTCTTAAGATCTCAGGAAGGTCTTAAACTCAGGATACCACGAAACTGTTCGTATCTCACCTAACGCATGGCAATGGCATTAGCTACCTAAAGCTGTATCGTATACTTAGCGAACATATTAAAAAAAATTGTTAGAGTTACTAGTAATAAAAAAAACTTCTATCTGATATAAATATATCGTACAAACAAACAAGGAAAATAGCAAAAAATATGCCTACAAACGCAAAACTTCAAAGTCCTATGCACGGTAAATACGCTGAAATGGGAATCGAAGGAACCACTAAATATGCTCTTACTATCTTTTAGCTCAACAGAAAACATTAAAAAGGTCTATGAAATCAAAAAAACTATTCCATACAATAGACAAAATTGTACCAGTAAAGGCATCAAATTTGATACCTCAATGCAAAACTGGCAAGAATATGACGATTCGAGTACCAAAAACAACTGCTCGAAATCACTTCTGACTAACCAAAAAAGAAGGGAGGATAAAGATATTCTTGGAACCACAATCCAAACAGAAGATAAGCAAACCAACAAAACTAGATCTATTTCTGTAAAGAACCCAGAGGCAGCTAGATTAAATTACACATACGCAGTTAAGGATAACAACTACCGTGAATTGCTTAAAACCAGACAGGATGTGATTTCCTTTATAGTAGAAAGCTCAACTAATGGTTCACCTTTACTGATAGAAGAAGGAACAGACCTCAGTTCCGATCACTCTCAGGTTAGCCTAACTACAAAATTTGTAAAAATCAAAACCCCTTTCTAGTTAACAAACTTACAGATTGGACCTATTTTAAAGAGGCACACACTAAAACTCAGCTTGTTGAAGAAGTTTTAACTTGCACACCTGTCTTTGAAAGAAAAACTCTGGAATTGCATACTCTGAAAAAATCAAAAACTTTATTGATTAAAAAATAAAACTCCGAAGAAAATGGAAACAAACGAAAACCCAACTCAATAAGACCCAGAAGTTTTGAGAATGAAATTGAAAGAAAAACCAATCCATCAATCGGTACTTAAGGAAACTCACTAATAATAAATCTACGAACTGTTCGCTGTGGAAAGCCACGAAGTATCTGAAGAAACCAATAAAATCAACTAATCAGAAAAACAATAGTATCTGAGCCAAAAGCAACGCCAAAAAAAACATCCATTTCCACTGAGCATTTGCTGAATATATTTCTGCCAAATGAAAATCAGCATGAAAAATCTTAGCAAGAAGTTAATGAAGATAACGTAACTTGTCGCACTAAATGAGTTAAAAAAGGAAATTCAAAAAAATCTCAAACTTAAGAAAGCACCTTATTACGGCAGAAATTTTAAAACAACTGCCATTAAAAGCCTTGGATAAACTAATAAGGTTAATCAACTGAATTCGTTTAAATACACCTTCGAACAAACATAAGCCTTGAATTTCATTAGTAAATATCCACATTTAACGCATAGGCGCACTCATTAATAGACGATTTTCATTATTTTAGTGAATTATACAGAATTTGCTCAAAAATGTATAAGTGAACAATGTACATGAGAGAAAAAACGAAAGTATTTTTGTATTTTTATTTTTTTGCAGTTCTTCCTGTCTACTATCATAGAAAAGGATTCAACAAAATTGCAGGGAAGGTTCTTTAGTTATTATTTATTTATTGTTTAATGCAGAAGCAAACTGCAATTAACTTTTCATTACGTTAATAAATTGCAAGCAAATGTATGAATAAAAAAGGATGTTGGTGTTTTGATTTCTTTTAAGGACCTTGATTTGTCTGAAATAAAAGTGAAACAGATGAACCTACTTGTGCCCGCAGAGTAATATCGCATTCGAGAAGATTTCAGTGCGTTCAGTAGCAGCCAAGAGAAATTAATTTTTATTGTTTTATTTTTATTTTTGTCCTACTAGGGGGTGTATATTATTTTGATTGATAATTGGGCGTCCAATGCTTCAGACATCCGGCCTGATTTTTTAATATGCGGACTACAATGCTTTGATGATGAGGTTAATTATTCATTTTTATTTTAGGTAAATTATTTAGTATTTTCTGTTTAAGCCCAGTAGGCACGCAATAATTTATGCCCAGACTGAAATCTCCACAAACAGCATTATATTAACAATTACACTTGTAGACATATCATTTTAACTACAGAAATTCAAATTGTAAGAGATATGAAGGCATTTTTAATACATATAAATATATGTATTATTGATAAGTCTATACAAATTAGTATTTACTGAAATTGGTTTCAATTCTGCAGGTATTTTGAAGACTAGCAACAAGTTAATTTTTCTCAGATAACGTATTAATTAGACTTCATTGAATTTAAAAAAAATATACTACTAGGACTTAAAGTGATTTTCCCGATTACAATAAATCAAATCCGTACAATAACAAATCTCCTCACATTTTTCCGAGTCTGCTCCGGTCATATTTTCCAAAAGTGGCAGCCCTGCCATAAAAAACGAACTGAGCTCGTTCTATCGGCGGCTAATGCTTAAGCCAGTTCCACAAAGCGCTCATCTCGTCTGTAATAGATCACAGACCGGTTTCCTGATTAGTGAGTTAAGCGTGATTTACTATTTTGGACTGCCACAGGTTTAAGTTAGCTTTCGGACAACTGAAAGTTTCAAATCGCTTTACTTATTGATTTCCACTTATGTGACATGTGCATGTTCTAGGTATGAATTTATTTTATTTAATTATTTATTTTAAGCTTAATGCATGCATTATTAAGCTTAAAACTAAGCAATTATAAAGAGTGGTTAAATTTTAAGGGCCGATGTTGAATGTGAACCACACCTAAACGTCAAGTTTTTTTCTGCATTTCATTTGACATTTCTCAATTTCAGACTAACTCAATTTGAACCATGGAAAGATACACAATTGAGCAACGCGTTAAAGTTATTCAGGCTTATTATGAAAATGGGCGTTCAAATCAAAATGCATATCGTGCATTTCGTGATTCTTTTGGTCAATTTAATTGTCCAAATGTGCGTACAATCGAAAAAATCGTGCAAAAATTTGTGCAAACCGGGTCTGTAGGAGATGTGAAAACACCAGTGCATGCTCGTACACCTCGTACTGCAGAAAATATTGCTGCTGTTCGCGATAGTGTGGCTAAAGAGCCGTCCACCTCAACTCGTCGTCGTGCCCAACAATTGCACCTCTCATGCTCGTCGTTGATGAACATTATGCATATAGACTTGCATTTACGCGCTTACAAGGTGCAATTGACTCAAGAACTAAAGCCTCTTGACCATTTCAAGCGTCGTCAATGGTCACAATGGTGGCAAGAAATGGCAACAGTGGATGATCAATTTTCGAAGAAAATCATCTTCAGTGATGAGGCAAATTTTCACCTCAGTGTCGAATCAATAAGCAGAATTGCCGCATTTGAGCGAATGATAATCCAAGAGTGATTGTCAAAAAACCAATGCACCCACAAAGAGTGACTGTTTGGTGCGGTTTATGGTCTGGCGACATCATCGGGTCGTATTTTTTCCAAAATGAGGCCGGTCAGGCAGTTACTGTGAATGGTGTTCGCTATCGTGAGATGATAACGAACTTTTTATGGCCCGAATTGGAAGATATGGATGTTGTCGATATGTGGTTTCAACACGATGGTGCCACTTGTCACACAGCTAACGAAACAATGGCTCTTCTGCGCGACAAATTCAATGGCCGTGTTATCTCACGAGGTGGCGATGTCAATTGGCCGCCAAGATCATGTGATTTGACACCGTTGGACTTATTTCTTTGGGGTTATTTGAAAGAAAAGGTATACGTCGATAAGCCAGCAACAATTCAAGAGCTAAAGGATGAGATAATTCGGCACATTAACGGCATAGAACCTCAATTATGCCTCAGCGTCAACGAAAATTTGGACCATCGGATGGAGGTGTGCCGCTGAGGTCGCGGCGGCCATTTGGCCGATATTTTGTTCCATACATAATTGAACCATACCAATATTATCATAATAAAAAGAAATGACAGTAATTTCCTAAATAATTTGTGTTTTATTCAAAATCAACATCGGCCCTTAAAACTTAACCACCCTTTATAACTAAACTTAAACTAGTAAATGAGGGATGTTATTGAATGTATGATTTGATCAGGTGAAAAGAGTGCTATGGAGTTGAGCAATTCGGAGTTGTCTAAGACGATCCACATACAGTGGAAGGTTGAGGTTATAAGCCCAAGCAGATCCCGTAAAGCGATACGAATGAACCTGTGCTTTACACCTCCGATTAAAGTGACTGATGGTACAAGCTCGTCGTGAATGAAGTAGATCTTGGGATGTGGTTTAAGATGCTTGCGATAGGAGGTAATAGAGTAACAATTGTTGACGTTACGCTCTAAGAAGTTTAGTTTTTGTGAAACCAGATGAAGAAACTATTCAAATCATCCTGCAGAACATTTCATTTAAACCTTATTAAATACGAATGTAAATATGAAGATGGTAGATGGCATTAAGCCAAACCAATTAGATTATAAAATTAACTATTATATTGAGTGTACTTGTGAAATATTTAGTCAATAAAAAACTTAAGAAAAAGTAGGTTTAATAACTTATACGAATGAACTTTGAGCTCCTTTGCGTAGTGCTGAGTCATCTTATATGATCTCTTTTAATTAGTTTTATAGCAGCTTCATCTTTTTATACCCTCTCCCACAGGATATATTAATTTTTATACATAGCTTATAACATAGAGAAATAACAACGATAGACCCCCAAAATATGATATATAATTGTTATCAGCATCTAAAGTTAAGACGATCTCTAGATCGTCATACAGAAGAACAGACAAATCTACCTGTCTGTCCGTCCGTCCGTATGTCACCAGTTTTTAGGCCTTGAATTTTGAGCTAATAAGATGAAATTTTGTCTATGAGCTTCTTAGAACCCGAGGCTGTATTACTGTTGTTTTGAAACCATACACGCCCACTTTAAAAAAAAAAAACTTTTTACAACATTTTCACTAGAAACTATTTACATTCTCTGTAATTTGTACATACATTATACAATACCACGCCTACTTGTTGTGGGTGTTTTCTTCAAAAAATCTAGATAAGACCAATTTTCGAGATCTCATCAGAATTTCCAATAAGAACATAAAATACATTTTTCTGATAAAATCTCTTATAGTCGCGGAAGTACTCTGAATAGAAAGATACGCATGTCATTAGATTCTAACTTAATATTTCAGAATGCCACGCCCATTTTATTAGGGGTGGGTTAGAAGACAGGGTATCATACGGACCATTCCAGATGAATTGTAACTTCCCTGTATGTTTCGATTCTATTCTAATACCACATTCATATTTTATTAACAAACACTTTCATTCTATGTAGAATTGCAAAAATATTGCAAAAGTCCGTCGTTCCGAAAAGTAATTCGTCTCGAAATCTTGTAGGTAGACATATCATTAATAATTGTTCTTCAAAAATATTCTTCATCATATCATACCACATCACATCACTCTCGGCTGCATCTTAAATTACGTTCTTAATACACATGTATATCCTAAACAACAATCAAATTAATTTTAAACATCTAACAGACTTGGCCCTTCGGAACACACTGTCGACAGTGTCATAACTGAGATAAAGCAACTCTTTATATGATATCTGTCTGCACATTGACAGCATAACTTTAGTTGGGGCTTGAGGTCCTCGACCGTTTTATAGGTTTTCTACTCCGCAAAAAAAAAAATCACATGTACAAACGACGCTCTATGAAAAGGGATGCAATCTCCCATAGGAAGATGTTGAGATTGCGATAATTCGCTTGGCAAGAAAAAACCGACCACACAAAACCATGGAAAATTCGCTTGCCCTTAATTGGATCTGAAACTTTCTTTTCACAGGATATGCAACATTTGATTCATAAAATAGAAGACGAGGATAACCGTAAAAAAATTCTTCCTCCTTTTGTCATTTTTTATGGTCCCGCAAATGCCATAAAACTCACCAACTGTACTCTCGTATTCTTTTAAAGTGTTCCAAGGAAGCTTTTGATTTCAAAAGAGCCTATTTTGTACGCTGTTGCCGTTGTTATATAGCGAGAAAAAAAAAATTCTTTCATATTTTGGGATGGAGGATCCAAGTCCTCCTCTCTCTATGCCCTGAATGGCATAGTTGAACACACACTTGATGGCTGAATGACAACAGTTGCGGAAGGAATTCATGTGGAATGGCCCAACAAAGGACAATGCCTCTGCTGCTTGCCTTTGTTGTGTGCTAAACTTCCTTCAACTCACAGAAGTGTGTATATATTCTGGCCCTTTTACCAAGAGTAAGCTTTGTGGAATCCCATCTATCCATCTATCTATCGTTGTGCAATATTAAATGCCGATTCTATACTAAAATAATTCCTTAAGAGAATTTATCCATTTACATTGTGTGTATATACCACAAAGGCTGAGAGATCGGGTAATGGGAAACATATTTTATGGATGTGAATTGTATTTAAAGGAATCGTGAAGGTTATATGGGATGACATCTGCAAATTTGTAGTTAAATCCCTATTATTGGATTCGCCGTAAGTTCTAAATATTTGAAATGATTTCTATGTGGAAGAAGGATATTGCATTTGGTAAGTAGCAGGAACCTGCTTAATTTCTTAGCAATTCAATCTATTCAATGGATTGAATAAAGCCTCCTAATTAATATTTTTGGGTACATGAATCCACAACCTGGTACCGATAAACATTTGGATTTACTTCATAATACGAGTATGTCAATGAATCAAATCTCGTCTTTTTCAAACGTTTTTTTATTTTGTGGAGAGAAATCACGAAAAATCTCCTGCGGCTAAACGATTTCACTTAGAATTTACTTTTTTTCGAACTGAAGCTCCTCACGTCAGGATTTAAAAGAAAACTAAATGCATTTAATAATTGACAAACAATTAAACAATTACGATTTGGTAAGGCGAGTTTTGCTGCCCAAACGCGGATAAGACTAGTTATTGGAACAAATGCTTTGGATATCTATCATATCTGACTATCAAGAAAACAAATTAGTGAATTAAAAGAAATTACACTTTACTAAAAATATTTTTTGTACAACAATAGTATGAATTCGAAAATACGTGTCAGATCCTCCAAAATTTTTCACTAGTAACTTGTTTACATCCTCAAGTTTTTCTCTTTTCACTGGAATTCTAATTGGTAGTTGAATGGTTGAATTGAAGTCTCTTCCTCGTGTTTCTAACCCATGCCTAAATCCAACTTGTACATGTTTTCTTTTTTCAACAAAATAGCTCTCTTCCTCTTTACAAGAGTCATACAGGTGCACATGCGAAATGTAGCTGACCTGGTACCTTGACGTTTTCAGCTGCAGCAATTTTACAATCGCATACAGGGACATCCTCACCTACATATGTAGGTTATTCACTATAACGTACTTAAAAAAAAGACACCAAAAACTCCATCAACATAAAATCTGACCATCCCAAAATAGGAAATTTTAAATTGATCGTTTTAAAATTAGGAGGAGCTGCCTCAAGAAGCTATTTCGATAAAACATCTCAACCGTCAGTGTTGTAAAAAAAATAGGTACTCATTCGTATAGTTCTAAAGTCATTCTTTTATAGATTTGGTAACTGGACAATTATAATATGCGTGGTAATATTTACATCTAGTAGCAGTTCCTAGTTTTCGTACTACTCTTTAATAAGCTTCCTTTTTGGTTTAGGACTCTTAGTCCCATTAATATTAGGTGCGCTAGCTACATCTTTTTCCCATCTTTCTGGCAGAGCTCGAATACCGTTACGGTAAAAGTGTTCATCTTTTGAGGCTATCCATGAATCAAGCCATTTTTTGATGTCTTCATATGACCGGAACTGCTGATTTCGCATGGCGCAATATCTGGAGAATATGGCGGGTGGGGTAGGACTTCCCATTTGAGGGTTTCCAGGTAGGTTTTAATGAGTTTGGCAACGTGTGGCCGAGCATTGTCATGCTGTAGAATCACTTTTTCGTGCCTCTGCTCGTATTGTGACCGTTTTTCGCACAGTGCTCAGCTCAATCGTATCAATTGAAGTCGACACCGTTCCCCAGTGATCGTTTCGTTGGGTTTCAATAGTTTATAATAAATGACACCGACCTGGTCCCACCAAATATAAAGGATAATCTTCGCAGCGTGAATATTCGGCCGAGCTGACGACGTACAAGCATGACCGGGCAGTCCCCATGACCTTCATTTCTTTGGGTTGCTGTAATGAATCCATTTTTCATCAGCCGTCACGATGCGATGAAGAAAACCCTTCCTTTTTTGCCGCTGGAGCAGTTGTTCACAGGCGAAAAAACGACGCCCAACGTCCCTTGGCTTCAAATCATAAGGAACCCAAGTTCCTTGTTTTTGAATCATTCCAAACGCATGCAATCGCTTGCAAATGGCTTGACGGGTGACTTCTAATGCTGAAGCAAGCTGTTCTTGCGTTTGGCACGGATCCTCATCGAACAATGCGCCTTCGAAGGATTTTGGCCATCCTTCACGCGGACGGTCGTCAACATTGAAATCACTGTCTTTGAAGCGACGGAACCAATCACGGCACTTTGTTTCACTTAGAGCAGCATTCCCGTAAACTTGTTGGAGCTCTCGATGCGCTTCAGCCGCCGTTTTCTTCGAATGAACATAGAAGTCTCAAATTGAAGATAGTTGTTTAGAAAGCGTTTTAGAACGTGTGGACCATTCAGTTTCGAAAGTAGCAACTAATAATAGGCAGACAATTAAACTACCCTCAAATATTGTGCAACTGATGAAATTGAGGAATAGTTACAGATCTGTGTGGACTAGGACCCATAATTATTATTATCTGTCGCTGACCAAAATTTGAAGCCAAACTTATTGCCTTTAGAAATAGGCATTTTAATCTTTAAAGCCCAGAGACGAGCAGTAAGCCCTTCTGGAATATGATTAATATCGTAAAAAAAGAAGCATTTGGCTATTCCCGCACTTAAAATAGACAACTCAATTATAGTTTCTAGTGATGGAAAAGCTAATGCCTTGGCTAATGTATTTGTTGCAAACGAGAACGACATACCTCGTAACTTTATAAGTAAGTGATCTATAAAATATTTTAACTTCATTGAATTTGAGGTATAAGATTCTTGCGTGAACTATTTAACAGTTACTTAAAACTCTCCTACTTCCTCAAAGCATGGAGAGAAGCAAAAATGTTTCCCAGTTTAAAGCCATTAAAGTATGCCTTGTAACTATAGGCTTAGTTAGTTCGTTAAGTAAATGCTTTGAAAGTATCATCAAAGAAAAACTGCTGCAGTGTGTGAAATAAACAATATTCTAAATATTCAAAATAACTTTCATTTATGTAAAAGTACAGGTATGGTTTTTTTAGACATAGAGAATTTTAATTTAATTTAATTTTTTAATTTTGGTGGGGGCGAAAGCCCCCATTTATTTGGCTTATTACAAGCTACAACTAACTTAAGGCTAAAACTTAAACCTAAAACTTAAAACTAAAACTTAAAACTAAAACTTAAAACAAAGACTTAAAGTTAAGGAGAATGATGAGGGAGTTCGGTTTTGAGGCAGGGAGTGCTGAGGTTAAAATCAAACTGGGTGAGGTTTGAGTTCACTTTTCGCAGCATACGGGAAATTGGTTCATTAGACCCATATGAAGTGCGGTGGGACGGTAAATAGAAAAGACGAGGGCATCGTAAATTTCGTGGGTTGGTATTGAAAAAAATTGAATTATAAAGAGATGCGCAATCGACAGAGCCTGAAAGAAGTCGATGAATGAAAAGAATGTCTGCAACATCTCTGCGTTTCTCTAGAGTACTCAGGTTAATGAGGTTGAGGCGGTCTTGATAGGAAGGCAAGATAAATGGATTGTTCCAAGGAAGACCTCGAAGGGCAAATCGAAGAAATCGACGTTGAACATTCTCGATTCTGGTCACATGAACTTGCTGAAAGGGTGACCACGCTTGACTGGCATATTCAAGGAGGGGGCGCACAAAGGTAATGTAGAGGGATCTGGTCACGTAAGGGTCGGAGAATTCTTTGACCCTCGTTTGACAAAGCCAAGTGATGAGTTAGCTTTACGAATTATCTCATCAATATGTGAACGAAAATTTAGTTCCCTATCGTACAATATTCCAAGATCACGGAGAGATTGAACGATGGATATAGGTTGACCATGGAGAAGGTAAAGGCGGGCGGAGGACACGTGGTGCTTACGTGATAAGGTAATGGATTGACATTTGGCGATATTGAGCTCTAAGCGATTTTGTAGGCACCAGTTCGAAAAACTATCTAGGTCTTGTTGAAGGAGGCAGTAGTCATGTGCTGAAGAGATGGCTTTGAAAAATTTGGTATCAGTAGCGTACAGAGAGAGGGAAGAGTGTTTAATAACCCTCTCGACATCGTTTATGGTTAGAATGAAGAGAAGGGGACCTAGATGGCTGCCTTGCGGAACACCAGAGGTGGCCAAGAAGGGAGTCGATAGGAAGGATCGGAAGCGAACTCTGTAAGAACGGTTTTCCAGGTAAGAAGATATCCATTTTAACAATATGGGTTGGAAACCGATTGCAGACAATTTGAAGAGGATTAAGTTATGAGATATCTTATCAAAAGCCTTACTAAAATCAGTTGCAATAACGTCGACTTCTTTGCCATTCTCTAAGGCAGACAGGGCGAAGGACACGAATTCGACTAAGTTAGTGGTAGTTGATCTACCTTTCAGAAAGCCGTGTTGGGTGGGAGAGATATGAGACTTGCACTGAAAGCTTAAGGCTTCGTATAAAATACTTTCGAAAAGTTTGGGTAGATGAGAAAGTTTAGCAATGGGGCAATAGTTTGTTACCTCGTTCTTTGATCCCTTTTTGTGAATGGGGGTTATGAAAGAGGTCTTCCAAATCTGAGGGAATTCTCCTAGTGATAGAGACAAACGGTAGAGGTGAGAGAGGGGGAGGGAGAGAATGGAAGAGCATTTTTTAAGAAAAATGGCAGGGAGACCATCTGGGCCGGGTGAGAATTCATCATTAAGATTTTGTAGTTTATTTTCAATTACAGCAGGATCAAAAGGCAGGGACAGAAAGGGGCCAACGGAGAAGTTAAGAAGGTGAGTGAAGTAAGAGGGGTCTGGTTCAAAAGAGTTGTCGGCGAAGGATTATTTAAAATAGGTGGCAAAAAAGTTGGCAATGGTTTGCGGATTAGTTGAAGATATGTTTTCAAAAGAGAGGGACGGAGGGTAACCGTCAGATTTTTTTTTTATAGTTGACGAATTGAAAAAATTACTTAGGGTCGTTTATAAGATTTGCTTTCGCGTTAATTAGTTGCCGCTGGTAGAGAGAGTTATAAAGATGATTGAATTGAAGGTAGGAATTATTTTGCGGAAATTAGCTTTATGAAAGTCGTAAGAAGTGTGAAATGCAGGAGGTGTAGATTGAAGTGGAGAACTGAGGAAAAGTGAAAGAAGAAGGGGAGGATGAAAGTTACCAATAGTTGACAGAGTTAGGGTACAAAGCGAGACTGAGAAATTAATGGGATCAGTTGTGAATATAAGGTCTAATTGCCTTCCCATGTAATTTAAGACATTACTAACTTGAGATAGACTTGAATCAGTTAGCCGATCTATGAAGAGACATTCCTTAGTGGAGTTGGCATTTGAAGCGATGAAAAAGGATTCATCATCGGAAGGACTCCACTGCAGCAGAGGTAGATTAAAGTCGCCAAAAATGAGGATGTCATCGAGGGAATCAGATAGGTCGATTATTTGATCAATCGCGTCTATAGCAAGTTGGTAAGATCCGATAGATTGATTTGTTAGAATGTAACAACACATAACGTACAGGGATCGGTGTGGAAAAGTTATTTTTATTGTAATAAAGTCGACCTTAGAAGAGGAAGAAATGGCAATGAGAGAAGAGTCAAGGTCATTATGAATGGCCAGTAGCACACCTCGAGAGGGAGAGTCTACCAAGGGTTGGGTAGGGTCGTCGTCTCGAAAAACATTAAAAGTAGGGGGAATAATTCTTGACTCTTTATGTCGGGGATCAGATTGGTTTCAGTCAGAGCATAGATATCGAAAGGGAGAGCATGGGATTGGCGCAAAACAGCTTGGGTTTTCGAGCGTAGGCCTCTTACTTTCTGGTAGTAAAATGTAAGAGGAAGATTGTTGTGTAGAGACGAAGGGGAAGGCAGTTGAAGTGCTGATGATAGTGGCAGTTTATGGATGAAAAAATTTGTTGTGGTCACTTCGGCTCCGTTGGAGATGTTGCGTTCTTTTAGAGTGTACGTAGTTGCCAAAAGCAGCAAGGTCATCTGCTACTTTTTGAGGAGACAAATTAAAAATCTCGTGGAACTTGATATAGATTTTCTTGAGACTGTCTATTTCAATGGGGAGGCCTTCCTGCTGAATGGAAACCATGACACTTGTTTTGGTTTTACCCTCATAGCAAACTGTGTCAGATTTGTCATGAAGATACGCGAGAAAGAGGCGTATATTCTCGTAAACCCTTTTTTCTCTTAGCCTGGAAAGTGCGTAGCGACATTCTGTGGTGTCGATGGTTTGCTGTGTTAGTTTAACTAGAGGCGGTAAAACCGGATCAAGACTGGGAGCAGTGGAGGAAGAGATTGAAGAGAAAGGTGTATTAGATGAGACATTAGCTGTGGGGTTCAGAATATGAGAGCTGATAAAGTTAGGGTGTTTGGCTCCAGATTGAAATTAGGGAAAGAATTGGTGGTGAGGGCAGGTGGCGCGGAGGGTTGTAGCGGTTGAGAGGAGCCAGTGTGAGAAGTTGGGTTTAATTTAAATGAAACTCGCTTGTGTGTGAGCTTCGGTGGGGCGGCGACATTAAGTGCATTTAAAGAAGAAGAAGAAGACGTTTGTTTAGGTAGGGGGGGTAAATTTGGGGAATAATTTAGTTTTTAGGAACCAGTTAGTGTCAGATTTGGGTCGGGAGTTGGAAACAGGTTTTGGATGCTTATTACTAATCTTAGATTTATTTACAGTCTTATCATTAATGCAGAGTTTATCGGTCGATTTGCTGATGAGCATCTTACCAAGCTTGAAGTCAGTACCAGTAGAGCTTTGAAATATCCATTCGTATCGAGACGGTAAGCCGAATTTGAAATTTCGATTACTCTTGTGGATGGATGGTAGGAGCATTATGCATTGGTTGATGGGAATACCAAATCTCTTTTTGAAAAATTGTGTAATCCATGGGACATCCGCGTAGTGAGGGGCGCCTTTGATGAGGAAGGTAGTGAGCATCTGGTTCTCCATCCTTAACTTGTCCAATCTGCGCTGCCACTCAGAAGGTGTCCATGTAGTGCCAAACTGTTTGAGTTTACGTGGGGCGACAGTGGGAGGAGACAACGTTACCGTGACTTCCGATTGGTGAGTTGTAACGCTTGCGTTGGAGTTATCCATTTCAACCATCCGTTGGAGACAGGAAGGTGGAGATGAGGGCGGATCCACTTCGGTATCTAATAGTTCAGCCAAGATTGACGTGTTGTACTGAACAATTGGGTGATGCTGAGTATGGTTTGATATTTGATCAATTTTGCTGCATATTGTTCCAATGCTATCCTCAATATCAGAAAAAGTCGACCGAACCACGGTTAATTCGTCGCCGACATTACTAATTTTATCGGAAATCACTTCGAGCATAGGATCAGGTTGCTTGGGAGATGGTTGATTGATCGATGGGGCTTGGAAATGAAAATCTAAGTCTTCACGCATTGTGTTAATAATCTCGCACGTATTTTGGAGTGCGATAATTTGCGCATCCGATTTTGTTTTGAGATCACTTATCACAGTATTGAGGTGACACAGGGTTGTTTCATCGTTACTAGATCTTGCGAAACCCAACTCAAAAAGACCAGCAATTTCTTTCTCAATGTTAACAAGTTTGGATTTAATTGCGTCGTTTGAAGACTGTACCGCAACGCCTAGTTCTTCGACACATTTTACACTATTTTCAAGGCTGGACAGTTTTTCTGTTATTTTTTTAATAAGACTTTTATGGTGGTTTTCATTAGATTCACTAAGGCATTTTATCGCGAGAAGCACGTGCGACAGCGATATGTCCTTACACTCATCACAGAAGAAAAGGAGGTTGGCCGATATTTCTTTAATGAAAACCGTGTTTCTTTTGTTAAGTCCGACACAAATGGCATGGAAAGATTTGCAACAGATGCCATTACAAGCAATCCAATCGGCATTGCTATCATCGATTAGGCAAAGTAAGGTCACGTAAAAGTAGGACAACAAATTAAAGGGCGCGTCAGCGAGCAGTTATACAGTCGCGAAGTGGGTCAAACAAATAAGCGGGAAATTGCTTATGCGGCGAAAAATGACAAATTAAAAATGAATTAATTTGCGGGGCAAAAGAAAAATGCGACTGAATACAACGGCGGTTGAATAACAACTGAAAGCGTTTAGCACGTGGGATTATTGCACAAATTATTTGTTTTAAACTTCCCACATTGCTTGGTTAAAATCATAAAGGTATTCATATCGAAACGATCGCTCAAGGTGTTCATAAATAGCTACCAATTTAACAGGTTCTGTATCAATGCAGGTGTGCCCCAAGATTCTGTTTTAGGACATATTCCTTATATCATTTATGCTTCAAATTTCTCACGTCTGAACAACTGCCAGTTGGCAATATTTGCGGATGATACATGTGTTTTTTTTTCAGATACAATCTGCATTAGTTACAATTGAAACGTATTTTTGTAATTAGAAAATTGAATTCAATGCTGCTAAGACCCAGGCTATCTTTTTTACTAGAAACAGTAAAGCCAGCTTTTTGCCAAACAGAAATCTTGTAGTTGGTGCTGGCAGTCTAGGGCCAAGTAGCCTGGGACTCATTTAGATGAAACTTTGACTTTTGATTTCCATATCAACGAAATCATTAACAAATCAAGACGCTATATCAGTTTATTAATCGTAAACCAAATTTAAATAAATAAAGTATATTCAAGACAAATTTTCAAGCGATTACATTTTATAGGTCGCCTGTTTGGAGAAAGTGTGCAATAAGCCATATTCGTCGACTGCAAATCGCGGAAAATAAACTTTTAAAAATTACCTTAAATCTTCTTTAGCATTTTTCTATAGACGAGCTTCATTTGCTAGCGAACTTTGAAAAAGTATTGTATCTTGTAGGATTACGAAATTATTTGATCGATATAATAACCTGTTCTTTTTCCAAAGTTTTCCCTATGAAACTAGGTCAATCAAATATAGAATATGTTAATTCCGCTAAAAAATTAAGACTAACTTTTAATAGTACCCTAACATAGGATGACCACACCAACATAACTATTGGAAAGATTTACGGCTTCCTGCGAGTTATCTGGGCTACACAGTCCTACACACCAACAAAAACTAAGATGTTTCTCGCAAAAACCGCTTTGCTTCTTATTTTGTTCTATGTTTGCGAAGTCTTATGTAATGTTGGCTATAGCAGCAAAAGAAAGCTCAATGTGGTCTACAACAATATCGTTCGATACATCTATTCGAAACCATACCTTTTCGAAATCATGTAAAAGCGTCAACCAGACTCCTTCTTCAACAAACTCCAATTTTCGGTTTCCCAGAGAACGTTCACACTTATTCAACCGAGGTATTCCTGCCTAACATCTGAGCGCCAATTTTTCGTTCATATCGCTCGCGTGAAACTCCCCGCAGAACTGAGAAGAAGTAGAAACTCAAGCGACTTCAAAACCCAACTTTTGTTGTATATGACCAATGATCATAATTAAGCTTAATTAAATTTACTTTTTTTTATTCTTTTTATTTATTTCTTTTTATACTTTTATATTTTATAGTTTGCATTTTTCTTTTCTTTATAAAGTATCTTTTTGTTTTTCATATTTCCTTTTTTATCTACTTTTATTACGTTTTCATTCACATTGCCAAACCGCTTAAATCTTGCACTAGTTTATACGATAATCTTATGTATCTTAATGTACAAGCTAATGAATTATTCAATAAATCTAAATCTAACTTTAGCTTTGTCTGACAATGTATTGATTTCAGATCCTGGTGTCTAAATGGTTTGTTTTTCTCTTCTTTTTGCTTCCTTATTGTTATTTATTATTTATTATTTATTATTTATTATTTATTATTTATTATTTATTATTTATTATTTATTATTTATTATTTATTATTTATTATTTATTATTTATTATTTATTATTTATTATTTATTATTTATTATTTATTATTTATTATTTATTATTTATTATTTATTATTTATTATTTATTATTTATTATTTATTATTTATTATTTATTATTTATTATTTATTATTTATTATTTATTATTTATTATTTATTATTTATTATTTATTATTTATTATTTATTATTTATTATTTATTATTTATTATTTATTATTTATTATTTATTATTTATTATTTATTATTTATTATTTATTATTTATTATTTATTATTTATTATTTATTATTTATTATTTATTATTTATTATTTATTATTTATTATTTATTATTTATTATTTATTATTTATTATTTATTATTTATTATTTATTATTTATTATTTATTATTTATTATTTATTATTTATTATTTATTATTTATTATTTATTATTTATTATTTATTATTTATTATTTATTATTTATTATTTATTATTTATTATTTATTATTTATTATTTATTATTTATTATTTATTATTTATTATTTATTATTTATTATTTATTATTTATTATTTATTATTTATTATTTATTATTTATTATTTATTATTTATTATTTATTATTTATTATTTATTATTTATTATTTATTATTTATTATTTATTATTTATTATTTATTATTTATTATTTATTATTTATTATTTATTATTTATTATTTATTATTTATTATTTATTATTTATTATTTATTATTTATTATTTATTATTTATTATTTATTATTTATTATTTATTATTTATTATTTATTATTTATTATTTATTATTTATTATTTATTATTTATTATTTATTATTTATTATTTATTATTTATTATTTATTATTTATTATTTATTATTTATTATTTATTATTTATTATTTATTATTTATTATTTATTATTTATTATTTATTATTTATTATTTATTATTTATTATTTATTATTTATTATTTATTATTTATTATTTATTATTTATTATTTATTATTTATTATTTATTATTTATTATTTATTATTTATTATTTATTATTTATTATTTATTATTTATTATTTATTATTTATTATTTATTATTTATTATTTATTATTTATTATTTATTATTTATTATTTATTATTTATTATTTATTATTTATTATTTATTATTTATTATTTATTATTTATTATTTATTATTTATTATTTATTATTTATTATTTATTATTTATTATTTATTATTTATTATTTATTATTTATTATTTATTATTTATTATTTATTATTTATTATTTATTATTTATTATTTATTATTTATTATTTATTATTTATTATTTATTATTTATTATTTATTATTTATTATTTATTATTTATTATTTATTATTTATTATTTATTATTTATTATTTATTATTTATTATTTATTATTTATTATTTATTATTTATTATTTATTATTTATTATTTATTATTTATTATTTATTATTTATTATTTATTATTTATTATTTATTATTTATTATTTATTATTTATTATTTATTATTTATTATTTATTATTTATTATTTATTATTTATTATTTATTATTTATTATTTATTATTTATTATTTATTATTTATTATTTATTATTTATTATTTATTATTTATTATTTATTATTTATTATTTATTATTTATTATTTATTATTTATTATTTATTATTTATTATTTATTATTTATTATTTATTATTTATTATTTATTATTTATTATTTATTATTTATTATTTATTATTTATTATTTATTATTTATTATTTATTATTTATTATTTATTATTTATTATTTATTATTTATTATTTATTATTTATTATTTATTATTTATTATTTATTATTTATTATTTATTATTTATTATTTATTATTTATTATTTATTATTTATTATTTATTATTTATTATTTATTATTTATTATTTATTATTTATTATTTATTATTTATTATTTATTATTTATTATTTATTATTTATTATTTATTATTTATTATTTATTATTTATTATTTATTATTTATTATTTATTATTTATTATTTATTATTTATTATTTATTATTTATTATTTATTATTTATTATTTATTATTTATTATTTATTATTTATTATTTATTATTTATTATTTATTATTTATTATTTATTATTTATTATTTATTATTTATTATTTATTATTTATTATTTATTATTTATTATTTATTATTTATTATTTATTATTTATTATTTATTATTTATTATTTATTATTTATTATTTATTATTTATTATTTATTATTTATTATTTATTATTTATTATTTATTATTTATTATTTATTATTTATTATTTATTATTTATTATTTATTATTTATTATTTATTATTTATTATTTATTATTTATTATTTATTATTTATTATTTATTATTTATTATTTATTATTTATTATTTATTATTTATTATTTATTATTTATTATTTATTATTTATTATTTATTATTTATTATTTATTATTTATTATTTATTATTTATTATTTATTATTTATTATTTATTATTTATTATTTATTATTTATTATTTATTATTTATTATTTATTATTTATTATTTATTATTTATTATTTATTATTTATTATTTATTATTTATTATTTATTATTTATTATTTATTATTTATTATTTATTATTTATTATTTATTATTTATTATTTATTATTTATTATTTATTATTTATTATTTATTATTTATTATTTATTATTTATTATTTATTATTTATTATTTATTATTTATTATTTATTATTTATTATTTATTATTTATTATTTATTATTTATTATTTATTATTTATTATTTATTATTTATTATTTATTATTTATTATTTATTATTTATTATTTATTATTTATTATTTATTATTTATTATTTATTATTTATTATTTCTTATTTCTTATTTCTTATTTCTTATTTCTTATTTCTTATTTCTTATTTCTTATTTCTTATTTCTTATTTCTTATTTCTTATTTCTTATTTATTATTTATTATTTGCTATTTGTTATTTATTATTTATTATTAATTATTTATTATTTAATATTTAATTTTTGTTATTTATTATATATTTATTCATTTATTTAGGTGTCTATTTATTTTTACCTAATTTATTTATTTATTCATATTTCTATTTAATCCTAGCGTTTATTTATTTTTTATTAATTTTGTATAAACATTGTTTTTATTGTATTTACATATTTATCTCAAGGTTTTAGTTGTAGCTTACCTTCAGAATACAGTTTTCTTTCTTTATTGTCTTTGATTTTGATAACAGCTTTCGTAAAAATGTTCAGCTGTAAGGTAGATATGCCATATCTCTGTAAATTGTGCAATAGTTTTAATAAGAAAAGCAATGTACAAATTTCTGTTACAATAAAAATGATAATAATAATAATAATTTATAACGGATGATTCAATATTCTTGCCTTTGGTTGAGTGACTTTTCTCAGCTTATGATATGGATATTGTAACAATTTAATTTTGGACTTTATTTCACTTTCAAAAGTGAAATAAAATTCAAAGCTAATATAATTTCTAAGTGCAATAAAGTCCACAAATTTATTTGGGCTTATTGCATTGGATATCTTTTCATGACAACTTTATTACTCTATATGATATGATAATTTCCGTCAAATATAAACATCATTTATTTTCTGTATTATGATATTTATGTGCACATAATTTTAATAGAACTGCTAAATACGTAAGTAGATACAATATTGATTGATTACGTTTTAAATTTGGTGAAAGGCATTTTTTTTTTTTTTATAAAAGGGAAATTTCCAAATCCCGGAGCACTCAGACTCCATTTAGCTGTGTCCATTATACTACCAGGCAGAAACTCCTTTTTTGGTGTAGTGGTTGGAGAAACTTAGAGTGGCTGTGATTGCTGTCCCCCGAGCGGGTTCGAACCTGCACAGTTCGGGTCACAAGCGAACACACTACTCACTACGCCGTGGCCACCTCTGAACAGCAGTTACTTTATTATAGTTACCTTTGTACTTAAAAGATAATATCTGCGTGTACTAAGTATTCGTTACTTTCACTCGATGACTTCTGATAAGGTAATAGTAGTCTAATTCAATATTTTGCCCACGTCGGAAAACATTTGAATTTTTTCATTTTCCTGGAGATTTAAACTTCTGAGGCAATAAATGCACGTTTGATGCTATCTTGTTCGATATTTTTTTATAATTCTGACCAGACCAGGTAAAGATTTTGATTGTCTTTCGTGTCGCCAGTTTGTGGAAGTCCCTTCGCAAATGGTAAGGTTGTATTGCATAATACCTTGGTCTAGAATTTTTTGAGGGAACCAGATTTTTTCGGCAGCCAAAAGAAAATGTAAATTTGCCGGGTGAATTTTTTTTTTTCAAAAAAAGGAAAAGTTCTTAAAGTTCAGTTCGGCCACAGTTTCATTATTGGAAATACTGCTTATGCTATTTTCTCAAGTATAATAGCACTCTACGCACTAAAATTTTTTGATTAACTAACGAAGCTAGGTGCCCTCACCTACAGGACATTTTGCACTTTATAGTTGAATTTTACATATATTTTTAACTCTGAACTTATTTATTCCTAGATGGCGGAGCAGTTTAGTATTCATCTAATTTGGGTGCCGGAGCATAGGGATATTCCAGTGAATTGTAAGGCTAACGACCTTGCCAGACATGGAACAACAATACCCATCCTTCCAGGCAAAAGTTTACTGGGTAGGGTATGCCTATCGCTACATGAAAACTTAAATTAAAGCTGAATGCTATCGTAAAGACAAATTCTAAGTGGACAAGGGGTACAACAGATTTGGCCTACGCTGGATCTGAAACATTCTAGGAATTTGATTTCCTAAATAGAAAGCATATTAGCGTTGTTATAGGTATCATAACTTGACACTGTCTAATAGGCAAGCATGCAACAAGGGTTGGTGTCTTCTCAACCGATTTCTGCAGAAGCTGCACGGACAAGGAGGAGGAAACTCCACTTAGGATAATATTGACGTTAGGGACCTTCTACGCTTCATCAGAAGCTCCAAATGGTTCAAAGAGTAGGCTAGAGGACGCGTCTCAAACCCATGTGGTATCACAATGGACCTATTATTGGTTCTAAGTGTGTTGGCTTCTTTTTGCTGAGAGTTACATCAACCTAACCTATTCCTAGGATGCCCAAATTAGCTTTGCTATATACTAGAAATAATCTTTGGGTTTTAGACCTAATATAGTTGTATATTGTTACTCCTTCTTTCCTTTCCACTTAAAAAAAATGCATTACATTATAATTACCTTGTTCGGATTATTTTTTTATTTATTGGGACGTTTCTTCTTTTTTAGAATTTGTTTAGTGAAATCCTGCAATGAGATATTGATGCACTGAAGCGCCTTCTTTTGTGCGTACAGTCTGGTATCTTAACATCTTTCTTTGGTGAACAAATATGTATGAAGGAACACTTGCAATAAGCCAAAGGATTTTCAATTTTAGCACCTACCTCTTCTTCCTCTGCTCTACTCAGTCAACTTTTCGAAGTCCATGTTTCAGAATTTCACTTCAACTGAACTGCGAGTAATTGAACGCAACTGATGTTAATAAGGTATACGAGTTATTACCAATGCTCACAATAAAGTTTAGATAACGGTTGTGTGAAATACCATTGTCGGAAACACTCTTATATTTGTCATGGAAAATAAATAGAGGATTAAACAGATTTGTATACCAATACATTTATTATTGCATTTTCGTACAGTTCAGCCAACTCAACAGATTAAATACATCAAAATCTTGTTTTTTTTATAAGGCGAGCTTGCATTTTCACTCACTCATTTAATCTTAAGAACACTGTACTTCAAGACGTTCGCTGAGGTACTAGATCCACACTCCATCATACATATGTACACTATGGTTATAACTATATAGCTTTATGCGGCAAATTAAGGAGTTGCTTTTAAACAAAATAAATCAATCATCAACTAATTAAAGCATAACATCATTTGTTATTGAAAATTTCATTCACGTCCACATCCGCTTTTGTGTAACCTCTCAAAACTGTGTTTTCTTTCATTACATCCAAATCTAATCCTGTTCCAATATCTAGTATGTTTAAACATATCTGATAATTTGTTTTGTGCTTAATGGACTTTTTTTCTGCTTAGTTCATGACAACTTTATTTGGTAATAAAACGTGAAATTTCTTCATACATTTCTGTGGATGGCTGTGCAAGACAGTTGAAGGTTGTATCTATACTGTAGCTAAGTAAGCAATCGATAATAATTCGATTAATCGTCAAAGCTATAAATTCTCGATATCAGCGATAAATCTTCGCGTTAAATTACATACCAAACCACAACCACAATCGCAGCCGAACTTCTAAAATAAACCATAAATCTACAATTCCTAGTGATTTCCTCCGAAAATTGTCTGCATAAACCTTCTTTCTTGAGCCTAAAAACAGCCCATTAAAAGGATATTTTCCATTCATGCAATTTGAAACTCATAACAAACATTTTTTTCCGCACGACTTCAACACCCTGCTTGGAAACTCAAACAGAATGCCTCTTTGGCAAAACAAAGAATAAGAAAACGGATGAGGGAAAGTAGATACCTATATTTTAGCATTCTACACAGATACATTTTACCCTTACCCTCATCGTCCTTGTGTGGATAGAAAGTTATAGTAAAGTAACCATTGACAATGATTCATTTTAATTCAATACATATTCCACTGAAATTAAGGAGAACTCATAACGAAATTTGTACTTGCTCCTATAAGGTCAACTATTGGTTTCCAGAAATTTCTCGATCTCGAGATTTTGATCAGACTTGACATTAATTTAATAGGGCAACTCAAAAACGTGAGTCTATCAATTCTGTCTGTCTGTCTATCTGCATGTATGGCCCACTGCAGCCTAAACTGAAGAACGGATTTTCTTCAAACTTCATAAATGGGGTCGGTGGATTCATAATCCGAGGCGAAATCGGAATTTGTATTCTAACCCCAAAAGTAAGGCTACTTACTAATGGCCAATTTTGAAAAAAAAAACCCGTTTTGCTCTAAAACGTTTCTTATTTGAGTTGAGGTTGATATATGCTATCAGTTGGCAGAAAATACAAATATGTAAATCAATTTGAACAATATTTGTTATAAGCAATGTACTGGCATACCAATTTTTTTTTAAATTGTTGATATGTTTTTTTCAATTTTTAACGGATTTTAAACAAAAAAAAACATTCGAACTATTTTGTGTAAGTTTTAAACCGAGACATTTCCAAATGAACTACATATATTATATATAGATGCGAGTACGTGCGACTTAGTTGTGCACTTTATTTTTTCTCGATTTCACCAGAGAAATGAAGGTATAAATATACCCTAACAACTCACCCATGGAGAGTATCTCACGCAACACTCCCAGCAGATAATGTACATGCAGAGCAACTGTATGAACAAGTCAACCGACAAAAATATGCAAAGTAGGTACCATCAGGCAAAGACTCACCCACTCATTAGCGTGATATTGTTGTCAATTTGTTTCTGGTTTGGTAAACTTAAGTTTTTGTTGATTTGCCGCCGCTGCTACTGCGTCAGATTGGATACTGAATGCTTGCGGAAGTATCTGTAGGCAGAAATAAGATAAATTGTGGTTGCGGCATTCGCTTCTATTATTACTCCGATTCATCCATTGGGGGTGGATGAGTTGTAGATAGTAAATTTCTTCCTTTGTCAAAAGCTTCATAAATCGAATGATTGTCTGGGGCACTTTGGTTGCCAACTGGAGCATTGTGACATACTTTTGTGGGATTGTAATCTGTGTGGGTGTGTAGGATTCGGTTTCATGATAGAGTGCTTTAGAGAAACCATATTTGCTTTTCAAAACAAAGTTCAAAGTTGAACAAATAATTTTAAAAGATAGGCAAACTGAATCGCATGGCTCAAGAAAATTTGTGTTATGTAGAAGTCACTTCCTCATGACCACAAGAATCTCAGTAGGAGTGCAATATGTCAATCAACGTTTGTCAGATAAATATACCAGTTGATATCATTAATAAATGGAAAAAAGATTAAATTTGTCAATTCATTCTTGTCCCCATAATAAAGACTAACCGAATTTCAGAACAAAAAAATTGTCTTCTCCATCTCGACGGCTCAGTCTGTGATTCTAAAGTCAATGTACATACCTATCTTGCTGAAACCAGTGATTTAGTTGTTGTTTTACTTTCTCACTGTTTTCTGATTGCGATTTTACACACTCGACAATGCTAGTGAGTCACTAGTAGTGACTATCGAGTGTATTATGTTTCAGGACACATTTTTAAAAATCCTACATTTCTTCTGCGCAGGGTCATAACTCCACACACCAAAATTAACTTGTGAACCACCTTGGTGGATTATAAGTCCACAAATCAATTGTGAACTTATAACACGCCCAGGTAGACCACAAGTCCACACGAAATTTCCTGTCGACTTTTAGCCCATCGATTGCTGCCTTATGGCTCCCTAAGGTTGATCGTAAGACCGCAATTATTATGTGTTCCCATATTTCGTATTAAAAAAAAAATATTCCCAATGAATAATCGCCCACAGAATAAAATGAAAAGTAGCTCAAAATAATAAAATACTTATCAACTCATACACCCGATGGCCACAAGCCAAGTTTTTTTTAGTTAAATCGAATTTCCTATTTCGAAGTCGATACGCCAACAGAAATACTATCTCTTAAAATAATGCGCAGCTCCTATCACAAACAGAGTTAACAAGGAAACGAAGTTTTAATCAAAATGATCCTATTACATTTAAGCTAAGAAAACTTCGACATTAACATTACAATAGCTAACTACGACGTCAAATCTCCAACTTTCTCTTATTATGTTTTAATCCTACATTCCTTGTAACTATACATACTTTCATTGTGATATTGAATGAAATATCCCAAATTAATTAAGTGGATTTCTCTCCAAAGTAAACGGATAAGCTTCTGTTGCTAATTATACAAAATTTAAGAAAGGATTCTCCGATAAATAACTAAACAGCAGCAAGGTTCATAGAAATAACAACTCTTACTCCATAATCCACTTAACTGAAATGAAATCAGAAATCCCGTTGCCACGTCACATGCAAAATCCGAACGACATCTTTCCTATGAAATTCCTCTGCGGATATCATATGGGGCACGCTTGACAGCAGAAAAAAGCACATTGCACCAACTGGATGCCAATAATATTTCTGTCAACCGCCCCTGGAATCTCCTCCTGCTCCTACTCAAACACTATCTTTTGCTGTATAGTTTCTTGTCGAATGATGCCATTTGAGTGTACGTATTTACTCGTAAGTGTAGTCATTACATAATTTCCAAAGATACTCGTACTCTTTCTCCCTCTTGATATTTACTGGCATACCAAAGCTAGGTACGCATTCATCTAAGGATGCTTCAGATATTTTAAAGGGCTTCGTCTTCGTTTGCCCCCTTTCCAAGCCTTCACGTAGGCAGCATTCCTTTTCGTTTCGTATAAATCTCTTTAAAAGTAAATTTAACTCTGCGAGTGTGAAAATTCCACTTGTACGAGAGTATCATTTGGATGAAAATCTAATATCGGCGTCGTAATTAACAAAGCAGCAGTCACGAACTATACAAAGAGCTTCGCTCCAGCCAGGCTATGCCTGTTCACAGTTGTAAAAGGAAGGAATTTATTGCAATTAGAAGAGACCCAAACAATTAACAGGAGACGCTGCTAGGATACTGCATTTAGTGGGAGGGTGTTTTATAGTTGTATGTAAGGAACCTCATGTGCAAAAGGGGTTAAAGTTGGGGGTGTGTTTGAAGTCGTAAACACGACAGAAATTAAGTGAAAATAAAAAACAAAAGTGGAAATATTTACCTTGTTCCTGTTAATTGAGTGGGACTTGCTTTTCTCGAGAAGAATTTGTAGAATTTTTTTGTTTAATTTGTGATTTTCAACAGACGTACAATAAAGAGTTTTAAGATGTAATGTCAGATTATTTTTTATTTTAGTTTTATAATCTTCTCTCAGGAGAGGCGAACCTATAACGCTTTCAGATGCTTGTTGATTCTGCTCTTGAACTGTGACTTCAAGTAAACGCATGATTTCCTTGAAATTGAAACTCGTCTACTGTATACAGTGAAACATGAAGGACGAGTTTCAGCCAGATAAATTTCATTAAATTTATAGGAAGAAAATAACTGCTGCATTTACACGTAAGAAGAATGTTTTATGTCATTTACTAGCACCAATGTACATCTTATGAGATTTGAGATAGCCCATCGTTAAACAAATTCCCTGAAGTATCCTAATCACTTCCATTCTTGTTTCATATTAACGTTTACTTACTTGACGGGGTACCGACATTGCCCGTGCGTATTGCTTCCAATTTTTTAGACCAAAATGCCTGGCATCCGCGATTGCTTTTTCTTTAAAATGGGCACTAAGTATTCCTGCTTTTCTCGAACCTGAAGACTGTGATTCGAATATCCTCTTGATTGAAGCTTTGTTGTCCATTTGCTAGATATTGGTATGACTGAGCCAATTTAGTCCTCGTGGTATTATATTCTCCTCCATTCATTCTCCTCCCACCCACAATGATTTGAAACTACTTCCTTAAGCACATTTTTTCTGTTTTATTAATCAAGTAGCTTTCGACTTGTGGAAGTTAGAAAAGTAAGCGTAAGTGAAAAACAGTTGGGATGTGGCTGCTCTTATGATGAATGAGGCAATTTCGTGCAGTCTGTTCACCAGAACTGCTCATGCAGCACAAAAGAGACGGACTTACTTACTCTCACGACATTGTTAGTTTGTCGACTGCTCAGTGGAAAAAGCAAGCAGGACTATTGGTTACCACTGTGAGTGTATTATGGTTTGCGGTATAATGTTGCACGGACTTATTTGACTTTGAAAGAGGCAAAATAGCGACACCTACTTAAGTACTTAGAGGAGATCTTAGAATAATATTTATGGATTCAAAGCCTGATCTGGCATCTCGAAATCTAACATCAAAAACCTTATCGACGAGCTTCCAAAGTGGTTGCAATAATTCATAAGAGTACGATAAAACACATAAAATAAAATCCACGCCTGGGTCGCACATACTTGCTCCACGTATGCTGTTCGTTTGTAAATCAGATTTCAAATTTATGCTAAATGAATAAGAAGTAAAAAAATGGATTTCTCGTGAAATGCGTAAAAAAGCTATAAACAAAATTTGTTGGACATATGTATGTCAAAAATCTGAATGCTAAGTCCCGAAAAAATGACATATATAAATTTTGAATAAAATCGGATTAGTCATATTCGAGAAATAGCCAATTTTCTCAAATCCGTGATTTACGTAGGTTTTGTTGAATTCGGTTTATAGTCCAGTAAAACCACGAAAAAAGGTGTCTGTTCGGCCAATTCTTTTCTCAAAATTTCTTGAAAACTGTAGCAAATAATATCATTAAAATTTGGCATAAAACCGATAAGCGCTTCATTGTTTATTCAATTATCCATACAAAATTAAATAAACTCAATTTCCTCATTAGCTTTATTTTCTAGGTCGCTGATTCAGAATCCGAATTCCTAATTTCATAATTCAAAATGCACAGAAAATTGTGCCATTCCGCTTTAAATAATATACAAATACAATTTTTGCATAAAATACAGTAAATCAAAGCAAATAAAGTCCGCGATTGGATCGCACGAACTTGTATCTAGTATGTATATGTCGCTTAGTTTAAAATAATTGAGGTCTGAAATTTAAGCTTTTGTTTTTAAATTCATAAAACAAAAGCTTAAATGTTTGCATATAGTATATCTAATACAGTTTAGGATATATGTAGATTTTAGATCGATTTTAGATCTATTGTGCTCCCCCGACTTGGAGCTCTAAACGAAGAAATATTCGACTTATAGCAGTTCACTCAGTCCAATTTCCTTTATGAATCAGAGTATCTAGAGTGGATTCAACGATGGTAGGTCTTATTCTGATTGTTGATAGGCATTCAGGTGTTTACTTCTTTTCTGAATTAGCTAAAGTATCAGTATCTCCTTAAAATCTGCGGTCTTCACGTTGCTCTATTTCCAGTTTCCTGAGGTCTTCCTTAAGTCTGCAGTGACCCGTTAGGAAGCCTGTAAGAATGCGCAGCCGGTTTTTGTTAATCTTTATACCGGCCTTATTTATTTTCCTTGGACTGGTACTTGGACTGGTACTCAATAGAGGGTGAATCTGTAATTCTCAGTCAATTGATTTATCTTGGCAAGGCACTCCCACATCAGTGTAGACCTGATTTCGTGAAAGTTTAACGCCTTAATGCCGGCCGTGCTACCCGACAGTATCGCAATGTCTTATTCGCGATCCTTCCAGTTGACGGTAAATCGGGCGCAACTTTCGATCGCGTAGAAGAATCTGGGATATGTTCCCATGGTTTACGAATACTTTGTTTTGGACCCGTAAACACTTGCTCCAGTTACTGTGGATGTTTTGGTTCCGTCCGTGTACCACTTTATGATATTTTGTTTGAGTTGGTACATCCCGACTTCACTGCACCATTCTCTTTTGCTGCTCAGCTTCCAGTTGAGTTTTCTCATCCCTGGGCCAGTCCAAAAGCGGGGCTGATTTGGAAAGCGTTTCTCGCTGTCTGCGTGCGATGCATTTTCCTTTCCCGACACCCTCTTTGATTATTCTTGATATGGTTGCCTTGGCAATCCTTTCTAGCACCAAGTGTAGAGTGGTGAGTCCTAATTTCACTTCCACTGCTGCTGTGGGACAGGTTGTCATAGCCCCTGTTATGTAAACGCAAGCTAGCCTTTTGTACTTTTTCAAGGGTTTTCCTTGTTGTGCTCAGATTGGTTTTTCTGACCCAAACTACTGCTCTGTACGTTATAATGACCCCCATCATGGTGTGGTTGGGTTGTATCCTCAGGTCGTGCTTGTTTCTGTACACCATTAGTGCTCATGTTGCTTTGGTTACTACAGCTGCCTCATGTTTCTTCCAGAGAATTGGCTTTCTAGTGTTATACCTAGATACTGGACCTATTGTTCTGGTTCTACTCTGATTCCATTTAGTATTATGGGTTACATGTGTTTTTACTACTGTGGTCTTGGTCGGATTTTTTTTATTTTATATTTAGCCCTACCGTTAAGCACTATTCCTGTGTGACTCTCAGTCTCCTCTGTAATATCTCACATAGTATCTCTTCGAATTTTCCTCTCGCAATGTTAACTATGTATGTCGTCGGCATATCCCTGACATTTTATGCCGATGTTTGTTAGCATTTGCAGGAGTTTCGTCTACAACTAGATTCCAAATTAGTGGTAAGAGAAACTCTCCTTGTGGGCAGCCTCTAGTTGTGCTTATTGTTCCTGAAGCTAATTTTTTTTTTATAATTTCTTTACTATACTGCATTAGATTTTCAGTGTAATTTTACCAGTCTTCATAGCGCTAGCCTTCGCATATTAGATCTTAATTCGCCTAGCATCCTTTTGTCTTATGCTTTTGCTAAGAGAACAGCTGATTTCAAATGCTTGCGTTATAGTCTTGTTAACCTCCTCCAGATTGTGTTCTAGTTCTAAGTGGTGGTTTACACATTTACCCTTTCACACCCCTCAAATTAAAATTTAATAATTGTAGTAAAATAATTTTTCATGCTCAGGATGTTCCCTTACCCTAGTCACAAAAGTTGATGTATTACCCACATTAAAGATATCTAGGTTTTCTTTAACAATATACTCAAGAATTATTATTATTAATGCTGTCCCATTCAATGCAGTTTGCATTGGCATCGCATCCCAGCAAAAGTGGTGTGTTGGTCTTTCTGTAGTGTTCCACTAGCTGTTGAACCTCTATAGGTATAGTCCCGTCTTCTGCAAAGTATGCTGCAGCTAATATTATAGCGCGGTGGATGCCCTCTATATTGATCTGGGCTTGGATTGCTCATAGGTTGCGCGTCATGAACTCTGAAAAACATATGAAGTTTATGTTATTCCTTATTGGTATGCAAGTCCTGGGAGGATCCTGCATTATGCCCAAATTACCTTTACATTCGTACTCCATAATTAGTCCCCTGTAATACCAGGGTTCTTGTACATAGCACAAATCCAATGCTTTGCTTGATGTTGTTTTTTTTTTTTTGCGAGTGATGGTTACGGAGCTTTCCGTAGCTTGCTCCGTAGCTTATTTCCTTCCACTTATGGGGACTCTCCCGAACATGTATCGGATCGTGTACTTCTTTTTGGAAATCGTCTCTGCCGATTGCTCGTCGACAACTATCGACATGACCTGTCCCTTACTATCCTCTCGGCCTACCTTACCTTCCAAAGATGAGTGTGTTGGCCCTTATTCTGTGCTTCTATAAGTCCCATCGTCTTTTTCTGGTCTTGCCCATTGCTTCTGGGAAGGGAGACAGTTATGGCGTGCATTTTAGAGATTTTGTCTCACATGCGCGCTGTCAATTCTACCTCCTTCCACGCTCTAAGTCGCAGTTCTACTGTTAGCAGTCACTGTGCTGCTTCCTCACTTTCACAGTCTACCAGTATCAATCCTGGTCTGAAGTAAGTGCCCTCAAATTAGAGTTTCTTTGACCATCTCAGGGCTACTTCTTCGGTTCTTGACTACTTCTGCATAGCTGGTGCCAGGTTCCAGCTTGTGCCACCTTGCTCTGTGTGCGGTACTGGCCCCCGCTGTTTGTTAAGGTCCGCTGTATGGCGTTTTACGGTTTCTTTTTCAGGGGGGTGTTGGTTTTCCTTCCTCTTTTCGTCTACTCTTAACCTACCGGAGTGGTTGTTTTTGCCTCCGTATTCCTTTCTTCGGCTTTCTTCTTAGCCTCTTCATGTTTGAGGCCTTGAGCTAGGTAGCGCAGGTACCAGGCAGACACCTGCTCTACTGAGGCCCCTTCTCAGTGGGTTAACCATGTTGACCAAGAGCTGGTAGATTGAGAGGTTTTCGAGTCTCTCTTTGGAGTTTCTTTCTCGACTCTATATACTCTTTTTGGGAGGTGTGCTCTTTCCTGCTGGGGAGATCTACTTTTTCTACAGCAGAGTTTTTCGTTGTGCCTTCTTCTGACTTATGATAGCTGCTTGTTTGCCTTGGAGGTATATCCTCCTCTTCCTATCGACTTTCGAGGTATACTCTTTGGATTTGTTCTTGGTCTTCTGTCAAAATCGTCATCTCGGATGTCTCCAGTCGATTAGCCATTTCGGTCGCGGTAATTTCTTTGAAATTTGTATTATATGTTTTTTCATGTGTTCACAAGAGTAGCTAGAGAAGTATTATATCCACAATTTCAGAGCCCCGCAAGGTGTGGTAAGGTCATGTTTGCTCTGTGATTGCCTGGCTTGGTTTCAGAGAGGCTTCGTTATAATACCAGTCGGTATACCACCGGACTGTAAATCATCCAATGGGTATGATCTCACGTAACACCCTGGATTAGGGGGGTGACCACCTATTGGTTTCAGGACTTTTCTAGGGATAGTTCCCGAAAATCATTGTTAGCAGTCAGGTATTGATTTCGATCTACATATATTGACGGAGTAATAGCCGAGAATTTGTCAATTTTAAAAGAACAGTCAATAAGTAAAGTAGCGTTATACGTATTTTTTTGTCAAAAATTTGGTAAGCTATCTTATGGCATATATCCACCGTCACTTAAAAATCAAATTAGGTCAAAATCTTTGGTGTCGATCTCGAGAAAATCGATATTTTTCAAAATCGGCCATTTGGAAACTACTGTTCATCTTGGGGTTGGAATGAAGATTCAAATTTTGCCTCCTATTGTGAACCATCTGATCACAGATACAAAGTTTGAAGAAAGTCCATTCAGTTGACCATATATACTTACAGACAGACAAACGGACAGAACTGAGGCTCACTTTTTTAAATTCTTTATTATATGTCAGATTTGAATAAAAATCAAGAATTTTCAGAAAACCGATACTTGCCCTTATGGGTGAATGTAAAAATTTAAACCAAATAGTCTAGTTATATATTTAGTACATGACGTTGAATTCAAATCCATAGTCAAAATGTGTAAGCTAACATCCGAAAAACGGAGACCCCAATCTGAAAAAAGCACCATCTTGAAAACATTTATCCGATATCAATTATCGCAGATTGGGCCCCATTGGGAATCCGCCATTTAGAATTTTTAAGTTTTGATCCCGGATTCAGCGTTCCCTTTCTACGTAGTCTTACTGCACCTTTAGCCCCTTCAGCCAAGTCAGGTCCTTAGTTAACTTTTTTACAGTTTTGTACACCATACAAGTCGCAGCCCTTATTCGTTAAGTTCGAACTAATAATTGTTGGTTTTAAATTTTGATTTTGAGCCGTATATCAAGGCTAAAGTAATGTCAAGGTAAACATTATACAAGTTCTATATAGTACCATATAAAGGGTGGTTAAGTTTTAAGGGCCGATGTTGATTTTGAATAAAACACAAATTATTTAGGAAATTACTGTCATTTCTTTTTATTATGATAATATTGGTATGGTTCAATTATGTATGGAACAAAATATCGGCCAAATGGCCGCCGCGACCTCAGCGGCACATCTCCATCCGATGGTCCTAATTTTCGATGACGCTGAGGCATAATTGAGGTTCTATGCCGTTAATGTGCCGAATTATCTCATCCTTTAGCTCTTGAATTGTTGCTGGCTTATCGACGTACACCTTTTCTTTCAAATAACCCCAAAGAAAGAAGTCCAACGGTGTCAAATCACATGATCTTGGCGGCCAATTGACATCGCCACCACGTGAGATAACACAGCCATTGAATTTGTCGCGCAAAAGAGCCATTGTTTCGTTAGCTGTGTAGCAAGTGGCACCATCCTGTTGAAACCACATATCGTCCACATCCATATCTTCCAATTCGGGCCATAAAAAGTTCGTTATCATCTCACGATAGCGAACACCATTCACAGTAACTGCCTGACCGGCCTCATTTTGGAAAAAATACGGCCCGATGATGCCGCCAGCCCATAAACCGCACCAAACAGTCACTCTTTGTGGGTGCATTGGTTTTTTGACAATCACTCTTGGATTATCATTCGCCCAAATGCGGCAATTCTGCTTATTGACGAATCCACTGAGGTGAAAATGTGCCTCATCACTGAAGATGATTTTCTTCGAAAATTGATCATCCACTGTTGCCATTTCTTGCCACCATTGTGACCATTGACGACGCTTGAAATGGTCAAGAGGCTTTAGTTTTTGAGTCAATTGCACCTTGTAAGCGCGTAAATGCAAGTCTTTATGCATAATGTTCATCAACGACGAGCGTGAGAGGTGCAATTGTTGGGCACGACGACGAGTTGAGGTGGACGGCTCTTCAGCCACACTATCGCGAACAGCAGCAATATTTTCTGCAGTACGAGCTATACGAGCATGCACTGGTGTTTTCACATCTCCTACAGAGCCGGTTTGCACAAATTTTTGCACGATTTTTCCGATTGTACGCACATTTGGACGATTAAATTGACCGAAAAAATCACGAAATGCACGATATGCATTTTGATTTGAACGCCCATTTTCATAATAAGCCTGAATAACTTTAACGCGTTGCTCGATTGTGTATCTTTCCATGGTTCAAATTGAGTTAGTCTGAAATTGAGAAATGTCAAATGAAATGCAGAAAAAAACTTGACGTTTAGGTGTGGTTCACATTCAACATCGGCCCTTAAAATTTAACCACCCTTTACTATACCTATATAAAGGAAGTAGCGCAGAATTTCTATAGTACCTACTCCTAGTATTGATAGTGATTAGCAAATGTGAAATTGTTTCAATGTGTGATACAAATTTGGTTTTGCACTCTCTTAATTCCATTTGTTCACTATCCTTAGAGTAATTTGAGTCAGATATTGTGTGTTCACTGTCACTGTTATTGGATTCGTCATCAAATATTTATTTTCAAGCAATTCAAATTTAAATTTTATGTAAAAATTTTTGTTAATTTTGACTGAAATTTACTTATTTTACTGCATTTTTCTCAGTCAAGTCTAACTGGAAGAAGATATTTCGAGTAGCAATACTGTAAATATCTAACAAAACAATAGAAAAAACCTTCGACAATCAGTGTTGAAGTTTTTGTTATTAATTTTTTTTTTGTTCTATTTGTTAACTTTTTGAATTTTGTAAAGAAAATGAGATAATTTTCCCGAGAAAATGTAGAATGTCCGTGTTTCATTAACTATTTTAAATTTCACATAAACTATTTTAGAGATCACACCAACATAATTTTTTGTTAAAGTTAAATTGTTTAAAAAAAAATATTTTTCTTAATGAATGCATATAAAATGTATGATGAGTCAGCTCTTGCCATTAATATCACATTTGTGATTTTTCTTGCACCTATAAGGACAAGTAATAGTTTCGTGAAAATTTCCCACCTCAAGATTTTGATCAATCTTGCTATTACTGTAACAGACAGACTGAAAAAAGTGGGTTTCCATTTTCGTCAGTTTGCATGTATGTACTAGAGCTGTGCCAGTCAAAATTAATTCGGTCTTTATAAATCGCCTTTAAAAAAAGTATTGATGATTGCAATCAACAAATCAATGTGATTCTCGAAAACAGCTCTTGCGATTTTGTTCAAATTTGTATTTCAGTTTCGGTGGACAAATGTATGCTAACAGGGGTAGCTGCATACATACATATAACAGACCAAAGATTTCTTAATAGTATATTGACCTGTGTTACCCATTTGACTCAAATGTTCATATATGTATCCTGGTCTAATCTTAGCTTAAACAATATTAGGCATACGCATACCAGGTTTTGGAAAATTGTAAAAATATTTTTTTCGATTTTTAGCTAATTTTTAAAAAAAAATCGTTTAAAGATTTTGCTTAAAATTTAAAATTTAAGTGGTTTAGGTGTAAATATCATACGTGCGACCCAGTAGTGCACTATATTTCTTTATGGAACAAAATAGCAATTATATTTAATTCACATATACTCGTAAGTAGTACGAGTATTAATTCATTTTATTCATTAAAATAATAGAATAAATCTTGGTGGGAGATAATTAATTTAGAGTTAGGTTAGGTAACTGGGTGCCCTTGTTGACAGGGTTGTCAACAGCTCACTTAGACTACTTAGAGTCCACTGTGCCCAATAAAAAATTCCAATCTTCGACCGCTAGGCGAAGGAGTTTTCTTAGCTCAATGCTACCTAGCTCATCCAGCTCTGAAAAGAAGAATTTGCCAAAAGCACGACTTCTTCTGATGGTCAGAGCTGAACAATCACACGGGAGATGACGAACGGATTCTATTTCCTCTACGTCCCTACTGTATAAGCAGCAGTCGCTATGAGGTAGCCCTAGCCGTGCTGCGTGATTACCTATGATACAGTGTCCTGTCACGACACCAACAGCTATACGGATATCCCGACTTAGTTCTATAAGATTGATAGATCTCTTTTTGTCATAGACTGGCCATAATGATTTGGCTGTATGGCATGTATCTAATCGATACCAGCGTTCATTAACTTCCTCATTAGACTCGATGTCTATCTCCCTGTATAGGGTACTAAGCGGTACACTAGCCCCGAAAAGGACCCGCGAAGGGCTTATAAGTGATCCTTCTCTGGCTAGTTCGTCCGCTTTTTCGTTACCGGAGATATCCATGCTGTTCGATACCCAGCACACCGTGTTGGCCGCTGAGATAACATCCAGTTGATTTTTACAAATTTTTACGAGTTTGGATCTTAGTGATGTTGACTGTAGCGCCTTAATGGCCGCTTGTATATCAACATAGATGCTGATTATTTGCCCTGAAATATCTTCCTCAATAATCATATCCACAGCTTGTTTTATAGCAGCAATTTCAGCTTGGAAAACACTGCAACAATCATTAAGTCTATTTCTTTGTATTTCGGCAATGCGCAGACTGTCTACTTTAGCTTCGGTACGTACATTATTAAAAGCCCCTTCGATGACAAGGAATTCCTTCACTTGAAGAGTGTATTATATGGTAGAGACCACTTTGTGAAGAACAGTATCCACTGATTTTCCTTTTACTCGTATGTACGCATTATGTGGATAAAAAGTTCATATTATGTCTCCTCTCTGACGTGCATATCTATTAACCGTTCCATTGTTTTCAATAAGAATGAAGATAGACTTATTGTTCTGTAGTCTTTGGCATTAGCGTGATTTATTTTACCCGCCTTTGGTATGAAAACCACTCTAATCTCTCGCCAAGCCTTTCGAACATATCCCAAACTGAACCACCAACCATAAATGTACTTGGTCCATGGAATAATATTTTCCCCCGATTCTTGTAAAATTATATGGTGTATCTCGTCAATACAGGGTGCTTTATATGGTGCAAACGATTTGATTAACCACAAAATTTTCTGATCGTCAATCAAATTGTCGATAGTTTCAGTCTGAGTGTTAGCTGGCATAGATCTGATTACCGGACAGTATGTCCCTGCCTCTTTATAGCCAGGAAAGTGACATTTCAGAAGAGCTTCAAGCGTATTCTCGTAAGAGTCTGTCCAGCTGCCATCACAGTTCTTAATAGAAAACACGTGTAATGGAGCTTTGGTGAGAACCTTCCTCAATTGAGCCGCCTCTGTGATGCATTCAGTAGAGTCACAAAAGCTTCTACAGGAATTTTGTTTAGCGAATCTAATTTAATTTCGTTATATGTTAACCACTCAATAGCTTCCTCTTTAGCCATTCTTCTGGTATTTTCGAATTCCACCAGGGTGGATGATTTCTTCCGCTGACGCGTCTAACAGGGGAGGTTGAGCTTACTGGTAAGATCATCTACCACCTTATCGATGTCTTCCGTGGACCTGGGGATCTCCCCAGGATGAGGTCCAAGAGATCTCCCCAGCTCTTCGTTGAATCTTTTCCAGTTAGCTCTGCGGGGGTTTCGAAAAGCCTTCCTATCCGGAGCGTCGGAATTCAAATCGAAGAGTATCCAGCAGTGGATATCCAGTTCGAGATTGTTGCGGCGTTATTTGCAGATAAGAGTGCTAGATCAAGAAACTTCTTTCTATTGGTTGTAATAAAAGTTGGTAAATTGCCACGATTACATATAGTTAGGTTAGTACTTAGGATATAGTTGAACAAAATCTTTCCTCTACTGTTAGTGTCTGAGCTACCCGAAGTAGTACGATTGGCGTTAACATCATAACCTAAGATTAAGTTCCTCATACCTTGTTGAGACATTGCTACAAATGCCTTGACTTCCGGAGGGGACGTCAGTACCTCGTCGTATGGTAGGTATACCGACCTCAGAGTGTACGTGTTGTCCCTCCCCTTTACCTCCACCACCGTTTGATCCCCGGAGCTGTAACTGGAGAGCATTAGTACATGAAGATTTTTCTTGGCAACGATACAAGTTCTGACCTTACCTTCGCCACCACTGTACATTACATTATATATAAGACCCCAGTCTTTTCACCCGATTTTGGAGAATCCATGGTTCCTAGATTGGGGCCAAGTCAAGCTGCTCCATATGGACGAGCAGCATGAGATTGACCGAGGCACCCTCACTGTGATCAAGATTTACTTGTACAACCTTCATTGGGTGTCAAGCTATTCTTCACAGTGATTACCGTCTCGCTAGGCTGCGACTTCCTCGTGCGTCTCAGTGAGAACTCACCAGCTCCAAAGAGCCGCATCTGCTTTTTTTTTTATTTCCTCTGGAGGTTCCTCTATAACGAAGATTAAACCCTTGGTACCATCTTCGTTGTCTTCTACTGCAACAATTTCCCAATCATCCATAGGGACCGCTGGGTTTTGTGGTTTCAAGAAGCAGAGAATCTCCTCTTTCTCAACGCCCAAATCAGGTGTGTTTAGGCTGCCCTTATGCATCTCTGCTCCCTCCCAGGGTTTGAAAGTTGCTGTAGTCTTCTTCGCGAAGTCATAGGAGAGCTGGTCTTTGCAGTCCAGTCTACTTATTCTGCGCTTCCAGTTAGCTAGGCCGAACGTGGGAGCAGTGGTACCAATATTCCTACGAAAATGGTAGAATATCGCGTTGGCCATAGCCTCCTCGATCAACTTCCCTTGTTCGAAGGAATATTGTCCGCTGGGCTTGCCGATATCTAGTACAACAAGCTGTAGAACATTTAGTGTAGCCACGCTGAACTGAACCGTTGTGGTTGCCCTTTTCGTTTTATTTGTGTTCGATGGCGCTGGTGTTCTGCCCTTGCCCGTCTTAGCGACTGCGGTTTTGCATTTTTTTCTTCGGATTCGCCTTAGCGGCTTCAGTCCTTGGTGTGGCTTTCCGTCTCTCACCAGCGCTACGCATATTGATTCCGCTTTGACTCGCCTTTTCGATTACGGTTCCATGCGTCTTTGTGAGTGTAACAACCTGAGCAGCTTTCTTGCAGCTAGCTGCTGCGTTGTTTTTATTTTCCGCCTTCGGTCTCATCAAGACGTCTTTCTTGATAGTGTCTACGGCCCACGTGAATTTTTCTTTCTCCAAGTCGGAGAGTGAGAGGATGCCCTTTTCCTCCAGTATGCGCTTCAGGTGTGCAGCTTTTTTATTCAGCCTAGGTCTCTGCATACCTTCGGAGAGACTTCTTTTCTTGGCGTTCTCCTCCTGTCTCCTCGGGATCGGCAAGCAAATGCTAGTTTCTTTTTTTTGTGGTTACCTATGTTTTGTTTGTGAAATGTTGTTCCCACGAGTATGGATGGAAATGAAAGTATGCTCCGACAGAGCCGCCGAGTATCGGAGTAGGCCTGAATACACGTAGGCCTCGCCTAGGCACCTACGGGAGCTCGTTAAGGTTCGTTTAGCCCCCCACCTTCCATCCCTGGCACGGTTTCTTTCCTGAGAGCTCACACCACCACAGGAGTTGGGATGACTATCTCTTAGTTTTCGGCCTTCACTGGAACCGGTTCGAAGTGGAAGCACGCTCGATGTGATTTTTAGCATAACCTACTTAAGCAGGAGTAATTGATGTCAAAAATAAGGTGATTGGGTCAGGTACCTTACCTAAAAGCGAGGAGATTTCACGATAGCGAAAGTACACAAATTAGCCAGCATTTTAATGAAAGTTCACTTTTGTTAAATTTGTTTTAATTCTACGAAATACTAGAGAGACCTAACAAAATTCTACTTTTAAAATGTTGTTTCGAATCTTTGATGTTTGCTTGCATTCAAACCATAGGTACGAGTTTCAACTCGGAGGGGCCTCAGTTAATCATGCAATTATGTATGCTTTTCGATTAATAACATTAGAATGTTTTAGAAAACAACACCATATTATTTTTCTAAATATAGAGTGCTTTCTTTCGTTATTTAATGAACTAAAACAATCCTCTCCCTCAGGCACCAACTCACGATTACAATCTGCAAACAAAACAAAAAGGTTAGCAAACACCTACATAGGCTGCGAATCATATTGCTTGCAAACAATTTTTCTTTATTGCTTATTTACTTTCACTTAAATGCTTACGAAAATTTAACCGAAATGCATTTCCCCTTAACTTCTTCATAAGCCCACTACAGAACTACTAATGGCAGAAAATTAATCCAAAACAAGTACAAACATCAAACAAATACGTAGCACCTCGATTTACTGCCCACACCTCCAAGGCAACCCTCTTCTTTCTCCTATATATATCGCATCCTCACATTTTCCCATTTTCAGGCACGAACGTTATTGCTCATAACTTTTCTTTGGTGCAAAGTTTTCCCTCAAAAGTTACTTTTGATTTTTCTTATTATGGTTTTTTCTCATCATCTCTGCCAAAGAGAAAATAAGAGAAGCAAACAAATATATATATTGTTCCAAAGAATAAAACTTAAAATTGAATTTTTTTCATTATGACTTCATGTGCTGTTTTGCAATCTTCTTTCAGAACTCGTATACAACGCTCTAAAATTGTGACCTACAGAGGGACGACGAAAACGAATTCCGACGGTCATCGCCGCAACCCCTAGGCTTATCCATCAACAAGACTTTCCCTAAGGAAGAACTTGTGGGGAAAGATGACGAAGGGCAATCATCAATAGTAACATGGAATCAATAATACCGACCGCTACAGTATCGGCATAACAAATGCACACACAGCAGCTATACCATTGCTTATTTTTGTGCATTCCTTTCTCTGTCTAAGAACGATAATGGCAGATACAGCTGTTGCCAGCCATAGTATCGCCGCTACCACCACACTACCATTAATAACATCGGCCACAGGGCTAACTTTTCGTAAAATTAATTGAACTTCGTCTTTGATCGACGACCGACGACGACGGCGAAGACAAAACCGAAGAACGAAAGAACGTCGGTGCCACAAACTTTAACAAATCGAATCACCCTCTTAATAAGGATAATGCCACAACGAGTTCAATAGAAGCATCCATCCAGTAGCGGATAAGAAAATAGAAACCTATACCGGGGCCTAACAATCATCCAATCATGAATAACATGAGTGAGAAACCCCCACCCCCTCAGCCGCCTCCGCCGCCCCTCCTAATGCAGCACACCCTGTCATTGCCATCCCCTCCCCCACCAACAAATGATCAATATCAATATGAGCCAGCATATGTGACACTCGGAAAGTCGTCGAACAATAATGGCATCACGATGGCGACAGCAACACCAACAGTGGCTGCTACAACAACGATGACAATGACGATGACAACGTCCCCAAAAGCTGACGAAGTTTCTAATTTGCTCAAGTACCAGAGCGGGATAGGTCTTGGCAGTGGAATAGTCGGTGTAACTTCGGGCTTACCAGATGGCAATGTCCTCATCCTTGGCAAGAGCATGAACAACGCGAATCCGTCAATAGTTCTGGGCGGCGGCGGTGGTGGTGGTCTTGGTATGCACAGCATGGGAATGAGTTCCGGAGGAATTAGTGGTGGAAACATCGGAACCAGCAGTACAAGTAGCAACAAGAACTCCACTGGCGGTGGAGGAGGCAGTAGTCGAAACGCGAAACGGAAATGTTGCTCCTGCTTTGGAAGACCGTCGACGACGAAACCGATGTCGTTTTGGACCGGCTTAATAACAAATTTGGGAATTTGTACATTACTCTTAGCGTATACACTTTTAGGTAAGTAACGAATACACATATACATGTTTTTTTTTTTTTTCTGTGTGTTTCCTTGCTGTTGTCTTCCATTTTCCTGTTTAGCATCGGTATAGTCGTGCAAGAGGATTTGGGTGTCGTGTGTGTTTCTGCTGAAAGTTTAAAGCCAGTTAGAAAATCCCATATATTTACAACATAAGGGACGAGGGGTTAAAAACTTTTCCTTTATCGTTAAGGATATTGATGAAACGGTGTTGAGAGTTTTCATTCCTTTTTTTTTTTTTTGAAATAGTTTTGGAGCGATAGTACCTAATGGGATTTGGGACGAGGATGGAGACTTTGGGGATACACTAGATGACTGAGTGGTTGATAAACAACGTATTAAATGGAAACAAACAGTTTTCCGGGTCATGAGCTAGCATCTCGTTTCAGCTTTTAGATAAAACATTTTTGACACAATTCTTGATAGCATAAACAATCGATGACGGGTGGAGCAGAGATGTTGAAATCGGGGTGGCAAAAGTAAATTGTTTTGTGTCAAAACAGCATGTTCCACTCCGTGAGGCGTCAATGCCGGAATTTTTAATGAATTATAATTCTGCACTCGTTTCCGTAAAGTTGGGACAATTGTTAATCATTCAGGTTGTGTACCAAGAAAATGACTTTAAAAAAAATGGAATGGGACGAAAGTAGTAGAATGTGATACAATATATTAACCGAACCACAAAATGCAGTGGGCTATTCTCTTTTAATGGTAAAAAATGGTAGTAACATTTTATTTCGCAACTAAATTAAATTCCATTATAAAAAGGTGTCCGAAAAATATCCCACAAGTTAGATTAGATATGTGAGCAGTCCAAATCTTCTTTATGACATATAGATTTATATATTTGGGGTAATTTCACGAGTTAGTATATGTAGAAGTAACAGTTCATCCTAGACCTGAAAGAAATATTTTGTCAGTGACAAAGAAAATTCGGTAATTTCTAACGATTAGTCAGCTTCTTTTAATAATCTTAATAGCTGCGCCATTAACCGATATGATCAGAGTAGACATGCATGACATACGTATGGTCATGCATGTCTACGCATTACTACAAATTACTCGACCAATTTCGAAATTATATTATTAGAAGAGAACAAAGTTTTTCAATCGGATTTTTTGGTCAGTTTTAGTGTTGCAATGAAACAATGGATTGTTGTTACATTAGCTTTTCTGCCGACGCGAAGTTTCGACAGGGGTTGCTGTTATCTTCAAGGGATTTTTATTTGGAAAGAGAAATAACAAATACAATGGAACAGATATGTATGTCATAGCAAACAAACAATTTAACTGGTATGAACTTACGTTAAACAAAATTGAACTACGAAATATTAGTATATTAACAAAAAACACTGATAATATTAAAGCATTAATAACAGTGAACAAAAAGAAAAAGTGAAACACTTCTATTGAAGTTTAGTCTAGTATTGCGCTAGTAACGGACAAAATTTAAAATTTCTTGTTGGACATTGGAGAGCAATATACCACTGATATGTTTTGAATGGCCTGGTTACGATTCACTTTATTGCTGTTGTTTAGAATATGTATCGTCTCAAGTGTGTACCGCTTAGAAGTGCCTCTCCGTTTGAAGAATTTTGACATCATCAAAGTTTGGTTTATGGACGAATTCGATTTTCAACATCAAAATGCCCGCACAATGGTTGGTCAACACAACAGCATTAAATTTCCACCCGAAGTCTAATGACATTTATCAATAGGGAACAAATTTGCTATTCCGATTGATAATCAAACCTTTCCTCTTTTCCAGCTGATCGCAGATGGAGAAGAATGTGAAAGACGAACGAGAGCAAGTGGCGACAAGAGCTGGGTGTATATCCAATACTCGGTATTATATTGTAATATTACGGTACTCCAAAAGAGACTGAAAAAAATCTTTTTTTCCTACTTCCGATTTTTGAGGCATGTTTTTTATTGTACCCCTTTTTCTGCTAGACCATTGGACTTTGATTAATATGGGCTGCTGTGTGTAAACTTAAATTCCCAATCTCTAACAAATTTATGACACTTAAAGGAATTGAATGGCTGGTTATCACATGTGACCTCCTCTGGTATTCCATTGGAATACTACTCAGCTTACCCAAAATCCTTGAAGGTTTCGAAAATAATCCCGGTCTTAAAAAGCACGGTCGCCAAAGAAAAAGAATATAGTCCTATTTCTACTACCCTTTATTTCCAAGGTGTTCGAGAAGCTGATGAGCATGCAAATATATACATACCTGAACCAATTCGATCTCCTTTCACCGTTCCAATCAGGCTTTAGACAACAACATAGCTGCACCACCGCCCTGCTGAATCTGGTTGACGAGTTTCGCTCAGCGATGGATAGGGATCATATTACCTCACTAATTCTGCTCGACTCTCGAAAGCATTCGATATAGTTCCGCATGAGATTCTCTTACTTAAACTTAAACATTAATTCAACTTTGATGAAACTGCGTTAAAACTGATAAGAAGTTATTTAGCAAATCGCACTTGTGCGGTAAGATGTCGGACTTTCTCAAATCCAAGGCTGGGGTACCATGGATCTATTATGGGACCGTTACTTTTATCTCTGTTTAATAACGACTTACCCTCAATCCTACATAGCTGTAAAGTACAGATGTACGCCGATGCTACCCCCTCGGACTGATAGAATATGCGACTTTACGTATAAATGAGGATTTGAGATTAGTGGTTCGTTGGGCCCAAACAAACAGGCTTAAACTCAATTGTGACAAAGCCAAGCTATCATTGTAAGCCGTACCAGCTTAGATGTATCCTGTTTTCCCCTTATCGAAGTAGATAGTGTCCACCTTATATATGCTGAGCGGGTAAAAAACTGAGGGCTAAACTTTAATCAAAATCTAACCTGGGATGATCACGTGGCTACTACTATGGGCAAGGTACTCGTATACGGTGGTCTTCGCATATTGTACCAATCTGGCTACTGTCTTCCAACTAGGGTGAGCGACACTGGTGAAGACCTTGGTTTTGCCAATGTTGCTATATGCAAACCCAGTGTTTTGTGATCTGAGCAGCCTTAGTTCACGAAAATTAAGTGATGCATTCAACAGCGCTGTGAGATTTGTGTACAATGTTCGCCGTCATGATCATATTTCTGGATATGTTAAAGATTTTCTTGGCACGGGATTCTAAGAGTATTTGGATTTCAACGTTTTAGTCTTTCTTTTCAAACTCAAACAAAATAAAATTCCGGAGTACCTTTACCATAGAATTCAATATGCATCTTCCGAAAGAAGTCGGGTCTTTATTTTGCCGACCTTCAGGTATAACACTACCGAAAAACAATTTTTTGTATGTGCTGTGCGACTATGGAACTCACTTCCAGCCGATTTACGGAGATACCAGGGAGTCGGTTACTTCAGGAGAGGACTCAAGCAGCATCTGAATACATGGAAATGAATGGTTTACGTCGTCGTTTTTGTAAGGAAGTAAGCTAATATTAAGGCTAGGATTTTTTCTACATTAATTAAATGAAATTTATATTTATATTTTAGTTTTTAGATTTGTTTTCAACTTTCTTCTTAAACTTCCACTGTTTAACTCTGCACAATAATGGATTTTGTATCTAAGTGCATAATTATTTAAATAAATTGAAAATTGAAATTGAAATTGGAATAGTAGTCAATGACAGTCAAAAAAGAACCGCCAAATATATCACTGGCTACTTTTTGATAAGTGTATTCTGGAATGGATCGCAGTATCATTGGATGTTTATTGTTGGCGCAACTATAATTTTCACAAATTGGGCATTTGCTAATAAAGTTTTGAATGTCTCTACCCATGTAGGGCCAATAAAAGAGCGTCTTGGCTCTTGAAATGGTTTTGGTTATTCCAAAATGATTATCATGCAATTTGTTGAAAGCCTCCTTTCTAAGTGTTTGGAGTACAAACACCCTACCTTCATGAAAAACTAGTCCCTCCTCTGCATACAGCACCAGTAGATGATCAGGTAACTTGCTTTTGTAATTTGGCCACCCTTCCTCATATAGCTTTTTTTAGTTCAATAAGAATTCGGACCTCCTTCAACATGCCTTCCAACTCTACGCTGCTGTCTTTCATCTTTTATAAATAATAATCTGATAGAGAAGTCCAGATAAGACAGAAATGTAAGTTGTCATATAGGACATTCATCTGTAAGAAAAAAAAAACAAATTTCAAAAAAATGTCACTTAGGCCCTTCATCTTCTAAGCACTTCAATTAATAGTTCCTAAAATTGTTTGTAGATCTTTAATATTATTCGGTATGGCGATTGTTTTCATCACTTGCACCCGCTCTGGGTCAGGCCTTACCCCCAACGCAGAAAACATATGCCCCAGATACTTCAATTCCTAAAAAAAAGTACAAACGTAAAGAGGACTAGGGATGTAGTCATAAATGGCAAAGGGAAACAATTTATGGAGTTCTGTAGTGAATATGAGCTGGTGGTAAGCAATGGTCAAACAATAGGAGACGAGGTTGGAAACTTTACATACTCGTATGTCAGTAACTCTGGTACTTCTGCCAGCGACATATGTGCAATATCACAAGAGCTGTTTACCTACATTTTTCGGAAGGAGAAAAAACTTGGTCATATCATCTACCAATAAGATTGTCGTTAAAACAAGGCATGGGTCACGAAAAAAAACTTAAATTGCTACCAAAACTCAAGTGGAGAGAATCCGACAAAGAGTTATATAGACAAAACCTATGCCACAATATAAGGGAATTTAAACAAGAAAAAGACACCCTCGACTAGTGTGTTGCGTAAGCTATGCAGTTTCACTTATTCCTCAAAAAACAAGTGGTTCGATACAAAGTGTGTTCTAGCGAGAAGAAAATTTAAAAATTTAACGCTCTAATGATACTTAAGAAAACCTCAAGTCCAAGTGACAGACTTTAATATATAGAGGCAAATGGGAAATATAGAAGGATCTGTAAAGAGGCTAGGGTTAAGTACTACGCACATCTGGAAGAAAAAAAAATCTGGTCAAAGATAGCAAGAAAAGGTGGAAGATCGCCAAGGAAATTAGAAAACAAACAGCACAAAATTGTCCTTAGATACCGGCAATAGGCTTTAGAAACTATTTTGAGCAGCTTTTAAACTCATTGCAGACATAGAAAGACATTCACTACGCAGTATTCCTTCGGGAGGATGCGAATCTGGATGCAGACATTTCAATTGAAGAGGTAAAGAATGTACTGACGAAAACAAAGGTAAATAAAGCCCCGGGTAAAGATAGGATTCCATATGAATTACTGAAGAACGCTCCTAATGAGTTTCTAGTGGAATTGACATGGGCATATAGTCAAATGTTCCAAAGAGGCAGAGTTGATGAAACTTTTGCATTAAGTACGAGTATAGTTTTTCCAATATTCATGAAAGGAGATAGCAATGTGGCAAGTAATTATAGGGGGATATCTCTTATAAATTGCATTGCAAAACTCATGATGGGTATCCTAAATTAACGATTATACAATTTAGTCGAAAAACATAATATTTTAACGGAATACCAGGCTGGCTTCAGGAGGAAGTACTCGACGGTGGACAATATTTACAACCTTGCCTCGATTGTGCATTTAAAGTTCCGTAAAAAACAGAAGATTTACGCATTATTCGTAGACTTTAAAGCGGCGTTCGACAAAGTATCTCGAAAACTATTTTTACAAACTACAAACAATAGGGGTGTCAACCAAAGCTGTAGGACTGCTGGAGAATATATACGAAGGCACTAAGTCATCAGTATGGGCAGGAGAAGATCTACAAACTTCGACACAATTTCTGGTGTTAAACAAGGATGTCTCTTGCCTCCGCTATTGTTTTCTCTATATATAAATGATTTACATGAGTGTTCAGAAGGTGGTCTATACATAGATGAGCTAAACATAAGACTACTCCCTTATGCAGATGACATTGTCCTTTTGGTCGACACTGGGATGATAATTAATTTAGAAGAGTACTAAGGTAAGTGGAACTTAGAGGTTAACCTAAGCAAATCGCAAATAATGGTTTTTTAAAACGGAGGAAGAAAAGCTAACCAAGAAAAGAGGTACTTCAAAGATTAAGTGATACAAATCTCGGCAAATTATTGCTACATGGTATTGACGCCTAAAATGATTTTCGCAAAACATGTGGAGAAAAGGAACTATGCGGCAAAAGGCAGTATAAACGCGACATGGAACAACTTCCTTAATAAAAGAAATGTCTCTATGCGATCAATGTGGCATTTATTCCAAGCAGTATGCAGAGCTGTGCAAACGTATGTAGCACAAGTCTGGGGTAATACGCTCTTTGATGAAGTGGACAAATTGCAGAGGTACTTTGTTAAAAGGATACTGAGGTTGCCCAGCTTCACTCCTAATTACTCACTCATGCTGGAAAGTGGAATGGAGGACGCACATCTATCATATATATGTTGGACTTGCAAATGAGATATATAGGACGAACACTATTTGAGCATGGTTGCCACATCAACTTACCCTAAGGCTAATCCAAAAAGGCTTCTCAAAAAGCAAGAGAAACTAGCCGATTCTATAAAAATCTTGACTCCGCGAAGGGGAATCTGTACTTCTTCGATGACAATGACCAAAATAAAATAATGTGGATTTTCAAGGCACGCTGTGACTTAATAGAACTAAATGGAACTACGTTTAACGCAAACAGATCAAAAAATTGTTCACTATGCAACCTCAAAGAAATCGAAAACATTCAACACTTCATAGGTAGGTGCCCTATTCTTAGAGAATTAAGGCACAAATATTTTGGGAAACATACTTATTAGAAGGCGAAATAATAGAATTGCTAAACAGATTACTTAGTAATTGGGAAAATCTAAAAAGTTATGTTATCAGTGCTTTAGCATATAGAAAATCTCTAGTAGATGAATTTAATAATTAAATATTTAAAATTGTCACTATAACTTATTAGAAATAATGAAGTATGTATAATCTACTCTCCGACAAACGACATTTATGTACGTCACAGTCGTATGTTCTTAAATCATAAACTATTAATTTATTACATTTGTCCAATAATGTTGAATTTTTATTATGAAATCAAGAACCTTCTACTACTACTACTTCATTTCCTGGGTTTGATATTGCACCTTTCGAGGGTTAAATTTGATATTGAAACACTTTGCTCTGTCTATTACTTTTGCTAAATTGTTGTCATGCTCGTTTATTGTCTTTCCTTCTACTATGTCATCGATATAAACAAAATTTCCTGATAAACCCCAATAATATTTTGTGTTTAATTTCTGGAGCTACCTTTATTCCAAATGGCAGGACATTAAATTGCTAGCAGCCGAATGGAGTCGTAAAGACTGAGTTTTTTGGACTCCTCCGCAAGTTCAACCTGCCAGAAGCCTTCGACTAAATCCAGAACCGTAAAATATTTCATCCCTCTCATTTTCGTTCTAAAATCCTCAAACTTTGGTATTATAAAATGTTCTCCCTTAATCAGCTGTCATTCAGTTCCTTGGGATCCAAGCAGATCCTCAAAGAATTATCCTTTTCTCGACCACAACCATGCTGTGACCCCAATCCGGTTGTACGTCTACTTTCGAAATTATGCCCCTTTCATCCATTCACAACATTTTTTTCTAAATTTTGGTGGGCACTACTACTTCCCCCTGTTTTGTTCACAGCATGCACCATCTCCTATTGTCTGGATTGAATTGATCCGTCTCCCTGCATCATCTCAATCTGGACTCGAGTAATTTCTGCAACTCGACAACCTCTGATGTTCTGATGCGATGATAAAATTTGTTTAATTTTATCTCTTTTCTTTTGGCCTTCTTCTATTGTTTTATTTATGATTCTTTTCTGTTTTTAATTAATCAATTTTCATTAATATAATAGGGTCACCCCACCCATTTTTTAATTTTTCTTTTTTTGTTTAGTTTTATAGAAGTGGCATTTAATTCTATTTTCATTTAAATATCTAATGCCATTAAAATTTCTCGTTATATTGTACCTATGTTTATTAAATATTTTTATATTGTTGAATTTTTAAAGAGAAAATAAAATCTAATCTAATCTAATATAAAATCTAATCTAATTTCAATGACGTTCGCCAATGTTAGATCGATTTGCTTCAGTAGTTGGATTTGCTCAGATCCACCTCCAATCCCAAGTACTATTCGGTCTCTCAGCACAGAATCCTTCTCCGCTCCAAAGCTGCAGCTATCCACCAGCTCTGATACATCCTTCAAGAAATGGTCAAAAGGTTGGCCTTCCTTTTGATTTGTCACGTAAAATCTTGTCGAAAAATATTATCAAGATAGTATTACCGTGTTTGGATCTTGGGAGGGGTCGCTGGCATGACAAACAGTCTTGTACATACCTGGAGACCTCGCGGAACATGCCAGGCCAGTAATATTGTTTGTCCATTCTCGCAATCTATTTCGCCGTGCGCAGATGTCTTGCTGTGGATTCGTCGTGGCATTCCTTCAGGACCCGTTGCCGCACAGAGTTTCCAGGCAGCACTCTCGGTCTCCACGTGGCCGGTTGGATCAGAAATGTGTCGAAAAGGATTCCTTCCCTTTATCATATAGTCGAGGAAGTTACCCGGATTGTCTAAGACCGCAGCCTTCTTCTTCTCGCACCAAGCTGTCTTTGGTGGTTTGGTGTCCAAGATTTGATTGACCTCGCTATCGTCCATGCATGGTTGTCGGGAGAGGGCATCTGTTAGAACATTCAACTTCCCTCGCCGGTACTTCACCTCGAAGCTGTATTGCATCAGTTCAATTGCCCAGTGCGCCACTCGACCTGAAGGGGACTCGATGGCGTTTAACCAACGCAAGAATTGATGATCGGTGATTAAAGTAAAATGGTAGCCCTCGGGTAGTGCCGCATTTTCCGGATACCATACACAACGGCTAGGCCCAAAGCTCTTTGAAAAGTTGCCAGTGCGGAATGGAGTCCGAACGGCATCACCTTCCACTGGTGCAGACCCATCCGGAAACCTTAAACGCCGTATACTGTCTGCTGTTCTTGTCCAACGGGATTTGCCAGTACCCCTTTTTCAAATCGATGGTGCTGAAGTATTCACCCTCTCTCAGATTTTCCAGAGTGGCCTGTATCTGTGGTAGTTCGTAAGCGTGCCTTACCGAACTTATATTAAGTTGTCATTAGTCTACGTACATTCTCCATCCGCCTTGCTTCTTTTTCACGAGTACGATTGCAGAACTACATATGTGGGCTCCTCGATTTTCTATGCGGTTTTCTTGCAGTAGCTAATTGATTTCTTTGTCTATTACCTATTACACAGCTATATTGGTGGTTCCTCGTAGTTGCTTAAACGTAAGTCTTGCCTCAATAGTTCCCCGATGACTTGTTCTGCATGGTTATCTTCCTCGCCCATCCCCTGGGTTTCGGCCAACATGTTAACTTCCTTTGAGTCTCGTGCCAAACCTTTCCGTGATGCTTCCTATGTGATTCCACCTGGGTGTCTTGGGTGTGGGTCCTCGTATTCCGTCAGGACTGGAGGTGTTGTTAGTTGTTGTTGGCGTCTGGCTGCTTCGTCACGGTTTCAGAACTTTGATGCTTTGAGTGTTTATGCGAAGGAGAAACCCAGTTCGTTCGATGAAGTCCATTCCTACGATGATATTTTGGGTCATCCTTGTCATGACCAGGAATGGTTGGATGTAAGCTATATCGTTAAAGATGACGCTGTATGTAGTACAGTCCTCCACTGGTGCTTCGCTGCGGTCGGCGAGACGTGCGATGGGTATTAAGTTGTTTTGTGTTGGTAGCTCTTCTGGGATGGTCCTAGCTATTTCGACGCTGACGAACGATAGCGATGCTCCTGTGTAGATTAGTACTTCGTAATTGCTATTTCCCATGGTGATTCTGGCATATAGGCGTCTGTCATCACTGTATTGAAGAGCTGGTAGTCTCGATGCGGCGAAATTTAGTGGAGTTCTCAGTCGCCTCGGTTTCAATTGTATTGTCAATATGGGCACGGAAATTAAGTTCTCTTTCACATATGCCCAGGTTACGAATAGACGTCACTGAGGAGACGAGTTCATTGCTAATGAAGTGGTTTCTAAAAAGAACAAATTTATTTGAGGCGAAAAAGGGAGAGATTGAATTGATTGAGGCAGTCAAAGACATGAAAAAAGAAAGTTGCGACAGCAGAGTCCGTACTAAACATTAATATGGACTCTGCTACAAAATAAAGCCAAAATTGATATTGCTTAAAAGATTATTCACTTTTTTTTTAAATTGGTTGGCATGTGGCATTATGACAAAGTGAGTCTCATCTTCCAACTTAGTCCATTGCAGGCGAGGTAGATTAAAATCACCCACAAGAATAACGTCGTCCGTCGCAAAGATAAAGAGTATTGTTAATTAAACAGCGAAGCGGGGACTTATAATTTGCTGGGAATAAGAAGTCGGCAGTAGGTCATTGATTAGTGACGAAAAAATCGATTGAAGTCAGTGCGATTTTTTTGAAGATAAAAAATACGAGTAAGCTTAGAACAAACGTGGATATATTATATGCTAAATGCAGTGACATCGTTGGTTTGAGTAAGACCATTGTTGTTGATTTTTTTTAGCACCACTAGGGTGAGTGTATTAGACTCGTTCAAACTGATAAGCTTTTTGAGGGGATTTTCCCACTGAGTCTGAGTCCATGAAGTTCCAAGTTGAATTATTCGTTGGTCTATTTATGAATGGGCATCAAGAGACGTTGGAGCTAGTGGTAATGATGGAAGATATATATTACTTGAGGGAGTTTCTTCAAAGACAACAGGAGGCGTTGGAACAGGTGCTAAATTATTGCGAACATTGGCACTGGGTGGAGCTTTGTCGATTATGTATTGCTCAACAGCAGCGTTCGCAGCAAGAAGCTTTTCCAATAGAAATATGTTATTAGATGGGTGACTATCATGCGAAATGAGCTCAAGTCAGCTGGAAGTTAATTTCAATTTCAATATCCGGGTAGAGACCGATTCGTCATTTAGAGATCTTAGGTCACGCCGAAACACCTCTACTCAGAAACACCTCTGATCAGCAATTTTGTTGGCTAGAGACTTGAGTACAGCGGATTGGTTTCGCAGTGTTTTGTTGATATATTGGTCATCGTAAATTAAGTTTAGTGCTGATAGGCAGGAGTACTACTGATATTGGCAATTTCCATGTTCAGATTGGAAATGAGGGCCATAATATGATTAATCGCAGAATTTAATGATCGCGAGGTAGAATCGCAGCTAGTAGAGCTAAAAGTAATAGATGCTTAATTTTGTTCAGTTGACCTTCGGTGTGTTTGCGTAAAGATGTGTGACCGTCATATAATTTATCCAAAGAACCATTCAGGGAGTCAATTTTCCTTAAGAAGTTCGTTATTTTTTAAGTAAGCAGGTCCAATAATAAGTTTAGCTGCTCTTTGTTGCACTTAATCGCAAGCATCAGGTGCAAGAGGGAGATCGTTTTGCATTCGTCACATAGGTACGAAAAGATAGAATTATACTCGTCTTCATCTCTTTTCGGCATATAATGAAATTTGTTTGAAACATTCTAATGTATATGCTATGTGGAAAATAAAGTGCGCGACTGGGTCGTACGAACTTGTACCCCTGTCAATAAGTTTTTAAATTTAAGTTAAGTTGTTAAAATGAAGTTTAAAAAAAAATTGCTTGAATATAAAAAAAACTTTTTCTGACAATTTTTCAAAACTTAGTATGCCATGTCCTTGCATATGTCAAATATTGCTTAGATGTTGATTTTCAACAGAATTGTTAAAGTCATATATGAGAAATGACCAATTTTCAAAAATTCGATTTCAGTAGGTTACCGTTATACGATTTTTTTGCAAAAACTTTGTACTCCATCTTATTAAAAACCCAAATACAAAATTTAAACAAAATCGTTTTCCTCAAATTTTGGGGTTAGAAGTAATAAAAATGAAAAATTTGAAGGAAATCCATCCAGCAGTTTAGGCTGCAGTTCAACGCACATACGAGTACATACAGACAGAATTGAGAGACCTACTTTTTGGAGTTCGTCTATTATACTAATGTCAACTACATAAGAGAGGACGTACTAAACAAATTCCCACTTCATTAACGTCAACATGCATACGGAGTGGGCACTATTCCAATTGACAGAAACCCATACAGAAAGCTCTTGAAACGAAAGAGATAGTTCTCTGCGCCTTCCTAGATATCGATGGGGCATTCGATAACACTTCGCATGAAACCATTAAACCAGCCCTGAACAAAAAACGAGTCAGCGGAACTGTATCTAAGCGGATGTACGTGCTGATAACAAGATTAGCAGAAACTCAGACGTCGCGTATAATTATTAAGATCAACACAACGAGAGGATGACCACAAGGAGGAGTACTATCTCCTCTAATGTGGAGTCTAGTTGTAGATGAACTACTTGAAAATTTAACCAACCTCGGAATCAACTGTCAAGCCTACGCTGATGACATAGTACTGATTGCCAGAGGAACATTTTAAGGAACCCTTTTGTGACATCATACAAAGGGATCTAATAGCAATTCAATAATAGTGCTGCACGAATGGGCTCAGCATAAACTCGACAAAAACTACAATAGTACCATTTACGAGAAAAAGGAAGCTAATCCGGATATCGGGCACAGAACTGATACCAGTAAACGAAGTGAAATATCTAGGATTACACCTAGACAGTAAACTCACGTGAAAAAAGCACACAGAAGATATATCCAAAAAAGCCACCCGTACTCTCATGATATGTAGAAGCCTTGCGGGTAAGTCTTGGGGACTTAGCCCGAGCATTCTAAGATGGATGTATATCGCCATTATGAGAGCAATGATCACATATGGAGCGATAGAGTGGGCGAAACGAACTAGTCTAGCCCCAACGAGGGAGACACTCATTGAAGTGCAAAGACTTGCTTGCCTCTGTATTACTGGGGCCATGAGGACATGTCCAACTGTAGGCATGGAAGTATTCCTGGAACTAACTCCGCTTCACATCATAGGTGAGGGAAACGCAAAGCGGTCGATCCTAGGGATGACAAAAGAGGGTGTCGGGATGAGGAAATACATCAGTTCGAAAGAATATTATGTACTTCTCAGGAAACCCCCCCTTCTAGCAATACTTAGGGACGATAGTATCAGGAAATTTAACTCTGATAAAAAATTCCGTACGAAGTTGAGTAGTAAGAAGGACTGGAGCAATAAATCCATAGTATGATGACGTGGATGTAACAACAAGATGTGAAGACAACGCTTTGTGACGTTAATTTTAACGCAAATAATATCCAATTTGCCAATGCTAACGATGTTGAAGAGCGTTGCATTGTAACAAGTGTGTAGTGTTAGAAAATCAGGAACGTCTTTGCGAAAGACATTGAAGTTGGAAGTGAATAATTCATTATTATTATAGTTACAAGTTCAATTAGTTTCAATAAGGGCATAGATATCATCAGGTGGTATCTCACTAAGAGATATGCTAATAGGAAACCAATAAAAGCTAATCTCATCATGCCTTCTGCTAAGGGGAATATTTACATAAACGACTGGTTACCTGGTGAGATGAAATATCTTCTGAAGGAAGCTAAAACAGCAAAGAAGCAGTTCAATTATGAGTTTCTCTGGGTGCGCCGTAGAAGAATTATGATGAGACGATCAATTGGAACTGAGGTCAAATATATAAGGAGTCTGGAAGATCTTAGACAATTATAAACCTCCAATTCCTATCTTAAAAATAATTATGTTACGTAACTTAAACGACCTCTATGATCCAATTTGTGTGAATGACTGTAATGAAACGTATGTTGGTACCAGATTTTGTAGTTCAAACTTAGACTTAACAATTGTCCATCAAAATACAAGAAGTATGAGAATGAATTTCGATAACTTTTGTGCTCACTTAGAAAATTGCTTTGCTACCTTGCCTCAAATCATTGTCTTAACGGAAACCTGGGTTTTTGATAACGAAGTCCAAAATTTTTCTATTCCCGGTTATTGTGTGTATCCAAATTGTAACGAAACTTATCCATCGGGAGGAAGAAGATGCATTCACTCCAGATATTGAAAGTGCAGATTGTGTCACCTTAAAATTAAAACTGGGTAAGAATTTGTTTATTACTTTTGTTTGTGTATATCGACTGCAGTTTGTGCATAGTAATATTTTTCTTAATGAGCTCGAAGGTTTGTTGTGCTCAATTAATTGTGGGAATGTTTGCTTAGTGGGGGACATAAATATCAACATACTTAATCTTCCAAGGGAATGCGATGACTATATGCTTCTGCTATCCTCATTAGGATTTCGCTCGCTCATAAATCTTCCTACTAGAATAGGTGATAAGTCAAAGTCATGCATCGATCACCTCTTTCTCAAGTCCAGAGATTTTACTAATACCTATCCGTACATTTTGGAACTAGGTATAACCGACCATTATTCAGTTGGCATTGGTTTTAAGAATGCTTTAAAAAAAAACGTCTGCTTTCAATGTTCCGAACCAATCTCCTAGTAATTGTATCCTGAATCTATTGCATTGTTAATCATATAAGCGCATACAATATAAATAAATCAATGGATTTATTCAGCATTGTAAAATTTTGTAAGTGTAAAAGAAACATTTCAAATAAAATTTTCTAAGTTGATTCGGTGTCTGTCTTTAGAAAGGTGGGATTCTGTGTTTAGTTCGGAATGTCCTTCTAGTGCTTTTTCAGTTTTCTTAGGAAAACTTGAAGGGTATATAAGTGACTGCAAAAGTACTAAGCAAAGGAATAGATTTAATAAAATTAAACCTTGGATCAATGATGTAATCTGCGCAAAAATAGAAGAAAAAAATAAATTCTATGCAAAAAATAAGACCAGAATGAACCAACCTTTAGTTAAGCAGGTATATAGAGAGCTACAAACTAATGTCCGCAAACTAATAGATAAGCAAAAAATTGAATACTACAGCTACAAATTTGCAGAAAGTCGGTATAATCCTAAAGAGCAATGGCGTATTGTCAATAACATATTATGCAAGAACAAAAAAGACCCGGATTTAAAGATTCTTAAATTAGGCAATAAAATCGTCAGTAGTAATGAGGACTTAGGTAACGGCATGAACGCTTTCTTTAAAAATGTAGCTGAAAAATGTAAACCAGATGTACATGTTCAATTAAATGATAGTAATGGGGGATTTTTACTTGATAAAACGAGTCAACTTTGCTTCTATTTCGGGCCCATTAGTAATTCTGAACTTCTCGTTATTATTAACAGCTTGAAAGCTAAGAACTCATGTGGGATAGATGGCATTAGTAACGTTATCATCAAGAAGATAGGAAAGTTCAGAGTAAATCCCTTGAGGCACATTGTCAATCAAAGCTTTCGGTGCAGAATATTTCCTGATTGTCTTAAAACCTCGTTCATCATTCCGATTTTTAAAAAAGGTGATCTAAGTGACCCAAACAACTATAGGCCAATATTCTTGTTATCGGTCTTCTCAAAGATTTTTGAAAAGGTAATAGTTAGCAAAATGTAAACTTTCTTGAAAAGACTAGATTTTTTAATAAGTTGCAATTTGGTTTTATGAAAGGTAAATGCACTGAAGATGGAATTGTGGCCTTTTTAAAGAGAATTTATAATGCACTAGACAATAATCTAAAAGCAGTTGGACTTTTTCTTGATTTAACAAAAGCCCTTTATTTAGTAAATCACGATCTATTAATTCAAAAACTCAGTAACGCTGGCTTTAGAGGCAATATATCTGAATGGTTTAAGCCCTACTTGCTAAATCGAAAACAGCGCGTTAGGGTAAATGGATTTGTAAGCAAGGAAGAAGTCTCTCCAAATACTGGTGTCCCACAGGGGTCAGTTCTAGGACCAATCCTTTTCCTTGTTTACATAAATTTCATATTTAACCTACCTTTAAACGGCCCTTGGATATGCAGATGATCTAGCGGTCTCATATGCAGACAATTCTTTAGTTACGATTCGAGACCAAATAAATTCTGATCTACATTTGCTTAGTATCTGGCTTAATTACCATCAACTTATACTTAGCACAAAGTCTAAAGCTATGTTCTTTTCCTTGTCTAACCAGAACACAGCAATTGAAGGCATTACATCTCATCATCTTAGTTGCAACAAGCTGAACTGCACAAATAAATGCTTTGCTTTTGAATTCGTGAAGGAGTATAAGTATTTAGGAGTTGTAATAGATAACAAATTAAACTGGAAGTCACACATAATGTGCCTAAAAAAAATACTATACATATCTTTAAACAAAATGTATCACTTGCGTAAGCTTGTTCCGCATAGTTTACTTTCAGCTATCTACTACGCATTGGTTCAATCACGGCTTGAGTATGGTCTTGCTTGTTGGGGCTGTGCCTATATAAGTAACCTGAGTCCTATTATTACAGCACAGAAAAAAATAATTCGGTTATTGCTATGTAAAAACAGATTTGAGCCCACACTGCCCCTATTTCAATCAGCGAAAATACTAACACTTCGTTACCTTTTTATCTACAAAGCGTTTAAAGTATTTTTTGTTAGAAGTGGTAATATCCACTTTAGAAGAAATGGAGTATATTCGTTGAGAAATGGGTCTACATTTGATGTCCTCAGGGTTAATAAAGAGCACAATCGACGTTTTCTGACTTCTATAGCACCTTACATTTTTAACAAACTGCCGTCTGATACATATATCCAATCTAGTAACACACGGAAATCAATTCTTAAAAAAACTTAAGGCTTGGTTATTTTCACGATCTGAAGTTGAAACTCTACTTCAAGTTACATCTTAGCGTACCATTTATTTACGTTTAATCCACATTTTAACATTGTTCTTCTATTGGTTTATTGATTTTTTTTTTCCAAAAAATATTTGCGCAAAAAAAAAATTAATGTGCATTTCGCTCTACATCGCGTTCTCCTTTTCGTCTTCCCTTTTCGGCTTTAATCCTATATTTTTTTTTAATTTTAATAATAGTCATACACTTGCAACTGGTTGCATTATACCACAAAGTATTTATTTATTAATTCCATATTTCGTGATCACTATACACAGAATTCGTCTATATTATTATGAAAAAATGTACGTATATCTATTATTATAATGTATTAAATTAACAATCTTTTACTATATTTTTAATGAATTGTTATTTTGAAGTGGATTTAATAAAAAATCTTGAATCTTGAATCTTGAATCTTGAAGATGACCACTATAAGTGTATTGAACGAAAACATTTAAGAGATAAAAGCAATCCCTTCTCTAAACAAAACTATCATATAATTTTCTGAAAATATCTTTCACAACATACACTTACACCCCGCGCAACAAAAAAAGCCGCATACGGGTTTTCCATTTTTTTGCGCTAATTACCTTTAATGGATTCGCCGAATTATATTTTATTGCTTCCGGGTTAGGTAATGCACATTTTGGAGTGTGTCGGAATTCATTCTGGCAGTTAACAGTGCGTGCAGTTGTATTTCTTAAATAAAAGTGAAAAGAGTATATCGCGATGTCTAAAAGGGTACAATTGAGTAAAGAAATTAAGGCAGTTATCGTCGCCTTATCCAAACAGAATCAGTCATTTCGTGAAATTTCTCGACAAATGGATGCAATGAGAGTTCTGTAAGAAGATTCTGTAACAAATATCGTCGGGATCACAATCTGGACAGAAAAATTGGCACAGGATTGAAGAGATGTACCACTGTTCGGGAGGACAGGGAACTGAAGAGGCTAAGCTTGAGAAACAGGTTTAAAAATGCATCGGAGTTAAGAGCTGACCTGCGAGAAGCTACTGGGGCTGAAGTTAGCGTCAGAACTATAAAGAATCGTCTCAACGAGATGGGTTTGCTAGCAAGGAGACCAGCGAAAAAGCCACTTCTGACCAGAAAAATTAAGAAAACGCGCCTTAGCTGGGCTAAGGAAAGGCAAAACTGGAGTGTTCAAGATTGGTCAAATGTGGTGTTCTCTGATGAGTCCAAGTTTAACCTAATCGGACCAGATGGGAAGCAGATAGTTCGTCGTAGAAAAGGGGAACGCTACAGTGACGAATGCATAGCTCACACCGTAAAACTTTCTCCTTATGTTATGGTGTGGGGATGCATCGCCGCAATCGGAGTTGGATCTCTAATTATGCTCGAGGGCACTGTTAACGCCATGCAGTACAAACAAATTATCTTAGATGGTGTTGTACCGAGTATGGAAATGATAACAGCAGGAACATCAAAACCAATTTTTCAAGATGATTCAGCGCCTTGCCACCGAGCAAAATCTGTGAGTAATTCGAGGTTTTTTTTTTCATATTTATGGGTGTTTTGAAAATCTTATGATTTTCATTTTTAAATTTCCTCCACAGATTAAAACTTTGAAAGAAGAATTAGGAATAGAATCCCTAATTTGGCCGGGAAACAGTCCAGATCTCAACCCCATCGAAAATGTCTGGGCTCTTATGGGAAAGAAGATCCAAGATAAAAAACCAAAAACCATGCAGCATCTAAAGAGCATCATTGAAGAAGTGTGGTTCAATGAAATTAATAACAATTACCTCGGTAATCTCTATGCCTCCATGCCAAACAGTGTTCATGACGTTGTTAGGGCGAAGGGTGGTGCTACGAAATACTAGAATCATTTTTTAGTATTATGAAAGTCTTAAATTATGTAAAAAGGTCTCTTAGTTAATAAAAATATGAAAAAAGAAATTTGCTTTTCAAATTGTTGCTCTTTTTTTAATTTATGTATATTGATAGTACTTGGGTAATATCTGATATTTTGTAGTCTGATCTTCACGATCATTACTTTTTTTCAATTAGGCTACGAAATGTATTGTCAAATCGGGGAATGTGTTAACTTAAATGTTAAACATCAAAAATACAAAGTGACTACGCAGTAATTAGTCATCATTTATTAAATTTCTTCCATTTTGTTAAAAATTACCATGTGCGGCTTTTTTTGTTGCGCGGGGTGTATATCAAAACAGTCAGGGCAAATAAGAGTGCATTCTTATTTATAATGGGGAAGAAATTTTAGAGAATGTACCTAAACCGCTGTCCCAGCTCATAAAATTTGTCAAAATCTCCTTTTGCAGAGGTTTAATTTTGTTTATAATAAATTTCAAACAATAAATTTAAACAAACGCAAAAATAACAATAAACAAAGATATTCTTACATATATTCTCCCAAATGCACCTCAGCTCGTCAGCAGAAATCATATCGAATAAATAAATACACGATCACTCATGACAGAATGCCAAATTTCGATACTCGATCTCTTAAGCGGTTATGTCAAATCAACATTTATCAGTCACGTGTTACTCGATAACTGATGCGGTAATTTGACCCCAGGTCTTAATTTTGTTTACATTCTGGTTGCCGAGAACCAGAAGTAAACAATAAAAGGGGATCAAAACGTACGTATACGTATGTACGTCAGTTGGTATTAGGGCACACTTTAAATGTATGCGTTTATTTTAATTTTACCTCAGAGCAGGAAAGAAAAATTTAAATTTACCAAGGGTTACATTTTCATCCAACATTTTGTACTTATTTTTATTAGACCCTCATAAACTATACTACAGTATATCTTTCACATTTATATCAAATTGCAGTTATATTCGTAAATACGTAAAAGTGTCAAAGGCCCCTATGGGGTCATCTATCTCATCTATGTCAAATAACATAAGGCTAGCTGACAAAGTTTCGCCTACGCCATTGATTAAGTACTTGGTTTGGAGTGATATGATATAAATTTCTTCACGTGTACCAATATACTCGTACGAAAAGGAGTTGTTGCAGCTAAAGCTAATTGTATTGGGTTACGAAGTTCTTTTATTGTAAATTTCTTCCTGGATAGGCGCACCTGTAACGCTGAGAGAGCGCCCCGAGACGTACTTATGTATGTACATATATGGTTGTTGATTTTTCTCTTAAATAGCTGAGGCCTAAAAACATCTACATATATATATTTATGTATTTTTATATAAATAAGAATACATATATACTTATACTAATTTTCAGGATACGGGCGTTTTGTGGAAAGGGGAAGAGACAGCGAGAAAGACAGATTGGTGTAGTTGGTTTGAAACTCAGGTGGTATTAAACTCCAAGTAATTTTGTGTTGCTGTTATTTTCGTTGCTTATGATTCACAGTATCTTTTTCCCTCCACCTGATGTCATCATCACAATCAAGTTGCATTTTAGCCATATGACCATTCTACTGTCAGTGTTATGCCTTCGCAGTACAGTTGACTTAGCCTTCGCAGTTGATCGACTTTTTTATTTATTTCATACAAAATAAATAGATGATTCTTGACATCAGGATTCGAACCGTGAACCTGCAGAATAACAAGCGATGATGTTACCACTACACCATGGCCACTCTCTAAATATGGCTCCTGGATGCGACTTCCAAAGCTTACTTGTTCTGTAGCAGACGGATTTTTGATGGAGAGATGTTCGCGTAGTTGCCAGGTGAATACAAAGGTGATTGGCCTTAGCGGAGTGGCTAATATAACGCTCAAATATTGCATTTCTCGGGATCATTCCACTGAAGTCTACGGAACGTCTGGCGTGGTAGTATCTGTAGAAGAAACATATGTACGAGTATGTATGTAAGTCTCTACTAGCCTCCAATGAGCTAACGGTTGGAGATTGGATGTTAGTGTAAGATCATCTGTTTAGCGAACTGCTCATCTCTCTCTCTTATACACACTCTCTCTCGCTCTCCCACTCTCTCTTTCCCTTTCTTTCCCTTTCATTACCTGCTTATATTGGAACAAAGTATCGATTCCTAAGTATGTATTTTATTGTGTGTTGTGTATGTTCCTTTTTTTTAATTTTTGGTTACGCCAATGGATGTGGTAATCTTCTAAAGATACTTACAACCCGGGCTAACAGCATGCACGATTCGCAAGCCCGAACAATCGATGCCAGGAATGCGCCTGTATACTTAGCTTTTCTATCATATTCTTTGTTCATTTTGAGAAGTTGTTACGAAACTACATATTGCCATCCAATTCTCTTTCGACCGCAACATATGGTCAAGGAGTAACGACGGACTGGGCAGAGTAGATTTCCATGCCGTGAAGCGTGTGCAGTAAATGACTGCGTGCCCCGTATCTTCATCTTCATCCGGGCATTCCGGGCAGGATGGTGAACTGTCGTGTCCAAATCGGTTGACGTATTTGCGGTAACCGTCGTGACCAGACAGGAACTGTATGAGATGGTAATTGCATTCCCCATGTTTTCGATTTATCCAGTCTTGGATTGTCGTTATCAGTTTGTATGTCTATCTGCCTTTTGTTGTATTTGCCCAGTGAGTTTGCCACATAGCTGCTGACGCTGCCTTTTCTTTTATTTTGCGTAAATAGGCGAGTTTGTGTGATTTCGTGTATGGTTTCGTCTGTGCCTGCGTGGATAACTATAGTTGGGTATGCTGTCTATGTGTTACTTGTATGAGTTTCTTGTTTGGTGTTTGCGTGCATTTAATTTCCTGTCCCTTCGCCTTTTAAGTTGCCGGAGTTTATAGGCTCCTCGATTCTCGCTCTTGGCTCCTCCAGACGCAATTGCTGCATCATGTTTGTGATGACTTCGCCTACTGTATTCCAAGTTTCGCTCGTCGTCAGCATGAACACTAAGAGTGTTCTTGGTGTAACTTGGCCGCCAATTTTTCTTTCTAGAAATATTCGGCTCATCGCGTACATTCAGCAATCCATCAGGGCATATTCCGCATTCTAGACTTTGCCTTCACAGTGCGCGCAGTACGGGTCATTCACATACTTATATGTGTGGAGGTACTCCGGAAGCATCCATGCCCCGATTAGAACTAGTCGTATAATATTTATTTGTGTACTTGTTCACATTCATTGTATTCTCGTTGTCATCTGCAAACTGCTTTCTGCTTTTGAAAACTTATTTGATTAACGTACCTTACTTCAAAGTGAGGACTTGATTTGGCCTGGTAAGTCGAACTGAACAATTAGTTTTTGGCATTTAACTTACTAATAATACCTAAACCATTTTGTTGTCCTTTTGACAAACTTGCCATACAAATTTGAACTTTACCTGGTCAAAATAAAAATTGAAAGCTTGAGCTCAGTTCATTCGAATTTAAATTTTTTTAACTTTTCAATCTTTTAATCAACCATCTTTAAAAGATGGTAGCATATCTTAAGTTTGGGTAGCATAGTACAATGAATCTTGCAAGAATAGGAAAATGCTATGGCATTCTTCATCAAAGTGGAGGTTTGTTGTGATGAATGGGAGGCATCACAACGAACATCAGACGCGACGTTTCTGATTGCAATGATGCTACTAGTTTTCTGGGACTGATTGATGAAATTGGATTTCTTGCGAGTTTTAGGGACACTCCATCGTTTCATATAAATCTTTTCCACAATATTATTTATTCGTTTTGTATTTTAAGCTCCAAAAAGAACTGAGAATTTATCGAGGTAAGATTTGAAAAGCATACTCGCCGCTAAAGCATTAAAGCCACAATGATGTTTTTGGTTGCATGCCCGATATAACACGAATTTGAAGAATTGATTATTGGTGGAAGTTCGAAAGTTGCAAACGCTTGTGAGAAAATTCGCTAACGACGTACGTATGGCAGGTATTTTGTGACCACATACGTTTCCGTCAAAATCCGTAGTACCATCACAACTGTATTTGCCTAGACAAATTTGCCCAAATGCCGATGCAAAATTCATCTCGATCTTTCTCAATAATTTAGCATACTGCTTAGTCTATACCAACCTACAAAAGAAGATACTACAGACTTTAACGATAACATTTCAATAATTTAATATTTGTATTTCCTTACATGGAATTTTTCAGAAATAATCACAGATGACAACAAAAGGTATTAATCATTATTTCGAATCTATTCCAACAATCTCACAGCACATACCAAAAGCCCCAATAATGTCATACATTGGTGATACAAAAAATGTTTATTTAGTCTCGCATATGCCGGGAATATAAAGCCGAAAAGTTATGCCACCACATTATACACACTTTCTCACCATCAACGTTTCTGATCATTGCACTTTGTTATCAAACACAAATTGTGAAAACATTCAGAAATTACGAGTATGAACAAATAACTAACATTTTTTCCTTGACCCTCAAGGATAGCAGGTTGGTTGCTATTTTATGATTTCCCTAGCGCTTCCATTAGATCTAGTCGGCGAAAATGCTTCACCATACTCAGTTTACCGCTTGGATATTTAATATTTTATTTATAACTCTCCATCGCAGTCATTCTTGTAGTTGATCCTACAGCAACAGTCTCGTACTTATGGTTGGCATGTGAATGTGCCCGCGTTTGTTTGCTGCTCAAGGAGCATATCCATTTGTCATAACAACTTTATTTGTTTTGTTCGCACATGACACAATGAAAGTCTCATATGGTAGAGATGATCCATCTTATGGTAACGCCTCCTTCCATTTACAACTTCAAAGTATTAAATAAATTATATTCGAAAATTCTCAACTGTAAAGATGTAAGTAAAAGCACCAGAGTCTACGTTCATTCCCCTGTAGTTAAATTGTTTTGCTTGTTTTTTCTTTGTCTACAAAGTACCGACTACATGCATGCCAAACAATATGAAAATGAACAATCACTTCCACCACAACAGTAGCAACCAGTCGACCTAAAACCACTATTCCATTTAGGGATTACTCATAGGCTAAAAACCAACTTCGACAACTCAATTCCTTTCCTCGGACGACGACGCCATGGTTTGATTTATCTTATACTTCGCTTTCCCTTCGGTGACTATCGTAAGACTACTGCACGGAGAAAAATTATTTGATAAATGCGATTAAAAAGGAAAACATTAGACCAAGAAGATAACACAAATTTCAGTCAGACTGCTTGATCTTGGCAACGAACAATTTCTGGCAGTGGATTGGCATCTTACATGAGCTTTTTCAATACCGGTAAAACCCATAGCTACAGATATAAAATTAATTTGCATCTTTTTTACTGAATACTTTGTAATTCGTTTGCAAAAATTCCTGTTAAATGCTAAGTGAAATGCTGCAAAATTTGTTATGTATGAGCTGTCAGTGCAAATGCTCTTCCCAAAACATTCTTTCCGTCTACTCGACAGTTCACTTGATACCTTTGATGAACCCTTGAACCTTAGTGAGAGAGAATTAAAAAAAAAGATTTTTGACTAATCCTTAAAATTGTGTGACTGTAGTAAGACGAAGGATATTGTATGCTAACAGGAAAACATATTTGCTTCGAAGTGGTTTGTGACACGCCGATAGCGTATGTCTGGGCCCCAAGATTCAAGTACCTTCTCAAATAATGCTCTGTCAGAAGGATTTTTTTTATACATAAATACGAATATGTATCTATCCCACCTATGTAGCTTACCATTTCTTCGCGGCCAACATTGTTTTTGACTTCCGTTATTCTAAGATTCTACAAAAAAATTTTAAGAAGAATCCCTTGCCAACCTTGAGATTGATATTCGTCAATCAGGGTGCGAAGATCCTAGTAACGTTGACCGCGTCCACGATGCAGCACAATATCCTCTTGTTCCTGGAGCAAGGTACTAATGTGGCTACTCTAAGAATTGACCTTTCATGAGCTACTTCGAAATATTCGAAGTTTAGATCAATAAGGACTTTCAAGACTGAATCAAGATGTTGAAAAATAGATGGTGGCTGATGAATCCTTAATGGGCGAACGGCAGTAGAAGTAGAAGATTACTGGCATCGGAGTATCCGGTCAGTCGCTCTACGGATTTAACTAAGGATCTGTTCGGAGGTTGAGTCTTGGTTACTGCCCGACCACATCAAAAAGCGGGTGTAACTTCGGATAAGCACAATCTTACAGTTGACAAACCACCCAAACGAACCTTCGGATCTGCACATAAAATGTTCTGACCCTTAACAGGTCACGTGCAGCCGAAAAATTAGCGGAGGCCTTAAACTTCTGTAAAGCAGGAGAAGTGCGGTGGGATGGACTGAGCAAAGAACGAATAGAAATGTGTGACACTTATTATGGTGACTGGTACAGGGAATAAAAGCAGCATTTATTTGTATTCGGATATGTTATCAGAAGTAGACTTAGGTGCATTAAGGCACAATTCCCCACTATTAGCTTAATACATGCTCGCTCCGTCACAGAGGATAAAGACGACGTGACCAAAGATTGCTTCCATGAGTTTATCATATCTACAAGTAGAAGAGAGAGAAGAATACCAGCCTCTTCGAAAGAAGAAGAAACAATATGAAGGACGTGCGATCTAGCCAATGAAGAAATGATGTTCGAAAGTTTTACTAGATGCTAAAGAGAACATTCCAAGACTACAGAGCCCGAATGGAAGCCTGTAGAGATGAAGAGGGAAATCTAGTAGTAGAGTCATAGTAGGTGCTGAAAATTTCGAAAGATTACTCCTGCAGACTGTTAAACGGCAGTGAAGACCAAATTTTGGCTGTCAGACGATAGCAGTCACCATTTCCGTCCATCCGTCAAATTAAGGTAACGATAGCAGTATCAAAGCCTAAACTCAATAAGGAATGCTTGACGAATGGAACTTTAGCCTCGTTTGTCCGATCCTCAAAATAGGAGACCCTCTGAACTGCGCCAAATACAGAACCATCAGTTTTCTCCGCATTGTATATAAGAACCTGCCTGCCATATTATATGAACCGTCTTAAGCCTTTTCTCAACAATCTTTGTGGTGCGTACCAGTGTGGGTTTAAGCCAGAAAAGTCCACCATGGATCAGATTGCGGCAGAACTTGAAAAAATCCCAGGAGCTCCAATTCTACAGTCACCACGTCTAGTTTTGGTATTCATAACCCTTTGATTTCAGAAAGGAACTATGTTAACTCGCCGCCGAATGTACAGAACTCTCAAACCAAGATCAGGCATACTGTCTTTCAAAAGTCTGTAAAACTACACACGTACGCCGACGATATTGACCTAATTGTTAGAGCGCAGCGGTGTGTCAGTGGTGCCTCCGCTTAGCGATTAACTATTGCAAACAAAATCTATATTGGACAGAACGTCATAAGACAGTTACAGTTTGACTTTATTAACCTACCCTCCGCTGCAATTAAATAAAGTGTACGACTGTGTCGTACGAAACTTCCTCATTATTTGAGAGTCACTTTAATTAGAATTTCTTTTTTTCAAATGTTCCCATACCGATGATCTGTTTTAGGTTTCTATGCCATGTTTAATAAAATATAGAATATAGAATAACAACCACAAAAGCCAGCATTTCAGATGTACATAAGTCTGCTGCATTTCATTTAACCATGATGCAACAGTGGCTAAATAAAATATTTGATAAAGATCTGAGTGGTATAGTGGTTAGTATGTCGGATCACTACGCAAGAGGTTCCAAGTTCGAATCCCAAAAAAAAATCAAAAAGTTTTTTTCACGATCCCACCTCTCGCGAACGTCTGACAAACATCCGAGAGTATTGTTGTCACGAGAAAGCTTCACAAAACAAATTACCGTTCGGATACGGCACTAAACTCTAGGTCCCTTCCATTCGTGTGAAAAATATAACGCACACATCACGAGTGGTTGCGAGAAGCTAGGCCCTGGCACTTAAAGAGCTGTTGCGCCAAATATTTATTTATGTTTACAAATATAGTTGTATTAAAAAAAAGTGCATTTATACAAGGTCTTCCAATAGGGACTTCCGAACTTTGACTTTGACATTTGATAGCGGGCACATTGTTGAAGCTACATGTGTGAAATTAGCTGTCATTTATTCAGTCTATTTTGCCAAATCACCATGGACCGATATAGCGTACAACAACACGTGCAAATAATAAAATTATTTATCAAAATGGGTGTTCTGTTCGGGCAACGTTCCTCGCGCTTCGCCCATTTTACGATCGCCATAATCGTCCTTCCGATAGGACTATTCGCAGTGTGGTGGATAAATTTGAGTCCACTGGTTCAGCAAACGATCAACCAATACCCGTACATCGACGAAACGCAAGATCTGCCGAAACATCGCCGTTGTCCGTGAGAGTGTGCAGGAGAATCCGAGGCAGTCAATTTCAAATCGCTCACAAGAAATCGGCTTTTCGCAGACTCCAACTTGGCGAATTTTGCGTGGTGACTTGGGCCTGCACCCGTACAATAGACAACGACGAGTATTCGCTGAATGGGCTCTGAAGCAGTTGGAAACTGACCCTAATTTTCATCGAAAAATCATCTTCAGCGAATGGGTACGTCAACAAACAAAATTTTCAAATTTGGGACGATACCAATCCACATGAGATCCAAGAGCGTCAATGCATCCCGAAAAAGTCACTGTTTGGTATGGATTTTGGGCTGGCGCCGTCGTCGGTCCATATTTCTTTGAACTAACTGGCCACCGAGATCGTGTGATTTGACCCCGTTAGACTTTTTCTTGTGGGGTTTTCTGAAGTCGCAGGTCTATGCGAATAAACCACAAACCACAGCGGCCCTCAAACCCAACATAATCCATGCCATCGGTCAAATTCAGCCCGATTTATGAGCCAAAGTCATGGAAAATTGGACATTTCGGATGCGCGCCACCCAGAGGAGCAGCGGCGGATATTTGAACGATGTTATATTCCATACATAATGGGCCGTGTGCATGAAACTTAAGTACATACTAGTAGTAAAAGGTCTAAGTAAATACTACTACTACTAGTAGAAGCTAATATTTTAAGTATTTACTAGATTTGGTATGCATAAAAATAAGTTTTGACTTGCTAGCAAAGACTTCCAGTAAATACTGGTTTTCATTCAAGTAAATACTACCAGTTCATCCAAAATTGGTAGTATATACTTATTTTGCATTATTTCTCAATCGTTATTGCAAAACAATTCCGTTCTCTTTATCTGCCCCAATCGTCGGATTTGAAGTACACTGGCCATTAATTCTTTTGGCAATTGGAAATTGTTCTTATCCTTTAAATGCTTTGCAATATTGTGCAAAACGAAACATGACACAATTATATTTGGACTATTTTCTAAATTAAGACGTATGCAGTTTTGTAGAATTGGAAATCTCCTCTTCAGTTGCCCAAAACATCTTTCAATTATTACTCTCTCCTTTGAATGCAATTTATTGAATGCCTTTTTCTTGATTACTTGTTGGATTCTTAAAAGGCGTCACTAACCAAGGTGCAATTCTATACCCTTCGTCTCCCAATAAAACGCTGTTACTGGAATTTCTCATTACAAGTTCAAGAAAACTGTTTCTCCAAAATTCTGGAATCGTGAACTGAGCTTGGCCATTGGCAATCCAGACTTGTAAAACATTCCATTGCATCACATGTTGTTGAATATTGATAATAGAAATATGCCTTTCGATTAATATATTCTTCTGAATAAAAGTGGCTTCATTATTTCTACATGAGTGCAGTCCAAGGCTCCTATACATGATGGGAAGCTGTATTTGCTAAGCCAGTCATGTTTTGCTTTCAAGTGTTCTTCATAATTGGAAGGAAACTTTATCCGATGAGAAACTTTATCTGTTATGAGTTTTGCAATATAATTGTTGTTCTAGAAAGAGTACTTTGAAATGCCGTAAATATCATATATGAATTTATGAAACAAATCGTTCGAGTAAAATCATATAGTAATTGCTTACCAATAAATTATCCACTTAACCACTCTACATTTTCCTTTTTCGAAATGGTAAAGCATTCTAAAATTAGACTCGGTAACCCTTCGCTTCTTGTAAACATTTTCGGAATCAATACGTAAAAATACAGCCATTTCGGTAAATATGGCGGCCTGATTGCTTCAAAATGAGACTCACGATTGTAATCCTTCTTGATTATAGCTTTCGTATTTAACACAAAAAAGTATTTGCTAGCAAATTTTCAAGTTGCTATTCACCAACTTGAAAAAAAGTCAAGTAAATGCTACAAAAAATAAGTACTTACTAGTTGTTATGCATACGATATAAAGTATTTACTAGTGAAATTCATCTGCATCTAGTAAGTACTATGTCCCCTAGTAAATGCTTGTTCTCCAGCATTTACTTAAATTGTATGCATATGAAAATCAAGTATTTACTTAAAAATTGTCTAGTAAAAGCAGTTACTAGTTTTTATACATACATAATGGCATCGATATGCCTTTCAAACGAATAAAAAATTTTAATGATATCTCACACACACTTTGTTTTATTTAAATTTAAAGATAGGAAGCGCTTAATGAAGGACCCTTTAGAAACAAAGTTAAACGATAGAGCCGGCGACCAAAACGGACTATGGAAAACTCTAAAAAAAAACAAATATTCAAAAAAGATAAAGGCATGTCTCATGATGGAGTAGTGCTTAAATCAGAACTGGAGATAGCTAACGGGTTGCATACATTTTTTATTGAAAGTGTCAAACAAATAAACGATAGTATTCCCCTAGTTCCTTATTCTGATAATATTCCCTCTCACGTAAATCAATTTGAATTTCAAAGCTTAGAAGTAAACACACTTGAGGAGATAATTAGGCAAATGATAGAAAAAACGACTGGACTGTACAATATTTCCTCCGCTTCTAAATATAACTAAATCGTCGCTTGAGCGTGGTGTGTTTCCACAGAGTTGGAAGAACGCTGGCATTATTCCAGTGGAAAAGGTTAAAAATGCAAGGAGTCCAGATTAGTGGAGAACTATAATATGTTGCCCAGGTATGAAAAAATGCTAAAGCCCATAGTGTGTAAGCAGCTAACTAGCTTTGTTGAGGGAAGTGGACTTTTATGCCAGGAACAATCACGAGTAAGGCGTGGACACTCTTGTGAGACATCGATTACATGGGTTATAAATGAATTGAAAAAGAAATGGAAAAGGGAAATGTTACGGTCGCAGTTTTCTTGGATAGAAGTATCTTGGCAAAAAAAAAAACTTTATAAATGTGGTATTCGTGGAAAAGAACTAAATTGATTTACAAGCTCTTTGTCTAACAGAACGCAGAGGGTAAAGGTGAATAATACATATTCAAGTGCGCAGCAAATACCAATCGGTGTGCCCCAAGGTTCAATCTTGGGTGTTTTACTTTTTTTTTGTTTTGTTTTGTGCTGTTGTTTTTTTTTTTGTATAAACCTAAAAACTATGTAAGCCGTCCAAGGCACAAAATATGGCGGCCAACTTTGCCGCACTGGATCTCCCCTGGATCAAAAGGGATTGACGAGGGAGCTCCCTTTAGTAACCACCAGAATTGCTGGTGCTGCTTCTTCACATCTTTAATATCGCGCCCCGATACCGATCTACTGAATCGAAGACGCTCCTCAATGCTCTGTGCAAAGTCTCGGCTGTAGTTGAGCCGCCTGTCCATAGTTGTCCGGGCAACGTGGAAGATTAACGGCACCGCTGAACTATCCTGGATCAGACCTGCCTGATCGAAATTGAGGAATGCTTCTGGGGGGACAAAACCGTTAAGGCGCACCCTCTCATGGTACCTATGGTTGGGGTAATAAGCCCCGAAGATCACGTTATTCATCGAGGTCATTGCTCTTGTGAACTTAAAAAAGCGTCCTCGTATTTATATACATAGGTACATACTCGTACATACTTATATATCTCTTCGCACAAATGTTATCAAGAAAAGTTCTTGGGAAGACTTGGCGGTGAATAAATCTTCGCTGACGTAATTTGGAAGTTGTATCGACTGGGAAATGGTTCATCTAAAAAATTACGGAGCCGACAGCTCTGGGTAATTTTCAAATGGCGCTGGTTGTGCCAATGCATGTTAAGCGCTGAATTTTCAGGAATACTTTTAGATTTATGGTCGCGATTAAGGTGTCTCAAACGGGATCCCGTGCTTCCTGATTTTGCTTCAAAAAAGTATTGTTTCATATGCGTTCGTAAGACACAAAAGTAAAACAAAATTATATCAATACTGATGTGCAAATTATTCTGTACTATGTTGCGTGAAAATCTATAATCTTCTAGATTATAATTTCCTTGGTGAGACGTTCGTTGAGTTTCTTTAAACGCTCTTCAAATAACTTTGGAGTAAAACTCGGATGCAAATCGTAGTGTTTGAGTATCTGTGAATTCAGCTGCGATGGTGTAGAGTTGCTTTTGAATGTATTAATTCTTCCTCTAGAATCCATATTAAATTTAAAATTTTATACGTTAAACGAGAAAGAAAGAAATTATTTTCAAATGTTACTTTCTAGTTTTAAAAATTTATGAAAATGTTCTATGCTTGCACTTTACACAGTTTATTTTAGTAAAGTGAAAGTCCTAGGCACTGCGATCAGAAAGATCTATTGTGTCAGAGGCCACTTTTTAAGGCAGCAGTACTTCTACTTTCCTTATGAAAGCTATAATTACGGCTGCGGAGGAGTTCCTTAAGTCTAATATGTAGATATTATCTCCTTAAGGAAGAAGCTTCTCCTACTTCTACACAGAGCTGCACACTCACATAGTACGTGTTCTCTGCAGTTTCGTCCTCTTCTAGGCAGAGGCGGCAGGTGATATTCTCTGAAATTCGCATTTTATTAAGGTGGTAGAGTAATTAACAGTTGCCAGTAAGGAAGCTCACAAGCTTTATTATGTCATTTCTGCTATATTTTAGGATATCAACTGCTTTTTTTGGAAGGGTTGAACAGCTCTTTTAACTTGTCTGAGACCTTGGGAGTTATTCCAGTGGGAAATGCACATGTTGCGTTCCCACTCTTTAGGATCAGTTTAAAGGCAGAATCAGATATTCCGCAAAAGGGTTCAGGTCCAATGCACATCTCAGAGGAACCTTTTCTGGCTAGCAGATCTACAGTTTCGTTGCCGTCAACGCCTACATGATCCGGTACCCACCACAATTTTACTTTATTGTATCGGGCCAAATTGTGTAAGCTGTCGAAGCTTACTTGATTTTGAACTGATCAGGTGGGAGATCAGTGCTTTAAGCGCCGCTTGGCTGTCGACGAAACGACGACCTTTCCTGTATGCATATTGACTAGAGTCCAGAAGTGTAGTCTTTTCAAGAATACACCTAATATAAATGTCTAGCAGTCTTTCCATGGTTTTCAAGAAAAACGATGTCAAATTGATTCGACAGTAGGATTTGGGTAACTCGCTGAGTTTGTTACCTAGCTTAGGGATAAACACCACATTTACCTCCCGCCAAGTTAGTGGAATGTATCCCAAGTTGAAACTTGTTCTAAATATAGCTACCAAGGCGGGCAGGATGTATTCTAGACATTTCTGAATAAGGGCTGGAAAAACACCATCACTGCCGGGTGCCTTAAAGAGTTTAAATGAGCCGATTGCCCATTTAATTTTATCTTAACTGAACAGATTTCTAGACAAGCTGTTGATTCTTCTGGAGGTGCCACATGTGGTGCCTTCAGGAGCAACAGGTGCGTGATCACTTAAAATTATCGAACCAGGGAAGTGTACCTCGGACAAAGTTTCCAGGGTTTCCCTTCGACCGGATGTATAAGTGCCATCAAGTTTGATGAGCAATCCCATCCCGTTGGAATGATTCTTTGAGAGAGCCTATTGGAGACGGTTTGCTGGAATGGATTCAATGTTATCGCAGTTCTTTCTCCATACTATTCTCTTGGATTTCCTAAACTCTATGTTAAATTTAGTCAAGGAGGACCTATATTCGTCCCAATTTTTATTGCGTTTTGCGGTGTTGAAAAGTGTTCTCACCCTTTTACGGAGTATCTCTAGCTGGTCATTCCACCACAGTATGCTCCATTTATCTGTATTATAATTTTTTGGGACACAGCTACTCCTGAAGAAAGAGATTAGAAAGTCATTTAGTTGGCAGGCTGCCACCATCAACATCGCATTTTGATCTTAAAGATGTGAGCAGCATGTCGTCTTTGACCGTGAGATTTTCGCGAAATAATGCCCAATTAGTTCTTTTAGATGGGTTGGGGTCAAAATCCCGAAAACTGAAATCCCGAAAATCCAAAATCCCGAAAAACCAAAATCCTGAAAATCCAAAATCCCGAAAACTAAATCCCGAAAAATTATATAAAATTAAAAATTTGTCAAATGTTCAAATATATATATATTATATCCGCAATGCATAAACAGTTTCATCAACGCTTGCCACGCTCTTGGTTCATGGTTCAAATCCTGATCTCAACAATCATTTATTTATTTCGTCTGAAATAAATAAAAAAGTCGGTCAATTGCGAAAGCTTAGTCAACTCTACTGCGAAGGCATAACACTGGCAGTAGGGTGGTCATATGGCTTAAATGCAACTTGATCGTGATGATGACATCAGGTGGAGGGAAGAAAATACTGTGAATCATGAGCAACGACAAAAAGCAAAACAAACAAGCTCCCCAGTTATCTGGACGCCACCCTTGGAGTTTACTGAAACTTAATACCACCTAAGTTTCAAACCTTTCTTTCTCTCTCTCTCAATTTCTACAAACGCCCGTGCCCTGCAATAATTTAATGGTATTCATATCCCATTTGGCGCGCGCAAATTATATAAAAAAAAAAAAAATAAATAGAATATGTATGAAGGGGCATGCTGCCCCCTGCAACCCCCCTGCTTGGGGTCACTGTAGGATTTGGAGTCGGTGCAAGGTGTTCACTTTCATTTTCGAGAATTTGGCCTTTCGGGATCGTGGGTTTTCGGGATAGTGGATTTTCGGAATTTTGGGTTTTCGGGACTTTGGGTTTTCGGGATTATGTTTTTCGGGATTCTGTCCGACTCCCCTTTTCGATGCGTAGTGAAAATGTTCACGATTAACCCCACCCGAGATGTTAAATCTGATATGCTGATAATCAGATAGTGAGGGTTCATTAGACATGTACCAATCGATGACAGAGTTAGAAATAAAACGGCTCGAGATTGTGAGGTCAAGTACCTCTTCTCGAATGGGATTTATAAATGTTGGTTTGTTACCTTCATTACATACAGCTAGATTTATACTTGTAATATAATTAAGAAGTAACTCACCGCTTTTGTTGATGTCGCCGCTACCCCATACCACATGATGGGAATTGGCATCGCATCCAATGATCAGGTGCCAGTTGCGACGGTGACATAGGTCCACCAAATCCTGCACGGCCACGGGCGGAACAGAAGCCGAGTCTCCAGGGAAGCAGGCGGAAATGTACACGATCTCCCGAGCTCCTCCTATGATCTGAATTTCAACAATGCAGGCCAAGGATTATCCTGGGATTCCGAAATCGTTCTGATTTTTCCAAGAATCCCGGGCTTGTGAAAACCCCTACTCGCGCGTACGAGTACGTTATTATGGGCCTTATGATTGCTGTGTACATCCTTCTTAAGGTATGAAAATAACATTAAAAAAAAAATTCGTCAAGTATGAGTCGGGCCTTGCGCGGCTAGTGTTTCGTACTATTATTTTAACTGTATCTTTATTTTTATTTGTTTGTCCTCACACGGCTCGCTTGGAGAACCACTAAAGGCATTTTATAATTTTTTCAAAAGTACCAATAGTTATCGGTTATTTTTAGTCGGTTTTATTTGTAGTATCAATACTTTGATTCGATATTACTCAAATGAGTAGATATCAATGAGGGTATCTTTACAACCCTACTCTTGTTCTACGCGAGAGCGTTTAGTCTAATTTTTTTGCCGTGTAGGTACCATGCTCCCATGCTCATGTCCGTGTATACATACGTTTGTATGTATTGCTGTGCTCATGTACAATCAATTCATGGTGGGAGCTTTGTTTATTTTTGAGAAAACGAAAGCCACGAGCCACAAAGTTCAGACATTCCCACACACACACACACACACACCCAACCGCACCACCACCCTGCGTTTTTTTTCTTTCAACCTCTGGCTGTCTGTCGTATCTTTTTTAATGCATTGGAGCATATAAAATGTGTGGCAAAGTGAAACAATGCAATCTCACACAGCCATCTCACAGGCTTCGTAGGGCACAGATAGAATTTAATAGAGCAATTTCTTCTCAGCATTTTAGTGTCTCACTTGTTCCGTCCTTTCTTCCTGGATGATTCTACTTCATGTTGCTTGCTTTTGTTCTTTGTAGGTTCATTCATATTCTTGACCATCGAGAATGAAGACTATTCACTGTTACATCATCAACAAAGGACACTGGCGTCGACCAAACGGCAGAGCGGTAGCAATAGCCTTCCACAGCGACGTGTAGATAATTCCAGCACCGCTGGCATCAGTAGCAGTAGTAGTAGTAGCAGTAGCGGTTTACTTTTGAATGGAATTAGTGATCCGCAATCAGCGATAGAAGCGGACACATATGACGTACGGCAAAGGACCATCGAGAATATCTGGGACATTACAGTCTCTTTGAATATCTTGTACAAGGAGAACTGGACAAAGTACGTATGCACATATGCAGGGATTAGAAGCCAGTCCTATTTCACATAAATGAATTTTCCATTATTTTCAGATTAGCAGCTTTGGAAATTGCAAAATTTCAAGACCAATTAATAAAGAGACTGAGCGAGGACGTAACCTTATCAAATGTGGATGGAAATAGTCCGGCGACCGAGGCGGTGTTATTACTGTCACATGCGAACGATGGACAGAAGTACGAGTGGAATTTTGCGAAAGCGTTTTTATACTCGCTGACAGTGTTAACGACAATTGGTGAGTTCATTTTGGGTGCATTGAAGGCGGTTCTGGAAAACAGCTTAACATTGTGTTATAACAAGGGCTTGGATTGTTGACTTTGGACAGATATACGTATGTACATAGATGAATGAGTGGATTACTTTTGAGGTTTTGTGGATGTCTTTTGTGTGACTTTACATTGTAGAGTTTTATATTTGAGCACTTTTTTATGAATCCGCTATTAAACCGGAAAGAAGTATTGAATAACAAATACACGGTTGGATTTAAATTTAGGTGTGAACCATAAAACTATTGACCATATATGTCTCGTTTTGATAAGGAAAGAGGAGGCTAAAAGAAATCGTATTTTGCACTGGCAATTAAAACAACAATGTAGTGAAGTGATATTTCACTACTTGCTTACTTAAGTGGAACATTTTTAAATATTCAGGGGGTAATGGGAAACTTTAATTTAAGATGTTGCTGCCAAAAATAATTTTGACTTTTAGTTATTAACTAAAGTCCATCTCACAGTCGATGTAGAAGGTTGTGAAGTGATTCTATCTTTTTATAGATATATGATTGTTTAAATTTTAACTGCTGTATCAAAAAAAAACTTTAATTTAGGGGAAACAAATCTGGATATCATCGGTAAAAGTAACTAACTAAAGGGAAGTGTGGAATATATTAACAATGTACAGTTCTAGAACACTTAGGGTAAGTGATTTTTTTTTAATGTTAAATGAGTGGGTTCCAGGAAATATTAGCGGGAGATTTTAACACAGACTGTATTAATTTTGATAAATACGAATTAAATTAAGGGAATCAGTTTTTACTCAATATTGAACTAAAGCAACTTGTACAAGAACCAACAACAATCACAACTTCATCAAATACTCTTATTGATTATGTGATGACTGATCATACCAAAAGTGCGGATGTGAAAAGAAAAGACTTGAAAATATCAGACTATGCGTGCACAAAACAGTTGAAGACCCGTAAATATAATCAAATTAAGTTTATTAAATGTGATAAACGTCGCTTTGTTGGTGAGTTTAATAAATGTCTTTTAGAAAATGTGCATATGGTCGAAGACGTAGGTATATACTGCAGGCCAAAAGTTTGAGACCTACCTAGATAACTGACTTCATTCATGCATGAAGATTGAATTTTACGAAATACATTGGGTTTTTTACCTGAATTTTCTATCTGAATAATACACAACACATTCAGATGAAAAATGTTGGATTTTACACCCAAGTTTTTGAACAGTGGGCGTTTTGTTTACAAATTGTGTTTAGGTTTTTCATAATTATCAAATTTTATGACTTTTAGTTGTTGATTCAGCACTTGTTGACCTAGATTGCAAAAGTCTTACATAAAAGCAACACTTTGAACTCATACAAATTTCAAGCAAACGAAGTAGATGAAAAACAGCACCCGAAATATGCGCCGAAATAAATGAAATACGGAATAAAGCGCTGTCCTTGACAACGGTCAAACGAAGATGACATGCTGGACTATTTGGATGAGTTGCTGTTCGAAAACCCCTGCTACGAAGACGTAGTGACTGCGTCAAAACGAAAACATAAAAAAAATTATTTGTTGGTTAACACTAGTCACCAGATGTGACACCAGTCACCAAACGTGACACTAGTCATCAAGTGTACAATACAAAATATAAACAACAATAACAAAAAAAGTAACCCGACCAATAACAACCAAAGCGGAGATGCTCCAGATCCACATCCATGATGGAGGCTGGGCTCAAGTAATCCTGGGCTACCACCAGTGTAGTACGTCCAACGATGCGACATCCACCAGCGCACATATTACCACCAAATTCTGGCTCATCGACGTTATCTTCGAGCCGCCAAGTCCACCAAATCAATATGAATCTCCGATGAGTTAAGCCGCGTGCGACCATCCCTTTCCTCCGCATCGAAGATGCGTGGCCTGCACCTGGCTCATAACAATGGCGCCCAATGGTTCCAGCGGTTTTAGAGGCCCGATTGCGACTCCAAGGGGATGATTTTCGCTCTTTGAAAGTCATTTACCTCAATCACAAGCCTAATTTCGCGAATTAGTTTATTTTCAGCTTTTGTAATTAATTTTTCTTTCCTGCCTTATTTTCGGTTCAAGGGCTGTTCAGATTCTTTGTTTCATCATAGACCAAAAAACGGCTGTACAATCTTCAGGTCAGAAGCCAGAGGATCTCGTGAGGTAGTTGGAGGTGTAGGAAGAAACAAAGAGTAGCCTAACGCTAAGTTGCTGTCCAAGAGTCAAGGCTTCTGCCAGATCATCGGTAAGGTGTGAGCATATCTCTTGAAGCTCTATCCGTGTTGGAGATAATTCCGAAAGTCCTAGCCAGCCTTCTGTTAGAGTTTAACTGATGGCAAGTAGCGGTAAGAGACCCAGCCACAAATAGACAGAGACATATTAGGAATAATAGACTCGAAGACAAACAATAACGAGCTTGGTTAGTCAGCGGAATGGTTACTGGAGAACCGGACCGTGAATCCACACACAAAGACAAATACAGTTTTCGAAAGGCGTTAGTTAACAGTGAAATTTACCTACTTAGCAGATTTTTATTTTTTATTATATTTTTGAATTTGAATTAATTAGAAGCGTTGCGAATTTCGCTCTATATCTAGTTTTTGAATTTTGGATTTTGTTTTTTTTTCAAATTCCTTTAGTTAGATAGTTCTGGTCAGATTTTTTTTAGCTGAATTAGTTGGTAACCGTGCCTTCACGATATATCTATGTACCTTAAGAAATCTGGATTTTTATTATTATTTTTTTTCGAAATTTTTAGTTTCATTAGAGTTTTGGTGAATTGTTTTTTGAATTAATTTTTATTAGTTTTGAACACTCAAAGCATATTAGATAGGAACGACACGGACTTCAATTTACGCAATTTAAGAGAAGAGGACCGGAGAATATCTCGAATCTTCCACGGAGTGGTTTTTTACGCTGTTCAGAAAAGCGAGAAGCAGATCATGTCGATCTTCGCGGAGAGTATGAGCGAAGTAATGGCGACTTTCCAGGCCAATATGAGCCTGCTACAGACATTAGCTATTTAGCACGAATGGAGACTCCGTCATTCCATAGGTCTAGTTCTATCCCTAGACAAGACAGGATACGTGAACCTAATGTTCCTCCAAGTTAAGGAAAGTCGGTAGAAGTTTATAAGTGGGGGGTTAAGTTTGATGGCTCGTCGAAATTAATGTTGGTAGAAATTTTCCTATTTCGAATAGAGACTCTCAGAAGAAAGTATGGGTTAACAGAAGAGCAGCTTTTCGCCAACTTCCACCACTTGGTGTCAGGTCCCGCGGAAAAATGGTACTGGGAGTATATCCAGGAAAATAAGCTGTACAACTATTTTGTGTTAAAGACTGAACTGGTCAGCCAGTTTAAACAGAAACAACGAGACCACGAAATCCTGAGGACAATAATGGACAGGAGACAGCAACGCGATGAAACGTTCAACGACTTCTATAGCGACGTACGAACTTTGATTCTACAAATGAAAATCCGACAACATGAAGATGACTTGGTAGCCATGCTCAGAAAAAACATTAAGGATAGAGTAGCTACTCTGATATTCGGGTGCACCATCAGGACTATACAGAAGTTGAGGGAGGAGAGTAGACGCGACGAAAAGCACATTGCGGCTAGAGATTCTAGGATAAGGTACAGCGTCAACGAAATAGCCGACGACCAAGGAGACCGTAGTTTGCGGAAAGGCGTGCTGGGTGACGTAGAGAACGAAGTAGCCAAAGCTTCCGTCAAAACCCCATTTGCAAATCAAAGTGAATGCCCTACTACTGGGCAAACTATTGATAATTTCTAACTGCATCTCAATAATCCTTTTAGCAGTGTGATCTAGAAGCCCTTGTAAGTTTACTTCTGCAAATGTTTCAGACACAGTAATGTGTTCTTCAGCAGGGATAACAAGAGCTCTTAAACTGCCTCAAAGCATAAACACTAGGAAACATATTGTTATGCAATTAATTTACAGAAACTCGTAGCAAGTTATATTTCCTCTCAGAAAAGCCAATGTCAAGATATAATGCCAAAGTCTTTTCCAAACTAAATGACTGAAATAAATGTTCGCTTAAAACTTGTATTCTTCTTGTCTCCTCTGGTGATGTAGTTACATCCCTTACCAAACTGGCCGCTTCTTTGCAATCAGAAGACCTCAAAGAAATTTCGGCTGCGAATGTTGATTCATGTTTACTTCCTTTATTGACTAAATCTTGCACCCTTCGCCGTTTTGCCCGGAACGTTAATTCGTTGAAGTCAACGAGGAAACTTGAGCGGTACATCAATAACACGCCTTTCCAAGCCCTAAGGTGCTTTTCGAAGTTTCTCATACTTTTTATACATTCAACATTTGCTAGAGGCAACCATGGAAACATTTTTTTTATTTTTTGTAATAAATCCTCAGAGCATTTTAATATATCATAATACCTGAAAATGTATTCATGGATTTCATACTTGGTTGCTTCCGCTGCTTTATGCCATACTTTAACAAAATCGGCATTTGTAAAAGTTCGACCTATACCCACAAAAATATTATTTTTGTACTTATGACATGGAACAATATAAAAAAAGACGAACACAGATCGACAGGCAATTAAACTAGTAACGACGTAGAAAAAATCAATGCTGTTTACAACAGACAATATTTTTAAAAAGCCTTTGAGAACTTAGTGAAAAAAATAATTTCTTTTTATATCGTTTGTTCTGTTTTTCTCGTAAGAAACTAAAGTAGTACAACAAAAATATATCTACTGAAGTAAAAGGTCATTCATTAAGCGCTTCATATCTTTAAATTTAAATAAAACAAAGTGTGTGGAGATATCATCGTAATTTTTTATTCGTTTGAAAGGCATGTCGATGCCATTATGTATGGAATATAACATCGTTCAAATGTCCACCGCGGCTTCTCTGGGTGACGCGCATCCAAAATGTCAAATTTTAATAATCTCTGGCGCATAAATCAGGTTGAATTTGACCGATGGCATGGGTTATGTTGGCTTTGAAGGCCGCTGTGGTTTGCGGCTTATTCGCATAGACCTGCAACTTCAGCAGGAAACTCCACAAGAAAAAGTCTAACGGGGTCAAATCGCACGATCTCGGTGGCCAGTTCACATCACCTCCACGTGAGATGACCATGCCCTCGAATAGCTCGTGCAGAATTTCCAATGTGGCGTGAGCTGTGTGGCACGTAGCGCCGTTCTGTTGAAACCACATGTCGTTGGTGTGCATATGTCCCAATTCAGGTCAAAAGAAGTTGGTAATCATCTACCTATAGCGCTCGCCGTTGAGGGTGATGGCCTGGCCAACCTCGTTCTCAAAGAAATATGGACCGACGACGGCGCCAGCCCAAAATTCACACCAAACAGTGGCTTTTTCGGGATGCATTGACGCTCTTGGATCTCATCTGGATTGGTATCGTCCCAAATTTGAAAATTTTGTTTGTTGACGTACCCATTCGCTGAAGATGATTTTTCGATGAAAATTAGGGTCAGTGTCCAACTGCTTCAGAGCCCATTCAGCGAATACTCGTCGTTGTCTATAGTCGTTTACCTTCAGCTCCTGGGTCAGTTGAATTTTGTACGGGTGCAGGCCCAAGTCACCACACAAAATTCGCCAAGTTGGGGTCTGCGAAAAGCCGATTTCTTGTGAGCGACGCGAAATCGACTGCCTCGAATTCTCCTGCACACTCTCACGGACAGCGGCGATGTTTCGGCAGGTCTTGCGTTTCGTCGACGTACGGGTATTGGTTGATCGTTTACTGAATCAGTGGACTCAAATTTATCCACCACACTGCGAATCGTCATATCGGAAGGACGATTATGGCGACCGTAAAATGGGCGAAGCGCGAGGAACGTTGCCCGAACGGAACAACCATTTTGATAAAACAATTTTATTATTTGCACGTGTTGTTGAACGCTATATCCGTCCATGGTGATTTGCCAAAACAGACTGAATAAATGACAGTCAATTTGACAGATATAGCTTCAACAATATGGCCGCTATCAACTGTCAAAGTTCGGAAGTCCGTATTGGAAGACCCTGTAGTTAGTACATACCTTCGTTATTATTCTCCATTGATTCAACTACCAGAAAGTATTTAGTTTTAATATAAAAAATTCAAATGTAAGAAATGTAAGAACACTTACATAATCACTCAACTTTTAACGCGGTGTTTGTCTTGGTTGATGATTGCAACTTAAAAATAGTAACGGAATAATAGTCTTTGATTTGTTGTGATAACAATCCAATTCACCGTAATTCTGAATTTACAACTTTGTTTTTTAGTTGTTTTAAAATCGGTAATTAATGAAGCACTGTGCATCTGTGATATTGAAAGCGATCGGCAACACTCTGTACGAGGTAGGCAACCAAAGAGGGGAAGTGGTGGGGATGTTTCACGCCAAAGACCTTCATGTATGAAGGTCAAGACGTCTGTGATATACCTGACGCACATAAGCTGCCATATAGTTATAATGGTTTATAAGTAGTGATATTTATAGTTTATTTATTTATTTATAGAGAAATGTTTAGGTGCGCAACTAAGTTATCGCTGTTTTTTTCATGAAAATGCAACTTTATTGTGAAAAAATGGTTACACATGAATCATTCAAAGTATTGCCCATCGCTAGCTACAACATTTTCTCATCTTTCTGGCAGAGCTCGAATACCGTTACGATAAAAGTGTTCATCTTTTGAGGCTATCCACGAATCAAGCCATTTTTTGATGTCTTCATATGAGCGGAACTGAGATCAGCCAGACCATGTGCATCGAACGGAACAAGTAATAATCGGATGGCGCAATATCTGGGGAATATGGCAGGTGGAGTAAGACTTCCCATTTGGGCGTTCCCAGGTAGGTTTTAATGAATTGGCAATGTGAGGCCTAGCGTTATCATGTTGTAGAATCACTTTTTCGTGCCTCTGCTCGTATTGTGGCCGTTTTTCGCACAGTGCTCAGCTCAATCGCATCAAATGAAGTCGATGCCGTTCCCTAGTGATAGTTTCGTTGGGTATCAATAGTTCATAATAAGTGACACCGACCTGGTCCCACCAAATACACAGCATAATCTTCGCAGCGTGAATATTCGGCAGATCCGACGACGTAGAAGAATGACCGGGCAGACCCCATGACTTTCTTTTCTTTGGGTTGCTGTAATGAATCCATTTTTCATCAGCCGTCACGATGCGATGAAGAAAACCCTTCCTTTTTTGCCGCTGGAGCAGTTGTTCACAGGCGAAAACGACGCCCAACGTCCCTTGGCTTCAAATCATAAGGAACCCAAGTTCCTTGTTTTTGAATAATTCCAAACGCACGCAATCGCTTGGAAATGACTTGACGACTCCTAATGCTGAAGCAAGCTGTGCGTTTGGTACGGATCCTCATAGAGCAATGCCTCGAATTCAGCGTCTTCGAAGGATTTTGGTCTTCCTTCACGCGGACGGTCATCAACATCGAAATCACCGTCTTTGAAGCGACGGAAACAATCACGGCACGTTGTTTCACTTAGAGCAGCATCTCCGTAAACTTGTTGGAGCTCTCGATGCGCTTCAGCCGCCGTTTTCTTCGAATGAAAGAAGAAAATCAACACTTCCCGAAAATGACGATTATTTGGCACAAAATCAGACATTTTCACACAACCAAAAGTATATGACGCCAAAACAAAATCACTAATGTGTCAAAACAGTTATGGATATATCAAAATCGACCAGCACTTACTGCTAGAGCCATCTATTGACAGAACTATTGAGAATTTAGTTGCGCACCTAATATTTATTTATAGAGATAGATATTTATTTACAGAGTTTGATATATATTTATAGAGTTTATTTATTTATTTATAGAGTTTCGTTATTTATTTATACACTCCATTTCATAACTATATCACCATCCCTGTATTTGCATTTTTTAAGATTAAAATCATTATTTTTGCAAGTAACTATTTTTACCCCAAAGGGTAATAAAAACAAATACAATTTTATGAATTAAGTGAAAAAGTTCCGTTATTATCCTTTCTAAGAGAAAAAAAACAAAACAACATTTCTTCGCATTTTTCATAACTATATCACCACGAGCTGCGTATTCGTGTAGTCAATAGTTTGAGTTAAAGTATTTCTCCAAATCTGTCTACCGGTTAAAATAAGAAGTTCATCGATTTTTTTTAACAAAATGCTACGCGGAAAATTTCTATCGGAAGAAGAAAAAGGTAAAATCATTACTTATCACGATCAAGGGCTGTCTTTACGTAAAAGTAGTAGAAAAATCGGAAGTGATTACGTAACGGTTTAAATTTTTTTTTTTAAATCAAGACTCTTATGGCTCTAAGAAAACTCATGGTCTAAAAAAAAAGTTATCCTTAAGACAAGAGCGTTGCATTGTCAGGGCGGAAAGCAATTTAACAAAAAGCTTAAATCAGTTGAAGAATAAACTTAATTAAATTTTGTCGTGTTCAACCATTTACCGAGTTATCAAGAACTGTAGGCACCAAAGAAATGAGGGCTATACTGCGGTTGATAATGCGTCATAAGGCTGCTTGCCGAGAATTCGCTGGAAAAAACATGAACTGGTTCTCTACTCTGCATATGCCTATCATTGCTGCTTTTTTACATAAAGATAATTTTTTGTAACCAAAAGAAATTCAACTTTGACGGTCCAGATGGGTTAGGGTTTTCCAGTAAGACAACCCTACTTTCACACCAACAGAGCAACGAAATTGTGGTTTGATCGACATGCTATCAAGGTTCTGGAATGGCCTGCTTGCTCACCAGGTCAAAACCAGATTGAGAATCCTTGGGGCATACTGGTGCGAAAGGCTTACATCAATAACCGGCAATTTAACAGCGTGGCCGACTTAAAAGCAAGAATAAATATTTCTTGGGCCACAATCCCGCAGGGTATGTTGTAAAACTTAATCGACAATATGCCAAATAGGATTTTCGCTTTAGTGGAAAACAAAGGAGGTCAGACCATTAAGAATTATGTGTTTTCAAAGGGTAAAATACAAATTTATTGTATCCAATTAAAACTGAAGTGGTGATATAGTTACGACAAATGCGAAATAATGTTTTCTTGTCTTTTCTCTTAGAAAGGATAACGGAACTTTTCGGCTTTTCATAAAATTGTTTGCGTTTTTATTATTCTTTCGGGTAAAAGCAGTTACTTGCAAAAAAGAATGATTTAATCTTAAAAAATACAATAATGGTGTATAGATTTATTTATTTATTCCTAGAGCTATTTATTTATTTATAGAGATATACATATATTTATTTACAGAATTTATTTAATTAGTTATAGATTTATCGATTTATTTATAGAATTATTTATGTACTCGTATGTATAAAGTTTATTCAGTTATATAAAGAGACATTTATTTGCTTATAGAGTCCCTTATTTATATAACATACTTAGGATAGAGTTTATTCATTAAATCTCCAGAATTGAAAATGGAGCACTCCAAATTCGGAAGTGGAAATACAAACACCTACATGCTCATAACACTGAAAGATCACAAATCGCACACACACGCGATAGTTCAGACACCTTGCAATAACCATATGAGCAGAGCTACGAAAGACCGATAGCCCGGCCAGTCGGTGGAACATGAGGCCCTCAAACCCAGGTCGTGGGCCCTTGCCACACATTAGTCGGCCTATAAAGCTACCGCACGAAGAGTACGGATGAGCACAGCAGGATTACAGGCCAGTGTCCTCACGGCCACTCAAACACTGTCGTCGATCCTGTTATGAGGCCGTAGTGACTGACAAAAAATTTATTTGTTGGTTTGCACTAGTCACCAAATGTGACACCAGTCACCAAGCGTGACAGTAGTCACCAAGTGTAGAACACAAAATATAAACAACAATAAACAAAAAAGTAACCCGACGAATACCAACAAAAGCGGAGATGGTTTAAATGCAGCGGCGAAATGTCTTTCTTTGACATAAGGATCCACAGTAGTGGTCCCTCTCGCACACATTTAAGCTCTCAAGAAATAAAAGTTAACGAAAGACAAGATCACAATTGAAGCATCAATTGATGAGGAAAATGATCCCTATGTGAAAATGTTATACATATGTACGTTCCGATGGCAGCAATTTCTTTACTATCGTCATTAATAAATACCTTTTGTTTGAAGTAGGGTAGGTAAAGATACGGTATGTTATGTTATTATATTGTGCGAGTTTAAGTAATTATGCTAATTTATTAAATTGTCCTAATGGTTAAATTGTCCTATGTAAGTATTTGGTTATGTGAGGTCACCCATTGTGACTGGAACATTGGCAAAAGGAATTTTCCTTTTTCAATGTTCAGAGAAACAGGCAATAAGTAAAGGGAAAAACAAGGGAACGAAAAGACGAGGATAAAGAAACAGAAAAGAGGCAAAGAAACTAGAGCGAAAGAGCATCGACCTGTGGTCACTTTTCGGATTAATTCGAAGGTGAATGGTCGATGCTCCTGTAAGACCAACTGCAGATAGTGGAAGAACAAATAAAAAGACAGCGTCATACAAAAAAAAGGAAAGAAAATTTTGAAGGATTTTTTTTTGGGTAAGTTCATCAGTCGTTTATAAAAAAAAACACACAAAAAGAAAGGTGCTGGGTCCACAATACCACTGGAGAAGAGGAAAGGGTAGAGACGAAAAGCAGAGGTAAGGAACATATAGATGGATTTCGACGGGTCAAATGACTTAATCTGTGTAACTTTGCGAAATTTCAGGACTTGGGTCGAGCCGCAACACCCAAGCCTCTGCAAAAAATTTCTTGATAGGCCGGGGCCTACGGTTAGCTGGAACCAGCCTCACCGTTAGGTATATCGGCGAATCTCGAATCTACATACCGGTATTCACCAAGTGGGGTACAAAAGTACATAAAGGAAAAAAAAGCTACAAAAAAGACACCGAAGTGAGAGTAGCGTACCACTGACGCCGGAGTAGTATCAAAGTAATAAAGCAAATTTTTTTTTTTTTTTTTTGTGAAAAAGAAAAAAGAAGTGAAGATTAGAGGAGATTTCACTTAGTTTTTTTTTAATTTTTTTCATAGAATAGTGTAAAAATATCGTTAGGATAAGCAACTAGCTCTGCATTTAGCATTTTTTTTTTTTTTTTTTGTTTGGTTCGCAATAATACCGCTGGAACAACAGCAACCGGATCTCTTCTTGTGCTGCGGGCAGAACAACGGGGGATAAAGAAAACGTGAGTAAATTCGATTCAGATAATTTCACTTGTGCCATGATGGTGTGTGGGGGCTTGGGAAGGCCGTCCTTCCGCTGATCAGGACGACTAGAGTGACGTGACAAAGACTGAAAGTGACGACCCTACGCACTTTTCTTACAGGACATCACACTGTAGTGGCTGGACTGAGGCATTAGGGGCCATCTCCAGTGAATATTGGCCAAGGAGTTGGCGAAGGTTGTATCATTTAGACACAAGGGTGGATTTGCCATGCTAGTGCCATCAACACTTGGCACGTCTGTGGGACGAGATGAACCCACATTCTGTAGAGAGGAGGGGATATAGATGTCGTAGTACAGGGCTAGTATGGGATAGCTATAAGTTAGTTTAAGTATATGGTAAGGTTTTTTTTTAATTTATAGATTAGGTTTAGTTTAGGATAATTAGGTTTAGTTTACATCTACTATACTCTCCTTTCTCCGGGACATGGGCACAAGCCCTTGAGCTTTTCATCTTCTCCTGTCTTCTTTCCTGTTGTTTTTTTTTTAGGTCCGTCCGTGGTCTAATTAGATTAGCTTCTTCTATTCTAGTAGGTTTCTTTCACCATACATACGGCACGATATTTTTGTGTTTGAGCAGGTGACCAGCACCATCTGATGTGTTAAGCCGTGCAACCGCGTGCGTGCCACCGTCCCTTTCCTCCGCATCGAAGATGCTGCCGTGGCTTGCCCCTGGCTCATAACACCCCTGCTGCGACCGCAAAATAAGCAGAATAGGTTAGAATTGGCCAAAAAGCATAAAGATTGAACGGAATAAGATTTCAACATCGATGAATCCAAGTTCGACGTATTTGGCACAAAACGGAGAGTTTTCGTTCGACGCAGCGCTGAACAAAAGATGCTACCAGACTGTGTGGTTCCTACCATCAAGCATGAAGGCGGTTCTGTTATAGTCTGGCGATGTTTCTCTTTAAGTGGAGTTGGAGATCTATCTCGAGTCACTGAAAAAATTAATAAGGAGGCATACAAAACAATATTGGAAGAAAACGCTGTGACTTCTGGACTAAGATTAATTGGCGAAGGATTCGTATTTCAACAGGACAATGACCATAAACACACATCAAAACTTTGTCAAGGCTACCTAAGATGAAGAATTCTTACAGATCATGATTTGACCACCGCAATCATCAGCTTTAAACCATATACGGCTGTTGTGCGAGGATCTGAGAGAACGGTCCGGGATCAATGCCTATCATCAGAATCTGCGTTATGGAATATACTATTGGATTGCTGGAGCAATATACCACAGGCAACAATTCAACAACTGATTGCTAGAATACCAAGAATTGTAAAAAAAATAATTAAATGTAAAGGTAGCTTTCGACGAAAAATCGGTTTAAGTCATTTTTTTTTCTTTTTAATAAATTCCTCTGTGTTAAGAACAAAAAAGCGGGGTGGTATAATTGGATGGTCTTAAACGGCAAAATGTAGACTTGTATAATAGAGCTATGTATATTTACGAATGCAAGAGCGGATTGGGAAATGGAGCAGATGCAAATTCGCTAATAACTTGTAGAAATGCCATTGTGTTAATGTCATTGTGTTTATATTGAAACCAAAAGCATATGGAAAATCAGAAAAAACAAATTTGTAAAGAAAAGACACAGTGTGGTTTAAAGCAACAATTGTGAGCTAAAATATCAAAAAAGTTAGATTTTTCTTCCAAGAATTAAGAAGATTGTATCAACAGGTTGTGCTTTAACTATATACAGGGTCTTCCAATAGGGACTTCCGAACTTTGAGCGGCCATATTGTTGAAGCTACATCTGTCAAATTGGCTGTCATTTACTTAGTCTGTTTTGCCAAATCACCATGGACGGATATAGTGTTCAACAACACGTGAAAATAATAAAATTGTTTTATCAAAATGGGCGTTCTGTTCGGCCATCGTTCCGCCCGCGTCGCCCATTTTACGGTCGCCATAATCGTTCTTCCGATAGGACGATTCGCAGTGTGGTGGATACATTTGAGTCCACTGGTTCAGCAAATGACCAACGAACGCCCGTACGTCAACGAAACGCAAGATCTGCCGAAACATCGCCGCTGTCCGTGAGAGTGTGCAGGAGAATCCGAGGCAGTCGATTTCGCGTCGCTCACAAGAAATCGGCTTTTTGCAGACCACAACTTGGCGAATTTTGCGTCGTGACTTGGGCCTGCACCCATACAAATTTCAACAGATCCAGGAGCTGAAGGTAAACGACTGTAGACAACGACGTGTGTTCGCTGAATGGGCTCTGAAGCAGTTGGAAATTGGCCCTAATTTTCATCGAAAAATCATCTTCAGCGAATGGGTACGTCAACAAACAAAATTTGTTAAATTTGGGACGATACCAATCCACATGAGATCCAAGAGCGTCAATGCATCCCGAAAAAGTCACTGTTTGGTGTTGATTTTGGGCTGGCGGTGTCATCGGTCCATATTTCTTTGAGAACGAGGTTGGCCAGGCCATCACCGTCAACGGCGAGAGCTATAGGTCGATCTTTTGGACTGAATTGGATCATATGGATACCAACGACATGTGGTTTCAACAGGACGGCGCTATGTGCCACACAGCTCACGCCACACGAGCGATTCGAGGGCATGGTCATCTCACGTGGAGGTGGTGTGAACTGGCCACCGAGATCGTGCGATTTGACCCCGTTAGACTTTTTTTTGTGAGGTTTTTTGAAGTGGCAGGTCTATGCGAATAAGCCACAAACCACAGCAGCCTTTAAAGCCAACATAACCCATGCCATCGGTCAAATTCAGCATGATTTATGCGCCAGAGTCATAGAAAATTGGACATTTCGGATGCGCGTCACCCAGAGAAGCCGCGGTGGACATTTGAACGATGTTATATTCCATACATAATGCATCGATAGGCCTTTCAAACGAATAAAAAATGTCGATGATATCTCACACACACTTTGTTTTATTTAAATTTAAAGATATGAAACGCTTAATGAAAGACCCTTTATAATACAATTATTCCTCCTCATTGTACCCTATTCAAGGTATATTGATTTTGATACATTGGGGTGTACCGCTATCATAAAACTCGTCTAATTTTGGACCTTTCTGGGACAATTCATTGAGCTAATACTTCCAACTTCTCGCGTCACTTTTGTCTGTGTAATGCTGTGAGAGGCATTGTTTTATGTACAACCAGTCATTTATATAAATGTTACAGGATATGAAAGCTGCTTGATATCGGCTTATTTTTTACGATTTCAAAATCTTTCAAATTCCCTCCACAATATGTACCCAAGATACATACTGGGGAGTATTCCCCTCAACTACCTGTTGTAATCAGGCAGGGTGGCCGTACATCGTCGGCAGGGTGGCCGTTCACGGTTCAAATCCTGATGTCAAGAACCATTTATTTATTTCACCTGAATAAATAAAAACGTCGATCAATTGCGAAGCTCATGTCAACTCTAATGCGAAGGCATAACAATGGCAGTGGGGTCGTCAAATGGCTGAAAACGCAACTTGATCGTGATGATGACATCCACCATTGGAATTTACTGAAACTTAATAACACCTGTTTTCAAAGCCACTACACCAATCTTTCTTTTCTCTCTCTCACTTTCTACAAACGCCCGAGCACTGAAATAATTTAAGGGGGCGCAAATTATAAGAAAAAAAAACATAAAAAAACCGGCAGCTTACTTATATATTCAAGTCCGCCTAAGTCCTTGGGCTGCACAGCTTATTAATCTGCCCTCAACTCCTTTAAGTTATTCTAAAATCATATTTACAGCACCAGTTAATTCGCTCAATGACTTGGCAAGAGAATACAAACAAAATTTTGTTCTCGGCTTATATGAAATTGTTTTCTACAGAACACTTGTCATTCTACTCTTATCACTCACACTAACAGCGCATTAGCACCTTTTTCACTTAAATCTTACAATTTCTTTTTTATTTTTTCTCAAATTACAAATAATTTTTGGATCACTCACTTTTTTTCTTTTATATCCTATCGCATAGGGTACATTCATTTTGATAGTTTTTAACATAGAGAAATAATGACGGTAGATCGCAAAAGTATATATATTTGTGATCAGCTTCAAAAGTTATGTCGATATAGCTATGTCTGTTCATATGCGCTACTTTTTTGACATTGAATACATAACCTTCTTAGGATCCGTAGCAGTATAAATGTAAATATTTTTAAAATCCGGGGCGTTTTCTTACACAAAAATTATATTGCTTTCTCAAAGCTATTTACGGTGATGATTAAGTCTTATTGTAAATATTTCACCAGAATCATTGACCTTCGTTTACAAATGGCGAATGGACACGCCCACTTTCTTCTAAGAAAAAGTCTTAACCACAAATTGCGTTCTAAAACCTCTTAAAAATCGAGTGAATATCCTCCGAGTAAAAAGATTTAATTGTATTTGAACCAAAAGGTTCAAAACGACACGACCACTTTATTAGGGACTTTATTAGATGCTGAGGGATAGGGTATCATATTCCACACGGATTGTACCTGTATACCTTCTGTTCCTTTTGGTTAGAAAATAGCTCACACAGATTATAAAGGAAATCCGAAAATATTTAGAACTCTCTCAAGGACGTTAAGCTACGAGTATTACTACTCGTATTAGAGCTGTAACACCGAAAAACACAAAACAAATAAATTATCATTAAGGTCTACATTGGATGGCCTAACCTAACCAGTGAAGTTCAGTTCAGTATGTTCATATATATGTACGTATATGTATATGCACTAATATATACGGACATACATATGTATAGCCAGGTGAAAATCATCACTCTAATTTTCACCATAGTCTGCTAAAAATCGATTAGTGCAACTAAGTTTCATCTCTCTAGGAATTGTAGACTAAACGCGAAGTGCCATGCACTCGATCATCTCCCAATGTGTCAACATTTTAATATTGTAGAATATATGTATCGGTATTTTTTTTATTTATTTATCTTTCTTTGTGGGGTAGTGTTGACAATGTTTCGTACAGTATATTTTAGAGTTATAAAAACTAGGTCTTTACAACTATCTACTTTATGTATGGATAAAATAAGAAAATATGTTACAACAATTATTAATTTAATTTAAGTTAAGGGAAAATACTACAAAAAAACCCTTATTAGACTCTTATAACTAAATAACGCTTAAAACTAAGTAACAATGCAAAATAAGTCTTAGGTTAGCACAAGAGTTGTAGAATAAGTTCGTTGTCGGAATAAGAACATTTGTCTGTAAACTTTGACTGATATTTTTCTATTAGAGATGAAATTAGTTTCACATTGGCTCTCTCATGTAAGTGGGCTGTTAAGTAGTGCCATGGAAAATTGAGCATCTTTTTAAAATTTTATTTTGGCGAATTTGCAGCTTATACTTATGTTTATTAGCACAGTCATAACAAACTGGCGCACCGTACGTAAGTATTGCTTGGAAGATTGTTTTAAAAATTATTATTTTGTTATCAATACTGAGGTCAGAGTGTCTGTTGATAAATGGATATAGTATCTTAATCGTTAGATTAACTTTGTGTATTGTTCTAGAAACGTGTTTTTCGAATGATAGTTTCTTGTCCAGTGTTATACCTAGGTATTTGCATTCATCACTCCAGTCAATATCGATAGAATTTATTTTCAATTTTGTTGTGGGGTAAAATGAAATCTTTTTACGCCGGCTAAAGAATACAGCCTGAGTTTTCTGAGCATTTACTTTTATTTTCCATTTATGAAAAAAAGGCTTCTACTGAGTTTAGCGAATTTTGTAAGCTTTGTAGTATATCAAAAGGCAGTATATGTGTTGAATATATAGCAGTATCGTCTGCAAACAGTGCTAACTTAGTGTTAGCACTTAGTTCAGTCATATCGGAAATAAATATATTGAACAGAATAGTTCCTTGGGGAACACCAAACGGAACGCCCTGCATGGCGGATTTGACACTTCCGAAATATACAGCAAAGTATCTATCTTTCAAAAAACTTTGTATTATTTTGATAACAGGGATAGGGAACCTGTATGTCATTAATTTATGTATTAGTGCATTGTGCCAGATGGTGTCGAATGCTTTCTCAATATCTAAGAGAACTAATCCTGTTGATTGCTTCTCTTTAAACCCGTTTTTAATATGCCTTTTTATGCGAAGGACTTGGTGGCTTGTTGAATGGCCACTTCTGAAACCAAATTGCTCTTTTTGATAAATGAAATAAGACCCGATGTGAAGGACAAGTTTGGATTTGATTATTTTTTCAAGAATTTTTCCTACACAGCTTAATAAACTTATTGGTCTATAATTAAGAGGATTATCTTTTGACTTTCCAGGCTTGGCTATTGCAACCACTTTGGAATTTTTCCACGCATTAGAAAAATAGTTTAATTTAAGACATGCATTAAATATGAATGTTAGATATTGTAGTCCTTTATTAGGCAAAGCTTTCAGAAGTCTGTTAGATATTTTATCGAGCACTACCGACTTTCTGTTTACTGTGGAGTCTATTAAGCACTTCACGGTAGCTAAGTTAGTTAAGTAACTGTCGTCTATTGTAGTTGTTAACCTTCGTAACTCAACAATCGAATTTTCAATTTCTTGCTCTGTTTCTGCGTTGCTGAGGTGTTCGGAAAGGGTATGAATATCTCTTCCTGCGTCTTTTATACCACCACTCAAATATGGTGATACTCGATATCACCATATTTGAGTGGTGGTATAAAAGAGGTGTTTTTCTTAATAATTTTTGTAATTTTCCAAAAAGGCTTCGAGCTTTTATTGAAACTTGCCAACAAAGAGTTCCAGTTTTTGTTTCGAAATACAGTTATTTCATACTTGATTTGAGTATTGAATAATTTAATTTTATCCTTATATGCACAGTTACGGAGTCGTATAAGGTGCTGAATGTAGGGAGGAAGTGGAGGTGTTTGAGAAGGAGGAGCAACTGTTTTGGGAATGGACGCGTCAGCCGCACTACTAACAATGTTTATAAAATTGTCGATGTGAGATTCAAATTGAATGGAGTCAATGGTGTTAAGCAACAAAAAGTTTTCGGGATTTATTTTGCTCGCGACAACAGACCGGAACCTGATCCAATCTGCTGCCGAATATTTAAATTTGCCAATGAAATTATTACCTGGCACATTTATGTTAATAGTAGTGCACACTGGCAAGTGATCAGAGCCAAGAGAGTTTAATACAATAGGTTGGGAAAATCAAGAATGAGTGTTTATAATAAATACATCCAAAGTAGAAGGACTGGCTGTAGATATACTAGGTATAAATGTTGGTTCGGTTGGATATAGGAGCCCAAGCAAAATGTTTGTGGTTAGGATATCGTTCAAGATATTTCCCCAACAGTTTGCTCTAAGACAACCACTGATTAAAAATTTCGTGTTTTGTCTACACAATTTTAAGATATCTCTTCGAAATTTGCTTCTTTTCTCATTATTACTCCTTCCTCCATTGTAGTACGTAGAAAAGATTGCAAGTCTTGAACAATCTTCCAAACAAACTTCAATTCCAAACGCTTCTATAACATCGAGTTTTGGAATTTTTAAAATAGAATGCTTTATTTGCTTATTTATAACAACCGCAACGCCACCACCACGCATGCACTCTCTGTCTAATCTGTAGCATGCATAATTGGTGTGAGCAAATTTGATTTCTGATTTTAGACCAGTTTCAGTTACGAGAGCTATGTCAATACCATTATTAATTAAGAAGTTAAAAAATTCAAAACACTTATGGCGAATGCCGCTGGCATTCCAATTTATAATTTTTAAGTTATTATATATCATTATTTTGACTATAAACATACTTTATAGCTAAAGTAGTAATAGCAGTGTATTGTCCAGATTTAGAACGACATGAACTTAACTTGGACATAACATCGTTTAACAGAGAAAGAATTTCGTCTTGAGTAAATAATATATTTTTACCATCCGTTTTGTGTACATTCGTTGAACTAAGTGCGATGTTACGTCGAACATCAGTCCAGAAGTTTGGGATTGCGGTGGATGATGCAGTTGGTGTAGCAGCAGCAGTACCATGAACGTCAAACAATAAGTTGGAGTTGGAGGCTAGGTTGTTGTCAGTGACAGTTGATCTCTCGTGAATGTTGTTTTTCCGTGTTAAAGCGGACGACTTAGCGTTATGATTGCGCCTTCTCAGGGAGAGATTTTGTCTTATATTTACATATTGGGTTCGGCTAATACATGAAGGATCTGTAGATTTGTGTGGACCATTGCAGTTGGCACACTTAACGCTAACAGTATAGTTGTTTTATGTGCTCCAGAGCAAATGGCACAGAAAATTTTTATATTGCAATGCATCGCGCCATGGCCAATCATTTGGCAGTTATGACATTGTGTCACCTTGTTCGGAAGATGTTTTTTTGTAATTCCATCTTACGATCGTTTTGAATATTGTTTTATGGTCATTTCTTAGGTTGTTTAGTGTTATAGAACCACATTGGACGTATATAATGTAAATTCAATGCATAAAGTTTGACTGAGTTTTTGTCGTTATGGGTTTCACATCAATACAATTAACACCACGTGAGATAAGTTCAGTTTTAATCACATCAGGCGTGTATAAATCTAACCCGGAAAGAATTGCTTTGAAGGCCCTATTGCTTTTCACTTGATGAGTATAAAACTCAAACGAATTCTTTTTTAATTCGGTCACCAGTTTATTATATGAAGACAAACTTTTACATTGGATTTTTTGTCCCAGGGATATGTTTTTAATGATAAAGTCATCGATTTCCAATTCACTTAAGGACTTTCGAATTGTTTCGTTCGTACATTTAAGAACAATGATTGGAGGAACTATTTCCTTGGACTTTGCAGTTACTGAGATGTTATCACTGGACACTTGGTCGGTTTCATCCTCACATAAAGTTTGCAATGGCGCGCAATAATTAGCGGATGAACTTTGGGGAGCGATTCCCCTTATAAGTTGGCATTTAATTTGGGAGAGAGTGACTCTCAAGCCCCAAATCACTACTACAACGTTTTCTAGATATTATTCTATTCACTTTTAATTACTTTAAATTAGAATAATTCACAGCTGAAGTTCAATAGATAAAAAGACACGACAGTCGCAGATGGCTAATCAATTTGAACTGATATGTATCGGTGTTAAATACATTAGTTCTTTAAGTTTTAGATCACAAAGAGCAGCAGAAAAGAAATCCTCGTTCACATAAAAATACGCAGTCTTTAGTGACATTTTGTTTGCCTTTTTGTTTATATGTTAACGCATAAACTCACAAAGGACAGTAAACTACATATATATAACGACAAATATTGATTCCGTGAAAATATCCGAACTCCAGACTTTGATTAATTTATAATATAGAATCTTAGTTCCGTTTATCCGTCTGTCTGTGCAGTCAGATGTATCCGACATTTATCCGTCTGTCTGTGCGGATGTATCCGTTTTCTTCAAACTTCATATCTGGGGTCTGTGGATTCACAATTCGAGGTAAAACCTAGAATTTTCAATGGAATTAATTGTACTTTACAAATGGCAGATTTTGAAAAAAAATCGATTTTCTTGAAGATTTCATTCAAATTTTCTTGGCGAAAAATCCGTATGCCTAATAGTATTTTATATGGTGACCAGATAAAAACGATAGGAAAGAAATTTAAATAAAACAACAACGGTGTTCCATACTGGCCGCTACGGCGGCTATGTTTTCTTCAATTCGCACCAATCTCTGTCTGGTTGGTGGTTTAAGGTCCAAAAGAGTGTACTCACGCTCAAACTTTTCCACGGTATTAACGTATATTACCTTTTACCCCCATACCATTGCGTTATTATGTCCCCAACCCCACTTATTGACCTAAATAACTCCACTAAAACAAATCCATAAACTATTTACGATACTTTACAAAGCCAGAGAGTTAAGTAATAAAGTTAAAAACGATTAAATTAACTGTAAAAGCTTTCTCAAGTAGCACACAAAGAGACAGCCGCATTCGTAACAAAATTCATTACAATTTGTTCCTTTTCAACCACAGATCTACTTAAAAAACAAAAGGACTCTCCCGTTGGCAATGTGTTCCATCGCTACGAATAAAGTTGCTTACAAATGAGCACATGCAGTCGATATTCGAAAATCCATTAGAACCGATTTACTAATCGAATTTTGCTTAGAAATACGGAACCCAAAATCCACTCCCCCACAATTCGGGTACTACTTTATTACCTTCCATTAGCTAGGCAGGCCAATAAAATTAGCTCAAATAAATTCGATTCAATCCAGCGCCACACGCTGCTATAGGAGTACAAAGGGCCACCGACAAACTGTCTAGATTCGAAAGAGACAATGTGAATTTCCATGCCAACAACAAGTCAACTAAATTTTTAAAAATAAATTTCCCACTTCTCGAACGGGTGGGGTGGATTTGTTAGAATTGCCCTACTTCAAGAGGAGTGTGTGTTTTTTCCACAATTCCCATTAACAGCTATTGTACTTTTTCCTCTTCTTCATTCCAGGATATGGTAACATCGCTCCGAAAACAACTCTGGGTCGATTGGTGACATTAGCATATGCCATCCTGGGTATACCTCTGACGCTGGTCTACCTCTCGAGCACGGGAGGTGTCCTGGCGAAAGTGGCTCGAGAGGTGTTCTCCCGGGCCCTCTGCTGCTGTCTGTGTTCTAACTGCGGCTACTGTTGCTACGATGAGAAGCGGATGGCCGAGAAAGAGCGTCGCATGAAACGGAAGCGCCAACAAGAGGAAATGCGCGCCCAGCAAAGTGCCATGAACGAACCGTTCTACGTGCGACCTGGTTCGCTACATAACAACTTCCATTCGCCGGAGAAGCAGCAGCACGTAGTCGGTCATCACAATAACATGCTGCCTGATGTGGACTCGCTGAGTGCATCGGATTCTCGAGGCTCCATGCATGGTCTGAGCATATTGGCTCCCATCCTACTGTGCCTGTGCATGATGATCATTTACATAATGTTCGGGGCGGTGGTGCTCTATCGACTGGAGAATTGGCCAATCCTCGACGGAGTGTACTTTTGTTTTATGAGCTTATCGACAATTGGATTCGGTGACTTGGTGCCTGGCCTCAAGAAGGAGTCGACGGCAACGACGTGGTTCTGCTCTGTATACATAATGTCGGGGATGGCGTTGACGGCAATGTGCTTTAATGTGTTGCACGAGGAGATTGTGCACCGGATCAAAGTGGTAGTGGAGTTCAAGAAGAACTCAACGATGGAGAATGAGGACGCAGTGGCAGGTTATTACATGCCACCCTGACATTACGCAAAGAACACGAATCTATATCACAGAAATCCCACCGAGGAGACCTTGGTGTCAGGTTTGTATTGCTATCTTAATACTTGAAGTACTAATAACTTGTATACGCCCCATTATAGGTACACCAACCTCAATTGTGTTCAGTCAAGATCCAGACATGGGACAAATGCACAGTCTCAAGGACTATGTGAATCACGAATTGGTGCCAATTATGACGATGGATCCAAACAGTGCGGCCAGTAATACGACACATCTGCTAAAGAGTAATGTCGTGTCGTTACCCCTGAATAATCTTATCTCACCAACGGCAGTGGTGGCGGGAATGGGTGGGTTACAACAAAGTCCTCAACTAATGGATAGTTTGCCTCCACCATCGCAAGCATCGACAGAACCCCTGCAGCCACAACAACAGCAGATGCAATTGGCTCTCACTGGAGTGTATACATTGACTGAAGAGCCAGAGCTAGAGGCTGAGGAGGAAGATGACGATGAGCGGGATCAAGATGATGTTATTTAGGTGTTGATCGCGGTCGATATTGGAGTTACCCGGGGATGGTTTTGTATATTTTGCGTGCGTAAAGTGACGATAACGATGATATTTCGACAGCAATGAGCTAAAAATGTCTGTAGGTGTAAATGTTTATTTTGGGCTTTTAGAGGTGATAAAATGAAAGTTATTCTATACATACATATGTATGTACATGTTTTATGTGCATATGGAAATGTTGCATGATGTAACTATTTCGTTGCAGATGAATGTGAATGCTGACGGAATATTGATTCTTTATACCAAACGATTTATCTCGATTTTAGTTTTGTGAACGAACTCTGAGACCCGGAATAATTTATGCAGATTCTGTTATCATCATAGTGTAAAAGAAAGTGTCGCTCTGTCTATTTGTCTGACTATGTGTCGAGCCATATTGGAAAAATTTTGGATGACGAAATGTCTTATTTTAGAAAGGATTGTAAATATAAAATTGTATGCTGTGTCCTTAGGGGGCGGATAGTAAACACAAAAATGCAGCAAGTCGGACAAAAATGTGTGCCGATGCACGATAAATGATAGGCCCTGCAAAGAGTATAGAGAAGCATCGAAAAGATGGAAGGTATTCAGCACTCTAATAGAGATTAAGAGAAAAAAAAATCGGCAAGCGCAACTCCGTTCGCACATAGAGAGTTCCTATAGGAACGAAAATGTTTAAAAACAATTAGCTATTATTAGATACATACGAAAAGCAGATCATTATATCTGCCGATCAATCTCTTGTATAATTTCTGGATTGTTTAACCGATTTTAGTGAAATTATTGGGACGACTGAAGATATATGTATTACTTTGGAAACGCACCCACATTCCTCCACTGTGAGCGCAAATTAATTTAAATTGTTTTATTCGAAAAAAATATTTTTTCTCAGAGAACTCCTTTCGACGATATATCATATACCTATACGAAGAAAAATATTTACTGTTATGATTTTTGTTTACTGGAGCCACTTCCAAAATAACGCAATTTTAATTATTTTACATGCTTTTTTGTATTTATTTACATTTACAAGAGATTATAATAATCTATAGATTTATAAATGTGATAAATTATTTATTTAAAATTAAAATTTCAAGACAATTAAATTGGCTTTGTGAGTCCAGTTAAAAATTATTATCCTCTGAACACAGTTTTGAATGAACTAACAAACAAAATCTATGGCCACCAGCAAAAACAGCTTAAGTCGACTCAAGTCAAAACTGAGTTATTGGTACTACTAAGTGTGTAAATATACTCGTACAAAGTTGTTTCTCTATATTTTTAGTTCATTATCCGTAATGGTTGCTATGGGTAGATGAGTAAAAGTATAAATTAAATACCACTCCTGAAAAATCGTAAAAATGAATTTAAAAATGGAAATAAATTAACGCTAAGAGGAAGAGAGTTCCATAAACGAATGGCATGAATCAATAATTTGCCTGTCAGTGGTTCGCAGCTGGAAAGAGGTATAATAAAATATAACGACCGAGACTAATTCGAAAAAGTGAGCTCTTTGTATAATTGCTTATAGGAACTGTCTCGTAACAAGATTTTATAGTACAAAGTTTTAGATATATATTCAAGATACATCCTATGATAGAATACTACTTCTGTATGCCGATATAAGGTCTCATCGCCTCAAAGCAACATTAAACTTCCTTTACTTTTCAATCACGACAAATTTCGCAGCCATATGTGATAATTGGTACAAGAAGTGCTTTAATGAGCATCAGTTTAGTTTTAGGGGATGTATACTGCTGCGACATTCATAGATAACTCAGGTGGCTGTTGTTGTTATTTTTAAATTTAATAGACTAGAAAACTGACATCTTAATATTTATATTTTTTTAAGGTTAATTAGCAAACAATTTCTATCAGACCATAGGATATACTCGTACTATCAAGATTTTCATTGAATTTAGCAACTGCATCTTCAATAAGTACAAGTTTAGAACTCATGCAGAGCTAGATGTCATCAGCATACAAAAACCAGAAAAATATGTTATTAAGGTTCGAAGATCATTAATGGAAATTGTAAATAATAGAGGACTGGAAATAGATCCCTATGGCACGCCCGTAGACATTGTAACAAACTTAAACATTTTATTATCTACTATTACTGCTTACTTTCTACCAGAGCCATAGGAAAATGATGCAGCTGATACACATATCTCAATTTTTAAACCATTTGAATTGCTATTGCCATAATTCAGGACGCTATTTTGATATTCTTTGCTTCTTTAGAATCGGAACTATTTTAGCAACATTCCAAGTAATTGGGAAACAAAAAGTGATCAGAATATTATTAAAAATGCGAGAATTTGTAGTAAGATTATTTTAATTAAATTAGGATAAATCTAATCAAGACCTTTGAAATTTCGATCTAATGCTCATAATGGCTTTAATTACACCTGGTTGCTCGACTCAAGAAAACTCAAGCTAACATACAATGTCGTTTGTGTTTTTAAAATTCTTTACGCCAGTTCGTCTGGATGAATTTGATGAAAATCCATTTCCACTTTTCAACCGACCTCTACTCGTATTTCACGTACATTTTTCTATAATGTCCTTGACGATAAATTACTGTCAAGTCGCCTGTAATAAAAAAATGTTAACCAAATTCCGTGAGGTACAGAAAGAAGAATACGTCACGTCTGTTTTTATGTTGGACTATATCGGGAGTAAACCATGAATTAAAATAAAATTGATCAGTTACAGTTTTGATAGGAACTTGCCTATTGAACACGTTTCCTAGTCATTCGTGTGGCGCACAATACGAGTCGCTGCAAGAAGCTAGCTATATTTACATCCAATGCTAAAGATAGCAAATATTAGGTCATGGTTAGAAAAAACGTGAGCTGAAAAAACGCATCCTCAAACTCGCTTGTGATCCAGATCCAGTAAAATGAGTAGCAATTGCTTCGTTATCAAGGCATAGATTAAAAGACCTAATAGAGTCAATTAGAACATTCAGTATTGAGAATGATATGTGAAAATGAAGAGGAAACATTTTTAAGTAGTGTTTGATCTATATACAATATAAAAAAAAAAAACTCCTGAAAGGAACTGGAACTTATTTCCTTCATTTGGGATTTCAATAAAACAGTACGAGTACTCCTATAAACTTTCTGAATGTGAAATTTCCACTGGCTTACAATTTATAGTTGAGCACACATAAATAGGAATACCTCCACCCCTCTGCTGCCAATTATACCTATCCGCAGGCAGTACAAAGAAAATATCAAAAATTTAAATTAAAATAAAATATTAAGACATACAATTTTGTGTGCAGTAGATTGGAACAAACAAATTAATGTGTGATACTTACTTTCGATGTCAGGAGCGGTGGAATCCAAACGAGCGCAGTGGTCAATCAAAGAAAGCTAAAAAGCATTTTATGTTTTTTGTACACAGGCACATCTATTGCGGGTATAGACAGAAAAAATCTGTTCTATAAATTGTACATTCAATTGCTTTTAAAATAGTAGTAGCAATCTGTTGTGCTAATGTACACCTCAGCATATTCTCTAAGGGATAATAAACATCTAAAAAATATTAAAAAATGGGCAGATGTTTTTCGAAAATAGCGGCAACCACTGAATTTTTTGAGGTTTTAATAATAAATATACAGGTAATAATAATCATACAGGTTTGATACAGGTATCAAATCATATTCAAAAGGTCAATTTCTCAATGAGTTTTCTTCTTTCACAGTTGTAGACGAATTTTCTGTAAGATATCAAACGATTCGAGGACACATTTTCGAATGTTCGGAAAAACAAGATAACGAACAGTAGATGTCATTTCGTCTATCTTTCCCATTTGTATAAGCTTTCCTGTAATTTTTGGAAAGTGATATATACCCATCAATTTCTTAGAATTTTCGGTTCAGTAGTTTCAGAGAGAACCTTCTTACAAATTTTGATAACAACAAACAAACGGAACTACTAGTGCACATTTCTGAAATCAGCACGTCGTTATATTTAGTTTCCATATTATACGAGTATTTATACAAAACAACTTTTTTTTTAAATTTAACTCTAAACTCAAAAACTTTTTGGTTTTCCTCTTCTTTAAATTTAATTTAAATTTCAACTTTCTACGTCTAACGGTTCAAAAGTTAAGAGGCTGTGGCATTCGGATAGACAAAAGGACAGACAACTGACTCTTACTACAATATAAGGGTTTCGTTTAGTGTTTCGTACCAGAATGGTATAAATCGAACACTAATGGATTCAACGCGATGTCTGTCTGTCTGCCACACGCTTGTAATTTTTGAACTGTTAGAGATCGAGAGCTTAAATTGTGTAGTAGACGATGGAACAAATCAGGGAAACAATTTATAAAAATATTTTTATGGTTGGTCTTTTGGGGCGTAATGTACACCAAGAAAACAAAAATTAACCCCATTATGTGACATCAAATTAAAGCTGAATTTCAAAAAAAGTTCGGGAGTTTTGGATAAAGGTTCTTGAAGAAAACGATCAAAAAGGATTGAAGAGTTAGACGTATGGGAGAGATGATTCGAATAAGTTTTAAGCCCCCCCACCATATCTTGGCACTACTTCACTAGATTTGTTTGCACACTCACAATCGGTACTTCTTTGTTCGCTGGGGTGAAGCCCAAGAGTCCTCTAGATATATATTGGTTCCCCTTGGCTTTCTGCTGGGGAAAATAAACCAAAATCCACCGGAGCATTAAAGAGAAACGAATAATATCTAAGTTACTCCCACCACTATACAGAAAAGGATAGACAAATTGACCATCAATTTTATCGGCATACGTAATTCGCAGGCGGCCATGGTGTAGTGGTAACGTCATCGCTTGTTCCTGCCTCCTCAGTCAGGGCTTCCATTAACGGTATAATCTCGGGATGTCTACGAAAGACGAAGAAATTTCACCAACCTCCTGCTTCCTGCTTCTACAACGGAACGGAATCGAGTGCTCCAGTGGAGTTTTTCCTACCCCGACAAAAAAAAGTGATCATATCACTGGAAATGCAAGTTGATCATGATGATATCAGATGGACCGACACAAATTCATTCGATTTACCCGCAAAACGGGTTAATGCTTGCGCGCGGCTATTTAAATAAATAAACGTTCTATTTCTTATGGCTTTAATATATTAAGATGAAAAGGTTCTGAATTTTATGCAATTAATAATTAAAATTAAAAAAATTTAAAAATGTTTTAAAAGTTTAAAGAAAAAAAAGGACAATTTTCTAAATTTAATATATGCAAAAGAAAAGAGGAAAACAGAAAACTATATCAAGATAAGAAATGAGTTTTAAGCATTTTTTTGCGTTTACATGAATCGTTTATGTTTTTCAAGTTTTCCAGTAGTCCGTTCATTATTTTTGGAAATGTATACATCAACTGTCTTCTTCTTTTGTAGCTCACTCTATCTGTGATATGGCATGTATAACAAGTCCCATATCGTGATACCACTCTATTGGAATTATTTGAAGCAACTATAACAGTTTCATCTGCGAAAGCTATAGACAAATTATTTTTAAGAGTTCTCAGCAGTATATAATGATCCGAATTTTATCCTTGCGGAACAGCGTAATATACTTCTTCTACCTTGCTTGCTGTGTCCTAAATCTTTACAATGAATCTCCTGTTGTTGAGATAGTTTCTCAGCCAGACAGATTTGAGAGACTCACTTTTTTCCTATATTTTAGTAATAACAAAATTGATCGAAGTCTCGAGTTCGAAAACATTCATTTGCCCTTCATATGTATGTGCATATGTACATATAATAGATAGTTGCAAGTAAAAAGTTATTGAGTATGTTAAAAATGTTCTTTTAAAAAAATATGGAAATGTTTTCCTAATATATCATCATGCCCCTAACCAATCATTATTGTTGTTATTCTTGGTCCACGATTCAACGCCTCCTGTCTGTATTGTCCTTATGTCAACCTCTGACTTTCAAAAGCAACAACAAAAAATCCGGCAACGAGAAATAAAAACAAAAAATAGAGCAAAATACTCGTACAGAAGAAAAAAAAAACGAATAAAAATAAATACTCGTACACTCCACAAATCAAAATATGATCCTTTTCTCCACGTCCATGCCGACGGTTAAGAGACCCTTTTAGCAGCGAATGGCTATGGATATCAGTCAATCGATTCACAAAATAAATTACCCCATATATTTCAATTTATCCCTGGAGCACAATTTTATCTTTCTACCCACATCCATCCATTTATCCATTCATCCAGCCAACCATTTGAACAAAAAACACATCCACCGCCAGCCAGCAGCAACAACAGATATTGCTTCTAATTTATTCTGGAATTTTGAAGTCCCAGCTGTTCAATGACCGTATTTTCCCCATATATCCCTGCTCTACCACTTTGTTGCAAAATATTCACTGCTTACAAATAAAAACAAAAAGGAGGCAAACACCTACGCAGCGTAAACGTACAGGGTCGGCGATTAAATAATGAAACTGATTTAAACAAAAACTGCGATTTAAATTGTTGGGAAGTGTGAATCTGGCCCAGAGTGAATTTTCTAAAATCACCAGACAGAATTAAAGGAGGGTTTAGTTCGGAGGAGCAGTGAGTTTTCTACGAATAAATAACATTGATACCCAAGTTAGTATTGAGACACAATTTAGTGCTTAGTATTTTCGAAAACACGTTAAGATAGCGACAGCGCACCTGATAGCGAGTTACATACTTTCTCAACCAGCGGTAATCAACCGTGACATAATTATGTAGGCACCGGCCTCCTGGTCTACTAGTATAGCTTAGTTGAACTGGGAATCTACCTACATACATATGTACATATGTACTTATGTATGTATGTTATGTATATATGCAGTTCCCCCAGTAAAGTACGTATCTGCTACTGATTATGGATTCACTTCACACCCAGTGTCGTGAAATAAAGTCCAACGAAATAACTCAGTGAAATTGAAATGATACCCTTTCGGCATTTGTCATTTTTGTTTCACGGCCAGATATCCCCGTTAAGTTTCGCCTTAAAGTATTTTACGACTCTTTAATTAAATAATTTGATTTTTTCATTAATAAGCCGTTGCAGCAGGCTCCGTTTTGTATACAGTGCGCACATAGTCAGATTAGTCTTTCTTTTTATTAAAGATGCATTTGAAATATTATTGAACGCCGAAACATGTACATATGTATTAATGTATGTATATATAACAATATGTGCATGTAGGAGTACGGGTGATGTAAAGAATAATTTTTGATCACCAATTCATTTCCTTATTTTGGAAATTCAGTTTCAAAGCAACATAATAGATATGTATTTCAATTTAAGAACAAAAGAAATATCTTTTACCACGTTTCCGCCGATTAGTGCGGATTGCAGAAAACGACACCTACCAGACCGTAAGTCAATATTTCTATATCTATATGCATCAAGGAATGTCCGATACGCATTTACAAAAGATCGAACTCATCGCCATCTGTCAATCACAAAAAATTGAAGAAAAGTTAAGGAAACAAAACAAAACATAAGTACAGTAGGAACATATGAATACGAAAGTGAAATCTTCCAAAGAAAAGTATTATTTTGTAAACCTAAAAACCGAATTTCATAATTATCCTTGAACTATATTGTAAAAAGAAAACAAAATACGGAAATAGTAAAAAAATCTTAGCTAAAAGCATTTATTTCTGTTGTACAGTGAAACTTTTTTATACCACAAAAATATGTTAATATCAGTAATATAGAAGGAATATATTAATATAAATTTAATAAAACTTAAGAAAAATATCTCATACATTTTACATATCCTTAAATTTTATTTTCTTCTGTTTATGAAATGACATAAAAAAAAAGAAAACATCTCAATGTTCTCATTGTCAAATTTTGAATAATTTTGTAAACTAAACATTTTCTAGAATTAAATAAACAAAACAAATATCGACTGAAATCATTTAATATATTATTATTAAGATTTAAAAAAAACCGCTAGTTAAAAATAAATAAAAATAGAAAAAATCCAAAACCCATGAAATATATCTTCTAAAAAGGTTTAAAATAACACTTAGCGATTAAGAAATATAGTTCATAGGGTACAACTAAATTAATTAATTTACCATTTTTTAACAAAATAAATATATGTACATATGGTTTTATATAGACAATTTTTTGTTGAATGTATATTTAGAAAAATATTATACCTATTTCACATATTTACTTTTGGTTAAGATTTTTTTTTTAATATGTCTGTTTACAATGGGGCAGCATTTTGGAAACCAGTACAGCGATTTACTTTAAACAATCTGGTAACAAGGTATCAATAAATTACAATAGCCTTCGCAATATTTCTATGTACATGTGTTCTAGTGATGTCGATGGTATTAGAATAACAAACGCAATATTCCTTTTCTGTACGGCCATCAAAGTGCTAGGCTTGGATCTGTGGTAGCGTCCTAAGCAAGACAACCGCTTGCTCTGGTACGCGCTTCAAATCAGATCCCCCTCTAGTGTTCACATTTCTTAATCAATTACCATTTCCATTGAGCAAATTTTGTCCTTAGATTAATTATAACACCCGTTTTCCGGAATTTAAAACAGCAAAGGCGTTTATAAAACAGTTCTGGATTTTGCAATCCGTACATACATACGAGTACTCGTACGTAAAATAAATTAATTTTGGAAAATGAAAGAACTCATAAAAATGTTCTATACTTTGCTCAAGCCTAGGTGTGGCATTTATATCCATGGTTTGGGCGATTTAAGGTTTTAGTGTAAAGCAGTCGAGAAATTAGATTCAGAGAAATCACTGGTGCACTGGTTTTTTGACTTGACATTGATGACTGATGGGAATTAAAGTAAATCAGTGGATGCAAATTATTCGAATGCAGATAAGCTCCACAATAATGCCCAGCATCCTGTTCTACCATGTCGGTTTTTGCTTGATTCGACTAATCTATAAAAAAAATGTGAACCCTATATACAGTTCGGATTACGGGAAAGTGAAATTCGGCCCTGCCCCGAAGGACCTGTTGCGCCAATCGAGTTTTTTTTTACCCTATCCCATAATTTTGATTCTTAGACCCCCAAAAATATTTATATTTATGATCAGCATCGAAAATTTAGCCAATCTGGCCATGTCCGCCTGTCTGTTCATCTGTATGTCAGCCCAGTTTTCTGGGCCTTACATTTTGAGCTAGGAACATGGAATTTAGTACGAGAATATAAGCTTTTATGAACCCGAAACAGTACACAAATCCTCTTTTCTCAATATCTTTACTAGAAACTGACAAATATCCCCTCAACAAAATATATACATACATTCTCTACAAATTGTACATACGTTGTATAATGCCACGCCTATTTTTTAGGAGCGTTTCCTTAAAAAAAAACTGATATCTATTTTTTAAAGCTACTTAAGTGATGGTAAGCCTTATTTTCAAGATCCCATCCGAATCCATGAACTTCGTTAACAAATAGTTATAGCCACGCCCACTTTCTTATAAGAAGTAGCCGTAAAATCAGTTTTTCTAACAAAATCTCTTAAAAATCACAGAAGTATACTCAGAATAGAAAGATGTGCATAGCATTGAAATTTTGGTGATGGGTTAGAAGATAAGGGATAGGGTTGGATTGTAACTTCCATTTATGTTAATTAAGAGTAGATATTTCTTAAAATTAAACAGATCAAGATAAATTTTCGTACATGTCCCACAGGCATTTTTAAAAGTTAGAACCCTAATACTGCCGAATTGCTGCACCATTTGCATCCAAACTATCAACTTAAGCAAACTTTTTCTTTTATTTATTTATTTACAAGAAATATATACGAATAATGGAAATTTACAAAATTGTGAAATATAATAAGTATAACGTAGGAGAAATAAAATCCATTAAGTTGTAATCCAAATTCTCGAGTTTTGTACACAAAAACAAAATAAAATAAAATTAGCTCTGTTATATTATTAATAATAAATAAAAATAGATAAAATTAAATTGTACATGTATTTATAATAGAAAAAATAAAATAATTTAATTATATGTTCGCTTTTTATTGTATTGCAAAGGACAAAATCTCTATGTTTCATCAAATGGGCCAAAGTAGTTAACAGTGAAAAGTAGTTCGCATTGATCCCTTGCCCTGCGGATGTAGTGGTATTTAGCAGTTATAAAACTCAGGGGCGTATTCAGTCATTTTGAAAAGGGCGCTCGGTTATACCAATATATGAGGGGCCGCAAATTGACTCCCGTGTACTGCAAAGAAGGGAACCAAGAAATTGAGGCTTTGTAGCGGTATTTATAAGTGAAAATTATTAAATCCGCAATATATTAGTTAGCTACATACTTTGATAACATGTTGGGCCAAGCACTACAATGGATTATATCTTTTAGGCACTAATCGCTTACTGACCAACTCAACGAGTCTAGCATATTAGGTGCGCAACTGTAAGTGCTGGTCGATTTTGACATATCCAAAACGTCATGAACCGAGCTTAGACATATGGTAAACAAACTGTTTGAACACATTAGTGATTTTGTTTTGGCGTCATATACTTTTGGTTGTGTGAAAATGTCTGATTTTGTGCCAAATAATCGTCATTTGCGGGAAGTGTTGATTTTCTTCTTTCATTCGAAGAAAACAGCGGCTGAAGCGAAGCGAGAGCTCCAAAAAGTTTACAGAGATACTGCTCTAAGTGAAACAACGTGCCGTGATTGTTTCCGTCGCTTCAAAGACGGTGATTTCGATGTTGATGACCGTCCGCGTGAAGGAAGACCAAAATCCTTCGAAGACGCTGAATTCGAGGCATTGCTCTATGAGGATCCGTACCAAACGCACAGCTTGCTTCAGCATTAGGAGTCGTCAAGTCATTTCCAAGCGATTGCGTGCGTTTGGAATGATTCAAAAACAAGGAACTTGGGTTCCTTATGATTTGAAGCCAAGGGACGTTGGGCGTCGTTTTTTCGCCTGTGAACAACTGCTCCAGCGGCAAAAAAGGAAGGGTTTTCTTCATCGCATCGTGACGGGTGATGAAAAATGGATTCATTACAGCAACCCAAAGACAAGAAAGTCATGGGGACTGCCCGGTCATGCTTCTACGTCGTCGGCTCGGCCGAATATTCACGCTGCGAAGATTATGCTGTGTATTTGGTGGGACCAGGTCGGTGTCATTTATTATAAATCATCGCGACCTTAAGCTTAAATCTGTTGAAGAAACGATCCGTGAATTTACAGCAGCCCATCACTCAAAACTTATACAATACATACGATACAACTGGGATTACTCGAAGACTAAAGCGAATTAAACCACACGAGCTAACTGTTATCTACAGAAATGTAAAATAAGCGTATATTTGTTTAATATAAATATATTGTATATAATGTAATATATAACAAATGTAAACTACTCGTTAGTGTTAACTAGTTGTAGTATAAGGAAATGTTGTCAATTTTATAACACTTCAATAAAAAGAAAAAAAAAATTATTATGAATTGTTGAAACTGAACGAAACCATCACTGAGGAACGGTATCGACTTCAATTGATGCGATTGAGCCGAGCACTGCGCGAAAAACTGCTACAATACGAGCAGAGGCACGAAAAAGTGATTTTACAGCATGACAACGCTCGGCCTCGCATTGTCAAACCCGTAAAAACCTACCTGGAAACGCTCAAATGGGAAGCCCTACCCCACCCGCCATATTCCTCAGATATTGCGCCATCCGATTATTACTTGTTCCGTTCGATGGCACATGGTCTGGCTGATCAGCAGTTCCGCTCATATGAAGACATCAAAAAATGGCTTGATTCGTGGATAGCTTCAAAAGATGAACACTTTTACCGTAACGGTATTCGCGCTCTGCCAAAAAGATGTGAAAAAGTTGTAGCTGGTGATGGGCAATACTTTGAATGATTCATTTGTAACCATTTTTTCACAATAAAGTTGCATTTTCTCTCAAAAGAGAACTTAGTTGCGCACCTAAAATATTTATAATTTCCACCACGCGCTTTTCCAAAGTTATCTTCTATAAACATTAACTATTTGCTTACTGAAAAGAAGTTCAAATGATTACTACAGAGTTTTTTTTATGTTCCAGGTCAATGTTTTTTTTTTTTTTTTTGACTAACACAATTTTAAAATTTTTTTTTTTTTGACTGATTATTTGGTCGATAACAATTATGTGAAGTTATATCGGCCAAACATACCTGACCTGGGCGTTTGGAAAGAAGAAATTCTCTGCTTCTTGAAAGCACAAAACCCAGCGGTCCCTATGGATGACTGAGAAATTGTTGCGGTAGAAGACAATGAAGATGGTACCAAGGGGTTATCTTCGTTATGGAGGAACCTCCAGAGGAAATGAAGAAAGAGAAACAGATGCGGCTCTTCTTTGGAGCTGGTGAGTTCTCTCTGAGGCTTATGAGGAAGTCGCAGCCTAGTGAGGCGGTAATCACTGAGAAGAATACCTTGACTCCCAATCTTCATCATAGTAATGCCCATCATACTATTTGGGGTAGCTCAGACACTAACAGTAGAAGCGAGATTTTGTTCAACTATATCCTAAGTACTAACCTAACTATATGTAATCATGGCAATTCACCAACTTTTATTACAACCAGAGCTAACTGGAAAAGATTCAACCAAGAACTCGGGAGATCTCTTGGACCTCACCCTGGGGAGGTCCCCAGGTCCACGAAAGACGTCGAAAAGGTGGTAGATGACCTTACCAGTAAGTTCAACCGCTCTTTTGGAAAGACCTGTTCTGTAAGACGCGCCAGCGGAAGAAATCACCCACACTGGTCGAATTCGAAAATAGCAGAGCGTCTGCGCACCTCAAGACATAGCTGAAATCTTCCTAAAGAGGGAGCTATTGAGTGATCAACACATAAGAAAAACTTTAAGCTTCTCAAAGAGGAAATAAGATTCGCTAAGAAAAATTCCTGGAGAAGCTTTTGTGGCTCCATTGAATGCAGCACAGAGGCGGCTCAATTGAGGAAGGTTCTCACCAAAGCTCTATCACATGTGTCTTCTATTAAGAACTGTGATGGCAGCTGGACAAACTCTTACGCGAATACGCTTGAAGCTCTCCTGAAATGTCACTTTCCTGTCTATGAAGAAGCAGGGACGTACTGTTCGGCAATCACATCTATGCCAGCTAACATTGAGACTGAAGCTATCGACAAATTGATTGACGATCAGAAAATTTCGTGGACAATCAAATCATTTGCAGCATACAAAGCACCCGGCACTGACGAGATACATTCTATTATGTTACAAGAATCGGGGGAATATATTATTCCATGGCTCAAGTACATTTATGGTTGGTGTCTCAGATATGTTCCAAAAGCTTGACGAGAGATTAGAGTGGTTTTCATACCAGAGACGGGTAAAATAAACCACGCTAATGCCAAGGACTACTGTCTATCTTCATTCTTATTGAAAACACTGGAACGGTTAATAGATATGCACGTCAGAGATGAGATTGGGAATAACTTTTTATCAAATAAATTTAAAACGTGTCAACTCTACTGTTAAAGCTTAATTATTAGCAGTGGGGTTGACATAGAATTTTGATCTCTACTCTAAAATGCGGCGTATCCTTATTAATTTGTCAGTGTACTAGTAAATTCTTGTCGACTTTGTTGGTAGTAGTGTTTTATATGGATATATATAAGGTTGCGTTAATAAATATTCGTGGCTTAAGAAGCTACTTCTTTTCCATTGCTGCTCATTTGTTCCACCACAAGCCAGCGGTAATGGCCCTATGTGAAACCAGCTGCGCAATGACACTGATCCTAGTGAACTTACCATAGCGGGTTACACATTGGTGCCATTATTTGTGCCACATAGAGGTATCGTGCTCTATGTGGACTACGAAGTGATCTTTCAACTGCAACCCCAATACGGTAGCTCAGACGACCCCTTCTTTCAATTCTTAGGGTTCAAATGTACCACCCGAAAGTCGGTAAAAGAATTCACATATAACCACCTCGGTCAAATTTCTGTGTCGATTACTAGTATTCTCTCCCGCAATCCCACATCTGAAATCGTTGTTTTGGGAGATTTTAATGTCCACAATGCTAGTTGGCTTCGCCACTCTGGACCAACAACACCTGAAGGTCGTTACACCGAGATCTTTTCTGAATTGAACAGCCTAACTCAACCTGTTGACAAGCCGACACGCATTCCTGGCGTTGACAGTCATGACCAAAATACGCTAGACCTGTTTCTAATATTTCATCCAGATAAATATTCCGCCGCACCTGGTAGGTCGGATCATTGTCTGGTGCCAGCTAAATTCTCGTACTGAAATCTGCATTCGGTTAACAAGAAATTTCCTAGGAGAACAATTTGGCAATACGAGAATGTCAATTGGATTGGATTCGTTCTTTAAGGCTTTTAACTGGTCTCTATGTTTCCTCGGTAGAGCCGTAAATGCTGCCGCTGGCATGGTTACCGACCTCATTCTACTTGGAATGCGCAGCTAAATTCTCGTACTGAAATCTGCATTCGGTTAACAAGAAATTTCCTAGGAGAACAATTTGGCAATACGAGAATGTCAATTGGATTGGATTCGTTCTTTAAGGCTTTTAACTGGTCTCTATGTTTCCTCGGTAGAGCCGTAAATGCTGCCGCTGGCATGGTTACAGACCTCATTCTACTTGGAATACTGCAATGTCCAAAGGGCAGTAAAACTTTTTAGTCTTTTGTAAAAAGAATAAAAGGCTCCGCAAGATCGACCATCCCAGCGCTTGTCCACAATAATAAGAATATCACGGACTCTAAGGAGAAAGCCAATCTGTTAGCTAAAGTATTCGCAACGAGTTCCACCTTACCTGACAGTCCTCTCCCTCCACCTGTACTGAACCGAGTTAACTATTCGTTAGGACAAATATATTTCCGAACCCGTTCAGTAGCACGAGTCGAGATCATCTCCTCAATGACCGATAGTATGGTTTTCGACAACAGCGTTCTACAGAAAACCTAATGGTATACATGTTCGAGAAATGGAATCAATGCATTCATCAGCACGATGAACGCAGAGTAGTTGCCTTTGATATATCCAAAGCTGTCGATGGAGTATGGCATAGCGCTCTTATAATAAAGTTTCAATCTTATGGTATTGGTAGCATCCTTGCACAATGGATTGCGAGCTTTTTAAGTAATCGATCAATACAGGTTGTATTAAATGGATTTACTTACACCCCCTTCTCAACTAATGCTGGTGTGCCCTTGGGCACAGTCCTCTCTCCGACCCTGATTCTATTATTTATCAACGACCTTCTCTCTATTACTCGCAATTCCATTCATTCCTTCGCGGATGAAAGCACTCTTGACTTCGCTTATACATTATCGAATCCACGATAAGGGCCCCAAGTTGTCGAGTCCGAGCGACAGCGAATGTCAACCGAACTCAACTCTGACATTGATGCAATCATCAATTGGGGAGTAAAAACACCGAGTTGAGTTCAATGCATCAAAAACCCAGTCCTGTTTCTAAGCGAGATACTAATGTATCCAAACTCAAAATGAATGGAATTGATATTGACGATTCGAATGGTTTGGCAATGATAGGCATGCATGTTAGCCGAGACCTTCGCTGGAATCAGCAGATCACAGATGCTGCTAAAGTTGGTGCAAGATGCCTTGGATTCCTCAATGGATGCAAACGATATCTCACTCCCACAGACTTGGCTACGATCTATAAAGCTTATATTCATCCGAGACTTGAATATAACTCGTATGTTTGGGCGGGAGCTCCGTCCACATGCTTGAGTTTACTCGATCGTGTTCAGCCTCCAAACATGTAGATTAATCGGTGATCAGTCTATCTGCAATCTTATTCTCTCGCTCGAACACCGATTAGCACTCCTGTACTGGTACTTCCATCACAAGTGTTCGTTAGAAATATATTGTTGTCTCCCGCCTGTTTGTTTAATTGCGGTACACAGCGGCATCTTCCGCACATCCTTAAATCTTAGTCTGCTTTCGAGCGCACCGTGAAATTCAGAAGATTTTTTTAATAGTTATAATTAATCCATTTATACACAAATCCGATAAATATAGAAAGCGAATGCATTGGCATATTGTAATTTCGCGCCAAAAACTAAATATATGGTCAAAGCCTAAATACACTTATGCAAAAGTCTGTATGCAGTAAAATTAGAATACAAATGTTTTAATTCGCGAAGCTACATATAAATGCTGCAGGCAGTGCTGTTCTGCAAGACATTGAGACGAATGCAACATAAAAGACCAACAAATAGATGTCGCACCAAACACTTCAGAGGATTCAAGAAGATTCTCAACGGCGGAGATTACTGTGACATTCTGCTTCTGTCCTTCCAACAATAAACTAGTCTTTAACTTTTCTTTGTATAGTTTTTCTGGCGGCGCAAGATTACTTTATCCTTTTGTATTTAATTTGATATACATATATAGCATTTCTAAGTGATAAAGTGTTAAATTATAACGTACTTGGTTCCTTTTATTATTGACATTGGCACACCTAAGTGCCCATATTGGTGACCCCGACGACCACCTAAAATCTATAATCAACAATGACAAACGGCCGATCGTCAGACTCAGATCCAGCCAGCTCAGACGCTCCATTCATAATCATCATCATTAACACAATCATCATGACATCGTCTTCTCTTCCTTCTTGAAAGGTTGCTAAGGTTATAACTATAGTTAAAAAACCTGCTACCAGTTTGTCACCACCCGAGTTTCGACCTATTTCTATTCTCCCGTTTTTATTCAAAGTTTTCGAGAAACTTCTTCATAAGTAAATGACAATTTTTGTTAAAACTATTGAATGTCCAACAGTCAGGTTTCAGAGAAAACCATAGTTGTGTCTTGCTATTTTAAAAATAGTAGATGATCTGAGAAGTGCGATGGATAACGACTTAATATCCTTTCTTGGGCTAGACTTCTCAAAGGCATTTGACACTGTCAATCACGGAATACTTTTCTTAAATCTGAGCGGAATTTCCATTTTAGTAATTCCGCAGCTAACCTGATTCTTTCATATTTAAGTGACAGAAGTCAAACCGTATCGGTTGGTGAAAACACCTCCCGGTACTTACAGCTAATTTCAGGAGTACCACAGGTATCAATTCCGGACCATTGCTTTTTGTCATGTTTATTAATGATCTCCCGCAAGTCGTCCAACACTCATCGATATATTTATATGGTGACGATGTGCAGAATCGGTTGAGCTGCAAGCTGGGAATGTTAGAAGATGAAGTAGACAAACTTAATCACGACCTCAAGCAAATCTCGCACTGGTCCGCAAAAAACCACCTACAATTAAATCCAACAAAGTCAAAATGTTTAATAGTCTACAAAAACAAACTTGACAGTAGCTATTTCCCAGCTTTATATCTGACCCCTTCGGGTAGGGGACAGAATATACCCGAGGTAGGCATGCCTGTCGTAAGAGGCGACTAAAATCCACAAAGCGGAAACGAAAACTTCGAAAAATTGGCAAACAAAAAAACAAATGACCCGGTTCTCCTGGCAGGGGGTTTGTGAGTAGAAATAACTGTACTACCCAATAAAACTAATACGGTTACAAAATATGGCAATGAATAAAACAAACGATATAAATACCCCAGGTGGCAGACCAGGTAAACTGGAAAATCCACCCTCCTCGGAGGTCGGTCCCATGGATTCTGGGGGGGACCATTTATTGCTTCTCCAACAAAACATCAGAAGGAGTTCACTTACGCCGAGAACTCCACCGAAGCGATAGCGCAAAAAAACCTTTCGGCCAAAGATAGCGCTATAATTGTAAGTATTCCGAAGATACAAAAACAGAAATCTGGAACTGAAACCAGTAAAGTTGGAAGTGAACATAAAACTGATTCACAAGCGAAAACCGAACAACGAACTACGTGCTAAACTTAATGAACGAGCTTAAAAAGGAAGTAGATGCTCTGCGAAAAGAAAACGAGGATCTCAAGAACATCCATGTACCGAAAGATCCCGATACAACGCCAAACCGTCCAGCAAGTGAATATTTTACGGAGGAGGAAGAACTTGCTCATGAAACCAAAGGCCTCCAAAAAAAGGCCTAGCAAAAAACGTAAGGCCGTTACTTTACCCGAAGTTACACAAAAGGAATATAAGCCCGCTGTATCAAACAAGGCAAAAACCCAAGCGAAAAATCGCCCTCCACCCGCAATAAATGTCGTCGGGATAGCGGACTATGGAAAGCTTCGTAATCTTCTCAAAAATACGCTGAGGTCAAAACACAACATAACCTCGCGCCGAAACAACGAGTGGAAGGAAAATCAACGTAGATGACCCAGACTCCTACCGAGCACTGTCTTTAAAATTAAACACCGAGAAAATCCAATGGTATACTTACGAGAATAAGTACGAAAAACCACTGCGAGTCTTTGTTAGGGGACTTCACCCGTCGTGCGCAAAAGAAGACGTTATGGAAGACGTGAAAAGCCAAGGCTTGAAAATTATTGACGCTGTGAATATTATCAAGAAGGAAAAGCAACGTACGGAAGGAGACAAAGATAATGTCATCAAACGAGGTCTCCCACTTTTTAAGCTTACCTTTGATAGGACCGAGAATGTGGACGAAATCTTCCAAATGAAAACCATTCTAAACATCAAGGTAGAAGTCGAGCCCGTGCGTAAGGGCAAGAGATCGATACCTCAGTGTAAGCGATGCCAAGGCTTTAACCATACGCAGGCATACTGCCAGAAAGAACCACGGTGCGTAAAATGTGCCGATGCACATCTATCGGAAGAGTGCAACATAATCAAGCAGGTCCCAGCGGTCTGCGCGAATTGCATGGGAAACCACCCAGCGAACTATCGAGGTTGCGAAATCGCCAAAGAACTTCAAAAAAGACGCGATACTCTAAAAAAAAAACCGCTACACCCGGAACCAAACTTAAAAGATCCTAAAATCGATAAACCTAAGACCGTTAAGCCAGTTAAAAGGACGAGACCGATAAAGGAAAATATAAAAATTGCACAAGAGAACGTCGCTGGTCCAAGTCCAACGGAAAAACTGCCACTGGCTGGAAGTACGAAATCGTACGCGCAAGTCGCATCAAGGCCAGCCACAACAGATCCGGTCTGCCAAATACTAACTGTGATATTGGAAAAACTTGAGGAGCAAACCAAGGTTAATCAAGTTATTTTCGACAAATTGAGCAAGCTCGAGTTCAAGCCTCGCAAGACAAACAACAAAACATGAATATGAAACAGCTGCTAAAGATACTAACGTGGAATGCAAACGGCATTCTGGCAAAAATAGACGAATTAGAAATTTTTTTAACGGAAAAACAATATTGATATATGCTTGATATCGGAAACCCACTTAAAAAAAGGACCTGGACCCAGAATAAAAGGCTACAGTGATTATCACGCGCATCATCCTTCGGAAAATGCGAGAGGCGGTTCCTCTATGTACATTAAAGAATACATTAAGCACTCCGAAAACATAAAAGTAGAACTGGATTCTATGCAAATAAGCTCAGGTTCCGTAAAAATAAATCATTTAGACTACCAGATAGGATCGTGTTACTCCCCTCCGGGATATAGGTTGGTGGACGATAGGTTGGTGGACGACGACCTCGTTCGCCTCTTTGACTCACTCGGGCCTAATTTTATCATCGGTGGTGACTTTAACGCGAAACACACTTTCTGGGGTTCAAGATGTAATTCAACGGAAGGCAGATTATTGTACAAAGCCAGTATGAAACGTGGTGTGGAATTTTTTTCGACGGGAAAGCCAACGTATTGGCCAACTGACAATAATAAAATCCCTGACCTCGTCGACTTCTTTATCGCAAAAGCGCTAACTAAAAATCTAACGGAAGTAGAAGAATGTTATGATTTATGCTCAGACCACTCAGCAGTCACTCTGAAAATCGGTGGAAGTCTAGCAAAAAAAGAAGGACCGCCTAAGTTAACTAGTAACAAAACAAACTGGGACGTTTTCAGAAAAGACTGCAAGGAAAATATTGCTCTAAATGTGCCGCTAAAAACACCACTTGAAATAGAAGACGAAATTGACAAGCTCGTTGAAGCCATTCAGTGAGCAGCATGGAAAAATACTCCTTTTCGAAAAACAGCAACACGGAACAGCAAAGTCAAATACCAGCCTGATATCGAAGACCTCATACGAGAAAAGAGAAGAGCGCTCAAGAGATGGCAACAATCCCGCGCGCCACCGCATAAAACTTATCTTAACCTCCTTTGCAACAAGCTAAAAAATGTGCTGCAGGACTTAAGAAATCGCGAGACTTCTACTTACCTCGAGAGCTTGACCGCTGATAAGTGTTCAAACTACTCTCTATGGAAAGCCTTGAAGTCCATAAGGAAACCCGTAATGCACTCGCCACCAATAAGAAAAGCTAACGGCGAATGGGCAAAAGGAGACAAAGAGAAAGCGGAATTATTTGCCGAACATTTAGAGGAAACGTTCAAGCCATGCGATGGACAACCATTGATCGAAGATCCGAATGCAAATACGGCACCCGACAACTTTAAATTAAAAACTGTATCCCTGTCCGAACTTCGTATGACAATAAGAAAACTGAAAAATAACAAGGCTCCAGGATATGATTTAATCACTGGCGAAGTTTTGAAGGAGCTACCGAAAAAAGCGTTAGTTAAGTTACTCTACATTATATGTTCCAAGGCAATGGAAAGTCGCCGAAGTAATAATGGTTCCGAAACCGGGGAAATGTACAAACGACAAGAAATCATATAGACCCATTTCGCTTCTGCCGATAATATCTAAAGTCTTTGAGAAACTTCTGCTAAAAAGATTGCACCCAGTAATTGAAGAAAGGCGATTGATCCCGGATCATCAATTCGGGTTTCGGGTTAAACATTCCACAATCGATCAGGTGTATCGAATTACAAATGAAATTGAAAAAGCTCTAGAAGGGAAAAAGATATGCTCTACCGCTTTTCTCGACGTATCGCAAGCGTTCGACAAGGTATGGCACGAAGGCCTGAGATATAAGCTAAGGGTAATCTTACCAGATAAACTCTACAGAATATTGGAATCTTACCTTAATAACAGACTCTTTCGTGTTAAACATGGGGCAGAATATTCGAAATTCAAAGAAATCCATGCCGGTGTTCCGCAAGGAAGCGTTCTCGGCCCAATCCTGTTCCTCCTCTACACAAGAGATATACCACAAGATGAAGGGACTGTCGTAGCAACGTTCGCAGACGACACGGCTATCCTCGCAACAGATGAGTCAGTCGAGTCATCAACTGGAAAACTCCAACGAGCTTTAAATAAAGTATGCGAGTGGACAAAGACCTGGAGAATCGTCCTTAACGAGACCAAGTCAACGCATGTCGATTTTACGTACAAAAAGATAAACAACTTACCTATTTCCATTAACTCGGTACAAATACCGTACGCAAATGAGGCAAAATATCTAGGAATGACACTAGACGCAAAACTTAAGTGGAAGCCACATGTTAAAAAGAAGCGCGACGAGCTCGAAATCAGACTTAGATAAATGTACTGGCTACTCGGGAGATACTCGAAGTTAAGCGTATACAACCAACTGCTTCTGTACAAGCAAGTGCTAAAACCATCTGGACATATGGTATACAACTTTGGGGTTGTACCAAGCCAAGCAATATGACTGTTCTGCAAACATTCCAAAACAAAACACTAAGAGCAATTGTGAATGCTCCATGGTATATAAGGAATAGTGGTATTCACAGAGATCTAGGAATTGCTACCGTGAGGGATGAAGTAACAAACTTTGCTCACAAACTTCGTACTCGCCTTCATGATCATTGCAATAATGAAATAATCTGTACTCTGGACGTGACAAACCTCGAGCGCCGACTACAAAGAACAACACCGTACGATCTGGCGCAGTAAGGGAAAACCGCATGTAATGACGGTATTAGTAGGTGCCTTCGCTGGAAAGCTACCTACCTAACGCGATTAACACTACAGAAGCGTAAACTACTTGTTAAGGTAACTTAGTCGTAGTCACCACAAAACGATAAAAAATGAGAGGAACGAATTTCCTACTACTATGAGCACGAGCGGCCGGTTCTCATAGTGCCTCTCTGGGGGGTGAGGTTTAGCCCGTAGGCATATACTGGCCGACACTTATGAATCACCAGGTCAGATATATGAATCGGGCATAACCAATGGTACGGGCCATTGGTATCTTTTGAAGATTCCTGCACCTCCAGGCGCAAATAAAAAAAAAAAAAAAAAAATATCTAGGTCACATTGTTTTGCAATATGTTGAAAACGCGAAAAACCTAAGTATTTGGTCCAATTCGATACTCACATGGGACCAATGTATTCAGATAGTTATTGGCAAAATATACGGATGTTTTCGTACCCTCTCACTGACAAAGCACTTTATACCTCAGCATATTAGGCTTAGCTTGGCAAAAACTTTAATTTTGCCAATCGGCACCTACGGATGTCAAATTTTTTGTTGTCATAATTCAGAAACACGAAGGAATCTTACAGTGGCCTTTAATAACATTACGCGTTACGTTTACAATCTTACACGATTTGATCAAATTTCTGGATACACTAACAGGATTCTGAGTTGTGACCTGCATTATTACAATTTCTGCGCCCTTAAAACACTAAATAATACCTTGATTTGCAAAGAGCAAGAATACGAACGTCGCCTTACCACCCAGCCTCAAATGGACTCATTGAACGTTGGCATCGCTCACTGAAAGCTGCTCTGATGTGCCAACTGGGTTGATAGCCTTCCGACAGTGTTGCTGGGACTGCGAACAGCATACAAGGAGGATATCAAAGCTTCCACAGCTGAGATGCTATTTGGGACTAGTCTTAGACATCCTGGTGATTTTTTTACCAATGTCAACCTCGTTTCTGATCTGCAGATTTTCATCGAGAAGCACCGAGAGGTCATGCGAAAATTTCGTCAAACAACAACTTCCAACCATGCGAAGAACAAAGCTTTTGTTTCACCAGACCTCTACAAGTGTTCTCACGTATTCCTGCGCTACGGTGCTGTTAAAAAACTACTGGGTCACATGCAATAATCCATCGGATCAATGATCGGCTCTTCACAATTAACACAAACTGAAGAAGATTAAACATTTCCGTGGACCGATTAAAACCAGCACATCTACACGACGATTTTTTCCCAGAAGTTCATCAAAATACTAATTCAACAACAGAAACCAAATCATATATTAGGCGAAAAGTAACATTTGAAAATTCATCGTGACTTCGTCATTGGCGGGTGAGTTACTCGTATGTGGCGAACGCAACATAAAAGACCAACACATAGATGTTACACCAAACACTTCAGAGGATTCAAGGTGGCCGTGGTGTAGTGGTAACATCATCGCTTGTCCCGCTGTTGGTTCACAGTTCAAATCCTGATGCCAAGAATCATCTATTTATTTCCCATGAAATAAATAAAAAAGTCGATCAATTGCGAAAGCTAAGTCAACTCTACTGCGAAGGCTTAACACTGACAGTAGAGTGGTCATATGGCCGAAAATACAACTTGATCGTGATGATGACATCAGGAGGACGGAAAAAATACTGTGAATCATGAGCAATAGCAAAAAGCAAAACAAACAAGCTACCCAGTTATCTGGACGCTAATCTTGGAGTTTTCAGAAACTTAATACCATCTGAGTTTCAAACCACTACACTAAAAAGTCTTTCTTTCTCTCTCTCTCTCTCACAACACCGGTGTCCTGTAATAGTAAATATAAGAGTAAGTACTCATATCCCCTTTGGCGCGCGCAAATTATAAAAAAAAAGATTACTGCGACATTCTGCTTCTGCCCTTCCAATAACAAACTAATCGTTTAACTTTTCCTTTGTGTAGGTTTTCTGGCGCCGCAAGATTGCGTCATCCTTTTGTATTTAATTTGATATAAAGTAATTCAAGTAATAAAGTGTTAAATTATAACGTAGTTGATTCCTTTTATTTTTGTCATTGGCACACCTGAGTGCCCATAACATATTGTAATATGCGAGCTACGGCTCGAGTAGATAAAACAATTATTCTGTGAAATTATTTCTTTATTTTCTACTCTATAGAACAATTCAAGTTCACACTATACTATTCTTCGCAATTTCTTTTCTTACAAGGTCTCTTTCCTCTCAAATCACTTTATCTCCTTTCAATTACTTAATTCACAAATTCAAACTAATTACTTTTTCTTGTTTACTCTCAACTTTCAATTTATCACCAAATTACAACTTCGCCCATTATCACTTTTCCAATCTCTTCGCCACGGTTCTAAAACCAACTGTCTTTTTTTTTTGATCGCCATCTGTCCTTATATAGCAGAAGTTTCTGATAGCCAGAAACTTCTAGCAAATTCTTCGACCACTGGAACAAGAGAAATAATTCTTGCAGTTATAATTCCCTAATATTATCCCTAATATTATCCCTAATATTATTTGTCTCTTTCGTTGACATGAGCTGTGGAGACTTCGTCCCAGACACGAACCTCGAATGAAGGACAGTTTGAACCAAAAATTCTGCCAGAATGGAAAGTCACTTCGGAATTTGCTGCATAGACATAGGCGCGTAGTTATTATTATGCTACACTGCCCCCCTCTTAGACGTGTTCGTCCCGAACAAGTGCATCCTCATTTCGGCCATTGTATCGACTCAGTCGGTCCACATGAACCACTTTCATTTTGGCCCTTGGTCCTCGCTGGATGCGGTAGACAACATCGTTGATGCGGGTTACTATTCTGTAGGGACCTTCCCAGTTCCGCTGTAACTTAGGTGATTTCCCCTTTTGGCGATGGGGATTATACAGCCACACCAGATCTCCTTCCTGGAATCCTGACGTTGTTGCCTTGGCATCATACCTGGTCTTCATGCGGTCGCTCGTCATCTTAATCTGGCTTCTGGTCCTTTGGTGTATGTCCCTAAGCCTTTCCCTAAGGTCCGCCACGTACTCTTCTTCATTTCTGGGCTCATTGGTAGGAGATCCAAATTTCACCTCACTGGGTAAACGAGCTATTCCACCAAATAAGATTTCGAACGGCGTATGTCGAGTAGTGCTATGCACGGCACTTCTATAGGCCATCAAAAACAAGGGAATCTGCCGGTCCCAATCCCGTTGGTAGTCACCTACGACCTTCGAGAGATGTTCGTCCAAAGTCCTATTGAAACGCTCCACCATACCGTCCGACTGTGGATGAAGCGGGGTTGTCCTTGTCTTTTTGATTCCGAGTAGTTGACACATCTCTTGGAAGATTCTTGACTCGAAGTTCCGCCCTTGGTCAGAATGCAATTCCAAGGGCACACCGAATCTGCTAACCCAATTGTAGACGATCTGCTCCGCCACGGTTCTGGCTTCCTGGTTAGGGATCGGAAACGCTTCCGGCCACTTACTGAAGTAGTCCATCACTACGAGTATATACCGATTACCATTGTCGGTTTCCGGAAAGGGCCCTGCGATGTCAATGGCGATTCGTTCGAAAGGTGCTCCCACGTTGTATTGGTGCATCTTACCTCGAGTTTTGATTCTCGGACCCTTGCTAGCTGCACACACGTCGCATTTTCTGCACCAGTCTTCGATATCTTCCTTCGCTTTTAACCAATAAAAACGTTCTCGTACCTTTTCTAGCGTCTTATTCACTCCCAAGTGGCCTCCGGTCGCCCCGCCATGCATTTCCTGTAACACCTCCTTGACCCTCGTCCGCGGTACTACAAGCTGCATTACAAACGATTTTCCGTCGGAGGATTCCCATTTTCTTCTCAGAACACCTTCTTGGACATGGAGGGAGTCCCACTGCGCAAAATATGCCTTTAAGGTCGGGCTTCTGTGAGAGATGTCCTGATGATCCGGTTTCTCCATGTTCTCCTTCCAGGCCAGAATCGGCTCGATATCGGGGTCTTCCTTCTGAGCGTTCCGGATCTCATCTACGCTCCAGCCGGCGATAGGTTCGGCTCTCATTCTTTGGATGGAAACCAGCTCCCGTTCTTCCTGACGCGCACAATGTTTACAATCCGTTCTGCATGGTCTCCGGGACAGTGCATCCGCATTAGAGTGGAGTTTTCCTTTACGATGCTGTATTTCGTAGTCGTAGATTTGCAGCCTTTCGATCCATCTTGCGACCTGACCCTCAGGACTCTTGAACTGTAATAGCCATTTTAAGGCTGCATGGTCTGTGCGAAGAACGAACTTCCTCCCGTAGAGGTATTTGTGAAAATGTTTCGTAGCCAAGATCAAAGCTAGAAGTTCCCGCCTTGTCACGCAGTAGTTCCTTTCTGGCTTAGAGAGCACCTTGCTGAAGTACGCAACCACCTTCTCTTGGCCGTCATGCACCTGGGAGAGTACGGCTCCTACCCCGACATTACTAGCATCTGCATCCACAACGAACGTTTCCCCGGGAGTGGGGTAAGCCAGTATCGGGGCATCGCATAGCCGTTGTTTAAGTGCCTTGAAGCTCTTCTCGCACTCAATTGACCATTTGAATTGTTTTCCCTTTTCCGTCAACTGGTGCAGGTTCTTTGCGATCCCGGCAAAATCCTTCACGAACCGTCTGTAGTAGGTGGCTAGGCCCAGGAAGCTCCTTAGTTGGTGTTTGTCTTTGGGGACAGGCCAGTTTTTCACCGCTTCGACCTTCTCCGGATCGGTTCTCACTCCTTTCGCTGAAATTATGTGTCCCAGGTACTTGACTTCCGCTCTAAACAGGGCGCACTTCTTGGGGTTGAGCTTCAGGTGGGCACTTCGAAGCCTTTGAAACACATCCCTTAGATTGTCTCGGTGTTGCGCAAACGTTTTTCCTACGACGATGACATCATCCAAGTATACCAAACAGGTTTTCCATGTTAACCCTTGCAGGACACATTCCATCAATCGCTCGAAAGTCGCCGGAGCATTGCACAGCCCGAATGGCATTACCGTGAATTGCCATAGCCCATTTCCTGTGGTGAAGGCGGTTTTCTCCCGGTCTTCTGGATGGATCTGTACCTGCCAGTAGCCACTCTTCAAGTCGAGAGTGGAAAACCATCGGGCTCCTGATAGTGTGTCTAGCGTGTCATCAATCCGTGGCAGAGGATAGCTGTCTTTCTTGGTGACGTAATTGAGCTGCCGATAGTCCACGCAGAACCGCGTGCTGCCATCTTTCTTCTTAACCAGTACAACCGGTGATGCCCACGGACTTTTGGAACTTTCAATCAGACCTTCTTTCTCCATTGCCGACACCATCTCTGCAACTTCTGTCTGCTTTGCCAATGGAAGGCGCCTAGCAGGCTGACGAATTGGTCTAGTATCACCAGTGTCTATTCGATGTTGTACCAGGTGTGTTCGGCCGTATTCTCCGTCCTGTGAGGCAAATACATCAGCGTACTCATTGATAAGATTCTCTGCCATAGTTCGCTGCTCCTGATTCAGCTCACTGGACTGGAGAATCGTCTCTCTCGTTTCCGCTGTCCAAGGTGATGGGAGAGGTTTTGGAGCATCACGTTCAGATATTGTTGCGACGGCGGTAATCGGCGTGCATTTTCCAGTCACATCCCCTCGCCTTAGTTTTACAGTGTGTGGTCTTGCGTTCAAAACCCTCACTGGAACCATGGTGTTCTTTGGTTCGACTAACGTCTTTCCCACGATGTAGTCTTGAGAATTCTTCTCTGGGTCTGGTTCTACTATGTAGAATCGGTGGCTCCCAAGATCACCTTCCAGCTTTGTCCAAATGATTGTCTCTGAAGACGGCGGCAAAACTTCGTCTTTGCTGATGACTGTCCTGAGAGTTACGGCATTCTCATTTCCGTACACCATCGGAATCTCCACATTTCGATACCTCAGTACTTGCATCCCGATGTCCAAGATTACTTCATTTGCTTTCATGAAGTCTACTCCGATGATGCACTCGTCGCATATATCTGCCACCAGAAACGCATGGGAGAACGTCAGTCCTGCCAGAGTAATCGTAAGACGAACTTCTCCAAATACCTTCGCCATTTCCCCTGTTGCAGTCTTCAGGCAGTAGCTGTTGGTGTTGTGCAGCCAGGAGCTTTTGACGATATCTCTTCTTGCAATGGAGGCAGTGGCACCTGTGTCGATGGTGGCTACGCACTTCTTCTCGTTGATTAGTGCCTCCACTGTCAGGCTCTTGTTACCCCGTTTGGTTTGCGAAACTTGAATGGTGGTCCTGGGGGCCTCGATTCCAGTAACCAACTTCTGCCCCGCGAAGTTGGTCCTTACGCATCTCCCGACTACTGGTTTTGGGAAGTCTGACCGACAGGATGCTTCCTCTCTGCTTCTCCTACTTCCGCAATGTGGACAATTTCCTCGTCTAGGTGCACTTCTGCACTGCCGTTGTAGGTGTCCGGTTTGGTTGCAATTCCAGCAACGGATTTGACTTCCGCGAGCTTTGACGGCTGTTCTCTGGCATGAGCATTCCACGACGGACATTTCCCTGACACGGTGTATTCCCTGGTATGCTTGGTCCGCAGCCTTCATTGACAAAGCGAATGCCAATGCCTCGGGGAGTGTTCGCTTTTCAGCCATCCTTACAGCCATTTGCAGTTGTCTGTCCTCTATGGCCTGAATAAAAGCTTCCACCGCCATTTCGTTGATAAGCTCCTCACCGGCTTTAGGGTATGAAAGATGGGCTAGTCGCTCTATATCCGCTTGCAACTGTTGGAGCGTTTCCCCCCTTTTCTGGACTCGACTACGCAGCTGAACCCTGTACACCTGCTGCATGTGTTCATCCCCAAACCGCATCTCGATAGTCTGAACCAGAGAGTCGTAGTTCTGCTGTTTATCTTCCGGGATGGTCTGCAAGAGCTCCGCAGCTGGACCCCTCAGTGCAAGTGTGAGTGCAATGGACTTCTCTTCATCGTCCCAGCTATTGGTCATTGCGGCCGCTTCGAATTGCCTTTTATAAATTGGCCATGATGTTTGACCATCGAAGATAGGAGGCTGCATCTCCTTTCTTCTCAGACCGTCAGTGGAATATTCCCGTGCTTTCTGTCTCTTCACGTTGCTGAGCTCCTTAGCAAGATTTTCGACTTGCTTTCCTACTATCTCGAATTGCGTATCCACTTTTTCAAACTGAGTCTCTATCTTCCCGAACTGAGTTTCATGTTTCTCAAAATTTTCATCGAATCTAGTTTCGACTTTTTCGAGTTGCGTCTCGACCTTCTCGATTTTCTCTTCGATCACTTCGAATTTGGATTCCAAGTTCTTGTTTTGCTCATCAAGTTTACTTTCCAGAGCATCTAGAGAATTCTTTTGTTCGTCCATTGCTTTCTTTTGTTCGTCCATTGCTTTCTTTTGTTCGTCCATCGCTTTCTTTTGTTCATCCAGCTTAAGTTCTAGAGAATTCTTTTGTTCATCCAGCTTAAGTTCTAGAGAATTCTTTTGGTCATCGAGCTTATGACTTTGATCTTCTATTGCTTTCTTTTGTTCGTCCATGACTAACTTAAGTTGCAGGAGCAGACTTGTTATACCCGGGTCGGCTACTGTACTTGCTGGTTCCTCTTCCACGTCAAACTCTATGTCATGCGGATTTTCACCTTCCTGCGTTACTGCTTCTTCCAGACGAATCAGTAGGGCATCTTTTCCCCCAGTTGTGTCGAGGTTCCGCTTACTGAGTTCTGCCTTTAGTTGAGTTATAGTTAGTTTTCCCAATTTGCGACCCATTTTGCGCAACTAATTAACTCAACACAGAAATCGTTTTTTTTTTTTTTTTTTTTTTTTTTGTGCAATTTCACACCACGGAAATAGTTATTCACAGAATAAGTTTTATCCCGCTTCTGACACCAATGTAATATGCGAGCTACGGCTCGAGTAGATAAAACAATTATTCTGTGAAATTATTTCTTTATTTTCTACTCTATAGAACAATTCAAGTTCACACTATACTATTCTTCGCAATTTCTTTTCTTACAAGGTCTCTTTCCTCTCAAATCACTTTATCTCCTTTCAATTACTTAATTCACAAATTCAAACTAATTACTTTTTCTTGTTTACTCTCAACTTTCAATTTATCACCAAATTACAACTTCGCCCATTATCACTTTTCCAATCTCTTCGCCACGGTTCTAAAACCAACTGTCTTTTTTTTTTGATCGCCATCTGTCCTTATATAGCAGAAGTTTCTGATAGCCAGAAACTTCTAGCAAATTCTTCGACCACTGGAACAAGAGAAATAATTCTTGCAGTTATAATTCCCTAATATTATCCCTAATATTATCCCTAATATTATTTGTCTCTTTCGTTGACATGAGCTGTGGAGACTTCGTCCCAGACACGAACCTCGAATGAAGGACAGTTTGAACCAAAAATTCTGCCAGAATGGAAAGTCACTTCGGAATTTGCTGCATAGACATAGGCGCGTAGTTATTATTATGCTACAATATTTATTTTTAAATTCGTCTGTTCGCGTACAGAGTTGCCAGCAACACTGCAAGCAGATTTTCCGCATATGTATGTGTTTTTGGCATTGGATATACTTTCTGATGAAAAAATATCCTGAATTTCCCAATCAAACAAACCGCGCTTGATATAAGGAGTAATACGTGAGCGTATTAAAGCGTTTGAGGGAAATTGTTCGTCGCAAGAGGCCAGAATTGTGGAGAAACAACTCGTGGTTTCTTCACGACGACAACGCGCTGGCTTACACATCTCATCTAGTACGAGACTACGAGTATTTGATCAAAAACAACGTTCATACCTTTTCGCAAGCTCCGTATTCACCTGACATGGCTCCTTGTGACTTTTTCCTATCCCTTACCACGAAGTGGAAAGCGTTTTGAAACGTTTGAGGCGATAAAGGAGAATTCGCAGAAGGAGCTGAAAGCGATTACAAAACCGTTTTTAACGTCGAGGTTTGATCGCAAGTGTGTTGACCTTTTCGGTGAACCTTTGTTAGAAAAAGAGTCTGCAGAGAGATTAAAGTCCATTTTAGACGTTTCTTCTGAAAGCACTCATGCTTTGGAGAACTTACGGTTGCCAGTCAAGGAATGGCATGCAATTCTGATTTATGTATATTCTTTTGCAAAAGTTACCCAATCTGACGCAGCAATTATGGGAAGAGAAGTTTTGAAACAGTTCGGTGAATTTTGGAAACTCGTTTTCGTACATTCGAAACTGAGGCGCAGCAGTGCATATTTTGGTCCATCGCCAAGCCATGGTCAAAATCGCAAGGTTTTTCACGCTTCGGCAAAAACAAAGCAATTACAATGCAAGGTATGTAACCATGGGCAACATTCCTTGACAAAATACAAAATACGATTTTTGGGCATGGACGTGACGCATAGACAACAGTCGGTTCAACAACTAAGGTTTGCGAAAATTGTCTCACCTATAGCCATCCAGCACGAGATTGTCCCAGTAGCAAGAACTGCTATTTTTGTCAACAACGTCACCATTCATTGTTACACCCGCGTACTTTTTTTTTGTTTTCCGCTGGGAGGTGGTAATCCTTAAAAAACGAAACTGAGCGTACTCAGTAACAGTGTGGGATTTTTACCCACTAACCCCTTCTCCCTTCTTCCCTTATCCCTACGGTACCGCCTTCTTGGCATTTCATCGTAGGGAGGGGTATCTGACATAGTTGTCATCTGGATTCGTGTTAGTCCCTTTGACTCTTTTCTCCCACGTTCCAGCATTCTAATTGGCTCAGATTAATGACTACGCGTTCGCGTGCCATTGTGGCCGCATGTATGCGCATATGTCCGCCTTTTTTTGCGTCTGCGTAAGAAGCCCTCTGGCTTCTACTCTGTTGCTTCTTGGGTTTTTTTTCGCTTTCTTTTTCGCTCCAGTCTCCTTAGCTCTTGGCATACACCCTTAGCATAAGAGCTCACTGCGTTCCACTTGTTTTCAGATTCTAGCATGTGTACTGTACTGCTTGTAGTGCTTCCCTTTGCAGAAGGAAACGTGGGCAGTGAAAGAATACATGCTCCACGTTTTCGGGAGTATCACTGCACGATGGACAAGCGGGGGAGTCATCGTTCCTATACTGATATATATATATGCCCGGAAACAACCATGTCCCGTAAGCAGTTGTGTTAAATAGAAGTTAACTTCACCATGTCTGCGGTTTATCCAAGTCTCTTAGGTCCGGATAAGGCGGTAAGTCCAACGGCCCTTGGAAGAAAGACTCTAGCGTTGCTGCCACTCTATCAAACTTGTGCTTCTTCCTATAGTGTCCGGTTCCCCTTGAGTTAGTCGCCCCTCATGTCTGCACTCTAAACATTTTTTCTGCAGTTCTTCCGCCAATATATCAATTGTGAACATTCCTGCGATAACGCAGGCTGCGTGGTTCGAGGTTGTGCAAAAAGCGCTACTCACTCTTAGTGCACATAGTTGGTTTAATGCTATGATTTTTCTTTTGTATGTAGTCACTTTCATAGCTCCGGCCCAAACTGGTGATCCGTATAAAACTACGGATGTGACTACTTTAGCTAGGAGTAGCCTTCGGCTGTATGGCCTTCCTATATTCGGCATAATCCGCGCAATGGCGGCACCCAAATGCGAGGATTTATTGCTTACTTACTCCAGATGGTTTTTAAAAGTAAGTCTTGAGTCAATCATAACGCCAAGATACTTGAAAGCTGGTTTCGAAACTATCTCATACCCACCTACTGCGAGCCCGATAGTTTCCAGTTGCTTTCTACTGGTAATAAGTTTTGTGTTCTGCTAGCATGAGGCCGACTGATGTTAACCACCGTCGGACAATTGATATGGTTTCGTTGCTAATTTGAACAACTTTTTCCAGTTGTTTTGCAGTTACAACTATAGCGATATCGTCCGCAAATCCCACGATTTTTGCTTCGGCTGATATTTCAAGACGAAGGACTCCATCGTTCATGAGATTCCATAATGTTGGTCCCTGAGGAACTCCTCCAATGACTGCGTATTCATTCACACCATCCTCTGCTTCATAGAGCAGCACTCTTTGCTGGAAATAGTTTTTTAAAATATCCCTGATGCTAGTTGGTATGGGCATACTTCGAAGTGCTTGAAAGATTTGTTTCCAGCTCGCTGTGTTGAACGCGTTCTTAACATCCAGTGTTATGACGCAACAATACTGTTTTGCGCCTCTTCTCCATCCTCTTCCTTCTATGGCCCTTTTCGCTGTGTCAACTACTACCTTAATAGCATCAACAGTCGAGCGTGCCTTTCGAAAACCGTACTGATGTGCTGATAGTCCACCTCCTTCTTCAATCGCAGCTTCTGACCTGTTACCGATGATTCGCTCCAACACTTTCCCTTCCGTGTCCAACATACAGAGCGGGCGGTAAGCTGATGGATCTCCTGCGGGTTTACCTCCTTTGGGCAGCAGCACAAGTCTCTGCTTCTTCCATTGATCAGGAAAGACTCCATCACTCAGACAGGCATTGTAAACGTCCATAAACAAGTCCATTCTTGTTTTAATCGCCGCTTTCAAGGCTACATTTGGGATCCCATCCGGTCCAGGGGATTTTTTATTCCCAAACCAGTTGCAAGCCTCTAGAATTTCTTCTGTAGTTATCCTCTTCCTATGCTGCGCTGGCACTGTCTTCTTGCGCGGTGACATTTAGCGCGTAGCAGTGCGATATCTTCATTCCACCAATAAACTGGTGAGTAGCATGTATTCGTCCTTCTTCTTACCATAGATGCATCGCACGCCGATTTAATGTGGGTAATCAGCTGCACACACTTCTCGTTGGCCGAACCAGTCAACGTAGCATCTGCGATCATAAGGGCAGAAGCCTATTCGTCGAATGTATTTGTTTTCCACCCTAATCTATTGACTATTCTCTTTGAAGTAATTTGGCGCCGACTTTCTTCGTTCGTCATTTCACACAGTATAGCTTGGTGGTCGCTGTGAGTATAGTGGGGGCCAACCTTCCATGTTGTTTTCTGAGCAAGGCAGTTGCTTACAAAAGTAAGATCGATTATCGAGCCCGTCCCATTTCTGCTAAAAGTGTGTTCATTACCGATGTTTAAGAGAACTACGTCAGGATCATTAAGGCCTCCAGAAGTTTGATTCCCCTCCTGTTTGTCCTTCGTCAGCCCCATTCTGTGGCTCATGCGTTAAAGTCTCCGGCTATGAAAACCGGACTTCGACCCCTAGCATCCATTATCAACATGTCTAGGAAGCTATCATATTCCTTGATCGTAAGACTCGGTGGAACATAACAACTGTATATATGATAGCCATCGATTTTGACCCTAACGAAGAATATGTCAGGGTTCACCTCTGTTTCTTGGAATGGTCTTTTGCCGCAGGTCCATATTGCGGCTGTGCCTGTTGCGTCCGCTGTCCATACAGTGTTATCATAATTCCGATACGGTTCGCTTAGGATTGCGACGTCTAGACCTAGTTCACGAATTGATTGTGTTAAGAGGGCTTGAGCCGCCTCACATTGGTTTAAATTTAGCTGTAATATTTTCATTGCTTCAGCAGCAGCTCTCTCCATGCACACTGGTACGATGAACATCTACGGCTTCCCGTAAGGTGGTTTTTATCGTTACCCTCCTTGCCTTGGCAGGGTAGGCATTTTGGCTCCTCGTTGCATAGCTTCGCTATGTGACCACTTTTACCACACCGTAGGCAATGTTTGGACCAGTCACTTAAGCTTTTACAAGTTTTGGATATGTGCCCGAATTCCATGCATTTGTAGCATTTGGTTGGGTTTATTTTCTCGCGTATTCGGCACACAACCCATCTTATGCGTACCTTGCCTATTTCGATGAGCTGCTTGGCTGCTTCTGCAGGTAAACTCACGGTTGCCGTCTGGGTACCACTGTAGGCTTTCCCAAGTGACTTAATTGTCAGTGCTTTTATGACACTGGTTCTCTCCTAGTACGTTAAACACGTCTTCCTTCGTGGTGACCTCATCAAGATCTTTTACCTCTATCAATGTGTCGCGTGTTAGGATACTTATAATTTTTCCCTCGAATTTCGGCTCAATTTGTTTGGGTTCCGTCATCGACTGGGTGAATATTTCCTCCGCCTTCTGGGGTTTTTCTTACGTGGCGCCTTTTTCCACAGACGCCTTTTTCTTTTTTGATGGTGGGAGCTGTTTGACAAACATATTCGAACGGGGCTCATTCTTAAGTGTTGTGTCCCTCTTTCTTTTAGGTGTGTCGCATATTTCGCCCTGATGGGTTATGGAGCGTTCTGCTGTCGCAGTATTGGTCAGGCAAAATACTCGATTATCTAACTCCGCTGCTGTTTGGGTTGTCTTTGTTGCGGTCATGGGAGTACGCCCACTTTCCTCTCGTGTAGGTCTTGAATAGCCTGCGACAACTATCTTATTATACGCTGAACGTATCAGACTTGTCAGTCTCCTGATCTCATGATGAACATTGTTTTTGCCCTTATAAAAATTCATCAGGTCTTTAATTCTTTTGCCGAGGATATTCATGGCATCACTCTCAGCTTTTTCTTCGTTGGGATCTGCTGCTTTTCTTTCTTCCCCACTGGGTGTACGTTCCCTTCCTTCTTGATTTTGGTCGCCTGTCTCAATTGGCTTCGAGTACGTTGGCTTGTTCTCGATCACCTTTGGTGATGATCGCAAAAGTACAGAGCTCCTCCGGAATGGATTTTGCAGAGTTGATAAATCGCACTCCGCTCCGTTTTCTTCAGTGTTACTATTAGTTTTGGATTTTTTTCAGGTGTATCACCTGTATTTTTTTTTTTTTTTTTTTGCTTGTTTTGATTCATGCTGTGAATCTTTGGGATCACCTGCCATACCAGGTGAGGTCTAAAGTCCAATACAGACAGTTTCAATCGGCGTGTTTTTCATATTTCTCTAGGTTAAACTGAAGTTGCTCTCATTTATTATTTTAATCTTCTTAGTCTATTTGGTTGCAAATTTTTACTGTTTGCTTTAATTTTTCTTGTCTTTAATTCATTTGTATTTCTTTTTTAAAATGTATCTTTTTCATAATTGTATTTTTAATACACTAATTCATTTTGTATATAAAATAAGTTTACCTTTACCTACCTGTACTCATTTTAAGTGTATTCTCTTACATGTACAGCGATTATACAACATATAAATAAATAAATAAATAAATTATTTGTATTTGGTTTTGTATTAATTTCTCGTGGGTCCCGACTCAAAGCCGCTATCTCCGCCCGGATGTGTATTCACATCTGTGATCCCATGGTTATCTATGTAGGCAGGGAGGCCATGCGAGGGTTGACACAGGACCTTATGGGTGCCAATGCCAGAGCCAGATCGGTGCTAATCAGGAATGCTACATCTGTACATACACCACCAACTTAACGGCGACGTGACGGAGAACTTACTTTGAGACCTTCCACGGTTTTAACGGCACGGAGGCGGTTGCAGCATTAGCCTGAGAGCCGTTTCAATCAGATTTCACTCTAACTTACTAAGGTAACAGGATACTACAACCGTCAACCCACAGCAATCAAGTTCGCTCGGTGGCCCGGTATACCGTAATTAAGACCTTACCGGGCTCGGTCTTAATGCCTAGCATATAGGCTTAATATGCAATGCTTCACGTGTTGTTATCGTGTTTGGATGGTTCCCTCGTTGCCACTCCTTAAAGTGGGGGGCACCTATTTGTGGATGGCACCGACTCGTCCTGTCACAGAGAGTTCATAGGGTTTCTGAGACGTTTTGAGCCTCACCCTCCCTACTCTGCCGCTTTTGGTCGGGGGCTGCTTATTTGCTATTCGCAGCTAACCTGTACATCACAGGCCGTTCAGCGATCCGCCACCTGCTGACCCCACAGTAGCCTAAGCTCAGCCCTGTGACACCCGCGTACTCACGCACACACACATTATCACCCCACACGCACACAACACCACGGATTCATCACTGTAATCACAGAAAATAAACTTACCCATATGTCACATCCCCATACAAAAAAATGTTGATCTTTTTTGCGATGAGCAAACAACGATGGCAAACAAAAAGCTTTTCTGCTTTCCAAAGAAAAAAAACGGAAAATAAGTTTTCTATGCGAAAAGCTTTTTCTTTTGCTACTCTTTGTACCATCTACGACCTGCGACTATGAAACACAATTTCATTTATATATGCATATGTATGTACATATATTCATATGTAGGTACGTATTTTCCCTTTTCATTTTGCTATATTGACCGGAGTTTCGATCTGTGTAGATCTGTGGTGTGGTAAAAAATATTTAAATTGTATATTTTCGAAGTGAAAAGTGATATTTTACTGTGTGTGTCCAGTAAAAGTTTTGAAGAGTTAATCTAGGAAAGGTAAAATATATTATTTAAGTTTATTTCAGGTTGATTAGATACCTTGGTTACTTACTTACTTCTGCCGTTTTTCGTTTTTAATGCATTTTTATTTTGGAATTTATGAATCTTAACAGCTAGACACAAAAAACGCTTAAAACTAGCTTAACTAACTTAACTATGTTAAATACTAACTTAATGGCCCTATGCGGGCGCTCTAAGCTAAACCTAATGCTTAAACTATGTCTTTCGACGTAACAAACTTACTTCTGCCACGTCCGCGTTCGTGTCCCCTAGAAACCACTTTGGTTAAGGCACTGTGAATAGCTACAAATCATACAAAAATATTTTGCAAATGCATTTTCACATAAATGCCTTTAACTAAAGTGGGCTAAGAGCAGAGTTGATTTTGTTTCCTATTGTTTAACGTACATGAACAAAAAAAATAATAAAGAGTGGCTATGGCTACCTATCAGACCTCTTCTTTTATGTAAAATGTAAGGACCAAACATCAAACATAATGTAAATGAGAGTAGGAGTACCACTAGGATTTGTAAATACAGATGTATTCAAACAATTAGGAAATAAATAAACATAATTTTTTGTCTCAGCCTCAATCTTATAATACGTACATACCTACATATACATATTTAAATAAAGTAAAGTAAAATAAAGTTAGCCTACAATACCTACAGTACCTACTATTTAAATTTTTTTGTAGCGTACCTACAGATTCTTAACATCATCGCAGATCGCATTCAAATTATTCTTTATCTTAACCTACAATAATTTAATGTACATATGTAGGTATATTTCTGCTCTGTCTGTTCCTCATCGTGCCAAAGTCGCAGGCCAGGACAAAAAATACGAGAATACGAGAATACAAAACAAAACAAAAAATATATTTCGCTGTGGGTATGTCAGAAACTCTACGCTGGTGGTGAAAGCTTTTCGCAAAGCAAAATTTCTTTCTTTCGCACAGAAAATTTATTTTCCGTTCTTTTTCTTTGCGAAGCAGAAAAGTTTTTTGTTTGCCCATCATTGTTTGCTCATCACAAAAAAGATCAACATTTTTTTGTATGGGGATGCGACATCTGGGTAAGTTTATTATCTGTGCTACAACCAAGTCGACGCTTATCCAGCAGTTTTACTTTCGCTTACGAGCCTCTTGATTTTTGGAAAAAAATGTTCGTATGTAAATTAAAAAGAATGTTGTGCTTTACTCGTAGGCAGGTTAAATTCCAATTAATGTTCCTGCGGTTTACTCGACCGACATATACTATGACGCGAGGTCAAAAGGTTTTGTCCTTTGCAGACTACGAATTGAATTGTTCTCGTCAAGTAGTTGAATGGCTGTACAGTTACAATGGCCGTGAACACGATCTTTGTGTTTACGAGCAAAATTTGTTATCTCTTCGACGACGCTGGAAATTCCCAGGTCCCGATGAATATCTTCGTTACGAACGTAGCACGGTGTGCTAACGATCGCTCTAAGAACTTTATTTTCAAAAGTTTGTAGGATGTTTCTATAGTTTTTCCTGGTACAATCCCATAGTTGTAGACTATACGTCCACACTGGCTTCAGCACTTACTTATAGATAAGCAGTTTGTTATGTAGGCTCAACTTCAAATGTTTTCCGAGTAGCCAATACATTTGTCGGTATTTGTTTTCGAGCTCGTCGCGTTTCTTTTTTACGTGCGATTTCCATTTAAGTTTAATATCTAGAGTCATTCCTAGATATTTTGCTTCGTTCGCGTACGGTATTTGAGCCGAGTATAAATATGCAGGTAATCTATCCACTTTTTTGTAGGTAAAGTTGACGTGAGTAGATTTGCTTTCGTTCAGCACAATACGCCAAGAATTCGTCCAAGCGTGGACTTCATTAACAGCATGTTGCAGCTTCAATTGTATCGCCCGTTATCAATATCGCCGTATCGTCCGCAAACGTGGCGACGACGCAGTTACTTTCCTGCGGGATATCACGCGTGTAGAGTGCATATAGAAGCGGGCCAAGGACACTTCCTTGTGGGACTCCGGTCGCAATCTCCTTGAACTCAGAGTAATCATTTCCGTGCTTAACACGAAAAAGTCTTTCGGTGAGGTACGATTGTAAGATTAGAAAGAGTTACCGTGGCAGTAGTCTTTGCAATTTATACTCCAAGCCTTCGTGCCAAACCTTATCGAAAGCTTGTGAGACGTTAAGAAATACACCACAACAAATCTTATTTTCTTCCAGAGTTTTCTCAATCATGTCAGTTGTAGAATATTTTATTCTAAATCCAAACTGATGGTCAGGTATCAGACCTCTTTCGTCGATTACGGGTTGTATTCGTTTAGAGAGTAGTTTTGCGAATATTTTAGAGATAATCGGCAATAGCGAAATAGGCCGATATGACTTCTTCTCATTCAGAGGTTTGCTTGGTTTCGGGACCATTATAATCTCTGCGACTTTCCATTGTCGGAACGTAGAGCAATCTGAACGAAGCGTTAATCAACTACAGCAGTTTTATAAGAACTTTAGTCGGCAATTCCTTGACTACCTGCGCCGTTATCAAGTCGTAACCCGGTGCTTTTTTCATCTTTAGATTTTTAATCACTTTCCTCAGTTCAATCAATGCAACTTTTTTTACTTTAAAGTTGTCAGATGTCGTGACTGGGGAGTCGGGAAACCCATTGAACTCGTGGGTAGACAGCACCAACTAGGCAATCAGCTGGGAAATACCTAGAGCATTCCCTATAATTATCTATTTGTCATCAACAAATTTTTCTTTAGTCTCATAGACTTGTTACAGTATAATGCAGTGTAAAAAAATGTATTTAATGTAATTTATTTTAGCATTTCGAAAAAGAGTATCTGCAAAGCCAAACGTATTGATAATCTACAGATTACAACATGTTTTTCTGCAACGCATCGGAAAATTATCATTTAAAGTCACCTTTAACATGCCTAAGAAACACCTCCTGCTACATACAGTTTTTTATATATATCCATCCACCTTATAACTCTAAAAATAAATCAAAGCAATTTAAATCAAAAGAAAATGGACCTCAATTTTTCCAAGGATTTGGCCAGGAACCAGCATTTGGCTTTGTGGAGAAGTAATAGTGAAAGTTTTTTTTCCTATGAAAATGTGTTCCTTTTACTCGTATCATATTCCGCAGTACTGGTATATCTTTCATATTATTAGACTTTAATTAAAATAAGTAAAATAAAAGATAAAACCGCATACCCACATCTTTGAATTGATAAATTCATGTGTCGACTCTACTGTTAAGTTGTGGTGAGTCCTCATTGATTTGTAAGTGTAAATACTTGGAGCCTTTGTCGATTGACGTTTTTAACATGGAAATATTCGTGGGATAAGAAGCAATATATTTTTTATAGCTACCCACTGTACCTAGTGAATTTACCATAGCAAGTTATACAATGCCATTATTTGTCCCATATAGAATTGACCTTTATATGAAAAACTAACTTCACTTTTGCTGGGTCAAATTATCCATCAACTGAAATCGTTCTTGCGTAAGAATCTGTCCATTTGTTCATAATTGTAGTTGGCTTCACCATTCTGGACCAATAACATCTGAAGGTTGTTTTATTGATATATTCGCTGAGTTGAACAACTTTACTCAACGTGTAAACAAACCTACACAGATTCCTGATGTTTACAGGCAAGATCAAAACACACAGGACATGATTTTAACTTCTGTTCCGGATAAGTAGTTCGTCGAAATTTGTGCCCCGCTTGGTAGGTCGGACCAGTTAAACAGTATGGAAACAAGATCTGTTGGGCCGATTCAACCTATGCGACTACTGCCCACAAGAATTGCGAGGCTTTTATGGCGTAATGACGCCAAACACCTACTGAGGAAAACCGAAAACGTGTTAAATTTTCACGAGACCAGAAAGTTAGAAACAAAATACTGCAATGTGATAAAGGCAATAAATCTTCTTGGACTTTTGTTAAAAGAATTAAGGCCCTTCATCATCAACGATGTCATAGACTCCAAACAGAAAACAAAAAATCTGCATTATTCGCAGCATTATTCTCTTTCTCTCTCTCGCACGCTCCCTTTACTCTCTCTCCGCCACAGTTATGTGTTTTTTTATCCTGGCCAAACCTCTACGTAAGCTCTTTCACTTGTCGTACTCAATAGGCAGCCTTCCAGATAAGTGGAAACTTATGCATATTCGACCTATAAAATCACTCCTTCTAACCACAGACAAGGTATGGGTGTTTTCCGTGTTATGGAGAACGTTCTCAATTACCATCTTATGAGATATCTCGAAAAATATCATCACCTTCCGGCAACAGCGTTCCACAGGACACCTAGTGTAATCTTCTTTTTTATTTTATTAACATTTGAAATATATAATGAGTATTTCACGGATCTGTCTCCCTGCTGCCTACAAATTTATGTAGCGATACTCTGTGAGTAATATAGGAACCTAACTGGAAATAAGTGTTTGTGATTTATATATATATGTAGGTACTCGTATGTATATATGATATATACAGCTACTATATACTATCTAGCACAACTATCAAAAGTTGTGAAAGTCGCCGACATTACAGGCAGTGATTTCAACGCATGGGCCACATAAAGGGGCAGTTCATATATGAACCATAGAGGGGCTATTCTATGGAAACCTTTTCCTGTTTGGATATCGTTTTAGCTAAACTGGCGCATGAGCGATCACTATACGCATAGTGATCATAATGCTACCCTATTCACGGCCGGCACCGGGCCAGCAATCCGCGCTAGCCGGACAGCACTCAAGCGTTCTAAATGGAACGTAAATACTTTAGATGAAAACATTCTAAGCTTCGTCGTTAGGTTAGGTTAGGTTAAGGTGGTTGTCAGCAAAAAAAAAAAACCAACACCAGTAATAGGTACATTGTGATACCACCCTAACGTCTATATTATTCAGATCATTTAGGTCGTTGAAACAGAAGGCTCCTAAGTAAAGTTTCCTTTTTTGGAAGAGAGCTGGGCAGGTGCAAAGAAGGTGAAGTCTCTTTCTCCTCCCCGTCTATGCGGCTTCTGCAGAAATTGATTGAGAAGACGCCAACCCTTGTTGCATTCTTGCCTATTAGACAGTGTCCAATTATGACACCTATAACAGCCGTGATATGCTTTCTATTGAGAGAAATCAAATTCTTAGAGAGTTCCAGATACAGCTTAGGCCAAATCTGTTTTGTCGCTATACAAGTTGTTCCTCTTGTCCACCTAGAATTTGTCTTTTCAATCCATCCAGCTTTACTTTAAGTTTGCATGTAGCCCAGTGAACCTTAGCCTGGAAGAATGGGTATTGTTGTTCCTTGTCAAGCAAGTTCGTCAGCCTTGCAATTCCCTGGAATATTCCTTTGCTCCTGCACCCAAATTAGGTGAATATTAAACTGCTCCGCCATCTATAAGAGACGATCGGCAGTCTAGAGCTGTTAAAGAATTTATTGAGGATGAATCCAAGGATTTGATAGCTGCTTGGCTGTCTGAAAAGATGCGGAATCAACGGACGATATCACGTTTTTCTTTAGCCAAGACAAGACTTTCCTTATTGCCATTATCTCCGCCTGGAACACGCTACAGTGATTTGGAAGACGAAAAGAGAGGTTTAAATTAAGCCTATCACCCACCCCGTCGTTAGTTTTTGAAAGGTCGGTATAGAAATGTACCGACTGATTTTCCGTAAAACCACCTTCTTCCCAGAATGCTCTGGAAGGGATGGTAACTTGGAAGTTTTTGTCAAAATTTAACTTGGGTATGGAGTAGTCAATGCCTTCAGGGAAGATATTAAACTTTTTTAAGAGGGAGGAGTGGCCATATACTTCTTTGGACCACTGTGATGAAGCTTTAAGGCGAATAGCTGAATTAGCTGCCATTTGCCTACCATAAATGTCGAGGGGTGGTAAATGAAAAAGAATGTTCATTGCTGCGGAAGGTGTCGTCCGCAATGTTCCGCTAATACACAGACAAGCTGAACGTTTCACTTTGCTTTATAACTTCTGGTTTATCACCTTATCCAAGGCAATCCACCAGACAACTACTCTGTACATAAGAATCGGTCTAATGACCGAAATATAGAGCCAGTGAGTTAATCTGGGTCGTAAGCCCCATTTGTTCCCAATGGCTCTTTTGCAAGAGAAGAGTGCGACAGTGGCTTTCTTAACTCTTTCATATACATTAGGTTTCCAGTTTAGTTTCCTATCCAAAATAAGACCCAGATATTTTGCTCGTTGGAGGAAGTTAAGCTTGTTGCATTGAGGGATAGAGGGTCAATAATTGGGAGCTGTCCATCTTGATAGCTTATTCAAAGCGTGAACATCTAAAGCCGTTTTGCACTACACAAATTGACCGAAACCAGTGTGGCTTCCGGCCCGGTAAGTCAACAACTGACCAAATTTTCACACTTCAGCAAATCCTGGAAAAGACAAACAAGTTCCAAGTCGATACCCACCATCTCTTCATTGACTTCAAAACCGCTTATAACAGCATTCATCGCACCGAGCTATACAATGCGATGGCTGATTTCGGGATCCCGAAAAAACTAATCCGGTTGTGTCGCACCACGCTCGATGCATCATGCAACTTGGAAGTATAACCTCCGAATTTTTCCACACACGCACTGGATTTCGGCAAGGAAACTCGCTGTCATGTGACTTCTTCAATCTCGTGTTAGAAAGTATAGTGCGGGGGGCAGGTATTAATACGGAAGGCACTATATTTTTCAAATCCGTGCGGCTGTTAGAGTATGCTGACGATATTGATATTATTTCGGGCTCCCAACGTGCCGTTATTGAAGCATTTAGGGCGATTGAAGAAGAGTAAAACGAAGTACATGCTGTTGACAAGAAACAACTCCGTCTCATACCGCATTAGACAAAATATCACCATCGACAGCTACAATTTTGAGATAATAAAGGAGTTTACCTACCTCGTGGCAAACGTAAACTCCACAAATGACACCCTGGTGTAGATTTGGCGCAGGATAACCCTAGGTAATCGTTGCTACTTTGGCCCGTCTAAATAGCTAGGGTCCAAACTCCTAACCTGAAGGACCAAAATCATGCTCTACAGAACATTGACCTTGCCAGTCGTGCTTTTCGGAGCCGTAGGAGTACTCAAAGGTCTTAACATACACAAATCCGCTGGTCCAGATGGTATTCCCTTCATAGTTTTTAAGAGGTGTTCTTCTATGCTGGCAAAACCTCTGCGTAAGCTTTTCTGCCTATCCTACTTTTCAGGGCTCTTTCAATAGGTCCACTGGTGATTTGATGGCATATCTCACCGAGAAGTGAAACCAATCTCTCCATCAGTTCGGCGAAATCAGGCTCTTTGGTCGAAAATGCGTGCATATGGCATCTTCAATGGATTAGAAATTACCTTTCGGGTATAGGACGCCCCCTTGAGGGGTACCCCTGCTGACATGTCTTCTAACAGATTTCCAGTTTTGTGTTGATAATCCGACTATTAAGCTGTGAATTAATCAGCTCGCCAAGTGAGCTATCTATCTTTATATTTGAAAGTGTTATGTCGTTAGTGAGGCGATAATTGAAGCCAGAACTGCAGAGGAATTCGTATCGCAAGTATCACGGCTATTAGTCAGTGTGTGTAATACATAAATGTCCAAGCTGGGAACAGGAAAATATTGACCTTCAGTATATTGGTGGACCCCAGAAGTAGTGGATCTAGCCATGTAAGAAGGTAAGCGATAGAAAGGCTCCGGGACTAGATGGCATTCCAAATAGAACCCTAAAATTCGCTATTAAAACTCGACCCGATTTATTTAACACGTGTCTTCACGAAGGCGTTTTCTCTGAGCCTGATAATTTCCAATAGGCCTTTACCAGCAATAGAAACAGCAGGTCTCTCCGAACATCAATACGGTTTCCGTAACGCAAGCTAGACGAAAGATGCAATAAACGTGATAATACGTGGCCATGGTGTAGTGGTAACATCATCGCTTGTCACGCTGCAGGTTCACGGTTCGAATCCTGATGTCAAGAATGATCTATTTATTGCGTATGAAATAAATAAAAAAGTAGATCAATTGCGAAAGCTTATGTCAACTCTACTGTGAAGGTATAACACTGGCAGTAGGGTGGTCATATGGCTAAAATGCAACTTGATCGTGATGATCACATCAGAAGGACGGAAAAAAAATACTGTGAATCATAAGCAGCAACAATAACAGCAAAACAAAAATACTCTCCAGTTATCTGGACGCCACCCTTGGAGTTTACTGAAACTTGATATCATCTGAGTTTCAAACCAATTACACCACTCTGTCTTTCTCTCTGTCTCTTCCCCTTTCCACAAAAAAAAAAAAAGCCCGTGTTCTAAAAATTAGTATAAAGGACCCCGAACCGCTATAGAAGGTAGGCGCTGGAAAGGCGGCACCGGCTTATATGTAATAGAGACATTGTGAACCTCCATACATTTATTTGAACATAGGCGAAATGTCTCGTATTTCTCCCTATTTTATTGCTTTTTTTATAAAAAAAAAATGCTCCAGTGAAATAGCCAGTTGCATTCCTCCCCTTCAAAATTTCACCCGCAATACACGTAATGCTTCGAATGGACATTAGTTCACCCTTAAGCCCAAACTTCGGTCGTAATCGTTTATAAAAAAAACGATACGAATGTGGAATGATCTACCAGACTCTGTATTTTCCCATCACTACGACCTTCAAACATTTAAAGCCACACAGGCTTGTCCTCTGTTCCTCTTCCACATGTTCCTAAACTTCCGTGCCCTGAACCAATTAAAGTGTATTCATACTCCCCTTGACGAGCGCAAATTATAAAAAAAAAAAATACTGCGCCATTACAAACTTGGACGTGAAAAGCGCGTTTAACTCAGCAAATTGGAAACGCATTATGAACAGTCTTTATCGGATACAAATACCGGATCATCTCAACAGAGACGTACAAAGTAACAAGGCTCGGTCCTTGGACCCCTGCTGTGGAACGCTACGTATGACGAAATTCTATGCCTACCGATTCCAAGAGAAGCGACAATCATCGGCTTTGCGGACGACATCACGGTGATGGTTGTAGTAAAGACTCTTGAAGAAGTTGAACTCCATTGCAACGAGGCAATCACAATGGTACGCCATTGGCTAGTTAACGCTGGTTTGCAACTTGCCGACCATAAAACCGAGGCGGTGTAGAAAAGTTCGCGAAACGATATACTTTAGAGTCGGACGGCACGAAGTGGTTTCAACCGTTTATTAAGTACCTAGCAGTGATTATTGATGCTCGTTTGAGTTTCAAAACCACCTTGAGCATGCACACAAAAAATCGGCCAAAAGCTGTCAGTGCACTTTTAAGGCTAATGATTAATATCGGAGGCCCAAAACAGAATAAAAGACTTTTACTTGCAGGAGCTGCCAGTTCTATACATATCTATGCAGCAGAAATATGGTCAAGTGCGGTAAAAGTTAAGTCATACGTGCGTGGAGATAAATCCGTCCAACATCTTAGCGCACTAAGGGTCGCCAGTGCGTTTCGAACTGTATCGAACGATGCTTTACTTGTGGTATCTTCAATGCTACCCATCGACTTACTCGCTGAAGAAAAGGCAAGACTAAAAAGCGATCCACAGTATCGCAACCTGCCAACAACAGTGGAATGTATCCGTAAATCGGAGATGGACGCATCGCGTCCTCTTCAAACGCAGACATGAAACTGTCCCAAACTGTCCACATTCTGAAAATGAATGAACACGTTTTTTTTCATTGCCCACGGTATGAAACCGAGAGGATCGTTCTTCGGGACCAATTTAGGGGGTTGCCCACTCCCGAGAATTTCTTAAATTACATGCTTCAGAATGACGAAAACTGGACCATGGAGAAAATTCAGAAGGGCCACGCGGAGGTAGGTTTAAATGCAGCGAGAAAATGTCTTTCTTTGACATAAGAAGCTCTCAAAAACAAAGAAATAGAATTAACCAAAGACAAGATCACAATTGAAGGATCGAATTAAGAGTAAAATTATTCCCATATAAAAGTGTTACTCGTACACGTTCAGTTGTTAGCTGTTTCTGTAGTATCGTCATTATTAAATATATTTTTGTGAAGTAGGTTAGGCTACTATACTAAGGTAAGGTGTGTTATGTTATTATATTGTGCGAGTTTAAGTAATTACATATGTTAATTTATTAAATTTTTATTTATGTATTAACACCTATTGTGACTGGTTACCATTTTGGCGAAGAACATTGGTAAAGGAAATTTTCCTTTTCCAATGTTCCGATAGCAATATGGTCAATAACGAAGGACGACCGACATAACAAAGAGGGAGATAGAAAAAAAGAAATACAGACAATAAATAAAGAGAATAAAGGGGGACGAAAAGACAAGGATAAAGAAACAGAAAAAGTGGCAAAGAAACTAGGGCAAAAGGAGTTGATTACTTTTCTAATTAGATTGAAGGTGAACAGTAGATACCACTACAAGACCAACTACAGCTAGTGGAAAAAAAAGATAGTGACGTACAAAAAGAAAGGAAAGGAGCTTTGAAAATTTTTTTTGGGGTAAGTGATAAACGACTAAAGTCGTGCCAGATAAGGAAGAAAAATTGCTTTTTTTATAGAAAGAAGAAAGGAAAAAGATGCCATAACACCCCTTGAGAAGAGGAAAAAGTGGAAACAAAATAGTAAAGGTAGGTGAACATATAGATGGATTTCGACGGGCCAAATAACTTAACCTGTGTAACTTTTGCAAAATACCAGGACTTGGGTTGACCCGCATCTCTTAAACCTCTGTATTTTTTTGTTCGATAAGCCCCGTTTTTTACAAGAAACGGTTAGCGGGGACCTGCCAGACCGTAAGGTATAATAGTGAATCTACCAACCGGAATATATCTGGACACAAAACTAACCTTCTATGAACATATCAACAGGACAATTAAAAAGGTTTGAGTTGTAATCAAAATGTTATACACTTTTATAAATAAGACATCATTGCTTTCAACCGAAAATAAGATGATCATTCATAAAGTGATTTTTCAGGCTATTTTGCTATATGGGTGTCAAGTATGGGGAAACTGTTCGAAATGTCATATAAAAAAATTACAAGTATCCCAAAACAAGGTACTAAAAATGATGTTAAATTTGCCATGGCATCAATCAACCTTAGATGTTCACTGTAAAGCAAATGTTGAATTGATTTCTAATAGGATTCAAAAACTTATGTCAAAATTTCTAGAACGCTGTAGTTTTACTGAAAATCCGCTTATTAATGACTTAAATATGATTTCCATGTAATAAAAAAATTAAAACTTATTTTTTATTTATTTATTTAATGCTCTTGCATTAACTTATTAACTTATTGTAAAATAACTTATTTATTTATTTGTTACTACATCATTATTTTATTCATTTATTTGTTTATTTATTTATTTATTTATAAATTATTTTATTTATTTATGTTTATATATTTATTTATCTATTATCATCTATTAATTTATTTATTTATTTATGTTTATATATTTGTTTATTTATTTATTTATTCATTTATTTACTAATTTATTTAAATATTTATTATCTGATTTTTATTTGTTATTTATTTAATGTGAACAAATTGTTTTTTTTTTTACATTGGAGGTTTTCCTCGTATTTTCCTCCAAATTATAAAATTATAAAATAATTGAAAAAAACCTATTACAAATAAAATACACAATGTTTTAGAAGAAAGATAATTACATAGCTATCAAATCTCTAAATTGTAAAATGTGCGGTAACAATACTAATGTAAATACTATTATACGAAATAAAAAGATCTATCTATCTATCTATCTACCAACCGGTATCCACCAAGTGTGGTACAAAAGTACGTAAAAGAACAAAGGCGACACGAAAGACACCGGCGCGAGGTGCTCCGTTCCCATAGGGTAACCCTATTAATATCGTGGCAGAGTACCACTGAAGCCGCAACAGTAACAAAGTGCACCGAAGGAGCAACATTTTTTTTTTTTAGTTAATTTTTTTTTATCATAAAATAGCAACAACTAGCTGCCAACAAAATTCATAGTTGGACAAAACAATGGCGCATTAAACTAAATGAAGTTAAGTCGGTCCATGTTGACTTCACTAACAAAAGATTACTATTTACTATCGCTGTCAACCGACAAATAGTACCATATGCAAACACAACGAAGTGCCTTGGCAGGACCTTACATCTTAAGCTTCGTTGGAAAGAGCACATCAAGAAGAAAAAAGGGGAATTAGGAATTAAATACAGAAAGTTGTATTGGCTAATAGGTAGAAATTCAGTCCTTTCAACGCATAACAAGATTTTACCATATCAGCAAATTTTAAAACCATTATGGGCCTATGGCATCCAGCTTTGGGGCTATACCAAAATGACCAAAATGACCAAAATGGAAAATATCCAACGATTCCAAAACAAGGTACTAAGGAACATCGTCAATACACCCTGGTACATCCGAAATATTGACCTCCATCGAGACCTAACAGTGGATCTTGTCACCAACGTTGTAAAACAAAATGCTAGAAGACACGAAGGAAGACTTCATCAGCATGTAAATATTGAAGCATCACAGCTCCTGGATAACATGGACATTGTACGCAGACACAAACGAATTAAACCATTTGAGCTGGTGTAGATGAAAACCTGCAACCAAGAGAGGCTATTGGGTGAACTTATTGGATAACTGTTTTATTTAGCAAATTAGGCTAGATTCAAATTACTTATTAGTCCAGGTGACTAGATTGTAATATTAATTAAGTGTTGAATAAATACTTGAATTAAAAAACAAAAAAAATAGTGTAAATTTAAGGTTAGGGAAAGCAACAAGCTCTGCGTTAGCATCTCCTTTTTTTGTTCGCTATAACGCAGGTAGAACAATAGCAACCGGATCTCTTCTTGTGTTGCCGGCAGAACAAAGGGAGGCAGAGAGTAAACATGAGTAAAAATTCTTTTGATATTTTTTGGTGATTTTTTTTTATACCCTTGAATGCTAAGAGCAGAATTTTGTTTGCTTAGGTTAGTTTAGTTTTAATATATTTTAGATTGAAAACATTTTTTTTGATAGGAATAATTTAAGGAATAAAATTAAAATGTATATCAACTCGATTTTTTTTAGTAGTCATTTGAAAGTAATGATGTGCAGATAATTTCACTTATGCGGTGATGGTGTGTGGGAGAGTGGAAAGGCTGTCCTTCCGCTGGTCAGGGGCGACTATGGCTTGACAGGACGACTACACTGACGTGACAAAGACTGGAAGTGACTACCCAACGTATTTCACATACAAGACATCACAATGTAGTGGCTGGACTGAGGCATTAGGAGCCATCTCCAGTGAATAATACCCAAGGAGATGGCGAAGGTTGTATCATTTAGACACTGGCCATGCTAGTGCCTTCAACACCTGACACGTCTCTGTGACGAGATGAACCCATATCTTGGAGAGACCAGGGGATGTGGATAACGTAGTATAACGCTAGAAAAGAATAGCTATAAGGTAGTTTAAATATAGGTTAGGGTTTATCATAAGGTCTAGAGTAGATTAGATTTAGCTTAGGATAGTTAGGTTTAGTTTATACCTACCACACTAGCCCACTAGAAAAACGACTACGAAGAACAACACATACAGTCACGAACACGGCTGTGAAAAACTGTGAAAGTAGCACCGCCCTCGTTGTTGGTGATTCAGGAAGAATCGGGGCGTGAGCAACTATCTACTGCTATGGACACACAGACCACAACAGACAGACTTCTACTTCGACAGGGATACCAGGGGAAGACCGAGACCATAGACGACAAGAACGCTTTAGCCTACCACCTCAAACAGATGAGGTAGAAAACGTGGCAGGGGCAGTCGGTATTGAATGCTTTGCAAATTTTAAAATAGTGTCCTATTATTTTCTTGTCAGAAGTAATGTTGTACTCGTAATGAACGATTTCTTTTTCTGAACACATGAGTTATAATTTTTTTTTTTCTTTAAAATCATTCATATTTTTTTTATATTTAATTTATGATTGAAGACGTTTCCGATTTTTATTTTTAAATGCTATAACAAAACTTTAAATTTGAAAACTTCATAATTTTTGTTGCAATTTAATTCTAATACATAAAACAAAAAACGTTGGCAAACAAATTAAATATACTAAGGTTTCTATTAACGTATTGTAGCATAATAATAACTACGCCCCCTAAAAATATGACGCAACAAATTCCGAAGTGACTTTCCATTCTGGCAGAATTTTGGTTCGAACTGTCCTTTCATTCGAGGTTCGTGTCTGGGACGAAGTCTCCACAGCTCATGTCAACGAAAGAGACGAATAATATCAGGGATAAAAGGGAATTATAACTGCAAGAATTATTTCTCTTGTTCCAGTGGTCGAAGAATTTGCTAGAAGTTTCTGGCTATCAGAAACTTCTGCTATATAAGGACAGATGGCGATCAAAAAAGACACAGTTGGTTTAGAACCGTGGCGAAGAGATTGGAAAAGTGATAATGGGCGAAGTTGTAATTTGGTGATAAATTGAAAGTTGAGAGTAAACAAGAAAAAGTAATTAGTTTGGATTTGTGAATTAAGTAATTGAAAGGAGATAAAGTGATTTGAGAGGAAAGAGACCTTGTAAGAAAAGAATTTGCAAAGAATAGTATAGTGTGAACTTGAATTGTTCTATAGACTAGAAAATAAAGAAATAAATTTCACAGAATATCGTTTTATCTACTCGAGCCGTAGCCTGCATATTACATTGGTGTCAGAAGCGGGATAAAACTTATTCTGTGAATAACTATTTCCGTGGTGTGAAATTGCACAAAAAAAAAAAAAAAAAAACGATTTCTGTGTTGAGTTAATTAGTTGCGCAAAATGGGTCGCAAATTGGGAAAACTAACTATAACTCAACTAAAGGCAGAACTCAGTAAGCGGAACCTCGACACAACTGGGGGAAAAGATGCCCTGCTGATTCGTCTGGAAGAAGCAGTAACGCAGGAAGGTGAAAATCCGCACGACGTAGAGTTTGACGTGGAAGAGGAACCAGCAAGTACAGCAGCCGACCCGGGTATAACAAGTCTGCTCCTGCAACTTAAGTTAGTCATGGACGAACAAAAGAAAGCAATAGAAGATCAAAGGAATTCTCTAGAACTTAAGCTAGACGAACAAAAGAAAGCGATGGACGAACAAAAGAAAGCAATGGACGAACAAAAGAATTCTCTAGATGCTCTGGAAAGTAAACTTGATGAGCAAAACAAGAACTTGGAATCCAAATTCGAAGTGATCGAAGAGAAAATCGAGAAGGTCGAGACGCAACTCGAAAAAGTCGAAACTAGATTCGATGAAAATTTTGAGAAACATGAAACTCAGTTCGGGAAGATAGAGACTCAGTTTGAAAAAGTAGAAAAGCAAGTCGAAAATCTTGCTAAGGAGCTCAGCAACGTGAAGAGACAGAAAGCACGGGAATATTCCACTGACGGTCTGAGAAGAAAGGAGGTGCAGCCTCCTATCTTCGATGGTCAAACATCATGGCCAATTTATAAGAGGCAATTCGAAGCGGCCGCAATGACCAATAGCTGGGACGATGAAGAGAAGTCTATTGCACTCACGCTTGCACTGAGGGGTCCAGCTGCGGAGCTCTTGCAGACCATCCCGGAAGATAAACAGCAGAACTACGACTCTCTGGTTCAGGCTATCGAGATGCGGTTTGGGGATGAACACATGCAGCAGGTGTACAGGGTTCAGCTGCGTAGTCGAGTCCAGAAAAGGGGGGAAACGCTCCAACAGTTGCAAGCGGATATAGAGCGACTAGCCCATCTTTCATACCCTAAAGCCGGTGAGGAGCTTATCAACGAAATGGCGGTGGAAGCTTTTATTCAGGCCATAGAGGACAGACAACTGCAAATGGCTGTAAGGATGGCTGAAAAGCGAACACTCCCCGAGGCATTGGCATTCGCTTTGTCAATGAAGGCTGCGGACCAAGCATACCAGGGAATACACCGTGTCAGGGAAATGTCCGTCGTGGAATGCTCATGCCAGAGAACAGCCGTCATGGATGAAGACAGAGCTCGCGGAAGTCAAATCCGTTGCTGGAATTGCAACCAAACCGGACACCTACAACGGCAGTGCAGGAGTGCACCTAGACGAGGAAATTGTTCACATTGCGGTATTATTAGAAGCAGAGAGGAAGCATCCTGTCGGTCAGACTTCCCAAAACCAGCAGTAGGGAAATGCGTAAGGACCAACTTCGCGGGGCAGAAGTTGGTTACTGGAATCGAGGCCCCCAGGACCACCATTCAAGTTTCGCAAACCAAACGGGGTAACAAGAGCCTGACAGTGGAGGCACTAATCAACGAGAAGAAGTGCGTAGCCACCATCGACACAGGTGCCACTGCCTCCATTGTAAGAAGAGATATCGTCAAAAGCTCCTGGCTGCACAACACCAACAGCTACTGCCTGAAGACTGCAACAGGGGAAATGGCGAAGGTATTTGGAGAAGTTCGTCTTACGATTACTCTGGCAGGACTGACGTTCTCCCATGCGTTTCTGGTGGCAGATATATGCGACGAGTGCATCATCGGAGTAGACTTCATGAAAGCAAATGAAGTAATCTTGGACATCGGGATGCAAGTACTGAGGTATCGAAATGTGGAGATTCCGATGGTGTACGGAAATGAGAATGCCGTAACTCTCAGGACAGTCATCAGCAAAGACGAAGTTTTGCCGCCGTCTTCAGAGACAATCATTTGGACGAAGCTGGAAGGTGATCTTGGGAGCCACCGATTCTACATAGTAGAACCAGACCCAGAGAAGAATTCTCAAGACTACATCGTGGGAAAGACGTTAGTCGAACCAAAGAACACCATGGTTCCAGTGAGGGTTTTGAACGCAAGACCACACACTGTCAAACTAAGGCGAGGGGAGGTGACTGGAAAATGCACGCCGATTACCGCCGTCGCAACAATATCTGAACGTGATGCTCCAAAACTTCTCCCATCACCTTGGACAGCGGAAGCGAGAGAGACGATTCTCCAGTCCAGTGAGCTGAATCAGGAGCAGCGAACTATGGCAGAGAATCTTATCAATGAGTACGCTGATGTATTTGCCTCACAGGACGGAGAATACGGCCGAACACACCTGGTACAACATCGAATAGACACTGGTGATACTAGATCAATTCGTCAGCCTGCTAGGCGCCTTCCATTGGCAAAGCAGACAGAAGTTGCAGAGATGGTGTCGGCAATGGAGAAAGAAGGTCTGATTGAAAGTTCCAAAAGTCCGTGGGCATCACCGGTTGTACTGGTTAAGAAGAAAGATGGCAGCACGCGGTTCTGCGTGGACTATCGGCAGCTCAATTACGTCACCAAGAAAGACAGCTACCCTCTGCCACGGATTGACGACACGCTAGACACACTATCAGGAGCCCGATGGTTTTCCACTCTCGACTTGAAGAGTGGCTACTGGCAGGTACAGATCCATCCAGAAGACCGGGAGAAAACCGCCTTCACCGCAGGAAATGGGCTATGGCAATTCACGGTAATGCCATTCGGGCTGTGCAATGCTCCGGCGACTTTCGAGCGATTGATGGAATGTGTCCTGCAAGGGTTAACATGGAAAACCTGTTTGGTATACTTGGATGATGTCATCGTCGTAGGAAAAACGTTTGCGCAACACCGAGACAATCTAAGGGATGTGTTTCAAAGGCTTCGAAGTGCCCACCTGAAGCTCAACCCCAAGAAGTGCGCCCTGTTTAGAGCGGAAGTCAAGTACCTGGGACACATAATTTCAGCGAAAGGAGTGAGAACCGATCCGGAGAAGGTCGAAGCGGTGAAAAACTGGCCAGTCCCCAAAGACAAACACCAACTAAGGAGCTTCCTGGGCCTAGCCACCTACTACAGACGGTTCGTGAAGGATTTTGCCGGGATCGCAAAGAACCTGCACCAGTTGACGGAAAAGGGAAAACAATTCAAATGGTCAATTGAGTGCGAGAAGAGCTTCAAGGCACTTAAACAACGGCTATGCGATGCCCCGATACTGGCTTACCCCACTCCCGGGGAAACGTTCGTTGTGGATGCAGATGCTAGTAATATCGGGGTAGGAGCCGTACTCTCCCAGGTGCATGACGGCCAAGAGAAGGTGGTTGCGTACTTCAGCAAGGTGCTCTCTAAGCCAGAAAGGAACTACTGCGTGACAAGGCGGGAACTTCTAGCTTTGATCTCGGCTACGAAGCATTTTCACAAATACCTCTACGGGAGGAAGTTCGTTCTTCGCACAGACCATGCAGCCTTAAAATGGCTATTACAGTTCAAGAGTCCTGAGGGTCAGGTCGCAAGATGGATCGAAAGGCTGTAAATCTACGACTACGAAATACAGCATCGTAAAGGAAAACTCCACTCTAATGCGGATGCACTGTCCCGGAGACCATGCAGAACGGATTGTAAACATTGTGCGCGTCAGGAAGAACGGGAGCTGCTTTCCATCCAAAGAATAAGAGCCGAACCTATCGCCGGCTGGAGCGTAGATGAGATCCGGAACGCTCAGAAGGAAGACCCGGATATCGAGCCGATTCTGGCCTGGAAGGAGAACATGGAGAAACCGGATCATCAGGACATCTCTCACAGAAGCCCGACCTTAAAGGCATATTTTGCGCAGTGGGACTCCCTCCATGTCCAAGAAGGTGTTCTGAGAAGAAAATGGGAATCCTCCGACGGAAAGTCGTTTGTAATGCAGCTTGTCGTACCGCGGACGAGGGTCAAGGAGGTGTTACAGGAAATGCATGGCGGGGCGACCGGAGGCCACTTGGGAGTGAATAAGACGCTAGAAAAGGTACGAGAACGTTTTTATTGGTTAAAAGCGAAGGAAGATATCGAAGACTGGTGCAGAAAATGCGACGTGTGTGCAGCTAGCAAGGGTCCGAGAATCAAAACTCGAGGTAAGATGCACCAATACAACGTGGGAGCACCTTTTGAACGAATCGCCATTGACATCGCAGGACCCTTTCCGGAAACCGACAATGGTAATCGGTATATCCTCGTAGTGATGGACTACTTCAGTAAGTGGCCGGAAGCGTTTCCGATCCCTAACCAGGAAGCCAGAACCGTGGCGGAGCAGATCGTCTACAATTGGGTTAGCAGATTCGGTGTGCCCTTGGAATTGCATTCTGACCAAGGGCGGAACTTCGAGTCAAGAATCTTCCAAGAGATGTGTCAACTACTCGGAATCAAAAAGACAAGGACAACCCCGCTTCATCCACAGTCGGACGGTATGGTGGAGCGTTTCAATAGGACTTTGGACGAACATCTCTCGAAGGTCGTAGGTGACTACCAACGGGATTGGGACCGGCAGATTCCCTTGTTTTTGATGGCCTATAGAAGTGCCGTGCATAGCACTACTCGACATACGCCGTTCGAAATCTTATTTGGTGGAATAGCTCGTTTACCCAGTGAGGTGAAATTTGGATCTCCTACCAATGAGCCCAGAAATGAAGAAGAGTACGTGGCGGACCTTAGGGAAAGGCTTAGGGACATACACCAAAGGACCAGAAGCCAGATTAAGATGACGAGCGACCGCATGAAGACCAGGTATGATGCCAAGGCAACAACGTCAGGATTCCAGGAAGGAGATCTGGTGTGGCTGTATAATCCCCATCGCCAAAAGGGGAAATCACCTAAATTACAGCGGAACTGGGAAGGTCCCTACAGAATAGTAACCCGCATCAACGATGTTGTCGACCGCATCCAGCGAGGACCGAGGGCCAAAATGAAAGTGGTTCATGTGGACCGACTGAGTCGATACAATGGCCGAAATGAGGATGCACTTGTTCGGGACGAACATGTCTAAGAGGGGGGCAGTGTAGCATAATAATAACTACGCCCCCTAAAAATATGACGCAACAAATTCCGAAGTGACTTTCCATTCTGGCAGAATTTTGGTTCGAACTGTCCTTTCATTCGAGGTTCGTGTCTGGGACGAAGTCTCCACAGCTCATGTCAACGAAAGAGACGAATAATATCAGGGATAAAAGGGAATTATAACTGCAAGAATTATTTCTCTTGTTCCAGTGGTCGAAGAATTTGCTAGAAGTTTCTGGCTATCAGAAACTTCTGCTATATAAGGACAGATGGCGATCAAAAAAGACACAGTTGGTTTAGAACCGTGGCGAAGAGATTGGAAAAGTGATAATGGGCGAAGTTGTAATTTGGTGATAAATTGAAAGTTGAGAGTAAACAAGAAAAAGTAATTAGTTTGGATTTGTGAATTAAGTAATTGAAAGGAGATAAAGTGATTTGAGAGGAAAGAGACCTTGTAAGAAAAGAATTTGCAAAGAATAGTATAGTGTGAACTTGAATTGTTCTATAGACTAGAAAATAAAGAAATAAATTTCACAGAATATCGTTTTATCTACTCGAGCCGTAGCCTGCATATTACAGTATGTATGTACCTACTGCCATTTGTTTTCTTTTATAAGATTTTCAGGACAATGCTAAATATGCTACAAAGCTGTTTATTATTTATTTCTTTTTACAAATTGCCAACAAAAATATTGTAATATGCGAGCTACGGCTCGAGTAGATAAAACGATATTCTGTGAAATTATTTCTTTATTTTCTAGTCTATAGAACAATTCAAGTTCACACTATACTATTTTTCGCAAACTCCTTCCTTACAAGGTCTCTTTCTTCTCAAATCACTTTATCTCCTTTCAATTACTTAATTCACAAATCCAAACTAATTACTTCTTCTTGTTAACTCTCAACTTTCAATTTATCATAAAATTACAACTTCGGCTGTTATCACTTTTCCAATCTCTTCGTGCGGTTCAAAACCGACTGCCTGGTCTCGATCGCCATCTGTCCTTATATAGCAGAAGTTTTATAGCCAGAAACTTCTAGCAAATTCTTCGACCACTGGAACAAGAAAATTCTGATGTAATAATTCCAGGATGACAGCTGCAGCCAATAATCTCTTGTTCTCTCTTATCCGTGATATTATCCGTCTCTTATCGTAAACACGAACTGTGGAGACTAATTGCAGACACGAACCTCGAATGAAAAGACACTTCGGAACAAAATTATGCCAGAATGAAAAGACACTTCGGAATTTGTTGCATTATGCTACATTATGTTACAATATATATATTCTTTTTTTTTTTGTTTAATTCTAGGACAATGTAAAGAATTTTTTATTGGCTTTCCAGGTTTAGTATATTTTAAATAATATTTTTTCCTTGCATTTCGAAAACTTAACATACAATAGAAGAAATAAGGGATTCCAGTTCAGTAGTTGCTCTAACATTTTGATGTTGGTCAGCGTTCGAAGCACTTTAGAGAAAAGAACTATTTGAGTTGTCGCTTGATTGGCCGGTTACGCTAGGATTACTAGAGACATTAGAGCGAGATGAGAGATGAGGTGTAGTGGTTTCGGTAGATATATATTTCTTATATATTTAATTTTTTTTTTCTTTTGTTTCGTTCTTTATTTCTAAATATTTTAAATTTTCATTTCATTTAACCTTTTTTTTTCATTTAATCACTTTAGGATAGAAACAGATTTCGTAGATTAACATAGCTATACTTTGCATCTCCCTCGCTGGCATCGTGGATGTCTCCTTTTTTTCAAATTTAATATTACTCGGGATCCAGCGGTGCGCACAATTGCTTGGGTTGGTTTATGCGTTTCTACGGCAACAAAACACTAAGCAGTTTTCGTTATTTTAATTAATGTGGTGATGAGCTTTCTTAGGCCATAAACACTACCGATTTTGGGTTCTTGGGACAGCGGGCGAGAGTACGTAAACCCCTTTTTTTAAGTGGTGTGCATCAGTGGCGTGGCGTCCATACAAGCCGATTCCTTCCGGCTTCCCTTTTCAAATATCAAACATTTTTATTTTGCCACTTGCCAACCATCACAATCAATTATTTGTTCATCAAACCATTTTTCATAAGTTTATACACGCTCGAAGATGAAATGCTGCGACCACTTCGGTTGTTTATTCATTTTTACTTATACACAAACTCGCACACAAAGGCGAGCGCGAGACAAGTATGAACTCCTCTAGCGAGAGATCGTGCAATGATTTTTTTTGAAAAGCCGTTCATTTTCCGGCTTATGCATTCATTTCTTCACAGTACGAACTTTCAACTCTATTCCTTTCTGGCATATAGTAGAAGTTTATTTGCGATTTCTTTGTCTAACATACATTCGCTTATAAGGAAAATAACCCGCGATTTCTCAGCTTTTGTGGATGAACATTGGTGGAGGAGAGGGGTTTAGTTCGAAGGAGTTTTTTTTTTTTATTGTAGGCAACAAAACAAGCCGACGAAAATCGGGTGATGTAGTGGTTCGAACGACGTTTGAGGTTTTTCTTACTTGTTGGGTATTTTTTTTTGCAAATTTGAAATGACAGTTGCAAATCGGTTGTTGTTGTAATTGTGCTTGATTTATTGAAAATTCGGATGCAAATTTTTGTGATTTTTGTGACTGCTAATTATTAGAAAATTTTAAAAATTTAGCAATTACATATTGGTAGTTAAGTTAGTGTTTTAAATTATTAAATTATTATAAAATAGTGAGTGAGCTAAGTGAATAGTTATTAGCTATATACCAAGTAAGTAATTATAAATCTACTCAAGAGGTGCCCCATTGAACATTCTTATTATTCTTAGACAAGATGTCTCTAGTTAATTTTGAGTGTTGTGTAACTGATTTTCTTCTAAAAGAAACCCACGAGTTCAGTAAGCTTTCTTTTTCGTAAAAAAAAAAGTTATAGAACTAGGTCGCCCGACACCATCAATGAAAATTGATCATATGCGAAAGGATGGGTATCAGAAACATTTTCATGAGTCTCTTTCCAAAAAGAGTCCATGGTTGACTGGCAGTTGCAAATTAAATAGAATGTATTGTTTTCCTTGTCTTCTGTTTTCTATTTCTCCTAGTGTTTGGAGTCACACAGGTTTCTTTGATATAAACAATTTTATTAATTCTTCCAAAAAACATATTCAAACGGAAAAGCATATACGCAGTCGCTTGCATTTGCATGAATTTGGCGAATATCGCATAGAGACTTCTTTAGGGAATTCTTACGAGGCTCATAATAGAAAAGTTGATCGCAATCGCGATTTAATGAAGCGTTGCTGTAGTTCTTCTAGGAAAACAAGAGCTGACATTCCGGGGTATCAGAGACTCGATGGCAATATCATTCGCGTATAGTGAACGTCTTATTCAATTGCAGAGAAGATATTATAAAAACTTTCGAACAGATTTTATGTGAACCAGGAGAATGGGATAACGATACTCTGGTTATATCCGAAAGTTTGTTGTACAAACTGCAGGACAAAGAATTCTGTTTTTTATTGCATGTTACTTCGGTCATATTTGCAAAAACAGATATTCTTTTTAGTTTAGTTCAAAATAAACAAACTGACATAGAGCATGCGAGTGTTTTGAGTCATGGATTCATTCCGAATTTTTAAACTCATTTGACTCAATCTATGAGAGCGTAAGTAACTGCTCAGAACCTCCACGCAAACGCCGACTACTTAATATTGATTCAAATACAAATTAAAGCTAAAATTTTGTAGCAATTATAGATAATGTTACAAGTCAGATTAAGAATAGGAGGTATAGTTCATTTAGTTCATATATTTTCTTTGATTTATTAAACAAATCAAAATATGAATATTTTTCTAATTCAATCCCGGATGACAAAATATCTTCTTTAATTACCCTATTTCATGGAATTTTTAATCTTACTACTTCAAAAAAAGGAACTCAAAGTTTTATACACTACCCCTTCACTTAAAAAGCTTGAGGTTTTTCAACTTTATAAGCATTTTAATACGGAAATGCTTAGAGATACTTTTTCTCAAGCTCTAACATTGTGTGAAATCTTTTTAACCCTGCCTTTAACTGTGGCCTCTGTCGAAAGATCTTTTTCGACTTTAAAAATAGTCCACACTTAAGAAATTTCCACAAAGAAGAAAGACTCTCAGACCTGGCACTTTTATCTATCGAAAAACACCTTCCTTTAGAAATTAAAAATAACTCAAATTTTTATGAAAGAGTTTTAGCAAAATTCGTAAAAAAGAATCATAGGATAGCTTTAGAGTACAAATAGGTAGTACATAATTGTAATTGCTAAATTTTTTATATTTAACAACGCTCCGAGTTATCAATAACTTATATAGATTATTCTACCCAGAACTTTTTATGCGATGAGCTCATTGTCTACGTAAATTCCAATGACTTAAAGTATAACAAAGGTGGCTTAGATTGCATATCTTAAGTCTGTGTTTCGAATAAGCACCAAAATGGTAAGACTAAATAAAACATTTTACTTAAAATTTTTTCGGCTTCTCTCTCTTGAAATTTCACCCCACGCCACTGGTGTGCATTACATGAATATTTGTGATTTTCTTAGGGTCACTCACAAAACTTGTGACTTTCTTAGGATCACTTATTTTATGAACACAAACCAAAACTTCTGATTTTCTTAGGATCACTTACTTTAGAGCAAAATTTATGACTTTCTTAGGATCACTTATTTTAAAACACAACTTATGACTTTCTTAGCGAGCACCCCCTAAGTTGTAAATCTCTTTATAGTTCTTCTTTGGTATTCACAAACATAAAATTTGAGAAAGGAATCAAAACATCCTTTTGAGGGTTCTTATAGACAGGGGTTTCTAAACTTAAGTCCAACAAGTCTGCTGGAGCTGATGGTCTAACTCCCGACCTACATATTTCAAACTGCTTGGGATGATGAATGATGACCATACATTAACTCGTCTAAGATAGCATTTATTTTATTTTATTTTTTTTTTTATTATTTTCTTTAAATGTTAATACAAAATTCATAATAAATTATTTTTTAAAACTTTTCAAGTATAGTACTAACAATTTTAAGAAATAGGTATCATTCCGTAGCACTTTAAGTGATTAACGAAAAATAAAGTGGGTTGTACGATTTTTCTTATTTCGATCGGTAGTTTATTAAATGTTATAAATGCCTAGGTGCCGCTGCAGTATAAAATTTCAATAGTGTGTTATTCTATCTACCGAAATGTTTTCGATTGCCCTATTATTTACTCTTATCAAACACAAATATTATCAAAAAAAAAAAAAAAAAGATACGAAAAGTATAGGTTAAACGACCATAAGCAAAATTAAGATGGTTTATAAATTCCAAGCTGATTTCAAGAATATTTTGACTGTAGAACTATCCATAATTTAACTTTAATGAAAAATAAAGTCGGTTGTACGATTTTTCTTATTTCGATCGGTAGTTTATTAGATAGCCTAGGTGCCGCTGCAGTATAACATTTCAAAAGTGCGTTATTCTAGCTGCCGAAATGTTTATGATTGCCCTATTATTTACTCTTAGCCAGTAAGCACTTGAACTTCTGAGAGTAGCACTGAAACCGCTTCGCATGAAAAACACCTTTAGAACCTTAAATATATAAAGATGATTTAGTGGTAATACTCTGAGACTATGAAAGAGAGGCCAACTATTTATTAATCTGTTAACTCTGCAAATAATTATAAGTTCCACCCCAACTTGCAATACAATTTTGTAATTTAGAGCGAGCAAGTCCGTAGTAAAACATTAACATAATCTTCTTTGAGCAATGTGGTTCTCAAAGATACTGTAATATGCGAGCTACGGCTCGAGTAGATAAAACGCTATTCTGTGAGATTATTTCTTTATTTTCTAGTCTATAGAACAACTCAAGTACACACTATACTGTTCTTCGCAAATTCTTTCCTTACAAGGTCTTTTTCTTCTCAAATCACTTTATCTCATTTCAATTACTTAATTGACAAATGCAAACTAATTACTTCTTCTTGCTAACTCTCAACTTTCAATTTATCACCAAATTACAACTTAGCCTATTATTACTTTTCCAATCTCTTAGTGCGGTTTGAAACCCAACTGCCCTGCCTCGATCGCCATCTGTCCTTATATAGTCGCCTTTCTGATAGCCACAAACTTCTAGCAAATTCTTCGACCACTGGAATAAGAAAATTCTGATGTAATAATTCCAAGATGACAGCTGCAGCCAAAAATCTCTTGTGGTTATAATTCTCTCTTAATTCCGCAACGTCGCCTTAGACATAATCCGTCTCTTACCGTGGACACGAACCTCGAATGAAAAGACACTTCGAAGTGTGTTGCATCTTTTTGGGGCGTAGTTATTATGCTACATTATGTTACAATACATTTTACGCGTAACAGATAATATATATTTTATTAACTCCTCTACATGCGCTTTCCAGTTTAAGTTTTTATCAATTGAATACTTTTAATTTTAATACAATTTGGACTGCAGACAGATTCTTCAGAAAAGTTATTTTTGCCACAAGTGTGAACAGATAAGGACAATTTTGGCAACGGAGGGGAAAAGAATGTCACGATTATAAGGACAAGGACCTTTTAAGTTGCAAATCATTAGTTCAGTTTTTTCGCTTATAAGTAACATACTCGTATGTTTAGTGAACCAGTGTCGTAGTATTCGTAAGTCCATATGAACCTTTACTGTGGAGTCAAATACGAGTAAGCTATTATTTGCACACGTAATTGAGATATCATCAGCAAAAGCCGTAATACGGCTACTAAAGTTTTGTACAAATAACGAGTTTATGTATATCAAAAATAAAATTGGCCCTAATACCGTTCCTTTGGGTACCCCAATATTAGTTTCTAGTTCATATCTGCAATTTCCATCAAATTTCACTCATTGAGTTCTTCCTTACAAGTATGAAGAAAACCAGTCATGTATTATTCCTCTTAATCCAGGTTTGTACAATTTGACTAAAAGTATATTGTGGTTTACCATATCGATCGCTTTAGTCTAAAAATAGAGCTACAATTACTACTATTATTAAAACCTTCATTAATTTCACTACACAATTTAAGAATTTCATCTTCAGCGTATCTGTCCTCTCGAAAACCAAATTGTTCAACACCAAAAAAATTATTTCTGTTAAGAAATGATACTATGCGCGCTTTTACAAGTTTTTCAAATAGTTTGCAAAACGTAGGGAGTAGAGAAATCGGCCTATATTGAGACATTGAACTTCGATTACCTTTTTTGAACATGGGAATAACTTCAGCAGATTTTAGAGGCGAGGGAAAGATACCACAATTAACATTCAAATTAAATAAACGACTCAGCACATCTACAATAAACAGCGAAATATGCTTCAGAAGACAGTTAGTGATATTGTCGGAAGTACTAGCATTTTTGTTATCAAGTGACACAATTTGTTTATGGATTTCCAGTGGCGTAAACGGTTCAAAAACAAAAGCATTACTTAGAAATAAATTGTTAACTACGAGGAAAGGGCTTTGATTGAGTTGCAACAGACAACAAAAAATTGGTTAAATTGATTGGCAATAACCACTGGATCAGATATTAATGCGCCTCCAACCACAATTATTTTCTAGAGGAAGGGGCTTTGATTAAGTTGCAACAGACACAAAAAATTGGTTAAATTGATTGGCAATAACCACTGGATCTTAATCATTTTTTCTGTTAAAGATATTATTGAGAACTTTCCATTCTTTTTTCATGTTCCCTCTACAATTCTGAAAATTATTTGCGTAATAATTGTTTCTACATAAATGCACCTATTTTTTTATTTTGAAGTAATATTTCTTCAATTTCTTATTATGTGAATAGCGTAAGCATTTTGTCCATTATTTTTTTTTTTTAACAGTGCTCTACTTATCCACAGTCTAAAACGTGTCAAATTGAAATTGTTTGGATTAAATACAGTACAACTTGCAATATGATTTCTTAAAATATTAAGAAAAGTATTGTAAGCGACTATTGTATCTTCTGCATAAACGGGCTCCCAAAACTCAAAAGTCAAACACCTTATTAGATTATGAAAGTTAGTTTTCCGAGTTCATGTAAAAGGAATATCTATCCATAAATTTATTTGGAGTGTCTCTATATGGAGATTAGTCATGCAGTGATCGGTAATCTTGTACTCCAGTACTTCAGCAGATAGTTAATGTAAAAAAGTTTTTATCTAACCTTACGAAAATGTGATCAATACATGTTTTCGATGAGTGTGTGATACTCGTATGTGTTGGCTCCATTATAAAAGGTTCCAAGCCATATGATGACATGTTATTTTTTAAAATATCTATGTTAATACCTCCTAAAACCAAAGTTCTTATTCTTCACATCTTTAAGTAAGCCATTAAAAATGTTTTTGTTTATAGAGAAGAGCTATACAAATCCACTCCTAGTTTTGACATTCCTGCCAAACTCGTTCATTAACATAATTAGAAGAATGCAGCGGGCTGTCAGTGGTGCGTTTGTAAGTATTGAAATAGTAGCAGCGGAAACGAGGGCAAAGCAATACACAGTGCCTTGCAAAAGTATAACCGTATCCTAGACAAGGTCTTTTACAGGAAACTCAAAACGGATACAGAACCCTAATTATTAAATAAAACAAAAAATATTTTCATTTGCGAGTTTGATCAATAAAAAACTGTTTTTTTTTTTTTTGTTTGGAGAAGTATTTTATTTTTTAGGTTGCTTGCACCCCTTTTTTCAATTATGCTAAAAATTCTGTTAGGCATACTATCAACTAATTTTTTTGATACTGAATTATCTAAGGAGTTCGATGAATCCCCTTTATCGCTTCTCGCAGCTCGGTGAATTAGCGATTATTGGCAAAAACTCTGCGAGTAAGGATTCCCCAAAGATTTTCGATTGCATTACAATCGGGAGAACTTGCCGGTCACCCCATCAGTTCTGTGTTTTAGGCCTGAAACCATTCCACACTTTGACTATTGACATGAATTGCTACATTATCTTGCTGAATAGTACCAAGTTCTCTTGAAGCAACTGGATGTAGTCAACACTATTGATTTTCGTATAGGTAAAAGCAATTGAATCTTACCGCGAGCGCAAAAATACCCCCATACCACACAACTTCCACCGCCGAAGTTCCTCTACGAGAGAAAATTTAGTTACTTCCGCAAGTCTTGTCAATACCCATTAAAGCCGTCTTGTACACCAAGGGTAAACTTCTTTTCATTGCTAAAAATAATCTGAAGCAAAAATATTTTATTAGATTAACACAGATCAAATCAAACAAAAAGAATAAATTAACACAACGTGAATCCCACTCTCTTTTTCTTATGAATGCACATAGAGGAGGAACCATTTTGCTTCGGACGATTATTGTGCTGTTTTATTTTACATGAAACCGTTGAAACCGAAACAACTAGCACTAACTCAATCCGAATTCCGAACGAACCAAATTGGACGAAACGTTTATTATCGGCCTTTGATCGCATCTTAAAAGTTTCTCAGTCACCGACTAGCCTCTGAACAGATCAGTTCGTTCTCGGTACATTATGTGTCTTGATTTTTTATTTTTTTGCTACAAGTGTGCAAACCGGTACTTCCCGTTGTACCACTAGTTGCTATCTCGCTCATTTTCCCTTGTGAATCTTTTTTTTTTCTTTAAGCTAGTGCCTTGCTCACGTGTTAATATGGCACTCGGGCCAAATAGAACTAATCGATACAGGGATCTCGACGTAGAACCTGTTTTCGAGATCCAACCAAATAAAAAACAAAAACAAATCCTTCTTCTTTGCTCAATTTCCCTACCTTGCCGATAAAATCCAACTCTAATAACCCTAAATTTATAATAATTATCTCAAAAAATAAAGAAAATCCCATCTCGTCTCTCAGTCTCTTCTTGCTCAAAAAAGAGATAGCTAATATTAGCACCGAATGTGACCGAATATCCCAACTCCGTGATGGTAACCTATTAATCAAAACGAAATCTCAAAAAATTGCAGAAAGATTTCTTAAGGTAAATAATTTAGCAAATGTGTGCCCGGTAGAAGTTAAATTGCATGATCGCCTAAACGAATCCAAGGGAATTGCCTATACTTTGATTAATATCCCCGAAACTGAAATAGTTACTGAGATGAAAGTTCAAGGTGTTACTAGTGTCTACAAATACACAAATGTTGACGACAAAGGTAAGCCGAAACCATCTGGTTTGATGTTATTTACCTTCGACCTCTTCCGACGCCCCAAAACAATTGAAATTGGTTTTTACAATGCCAAAGTCTCGGAATACATACCGAACCCCATGCGCTGTCGCAATTGCCAGCTCCTTGGCCACACTTCCAAACGTTGTAACGGGAACACCAAATGCGAGTTTTGCAATCTTCCTCCTCACTCGCCAGATGTCTGCTCCCGTATCATGTGCGCCAACTTTCCTTACCACATCCCTCATCCTCGAAAACATGTCCCAGCTACAAACAAGCCAAAGATATTCTCTCAATTAAAACTGCAAACAAATGCTCTGTTGGAGAAGCAAATCGAATTTATAAAGAACAAAAACACCAACCCCTCTTGGATCATTTGCTGAAAAAGTCAAGCATAATCATCAAACACAACATAGCGATCTCATAACATCTGGACCTAAAGCGCCCAACCCCCAAACCCCACCACTAAAACCAACTATCAAAATACCATCTCTAACAACTAACTCACCTACGAATAACTCAACAAAAAATAAACCAACAGAAATCAACAACAATAACTCTTTACAAAAACTACTCACACGCTCCGACACAGAGCAGCCAAATAAAACAGACTTTCAAGCCACTGCATCTAACTCTAAACAACAAGCACCAATAGCCCACCTAAACACCCACATCTCTAACCCCCCCTCCCCAAACTTAATATATTCACACCCACAACTACTCTCAAACCCAGCCCTTAGCACACAACTGACACCTAGCCTTAACTCAAACCATATCAAACACCTCTCAATACTCTCCGAAATGTCCTTACCAAAAGAGACACAACCACTTATCCAAAAAAACAATGACTTCAATTCAGACACGAATGATGATGTTAACATGTAATACTAATACTGACGCCCAAGCTTTCGACTCTGCTGGTCCGGAATTGAATCGTCCGTGCTCCTCAGGGAGCATGGATGGTTCAACATCGGGGCAGCGGAGTCAAAATCTTAACAATCTAATCATACCAAACCAATTAACCATACAACAAAACACAAATAACACAACTCAACCGCCTAAAATGCATAATGGAACAAATACAACAAAACACACTTTTGTTGCTTCACGCAATAAAAGCTCGTGTATCCAGCCCCATCAAAATATGGCTGTCAGTATTCTACAATGGAATATAAAAGGTTTGATGAACAACTTTGACGAGCTTAATATTTTGATCAAAGAACATAACCCCAGTATAATATCGCTCCAAGAAACGCACCTCCCTTATAATTCCCCCATCCCAATTCTTCCAAAAAACTACGTCGGATATTTTAAAAATATGCCCACCAACACGACATCCAAGCAAGGCATATGTTTACTAATAAAAAAAACCATATCACATAACATACTACCTCTCAACTCAAACCTTGAAATTGAACTTGATGTAAAATGATGCACCCGAAACAAAATTTCCAAAAGAACGATTTAGACAATATCATAAAACTAACCGACTCCCCTCTAATCTTTGGTGGAGACGTCAACTCGTGGAGTGTTCTCTGGGGGTCTCCTTTACCTAAACCTAGGGGTGCAGTTTTTGAAGATTTCCTTCTTAACTCTAGCCTCATACTATTAAACGATGGCTCTCCAACTAACCTTTCGACACACAACACATTCACCCACGTAGACATAACTTGTTGCTCCCCTGAACTAATTCCAAGAACCAACTGGAAGATCTTAGACGATCTTCATAATAGTGACCACTTCCCTATCATCCATTAATATTGGGCACACGACCAGACACAACACTTCTAGCGCAAAATTCAAAACTGACTATGCCAATTGGCCTCTATTCAAGAACAAAATCATGGTATACCTGTCAGACAAAAAACCAACCACAAACACCAATAAAGAAGCCGCTTTGATACAAAAAACAATTAGAACAGCCGCTAACGCTTCGATCCCTCAAACACACCCAATGATCAAAGGAAAAAACAAACCAGCTGTTCCTTGGTACCCCCAACTCTCCTTACTTCGCGAAGATAAAATGCTAGCTCTAAAAGAATTCCAAAAGAGACCCACCCAATGCAACTTAATACACTATAAAAAAACAAATGCGAAATTTCGCAGAATGCTTAAAGACAGTAAGGCTAAAAGCTTTGCTGAATTCACAGGTAGCATAAATCCAAACTCTTCCCCTGCCAAAATCTGGCAAAACATTCGGCGCTTGACAGGAAACCCGACAGAATTGAACATAAAAAGTATCAAATCACCAGACAACATAATTACAGACCCAGATCAAATTTGTAACTTCTTTGCCCATACTTGGTCGCAATTCTCAAACGATTCAAATTTTCATTCAAACTTCAATATTGCTAAGAGTGTTATACTCAATAATCCCGTGCCACAACATGCAACTAATCCTACCGCTAGACGAATAGAGGAACCAATTTCATTTATTGAATTTGAAATGTGTCTAAGCAAAACCAAAGGGAAAACACCGGGTAGAGACCGTATATCTTATCCAATGTTAAAACATTTGCCCAAAGAAATCAAAATGCGACTTATTAAACTATATAACAATGTAATTGATTCAGCAACTATCCCTCAAATCCGGAAAACAGCCTCATTACTCCCCATTCCAAAGCCAAATAAGGACAGCAGTACAGTTGAAGGTCACCGCCCAATCTCTCTGATCTCCTGCACGTCCAAAATATTAGAAAAAATTGTCTTCTCTGGCTTATCGATACAAAAAAAACTGATTTCCCCCAATCAAATTGCTTTCAAAGCGAACAGAGGATGTATCGATGCCCATCTTCATATCGATTACTATATCTCGAAAGCTTTGTCTGCAAAAAATCATGTTCCAGTTCTTACCTTAGACTTCGAAAAAGCCTTTGAGAGGATCGGCATACATATTGTTCTAAGAAAACTGAAAGAATGGGGTATTGAACAAAAAATATATGGGTATGTAAGAGCTTTCTTAACTAATAGGAAGCAACACCCCTTGTATAACGAAATCCCGCAAGGATCACCTCTGTCGGCAGTCCTTTTTATTATAGCTTTTGATGAAATAAACACAATTCTATCGAAATACAAACCTTTAGATCATTGCCTTTATGCAGACGATATCTACATCCTTTGCAAGATGAGCGATCTTTGCAGCTGCGAGAGCTTATTTACAAGTGCCTTAAACGATATCCTAGATTGGTCAGTGGTCTCTGGCGCAAAACTGTCAATAAGTAAATGTAAAATACTCCATGTGTGCCGTAAACATGAATGTCCCCAGTTAACTTTAAATATTAACAATGTACAAATTATAAACGTAGATAATTTAAGTATTTTAGGACTTGTTTTTAATAAAAAGTATAATTGGAAGCAACATTGTCTAGATCTTAAGAAGTTCCTAGCTGCGAGAACTAACATTATTAAGTACTTAGGTAGTAAAAAAAGCAATGTCCATATTAACAAATTATCATCCATCACCAAAATGCTAGTTTTAAGCAAAATTGATTATGGTTTATTTATATACGGGAACTGTCCAAAAACAACGCTAAATATTATCAAACCAACATATCACCAAGCAGCGAGAAGAAGCATCAACGCTTTCCCTACAACCCCGATCAAAAACATCTTGGCAGAAGCAGGACTTCCCACTATCGAAGAAAGAAGGGACACAATTACTTTCAAACTAACCGCCAAGCTGGCTTTCTCCAAAAATTCGATTATCGACAAGGACATCTTGCAATCTAAAAGACACAAGTAAAAAAAACGAATGCAGTCCGCAATTAGTATTATCCACGACAAAGCTACACAAATGGAACTTTCTACCAAGCGGCCACACAATGTAGTACCAACCTATGCTCCTTGGTTCATAAAATCGGAATCAACTATAATGACACTAGCGGATTACAAAAAAAAACAAACACTAGCAACGCTACGTACTGCACGCTGTTCTCCAGCATCTCCTCCGACCTTAAGTCAGATAGATGGAACCTTGTATTCACCGACGGATCAAAAACCGCAGAAAGTACCACATTCGCTGTCACACTCGAAGATGGTACCATCCTGTCCGTTGGAAGCCTGTCCGAACTATCAACCATCTTCACAGCCGAAGTATTCGCCATTGGCCATGCTAGTATCCAGGGTAACGAACACGCCGACCATGCAGCCAATTCAGCTAAAAACGCACCTGTATTCAGATTCAACATCTACACCAAGTCAGACTTAAAAAACGCAATACAGAAAACCATCAAATGTAATCAGCTTCTTGAATGGAACCGGTACCACCACCATTATACTAAAATCAACCCCAACAGACGCCACCCACAATATCCCACCAACATTACAAAGGCTAAAATTTCAAACTTTGTCCGATTGCGACTAGGACACACTACAGCTACTCACCAACACCTGCTTACAAGAAACCTCCCGCCAAATTGCCCTACATGCAACGTAAGATTTCATTTATCACATATATTTGAAAACTGTATCTTGTTAAAACCAACCATACTCAAAGTATTTAAAAATACCAACATTTACGATGTACTAAAAACCTCCAACCCGACAAATATAGGAAAAATAAACGAATTTTTATCAATTGCTAATATTAGTATATAAAAATTAATATCATAGAGCCAATAGTCTCTAGGCTCATTAAATTTAATATTACCATGTAATTTGAATTACTTGTTAATAAAATAATAATAAAAGTTTCTGCATCATCGCGGAAAGCCAACAATTTTCTCTTTTTCACCTCCGTTAAATGAGTACCACGCAGCAGTTTTGCTAGTTAAATTCATAATAAAGAACTAAATAAAACTGAAGAGAAATTGTAGTAGAAACAATGAGGTTATTTTTCTGCAAACTAAAAAATCCCTTTTTTATTGCTCAAATTGATTTTAAAGGGTGTCCCAAAATTCACGCAAGAAGTAATTTTGATAGACAACACAGGTTTTTGATTAAAAATTGTAAATGTTTCACTGATTCATAAAGTATGCAGTATAGGGTTATGTATGGAATAGCATTTCGGGTAAATGGCCTCCAAGGCTTTGCTGGCACATACGCGCTGTTTTGACGAAAGAAAGTCAAACGGCGTTAAATCGCATGATCTGGGCGGCCAATTCTGATCACCAAAACAGGAAATTCCACGACCAGGAAATGACTCATGCAGTAATTGAATTGATTTTCGGTCTGTATGGCATGTGGCACCGTCTGATTGAAACAATATGTCGTCCATATCCATATCTTGCAATTTAGGCACACAAAACTGGATTATCATGTCGCGATGTGATGAGACGACGGTAACTGGTAAATCATCCTGAAAATGAACCAGTTTCGTCACATTCATAATCTTTTGCTTAAAACGGTCGAAAGAATACTGCTGCTCCTTTCCCCATACGAACATCTTGCCTTTTGCTCGAAGCTTATTCAGCGGAGCGGCTAACTGAGCAAAATTTTCAATAAATTGTTTGTAATAATTTATTTTTCCAATAAATGCCTCAAGGGCTTTCAAATCTTTGGGCCTGGGTAAGTCACGTATGGCCTTGACACTCTGACGGGCGAATACCCGTTTCGTCTATGATATGGCCTAAGTATTACACTTCGCTTTTTGCAAACTTGCATTGCTCTAGTCTACAGCGCAATGCATGGCGTTCAAGTGGCTCGAGAATATTTCGAGGTTCATCAGGTGCTCCTTATTGGTACGTCCGGACACAATGACATCATCCAAGTAAGAGACTCAAAAATCCAGATTGGATGTGAGCTGTTCCATATATCTTTGGAAGATACCAGTAGAACTAGATGTACCAAACGGCAAGCGCTGATCCAATGGTATTTGGAGGTAGGCATCCGATAGGTCGATCTTAGTACAGTATCGACCGTCCTGCAGCTTGTGAAATAATTCCTGGATGCGAGGCACTGGGTGGCGGTCTATTTGCAAATCACCGCATATGCGCAGGTTTTCATTCGCCTTCTTCACAACCACAATGGGTGCTGCCCATTGACTGGTTTCGACGGGGCGCAAGATGCCTAGTTCTCGCAATCGTTCAACCTCACGACGAACCTCTTCCTTCTGAGCGAAGGGTAAAGGGCGATATTTAAAGTATTTAGGTTGACTACTTGGCTTCAGGCTAGGATGTGCAACATACACTTTACTACAGCCTAGTTCCGCTTTGAAAACAAGGTTATGCTTTTTTTTGGATTGCGCCAGGGATGTGTAATCTTCATAGATACTAATAGCCCGAGTGTTACTAGCATGCACGATTCGCAAACCTGAGATGCCAGGAATACGCCTACGTACTAAACACACACCCTACACACTTCAACCACTCTCCCCGCGGGACTGCCGTTAGGTATTACTTCGCGGGGCTGGTTAGCAGTTTATGCTATGCTTCTTGTGTCAACTTCTTCCGCTGCTTCAGTTGCTCTTCTTAGCTTTTCTATTTTCCGCAGCTCTTTTTTTTAGAGTTGTTACGAAGGAACATATTACCATCCAATAATGACGGACTTGGCAGAGTAATTCTCCATGCCATGAAACGTGTGCAGTAAAACACTGCGTGCTCCGTATCCTCATTTTCACCTGGGCAGTCCGGGCAGGATGGTGAGTTGACGTGTCCAAATCGGTGTAGATATCTGCGGTAGCCATGCTTTCGACTTATCCAGTCTTGGATTGTCGGTATAAGTTTGTATGTCTATCTGCCTTTTGTTGTATTAGCCCAACGATCTTGCCACATAGCTGCTGACGCTGCCATTTCTTCAGTTTTTATCACCTTGATACCAGCGGCGTCGTGATGACTCAATGCTCTTCTGTTATATATCCTCAGCATTTCATCTGCGATAATATCGATGGGGACCATTCCAGCTATGACAAATGCAGCTTCGTCAGAGATAGTTCGAAAGCCGCTGATTGTCCGTAGCGCACAGAGTCTGTATGATGACGATAGTCTCCTTTTGGTCTCCTTCGTCCTCAGTGCCTCCGACCAGACTGGGGCGGCATATAACAGAACTGAGGTGATAACTCTAGAGAATAGAATCCTTCTAGCGTATCCAGGTCCACCGATGTTAGGCATGATAAGCGAGAGAGCTCCCCGCATTTGCGATGCTTTTTTGGTAACAAAATCAACATGCGTTTTAAACCGTAGCCTGTTGTCCAGCATTACTCCAAGGTATTTAACTGCCTCTTTCGACCTGATGGTTTGGTTACCAACCTGAAAGTTGGCAAATTCGACGGTTTCCCTGCTGGTTATAAGAACAGCTTCTGTTTTATGGTCAGCTAGTTCTAGTCCGGCGGATATTAGCCAATCTTTTATCCGGGCAATTGCTTCATTTGTAGCTGATTCTACTGCACTGATTTGTTTAGCTACTGTCACGACTGCAGTGTCGTGACAGTAGCTTTCCTTGATGGCTCTATTTAAGCTACGTCTCGCCAGTCTAAGGGTGTCCAGGCATTGTTGGAAATCCGCCCTCCATCACGCTGTGGTGATGGTGTCTGTGAGGTGGTGCGCGAGGGTCTCCGCTGTTCCGCTTGGAGTTTGATCACCGTTCAACATCTCTTCGAATGCATCCTTATCGAAAGATCTGTCGTTCCATTTTGGGCCAGTAAGTTTTGGGATTGGTTTTTTCCTTTTTATTTCCAGTATTATCACCTGATGGTCGCTGTGTGAATATTCCTCACTGACCCTCCACTTTATGGTTTCCAGGATGGAGTTGCTCGCAAAGGTGATGTCAATGATGAAGCCTACTCCAGCCTTCCGGTAAGTATTTGCCCGGCCCTTATTAGCAATGCCTATCGCTAGGGGAGCGAATGTTTCCAATAAGACCTGTCCTCTGGTGTTGGTGAGCCTGCTGTCCCATTCTGTGACGCGTTGAAGTCTGCTCCTACAACCACTGGGGCTATCTGGAGCGCATCCGCGGTTAGATGGTCCAGCATTAGTTGATATTCACTGGTTGTCAAGCTGGGTCTTGCATAGCAGCTATAGAAATGGATTCCATTTATTTTCGCATGCACGAAGCCTTCTGTTTGGTCGTTTGTTTCTTGGAAGGCATGGGGTCCACATATCCATATTGCCTTTTTTGCTTTATCACAGATCCAGTTATTGTTCTGTTTGGGACATTTGTAGGGCTCACTGATCATTACAACGTCGTCTCTTTCGTCCTTGACCTTTGTGCCAGGATGTCCTGGGCTATTCTACAGTTCTGTCGTAGCTGTCCTGAAAACCGGGCATCTGCTGCTACCAGCTATATTATGCGCGTCGTCTGGGTGGTTTTTCTTGCAGAACATGCAGGATGTTTGCTTATCGCAATTTTTCGCTATGTTGCCCCCTTCACCACATCTCCTACATAGCTTGAAGCGATCTTCTTATTCCTAGATGACCATACTTTAGGCACTTGAAGCACGTTTTCAGCAATGTCTTTTCACGGATTCGGCAGACTACCCACCCGATCTTAATTTTCCCGGCTTCTAAAAGTTTTCTTACGTCTTCTACTAGAAGACTGATGGTTGCTGTTTGAGTCCCTCCGTATGCCTTTCGCAGAGATAAGATGTCTGTCGGTAAAACGTTTACTCCAAACTGGGTTCTAATTGCATCGATTATGTCAACCATTGTAGTGACCTCATCGATGTATTTGACCTCGAGAGTAGTGCAGTGCGTGAGTGTTCTTACACTCGCTTGCTCCGCTTAGGCTTCGCTGATTACGCCTTTAAACTCGGTGGTCTTTATTCCCGCCTCCTTGAGTTGTATTAGGAGGTCTCTCTTCTGTGTCCTCCTAATTTTAGAAACCACGTTTCCAACTGCTACCAGTTTTGGGTCTGCCTTTACTTTGCGTAGTATATCCGCGTAAGAAAGGGATCCCGTAGCTTGATGACAATAGCGTCAGGTTTCGTTCTTATGACCCCTTGATGCTTCTTTTTGGCGTCCTTCTTCCTGTTGGCATTTAACCATTCGCCTTCTCCTGTCGCTTGCTTTTTGTTTGTGGTTGCACTTGTTCGCTGAGCTCTTGCTGGAGTCTCAACGCCAATTGCCACATCTTTCTCCTTGGTGTTTGCCAGAGATGGATGTTTCAGCTTCCGCTTTTTTCCGGGCGTTTACTCGCTGTAGCATCATTTGCTGAATGTTTCTCCTTCTGCTTTATCTCCGGAGGTTGACTCTCAGCAACACCATTTGATGGATGTTTCTGCTTCCGCTTCGGCTCCGGAGGTTCGGTGTCTGCAACGTGCCTTCTCTTGGGCTCTATTGTTGGCTTTAGCCAGGGTAAAGTTTGCGAGGTGTTGTTCTGACGAATAACCTCCTTCGCTTTCTCATCGTGCAGTTGAATCGTCGAAAGCTCATAGAGAGCCCTGATGCTTTTAATGGCATCTCACATCGCTTGGTGAATCGAACGCCTTTTGCCCTCTTCCAACATTTCCACCAGTCCTCTAATATGTTCCGCTAGCTTGTGAAAATCAGATTTCTGGTCGGTTGGTTCGACCGTCGCCCTTCCTACTGCGGGTGACTCGCGTCGTTCCGTGCATCTTTGTGGTGCTGCTACTTGGCCAACTGGTGACCTCAGCATCCTTGATCCCCCTTGAAGGGGTTCTCCTCGTTCTCCTCAATTGTTTCTCCTGTGTTTTTATTTGTTTTGTTTGTAATCATTTCGGTTGGGTCCCCACTCAAAGCCGCTATCAATGCTCGAATGTGTAGTCACCCAAGGATCTCATGGTTATCTATGCAAGCTGTGAGACCATTCGAGGTTTGGCATGAGCCCTTATGGGGTCTTATGTCAGAGCCAGATCGGTGCTAAACAGGAATGTTACATCTGTACCTACACCACTAACTTAATGATGACGAATCATTGAACGTACTTTGAGTCCTGCCAAGGTTTTAACGGGATGGGGGCGCTTGCAGCATTAGCCTGAAAGCCATTTCAACCAGATTTCACTCCAGCTTACTCAGGTAACAGAATACTACAGACGTCAGCCCTCATAGCTGTCATTCCAGTTCGTTTTCCAGTATGCCATAATTAAGACCTTACTGGGCTCGGTCTTAATGTTTTAGGGTACTGATGACAAAGTCACCATATTTTAGTTATTTAATTATAGTACAGTACGCGAAATAATTATAAGGGACAAGCAGTTTTACTTACAATTTTTCATAAAAGAAGGAATTTCCTTGAGAAGCACTAATTTCCTTTGAGTGTATTGAAAAGTGCACTCCGTTAAGTATAAACTAACTGTATTTTCAACTGTCTTATTCCTTGTTTTTCGTCATTTTGTTCCCTTCTTCTCTGTATTGTTGGTTGTGCGGTGCGAAATAAATATAACAGACAGGAGTTTCGCTGTTAAGTTAAAGTGGTTAAAAACAATTTTAAAACCAAAAACTGCTCCAAATTTATTAAATCGGTGTGTATTTGAATAAATTGTGTAAGTTGCTACATTTTTTATCAAATGTTCCATTTTTTTATTTCCCAAAAAGAAAATTTCAAGAGGAACAGCACCGTCAGTGGAACAGAGAATGTAGATTTTAAGTCTGAAAGCGAAGGGCTTAACCATTCGCCATATAGCATCAAAAGTGCAAAGAAATAAGGACACTGTACATATTTTTTTAAAAGATCCTAAAAATTATGGAAAGCAAAAGAGATCTGGTCGTCCACCAAAAGTCCGTGAAAGGGTTAAGAGGCAAATTAAATGCTTAGCCGTTAACGAACAAATCAGCCTTTCCCAAATAAGGCTCCAGTTATCTCTTCCAATAACAACAAGAAGAATTCAACAAAATTTTAAAAGAGGATGAATTCATTTTATGTCAAAAACGGTTGCCGACACCTAAGCTCCTCCTACGACATAAGGAAGCTAGATTAAACTTTGCGGAAAAATATAAATTCTGGGTGACCCAATGGCAATCTGTCATCTTTAGCGATATAAAAAAAATTTAATCTTGATGGTACTGACGGGGGTCAGAAATATTGGAGGGATATTCGCCGAGAGCGCGAAACTCGATACTCAAGAAACTTTCAAGGGGGCTCTCTCATGGTGTGGGCTGCTTTTGGATGCAAAAGAAAGACTCCAATCTGTTTTGTTTCGCATAAAATGAATTCGGAGAAATATGTTGAATTGCTGGACAGTGTCCTTATCGATTTTGGTGAAAATCTGTGAGGCGAAAACTGGATTTTCCAGCAGGACAATGCAGCCATACATACTTCAGCATACACTAAAAACTTTTTAGAGTTGCATAACATCCCTACTCTTGGCTGGCCTGCTATAAGTCTTAACTTAAACCCCATAGAAAACCTATGAGGAATATTAGCGAAGCAGGCTTATTCAGTTGGAGGGCAGTTCGTATCCCTTGTGCAGCTGAAAACCGCCATACAAGAAAAGTGCCTAAAAATTGATATATCTACTCTTCAAGCTCTAATTAATTCAATGCCTCGTCGCCTGTTGCCTGTTCTGGCACAAAAAGGAGGCAGAACGAAGTATTAAAATATTTTAAATTTTTTATTTTTTTTTTAATTACCCTAGAATTCAATTTTAAGTATTTGTCTGTTATACTTATTTCGTTCAGTTCTGTAATAAATGTATATATTTTGTTTGTCTATTAAATGCAAACATAAAATCAATCATGTTTTTGCTTTGTTTTAAGTGCTTAATTCAAAGGAAACAAAGTTCTTCAAAATTGAACAAAACGTTTAATTTATTTTTCAAAACGTTTGCTTGACCCTTATAACTACATATTTCGCGTACTGTAGTACGTACTATAATATATTGTAGAATACATATAAATGCAGCCATCTTTCCGAGGTAAGAAGCTGCGCCCTTCGCGTTGTGGCGGGTACGTCCGGACCTCGCCATTTTTTCCTTACTGTATCCCTCGTAGCCACCTTATAAGGGGTGGGGAGCACCTATATGGAAGACGGTGCCTATTCGTCTTGTAGCAGAAAGTTCATAGGGGTTCCTTTGACCTTTTTAGCCAAGACCTCCTTCTCTGCCGCTCTTGGTCGGGGACTGCTTATTTGGGTATTCGCAGTTAACTTGCATTCTATAGGCCGTTCACTATCCGCCACCTGTGACCCCCCAAAAAACTGTGCTCCACATAAAGACTGTGCTCCGTTTGCTAATTGTTCCCTGGATGCGGATGTTATTTGCAATGCAGTTTCCTCCTTTGCGTATGTATTTGAAAACCGAATGCTCTAAACCAATCCAAACCCATTATATTTGTCCCTTGAACCAGGTCGGAGACAATGAGTGGTAGAGTACGAATTTTATCTTTCCACTGGACACGAACGTTAATAGTTTCTTTTTAACAGGTACGCGCCTATCTCCGTAACCTTTAAGCATGCGCTCTGTTGATTCACATAGTGAACTGAAGAGACCTCGGTATCCTTCTAGGCCTACTAAGGAGCATGTGGCATCTGTGTCTAGATGGAAAGTTAAAGGGCTCTGATTTACGTGGAACATCACAAAGATTTTCTTCTCATTCACTGCGGTCTCGCACTGTGGAGAAGGAATATTTACAACAGCATGATCGGTGACCTGATTTATGGAATAAGCGGACTCTGTCTGTCTATGTTTAGAACCAAAATTGGACCGGCTATCACGTTTACGACATGTTTCGCTGTTACGTCCCCTTCCTTTCTTTTTTGATCGCGAGCGTGATTGTGATGTGAATGGCCAATCGGAATGATGCGGATGAATGAATAGACAAACACTACTAATGTGTCCACGCCGCTTACAAATGTCACAAACTGTTTACAATTATTTCGACTATGTTGTGTGAAACAAGCAGGACACGATTTTCTGATTCTAAAAGTTTCGCTGGACTTACTTGCAGATCTCTGGTAACTGTTGTGATTCAGCTGATTTACTTCCGAGAAATTTGATGTGATCCTTTTAGAATGCCCGATGTCAGTTGCGTCGACTCATATGCCATCGCCAGTTCCTCCATTTTACCTAGAGTGGGGTCTTTTTTGCGTTGCGGCCATGCGGACTTCGTCGTGAGTCGTGTAAAAAGCGATCATATCTTTAATCATAGTGTCAGCATATGATGTTCCACATCCCTCTTTTGAACAAACGAAAGAACAATCCCTCACAAGACCCTTTAGGTCTGCAATCCACTCAGCGTACGTTTGACTTGGAAGCATTTTTTGCTTGAGAAACTTGCACCTCGATGCAGTTACATGGAGTTTAGATTGAAAGTGTCTCGTTAGTTTTGCAGAAAGGTATTTAAAAGTGTGTGTACTTACATCTTGTGCAGGGTGCATCAAGCACCTTTAACTGTTATTGCCTGACCAGCCGCATTTTCAAAGAAGAATGGTCCGATGATGCCTCCAGCCCAAAATCCGCACCAAACAGTGACACGTAGTGGATGCATTTGTTTCTCAACCATCACTCGTGTATTTTCTGAATCCCAAGTTCAACAATTTTGTCGATTAACAAGGCCATCAAGATGAAAATGAGCCTCATCGCTGAAGATAATTTTGTTTGAAAAATCAGCATCCACTTGTTGTTGTTCCATATTCCATTCAACGAACTTTCTTCACTTTGCGTGGTCAGTAAGCTTCAGTTCTTGAGTGAATTGTACTTTGTATACATGAAGATGCAAATCTTTCGAGAGAATACGCTGCAGAGAGCTTCTCAAAATGTCCAATTCTTGACCACGGTGCCGATTGATGTTCCTGGACTCTCAACAACACTCTCACGCACTGCTTCGATGTTTTGTGTTGAACGACTTGTTGAAGGACATGCCAGAGTGTCTAAGTTCACTAATTGATCCAGTCTCCCTGAATTTTTGAATTAATCTCTTCACAGTTGCTGAAGTTAGATCCCTATTCCGACTATATTTTGTACGAAAATTGCTAACTGTAGCTGCCAAACCTTCATTATTTTTAACATATTGCTCAGCAATGAAATCGCGTTGCTCTTTCGAGTAACACTTCATTTATAATAACCCTGAACTGTCAGCTGTCACGCTGTCTTTTGTTTTCGTTGGCAACACTTTACCGCACAAATACCGCAAAATTCAAATCCTGCATGAATTTTAGGACACTCTTTAGTTAAATTCATAATAAAAAACTAAATAAAACTGAAAAGAAATTGCAGTATTTATACAAAGCGGCTAAAAATCCGTTTTTTATTGTATTGTAATATGCGACCTACGGCTCGAGTAGATAAAACGTTATTCTGTGAGATTATTTCTTTATTTTCTAGTCTATAGAACAACTCAAGTTCACACTATACTGTTCTTCGCAAATTCTTTCAGAGATCAAGCGAAGAATCACCCTTGCCAACCGCTGTTTCTTTGAGTTAAGAAGACAATTGAGTAACAAAGCTCTCTAATAGATAACTAATGTGGCTTTATATAAGACCCCCATCATCCCAGTTCTGCTATACGGCGCAAAAGTATGTACGTTAGGAAAGGCGAATGAAAACAGGAAAAGAACAATTCTTCGAGTGGTCCCGTATGTATTGAAGGGGAATGGAGGGCAAGATACTACAGCGAACAATACCGGTTGAGCAGCGACATCGACCTAGTCAGCAGAAGGGTTCGAATACATCGCCTAAGATAGTTGGAACATGAGAGCGAATGGACACCAACGTTTTGGCCTAGAAAGTCTTCGAATCCATCCCGGAGGGATGACGCGGTAAAGGGAGACTTCATAATACATAAAAGAAAATTAAACTTCCCTAAAAGTTGCAAATTGGAAAAATCAAAAGAGTAGATTTGCATTTCGAAGAAAGAAGAAAGTATATACTGTAACATAATATAGCATAATGCAACAAATTCCGAAGTGTCTTTTCATTCTGGCAGAATTTTGGTCCGAAGTGTCTTTTCATTCGAGGTTCGTGTCTGCAATTAGTCTCCACAGTTCGGATAATATCACGGATAAGAGAGAACAAGAGATTATTGGCTGCAGCTGTCATCCTGGAATTATTACATCAGAATTTTCTTATTCCAGTGGTCGAAGAATTTGCTAGAAGTTTCTGGCTATTAGAAATGCGGCTATTTAAGGAGAGATGGCGATCGAAACCAGGCAGTTGGTTTAGAACCGTGGCGAAGAGATTGGAAAAGTGATAATGGACGAAGTTGTAATTTTGTGATAAAATGAGAGTTGAGAGTTAACAAGAAGAAGTAATTAGTTTGGATTTGTGAATTAAGTAATTGAAAGGAGATAAAGTGATTTGAGACTAAAGAGACCTTGTTAGAAAAGAATTTGCGAAGAATAGAATAGTATAGTTGCGTGTTATTTTTATGGGGCGTAGTTATTATTATGCTACAATATTGTAGCATAATAATAACTACGCTCCTATGTCTATGCAGCAAATTCCGAAGTGACTTTCCATTCTGGCAGAATTTTGGTTCGAACTGTCCTTTCATTCGAGGTTCGTGTCTGGGACGAAGTCTCCACAGCTCATGTCAACGAAAGAGACGAATAATATCAGGGATAAAAGGGAATTATAACTGCAAGAATTATTTCTCTTGTTCCAGTGGTCGAAGAATTTGCTAGAAGTTTCTGGCTATCAGAAACTTCTGCTATATAAGGACAGATGACGATCAAAAAAGACAGTTGGTTTAGAACCGTGGCGAAGAGATTGGAAAAGTGATAATGGGCGAAGTTGTAATTTGGTGATAAATTGAAAGTTGAGAGTGAACAAGAAAAAGTAATTAGTTTGGATTTGTGAATTAAGTAATTGGAAGGAGATAAAGTGATTTGAGAGGAAAGGGACCTTGTAAGAAAAGAATTTGCGAAGAATAGTATAGTGTGAACTTGAATTGTTCTATAGACTAGAAAATAAAGAAATAAATTTCACAGAATATCGTTTCATCTACTCGAGCCGTAGCTCGCATATTACATTGGTGTCAGAAGCGGGATAAAACTTATTCTGTGAATAACTATTTCCGTGGCGTGAAATTGCACAATTAAAAAAAAAAAAAAAAAAAACGATTTCTGTGTTGAGTTAATTAGTTGCGCAAAATGGGTCGCAAATTGGGAAAACTAACTATAACTCAACTAAAGGCAGAACTCAGTAAGCGGAACCTCGACACAACTGGGGGAAAAGATGCCCTACTGATTCGTTTGGAAGAAGCAGTAACGCAGGAAGGTGAAAATCCGCATGACGTAGAGTTTGACGTGGGAGAGGAACCAGCAAGTACAGTAGCCGACCCGGATATAACAAGTCTGCTCCTGCAACTTAAGTCAGTCATGGACGAACAAAGGAAAACAATGGAAGACCAAAAGAAGTCTTTGGAACTTAAGCTCGATGACCAAAAGAAAGCAATAGACGACCAACAGAACTCTCTAGAACTTAAGATGGACGAACAAAAGAAAGGAATGGACGACCAGAGGAATTCTCTAGAACTTAAGCTGGACTAACAAAAGAAAGCAATGGACAAACAAAAGAAAGCAATGAACGAACAAAAGAAAGCAATGGACGAACAAAAGAATTCTCTAGATGCTCTGGAAAGTAAACTTGATGAGCAAAACAAGAACTTGGAATCCAAATTCGAAGTGATCGAAGAGAAAATCGAGAAGGTCGAGACGCAACTCGGAAAAGTCGAAACTAGATTCGATGAAAATTTTGAGAAACATGAAACTCAGTTCGGGAAAATAGAGACTCAGTTTGAAAAAGTGGATACGCAATTCGAGATAGTAGGAAAGCAAGTCGAAAATCTTGCTAAGGAGCTCAGCAACGTGAAGAGACAGAAAGCACGGGAATATTCCACTGACGGTCTGAGAAGAAAGGAGATGCAGCCTCCTATCTTCGATGGCCAAACATCATGGCCAATTTATAAGAGGCAATTCGAAGCGGCCGCAATGACCAATAGCTGGGACGATGAAGAGAAGTCTATTGCACTCACGCTTGCACTGAGGGGTCCAGCTGCGGAGCTCTTGCAGACCATCCCGGAAGATTTTTTTTTTTTTTTTTTTTATAATTTGCACGTGTTAAAGGGGATATGAATACCCTTATACTAATTTTTAGAACACGTACGTTTTATGGAAAGGGGAAGAGACAGAGAGAAAGACAGAGTGGTGTGGTTTTGAAACTCAGGTGGTATTAAGTTTCTGTAAACTCCAAGGGTGGCTGTCCAGATAACTGGGGAGTATTTTGTTTGTCTTTCGCTATCATTGTCGTTGCTTATGATTCACAGTATTTTTTTCCGTCCTCCTGAGGTCATCATCACGATCAAGTTGCATTTTAGCCATATGACCACCCTACTGCTAGTGTTATGCCTTCGCAGTAGAGTTGACTTAGCTTTCGCAAGTGATCGACTTTTTATTTATTTCGTGTGAAATAAATAGATGATTCTTGACTTCAGGATTCGAACCGTGAATCAACAGCGTGACAAGCGATGATGTTACCACTGCACCACGGCAGAACTACGACTCTCTGGTTCAGGCTATCGAGATGCGGTTTGGGGATGAACACATGCAGCAGGTGTACAGGGTTCAGCTTCGTAGTCGAGTCCAGAAAAGGGGGGAAACGCTCCAACAGTTGCAAGCGGATATAGAGCGACTAGCCCATCTTTCATATCCTAAAGCCGGTGAGGAACTTATCAACGAAATGGCGGTGGAAGCTTTTATTCAGGCCATAGAGGACAGACAACTGCAAATGGCCGTAAGGATGGCTGAAAAGCGAACACTCCCCGAGGCATTGGCATTCGCTTTGTCAATGAAGGCTGCGGACCAAGCATACCAGGGAATACACCGTGTCAGGGAAATGTCCGTCGTGGAATGCTCATGCCAGAGAACAGCCGTCAAAGCTCGCGGAAGTCAAATCCGTTGCTGGAATTGCAACCAAACCGGACACCTACAACGGCAGTGCAGAAGTGCACCTAGACGAGGAAATTGTCCACATTGCGGAAGTAGGAGAAGCAGAGAGGAAGCATCCTGTCGGTCAGACTTCCCAAAACCAGCAGTCGGGAGATGAGTAAGGACCAACTTCGCGGGGCAGAAGTTGGTTACTGGAATCGAGGCCCCCAGGACCACCATTCAAGTTTCGCAAACCAAACGGGGTAACAAGAGCCTGACAGTGGAGGCACTAATCAACGAGAAGAAGTGCGTAGCCACCATCGACACAGGTGCCACTGCCTCCATTGTAAGAAGAGATATCGTCAAAAGCTCCTGGCTGCACAACACCAACAGCTACTGCCTGAAGACTGCAACAGGGGAAATGGCGAAGGTATTTGGAGAAGTTCGTCTTACGATTACTCTGGCAGGACTGACGTTCTCCCATGCGTTTCTGGTGGCAGATATATGCGACGAGTGCATCATCGGAGTAGACTTCATGAAAGCAAATGAAGTAATCTTGGACATCGGGATGCAAGTACTGAGGTATCGAAATGTGGAGATTCCGATGGTGTACGGAAATGAGAATGCCGTAACTCTCAGGACAGTCATCAGCAAAGACGAAGTTTTGCCGCCGTCTTCAGAGACAATCATTTGGACGAAGCTGGAAGGTGATCTTGGGAGCCACCGATTCTACATAGTAGAACCAGACCCAGAGAAGAATTCTCAAGACTACATCGTGGGAAAGACGTTAGTCGAACCAAAGAACACCATGGTTCCAGTGAGGGTTTTGAACGCAAGACCACACACTGTCAAACTAAGGCGAGGGGAGGTGACTGGAAAATGCACGCCGATTACCGCCGTCGCAACAATATCTGAACGTGATGCTCCAAAACCTCTCCCATCACTTTGGACAGCGGAAACGAGAGAGACGATTCTCCAGTCCAGTGAGCTGAATCAGGAGCAGCGAACTATGGCAGAGAATCTTATCAATGAGTACGCTGATGTATTTGCCTCACAGGACGGAGAATACGGCCGAACACACCTGGTACAACATCGAATAGACACTGGTGATACTAGACCAATTCGTCAGCCTGCTAGGCGCCTTCCATTGGCAAAGCAGACAGAAGTTGCAGAGATGGTGTCGGCAATGGAGAAAGAAGGTCTGATTGAAAGTTCCAAAAGTCCGTGGGCATCACCGGTTGTACTGGTTAAGAAGAAAGATGGCAGCACGCGGTTCTGCGTGGACTATCGGCAGCTCAATTACGTCACCAAGAAAGACAGCTACCCTCTGCCACGGATTGACGACACGCTAGACACACTATCAGGAGCCCGATGGTTTTCCACTCTCGACTTGAAGAGTGGCTACTGGCAGGTACAGATCCATCCAGAAGACCGGGAGAAAACCGCCTTCACCGCAGGAAATGGGCTATGGCAATTCACGGTAATGCCATTCGGGCTGTGCAATGCTCCGGCGACTTTCGAGCGATTGATGGAATGTGTCCTGCAAAGGTTAACATGGAAAACCTGTTTGGTATACTTGGATGATGTCATCGTCGTAGGAAAAACGTTTGCGCAACACCGAGACAATCTAAGGGATGTGTTTCAAAGGCTTCGAAGTGCCCACCTGAAGCTCAACCCCAAGAAGTGCGCCCTGTTTAGAGCGGAAGTCAAGTACCTGGGACACATAATTTCAGCGAAAGGAGTGAGAACCGATCCGGAGAAGGTCGAAGCGGTGAAAAACTGGCCAGTCCCCAAAGACAAACACCAACTAAGGAGCTTCCTGGGCCTAGCCACCTACTACAGACGGTTCGTGAAGGATTTTGCCGGGATCGCAAAGAACCTGCACCAGTTGATGGAAAAGGGAAAACAATTCAAATGGTCAATTGAGTGCGAGAAGAGCTTCAAGGCACTTAAACAACGGCTATGCGATGCCCCGATACTGGCTTACCCCACTCCCGGGGAAACGTTCGTTGTGGATGCAGATGCTAGTAATGTCGGGGTAGGAGCCGTACTCTCCCAGGTGCATGACGGCCAAGAGAAGGTGGTTGCGTACTTCAGCAAGGTGCTCTCTAAGCCAGAAAGGAACTACTGCGTGACAAGGCGGGAACTTCTAGCTTTGATCTCGGCTACGAAGCATTTTCACAAATACCTCTACGGGAGGAAGTTCGTTCTTCGCACAGACCATGCAGCCTTAAAATGGCTATTACAGTTCAAGAGTCCTGAGGGTCAGGTCGCAAGATGGATCGAAAGGCTGTAAATCTACGACTACGAAATACAGCATCGTAAAGGAAAACTCCACTCTAATGCGGATGCACTGTCCCGGAGACCATGCAGAACGGATTGTAAACATTGTGCGCGTCAGGAAGAACGGGAGCTGCTTTCCATCCAAAGAATAAGAGCCGAACCTATCGCCGGCTGGAGCGTAGATGAGATCCGGAACGCTCAGAAGGAAGACCCGGATATCGAGCCGATTCTGGCCTGGAAGGAGAACATGGAGAAACCGGATCATCAGGACATCTCTCACAGAAGCCCGACCTTAAAGGCATATTTTGCGCAGTGGGACTCCCTCCATGTCCAAGAAGGTGTTCTGAGAAGAAAATGGGAATCCTCCGACGGAAAGTTGTTTGTAATGCAGCTTGTCGTACCGCGGACGAGGGTCAAGGAGGTGTTACAGGAAATGCATGGCGGGGCGACCGGAGGCCACTTGGGAGTGAATAAGACGCTAGAAAAGGTACGAGAACGTTTTTATTGGTTAAAAGCGAAGGAAGATATCGAAGACTGGTGCAGAAAATGCGACGTGTGTGCAGCTAGCAAGGGTCCGAGAATCAAAACTCGAGGTAAGATGCACCAATACAACGTGGGAGCACCTTTCGAACGAATCGCCATTGACATCGCAGGGCCCTTTCCGGAAACCGACAATGGTAATCGGTATATACTCGTAGTGATGGACTACTTCAGTAAGTGGCCGGAAGCGTTTCCGATCCCTAACCAGGAAGCCAGAACCGTGGCGGAGCAGATCGTCTACAATTGGGTTAGCAGATTCGGTGTGCCCTTGGAATTGCATTCTGACCAAGGGCGGAACTTCGAGTCAAGAATCTTCCAAGAGATGTGTCAACTACTCGGAATCAAAAAGACAAGGACAACCCCGCTTCATCCACAGTCGGACGGTATGGTGGAGCGTTTCAATAGGACTTTGGACGAACATCTCTCGAAGGTCGTAGGTGACTACCAACGGGATTGGGACCGGCAGATTCCCTTGTTTTTGATGGCCTATAGAAGTGCCGTGCATAGCACTACTCGACATACGCCGTTCGAAATCTTATTTGGTGGAATAGCTCGTTTACCCAGTGAGGTGAAATTTGGATCTCCTACCAATGAGCCCAGAAATGAAGAAGAGTACGTGGCGGACCTTAGGGAAAGGCTTAGGGACATACACCAAAGGACCAGAAGCCAGATTAAGATGACGAGCGACCGCATGAAGACCAGGTATGATGCCAAGGCAACAACGTCAGGATTCCAGGAAGGAGATCTGGTGTGGCTGTATAATCCCCATCGCCAAAAGGGGAAATCACCTAAATTACAGCGGAACTGGGAAGGTCCCTACAGAATAGTAACCCGCATCAACGATGTTGTCTACCGCATCCAGCGAGGACCAAGGGCCAAAATGAAAGTGGTTCATGTGGACCGACTGAGTCGATACAATGGCCGAAATGAGGATGCACTTGTTCGGGACGAACACGTCTAAGAGGGGGGCAGTGTAGCATAATAATAACTACGCTCCTATGTCTATGCAGCAAATTCCGAAGTGACTTTCCATTCTGGCAGAATTTTGGTTCGAACTGTCCTTTCATTCGAGGTTCGTGTCTGGGACGAAGTCTCCACAGCTCATGTCAACGAAAGAGACGAATAATATCAGGGATAAAAGGGAATTATAACTGCAAGAATTATTTCTCTTGTTCCAGTGGTCGAAGAATTTGCTAGAAGTTTCTGGCTATCAGAAACTTCTGCTATATAAGGACAGATGGCGATCAAAAAAGACAGTTGGTTTAGAACCGTGGCGAAGAGATTAGAAAAGTGATAATGGGCGAAGTTGTAATTTGGTGATAAATTGAAAGTTGAGAGTGAACAAGAAAAAGTAATTAGTTTGGATTTGTGAATTAAGTAATTGGAAGGAGATTTTTTTATAATTCGCGCGCGCCAAAAGGAATATGAATACCTTTATACTGTTACAGGGCACGGGCTTTTAAGGAAAGGGAGAAGAGGAACAGAGGAGAAGCCTATGCACGTTGGCTTTAAATGTTTGAAGGTTGTAGTGATGGGGAAATACAGAGCTTGGTAGATCATTCCACATTCGTGTCGTTCGGCTTATAAACGAATCCCTATATTTAACAGTACGACCGAAGTTAGGCTTTAGGGTGAACTGATGTGCATTCGAAGCATGTCGCGTATTGCGGGTGAAGTTTTGAAGGGGAGGAATGCAGCTGGCTATTTCGCTGGAGCATTTTTTATTAAAAAAACGATAAAACAGGGAGAGACAGGAGACATTTCTCCGATGTTCTAGTGAATGAATGGAATTCACAATGTCTCTATCACCTATAAGTTTTAACGCGCGATTTTGTACCCTATCAAGAATGTGCAGAACGGTCTTGGGTGCACCAGACCAGATATGGGCGTTATATTCCAGCTTAGGGTGAATGAAAGCCTTATAAATTGAGGCCAGATCAGACGGGGTAAAATATTTCTTGCACCGTTTAAGGAATCCTAGACATTTTGCAGCATTTCTGGCGACCTCGAATATGTGATCGTTCCATCGAAGATGGTTATTAATACACATACCGAGAATGGCAAGTCTTTCGGTTTCAATGATGCAAGTACCATCCATGGATAATGGTTGAGGGTTTTGGTTTCGCTTGAGAGACAGAAGACAGCATTGTGTTTTGGAAGCATTAAATTCCACTCTGTTGGTTGAACCCCATTTAATTATGCTGTCCAGGTCGGAATTTAATGTGTTTAACATACGTTGCCGTTCCCCTTCTACGGCCGAAGAGCAAGGACGTGAGTTAGGGAACGAATATGAAAAACTGAGGGTACTGTCATCAGCGAAGGAATGGATTGGATTAGAAGTTGCAGACAAGAGATCATTTATAAAAATAAGAAAGAGAGTCGGAGACAAAACAGAGCCTTGGGGAACACCAGCATTTATTTGGTGAATTGCAGACTTGAAGCCGTCCAAAACAACTTGTATTGAACGCCCCGAAAGGTAATTTCTAATCCATTGAAGAAGAGACTCAACGACGCCATATGCACGCATTTTCGACACAAGAGCCTGATGCCAAACTCTGTCAAATGCCTTTGAAATATCAAGCGCAACCATCTTGGTTTCGCCGAAGTGATGGAGAGATTGGTTCCACTTCTCGGTGAGATATGCCATCAAATCACCAGTGGATCTGTTGCTACGAAAACCATACTGCCGGTCATTAAGTTTTCGTGAATCGAGATATTTCATAAGCTGACGATTTATCAGCGTTTCCATGACCTTGGAAAGAAGGGACGTAAGTGCAATGGGTCGGTAATTGGACGGGGAGGAAGATTCGCCTTTTTTGGGGACGGGCTGGACAAATGCTGTTTTCCATCTACTCGGAAAGAGCCCTGAAAAGTAGGATAGACAGAAAAGCTTACGCAGAGGTTTTGCCAGCGTAGAAGAACACCTCTTCAGAACTATGGGGGGGATACCATCTGGACCAGCGGATTTGTGTATGTTAAGACCTTTGAGTACTCCTGCAACTGTACGAGTGCGAAAGTGGACTTGTCCCATGGAAAATTTGACGCTCTCAAATACAGGTGGAGACGAAGCATTATCTGGCAGCGTGGAGTTCGCTGCAAAGTGAGCAGCAAGCAGATTAGCTTTGTCTAAGGAGCTGACAGCTGGAATGTCATTGTAAATGAGCGTGGGGATGGCAGACGAGGCAGAATTTTTAATATTTTTGACGAATGACCAAAAATGTTTACTACCTTTGGGACATTGTAGGATTTTTTGCCTCAATTTTTGGTCATATAAGAATTTTACACGTCGAATGTGGGCATTGCAGTCTTTTCTGGCTTGTTTAAACTTCTTTCGGTTTTCCTCAGATTTGTTGGCTTTATAAGACCGAAAACTTACTTCTTTCAACCTGATAGACTCTTTACAGCTCTGGTCAAACCACGAGTTTGCCTTAGGTTTAATGCTCTTTATTCTGTTAGGAATAAAGTCATTCATACCTAAGAGTATGGTGTTAGTGATCATATCAGCAGCGGCATCCACGTCGCTATCGAGGAAGCATAGCGACCAGTTAAAACTCCTAAAGAAGCTATTGAGGCCGCTCCAGTTGGCTTTCTCGTATTGCCATACTTTTCTTTTAGGAGTTTTTTCTTTAACTGAGTGGTTGAAGTACGAGAATTTAGCTGATACAATATTATGGTCAGACCGACCTTGAGGCGCTAAAACGTCAATAGTGTATTTATCAGGGTGCGAAGTAAGAAACAAGTCCAAAGTGTTGGCGGAATGACTTTCAATGTCCGGTATACGTGTAGGCTCATTTACAAGCTGAGTCAAATTGTTTACCTCAGTGAAAAGTTCAACATACCTTCCTTCGGGTGTTGTCTGTCCAGAATGTTGAAGCCAATCCGAATTGTGTATATTGAAATCGCCCGCAATGACGATTTCAGTATGAGGGTACAAGGAGACAATTCGAGTGATGAAATCGGACAGCGCATCAAATTCGTCAAAAGTTGAGTTGCTGTCCGCACTAGGGCTTCTATAAATAAATAAAGCAGTAGTGAATTATTTGCTTACGGACGGTGAATTTTAGCCATATGAAATTAAATTCCGGGTTGGAACAGTGGCCATACTGTGGTGGAACTTGGTAAGCAATATCACTACGGACGTAAATGGCGAGGCCACGGTGGGGAAAGAATAATGACACTAAGTTATATCCAGGCAGTTTCAAATCGGAAGATTCTTCCACTACCTGTGTTTCGCTTAGTGCCAGAACAGCTGGTTTATGGGAATGGGCGTGGGCGTACATATCGAAGAAATTCGTTCGAAGCCCACGAATGTTGGTAAAATCAACCCTAAATTCCCTCATCACTACAACATAGAAACACAAAAAGACACAACTCTGACGTAACTAAGCAAAACTGTGATGTGTAGATCCAAAGAATAGTTTTCCAAAACAAACTGTCGCAGGTGCTATGCCCAAACGACAATCAGCTAAGGTCCGCTATTCGAATAAACATTCACAGTCCGCTATGCATCAAATGTTACACTCTCTCAGTCATCGCAACTGGAAGTATGTACATATACAGCACATGCTCCAATTGCGATAACGAAGAAGCGCAACAGTGAGTGAGTGGAGGTGACAAGATGGAATGCACCGGCACTGGATTGTGATTATGTGTTTTTTTTTTTTTTTGTATTTAATTATTTTATTTAATTTTTTTTTTCCACTGCACTACACTGAATTTGATTAGGCGCGCGCGATTGATTTTTTTTAGATGGAAGTATTTTGATTTTTTTTTTATATTTGTTAAGACGATGTCGATGGTTACGCGAAGGCGCTTGACGGTTGATCGCGTGTGCGCTCGTCGGCAGGCAAAAGGCAACTGAGATAAAGTGATTTGAGAGGAAAGGGACCTTGTAAGAAAAGAATTTGCGAAGAATAGTATAGTGTGAACTTGAACTGTTCTATAGACTAGAAAATAAAGAAATAAATTTCACAGAATATCGTTTTATCTACTCGAGCCGTAGCTCGCATATTACAATATTAAGTGATTACTATATGAGTATTGCACCCATTTTAAACCAAACACTTAGTGCAGTGTACTCATAAAAAATGGGTATTCATAAATTGGGTATTCATAAAAAAAAAGTGTACACTAAACTGAGTACACTGTTTTATACTAGAAGACAACTAGCATTTGCAATCGTTTTATTCAGTGCACTCAGTGTACTCAGTGTATTCTTTACAGTTAACATTGTAAACTATTTGCTCACATCAAGCCAGTTCAAGCACCCGAAGTGTGGAAGAGAAACAAAACAACTCATTTTGCTATCAGGTGACCGAGTATTGTACAGCAACTGTCTTTGTGGTGTGGTACTCTTTTTTGCTGTACACTTGTTCGAATTATTGCAATGAATAGAGTACACTGAAGTAGTGTACACTTGTAGAGAGAGGAAATGAATATATTGTAGCATAATAATAACTACGCTCCTATGTCTATGCAGCAAATTCCGAAGTGACTTTCCATTCTGGCAGAATTTTGGTTCGAACTGTCCTTTCATTCGAGGTTCGTGTCTGGGACGAAGTCTCCACAGCTCATGTCAACGAAAGAGACGAATAATATCAGGGATAAAAGGGAATTATAACTGCAAGAATTATTTCTCTTGTTCCAGTGGTCGAAGAATTTGCTAGAAGTTTCTGGCTATCAGAAACTTCTGCTATATAGGGACAGATGGCGATCAAAAAAGACAGTTGGTTTAGAACCGTGGCGAAGAGATTGGAAAAGTGATAATGGGCGAAGTTGTAATTTGGTGATAAATTGAAAGTTGAGAGTGAACAAGAAAAAGTAATTAGTTTGGATTTGTGAATTAAGTAATTGAAAGGAGATAAAGTGATTTGAGAGGAAAGAGACCTTGTAAGAAAAGAATTTGCGAAGAATAGTATAGTGTGAACTTGAATTGTTCTATAGACTAGAAAATAAAGAAATAAATTTCACAGAATATCGTTTTATCTACTCGAGCCGTAGCCAGCATAGTACATTGGTGTCAGAAGCGGGATAAAACTTATTCTGTGAATAACTATTTCCGTGGTGAGAAATTGAAAAAAAAAAAAAAAAAAAAAAAAAAAAAAAACGATTTCCGTGTTGAGTTAATTAGTTGCGCAAAATGGGTCGCAAATTGGGAAAACTAACTATAATTCAACTAAAGGCAGAACTCAGTAAGCGGAACCTTGACACAACTGGGGGAAAAGATGCCCTGCTGATTCGTCTGGAAGAAGCAGTAACGCAGGAAGGTGAAAATCCGCACGACGTAGAGTTTGACGTGGAAGAGGAACCAGCAAGTACAGCAGCCGACCCGGGTATAACGAGTCTGCTCCTGCAACTTAAATTAGTCATGGACGAACAAAAGAAAGCAATAGAAGACCAAAGGAATTCTATAGAACTTAAGCTGGACGAACAAAAGAAAGCAATGGACGAACAAAAGAAAGCAATGGACGACCAGAGGAATTCTCTAGAACTTAAGATGGACGAACAAAAGAAAGCAATGGACGAACAAAAGAATTCTCTAGATGCTCTGGAAAGCAAACTTGATGAGCAAAACAAGAACTTGGAATCCAAATTCGAAGCGATCGAAGAGAAAATCGAGAAGGTCGAGACGCAACTCGGAAAAGTCGAAACTAGATTCGATGAAAATTTTGAGAAACATGAAACTCAGTTCGGGAAAATAGAGACTCAGTTTGAAAAAGTGGATACGCAATTCGAAATAGTAGGGAAGCAAGTCGAAAATCTTGCTAAGGAGCTCAGCGACGTGAAGAGACAGAAAGCACGGGAATATTCCACTGACGGTCTGAGAAGAAAGGAGATGCAGCCTCCTATCTTCGATGGTCAAACATCATGGCCAATTTATAAAAGGCAATTCGAAGCGGCCGCAATGACCAATAGCTGAGACGATGAAGAGAAGTCCATTGCACTCACACTTGCACTGAGGGGTCCAGCTGCGGAGCTCTTGCAGACCATCCCGGAAGATAAACAGCAGAACTACGACTCTCTGGTTCAGGCTATCGAGATGCGGTTTGGGGATGAACACATGCAGCAGGTGTACAGGGTTCAGCTGCGTAGTCGAGTCCAGAAAAGGGGAGAAACGCTCCAACAGTTGCAGGCGGATATAGAGCGACTAGCCCATCTTTCATACCCTAAAGCCGGTGAGGAGCTTATCAACGAAATGGCGGTGGAAGCTTTTATTCATTCCATAGAGGACAGACAACTGCAAATGGCTGTAAGGATGGCTGAAAAGCGAACACTCCCCGAGGCATTGGCATTCGCTTTGTCAATGAAGGCTGCGGACCAAGCATACCAGGGAATACACCGTGTCAGGGAAATGTCCGTCGTGGAATGGAGAACAGCCGTCATGGATGAAGACAGAGCTCGCGGAAGTCAAATCCGTTGCTGGAATTGCAACCAAACCGGACACCTACAACGGCAGTGCAGAAGTGCACCTAGACGAGGAAATTGTTCACATTGCGGAAGTAGGAGAAGCAGAGAGGAAGCATCTGGCGGTGATAACATCCATCCTGTCAGTCAGACTTCCCAAAACCAGCAGTCGGGAAATGCGTAAGGACCAACTTCGCGGGGCAGAAGTTGGTTACTGGAATCGAGGCCCCCAGGACCACCATTCAAGTTTCGCAAACCAAACGGGGTAACAAGAGCCTGACAGTGGAGGCACTAATCAACGAGAAGAAGTGCGTAGCCACCATCGACACAGGTGCCACTGCCTCCATTGTAAGAAGAGATATCGTCAAAAGCTCCTGGCTGCACAACACCAACAGCTACTGCCTGAAGACTGCAACAGGGGAAATGGCGAAGGTATTTGGAGAAGTTCGTCTTACGATTACTCTGGCAGGACTGACGTTCTCCCATGCGTTTCTGGTGGCAGATATATGCGACGAGTGCATCATCGGAGTAGACTTCATGAAAGCAAATGAAGTAATCTTGGACATCGGGATGCAAATACTGAGGTATCGAAATGTGGAGATTCCGATGGTGTACGGAAATGAGAATGCCGTAACTCTCAGGACAGTCATCAGCAAAGACGAAGTTTTGCCGCCGTCTTCAGAGACAATCATTTGGACGAAGCTGGAAGGTGATCTTGGGAGCCACCGATTCTACATAGTAGAACCAGACCCAGAGAAGAATTCTCAAGACTACATCGTGGGAAAGACGTTAGTCGAACCAAAGAACACCATGGTTCCAGTGAGGGTTTTGAACGCAAGACCACACACTGTCAAACTAAGGCGAGGGGAGGTGACTGGAAAATGCACGCCGATTACCGCCGTCGCAACAATATCTGAACGTGATGCTCCAAAACCTCTCCCATCACTTTGGACAGCGGAAACGAGAGAGACGATTCTCCAGTCCAGTGAGCTGAATCAGGAGCAGCGAACTATGGCAGAGAATCTTATCAATGAGTACGCTGATGTATTTGCCTCACAGGACGGAGAATACGGCCGAACACACCTGGTACGACATCGAATAGACACTGGTGATACTAGACCAATTCGTCAGCCTGCTAGGCGCCTTCCATTGGCAAAGCAGACAGAAGTTGCAGAGATGGTGTCGGCAATGGAGAAAGAAGGTCTGATTGAAAGTTCCAAAAGTCCGTGGGTATCACCGGTTGTACTGGTTACGAAGAGAGATGGCAGCACGCGGTTCTGCGTGGACTATCGGCAGCTCAATTACGTCACCAAGAAAGACAGCTACCCTCTGCCACGGATTGACGACACATAATTTCAGCGAAAGGAGTGAGAACCGATCCGGAGAAGGTCGAAGCGGTGAAAAACTGGCCAGTCCCCAAAGACAAACACCAACTAAGGAGTTTCCTGGGCCTAGCCACCTACTACAGACGGTTCGTGAAGGATTTTGCCGGGATCGCAAAGAACCTGCACCAGTTGACGGAAAAGGGAAAACAATTCAAATGGTCAATTGAGTGCGAGAAGAGCTTCAAGGCACTTAAACAACGGCTATGCGATGCCCCGATACTGGCTTACCCCACTCCCGGGGAAACGTTCGTTGTGGATGCAGATGCTAGTAATGTCGGGGTAGGAGCCGTACTCTCCCAGGTGCATGATGGCCAAGAGAAGGTGGTTGCGTACTTCAGCAAGGTGCTCTCTAAGCCAGAAAGGAACTACTGCGTGACAAGGAGAGAACTTCTAGCTTTGATCTTGGCTACGAAGCATTTTCACAAATACCTCTACGGGAGGAAGTTCGTTCTTCGCACAGACCATGCAGCCTTAAAATGGCTATTACAGTTCAAGTGTCCTGAGGGTCAGGTCGCAAGATGGATCGAAAGGCTGCAAATCTACGACTACGAAATACAGCATCGTAAAGGAAAACTCCACTCTAATGCGGATGCACTGTCCCGGAGACCATGCAGAACGGATTGTAAACATTGTGCGCGTCAGGAAGAACGGGAGCTGGTTTCCATCCAAAGAATGAGAGCCGAACCTATCGCCGGCTGGAGCGTAGATGAGATCCGGAACGCTCAGAAGGAAATGGGAATCCTCCGACGGAAAGTCGTTTGTAATGCAGCTTGTCGTACCGCAAACGAGGGTCAAGGAGGTGTTACAGGAAATGCATGGCGGGGCGTCCGGAGGCCACTTGAGAGTGAATAAGAAGCTAGAAAAGGTACGAGAACGTTTTTATTGGTTAAAAGCGAAGGAAGATATCGAAGACTGGTGCAGAAAATGCGACGTGTGTGCAGCTAGCAAGGGTCCGAGAATCAAAACTCGAGGTAAGATGCACCAATACAACGTGGGAGCACCTTTCGAACGAATCGCCATTGACATCGCAGGGCCCTTTCCGGAAACCGACAATGGTAATCGGTATATACTCGTAGTGATGGACTACTTCAGTAAGTGGCCGGAAGCGTTTCCGATCCCTAACCAGGAAGCCAGAACCGTGGCGGAGCAGATCGTCTACAATTGGGTTAGCAGATTCGGTGTGCCCTTGGAATTGCATTCTGACCAAGGGCGGAACTTCGAGTTAAGAATCTTCCAAGAGATGTGTCAACTACTCGGAATCAAAAAGACAAGGACAACCCCGCTTCATCCACAGTCGGACGGTATGGTGGAGCGTTTCAATAGGACTTTGGACGAACATCTCTCGAAGGTCGTAGGTGACTACCAACGGGATTGGGACCGGCAGATTTCCTTGTTTTTGATGGCCTATAGAAGTGCCGTGCATAGCACTACTCGACATACGCCGTTCGAAATCTTATTTGGTGGAATAGCTCGTTTACCCAGTGAGGTGAAATTTGGATCTCCTACCAATGAGCCCAGAAATGAAGAAGAGTACGCGGCGGACCTTAGGGAAAGGCTTAGGGACATACACCAAAGGACCAGAAGCCAGATTAAGATGACGAGCGACCGCATGAAGGCCAGGTATGATGCCAAGGCAACAACTTCAGGATTCCAGGAAGGAGATCTGGTGTGGCTGTATAATCCCCATCGCCAAAAGGGGAAATCACCTAAATTACAGCGGAACTGGGAAGGTCCCTACAGAATAGTAACCCGCATCAACGATGTTGTCTACCGCATCCAGCGAGGACCGAGGGCCAAAATGAAAGTGGTTCATGTGGACCGACTGAGTCGATACAATGGCCGAAATGAGGATGCACTTGTTCGGGACGAACACGTCTAAGAGGGGGGCAGTGTAGCATAATAATAATTACGCTCCTATGTCTATGCAGCAAATTCCGAAGTGACTTTCCATTCTGGCAGAATTTTGGTTCGAACTGTCCTTTCATTCGAGGTTCGTGTCTGGGACGAAGTCTCCACAGCTCATGTCAACGAAAGAGACGAATAATATCAGGGATAAAAGGGAATTATAACTGCAAGAATTATTTCTCTTGTTCCAGTGGTCGAAGAATTTGCTAGAAGTTTCTGGCTATCAGAAACTTCTGCTATATAAGGACAGATGGCGATCAAAAAAAAGACACAGTTGGTTTAGAACCGTGGCAAAGAGATTGGAAAAGTGATAATGGGCGAAGTTGTAATTTGGTCATAAATTGAAAGTTGAGAGTGAACAAGAAAAAGTAATTAGTTTGGATTTGTGAATTAAGTAATTGAAAGGAGATAAAGTGATTTGAGAGGAAAGAGACCTTGTAAGAAAAGAATTTGCGAAGAATAGTATAGTGTGAACTTGAATTGTTCTATAGACTAGAAAATAAAGAAATAAATTTCACAGAATATCGTTTTATCTACTCGAGCCGTAGCCAGCATAATACAATATTCATGCAGACCTCTAGTTGGCATCATGCCCATCGCTACAAAGCTGGAGGCTATTGTCATGTCAACGATATTGTGTTGAACATTCTAGTGTTAAGAAATAAATTTGAGAGACTACTTTATCTCGATGTAGATGTCCATCATGGTAGGTGTCGCTTTTAAATGCCATTGGCTACGTAATTTAAGTTTTTATCGCTGGCTGGTAGTCCACTTATCAAAGTCATGCGGTAAGCATAGCCAGTCCCCAAGACAAACTATTAACCTTCTGAATAAATAACCCAAATGAACCACATTGCGAATCATACTATGCACAATAGTTCATCATCAAGCGGGGATCGCCTGCACTGCTAATTTGGAATATCGTTAATATCACCCGAGAATTTTGGGCACATATATATGTACATATAATAAATACCGATTTTTAAAATTATTTTAAGGTGCAACTATTCAGTCTGAAACTGATAATATTCTATTTCCAACTATTATTTCTAAAGTGCAAACTATAGGGTGACCAGGTAAGAACGATGGGAAAAGAAATTTAAATAAAACAAGAACGGTGTGAGGCATCACATTGATGCTTGCTTTATTTTGAAGCTACGTTCATGCCATTATGTATGGAAGAGCATATCATTTAAATGGCCGCCTCGGCTTCGCTGACAGTGCTTCAAGCGGTCGGTCTACTTTTTGATGACTCTGTCCAATAAGTGCAGCGTTATGCCGGCATTAGCGTCTCGAATGTTGGCCTCGAGCTCGTCCAAAGTGGTTGGCTTGTTAGCGTAGACTAAGGACTTGACGTAGCGGTAGTAGCAGAGAAAATAAACAAGGGGTGTCAAGTCGCATGATCACGGTGGCCAATTGATGAACGCTCGCCGTGAGATGACCCAGTCGCCAAATTTCTCCTTCACCACTTCGAGCATTGCGTCGCTTGTATGGCATGTAGCGTCGTCTAGTTGGAACCACAGCTCGGATATATCGATATTGTGGAGCTCTGGCTACAGAAAGTCAGTTATCATCACTCTGTATCGAGGACCATTGACGGTAACGGTGTCATTTCCTCATTTCGATAGAAATAAGGTCCGATGGTGCCGCCGTACCATAAACAGCACCAAGCAGTCAATCTTTGTGGATGCATTGATGCTTGGTCGAACACTTGTGGTTTGTGGTCGCTATAATAAAATAAACATGATTGACTCTCTGGCGATGCCCACTTCAAATGATCGGAGCAGAATCGACATTTCTGGGTCTTCTTCGATACTGGCCGTTACGGCGGCGATGTTTTCTTCTCTTCACACCGATCTCTGTCTTGTTGATGGCTTAAGTTGCAAAAGAGTGCACTCACGCTCAAACTTTTCCACGGTGCGACGAACTGCCTGCGCACTGAAGCCATGATGATGACCAACCTCACGACGAATTTCGCGTTGCGTATTTACAACTGATCCGGAATTTCGATAACATTTTCTACTAATTTCAACAAATTCGGGAAACATCAAACGGTACCTGATGAAATGGCAAACCCTACTTAATATTTTGACAGCTGGATGTCATTGGTAACTTTGACAGCTGCTGAAACATAACAATTGGACAAATTATCGGTACTATCTGGTCACCCTTTATTAATATTAACGTTATTTCGTTAAAATATTTCTTTATTAAAGTTGATATAATATTTCCCTTTTAATAAATCCCTTGTGCATTCGCCCTAAATTTATTGGTTGCATAATTTGCTGAAATTGTTATTCGAAAATGAGTGTTTTGACATTTCGAAAATTTTGTCAACAGTTCATGGTTTCGTTTTTGGCGGGTTATTTTCAAAACAAATTTAAAAATGCTGTCTACAACGAAATAGCTGAAAGTAACAAGAACCCTGTCATCCTGCATAACGTGGGTTTAAATTGCTATAACATCTCCATTTATCACTCAATGCATGTTTCCAAATAATTGTCCGGCGTGGAACGGAATCTTCGGCTATATCTCTTGCATTGCCGGAGCCATAATGACCGCTAGTGATGAGGTCTGTAAGAAACTGGAAGATACTGTTCTCAATTGGAAAGGTGGTTAGCACCAAGCCCATCGCGACAAAACTGGGGGCTATAGTTATGTCAACGTTATTGTGCTGAACATTCTGGTGTTAAGAAATGAATTTGAGAGACTACTTTATCTCCATGTAGATGTCCATCATGGTAGGTGTCGCTTTTAAATGCCATTGGCTACGTAATTTAAGTTTTTATCGCTGGCTGGTAATCCACTTATCCAAGTCATACGATAAGCACAGTCAGTCCCCAAGATAAACTATTAATCGTACGAATAAATAACCCAAATGAACCACATTGCCAATCATACTACGCACAATAGTTTTTCAACAAAAGCGAATCAACTACGCTGCGAATTTGGAATATCGTCAATCTACCCCGAAAATTTTGGGCACATACTTATACGTATACATATAATAAATACTGGTTTTTAAGATTATTTTAAGGTGCAACTATTCACTCTGAAACTGATAATATTCTAGTTCCAACTGTTCGTCTTAAAGTGCAAACTATTGTTACAAAAGTGGGGAACGACCAAGTCGAACCACCACCACTACTAGTACTACTACTAGAAACTACAAGAAAAGAAGAAAAAAAGACTCACATCAATAAACCGCTGTCGTCAACCGCTGCCATCATCCGCTGCCATCAACCGCTGCCTTCGCCGCCCACAGTTGTCCAATACACCCGTCCGGTTGTCTGCAGCCATTCGCAGCGAAATTCTCCTCTCGCCTATACTTCACTTCCTAAAGAGACACGAGATTAAAATAAAATTAACACACAGGTAATGAATCTCACCTCCAACTTTAGGCACCTTCCAATACTCCACCAACACACCACCTCTCCAGAGTCATCTTGCTTGCCCTAGCAAGCATCATCATCAACCCTCAGCGCCGAACGAGCGGGTTACCTCCAGCGCCTCCGTCATGTCCATCAGCCGTCACCTATTGAAAGAAAAATGAATTAAAAAGGTAATTTCACAAGTACCTCACTACTCACCTGTTCTCTTCCAGTATCCATCACACAATCGAAGCGCAGTCGCCTGAAAAGAAACCCACCCGCAATATCTACCTGGGAAAAGTTTCACCGCACAAAAGTAAACAACCCCGATTTCAACTTGCGCAATTGTACACGGCTGCACCTGCGCTGGCACAACCGCGGACCCCTCGATTCACAGCAACGATGTCGGCTTTCCCCATGGCATAGGCCACCGAGGAATCCAGTTTCGTTTACTGGAACAAAGGGATCGAATACACCCGCGAAAAACACCACCGAGAAAGGCAATAATGGCTACAAAAAAAAGGTAAACAAAGAGCTTAATCACTCACCTGTTGCAGAGGGTATCCAACTATAGCCGACAACAAGTTGTGGCGTGTGGACAATTGTCTTCATTGGAGTGCGGGTGGACTTCGCACTCCTCCCAGACGGGAAAACATCTGGATCTATCGACCCGAGAACACTCGAATCCGAGGAAGTACACGGCGCGGAACTGCTGCCAGGAGGAACCGCACTCTCCTGGAACTGGTGTCGGACGAAGAAGGAAATGATCACACACACGACCGAATCAAAAGAAGTCACTTTTGTGCACCGAAAAACGGCCGAAAACACAAAAAAACACGGAAAATACCCGGTGTGGTGGAAAAAAAAAATAAATTGCCGAAAAAAAAAAAGAATGGGAATTCTGACGTCTGTCAGCAATGTCATCCGGGGCACGTTCAGTACACTTTTTGATGCGGCGCTCCCATTCAGACATTCTGCGGGTTGGGTTACATTGGTGTGCTGTAGGATAAAAGGGAAATAATTGGGAATGGTTGGGAAAATACAGGAGCGCGTTTTAATCGGAAGAAAGCGACGAAAAGTGGCAAAAAGAGGAAAAATGCAATTACAAGAGTAACTCCAGGTTCTCCGAGACGATAGACCCCTCGTTGGAGAGGGAAAATTACGGGCAATCAGAAAAAATGGGTGACGATGGCAAGGAAAAGGTGGACAAGTGGAAAATTGGGATAGAAAATTTTCCAAAATGGCGGAGGAAAAATCCGAAAGGCTGGAAGGTAATTGGAAATTTTCATAATTTTTTTGGAATCTTTCCAGGCGCGAGTGAGATGACAAGAGAGGACGGATAGATTCAACGAGGGAAATTTTGGTGGAGAGTTGGAAGCGTTTAAAAGGAGCGCGTTCGGCAAGAGAGATTGTCTTTTTGCTGGTGATAGTCATCGTGTCATACTCGGAAGTCCGTCGGGGTTTTAATCGAAGAAATCGATCGTAATCGAAGAAATCGGAGAAAGACCGAAGTAACGCGGAAGTACCGGACTAACAGAGCAACGCGGAGAAACGAAGACAGCCGGAGAAAAGACGCAGCACAGACAACAAATTCGAACAACAAAAACATTTCTAAAATTAACAACAACAAAATAAAACCTCTCGGGAACCAGAAATAAATCTGCTGAAATTAAACTAAGAAGTGTTTTTCTCTTTTCTTCGCCTGTGGGTTTTCTTGGTTTTTGTGATTCAATCTTGCTTTTTCCTCCCTCTTCCAGCTACAGCCCGGGGTCGCCATCGATAACCCCCCCAGAAGTATAACACTATTATTTTTAACGTTATTCCGTTAAAACACTTTTTTATTAGAGTTGATTTATATATATCCCTTTTATAAAAATCCCTTGTGCATTCGCCCTAAATGAAGAATGGTTGAAGAATTTGCTGAAATTGTTATTCGAAAATGCGAATTTTGACATTTCGAAAATTCTCTCAGCAGTTCATGGGTTTCGTTTTTGGCGGGTACTTTTCAAAACAAATTTAAATATGTAATCTGCAACGAGTGGAAAAACTATTAAATATATTTACAGCGAATATTTAATAGCCGAGAGTAACAAGAACCCTGCCGTTCTGAACAGGGTGAGTTTAAATTGCTATAACATCTCGACTTATCGCTGAATGCATGTTTCCAAATGAAGGCTTCAATGGTACACGAGTTAATTAATTCCTATGGACTTCTGAATTCTATGGATATTTTAGTACCAAAAATATGCAAACCAGCGAAAACGAAGCAAAAAACTTCGATTAAAGTGACAGGGACAGCGCTGGTTACAACCCTAAGAAAGTGCAGTAGAAATACTGCTGCAGTAGGGAGGCAACTCTGCTGTCTGGTAGTCCACTTGTCAAAGTCATATGGTAGGCACAGTCACTCGTCAAGGCAGACTACTAATCTTTCGATTAAATAACCCAAATCAACCACATTGCAAATCATACCACACACAATAGTCCATCAACAAACGAGAATGGCCTAAACTGCAAATTTGGAATATCGTTAATCTCCCCCTAAAATTTTGAGCACATATATGTACATATAATAAATACCGGTTTTGAGGTTATTTTAAGGTGCAACTATTCACTTTCAAACCGATAATATTCTAGTTCCAACTATTCGTCCTAACTATAATTTTTAACGTTATTTCGTTAAAACATTTTTTATTAAAGTTGATTTATATATGTCCCTTTTTTAAAAATCCCTTGCGCATTCGCCCTAAATTTATTGGTTGAAGAATTTGCTGAAATTTTTATTCGAAAATGATTATTTTGACATTTCGAAAATTCTCTCAGCAGTTTATGGGTTTTGTTTTTGGCGGGTACTTTTCAAAACAAATTTAAATATGCAGTCTGCAACGAGTGGAAAAACTATTAAATATATTTACAGCGAATATTTAATAGCCGAGAGTAATAAGAACCCTGCCGTTCTGAACAGGGTGAGTTTAAATTGCTGTAACATCTCCACTTATCGCTGAATGCATGTTTCCAAATGAAGGCTTCAATGGTACACGAGTTAATTAATTCCTATGGACTTCTGAATTCTATGGATATTTTAGTACCAAAAATATGCAAACCAGTTGATTTGAGAGGCTTTCATTCAAGCGATTACTTAGAATATCTGAGGAAGACCTCTAAGCTGGATGAGAGTGGTTCAGAGGATGAGGAAGATTCCGATTTTGGACTAGGTAGGTAGGTAAACCATTGGGTTTGAAAGTGCAAGTCTCGTTCTTTAGGCTTTGACTGTCCGACGTGGAATGGAATCTTCGGTTATATCTCCTGCATTGCCGGAGCCACGATGACCGCCTGTGATGAGGTTTGCAGGGGGCTGGCAGATATCGTTTTCAATTGGAACGGTGGTTGGCATCATGCCCATCGCGACAAAGCTGGAGGGTATTGTTATGTCAATGATATTGTTTTGGGCATTCTGGTGTTAAGAAAGAAATTTGAGAGAGTACTCTATCTCGATCTAGATGTCCACCATGGTAGGTGTCGCTTTTAAATTCCATTGGCTAAGTACTTTAAGTTTTTACCGCAGGCGACGGTGTTCAAGAGGCATTTGAGACCACCAAAAGGGTATTCACAGTGTCCTTTCATCAATATGAAGCTGGATTCTTTCCTGGTACTGGTAGCAGTGAAGACTGTGGATTTGCTGGTGGCAAAGGTTATGCAGCCAACTTTCCGTTCAAGAGTGGAATCACTGGCGAGCGTTTTGTTAAGTACTTTAAGAGGTGGGAGTTCCGTACATACGATGTGAATAAAGGGAATATATGATTTATAAGGTCTCTTACAGGATCATTCACCGAATTTTCGACACCTACCAACCGCAAGTTTGCGTGATACAATGCGGTGGGGATGTAATTGCCGGTGATCCTCTTGGCTCATCCAACCTATATCCGGAAGATTTAATTGAATGTCTAAAATTTGTGATCATGGCAAACTTACCCATGGTTCTTCTAGGTGGCGGCGGCTATAATTTCGCCAATACCAGCCGCTATTGGACACAGATTACTGCAGCCATTTGTGAGCAAGAGCTGAGTGATGATATTCCCGATGAAAATGATTTTTTTCTGGACTTTGGCCCCGATTATGTCCTACAGGTGGCAAAGAAGCAAGTAAAAGACTTGAATGGGGAGGAATATTTGAACAAATGTGCCAGCACTATAGAAGGTTAGTTATATTAGATTTTTGGGAGTGTTAGAAACAGTGTCATTTCTTCCAGAAAATCTTGAAAAGTTCCATGTGAAGTGTGTGTGATACGATGGTTGTTAATTTAAATACTTTAAGCTATGTATTGTAATGTGGGTAATATATTTTGTTTGTAAATTTTAATTATGCATAGCTTACTCATGAAAATAGGTTTCTCAAGTGGGTTTCCTCTTATCTTATCCCCGACTTGGTAGAACGAAAGAACATATTTGACTTAGGATGATTTTTCATTGCTATTATCATGGGAACAAAAAGTAAGTATGTTATTGATGATTAAATCTATTCTGCTCAATGCTTATCTCTTGGGTTGTTGTGGTAATAAATCGAATTTTCATCCGAACCACTTCTAAATTACAGTGTACTACCGGTTGGCTGGTTTTCGTTGATCACAATCGGCACGTAAATAAATTTTTAAAAATACGCGGAAGCGCATTATCGTGTTCGGAAAAGTGCTGGTTCAAGTATAATTAAAGCTTTTTAAAAAGCATTTCTCGTCTTCTCAGATTAAATGATGCTTCACTGATATATATTCTTAAAAGACTGGTAGTTCCTTCATCATTACTCCCGGAGAAATATTCGGTGCTTAAAAACATTTTCAACAATAATTTGCAGTAAATTTTCTCCTTTTCAGTATAATTTATATTACTCGCTAGCACGTTCGTCTGTCTGTCACCACCTTCTAACTCTTAACTTGTTTGCACAGTTTTCATACAATCATGCAAAGCAATAACGCAAACAAAATCTCGGTAAATTTTAGAAAAAAACGTTCTTTTGAAGGTGGCTACAGTACAAAAAAAAAAGTTATTCGTATATAGACATGTGATCGCTGAAAATAGCTTTCTGAGTAGAATCCAAATATATTTTGTTCTTATTAAACAATTTTAATTTGGGCTCACGGGATTGGAATGTCTGCGAAAAATGAGTAGCAAATATTTTATTTCATATCGCTTTCTCACGCTTGCTGAAGCAACGGTCGAAAAGAATTATTCTGTCTCGAGACTTTCCCAGAAAAAAAGAAACTATTAAATCAAATTTCAATACAATCGGTTCAATAATTTAGAAGTTATCAAAGAAATTGGCATACGGAACGCCCTGTTTGCTTTTTGTATGGAATAATAGTAACAGTTTTAAAGTATCTTCATTTCAACAGTACCCTGCATGTGCGAACGGAGTCATACATGATGAATTTTGTTAACACATGTCAATAAAAGCGAAGTTAGTTGCTCTCCTTACGCATCATCATTACAAGTCGTGGGAGTCGTTATCTGGAAATCGTTTGTCATGCCTATCGTCTCGTAATACATAAGATGACCCCTGTATATACAGTGCCCGACAAAAGTCGACGACATACGACCCCCTTTTTGTAACATGACGATTCCAAAACCCTAATGAAGAAATCTAATTATGCAGTTTTGTTTTAAATCTATTTTTATTAATATAATACAAAAAAAATTCTTACCTCAGTATAAACCTAAGAAAAGCAAAAACAAAGCATTGACAAAAGTCTACATATGGCCTGTTAACTAACAGAAATGGCTTTAATTCATTAAGTAAAACTATTACAATAAATAAATATAGTATTTAGTTGGTCCTCCGCGGGCATCAAGAACTGCCTGTAATCGTCTAGGCATTGATGCAACTAAATTTTCCAATTCGGTAGACGTTATACATTGCCATTCTTCTTTTAGCTTCTCTTTCAGCATTGAAGAACTAGTAACAGCATATTTTCTGACTCTACGTTCCAGAATCTTCCACACGTATTCAATGACATTCAAGTCCGGGCTTTGAGGTGGTGTGTGCAATTGTCGTGGGGCATAATAAAGTAACCAATCTTTAACAATATGAGCGGTATGCTTTGGATCGTTGTCTTATTGGAGGATCCATCTCGTACCAAGATTTAATTTATCGACGGATGGTTTAAAATTTTGTTCCAAAATACAATAACGGTACTTTGCCATTATCTTCTACTGCAGACTACAAGATAAAGCAAAACAAAATAAGGCCGTATGTAGACTTTTGTCAATGCTTTGTTTTTCGTGAATATTTTCTTAGGTTTATACTGAGGTAAGAATTTTTTTTGTATTATATTAATAAAAAGAGATTTAAAACAAAACTGCATCATTGATTTCTTCATTCGGGTTTTGGACTAGTCATGTTGCAAAAATGAGGGTCGTATATAGACTTGTGTCGGGTACTGTATATAATAAATATATGTATTATTTTATTAGTAGAGTGAGCGTTCTAACTCGAAATCAAAAATTGGCATTTTTACAAAATAAATGTTTAAATTCATTAAAAATATTATGAAATACATTACAAATTATGTTTACTAAAAAGAGGAAAAATTTCAAAACTATATTTTTAAACATAAAAAAATACTAATACAAAATACACTAGTCTTTCTAAAAAAAATCAAAAGTACACCAAAAAATATAAAAACTGAAATACAGAGTTAAAGAATCGCAAAATAAATGCCTAAATTCACTAAAAATATCATGTAATACACTACTTATACCCTTAATATACAATTCTTTTTTAATTCATTTCACATAGAATTTAGTCGTCTTTTTTATAAGGTCACCCCTCTTCTCTATCGTCCTTTTCATAAGTCATTGTCCCCTGTCGTCCTTTTTTATAACATCATCACCATTTAGAGACGAACAAAAAATACCAAAAAGTACTTCAAATCCACTAAATACGCTTAAATTCACGAAAAATGTTATCTTTCAGACTCAAAATAAAATAGCTTTTAGACTAAAAAATTGAATAGCTTTTAGCCTCAAAATAAAAGAAAAATCAAATAATTGTTTGGACTCAAATACATATATGTATGTATGTATGCTCAGCATTATTATAAAGTGTGTTATAAGTAAAATGATTATCACTAATAGTAATAACTCTGCCAAGTGCAATAGTATTCACTGGAAAATGAACTCCATTTACGATTTGTTTCTAAGTCAATTACAGATTCTTTACCTAATTAATTGTGTTTAGAACAATCAATAATAATTTAGGATATTTTGATAGAAATGTATTACAATCTATTTATGGAATACGAATTTTATCTTTTCCATGATATGAGTATTTAAGATCTAAGAACATATTAAATAGTGTATCACATTTATTTTTTTCATATCTAATTGCACTTTCAAGATTACATAAATATTATTTTGTTCTGTATGAAAAACAATCAAAATAAACCTAGGCTTAGTTTTCCTGAATGTGATTCCCCAAATATAATTATTAATATCTGGTATTGCAGATTTGTATTCCCAATTTCTAAAAAATATAGTAAATTACAATTTGTATTACTTAATATTTGTTTATTAATTTCAAGTTCATACTCAATATGAAATTCGTATGTGGATTTTTCTATATTAGTTCAGTAAAAAAGTTTTCTCACGGTTCCACCTCTGGCGAACGTCTGACAAGCATCCGAGAGTAAGCTTCTCTTAATCGAAAATAATTGTCCTTAGCAAATGGCGCATAAAACTGTAGGTCCCAACCATTCGTGAGGCGCACAGCACAAATAAAAGATATAATCTACTATTAATTTATCGACTATAAATACATTTCTATCATTATTTGATACCCATATCTCGTCGTAATTCCTGGCTAATTCTAAAAATTTATTTATTATTATCTTCAAAAAATCCAGGAATAATATAAAGTGTAATAGTGCAAGATAAAAATAACATTTTGAATTTATAGTACTAGAATTTTCGATAACCAGCATTATGAAAAGTTAAATCTGTTGACCATGAAGCAATTCCTTTCATTGTTGTTGATGTACCTACTTATCGATGCAATTTCTCTCGACCCGACATAATGGGGATTTTGGCTGAAAAGATGCATTAAACCATTATTTACGAAATTAATCTTCTTGTTATCAATTGTTTTTAATTTGTTGTTTTCCTTATAAAAAAAAGCCTCAACTTTTGCTCTAATAACAAGTAAACTTCTATGATGAGTCTTACCATCCTTATGATTGATTCGCATTGTAATTTCGGTGCCATATTCGTTAAGTGCAGGTAAATTATTTAATAAATGACCATAGAAATGAAGTTTTGATAGAAAAATATTTTTTGATATTTTGTTGCATATCGTTTTAGTTTGTTTAGTATTTATATTGGAATCATTTTTTTCAACAGATTGATTAATTATTTTAAATCTAATTTTTTTCAATTTTTGATAATATTTGGTTTTTATTGTTCATTGATTAATCAAAATATTTATCAGTCTTTTTTTAGTCCTTTCTAAATATGCATTTTCTTGATCTACTATTCTTAGATAAATACTGGTAATGGATTTTGTTATAATTGGAAGGAAATGCAATACTTAGGAGTTTTATTTACTTTTCTATTAGTTCCTTTTTTACAGTATTTTGATAACTTTCTATTGCCAAATTACAAGTCACTCTAAGTATGTATATTTATTTTCATAATATCAAGAGGCAAATCAGATTCAGTTTAATCACTTATTTAATGAACCCTAATAATGATCCAATGCTATTTTTAATTTCCACTTTAAGAGTATTCACATTTGCTTGTATATTATTATTTTTTTTTTATAATTTGCACGTGTGGAAGGGGTTATGAATACCCTTATACTAATTTTAGGACACTGGCGTTTTTTTTAGGAAGGGGGAAGAGACAGAGAGAAAGACAGATTGTTGTAGTTGGTTTGAAACTCAGCTGGTATTAAGTTTCAGTGAACTCCAATTGTGGCTGTCCAGATAACTGGGGAGCTTGTTTGTCTTTGCTTTTGCGTTTCTCATGATTCACAGTATTTTTTTTCCGTCCTCCTGATATCTTCATCACGATCAAGTTGCATTTTAGCCATATGACCGCCCTACTGCCAGTGTGTTATGCCTTCGCAGTAGAGTTGACATAAGCTTTTGCAATTGATCGACTTTTTATTTATTTCATGTGAAATAAATAGATGATTATTGACATTAGGATTCGAACTGTGAACCTGTGGCGTGACAAGCGATGATGTTACCACTACACCACGGCCACCCTCAAATAAAGAAGGTGAAGAATAGTCTCTTCGCCCTCCTCGTCCATGCAGCTTCCGCAGAAATCGTTAGAGAAGACGCCAGGCTTGTTGCATGCTTGCCTATTAGAGAGTGTCCAGTTATGATACCTTTTATTAGTTTTATTTTTATTTAACACCTCCACTAGCACTAATATATGACAATGCAGCAGAAATTAATGGGATTAAAGCAGAAAAAGTCCACAAATTTTCTCATCATTACTTATAATTCTGTATTTATATATTTTGCTGTTGATCTTCTGTACGATTAATATTATATTTTATATAAGTCGCTTATATACATATTTGATGATTATATATATTTTTATATAAGAGCTTTAGTTGGGGGTTTAGTTGAGAATTTAGTCCAAGATTTCTTAGGCAATTTCTTATTTCCGTTCCCCGAAGAATGTCTAGAAGCATGGCTAGAATTATAACTCGAAGTACGGTTAGATTTCATGGAATTGCAACAAGCCATTCCTATTTTTTTCTTTATTTGCATTACATTTATTACTGCATAAGCATTGGTATAGTATAGTATGGTAAGAGGAAAGAGCACCTTAGAAGGTGCTTGCATGGATGCCTTTTGGTCCATTGTGATTCCCTATGAATTGTGGTACCATCTCTAAATTGGTTGCCTCTCGGTTGGTCTTGAATCAAACCAACCTGTACTCCTGACGAAACATAACATGTTCCCGAGTGGGACTTGCACCAGATCCTCCAGTTCTTTTCCATATAGCGGAAGCGACGAATTTGAGGATTGGGTCAATCACACAACAAATGTTTGATAGCTTCAATTTCTTCTGTATCATGATAGCGTCTGCAGTAATCAGGTGATTTGATATCCAGTCTACTGCCATTGCACCTATCGTCCTATGTCCAGTTAGTACACTCACCATGATGCAGGTTTTTTTTTGTTCATTGACAAAGGGCTTGTAGTCGTTTTTTCGTTCAGACTTGGACAACAAGTGCGAGATATGACACAGTCTCCTCTGGCTGCCCAGGAAGTATTGATCTTTTCTCTCGCTTTAAAGTCTATTTTCCTTTTCAGTACACCAATAGGGACAGCTACCAATGCTAGTTCGTCAGCTGCTTCGCTTCCTTCTATATTATTATGTTCGGGAACTCTACTATTGCATATTTTGCTTATAGTTTGCCGGCATGCGGAGACTTTTTTTCGATCTGATTATTACGCTGTTTAGTGTCTAGAGTACAACTTGACTGTCGATAAAGATTGTGACCCTATATGGATTTAGTTTCTTTGCGTATATACATAGTTTAGAATCTTTGAAATATAGATCCGTGTCCATAGTAGCTTTGCTCCCATCTGTTTGATAGTTTAAGATGCATCGCACTTTTGGCAGCCATGCTTCGCATGAACTCATCCAGAGGACGAAGATTGATTTTCCAACCCCGTCTGAGGCGTTGATATCTGTGTTCCTGTTATGGTAACATATGCTAATCTTTGTACGTTCATAAGATTATTGGGATAGCTAACTTTATCTGTTGCATTCCACCATACAGAGATAAGTATGGGTCTTACGATCGCAGAATAAATCCTATGGATTATGGGCGGTCGCAAGCCCCATCGTTTACCGAAGGTTTTCGCACGCGTAGTTAGTTAGTTAGTTAGTTAGTTTTATTGTCCCAAAGAGTTTATAATTGAGTTTTACAAATATGTTTCAACGTGCCTTCTAACATTTCCATGAAGTTATCCCCTCAATGCTGGACTAAGCCTGGAAGCTGTTTTAAGCCTTGAAATTATTTTACAAAGACATAACGAGTAAATATAATAAATTACAGTAAAGACAATATTAAGAATCTGCGAAGCCTGAAGGCTTTTCTGCAGAAGATTGGTTACAGATATTTTACATACAATATTTTTTAAGTAATTCTTGTTCTTTGGAAATTACATTTAGTTCATACTGTAATATGCAAGCTACGGCTCGAGTAGATAAAACGATATTCTGTGAAATTTATTTCTTTATTTTCTAGTCTATAGAAACATTCAAGTTCACACTATACTATTCTTCGCAAATTCTTTTCTTACAAGGTCTCTTTCCTCTCAAATCACTTTATCTCCTTTCAATTATTTAATTCACAAATCCAAACTAATTACTTTTGTTCACTCTCAACTTTCAATTTATCACCAAATTACAACTTCGCCCATTATCACTTTTCCAATCTCTTCGCCAAGGTTCTAAACCAACTGTGTCTTTTTTTTTGATCGCCATCTGTCCTTATATAGCAGAAGTTTCTGATAGCCAGAAACTTCTAGCAAATTCTTCGACCACTGGAACAAGAGAAATAATTCTTGCAGTTATAATTCCCTTTTATCCCTGATATTATTCGTCTCTTTCGTTGACATGAGCTGTGGAGACTTCGTCCCAGACACGAACCTCGAATGAAAGGACAGTTCGAACCAAAATTCTGCCAGAATGGAAAGTCACTTCGGAATTTGCTGCATAGACATAGGAGCGTAGTTATTATTATGCTACACTGCCCCCCTCTTAGACGTGTTCGTCCCGAACAAGTGCATCCTCATTTCGACTCAGTCGGTCCACATGAACCACTTTCATTTTGGCCCTCGGTCCTCGCTGGATGCGGTAGACAACATCGTTGATGCGGGTTACTATTCTGTAGGGACCTTCCCAGTTCCGCTGTAATTTAGGTGATTTCCCCTTTTGGCGATGGGGATTATACAGCCACACCAGATCTCCTTCCTGGAATCCTGACGTTGTTGCCTTGGCATCATACCTGGTCTTCATGCGGTCGCTCGTCATCTTAATCTGGCTTCTGGTCCTTTGGTGTATGTCCCTAAGCCTTTCCCTAAGGTCCGCCACGTACTCTTCTTCATTTCTGGGCTCATTGGTAGGAGATCCAAATTTCACCTCACTGGGTAAACGAGCTATTCCACCAAATAAGATTTCGAACGGCGTATGTCGAGTAGTGCTATGCACGGCACTTCTATAGGCCATCAAAAACAAGGGAATCTGCCGGTCCCAATCCCGTTGGTAGTCACCTACGACCTTCGAGAGATGTTCGTCCAAAGTCCTATTGAAACGCTCCACCATACCGTCCGACTGTGGATGAAGCGGGGTTGTCCTTGTCTTTTTGATTCCGAGTAGTTGACACATCTCTTGGAAGATTCTTGACTCGAAGTTCCGCCCTTGGTCAGAATGCAATTCCAAGGGCACACCGAATCTGCTAACCCAATTGTAGACGATCTGCTCCGCCACGGTTCTGGCTTCCTGGTTAGGGATCGGAAACGCTTCCGGCCACTTACTGAAGTAGTCCATCACTACGAGTATATACCGATTACCATTGTCGGTTTCCGGAAAGGGCCCTGCGATGTCAATGGCGATTCGTTCGAAAGGTGCTCCCACGTTGTATTGGTGCATCTTACCTCGAGTTTTGATTCTCGGACCCTTGCTAGCTGCACACACGTCGCATTTTCTGCACCAGTCTTCGATATCTTCCTTCGCTTTTAACCAATAAAAACGTTCTCGTACCTTTTCTAGCGTCTTATTCACTCCCAAGTGGCCTCCGGTCGCCCCGCCATGCATTTCCTGTAACACCTCCTTGACCCTCGTCCGCGGTACGACAAGCTGCATTACAAACGACTTTCCGTCGGAGGATTCCCATTTTCTTCTCAGAACACCTTCTTGGACATGGAGGGAGTCCCACTGCGCAAAATATGCCTTTAAGGTCGGGCTTCTGTGAGAGATGTCCTGATGATCCGGTTTCTCCATGTTCTCCTTCCAGGCCAGAATCGGCTCGATATCCGGGTCTTCCTTCTGAGCGTTCCGGATCTCATCTACGCTCCAGCCGGCGATAGGTTCGGCTCTCATTCTTTGGATGGAAACCAGCTCCCGTTCTTCCTGACGCGCACAATGTTTACAATCCGTTCTGCATGGTCTCCGGGACAGTGCATCCGCATTAGAGTGGAGTTTTCCTTTACGATGTTGTATTTCGTAGTCGTAGATTTGCAGCCTTTCGATCCATCTTGCGACCTGACCCTCAGGACTCTTGAACTGTAATAGCCATTTTAAGGCTGCATGGTCTGTGCGAAGAACGAACTTCCTCCCGTAGAGGTATTTGTGAAAATGCTTCGTAGCCAAGATCAAAGCTAGAAGTTCTCTCCTTGTCACGCAGTAGTTCCTTTCTGGCTTAGAGAGCACCTTGCTGAAGTACGCAACCACCTTCTCTTGGCCATCATGCACCTGGGAGAGTACGGCTCCTACCCCGACATTACTAGCATCTGCATCCACAACGAACGTTTCCCCGGGAGTGGGGTAAGCCAGTATCGGGGCATCGCATAGCCGTTGTTTAAGTGCCTTGAAGCTCTTCTCACACTCAATTGACCATTTGAATTGTTTTCCCTTTTCCGTCAACTGGTGCAGGTTCTTTGCGATCCCGGCAAAATCCTTCACGAACCGTCTGTAGTAGGTGGCTAGGCCCAGGAAACTCCTTAGTTGGTGTTTGTCTTTGGGGACTGGCCAGTTTTTCACCGCTTCGACCTTCTCCGGATCGGTTCTCACTCCTTTCGCTGAAATTATGTGTCGTCAATCCGTGGCAGAGGGTAGCTGTCTTTCTTGGTGACGTAATTGAGCTGCCGATAGTCCACGCAGAACCGCGTGCTGCCATCTTTCTTCTTAACCAGTACAACCGGTGATGCCCACGGACTTTTGGAACTTTCAATCAGACCTTCTTTCTCCATTGCCGACACCATCTCTGCAACTTCTGTCTGCTTTGCCAATGGAAGGCGCCTAGCAGGCTGCCGAATTGGTCTAGTATCACCAGTGTCTATTCGATGTTGTACCAGGTGTGTTCGGCCGTATTCTCCGTCCTGTGAGGCAAATACATCAGCGTACTCATTGATAAGATTCTCTGCCATAGTTCGCTGCTCCTGATTCAGCTCACTGGACTGGAGAATCGTCTCTCTCGTTTCCGCTGTCCAAAGTGATGGGAGAGGTTTTGGAGCATCACGTTCAGATATTGTTGCGACGGCGGTAATCGGCGTGCATTTTCCAGTCACCTCCCCTCGCCTTAGTTTGACAGTGTGTGGTCTTGCGTTCAAAACTCTCACTGGAACCATGGTGTTCTTTGGTTCGACTAACGTCTTTCCCACGATGTAGTCTTGAGACTTCTTCTCCGGGTCTGGTTCTACTATGTAGAATCGGTGGCTCCCAAGATCACCTTCCAGCTTCGTCCAAATGATTGTCTCTGAAGACGGCGGCAAAACTTCGTCTTTGCTGATGACTGTCCTGAGAGTTACGGCATTCTCGTTTCCGTACACCATCGGAATCTCCACATTTCGATACCTCAGTACTTGCATCCCGATGTCCAAGATTACTTCATTTGCTTTCATGAAGTCTACTCCGATGATGCACTCGTCGCATATATCTGCCACCAGAAACGCATGGGAGAACGTCAGTCCTGCCAGAGTAATCGTAAGACGAACTTCTCCAAACACCTTCGCCATTTCCCCTGTTGCAGTTTTCAGGCAGTAGCTGTTGGTGTTGTGCAGCCATGAGCTTCTGACGATATCTCTTCTTACAATGGAGGCAGTGGCACCTGTGTCGATGGTGGCTACGCACTTCTTCTTGTTGATTAATGCCTCCACTGTCAGGCTCTTGTTACCCCGTTTGGTTTGCGAAACTTGAATGGTGGTCCTGGGGGCCTCGATTCCAGTAACCAACTTCTGCCCCGCGAAGTTGGTCCTTACACATTTCCCGACTGCTGGTTTTGGGAAGTCTGACTAACAGGATGGATGTTATCACCGCCAGATGCTTCCTCTCTGCTTCTCCTACTTCTGCAATGTGGACAATTTTCTCGTCTAGGTGCACTTCTGCACTGCCGTTGTGGGTGTCCGGTTTGGTTGCAATTCCAGCAACGGATTTGACTTCCGCAAGCTTTGTCTTCATCCATGACGGCTGTTCTCTGGCATGAGCATTCCACGACGGACATTTCCCTGACACGGTGTATTCCCTGGTATGCTTGGTCCGCAGCCTTCATTGACAAAGCAAATGCCAATGCCTCGGGGAGTGTTCGCTTTTCAGCCATCCTTACAGCCATTTGCAGTTGTCTGTCCTCTATGGCCTGAATAAAAGCTTCCACCGCCATTTCGTTGATAAGCTCCTCACCGGCTTTAGGGTATGAAAGATGGGCTAGTCGCTCTATATCCGCTTGCAACTGTTGGAGCGTTTCCCCCCTTTTCTGGACTCGACTACCCAGCTGAACCCTGTACACCTGCTGCATGTGTTCATCCCCAAACCGCATCTCGATAGCCTGAACCAGAGAGTCGTAGTTCTGCTGTTTATCTTCCGGGATGGTCTGCAAGAGCTCCGCAGCTGGACCCCTCAGTGCAAGTGTGAGTGCAATGGACTTCTCTTCATCGTCCCAGCTATTAGTCATTGCGGCCGCTTCGAATTGCCTTTTATAAATTGGCCATGATGTTTGACCATCGAAGATAGGAGGCTGCATCTCCTTTCTTCTCAGACCGTCAGTGGAATATTCCCGTGCTTTCTGTCTCTTCACGTTGCTGAGCTCCTTAGCAAGATTTTCGACTTGCTTTCCTACTATCTCGAATTGCGTATCCACTTTTTCAAACTGAGTCTCTATCTTCCCGATCTGAGTTTCATGTTTCTCAAAATTTTCATCGAATCTAGTTTCGACTTTTTCGAGTTGCGTCTCGACCTTCTCGATTTTCTCTTCGATCACTTCGAATTTGGATTCCAAGTTCTTGTTTTTCTCATCAAGTTTACTTTCCAGAGCATCTAGACAATTCTTTTGTTCGTCCATTGCTTTCTTTTGTTCGTCCATTGCTTTCTTTTGTTCGTCCAGCTTAAGTTCTAGAGAATTCCTCTGGTCGTCCATTGCTTTTGTTCGTCCATCTTAAGTTCTAGAGAGTTCATTTGGTCGTCTATTGCTTTCTTTTGGTCATCGAGCTTAAGTTCCAGAGACTTCTTTTGGTCTTCCATTGTTTTCCTTTGTTCGTCCATGACTGACTTAAGTTGCAGGAGCAGACTTGTTATATCCGGGTCGGCTACTGTACTTGCTGGTTCCTCTCCCACGTCAAACTCTACGTCATGCGGATTTTCACCTTCCTGCGTTACTGCTTCTTCCAAACGTATCAGTAGGGCATCTTTTCCCCCAGTTGTGTCGAGGTTCCGCTTACTGAGTTCTGCCTTTAGTTGAGTTATAGTTAGTTTTCCCAATTTGCGACCCATTTTGCGCAACTAATTAACTCAACACAGAAATCGTTTTTTTTTTTTTTTTTTTTTTAATTGTGCAATTTCACACCACGGAAATAGTTATTCACAGAATAAGTTTTATCCCGCTTCTGACACCAATGTAATATGCAAGCTACGGCTCGAGTAGATAAAACGATATTCTGTGAAATTTATTTCTTTGTTTTCTAGTCTATAGAACAATTCAAGTTCACACTATACTATTCTTCGCAAATTCTTTTCTTACAAGGTCTTTTCCTCTCAAATCACTTTATCTCCTTTCAATTACTTAATTCACAAATCCAAACTAATTACTTTTTCTTGTTCACTCTCAACTTTCAATTTATCACCAAATTACAACTTCGCCCATTATCACTTTTCCAATCTCTTCGCCACGGTTCTAAACCAACTGTCTTTTTTTGATCGCCATCTGTCCTTATATAGCAGAAGTTTCTGATAGCCAGAAACTTCTAGCAAATTCTTCGACCACTGGAACAAGAGAAATAATTCTTGCAGTTATAATTCCCTTTTATCCCTGATATTATTCGTCTCTTTCGTTGACATGAGCCGTGGAGACTTCGTCCCAGACACGAACCTCGAATGAAAGGACAGTTCGAACCAAAATTCTGCCAGAATGGAAAGCACTTCGGAATTTGCTGCATAGACATAGGAGCGTAGTTATTATTATGCTACAATACTATACAAATTCACATTGTTTAACAAAATATAATTCTTTAATCTTCTTTTTCTTATGTGGACTGCCTGGATATTCCATAGGGAACGTGGAAGTTGATTGAAAACCGTAGGTACCACAAAAGCTAGTTGTTGTCGTCCATAGGAGTTGTGAATCCTCGGTATTTTAAGATATCCTGTCGCCCTTTGCCTTGTGTTGACGCCGTGATCAATTGGGTGTTTAAACCGTTGATCGTAGTATGTGTCATTTATTAAATTAAAGACAAAAAGTTTTTGAATAGTTAATAAACCTAAGTCTTCACTTGGATTAATACAATTCTCCACATACCTGTTACCATACTTAGCTCGTAATAGAATTTTAAATATTCTATTCTGAGCCCTTTGAAGTTCCATGATCCTATACTGTGCTGTGTTCCCCCATGCTGTTACTCCATACTGAAGAATAGATTCCACCAAGGCAAAGTATACTTGCTTTAGAACTTCGAATGATGTACAGTTGCTCAAATGATACAGAGCATATGTAGATTGTCGAAGCCGCAAGCAAAGATACTTTATGTGGTAATCCCACTTAAAGTTACAGTCTACTTCAATCCCAAGATATCGATAGACGTTCACTGTTTGAATATAGTCTGCACAATCATCTGTAAAGCTCAAAGGTGTATCATGAGTTCTGTTTTTGTGTAGACATTCAAAGTTGTGGAATTTGATTCTAATAGGTGTTCTTATGATGTGTGGAGGCCGAATATGCAATAACTTAGTCTTTTTGGAGTTAATAACAAGTCCATTATCGTGACACCAACATAAAACGTTGTCAAACTCTACTTGCATTTTCTGCGTGGCACAGTTGATATTCTTGTCGCTCACAATTATAGCAGTGTCATCAGCATATTGGAGCCCTATACTATTTTCCAACACAGATAGCATATCATTAACATACACGATACAAAGCAGGGGTCCTAAGATCGATCCTTGTGGTACTCCTATCTCAGCATTTTGAAGACCACTGAAGTTGTTTGATACTTTGACCTTGAAACCTCTATCACAAAGATAACTTGCAAACCAATTTAAAAGGTGACCTCGAATACCAATTTTTTCCAACATTTGAATAATTTTTTTATGACAAAGTGTGTCGAAAGCTTTTCTAAAATCGATAAACATCACCAGCGAGTGATGACTCTTATTCAAATTGGTATTGATGGTATTGGCAAATTCTTTTAGCAATTGGTTGACGTTTCAGTTTCTCATGAACCCAAACTGGCTCTTGTTAATAATTTGGTATCGGTCAAGATAATCTTGTAATATTTTTGCCATTACTTCTTCTATTACTTTGTCAAGTACTGGTAGAATGGAGATAGGACGGTAGTTTGAAACATCGTCTTTCTTTCCAGATTTGTAAATGGGTCGAACGATGGCTACTTTCAGTTTTTTTTGGAATACGCTTTGTTCCAACGACTTATTTACTAACTGAGTGACTGCAGGTACTAAAACACTGGAATTGTATTTTAAATCTTTAGCTCTGACACCGTCTACACCAGGTGATTTATTCACATTCATTTTGTTTAAAATTTTCTCTATTTCACCTTCCGATACGTAGCCTACGAACATAGATTGTGTTGCATTTGTTACTCTTCCACTATAAGTTTTTAAGTCGCATTTGTGAACAATAGATTTGATTTCTTCTGTAAACTGTGTAGCGAATTTATTCGAAATATTTCCTCCATTTAAATTTGGTACAAAGTTTCGGTTGATCACGTCATCAATGTTATTAGGCGTTTTTCCTAAGATACTATTTATGAGTCGCCAAGTATTCTTTGGATCCTTCTTATATTCTACAAATTTATTTTTATAGTAGTTTGATTTTATCATTTTTATTCTTCTGTTGGCATAGTTTCGAAAAGATTTATATTGATTTTCATAGCTCAAACATTGTCTATTGCTTTTCCATTTATTATAAAGTCTGTCTCTTTCTTTACATAGAGCTACAGTTTCCGCTGTTAGCCAAGGACTTTTTCTTTCTCTTCTTTTTATTTTAATTTTTATGAAAGAGTTTTCATATATGCCATTAAAAATGTCTATAAACCTTTCACAAAATTCATCCACACTTGTTGCATTGTCCAAAATACTCCAGTTCGTATTTGAAATTTGTACACGTACTCTATTTTCATTAATTATTGTTTTTTGTATTGTTTTATTCTGTGTTTGTATGTATTTCGGTATTCCACAAATTAACGTATAGTGATCAGATATGTTTGATTCAATAGTTGCTGCGTATATTTTCCTGGATTCACTTCGTATTAAACAATGATCAATGGCAGTACTAGAACCTCTGTTCAAATCGATTCTAGTACTGGACAAAGCAACATTTTGAAGTCCCTTGGCATTTATCATATCTAGGTATCTAACCGTACAGATTTCTTAATTTTTGTTTAGATCTATGTTCATGTCGCCCATAACTATCAGACTGTCTCTTCTGCGAACAGAATTAATTTGTTTTTCTGCCTCTTCTAAAAAGTTGTACTCATTTAGTTTCGGTGGTCGATAAATTGCTAAGAGAGTTATTTCGTGTTTGCTTATTTTAGCTTGTATCTGTATGTTTTCATAGTACAGAGTATTATAATTTATTCTTTCGTAAGATATTTCCTTTCTGACATACAAAGCAATTCCACCACCAGTTCGATTTCTTCTATTTAAAAACTCCGCATTAAAACCATCCAGCTGATAGAGACAGGTTTCCTCATCAAAAATGTTTGTTTCAACTAATATTATAATTTTTACATAATGAATAATTTTATCAATATTACTTACAAATAAGTCCCAATTTTTTCTCAATGATCTTATATTTAAGTATAAACACAAAAATTCTAAATTTTTTACTTCATTAATATTTATGTCAGTAAACGTATTATGCACCCTATGATCTACAATAGACATTTGAATACACTCATTTTCATTATGGTTGTCAGCCATTTTTGTTGTTGATGTTTATTCTTTCGTTTAAAGTGTGAGAGAGATGGAGATTATATTATTTTATTTTGTCAATGTCTTCAACACCAGCGATTCGCAGAACCGTTGCACCTTCGTATTTGCGTGCTAAAATTTTTCCGTCTCGCGTCCAGACATACTTCCAAGCAGTGTTTGCCATAGAAGTTGTCTGTTTTCTGCAGTTAGTTGACAGTTTATAAAGATCTTACTGTTTAATATTTCGGTTTTCTTGCTTTCGGTGATGTCGTGCATAATTAGTTTACTTTTGATGTCATTATTTTTTAGCGTTCCCTTAACTTTGGCGAAATGCAAAATCTTTGCTTTGCACATCGAGTTCGTGAAAGATACCACTAATTTCGGTGGTTTTGTGTTCTGTTTTGTGTTAATACGGTAGACATTGTCAATATCGGTGTTATTTATTTCTGTACCAATAGCCCTTGCCACTTCGGTTACCATTTCTGTCAAGTTTTCATCTTTTGTGTATGGCACATTTGTTATTTCTATATTATTTTTTATGATTTCTTGTTCCATTCTATTGATTTGTTTTTGCATCGTTGATATTATTTCGTCTTTATGTTCGCATTGTGATTTTAGCTCTTTTATCTGTCCCGTCAGTCTATGCAGGAGTTCGTTGTTTTTCTCCATTGTCTCCTTCATATTATCGTATCCGCTTGATAGAAACTCCACTGATCTCAGGTATTCCTTCAGCGTTTCCTTAATTTCTATGATGTCTTTTTTAACATCTGCGCTGAGGACTTCTGCAGAGCTTCCAGCTTCATTTTTATCCGCAGGTCTATCTTCTCGGGGAGTTTGATCAGCTGTGGAACGTGAACGGCAGTACTGGCATTTCCAGGATTTCTTCTGGTCGATGGACATCCCCCTGAAGGTCCTAGCTGTGATGGTGGTACAGCCGAAATGCAGTTTTCTGGCACAAGAGGAGCACGTAACGCAGTCGCCCTCGCTGACGATATTCTCCTCACAATTACCACACCTACGCTCACCATGATGCAGGTTTTTTTTTGTTCATTGACAAAGGGCTTGTAGTCGTTTTTTCGTTCAGACTTGGACATCAAGTGCGAGATATGACACAGTCTCCTCTGGCTGCCCAGGAAGTATTGATCTTTTCTCTCGCTTTAAAGTCTATTTTCCTTTTCAGTACACCAATAGGGACAGCTACCAATGCTAGTTCGTCAGCTGCTTCGCTTCCTTCTATATTATTATGTTCGGGAACTCTACTATTGCATATTTTGCTTATAGTTTGCCGGCATGCGGAGACTTTTTTCGATCTGATTATTACGCTGTTTAGTGCCTAGAGTACAACTTGACTGTCGATAAAGATTGTGACCCTATATGGATTTAGTTTCTTTGCGTATATACATAGTTTAGAATCTTTGAAATATAGATCCGTGTCCATAGTAGCTTTGCTCCCATCTGTTTGATAGTTTAAGATGCATCGCACTTTTGGCAGCCATGCTTCGCATGAACTCATCCAGAGGACGAAGATTGATTTTCCAACCCCGTCTGAGGCGTTGATATCTGTGTTCCTGTTATGGTAACATATGCTAATCTTTGTACGTTCATAAGATTATTGGGATAGCTAACTTTATCTGTTGCATTCCACCATACAGAGATAAGTATGGGTCTTACGATCGCAGTATAAATCCTATGGATTATGGGCGGTCGCAAGCCCCATCGTTTACCGAAGGTTTTCGCACGCGTAGTTAGTTAGTTAGTTAGTTAGTTAGTTAGTTTTATTGTCCCAAAGAGTTTATAATTGAGTTTTACAAATATGTTTCAACGTGCCTTCTAACATTTCCATGAAGTTATACCCTCAATGCTGGACTAAGCCTTGAAGCTGTTTTAAGCCTTGAAATTATTTTACAAAGACATAACAAGTAAATATAATAAATTACAGTAAAGACAATATTAAGAATCTGCGAAGCCTGAAGGCTTTTCTGCAGAAGATTGGTTACAGATATTTTACATACAATATTTTTTAAGTAATTCTTGTTCTTCTTTGGAAATTACATTTAGTTCATACTATACAAATTCACATTGTTTAACAAAATATAATTCTTTAATCTTCTTTTTCTTATGTGGACTGCCTGGATATTCCATAGGGAACGTGGAAGTTGATTGAAAACCGTAGGTACCACAAAAGCTAGTTGTTGTCGTCCATAGGAGTTGTGAATCCTCGGTATTTTAAGATATCCTGTCGCCCTTTGCCTTGTGTTGACGCCGTGATCAATTGGGTGTTTAAACCGTTGATCGTAGTATGTGTCATTTATTAAATTAAAGACAAAAAGTTTTTGAATAGTTAATAAACCTAAGTCTTCACTTGGATTAATACAATTCTCCACATACCTGTTACCATACTTAGCTCGTAATAGAATTTTAAATATTATATTCTGAGCCCTTTGAAGTTCCATGATCCTATACTGTGCTGTGTTCCCCCATGCTGTTACTCCATACTGAAGAATAGATTCCACCAAGGCAAAGTATACTTGCTTTAGAACTTCGAATGATGTACAGTTGCTCAAATGATACAGAGCATATGTAGATTGTCGAAGCCGAATCCCACTTAAAGTTACAGTCTACTTCAATCCCAAGATATCGATAGACGTTCACTGTTTGAATATAGTCTGCACAATCATCTGTAAAGCTCAAAGGTGTATCATGAGTTCTGTTTTTGTGTAGACATTCAAAGTTGTGGAATTTGATTCTAATAGGTGTTCTTATGATGTGTGGAGGCCGAATATGCAATAACTTAGACTTTTTGGAGTTAATGACAAGTCCATTATCGTGACACCAACATAGAACGTTGTCAAACTCTACTTGCATTTTCTGCGTGGCACAGTTGATGTTCTTGTCGCTCACAATTATAGCAGTGTCATCAGCATATTGGAGCCCTATACTATTTTCCAACACAGATAGCATATCATTAACATACACGATAAAAAGCAGGGGTCCTAAGATCGATCCTTGTGGTACTCCTATCTCAGCATTTTGAAGACCACTGAAGTTGTTTGATACTTTGACCTTAAAACCTCTATCACAAAGATAACTTGCAAACCAATTTAAAAGGTGACCTCGAATACCAATTTTTTCCAACATTTGAATAATTTTTTTATGACAAAGTGTGTCGAAAGCTTTTCTAAAATCGATAAACATCACCAGCGAGTGATGACTCTTATTCAAATTGGTATTGATGGTATTGGCAAATTCTTTTAGCAATTGGTTGACGTTTCTGTTTCTCATGAACCCAAACTGGCTCTTGTTAATAATTTGGTATCGGTCAAGATAATCTTGTAATTTTTTTGCCATTACTTCTTCTATTACTTTGTCAAGTACTGGTAGAATGGAGATAGGACGGTAGTTTGAAACATCGTCTTTCTTTCCAGATTTGTAAATGGGTCGAACGATGGCTACTTTCAGTTTTTTTTGGAATACGCTTTGTTCCAACGACTTATTTACTAACTGAGTGACTGCAGGTACTAAAACACTGGAATTGTATTTTAAATCTTTAGCTCTGACACCGTCTACACCAGGTGATTTATTCACTTTCATTTTGTTTAAAATTTTCTCTATTTCACCTTCCGATACGTAGCCTACGAACATAGATTGTGTTGCATTTGTTACTCTTCCACTATAAGTTTTTAAGTCGCATTTGTGAACAATAGATTTGATTTCTTCTGTAAACTGTGTAGCGAATTTATTCGAAATATTTCCTCCATTTAAATTTGGTACAAAGTTTCGGTTGATCACGTCATCAATGTTATTAGGCGTTTTTCCTAAGATACTATTTATGAGTCGCCAAGTATTCTTTGGATCCTTCTTATATTCTACAAATTTATTTTTATAGTAGTTTGATTTTATCATTTTTATTCTTCTGTTGGCATAGTTTCGAAAAGATTTATATTGATTTTCATAGCTCAAACATTGTCTATTGCTTTTCCATTTATTATAAAGTCTGTCTCTTTCTTTACATAGAGCTACAGTTTCCGCTGTTAGCCAAGGACTTTTTCTTTCTCTTCTTTTTATTTTAATTTTTATGAAAGAGTTTCCATATATGCCATTAAAAATGTCTATAAACCTTTCACAAAATTCATCTACACTTGTTGCATTGTCCAAAATACTCCAGTTAGTATTTGAAATTTGTACACGTACTCTATTTTCATTAATTATTGTTTTTTGTATTGTTTTATTCTGTGTTTGTATGTATTTCGGTATTCCACAAATTAACGTATAGTGATCAGATATGTTTGATTCAATAGTTGCTGCGTATATTTTCCTGGATTCACTTCGTATTAAACAATGATCAATGGCAGTACTAGAACCTCTGTTCAAATCGATTCTAGTACTGGACAAAGCAACATTTTGAAGTCCCTTATCATTTATCATATCTAGGTATCTAACCGTACAGATTTCTTAATTTTTGTTTAGATCTATGTTCATGTCGCCCATAACTATCAGACTGTCTCTTCTGCGAACAGAATTAATTTGTTTTTCTGCCTCTTCTAAAAAGTTGTACTCATTTAGTTTCGGTGGTCGATAAATTGCTAAGAGAGTTATTTCGTGTTTGCTTATTTTAGCTTGTATCTGTATGTTTTCATAGTACAGAGTATTATAATTTATTCTTTCGTAAGATATTTCCTTTCTGACATACAAAGCAATTCCACCACCAGTTCGATTTCTTCTATTTAAAAACTCCGCATTAAAACCATCCAGCTGATAGAGACAGGTTTCCTCATCAAAAATGTTTGTTTCAACTAATATTATAATTTTTACATAATGAATAATTTTATCAATATTACTTACAAATAAGTCCCAATTTTTTCTCAATGATCTTATATTTAAGTATAAACACAAAAATTCTAAATTTTTTACTTCATTAATATTTATGTCAGTAAACGTATTATGCACCCTATAATCTACAATAGACATTTGAATACACTCATTTTCATTATGGTTGTCAGCCATTTTTGTTGTTGATGTTTATTCTTTCGTTTAAAGTGTAAGAGAGATGGAGATTATATTATTTTATTTTGTCAATGTCTTCAACACCAGCGATTCGCAGAACCGTTGCACCTTCGTATTTGCGTGCTAAAATTTTTCCGTCTCGCGTCCAGACATACTTCCAAGCAGTGTTTGCCATAGAAGTTGTCTGTTTTCTGCAGTTAGTTGACAGTTTATAAAGATCTTACTGTTTAATATTTCGGTTTTCTTGCTTTCGGTGATGTCGTGCATAATTAGTTTACTTTTGATGTCATTATTTTTTAGCGTTCCCTTAACTTTGGCGAAATGCAAAATCTTTGCTTTGCACATCGAGTTCGTGAAAGATACCACTAATTTCGGTGGTTTTGTGTTCTGTTTTGTGTTAATACGGTAGACATTGTCAATATCGGTGTTATTTATTTCTGTACCAATAGCCCTTGCCACTTCGGTTACCATTTCTGTCAAGTTTTCATCTTTTGTGTATGGCACATTTGTTATTTCTATATTATTTTTTATGATTTCTTGTTCCATTCTATTGATTTGTTTTTGCATCGTTGATATTATTTCGTCTTTATGTTCGCATTGTGATTTTAGCTCTTTTATCTGTCCCGTCAGTCTATGCAGGAGTTCGTTGTTTTTCTCCATTGTCTCCTTCATATTATCGTATCCGCTTGATAGAAACTCCACTGATCTCAGGTATTCCTTCAGCGTTTCCTTAATTTCTATGATGTCTTTTTTAACATCTGCGCTGAGGACTTCTGCAGAGCTTCCAGCTTCATTTTTATCCGCAGGTCTATCTTCTCGGGGAGTTTGATCAGCTGTGGAACGTGAACGGCAGTACTGGCATTTCCAGGATTTCTTCTGGTCGATGGACATCCCCCTGAAGGTCCTAGCTGTGATGGTGGTACAGCCGAAATGCAGTTTTCTGGCACAAGAGGAGCACGTAACGCAGTCGCCCTCGCTGACGATATTCTCCTCACAATTACCACACCTACGCTCACCATGATGCAGGTTTTTTTTTGTTCATTGACAAAGGGCTTGTAGTCGTTTTTTCGTTCAGACTTGGACATCAAGTGCGAGATATGACACAGTCTCCTCTGGCTGCCCAGGAAGTATTGATCTTTTCTCTCGCTTTAAAGTCTATTTTCCTTTTCAGTACACCAATAGGGACAGCTACCAATGCTAGTTCGTCAGCTGCTTCGCTTCCTTCTATATTATTATGTTCGGGAACTCTACTATTGCATATTTTGCTTATAGTTTGCCGGCATGCGGAGACTTTTTTCGATCTGATTATTACGCTGTTTAGTGCCTAGAGTACAACTTGACTGTCGATAAAGATTGTGACCCTATATGGATTTAGTTTCTTTGCGTATATACATAGTTTAGAATCTTTGAAATATAGATCCGTGTCCATAGTAGCTTTGCTCCCATCTGTTTGATAGTTTAAGATGCATCGCACTTTTGGCAGCCATGCTTCGCATGAACTCATCCAGAGGACGAAGATTGATTTTCCAACCCCGTCTGAGGCGTTGATATCTGTGTTCCTGTTATGGTAACATATGCTAATCTTTGTACGTTCATAAGATTATTGGGATAGCTAACTTTATCTGTTGCATTCCACCATACAGAGATAAGTATGGGTCTTACGATCGCAGTATAAATCCTATGGATTATGGGCGGTCGCAAGCCCCATCGTTTACCGAAGGTTTTCGCACGCGTAGTTAGTTAGTTAGTTAGTTAGTTAGTTTTATTGTCCCAAAGAGTTTATAATTGAGTTTTACAAATATGTTTCAACGTGCCTTCTAACATTTCCATGAAGTTATACCCTCAATGCTGGACTAAGCCTTGAAGCTGTTTTAAGCCTTGAAATTATTTTACAAAGACATAACAAGTAAATATAATAAATTACAGTAAAGACAATATTAAGAATCTGCGAAGCCTGAAGGCTTTTCTGCAGAAGATTGGTTACAGATATTTTACATACAATATTTTTTAAGTAATTCTTGTTCTTCTTTGGAAATTACATTTAGTTCATACTATACAAATTCACATTGTTTAACAAAATATAATTCTTTAATCTTCTTTTTCTTATGTGGACTGCCTGGATATTCCATAGGGAACGTGGAAGTTGATTGAAAACCGTAGGTACCACAAAAGCTAGTTGTTGTCGTCCATAGGAGTTGTGAATCCTCGGTATTTTAAGATATCCTGTCGCCCTTTGCCTTGTGTTGACGCCGTGATCAATTGGGTGTTTAAACCGTTGATCGTAGTATGTGTCATTTATTAAATTAAAGACAAAAAGTTTTTGAATAGTTAATAAACCTAAGTCTTCACTTGGATTAATACAATTCTCCACATACCTGTTACCATACTTAGCTCGTAATAGAATTTTAAATATTCTATTCTGAGCCCTTTGAAGTTCCATGATCCTATACTGTGCTGTGTTCCCCCATGCTGTTACTCCATACTGAAGAATAGATTCCACCAAGGCAAAGTATACTTGCTTTAGAACTTCGAATGATGTACAGTTGCTCAAATGATACAGAGCATATGTAGATTGTCGAAGCCGCAAGCAAAGATACTTTATGTGGTAATCCCACTTAAAGTTACAGTCTACTTCAATCCCAAGATATCGATAGACGTTCACTGTTTGAATATAGTCTGCACAATCATCTGTAAAGCTCAAAGGTGTATCATGAGTTCTGTTTTTGTGTAGACATTCAAAGTTGTGGAATTTGATTCTAATAGGTGTTCTTATGATGTGTGGAGGCCGAATATGCAATAACTTAGACTTTTTGGAGTTAATGACAAGTCCATTATCGTGACACCAACATAGAACGTTGTCAAACTCTACTTGCATTTTCTGCGTGGCACAGTTGATGTTCTTGTCGCTCACAATTATAGCAGTGTCATCAGCATATTGGAGCCCTATACTATTTTCCAACACAGATAGCATATCATTAACATACACGATAAAAAGCAGGGGTCCTAAGATCGATCCTTGTGGTACTCCTATCTCAGCATTTTGAAGACCACTGAAGTTGTTTGATACTTTGACCTTAAAACCTCTATCACAAAGATAACTTGCAAACCAATTTAAAAGGTGACCTCGAATACCAATTTTTTCCAACATTTGAATAATTTTTTTATGACAAAGTGTGTCGAAAGCTTTTCTAAAATCGATAAACATCACCAGCGAGTGATGACTCTTATTCAAATTGGTATTGATGGTATTGGCAAATTCTTTTAGCAATTGGTTGACGTTTCTGTTTCTCATGAACCCAAACTGGCTCTTGTTAATAATTTGGTATCGGTCAAGATAATCTTGTAATTTTTTTGCCATTACTTCTTCTATTACTTTGTCAAGTACTGGTAGAATGGAGATAGGACGGTAGTTTGAAACATCGTCTTTCTTTCCAGATTTGTAAATGGGTCGAACGATGGCTACTTTCAGTTTTTTTTGGAATACGCTTTGTTCCAACGACTTATTTACTAACTGAGTGACTGCAGGTACTAAAACACTGGAATTGTATTTTAAATCTTTAGCTCTGACACCGTCTACACCAGGTGATTTATTCACTTTCATTTTGTTTAAAATTTTCTCTATTTCACCTTCCGATACGTAGCCTACGAACATAGATTGTGTTGCATTTGTTACTCTTCTACTATAAGTTTTTAAGTCGCATTTGTGAACAATAGATTTGATTTCTTCTGTAAACTGTGTAGCGAATTTATTCGAAATATTTCCTCCATTTAAATTTGGTACAAAGTTTCGGTTGATCACGTCATCAATGTTATTAGGCGTTTTTCCTAAGATACTATTTATGAGTCGCCAAGTATTCTTTGGATCCTTCTTATATTCTACAAATTTATTTTTATAGTAGTTTGATTTTATCATTTTTATTCTTCTGTTGGCATACTTTCGAAAAGATTTATATTGATTTTCATAGCTCAAACATTGTCTATTGCTTTTCCATTTATTATAAAGTCTGTCTCTTTCTTTACATAGAGCTACAGTTTCCGCTGTTAGCCAAGGACTTTTTCTTTCTCTTCTTTTTATTTTAATTTTTATGAAAGAGTTTCCATATATGCCATTAAAAATGTCTATAAACCTTTCACAAAATTCATCTACACTTGTTGCATTGTCCAAAATACTCCAGTTCGTATTTGAAATTTGTACACGTACTCTATTTTCATTAATTATTGTTTTTTGTATTGTTTTATTCTGTGTTTGTATGTTTTTCGGTATTCCACAAATTAACGTATAGTGATCAGATATGTTTGATTCAATAGTTGCTGCGTATATTTTCCTGGATTCACTTCGTATTAAACAATGATCAATGGCAGTACTAGAACCTCTGTTCAAATCGATTCTAGTACTGGACAAAGCAACATTTTGAAGTCCCTTATCATTTATCATATCTAGGTATCTAACCGTACAGATTTCTTCATTTTTGTTTAGATCTATGTTCATGTCGCCCATAACTATCAGACTGTCTCTTCTGCGAACAGAATTAATTTGTTTTTCTGCCTCTTCTAAAAAGTTGTACTCATTTAGTTTCGGTGGTCGATAAATTGCTAAGAGAGTTATTTCGTGTTTGCTTATTTTAGCTTGTATCTGTATGTTTTCATAGTACAGAGTATTATAATTTATTCTTTCGTAAGATATTTCCTTTCTGACATACAAAGCAATTCCACCACCAGTTCGATTTCTTCTATTTAAAAACTCCGCATTAAAACCATCCAGCTGATAGAGACAGGTTTCCTCATCAAAAATGTTTGTTTCAACTAATATTATAATTTTTACATAATGAATAATTTTATCAATATTACTTACAAATAAGTCCCAATTTTTTCTCAATGATCTTATATTTAAGTATAAACACAAAAATTCTAAATTTTTTACTTCATTAATATTTATGTCAGTAAACGTATTATGCACCCTATAATCTACAATAGACATTTGAATACACTCATTTTCATTATGGTTGTCAGCCATTTTTGTTGTTGATGTTTATTCTTTCGTTTAAAGTGTAAGAGAGATGGAGATTATATTATTTTATTTTGTCAATGTCTTCAACACCAGCGATTCGCAGAACCGTTGCACCTTCGTATTTGCGTGCTAAAATTTTTCCGTCTCGCGTCCAGACATACTTCCAAGCAGTGTTTGCCATAGAAGTTGTCTGTTTTCTGCAGTTAGTTGACAGTTTATAAAGATCTTACTGTTTAATATTTCGGTTTTCTTGCTTTCGGTGATGTCGTGCATAATTAGTTTACTTTTGATGTCATTATTTTTTAGCGTTCCCTTAACTTTGGCGAAATGCAAAATCTTTGCTTTGCACATCGAGTTCGTGAAAGATACCACTAATTTCGGTGGTTTTGTGTTCTGTTTTGTGTTAATACGGTAGACATTGTCAATATCGGTGTTATTTATTTCTGTACCAATAGCCCTTGCCACTTCGGTTACCATTTCTGTCAAGTTTTCAACTTTTGTGTATGGCACATTTGTTATTTCTATATTATTTTTTATGATTTCTTGTTCCATTCTATTGATTTGTTTTTGCATCGTTGATATTATTTCGTCTTTATGTTCGCATTGTGATTTTAGCTCTTTTATCTGTCCCGTCAGTCTATGCAGGAGTTCGTTGTTTTTCTCCATTGTCTCCTTCATATTATCGTATCCGCTTGATAGAAACTCCACTGATCTCAGGTATTCCTTCAGCGTTTCCTTAATTTCTATGATGTTTTTTTTAACATCTGCGCTGAGGACTTCTGCAGAGCTTCCAGCTTCATTTTTATCCGCAGGTCTATCTTCTCGGGGAGTTTGATCAGCTGTGGAACGTGAACGGCAGTACTGGCATTTCCAGGATTTCTTCTGGTCGATGGACATCCCCCTGAAGGTCCTAGCTGTGATGGTGGTACAGCCGAAATGTAGTTTTCTGGCACAAGAGGAGCACGTAACGCAGTCGCCCTCGCTGACGATATTCTCCTCACAATTACCACACCTACGCTCACCATGATGCAGGTTTTTTTTTGTTCATTGACAAAGGGCTTGTAGTCGTTTTTTCGTTCAGACTTGGACATCAAGTGCGAGATATGACACAGTCTCCTCTGGCTGCCCAGGAAGTATTGATCTTTTCTCTCGCTTTAAAGTCTATTTTCCTTTTCAGTACACCAATAGGGACAGCTACCAATGCTAGTTCGTCAGCTGCTTCGCTTCCTTCTATATTATTATGTTCGGGAACTCTACTATTGCATATTTTGCTTATAGTTTGCCGGCATGCGGAGACTTTTTTCGATCTGATTATTACGCTGTTTAGTGCCTAGATTACAACTTGACTGTCGATAAAGATTGTGACCCTATATGGATTTAGTTTCTTTGCGTATATACATAGTTTAGAATCTTTGAAATATAGATCCGTGTCCATAGTAGCTTTGCTCCCATCTGTTTGATAGTTTAAGATGCATCGCACTTTTGGCAGCCATGCTTCGCATGAACTCATCCAGAGGACGAAGATTGATTTTCCAACCCCGTCTGAGGCGTTGATATCTGTGTTCCTGTTATGGTAACATATGCTAATCTTTGTACGTTCATAAGATTATTGGGATAGCTAACTTTATCTGTTGCATTCCACCATACAGAGATAAGTATGGGTCTTACGATCGCAGTATAAATCCTATGGATTATGGGCGGTCGCAAGCCCCATCGTTTACCGAAGGTTTTCGCACGCGTAGTTAGTTAGTTAGTTAGTTAGTTAGTTTTATTGTCCCAAAGAGTTTATAATTGAGTTTTACAAATATGTTTCAACGTGCCTTCTAACATTTCCATGAAGTTATACCCTCAATGCTGGACTAAGCCTTGAAGCTGTTTTAAGCCTTGAAATTATTTTACAAAGACATAACAAGTAAATATAATAAATTACAGTAAAGACAATATTAAGAATCTGCGAAGCCTGAAGGCTTTTCTGCAGAAGATTGGTTACAGATATTTTACATACAATATTTTTTAAGTAATTCTTGTTCTTCTTTGGAAATTACATTTAGTTCATACTATACAAATTCACATTGTTTAACAAAATATAATTCTTTAATCTTCTTTTTCTTATGTGGACTGCCTGGATATTCCATAGGGAACGTGGAAGTTGATTGAAAACCGTAGGTACCACAAAAGCTAGTTGTTGTCGTCCATAGGAGTTGTGAATCCTCGGTATTTTAAGATATCCTGTCGCCCTTTGCCTTGTGTTGACGCCGTGATCAATTGGGTGTTTAAACCGTTGATCGTAGTATGTGTCATTTATTAAATTAAAGACAAAAAGTTTTTGAATAGTTAATAAACCTAAGTCTTCACTTGGATTAATACAATTCTCCACATACCTGTTACCATACTTAGCTCGTAATAGAATTTTAAATATTCTATTCTGAGCCCTTTGAAGTTCCATGATCCTATACTGTGCTGTGTTCCCCCATGCTGTTACTCCATACTGAAGAATAGATTCCACCAAGGCAAAGTATACTTGCTTTAGAACTTCGAATGATGTACAGTTGCTCAAATGATACAGAGCATATGTAGATTGTCGAAGCCGCAAGCAAAGATACTTTATGTGGTAATCCCACTTAAAGTTACAGTCTACTTCAATCCCAAGATATCGATAGACGTTCACTGTTTGAATATAGTCTGCACAATCATCTGTAAAGCTCAAAGGTGTATCATGAGTTCTGTTTTTGTGTAGACATTCAAAGTTGTGGAATTTGATTCTAATAGGTGTTCTTATGATGTGTGGAGGCCGAATATGCAATAACTTAGACTTTTTGGAGTTAATGACAAGTCCATTATCGTGACACCAACATAGAACGTTGTCAAACTCTACTTGCATTTTCTGCGTGGCACAGTTGATGTTCTTGTCGCTCACAATTATAGCAGTGTCATCAGCATATTGGAGCCCTATACTATTTTCCAACACAGATAGCATATCATTAACATACACGATAAAAAGCAGGGGTCCTAAGATCGATCCTTGTGGTACTCCTATCTCAGCATTTTGAAGACCACTGAAGTTGTTTGATACTTTGACCTTAAAACCTCTATCACAAAGATAACTTGCAAACCAATTTAAAAGGTGACCTCGAATACCAATTTTTTCCAACATTTGAATAATTTTTTTATGACAAAGTGTGTCGAAAGCTTTTCTAAAATCGATAAACATCACCAGCGAGTGATGACTCTTATTCAAATTGGTATTGATGGTATTGGCAAATTCTTTTAGCAATTGGTTGACGTTTCTGTTTCTCATGAACCCAAACTGGCTCTTGTTAATAATTTGGTATCGGTCAAGATAATCTTGTAATTTTTTTGCCATTACTTCTTCTATTACTTTGTCAAGTACTGGTAGAATGGAGATAGGACGGTAGTTTGAAACATCGTCTTTCTTTCCAGATTTGTAAATGGGTCGAACGATGGCTACTTTCAGTTTTTTTTGGAATACGCTTTGTTCCAACGACTTATTTACTAACTGAGTGACTGCAGGTACTAAAACACTGGAATTGTATTTTAAATCTTTAGCTCTGACACCGTCTACACCAGGTGATTTATTCACTTTCATTTTGTTTAAAATTTTCTCTATTTCACCTTCCGATACGTAGCCTACGAACATAGATTGTGTTGCATTTGTTACTCTTCCACTATAAGTTTTTAAGTCGCATTTGTGAACAATAGATTTGATTTCTTCTGTAAACTGTGTAGCGAATTTATTCGAAATATTTCCTCCATTTAAATTTGGTACAAAGTTTCGGTTGATCACGTCATCAATGTTATTAGGCGTTTTTCCTAAGATACTATTTATGAGTCGCCAAGTATTCTTTGGATCCTTCTTATATTCTACAAATTTATTTTTATAGTAGTTTGATTTTATCATTTTTATTCTTCTGTTGGCATACTTTCGAAAAGATTTATATTGATTTTCATAGCTCAAACATTGTCTATTGCTTTTCCATTTATTATAAAGTCTGTCTCTTTCTTTACATAGAGCTACAGTTTCCGCTGTTAGCCAAGGACTTTTTCTTTCTCTTCTTTTTATTTTAATTTTTATGAAAGAGTTTCCATATATGCCATTAAAAATGTCTATAAACCTTTCACAAAATTCATCTACACTTGTTGCATTGTCCAAAATACTCCAGTTCGTATTTGAAATTTGTACACGTACTCTATTTTCATTAATTATTGTTTTTTGTATTGTTTTATTCTGTGTTTGTATGTTTTTCGGTATTCCACAAATTAACGTATAGTGATCAGATATGTTTGATTCAATAGTTGCTGCGTATATTTTCCTGGATTCACTTCGTATTAAACAATGATCAATGGCAGTACTAGAACCTCTGTTCAAATCGATTCTAGTACTGGACAAAGCAACATTTTGAAGTCCCTTATCATTTATCATATCTAGGTATCTAACCGTACAGATTTCTTCATTTTTGTTTAGATCTATGTTCATGTCGCCCATAACTATCAGACTGTCTCTTCTGCGAACAGAATTAATTTGTTTTTCTGCCTCTTCTAAAAAGTTGTACTCATTTAGTTTCGGTGGTCGATAAATTGCTAAGAGAGTTATTTCGTGTTTGCTTATTTTAGCTTGTATCTGTATGTTTTCATAGTACAGAGTATTATAATTTATTCTTTCGTAAGATATTTCCTTTCTGACATACAAAGCAATTCCACCACCAGTTCGATTTCTTCTATTTAAAAACTCCGCATTAAAACCATCCAGCTGATAGAGACAGGTTTCCTCATCAAAAATGTTTGTTTCAACTAATATTATAATTTTTACATAATGAATAATTTTATCAATATTACTTACAAATAAGTCCCAATTTTTTCTCAATGATCTTATATTTAAGTATAAACACAAAAATTCTAAATTTTTTACTTCATTAATATTTATGTCAGTAAACGTATTATGCACCCTATAATCTACAATAGACATTTGAATACACTCATTTTCATTATGGTTGTCAGCCATTTTTGTTGTTGATGTTTATTCTTTCGTTTAAAGTGTAAGAGAGATGGAGATTATATTATTTTATTTTGTCAATGTCTTCAACACCAGCGATTCGCAGAACCGTTGCACCTTCGTATTTGCGTGCTAAAATTTTTCCGTCTCGCGTCCAGACATACTTCCAAGCAGTGTTTGCCATAGAAGTTGTCTGTTTTCTGCAGTTAGTTGACAGTTTATAAAGATCTTACTGTTTAATATTTCGGTTTTCTTGCTTTCGGTGATGTCGTGCATAATTAGTTTACTTTTGATGTCATTATTTTTTAGCGTTCCCTTAACTTTGGCGAAATGCAAAATCTTTGCTTTGCACATCGAGTTCGTGAAAGATACCACTAATTTCGGTGGTTTTGTGTTCTGTTTTGTGTTAATACGGTAGACATTGTCAATATCGGTGTTATTTATTTCTGTACCAATAGCCCTTGCCACTTCGGTTACCATTTCTGTCAAGTTTTCAACTTTTGTGTATGGCACATTTGTTATTTCTATATTATTTTTTATGATTTCTTGTTCCATTCTATTGATTTGTTTTTGCATCGTTGATATTATTTCGTCTTTATGTTCGCATTGTGATTTTAGCTCTTTTATCTGTCCCGTCAGTCTATGCAGGAGTTCGTTGTTTTTCTCCATTGTCTCCTTCATATTATCGTATCCGCTTGATAGAAACTCCACTGATCTCAGGTATTCCTTCAGCGTTTCCTTAATTTCTATGATGTTTTTTTTAACATCTGCGCTGAGGACTTCTGCAGAGCTTCCAGCTTCATTTTTATCCGCAGGTCTATCTTCTCGGGGAGTTTGATCAGCTGTGGAACGTGAACGGCAGTACTGGCATTTCCAGGATTTCTTCTGGTCGATGGACATCCCCCTGAAGGTCCTAGCTGTGATGGTGGTACAGCCGAAATGTAGTTTTCTGGCACAAGATGAGCACGTAACGCAGTCGCCCTCGCTGACGATATTCTCCTCACAATTACCACACCTACGCTCACCATGATGCAGGTTTTTTTTTGTTCATTGACAAAGGGCTTGTAGTCGTTTTTTCGTTCAGACTTGGACATCAAGTGCGAGATATGACACAGTCTCCTCTGGCTGCCCAGGAAGTATTGATCTTTTCTCTCGCTTTAAAGTCTATTTTCCTTTTCAGTACACCAATAGGGACAGCTACCAATGCTAGTTCGTCAGCTGCTTCGCTTCCTTCTATATTATTATGTTCGGGAACTCTACTATTGCATATTTTGCTTATAGTTTGCCGGCATGCGGAGACTTTTTTCGATCTGATTATTACGCTGTTTAGTGCCTAGATTACAACTTGACTGTCGATAAAGATTGTGACCCTATATGGATTTAGTTTCTTTGCGTATATACATAGTTTAGAATCTTTGAAATATAGATCCGTGTCCATAGTAGCTTTGCTCCCATCTGTTTGATAGTTTAAGATGCATCGCACTTTTGGCAGCCATGCTTCGCATGAACTCATCCAGAGGACGAAGATTGATTTTCCAACCCCGTCTGAGGCGTTGATATCTGTGTTCCTGTTATGGTAACATATGCTAATCTTTGTACGTTCATAAGATTATTGGGATAGCTAACTTTATCTGTTGCATTCCACCATACAGAGATAAGTATGGGTCTTACGATCGCAGTATAAATCCTATGGATTATGGGCGGTCGCAAGCCCCATCGTTTACCGAAGGTTTTCGCACGCGTAGTTAGTTAGTTAGTTAGTTAGTTAGTTTTATTGTCCCAAAGAGTTTATAATTGAGTTTTACAAATATGTTTCAACGTGCCTTCTAACATTTCCATGAAGTTATACCCTCAATGCTGGACTAAGCCTTGAAGCTGTTTTAAGCCTTGAAATTATTTTACAAAGACATAACAAGTAAATATAATAAATTACAGTAAAGACAATATTAAGAATCTGCGAAGCCTGAAGACTTTTCTGCAGAAGATTGGTTACAGATATTTTACATACAATATTTTTTAAGTAATTCTTGTTCTTCTTTGGAAATTACATTTAGTTCATACTATACAAATTCACATTGTTTAACAAAATATAATTCTTTAATCTTCTTTTTCTTATGTGGACTGCCTGGATATTCCATAGGGAACGTGGAAGTTGATTGAAAACCGTAGGTACCACAAAAGCTAGTTGTTGTCGTCCATAGGAGTTGTGAATCCTCGGTATTTTAAGATATCCTGTCGCCCTTTGCCTTGTGTTGACGCCGTGATCAATTGGGTGTTTAAACCGTTGATCGTAGTATGTGTCATTTATTAAATTAAAGACAAAAAGTTTTTGAATAGTTAATAAACCTAAGTCTTCACTTGGATTAATACAATTCTCCACATACCTGTTACCATACTTAGCTCGTAATAGAATTTTAAATATTCTATTCTGAGCCCTTTGAAGTTCCATGATCCTATACTGTGCTGTGTTCCCCCATGCTGTTACTCCATACTGAAGAATAGATTCCACCAAGACAAAGTATACTTGCTTTAGAACTTCGAATGATGTACAGTTGCTCAAATGATACAGAGCATATGTAGATTGTCGAAGCCGCAAGCAAAGATACTTTATGTGGTAATCCCACTTAAAGTTACAGTCTACTTCAATCCCAAGATATCGATAGACGTTCACTGTTTGAATATAGTCTGCACAATCATCTGTAAAGCTCAAAGGTGTATCATGAGTTCTGTTTTTGTGTAGACATTCAAAGTTGTGGAATTTGATTCTAATAGGTGTTCTTATGATGTGTGGAGGCCGAATATGCAATAACTTAGTCTTTTTGGAGTTAATAACAAGTCCATTATCGTGACACCAACATAGAACGTTGTCAAACTCTACTTGCATTTTCTGCGTGGCACAGTTGATGTTCTTGTCGCTCACAATTATAGCAGTGTCATCAGCATATTGGAGCCCTATACTATTTTCCAACACAGATAGCATATCATTAACATACACGATACAAAGCAGGGGTCCTAAGATCGATCCTTGTGGTACTCCTATCTCAGCATTTTGAAGACCACTGAAGTTGTTTGATACTTTGACCTTGAAACCTCTATCACAAAGATAACTTGCAAACCAATTTAAAAGGTGACCTCGAATACCAATTTTTTCCAACATTTGAATAATTTTTTTATGACAAAGTGTGTCGAAAGCTTTTCTAAAATCGATAAACATCACCAGCGAGTGATGACTCTTATTCAAATTGGTATTGATGGTATTGGCAAATTCTTTTAGCAATTGGTTGACGTTTCTGTTTCTCATGAACCCAAACTGGCTCTTGTTAATAATTTGGTATCGGTCAAGATAATCTTGTAATTTTTTTGCCATTACTTCTTCTATTACTTTGTCAAGTACTGGTAGAATGGAGATAGGACGGTAGTTTGAAACATCGTCTTTCTTTCCAGATTTGTAAATGGGTCGAACGATGGCTACTTTCAGTTTTTTTTGGAATACGCTTTGTTCCAACGACTTATTTACTAACTGAGTGACTGCAGGTACTAAAACACTGGAATTGTATTTTAAATCTTTAGCTCTGACACCGTCTACACCAGGTGATTTATTCACATTCATTTTGTTTAAAATTTTCTCTATTTCACCTTCCGATACGTAGCCTACGAACATAGATTGTGTTGCATTTGTTACTCTTCCACTATAAGTTTTTAAGTCGCATTTGTGAACAATAGATTTGATTTCTTCTGTAAACTGTGTAGCGAATTTATTCGAAATATTTCCTCCATTTAAATTTGGTACAAAGTTTCGGTTGATCACGTCATCAATGTTATTAGGCGTTTTTCCTAAGATACTATTTATGAGTCGCCAAGTATTCTTTGGATCCTTCTTATATTCTACAAATTTATTTTTATAGTAGTTTGATAGTATGTTGGCATAGTTTCGAAAAGATTTATATTGATTTTCATAGCTCAAACATTGTCTATTGCTTTTCCATTTATTATAAAGTCTGTCTCTTTCTTTACATAGAGCTACAGTTTCCGCTGTTAGCCAAGGACTTTTTCTTTCTCTTCTTTTTATTTTAATTTTTATGAAAGAGTTTTCATATATGCCATTAAAAATGTCTATAAACCTTTCACAAAATTCATCCACACTTGTTGCATTGTCCAAAATACTCCAGTTCGTATTTGAAATTTGTACACGTACTCTATTTTCATTAATTATTGTTTTTTGTATTGTTTTATTCTGTGTTTGTATGTATTTCGGTATTCCACAAATTAACGTATAGTGATCAGATATGTTTGATTCAATAGTTGCTGCGTATATTTTCCTGGATTCACTTCGTATTAAACAATGATCAATGGCAGTACTAGAACCTCTGTTCAAATCGATTCTAGTACTGGACAAAGCAACATTTTGAAGTCCCTTATCATTTATCATATCTAGGTATCTAACCGTACAGATTTCTTCATTTTTGTTTAGATCTATGTTCATGTCGCCCATAACTATCAGACTGTCTCTTCTGCGAACAGAATTAATTTGTTTTTCTGCCTCTTCTAAAAAGTTGTACTCATTTAGTTTCGGTGGTCGATAAATTGCTAAGAGAGTTATTTCGTGTTTGCTTATTTTAGCTTGTATCTGTATGTTTTCATAGTACAGAGTATTATAATTTATTCTTTCGTAAGATATTTCCTTTCTGACATACAAAGCAATTCCACCACCAGTTCGATTTCTTCTATTTAAAAACTCCGCATTAAAACCATCCAGCTGATAGAGACAGGTTTCCTCATCAAAAATGTTTGTTTCAACTAATATTATAATTTTTACATAATGAATAATTTTATCAATATTACTTACAAATAAGTCCCAATTTTTTCTCAATGATCTTATATTTAAGTATAAACACAAAAATTCTAAATTTTTTACTTCATTAATATTTATGTCAGTAAACGTATTATGCACCCTATAATCTACAATAGACATTTGAATACACTCATTTTCATTATGGTTGTCAGCCATTTTCGTTGTTGATGTTTATTCTTTCGTTTAAAGTGTAAGAGAGATGGAGATTATATTATTTTATTTTGTCAATGTCTTCAACACCAGCGATTCGCAGAACCGTTGCACCTTCGTATTTGCGTGCTAAAATTTTTCCGTCTCGCGTCCAGACATACTTCCAAGCAGTGTTTGCCATAGAAGTTGTCTGTTTTCTGCAGTTAGTTGACAGTTTATAAAGATCTTACTGTTTAATATTTCGGTTTTCTTGCTTTCGGTGATGTCGTGCATAATTAGTTTACTTTTGATGTCATTATTTTTTAGCGTTCCCTTAACTTTGGCGAAATGCAAAATCTTTGCTTTGCACATCGAGTTCGTGAAAGATACCACTAATTTCGGTGGTTTTGTGTTCTGTTTTGTGTTAATACGGTAGACATTGTCAATATCGGTGTTATTTATTTCTGTACCAATAGCCCTTGCCACTTCGGTTACCATTTCTGTCAAGTTTTCATCTTTTGTGTATGGCACATTTGTTATTTCTATATTATTTTTTATGATTTCTTGTTCCATTCTATTGATTTGTTTTTGCATCGTTGATATTATTTCGTCTTTATGTTCGCATTGTGATTTTAGCTCTTTTATCTGTCCCGTCAGTCTATGCAGGAGTTCGTTGTTTTTCTCCATTGTCTCCTTCATATTATCGTATCCGCTTGATAGAAACTCCACTGATCTCAGGTATTCCTTCAGCGTTTCCTTAATTTCTATGATGTCTTTTTTAACATCTGCGCTGAGGACTTCTGCAGAGCTTCCAGCTTCATTTTTATCCGCAGGTCTATCTTCTCGGGGAGTTTGATCAGCTGTGGAACGTGAACGGCAGTACTGGCATTTCCAGGATTTCTTCTGGTCGATGGACATCCCCCTGAAGGTCCTAGCTGTGATGGTGGTACAGCCGAAATGCAGTTTTCTGGCACAAGAGGAGCACGTAACGCAGTCGCCCTCGCTGACGATATTCCCCTCACAATTACCACACCTACGCTCACCATGATGCAGGTTTTTTTTTTTCATTGACAAAGGGCTTGTAGTCGTTTTTTCGTTCAGACTTGGACATCAAGTGCGAGATATGACACAGTCTCCTCTGGCTGCCCAGGAAGTATTGATCTTTTCTCTCGCTTTAAAGTCTATTTTCCTTTTCAGTACACCAATAGGGACAGCTACCAATGCTAGTTCGTCAGCTGCTTCGCTTCCTTCTATATTATTATGTTCGGGAACTCTACTATTGCATATTTTGCTTATAGTTTGCCGGCATGCGGAGACTTTTTTCGATCTGATTATTACGCTGTTTAGTGCCTAGAGTACAACTTGACTGTCGATAAAGATTGTGACCCTATATGGATTTAGTTTCTTTGCGTATATACATAGTTTAGAATCTTTGAAATATAGATCCGTGTCCATAGTAGCTTTGCTCCCATCTGTTTGATAGTTTAAGATGCATCGCACTTTTGGCAGCCATGCTTCGCATGAACTCATCCAGAGGACGAAGATTGATTTTCCAACCCCGTCTGAGGCGTTGATATCTGTGTTCCTGTTATGGTAACATATGCTAATCTTTGTACGTTCATAAGATTATTGGGATAGCTAACTTTATCTGTTGCATTCCACCATACAGAGATAAGTATGGGTCTTACGATCGCAGTATAAATCCTATGGATTATGGGCGGTCGCAAGCCCCATCGTTTACCGAAGGTTTTCGCACGCGTAGTTAGTTAGTTAGTTAGTTTTATTGTCCCAAAGAGTTTATAATTGAGTTTTACAAATATGTTTCAACGTGCCTTCTAACATTTCCATGAAGTTATACCCTCAATGCTGGACTAAGCCTTGAAGCTGTTTTAAGCCTTGAAATTATTTTACAAAGACATAACAAGTAAATATAATAAATTACAGTAAAGACAATATTAAGAATCTGCGAAGCCTGAAGGCTTTTCTGCAGAAGATTGGTTACAGATATTTTACATACAATATTTTTTAAGTAATTCTTGTTCTTCTTTGGAAATTACATTTAGTTCATACTGTAGCATAATAATAACTACGCGCCTATGTCTATGCAGCAAATTCCGAAGTGACTTTCCATTCTGGCAGAATTTTTGGTTCAAACTGTCCTTCATTCGAGGTTCGTGTCTGGGACGAAGTCTCCACAGCTCATGTCAACGAAAGAGACAAATAATATTAGGGATAATATTAGGGATAATATTAGGGAATTATAACTGCAAGAATTATTTCTCTTGTTCCAGTGGTCGAAGAATTTGCTAGAAGTTTCTGGCTATCAGAAACTTCTGCTATATAAGGACAGATGGCGATCAAAAAAAAGACAGTTGGTTTTAGAACCGTGGCGAAGAGATTGGAAAAGTGATAATGGGCGAAGTTGTAATTTGGTGATAAATTGAAAGTTGAGAGTAAACAAGAAAAAGTAATTAGTTTGAATTTGTGAATTAAGTAATAGAAAGGAGATAAAGTGATTTGAGAGGAAAGAGACCTTGTAAGAAAAGAATTTGCGAAGAATAGTATAGTGTGAACTTGAATTGTTCTATAGAGTAGAAAATAAAGAAATAATTTCACAGAATAATTGTTTTATCTACTCGAGCCGTAGCTCGCATATTACATTGGTGTCAGAAGTGGGATAAAACTTATTCTGTGAATAACTATTTCCGTGGTGTGAAATTGCACAAAAAAAAAAAAAAAACGATTTCTGCGTTGAGTTAATTAGTTGCGCAAAATGGGTCGCAAATTGGGAAAACTAACTATAACTCAACTAAAGGCAGAACTCAGTAAGCGGAACCTCGACACAACTGGGGGAAAAGATGCCCTACTGATTCGTCTGGAAGAAGCAGTAACGCAGGAAGGTGAAAATCCGCATGACATAGAGTTTGACGTGGAAGAGGAACCAGCAAGTACAGTAGCCGACCCGGGTATAACAAGTCTGCTCCTGCAACTTAAGTTAGTCATGGACGAACAAAAGAAAGCAATAGAAGATCAAAGTCATAAGCTCGATGACCAAAAGAATTCTCTAGAACTTAAGCTGGATGAACAAAAGAAAGCGATGGACGAACAAAAGAAAGCAATGGGCGACCAAAGGAATTCTCTAGAACTTAAGCTGGATGAACAAAAGAAAGCGATGGACGAACAAAAGAAAGCAATGGGCGACCAAAGGAATTCTCTAGAACTTAAGCTGGACGAACAAAAGAAAGCAATGGACGAACAAAAGAAAGCAATGGACGAACAAAAGAATTCTCTAGATGCTCTGGAAAGTAAACTTGATGAGCAAAACAAGAACTTGGAATCCAAATTCGAAGTGATCGAAGAAAAAATCGAGAAGGTCGAGACGCAACTCGAAAAAGTCGAAATTAGATTCGATGAAAATTTTGAGAAACATGAAACTCAGTTCGGGAAGATAGAGACTCAGTTTGAAAAAGTGGATACGCAATTCGAGATAGTAGGAAAGCAAGTCGAAAATCTTGCTAAGGAGCTCAGCAACGTGAAGAGACAGAAAGCACGGGAATATTCCACTGACGGTCTGAGAAGAAAGGAGATGCAGCCTCCTATCTTCGATGGTCAAACATCATGGCCAATTTATAAAAGGCAATTCGAAGCGGCCGCAATGACCAATAGCTGGGACGATGAAGAGAAGTCCATTGCACTCACACTTGCACTGAGGGGTCCAGCTGCGGAGCTCTTGCAGACCATCCCGGAAGATAAACAGCAGAACTACGACTCTCTGGTTCAGGCTATCGAGATGCGGTTTGGGGATGAACACATGCAGCAGGTGTACAGGGTTCAGCTGCGTAGTCGAGTCCAGAAAAGGGGGGAAACGCTCCAACAGTTGCAAGCGGATATAGAGCGACTAGCCCATCTTTCATACCCTAAAGCCGGTGAGGAGCTTATCAACGAAATGGCGGTGGAAGCTTTTATTCAGGCCATAGAGGACAGACAACTGCAAATGGCTGTAAGGATGGCTGAAAAGCGAACACTCCCCGAGGCATTGGCATTCGCTTTGTCAATGAAGGCTGCGGACCAAGCATACCAGGGAATACACCGTGTCAGGGAAATGTCCGTCGTGGAATGCTCATGCCAGAGAACAGCCGTCAAAGCTCGCGGAAGTCAAATCCGTTGCTGGAATTGCAACCAAACCGGACACCTACAACGGCAGTGCAGAAGTGCACCTAGACGAGGAAATTGTCCACATTGCGGAAGTAGGAGAAGCAGAGAGGAAGCATCCTGTCGGTCAGACTTCCCAAAACCAGCAGTCGGGAGATGCGTAAGGACCAACTTCGCGGGGCAGAAGTTGGTTACTGGAATCGAGGCCCCCAGGACCACCATTCAAGTTTCGCAAACCAAACGGGGTAACAAGAGCCTGACAGTGGAGGCACTAATCAACGAGAAGAAGTGCGTAGCCACCATCGACACAGGTGCCACTGCCTCCATTGTAAGAAGAGATATCGTCAAAAGCTCCTGGCTGCACAACACCAACAGCTACTGCCTGAAGACTGCAACAGGGGAAATGGCGAAGGTATTTGGAGAAGTTCGTCTTACGATTACTCTGGCAGGACTGACGTTCTCCCATGCGTTTCTGGTGGCAGATATATGCGACGAGTGCATCATCGGAGTAGACTTCATGAAAGCAAATGAAGTAATCTTGGACATCGGGATGCAAGTACTGAGGTATCGAAATGTGGAGATTCCGATGGTGTACGGAAACGAGAATGCCGTAACTCTCAGGACAGTCATCAGCAAAGACGAAGTTTTGCCGCCGTCTTCAGAGACAATCATTTGGACGAAGCTGGAAGGTGATCTTGGGAGCCACCGATTCTACATAGTAGAACCAGACCCAGAGAAGAATTCTCAAGACTACATCGTGGGAAAGACGTTAGTCGAACCAAAGAACACCATGGTTCCAGTGAGGGTTTTGAACGCAAGACCACACACTGTCAAACTAAGGCGAGGGGAGGTGACTGGAAAATGCACGCCGATTACCGCCGTCGCAACAATATCTGAACGTGATGCTCCAAAACTTCTCCCATCACCTTGGACAGCGGAAGCGAGAGAGACGATTCTCCAGTCCAGTGAGCTGAATCAGGAGCAGCGAACTATGGCAGAGAATCTTATCAATGAGTACGCTGATGTATTTGCCTCACAGGACGGAGAATACGGCCGAACACACCTGGTACAACATCGAATAGACACTGGTGATACTAGACCAATTCGTCAGCCTGCTAGGCGCCTTCCATTGGCAAAGCAGACAGAAGTTGCAGAGATGGTGTCGGCAATGGAGAAAGAAGGTGTGATTGAAAGTTCCAAAAGTCCGTGGGCATCACCGGTTGTACTGGTTAAGAAGAAAGATGGCAGCACGCGGTTCTGCGTGGACTATCGGCAGCTCAATTACGTCACCAAGAAAGACAGCTACCCTCTGCCACGGATTGACGACACGCTAGACACACTATCAGGAGCCCGATGGTTTTCCACTCTCGACTTGAAGAGTGGCTACTGGCAGGTACAGATCCATCCAGAAGACCGGGAGAAAACCGCCTTCACCGCAGGAAATGGGCTATGGCAATTCACGGTAATGCCATTCGGGCTGTGCAATGCTCCGGCGACTTTCGAGCGATTGATGGAATGTGTCCTGCAAGGGTTAACATGGAAAACCTGTTTGGTATACTTGGATGATGTCATCGTCGTAGGAAAAACGTTTGCGCAACACCGAGACAATCTAAGGGATGTGTTTCAAAGGCTTCGAAGTGCCCACCTGAAGCTCAACCCCAAGAAGTGCGCCCTGTTTAGAGCGGAAGTCAAGTACCTGGGACACATAATTTCAGCGAAAGGAGTGAGAACCGATCCGGAGAAGGTCGAAGCGGTGAAAAACTGGCCAGTCCCCAAAGACAAACACCAACTAAGGAGCTTCCTGGGCCTAGCCACCTACTACAGACGGTTCGTGAAGGATTTTGCCGGGATCGCAAAGAACCTGCACCAGTTGACGGAAAAGGGAAAACAATTCAAATGGTCAATTGAGTGCGAGAAGAGCTTCAAGGCACTTAAACAACGGCTATGCGATGCCCCGATACTGGCTTACCCCACTCCCGGGGAAACGTTCGTTGTGGATGCAGATGCTAGTAATGTCGGGGTAGGAGCCGTACTCTCCCAGGTGCATGACGGCCAAGAGAAGGTGGTTGCGTACTTCAGCAAGGTGCTCTCTAAGCCAGAAAGGAACTACTGCGTGACAAGGCGGGAACTTCTAGCTTTGATCTTGGCTACGAAGCATTTTCACAAATACCTCTACGGGAGGAAGTTCGTTCTTCGCACAGACCATGCAGCATTAAAATGGCTATTACAGTTCAAGAGTCCTGAGGGTCAGGTCGCAAGATGGATCGAAAGGCTGCAAATCTACGACTACGAAATACAGCATCGTAAAGGAAAACTCCACTCTAATGCGGATGCACTGTCCCGGAGACCATGCAGAACGGATTGTAAACATTGTGCGCGTCAGGAAGAACGGGAGCTGGTTTCCATCCAAAGAATGAGAGCCGAACCTATCGCCGGCTGGAGCGTAGATGAGATCCGGAACGCTCAGAAGGAAGACCCCGATATCGAGCCGATTCTGGCCTGGAAGGAGAACATGGAGAAACCGGATCATCAGGACATCTCTCACAGAAGCCCGACCTTAAAGGCATATTTTGCGCAGTGGGACTCCCTCCATGTCCAAGAAGGTGTTCTGAGAAGAAAATGGGAATCCTCCGACGGAAAATCGTTTGTAATGCAGCTTGTAGTACCGCGGACGAGGGTCAAGGAGGTGTTACAGGAAATGCATGGCGGGGCGACCGGAGGCCACTTGGGAGTGAATAAGACGCTAGAAAAGATACGAGAACGTTTTTATTGGTTAAAAGCGAAGGAAGATATCGAAGACTGGTGCAGAAAATGCGACGTGTGTGCAGCTAGCAAGGGTCCGAGAATCAAAACTCGAGGTAAGATGCACCAATACAACGTGGGAGCACCTTTCGAACGAATCGCCATTGACATCGCAGGGCCCTTTCCGGAAACCGACAATGGTAATCGGTATATACTCGTAGTGATGGACTACTTCAGTAAGTGGCCGGAAGCGTTTCCGATCCCTAACCAGGAAGCCAGAACCGTGGCGGAGCAGATCGTCTACAATTGGGTTAGCAGATTCGGTGTGCCCTTGGAATTGCATTCTGACCAAGGGCGGAACTTCGAGTCAAGAATCTTCCAAGAGATGTGTCAACTACTCGGAATCAAAAAGACAAGGACAACCCCGCTTCATCCACAGTCGGACGGTATGGTGGAGCGTTTCAATAGGACTTTGGACGAACATCTCTCGAAGGTCGTAGGTGACTACCAACGGGATTGGGACCGGCAGATTCCCTTGTTTTTGATGGCCTATAGAAGTGCCGTGCATAGCACTACTCGACATACGCCGTTCGAAATCTTATTTGGTGGAATAGCTCGTTTACCCAGTGAGGTGAAATTTGGATCTCCTACCAATGAGCCCAGAAATGAAGAAGAGTACGTGGCGGACCTTAGGGAAAGGCTTAGGGACATACACCAAAGGACCAGAAGCCAGATTAAGATGACGAGCGACCGCATGAAGACCAGGTATGATGCCAAGGCAACAACGTCAGGATTCCAGGAAGGAGATCTGGTGTGGCTGTATAATCCCCATCGCCAAAAGGGGAAATCACCTAAGTTACAGCGGAACTGGGAAGGTCCCTACAGAATAGTAACCCGCATCAACGATGTTGTCTACCGCATCCAGCGAGGACCAAGGGCCAAAATGAAAGTGGTTCATGTGGACCGACTGAGTCGATACAATGGCCGAAATGAGGATGCACTTGTTCGGGACGAACACGTCTAAGAGGGGGGCAGTGTAGCATAATAATAACTACGCGCCTATGTCTATGCAGCAAATTCCGAAGTGACTTTCCATTCTGGCAGAATTTTTGGTTCAAACTGTCCTTCATTCGAGGTTCGTGTCTGGGACGAAGTCTCCACAGCTCATGTCAACGAAAGAGACAAATAATATTAGGGATAATATTAGGGATAATATTAGGGAATTATAACTGCAAGAATTATTTCTCTTGTTCCAGTGGTCGAAGAATTTGCTAGAAGTTTCTGGCTATCAGAAACTTCTGCTATATAAGGACAGATGGCGATCAAAAAAAAGACAGTTGGTTTTAGAACCGTGGCGAAGAGATTGGAAAAGTGATAATGGGCGAAGTTGTAATTTGGTGATAAATTGAAAGTTGAGAGTAAACAAGAAAAAGTAATTAGTTTGAATTTGTGAATTAAGTAATTGAAAGGAGATAAAGTGATTTGAGAGGAAAGAGACCTTGTAAGAAAAGAATTTGCGAAGAATAGTATAGTGTGAACTTGAATTGTTCTATAGAGTAGAAAATAAAGAAATAATTTCACAGAATAATTGTTTTATCTACTCGAGCCGTAGCTCGCATATTACAATACTATACAAATTCACATTGTTTAACAAAATATAATTCTTTAATCTTCTTTTTCTTATGTGGACTGCCTGGATATACCATAGGGAACGTGGAAGTTGATTGAAAACCGTAGGTACCACAAAAGCTAGTTGTTGTCGTCCATAGGAGTTGTGAATCCTCGGTATTTTAAGATATCCTGTCGCCCTTTGCCTTGTGTTGACGCCGTGATCAATTGGGTGTTTAAACCGTTGATCGTAGTATGTGTCATTTATTAAATTAAAGACAAAAAGTTTTTGAATAGTTAATAAACCTAAGTCTTCACTTGGATTAATACAATTCTCCACATACCTGTTACCATACTTAGCTCGTAATAGAATTTTAAATATTCTATTCTGAGCCCTTTGAAGTTCCATGATCCTATACTGTGCTGTGTTCCCCCATGCTGTTACTCCATACTGAAGAATAGATTCCACCAAGGCAAAGTATACTTGCTTTAGAACTTCGAATGATGTACAGTTGCTCAAATGATACAGAGCATATGTAGATTGTCGAAGCCGAATCCCACTTAAAGTTACAGTCTACTTCAATCCCAAGATATCGATAGACGTTCACTGTTTGAATATAGTCTGCACAATCATCTGTAAAGCTCAAAGGTGTATCATGAGTTCTGTTTTTGTGTAGACATTCAAAGTTGTGGAATTTGATTCCAATAGGTGTTCTTATGATGTGTGGAGGCCGAATATGCAATAACTTAGACTTTTTGGAGTTAATGACAAGTCCATTATCGTGACACCAACATAGAACGTTGTCAAACTCTACTTGCATTTTCTGCGTGGCACAGTTGATATTCTTGTCGCTCACAATTATAGCAGTGTCATCAGCATATTGGAGCCCTATACTATTTTCCAACACAGATAGCATATCATTAACATACACGATAAAAAGCAGGGGTCCTAAGATCGATCCTTGTGGTACTCCTATCTCAGCATTTTGAAGACCACTGAAGTTGTTTGATACTTTGACCTTAAAACCTCTATCACAAAGATAACTTGCAAACCAATTTAAAAGGTGACCTCGAATACCAATTTTTTCCAACATTTGAATAATTTTTTTATGACAAAGTGTGTCGAAAGCTTTTCTAAAATCGATAAACATCACCAGCGAGTGATGACTCTTATTCAAATTGGTATTGATGGTATTGGCAAATTCTTTTAGCAATTGGTTGACGTTTCTGTTTCTCATGAACCCAAACTGGCTCTTGTTAATAATTTGGTATCGGTCAAGATAATCTTGTAATTTTTTTGCCATTACTTCTTCTATTACTTTGTCAAGTACTGGTAGAATGGAGATAGGACGGTAGTTTGAAACATCGTCTTTCTTTCCAGATTTGTAAATGGGTCGAACGATGGCTACTTTCAGTTTTTTTTGGAATACGCTTTGTTCCAACGACTTATTTACTAACTGAGTGACTGCAGGTACTAAAACACTGGAATTGTATTTTAAATCTTTAGCTCTGACACCGTCTACACCAGGTGATTTATTCACATTCATTTTGTTTAAAATGTTCTCTATTTCACCTTCCGATACGTAGCCTACGAACATAGATTGTGTTGCATTTGTTACTCTTCCACTATAAGTTTTTAAGTCGCATTTGTGAACAATAGATTTGATTTCTTCTGTAAACTGTGTAGCGAATTTATTCGAAATATTTCCTCCATTTAAATTTGGTACAAAGTTTCGGTTGATCACGTCATCAATGTTATTAGGCGTTTTTCCTAAGATACTATTTATGAGTCGCCAAGTATTCTTTGGATCCTTCTTATATTCTACAAATTTATTTTTATAGTAGTTTGATTTTATCATTTTTATTCTTCTGTTGGCATAGTTTCGAAAAGATTTATATTGATTTTCATAGCTCAAATATTGTCTATTGCTTTTCCATTTATTATAAAGTCTGTCTCTTTCTTTACATAGAGCTACAGTTTCCGCTGTTAGTCAAGGACTTTTTCTTTCTCTTCTTTTTATTTTAATTTTTATGAAAGAGTTTTCATATATGCCATTAAAAATGTCTATAAACCTTTCACAAAATTCATCTACACTTGTTGCATTGTCCAAAATACTCCAGTTCGTATTTGAAATTTGTACACGTACTCTATTTTCATTAATTATTGTTTTTTGTATTGTTTTATTCTGTGTTTGTATGTTTTTCGGTATTCCACAAATTAACGTATAGTGATCAGATATGTTTGATTCAATAGTTGCTGCGTATATTTTCCTGGATTCACTTCGTATTAAACAATGATCAATGGCAGTACTAGAACCTCTGTTCAAATCGATTCTAGTACTGGACAAAGCAACATTTTGAAGTCCCTTGGCATTTATCATATCTAGGTATCTAACCGTACAGATTTCTTCATTTTTGTTTAGATCTATGTTCATGTCGCCCATAACTATCAGACTGTCTCTTCTGCGAACAGAATTAATTTGTTTTTCTGCCTCTTCTAAAAAGTTGTACTCATTTAGTTTCGGTGGTCGATAAATTGCTAAGAGAGTTATTTCGTGTTTGCTTATTTTAGCTTGTATCTGTATGTTTTCATAGTACAGAGTATTATAATTTATTCTTTCGTAAGATATTTCCTTTCTGACATACAAAGCAATTCCACCACCAGTTCGATTTCTTCTATTTAAAAACTCCGCATTAAAACCATCCAGCTGATAGAGACAGGTTTCCTCATCAAAAATGTTTGTTTCAACTAATATTATAATTTTTACATAATGAATAATTTTATCAATATTACTTACAAATAAGTCCCAATTTTTTCTCAATGATCTTATATTTAAGTATAAACACAAAAATTCTAAATTTTTTACTTCATTAATATTTATGTCAGTAAACGTATTATGCACCCTATGATCTACAATAGACATTTGAATACACTCATTTTCATTATGGTTGTCAGCCATTTTTGTTGTTGATGTTTATTCTTTCGTTTAAAGTGTGAGAGAGATGGAGATTATATTATTTTATTTTGTCAATGTCTTCAACACCAGCGATTCGCAGAACCGTTGCACCTTCGTGTTTGCGTGCTAAAATTCAGACATACTTCCAGGCAGTTTTTGCCATAGAAGTTGTCTGTTTTCTGCAGTTAGTTGACAGTTTATAAAGATCTTACTGTTTAATATTTCGGTTTTCTTGCTTTCGGTGATGTCGTGCATAATTAGTTTACTTTTAATGTCATTATTTTTGAGCGGTCCCTTGACTTTGGCGAAATGCAAAATCTTTGCTTTGCACATCGAGTTCGTGAAAGATACCACTATTTTCGGTGGTTTTGTGTTCTGTTTTGTGTTAATACGGTAGACATTGTCAATATCGGTGTTATTTATTTCTGTACCAATAGCCCTTGCCACTTCGGTTACCATTTCTGTCAAGTTTTCATCTTTTGTGTATGGCACATTTGTTATTTCTATATTATTTTTTATGATTTCTTGTTCCATTCTATTGATTTGTTTTTGCATCGTTGATATTATTTCGTCTTTATGTTCGCATTGTGATTTTAGCTCTTTTATCTGTCCCGTCAGTGTATGCAGGAGTTCGTTGTTTTTCTCCATTGTCTCCTTCATATTGTAACATAATGTAGCATAATAACTACGCCCTCGAACAGGCAACAAATTCCGAAGTGTCTTTTCATTGCTTCCTTTTGAGGTTCGTGTCTGAAATTAGTCACCACAGCTCGGATAATATCGCGGATAAAAGAGAACAAGAGAGAATTATAACTGCACGAAATGATTGTCATCTTGGAATTATTATATCAGAATTTTTCTTGCTCCAGTGGTCGAAGAATTTGCTAGAAGTTTCTGGCTATCAGAAACTTCTGCTATATAAGGACAGATGGCGATCAAAAAAAGACACAGTTGGTTTAGAACCGTGGCGAAGAGATTGGAAAAGTGATAATGGGTGAAGTTGTAATTTGGTGATAAATTGAAAGTTGAGAGTGAACAAGAAAAAGTAATTAGTTTGGATTTGTGAATTAAGTAATTGAAAGGAGATAAAGTGATTTGAGAGGAAAGAGACCTTGTAAGAAAAGAATTTGCGAAGAATAGTATAGTGTGAACTTGAATTGTTCTATAGACTAGAAAATAAAGAAATAAATTTCACAGAATATCGTTTTATCTACTCGAGCCGTAGGTCGCATGTTACATTGGTGTCAGAAGCTGGGATAAAACTTATTCTGTGAATAACTATTTCCGTGGTGTGAAATTGCACAAAAAAAAAAAAAAAAAAAAAAAAAAAAAAAAAACGATTTCTGTGTTGAGTTAATTAGTTGCGCAAAATGGGTCGCAAATTGGGAAAACTAACTATAACTCAACTAAAGGCAGAACTCAGTAAGCGGAACCTCGACACAACTGGGGGAAAAGATGCCCTGCTGATTCGTCTGGAAGAAGCAGTAACGCAGGAAGGTGAAAATCCGCACGACGTAGAGTTTGACGTGGAAGAGGAACCAGCAAGTACAGCAGCCGACCCGGGTATAACAAGTCTGCTCCTGCAACTTAAGTTAGTCATGGACGAACAAAAGAAAGCAATAGAAGATCAAAGTCATAAGCTCGATGACCAAAGGAATTCTCTAGAACTTAAGTTGGACGAACAAAAGAAAGCAATGGACGAACAAAAGAATTCTCTAGAACTTAAGCTGGACGAACAAAAGAAAGCAATGGACGAACAAAAGAATTCTCTAGATGCTCTGGAAAGTAAACTTGATGAGCAAAACAAGAACTTGGAATCCAAATTCGAAGTGATCGAAGAGAAAATCGAGAAGGTCGAGACGCAACTCGAAAAAGTCGAAATTAGATTCGATGAAAATTTTGAGAAACATGAAACTCAGTTCGGGAAGATAGAGACTCAATTTGAAAAAGTGGATACGAAATTCGAGATAGTAGGAAAGCAAGTCGAAAATCTTGCTAAGGAGCTCAGCAACGTGAAGAGACAGAAAGCACGGGAATATTCCACTGACGGTCTGAGAAGAAAGGAGATGCAGCCTCCTATCTTCGATGGTCAAACATCATGGCCAATTTATAAAAGGCAATTCGAAGCGGCCGCAATGACCAATAGCTGGGACGATGAAGAGAAGTCCATTGCACTCACACTTGCACTGAGGGGTCCAGCTGCGGAGCTCTTGCAGACCATCCCGGAAGATAAACAGCAGAACTACGACTCTCTGGTTCAGGCTATCGAGATGCGGTTTGGGGATGAACACATGCAGCAGGTGTACAGGGTTCAGCTGCGTAGTCGAGTCCAGAAAAGGGGAGAAACGCTCCAACAGTTGCAGGCGGATATAGAGCGACTAGCCCATCTTTCATACCCTAAAGCCGGTGAGGAGCTTATCAACGAAATGGCGGTGGAAGCTTTTATTCATTCCATAGAGGACAGACAACTGCAAATGGCTGTAAGGATGGCTGAAAAGCGAACACTCCCCGAGGCATTGGCATTCGCTTTGTCAATGAAGGCTGCGGACCAAGCATACCAGGGAATACACCGTGTCAGGGAAATGTCCGTCGTGGAATGCTCATGCCAGAGAACAGCCGTCAAAGCTCGCGGAAGTCAAATCCGTTGCTGGAATTGCAACCAAACCGGACACCTACAACGGCAGTGCAGAAGTGCACCTAGACGAGGAAATTGTCCACATTGCGGAAGTAGGAGAAGCAGAGAGGAAGCATCCTGTCGGTCAGACTTCCCAAAACCAGCAGTCGGGAGATGCGTAAGGACCAACTTCGCGGGGCAGAAGTTGGTTACTGGAATCGAGGCCCCCAGGACCACCATTCAAGTTTCGCAAACCAAACGGGGTAACAAGAGCCTGACAGTGGAGGCACTAATCAACGAGAAGAAGTGCGTAGCCACCATCGACACAGGTGCCACTGCCTCCATTGTAAGAAGAGATATCGTCAAAAGCTCCTGGCTGCACAACACCAACAGCTACTGCCTGAAGACTGCAACAGGGGAAATGGCGAAGGTATTTGGAGAAGTTCGACTTACGATTACTCTGGCAGGACTGACGTTCTCCCATGCGTTTCTGGTGGCAGATATATGCGACGAGTGCATCATCGGAGTAGACTTCATGAAAGCAAATGAAGTAATCTTGGACATCGGGATGCAAGTACTGAGGTATCGAAATGTGGAGATTCCGATGGTGTACGGAAATGAGAATGCCGTAACTCTCAGGACAGTCATCAGCAAAGACGAAGTTTTGCCGCCGTCTTCAGAGACAATCATTTGGACGAAGCTGGAAGGTGATCTTGGGAGCCACCGATTCTACATAGTAGAACCAGACCCAGAGAAGAATTCTCAAGACTACATCGTGGGAAAGACGTTAGTCGAACCAAAGAACACCATGGTTCCAGTAAGAGTTTTGAACGCAAGACCACACACTGTCAAACTAAGGCGAGGGGAGGTGACTGGAAAATGCACGCCGATTACCGCCGTCGCAACAATATCTGAACGTGATGCTCCAAAACCTCTCCCATCACCTTGGACAGCGGAAACGAGAGAGACGATTCTCCAGTCCAGTGAGCTGAATCAGGAGCAGCGAACTATGGCAGAGAATCTTATCAATGAGTACGCTGATGTATTTGCCTCACAGGACGGTGAATACGGCCGAACACACCTGGTAGAACATCGAATAGACACTGGTGATACTAGACCAATTCGTCAGCCTGCTAGGCGCCTTCCATTGGCAAAGCAGACAGAAGTTGCAGAGATGGTGTCGGCAATGGAGAAAGAAGGTCTGATTGAAAGTTCCAAAAGTCCGTGGGCATCACCGGTTGTACTTGTTAAGAAGAAAGATGGCAGCACGCGGTTCTGCGTGGACTATCGGCAGCTCAATTACGTCACCAAGAAAGACAGCTACCCTCTGCCACGGATTGACGACACGCTAGACACACTATCAGGAGCCCGATGGTTTTCCACTCTCGACTTGAAGAGTGGCTACTGGCAGGTACAGGTCCATCCAGAAGACCGGGAGAAAACCGCCTTCACCGCAGGAAATGGGCTATGGCAATTCACGGTAATGCCATTCGGGCTGTGCAATGCTCCGGCGACTTTCGAGCGATTGATGGAATGTGTCCTGCAAGGGTTAACATGGAAAACCTGTTTGGTATACTTGGATGATGTCATCGTCGTAGGAAAAACGTTTGCGCAACACCGAGACAATCTAAGGGATGTATTTCAAAGGCTTCGAAGTGCCCACCTGAAGCTCAACCCCAAGAAGTGCGCCCTGTTTAGAGCGGAAGTCAAGTACCTGGGACACATAATTTCAGCGAAAGGAGTGAGAACCGATCCGGAGAAGGTCGAAGCGGTGAAAAACTGGCCAGTCCCCAAAGACAAACACCAACTAAGGAGCTTCCTGGGCCTAGCCACCTACTACAGACGGTTCGTGAAGGATTTTGCCGGGATCGCAAAGAACCTGCACCAGTTGACGGAAAAGGGAAAACAATTCAAATGGTCAATTGAGTGCGAGAAGAGCTTCAAGGCACTTAAACAACGGCTATGCGATGCCCCGATACTGGCTTACCCCACTCCCGGGGAAACGTTCGTTGTGGATGCAGATGCTAGTAATGTCGGGGTAGGAGCCGTACTCTCCCAGGTGCATGACGGCCAAGAGAAGGTGGTTGCGTACTTCAGCAAGGTGCTCTCTAAGCCAGAAAGGAACTACTGCGTGACAAGGCGGGAACTTCTAGCTTTGATCTTGGCTACGAAGCATTTTCACAAATACCTCTACGGGAGGAAGTTCGTTCTTCGCACAGACCATGCAGCCTTAAAATGGCTATTACAGTTCAAGAGTCCTGAGGGTCAGGTCGCAAGATGGATCGAAAGGCTGCAAATCTACGACTACGAAATACAGCATCGTAAAGGAAAACTCCACTCTAATGCGGATGCACTGTCCCGGAGACCATGCAGAACGGATTGTAAACATTGTGCGCGTCAGGAAGAACGGGAGCTGGTTTCCATCCAAAGAATGAGAGCCGAACCTATCGCCGGCTGGAGCGTAGATGAGATCCGGAACGCTCAGAAGGAAGACCCGGATATCGAGCCGATTCTGGCCTGGAAGGAGAACATGGAGAAACCGGATCATCAGGACATCTCTCACAGAAGCCCGACCTTAAAGGCATATTTTGCGCAGTGGGACTCCCTCCATGTCCAAGAAGGTGTTCTGAGAAGAAAATGGGAATCCTCCGACGGAAAGTCGTTTGTAATGCAGCTTGTCGTACCACGGACGAGGGTCAAGGAGGTGTTACAGGAAATGCATGGCGGGGCGACCGGAGGCCACTTGGGAGTGAATAAGACGTTAGAAAAGGTACGAGAACGTTTTTATTGGTTAAAAGCGAAGGAAGATATCGAAGACTGGTGCAGAAAATGCGACGTGTGTGCAGCTAGCAAGGGTCCGAGAATCAAAACTCGAGGTAAGATGCACCAATACAACGTGGGAGCACCTTTCGAACGAATCGCCATTGACATCGCAGGGCCCTTTCCGGAAACCGACAATGGTAATCGGTATATCCTCGTAGTGATGGACTACTTCAGTAAGTGGCCGGAAGCGTTTCCGATCCCTAACCAGGAAGCCAGAACCGTGGCGGAGCAGATCGTCTACAATTGGGTTAGCAGATTCGGTGTGCCCTTGGAATTGCATTCTGACCAAGGGCGGAACTTCGAGTCAAGAATCTTCCAAGAGATGTGTCAACTACTCGGAATCAAAAAGACAAGGACAACCCCGCTTCATCCACAGTCGGACGGTATGGTGGAGCGTTTCAATAGGACTTTGGACGAACATCTCTCGAAGGTCGTAGGTGACTACCAACGGGATTGGGACCGGCAGATTCCCTTGTTTTTGATGGCCTATAGAAGTGCCGTGCATAGCACTACTCGACATACGCCGTTCGAAATCTTATTTGGTGGAATAGCTCGTTTACCCAGTGAGGTGAAATTTGGATCTCCTACCAATGAGCCCAGAAATGAAGAAGAGTACGTGGCGGACCTGAGGGAAAGGCTTAGGGACATACACCAAAGGACCAGAAGCCAGATTAAGATGACGAGCGACCGCATGAAGACCAGGTATGATGCCAAGGCAACAACGTCAGGATTCCAGGAAGGAGATCTAGTGTGGCTGTATAATCCCCATCGCCAAAAGGGGAAATCACCTAAGTTGCAGCAGAACTGGGAGGGTCCCTACAGAATAATAGCCCGCATCAACGATGTTGTCTACCGCATCCAGCGAGGACCAAGGGCCAAAATGAAAGTGGTTCATGTGGACCGACTGAGTCGATACAATGGCCGAAGTGAGGACACACTTGTTCGGGACGAACAAGTCTAAGAGGAGGGCAGTGTAACATAATGTAGCATAATAACTACGCCCTCGAACAGGCAACAAATTCCGAAGTGTCTTTTCATTGCTTCCTTTTGAGGTTCGTGTCTGAAATTAGTCACCACAGCTCGGATAATATCGCGGATAAAAGAGAACAAGAGAGAATTATAACTGCACGAAATGATTGTCATCTTGGAATTATTATATCAGAATTTTTCTTGCTCCAGTGGTCGAAGAATTTGCTAGAAGTTTCTGGCTATCAGAAACTTCTGCTATATAAGGACAGATGGCGATCAAAAAAAGACACAGTTGGTTTAGAACCGTGGCGAAGAGATTGGAAAAGTGATAATGGGTGAAGTTGTAATTTGGTGATAAATTGAAAGTTGAGAGTGAACAAGAAAAAGTAATTAGTTTGGATTTGTGAATTAAGTAATTGAAAGGAGATAAAGTGATTTGAGAGGAAAGAGACCTTGTAAGAAAAGAATTTGCGAAGAATAGTATAGTGTGAACTTGAATTGTTCTATAGACTAGAAAATAAAGAAATAAATTTCACAGAATATCGTTTTATCTACTCGAGCCGTAGCTCGCATGTTACAATATTATCGTATCCGCTTGATAGAAACTCCACTGATCTCAGGTATTCCTTCAGCGTTTCCTTAATTTCTATGATGTCTTTTTTAACATCTGCGCTGAGGACTTCTGCAGAGCTTCCAGCTTCATTTTTATCCGCAGGTCTATCTTCTCGGGGAGTTTGATCAGCTGTGGAACGTGAACGGCAGTACTGGCATTTCCAGGATTTCTTCTGGTCGATGGACATCCCCCTGAAGGTCCTAGCTGTGATGGTGGTACAGCCGAAATGCAGTTTTCTGGCACAAGAGGAGCACGTAACGCAGTCGCCCTCGCTGACGATATTCTCCTCACAATTACCACACCTTACCATTTTTTTGCAGTTATTTTTTATATATTATTATAGATACGATTGTTAATACATACACGATTATTAGAACATATATTTTTACAAATAAACTTTTTACAAAACTTGTTGTTCGACTTTAATTTGATAGGTATTAAAAACGAAAGTAATTTGGGAAGGCACTTGAATAAAAAAAAAGCACGTCTATCACTTTCGAGAATTACTTAAAGAGTGAAAACACATAAGACCTTTTTCATTCTTTTTTCTGTGTTTCTCTTCCATGTGAGCTTCGAATATAGAATCATTCCTAGATATTTGGATTCTGAGATATTCACAGAGATTCCACTCAACTTTGAAAAGTCGGATTTTTCTGTTTTCCTCCTTTTCGTGAACAGAACTAGTTCGATTTTGTTGGATTTAATCCTAGACCGTTTAGTTCCACCCATGAGGATAATTCTTTCAGTGCAGACTTCATAATGTTACTGATTGTAAGAAGATGTTTCCCGCCGTTGTTGCATAGACATTGGTTGCCTTGGGTCTGTGCTGGCATGCTAGTTCCCTCCTTAGCTCGTCGGTGGGCGTGTTACTTGACCCTTTTGCCATTGCAACAAAAAAATTATCATGCCAGTCTATCTATGTCGAGGTGATTTTGATTGCTACTATACTCGCCTAAGTAGCCCCTTAAGCCGCCATCTTTCACTTCCTACTTGTCTTCGCCATCATCATCGTTCCCTATCCATCCATCCTCATCCTTTTACGCCTTCCCTCAAACAAAACTCATTTCTTTATATCGTTTGCTCATTTAAATATAATTTTATTCATTTCCTAAAACTAATCTGACACGTATATAAACAAAAAAAAACTATCTTGGGACGAATATATACAAAAAAAAACTATATTTACGTTAAACGCACTTACAAAATGTTGATTAAAACAACATTAAACAAAAGAAAAGATAAAACAAAAAAAATGTACTTTACTGTGCGCGTATTCAAACAAAAAGAAACTGGTAAAAGGTACGTATATATATTATAAAAAAAAACTACCGCGAATGTATATATATATGCACTGGAATCTATATATTCTATTTTTTTTTTGTTGGGAAACCGTAATAAAATCGGTGCTATATTTATATATACATATATATTGTAACATAATGTAGCATAATAACTACGCCCTCGAACAGGCAACAAATTCCGAAGTGTCTTTTCATTGCTTTCTTTTGAGGTTCGTGTCTGAAATTAGTCACCACAGCTCGGATAATATCGCGGATAAAAGAGAACAAGAGAGAATTATAACTGCACGAAATGATTGTCATAATTTTTAGGGATTTTGTTTTTAGGTATTTTTGTTTTTGGTCGAAGAATTTGCTAGAAGTTTCTGGCTATCAGAAACTTCTGCTATATAAGGACAGATGGCGATCAAAAAAAAGGGACAGTTGGTTTAGAACCGTGGCGAAGAGATTGGAAAAGTGATAGACTATCTATAGACTAGAAAATAAAGAAATAAATTTCACAGAATATCGTTTTATCTACTCGAGCTGTAGCCTGCATATTACATTGGTGTCAGAAGCTGGGATAAAACTTATTCTGTGAATAACTATTTCCGTGGTGTGAAATTGCACAAAAAAAAAAAAAAAAAAAAAAAAAAAAAAAAAAAAAAAAAAAAAAAACGATTTCTGCGTTGAGTTAATTAGTTGCGCAAAAATGGGTCGCAAGTTGGGAAAACTAACTATAATTCAACTAAAGGCAGAACTCAGTAAGCGGAATCTCGACACAACTGGGGGAAAAGATGCCCTACTGATTCGTCTGGAAGAAGCAGTAACGCAGGAAGGTGAAAATCCGCATGACATAGAGTTTGACGTGGAAGAGGAACCAGCAAGTACAGTAGCCGACCCGGGTATAACAAGTCTGCTCCTGCAACTTAAGTTAGTCATGGACGAACAAAAGAAAGCAATAGAAGATCAAAGTCATAAGCTCGATGACCAAAGGAATTCTCTAGAACTTAAGTTGGATGAACAAAAGAAAGCAATGGACGAACAAAAGAAAGCAATGGACGAACAAAAGAATTCTCTAGAACTTAAGTTGGATGAACAAAAGAAAGCAATGGACGAACAAAAGAAAGCAATGGACGAACAAAAGAATTCTCTAGAACTTAAGATGGACGAACAAAAGAATTCTCTAGATGCTCTGGAAAGTAAACTTGATGAGCAAAACAAGAACTTGGAATCCAAATTCGAAGTGATCGAAGAGAAAATCGAGAAGGTAGAGACGCAACTCGAAAAAGTCGAAACTAGATTCGATGAAAACTTTGAGAAGCATGAAACTCAGTTCGGGAAAATAGAGACTCAGTTCGAAAAAGTAGAAAAACAAGTCGAAAATCTTACTAAGGAACTCAGCAACGTGAAGAGACAGAAAGCACGGGAATATTCCACCGACGGTCTGAGAAGAAAGGAGATGCAGCCTCCTATCTTCGATGGTCAAACATCATGGCCAATTTATAAAAGGCAATTCGAAGCGGCCGCAATGACCAATAGCTGGGACGATGAAGAGAAGTCCATTGCACTCACACTTGCACTGAGGGGTCCAGCTGCGGAGCTCTTGCAGACCATCCCGGAAGATAAACAGCAGAACTACGACTCTCTGGTTCAGGCTATCGAGATGCGGTTTGGGGATGAACACATGCAGCAGGTGTACAGGGTTCAGCTGCGTAGTCGAGTCCAGAAAAGGGGGGAAACGCTCCAACAGTTGCAAGCGGATATAGAGCGACTAGCCCATCTTTCATACCCTAAAGCCGGTGAGGAGCTTATCAACGAAATGGCGGTGGAAGCTTTTATTCAGGCCATAGAGGACAGACAACTGCAAATGGCTGTAAGGATGGCTGAAAAGCGAACACTCCCCGAGGCATTGGCATTCGCTTTGTCAATGAAGGCTGCGGACCAAGCATACCAGGGAATACACCGTGTCAGGGAAATGTCCGTCGTGGAATGCTCATGCCGGAGAACAGCCGTCAAAGCTCGCGGAAGTCAAATCCGTTGCTGGAATTGCAACCAAACCGGACACCTACAACGGCAGTGCAGAAGTGCACCTAGACGAGGAAATTGTCCACATTGCGGAAGTAGGAGAAGCAGAGAGGAAGCATCCTGTCGGTCAGACTTCCCAAAACCAGCAGTCGGGAGATGCGTAAGGACCAACTTCGCGGGGCAGAAGTTGGTTACTGGAATCGAGGCCCCCAGGACCACCATTCAAGTTTCGCAAACCAAACGGGGTAACAAGAGCCTGACAGTGGAGGCACTAATCAACGAGAAGAAGTGCGTAGCCACCATCGACACAGGTGCCACTGCCTCCATTGTAAGAAGAGATATCGTCAAAAGCTCCTGGCTGCACAACACCAACAGCTACTGCCTGAAGACTGCAACAGGGGAAATGGCGAAGGTATTTGGAGAAGTTCGACTTACGATTACTCTGGCAGGACTGACGTTCTCCCATGCGTTTCTGGTGGCAGATATATGCGACGAGTGCATCATCGGAGTAGACTTCATGAAAGCAAATGAAGTAATCTTGGACATCGGGATGCAAGTACTGAGGTATCGAAATGTGGAGATTCCGATGGTGTACGGAAATGAGAATGCCGTAACTCTCAGGACAGTCATCAGCAAAGACGAAGTTTTGCCGCCGTCTTCAGAGACAATCATTTGGACGAAGCTGGAAGGTGATCTTGGGAGCCACCGATTCTACATAGTAGAACCAGACCCAGAGAAGAATTCTCAAGACTACATCGTGGGAAAGACGTTAGTCGAACCAAAGAACACCATGGTTCCAGTAAGAGTTTTGAACGCAAGACCACACACTGTCAAACTAAGGCGAGGGGAGGTGACTGGAAAATGCACGCCGATTACCGCCGTCGCAACAATATCTGAACGTGATGCTCCAAAACCTCTCCCATCACCTTGGACAGCGGAAACGAGAGAGACGATTCTCCAGTCCAGTGAGCTGAATCAGGAGCAGCGAACTATGGCAGAGAATCTTATCAATGAGTACGCTGATGTATTTGCCTCACAGGACGGTGAATACGGCCGAACACACCTGGTAGAACATCGAATAGACACTGGTGATACTAGACCAATTCGTCAGCCTGCTAGGCGCCTTCCATTGGCAAAGCAGACAGAAGTTGCAGAGATGGTGTCGGCAATGGAGAAAGAAGGTCTGATTGAAAGTTCCAAAAGTCCGTGGGCATCACCGGTTGTACTGGTTAAGAAGAAAGATGGCAGCACGCGGTTCTGCGTGGACTATCGGCAGCTCAATTACGTCACCAAGAAAGACAGCTACCCTCTGCCACGGATTGACGACACGCTAGACACACTATCAGGAGCCCGATGGTTTTCCACTCTCGACTTGAAGAGTGGCTACTGGCAGGTACAGATCCATCCAGAAGACCGGGAGAAAACCGCCTTCACCGCAGGAAATGGGCTATGGCAATTCACGGTAATGCCATTCGGGCTGTGCAATGCTCCGGCGACTTTCGAGCGATTGATGGAATGTGTCCTGCAAGGGTTAACATGGAAAACCTGTTTGGTATACTTGGATGATGTCATCGTCGTAGGAAAAACGTTTGCGCAACACCGAGACAATCTAAGGGATGTATTTCAAAGGCTTCGAAGTGCCCACCTGAAGCTCAACCCCAAGAAGTGCGCCCTGTTTAGAGCGGAAGTCAAGTACCTGGGACACATAATTTCAGCGAAAGGAGTGAGAACCGATCCGGAGAAGGTCGAAGCGGTGAAAAACTGGCCAGTCCCCAAAGACAAACACCAACTAAGGAGCTTCCTGGGCCTAGCCACCTACTACAGACGGTTCGTGAAGGATTTTGCCGGGATCGCAAAGAACCTGCACCAGTTGACGGAAAAGGGAAAACAATTCAAATGGTCAATTGAGTGCGAGAAGAGCTTTAAGGCACTTAAACAACGGCTATGCGATGCCCCGATACTGGCTTACCCCACTCCCGGGGAAACGTTCGTTGTGGATGCAGATGCTAGTAATGTCGGGGTAGGAGCCGTACTCTCCCAGGTGTATGACGGCCAAGAGAAGGTGGTTGCGTACTTCAGCAAGGTGCTCTCTAAGCCAGAAAGGAACTACTGCGTGACAAGGCGGGAACTTCTAGCTTTGATCTTGGCTACGAAGCATTTTCACAAATACCTCTACGGGAGGAAGTTCGTTCTTCGCACAGACCATGCAGCCTTAAAATGGCTATTACAGTTCAAGAGTCCTGAGGGTCAGGTCGCAAGATGGATCGAAAGGCTGCAAATCTACGACTACGAAATACAGCATCGTAAAGGAAAACTCCACTCTAATGCGGATGCACTGTCCCGGAGACCATGCAGAACGGATTGTAAACATTGTGCGCGTCAGGAAGAACGGGAGCTGGTTTCCATCCAAAGAATGAGAGCCGAACCTATCGCCGGCTGGAGCGTAGATGAGATCCGGAACGCTCAGAAGGAAGACCCGGATATCGAGCCGATTCTGGCCTGGAAGGAGAACATGGAGAAACCGGATCATCAGGACATCTCTCACAGAAGCCCGACCTTAAAGGCATATTTTGCGCAGTGGGACTCCCTCCATGTCCAAGAAGGTGTTCTGAGAAGAAAATGGGAATCCTCCGACGGAAAGTCGTTTGTAATGCAGCTTGTCGTACCACGGACGAGGGTCAAGGAGGTGTTACAGGAAATGCATGGCGGGGCGACCGGAGGCCACTTGGGAGTGAATAAGACGTTAGAAAAGGTACGAGAACGTTTTTATTGGTTAAAAGCGAAGGAAGATATCGAAGACTGGTGCAGAAAATGCGACGTGTGTGCAGCTAGCAAGGGTCCGAGAATCAAAACTCGAGGTAAGATGCACCAATACAACGTGGGAGCACCTTTCGAACGAATCGCCATTGACATCGCAGGGCCCTTTCCGGAAACCGACAATGGTAATCGGTATATCCTCGTAGTGATGGACTACTTCAGTAAGTGGCCGGAAGCGTTTCCGATCCCTAACCAGGAAGCCAGAACCGTGGCGGAGCAGATCGTCTACAATTGGGTTAGCAGATTCGGTGTGCCCTTGGAATTGCATTCTGACCAAGGGCGGAACTTCGAGTCAAGAATCTTCCAAGAGATGTGTCAACTACTCGGAATCAAAAAGACAAGGACAACCCCGCTTCATCCACAGTCGGACGGTATGGTGGAGCGTTTCAATAGGACTTTGGACGAACATCTCTCGAAGGTCGTAGGTGACTACCAACGGGATTGGGACCGGCAGATTCCCTTGTTTTTGATGGCCTATAGAAGTGCCGTGCATAGCACTACTCGACATACGCCGTTCGAAATCTTATTTGGTGGAATAGCTCGTTTACCCAGTGAGGTGAAATTTGGATCTCCTACCAATGAGCCCAGAAATGAAGAAGAGTACGTGGCGGACCTGAGGGAAAGGCTTAGGGACATACACCAAAGGACCAGAAGCCAGATTAAGATGACGAGCGACCGCATGAAGACCAGGTATGATGCCAAGGCAACAACGTCAGGATTCCAGGAAGGAGATCTAGTGTGGCTGTATAATCCCCATCGCCAAAAGGGGAAATCACCTAAGTTGCAGCAGAACTGGGAGGGTCCCTACAGAATAATAGCCCGCATCAACGATGTTGTCTACCGCATCCAGCGAGGACCAAGGGCCAAAATGAAAGTGGTTCATGTGGACCGACTGAGTCGATACAATGGCCGAAGTGAGGACACACTTGTTCGGGACGAACAAGTCTAAGAGGAGGGCAGTGTAACATAATGTAGCATAATAACTACGCCCTCGAACAGGCAACAAATTCCGAAGTGTCTTTTCATTGCTTTCTTTTGAGGTTCGTGTCTGAAATTAGTCACCACAGCTCGGATAATATCGCGGATAAAAGAGAACAAGAGAGAATTATAACTGCACGAAATGATTGTCATAATTTTTAGGGATTTTGTTTTTAGGTATTTTTGTTTTTGGTCGAAGAATTTGCTAGAAGTTTCTGGCTATCAGAAACTTCTGCTATATAAGGACAGATGGCGATCAAAAAAAAGGGACAGTTGGTTTAGAACCGTGGCGAAGAGATTGGAAAAGTGATAATGGGTGAAGTTGTAATTTGGTGATAAATTGAAAGTTGAGAGTGAACAAGAAAAAGTAATTAGTTTGGATTTGTGAATTAAGTAATTGAAAGGAGATAAAGTGATTTGAGAGGAAAGAGACCTTGTAAGAAAAGACATTGCGAAGAATAGTATAGTGTGAACTTGAATTGTTCTATAGACTAGAAAATAAAGAAATAAATTTCACAGAATATCGTTTTATCTACTCGAGCTGTAGCCTGCATATTACAATATTTATAAAAAAGTCACTTTTTTGACTCACCGTACTTTATGGACGTTGTACCTTTGGTGGTAATCTGCAACCGTCGATCCAATGGCCACTGCATCCGTTGCTGTACCTGTACCTATATAATTACGTCTCGCAAAAGAACTTCCAATTATTAATATATATGTATACTTATAGCACTTTCCCTTACCTTGGTGTAGATGTTATATAAACTCTATATATATATACATATTACCTTGTGGCCAAGTGTTTTAAAAAAAAAAAAAATCGATGTATATAAAAAATATAAAAAAAAATTGCTTAAACTCCACTCTGCTGCTCCTCGTGAGATTTGAACCCGAGCTGGTGTTGGTCCAAATATGGCGGTTGTAATTCCCGCGTCTTAGCGCACACGGCCAAAGTCCAAGTGAAATTCGGAGCTCCAAAAAAAGGCTTCCAACTGCTTTGAGATTTTGCAATGGCGGCTTTGGCTGTGGCAATTGCAAATAATTCGTTACCGAATTATTTTCCACGTTCTTTGGTCGTTAATATTTCTAATTTCAGGCAGCACTATTTATAAGTGCTGCCGCGTAATTTCTGCTGTTGAGCTAATCTGTTTTCTTTTCGATTTCTTTAATTATGTCCACTTTTCTTTTAAATGAGTATTTCATTGAGATACTTTTACACCCGATAAAATTATATTTCGCACTTCAAATAACTTTTGCGTTTTTATAAAAATGCACTTTCTGCTGAAATTGTGCAATGGCGTTTAACTTCAGCCAAGCTTGATTTTAAAATCATTGTTCTATCACTAGCCCTTAGTTTGAATAGCTTCCTGGAAAGCTTGGCTTTCTGAAATTTTCGTGAGCGATATCGGTTACAAAAATTCTCATTCCTCATTTTCAAAAGAAGCACAGGTTTGTACTCTCTATTGGAAGAGTAACGAAATCGAGTATCGAACTTCCCTAAGTACGTTCGATTTAAAAATAATCGAACAGTTCTGTTACAAATGGGCTTTGCGTTTTGTTTACAATCTGTCAAAACAAAATTGCAAATTGAACCCACGCGTTTTCGGTGAATACAAAACAAATTAAATTCGGTACATAAAACGATTCGTAGCAGCAAAAATAAACCAAAAATTCATCTGTTGGTATACAACGTGGGTACGAACCTACTTTATAGCCGGGCAACAACATCAGATAAGTGAAATGTGAAATTTCGATTTGTGAAGTAATTCTTTGTGTTGTTTACTTTTTTCTTTGCAGTGAAAATGCAATCATTGGCGTATATCCTTGGCATGGAATATTCCAATTGGTTTGCCAGAAAGATTTTCGAGCTCGTACATACAATTGCCAACAGTACGGCGGACTCGGCACTTAAGGAATTTTGGTAGCAGCTTTGAATTTTGACCGTGGACGAAACTGCTTTGTGCGAAATTTCTGTGAAAGACTTCTTGTCCCACTTTGAAGGATGTTGGCCTTGAACGTGTATTATACGTTTTCATCGATCTTTCGTGAGCTTTTAGCAAATTCTTGGACAACTGTGTTCGTGCAAGGGCCACACTGGCTTCGCGAGACGTCACAATCATTTCGGGATCCTGCAGTGCCTTCAAGTTACGAAGTATTTTGTACGATGAACCATGGGTGATCATACTTTGCCCGAACATGGCATAGTATGGTTGACAACCTATCGAGTCATGCATATCGGCGCGGAGAGCACACGCTATGCTTGACAAATGCATGTCCCAGTGGTCTTGTTCATCGGATATAAATACTCGTAACTTGTTTAAGATACTGCGGTTTACTCTCTCCGAAATATTTGCCTGTGGTGAGTACAAAGCTGTACGAACGTGTTGCACGCCATAGTTGTTCAAAAATTTGCTAAACTCAGTAGACACAAACTGCTTGCCGTTGTCCGAGTGTATGAATTCGGGTGTACCGAACCCATGAAATACCTCGGACTCTAAGAAACGAAGTATGTTCGTCGAAGTTGCTTTAGGCAGTGCTTTTAGGAAGGTGTACTTCGTGAAGTGGTCAACAGCTATGAAGATGTAGACATTACCTCGTTTTGTGCGCGGATATGGGCCCAGCAAGTCGACATAGAGTCGCTGCATTGGCCGCTCTGAGACGATTTGCTTCACTATTGGAGGAGGAAGAATTTTATTTGGCGCCTTTGTGGACTTGCATACCTCACACCGACTCACAAACTCCCTGATGTCATTAACCATTTTTGGCCAATAGTACTTCTCGCGAACTCGTTCGTAAGTTTTTGAGAAGCCACTATGGCAACTGAGTTTCGTGTTGTGAGACATCTCGATGACAGTTTGAGTCAAGGTGCTTGGTATCCATAAACGCCAGAAAGAGTCTTCGTTTGCAAGCACATCCCTTCTGAATCTAACTCTTTTGTAAACAAATTTGTCGGATACAACTAGATCCGGAAGCGAAGCTTGATTTTTTACGATTTCCTCTCTCAAAACAGTTTATTCCACAGAATCGAACTCAGGCGAGTTAAGGTCTACTTCTTCACCTACGTCTCTTCCATGTCTCCTCGTGACAGGGCATCCGGCACTACATTCAATGAACCCTTGCGGTGTTCGATTGAAAAATCAAAACGCTGGAGTTCCAGGCTCCATCTTGCAAGTCTACCACTCAAATCCTTAAGAGACATAAGCCACTTCAGACTTGAGTGATCGGTAACAATACGGAATTTGGAACCTTCGATGTAGGCACGGAATTTCCTGACACTTAAGACAGCAGCGAGACACTCAAGCTCAGTCACAGTGTAATTCTTCTGTGCCTTATTCAACTTCTTCGACATAAACGCCATTGGTTTTTCGTTGTCATCTGCATCAAGTTGGAAAAGAACTCCCCCTACTCCTTCAGACGAGGCGTCACATTGGATGGTGAAACCCTTTTTAAAGTCCGGTTGGGACAACACAGGAGCAGAGGTAAGTGCTTGCTTCAACTTTTCAAATGCTTCCCGGGCTGCAGACGACAACTCAAAATCCTTTTTCTTTTTCAGGCAATCAGTAAGTGGAGCTGCCAGATCGGAATAATTTTTAATAAAACGCCTGTACCATCCAGTCAGGCCGATAAATCTCCGCACTTGGCTCGGTGTTTTCGGAATCGTTGTTAATCATCGCCTCGACCTTTTCAGGGTTGGTCTTTAGCGTGCCCTGACCGACGATATACCCAAGATACTTGATCTCGCGCATGCAAAACTTACTTTTGTTGAGGTTGATGGTTAAGTTCGCCCTACGTAGACAGGAAGCCACTTCTGCCAATACTTGGACATGGGTATTGAAATTCGCCGAACATATCAACAGGTCATCCAAATATATAAAGACGTGTTCCCGAAGTCGTGCAGGAATCACACGATCCATCAGGCGACACATCCTTTGTGCGGCGTTGCATAACCCGAACGGCATAACTGTAAATTGATACGGTGGCCGTCCAGGTACAACAAATGCCGTTTTCTGTTTTGACTCTTCATCAAGCGGGATTTGCCAAAATGCATCTTTAAGGTCAAGCCCCGTGATGAAGTATGTGTCCTGTAGACGACTTAGAAGACCGTCAATATGTGGCAGCGGATATGCGTCTTTTTTCGTCACGCTGTTCAACTTCCGACTGTCCAAGCAAAGGCGTACTTTCCCTGGCTTTCTGACTAGCACTATAGGGGAACACCAAGGTGAGTTGCTTTCCTCAATAACCCTCAGTTCTAACATGCGATCAAGTTCTTTATAGACTTCTTCCTGCCGCACCGGAGACAAGGGGTAGTGCCTGGATTTTATGGGCACAGCGTTACCGACATCGATCTGGTGGGTCTCAAGATGCGTATGACCGAGTCCAAAGTCAACGAAATTGGGAAATTGTTTCTTCACCGATTCCAGCTGGATTTTCTGCGCTGAGGTGAGTAGCATAAAGCTCGGTTCTTCGATCAATTTCTCACTTTCGCTAACCGGTAGGACTGGTGCATCTATTTCACTGATGTTAGGTACTAAGCAGAACTCCTTCCAGAAATTCATACCGAGATATATCTTCTGTGTTAGGTTGGGAATCAAGTAAAAGGTAATGGTCTTTGTGATGCCGTTAAAAGTCGTTTGGATTTCACAATATCCTACAATATTGTGAGAAGTTCCATCCGCCGTCTTAACGAAATTCGTATACGGCATCACTTTGATCCCATTCCTTTCTACAAACTCGTAGCAGGACTCGCCTAACACAAAGATGGATGCTCCGCTGTCTAACAAACCAAGAACTTGTTCGTCTTTCAACAGCAAACTCGCATACATCCTGCCATCTGTTTTTGACGATAAGATGGTCTCAACAATGATTTTCTGGAAGAGTTTCCGCTTTTGAAATCTTTCACGGCATTTTTGAATGTGCTTGCTTGGCATTTTGTTGCCCATTATCTGGGAGCGAAGTCTGTAATAACTTTGCTTCCTTTCATGAAGCGATTTTAATTCAAAGGTCTTAATCGGGTGACTTTCAGGTGATATGTTTGGCCTTTTCAAAATTGCTACAGGTTCACTCTCGGAAACCTGCTCTGTGAATTAGTTTCTGGTGGTTTTAACTTAAAGTTTCGGGGCAGTTCCTTCGAGAACGACTCTCCCCGACTCTTCTGTCGTTCCCCTGACGGTTCATTGTTCTATCACTAGCCGTTAGTTTGAATAGCTTCCTGGAAAGCTTGGCTTTCTGAAATTTTCGTGAGCGATATCGGTTACAAAAATTCTCATTCCTCATTTTCAAATGAAGCACAGGTTTGTACTCTCTATTAGAAGAGTAACGAAATCGAGTATCGAACTTCCCTAAGTACGTTCGATTTAAAAATAATCGAACAGTTCTGTTACACCGTTTATGATCACTACGTCGCCTGCGTATGTCACTATTTTTATTCTTTTGGATTTGAGAGTCGTCAGAATTTTGTTAACCACTAGAAGCCACAGGAGAAATGAGAAATAACTCCCCCCTGTGGAGTTCCTCTCGTAACCGTGTTCCTTACGACACTCTTTCCGAGATCTGAGTTGATTACTCTGCTGTTGATAAGAGCTGTTTTAATTGATTCACGTTTTCACGTTTTTAAACCCTCCTCTATGTCTAAAAAAAACAGCCAGATTGAATTCTTTGTACTAAAGGCTTTTCTTGATTTCTGAGACAACCTGTATGTATTCATTAAAAGCTCTAACGATTCTTGAATCATCTCCGTCCAGGAGTTGTCCAGGAGTTGAATCTTTAAATACATCGCGACCGATGGGCCGTTGGATAGAACTTTAAATAGCGTAGCGGCCTCATTAGTGTTCTCAATGGATTCACAGAAGGTGCTCCAGGACTCTTCTGGCTCTTCCAATATCGCGGGTATACAGATTGAGTGCGGACCTATAGGAGGTACAGTCTTCTTTTAGTGTGCTTTGTCGTGCTTTATTATGTAGTCTCCTGACCTCTGTTCTAAGCCTTATGAATTCGTTGGTCCACCAAGTAGCCTTGGTCGGCTTGCGATTGTGAGATATGGGACAAAAATCTACGAAAGGCTTTATTCATTTTTCCGGTGATGAACTGAACAGCAGAGTCAATGGAAGTGCAATTTAAAAGTGTCTCGTCGCAGGGAGAGGTATCCCTGTGCCGGTCCACTTTGCGTACTCTGTCCAACTTGTCTTTAAGGAATTTCTAAAATTTCTTTGATTAACCGGGAGGATATTAATTGTGAACAGAATTCTAAGAGGGTCTGAGAAAGAGTTTTTAGGTGATACTCTCCAATTTTCTATCGTCACCTGATCAGTGTTACTAATTAAGGTGAGGTCGGCTGCATAAAACAAGATTTGTTGAAAGAAGGAATTCAAAGAAAGACTTACCCCTTTTGTTGATATTTCCGCTGCCCCATTGTACATGATGCTATCCTATAACCAAAGATTTGTTCTTTGATTGAGCATACTCTGCCAGTTCAGGAACAGTTCTTGGTGGTGAGATTTCTTCTTCATATGGCAAGTACGAGGAAATTAGAAGAAAATTATTCTTCCCGTGTTCAAAGTCACGTCTAAGCTTTCTTTGACCATGCATAACATAAGGTCGTCTGTACCTGCTTTGGAGTAGTGCAAATTAATTTGCACCGCTTGCAGTTTCTAGTACTTTTCTTAGTAGTGATATTGCCGTCCGGATCTTTTAGGTCTAGAATGGCCATCTGTAAGAATTGTTGGCCTTTGTTGCTTTGGTATGAATAACTTTATTCCTAACAGAATAAAGAGCATTAAACCTAAGGCAAACTCGTGGTTTGACCAGAGCTGTAAAGAGGCTATTAGGTTGAAAGAAATAAGTTTTCGGTCTAGTAAAGCCAACAAATCTGAGGAAAACCGAAAGACGTTTAAACAAACTAGAAAAGACTGCAATTCCCATATTCGATGTGTAAAATTCTTACATGACCAAAAATTGAGGCAAAATATCCTACAATGTCAAATTTTTGCTCATTCGTCAAAAATATTAAAAATTCTGCCTCGTCTGCCATTCCCACGCTTATTTACAATGACATTCCAGCTGTATGCTCCTTAGACAAAGCCAATCTGCTTGCTGCTCACTTTGCAGCGAACTCCACGCTGCCAGATAATGCTTTGTCTCCACCTATATTTGAGAGCGTCAAATTTTCCATGGGACAGGGCCACTTTCGCACTCGTACAGTTGCAGGAGTACCCATAGTTTTGAAAAGGTGGCAAAACCTCTGCGTAAGCTTTTCTGTCTATCCTATTCTTCAGGGCTCTTTCCGAGTTGGAAGTCAGCATTTGTCCAGCCCGTCCCTAAAAAAGGCAAATCTTCCTCCCTGTCCAATTACCGACCCATTGCACTTAAGTCCTTTCTTTCCAAGGGCAGGGAAACGCTGATAAATCGTCAGCTTATGAAATATCTCAATTCACGAAAACTCCTTAATGACCGGCAGTATGGTTTTCGTAGCAACAGGTCCACTGGTGATTTGATGGATGAATTTAACCAATCTCTCCATCACTTCGGCGAAACTAAGATGGTTGCGCTTGATATTTCAAAGGCATTTGACAGAGTTTGGCATCAGGCTCTTTTGTCGAAATTGCGTGCAGGTGGCATCGATGAGTCTCTTCTTCAATGGATTAGAAATACAAGTTGTTTTGGACGCTGTTTGTGATTTACATATACATATATTTTTTTTTTGCTTGCTCTCGGTAAACTAAATCAATTATTGTACTCTATATATAAAAAAGTTTTCTTTGCTTGCTCTCTGTAAATTAAATCAATTGTACTCTATATATAAAAAGTGTAAAACGCTCTCTCGCGCTCTCGCATCGTCTGCATACACTGAGTGTGGGTGGTCAGCACTGCAGCTTGCCTAAACAACGAATTTCTTTTTCTCTGCCATTTGGATGTCAGTCACCGCAGCAAGCAGACCCACCGGCTAAGTATCCCTACGCTATCTCAAATTAAATAAATAAGCAATTATTGTATCCATATTTTTTTCTTTACATATACTTTCGGTGCAGTATCAAATCAAAAGGAATTAACATTAATTCCCATCATCCATTCGTAATCATAAATTGGTCCTTCGCAGCCGAATTAAATAAATACATAATTAATTTATTCATTTAAAGACAGAAATAACTTGTGAGAGATCCATGTGGTGGATTCTATGTATGTGCATGCGTTTTGTATGAAAAACCACGTGTGTGATTTCTTTGCTGGGCTTTGGTAGAGCTAAAGAAAAGCAATCAAGATAGCTCCTCGCGACAGTATCCCTTCGGGTTATATCACGTGTATAATTCATTAAGTTATTCTCTCGCGTAAAAGCTAAGCGTTTACCTGGGTTTTTTCGTTTAACTGCGTGTTAACAGTTCGCATAAAATGAATGCATTAAAATTAAAGCGCGGAAATGCAAAAGGTCGGTTAACTCGTGCCGCGGTTTTTGTGGAATCCATAGGCGACTCTACTTCTACGGAGATGTTAGAGATTAAATTGATCAAGTTGAACGAAGCTTGGTCAGAATTTTGTTTGCTTCATGGTGAGTGCTTGGAGCACATGGAAGAAGGTTTTGATGAATCTGAAAGTGAGTTCGCTGAGTATGAAACAAAATATTGCTTTACGCATTCCGAATTAACAAAATCGATTCGTAAAAGACAAAGTGTGGTGCAATCGAAAGACAGTAAATCGGTTTTGGAACGTCTGGCCAATCAACAATCCTCATTTCTTGAGAACTTAACTAGCTCAGCCAGTACCAGCTCGACCATCAACCTGCCGAAGATAATAGTGCCACCATTCTCGGGTTGTTACAAGGATTGGCCTTGTTTTCGAGATTTGTTTACGGGTGCAGTTGATAGCAAATCGAACCTCACTGCAACACAAAAATTTCATTATTTAAAATCATTTTTGCGGGATGATGCCGCAAATGTAATTAAGCACATTCCCATCTCAGACGCGAATTATATTGAGGCGTGGGAAAGGCTCGAAAAACGATATGATCGTGTAAATTTAATTGTACAGTCTTTCATAGAATTGTTCTTGTCGTTGCCTTCGATAGGTGTATCAAACGTGCAAATACTTCGAAAAATTTCAAACGGTGCAGACGAAGTGATTCGGGGTTTAAATGCACTGGATAGAAATGATCGCGATCCGTGGTTGATTCACCTCTTATTAACTAAACTTGACCCAGATACAAAGCAAGCTTGGGCAGAAGAAGTCGGTTCTCGAGATGATCGTTCGATAACGGATTTAATTGACTTCCTTGAGTTACGGTGTGACGCACTCGAATCGTGTCAATCCCTAAATCGTTCCGTTGCATCGCGGGGAAAACAATCCATTCCAATTCGAGCTCATCTAGCAAAGTCATCTGAAAGTCGATCCGTCTGCCCCATGTGTAAAAATGACCATATCATACCCCAGTGTTCTCGGTTTATTGCTTTAGATATTGAATCGCGTAGAGCATTCGTAAAAAATCACTCACTATGTTTTAATTGCCTTCGAACTGGCCACTCATCCAACAAGTGTAAGTCTTCGTTTCGTTGTCGCATCTGCAAGACTCGTCACCATTCCTTAGTTCACCAGGATGACACAAGAGACATTCCCTCTACGAAATCGTCTGATCCACTTCAGTCTCGCTCAGCAAACCTACATTCTACGTCACCATCTACGTCTCCACTCGTAACCAACCACTCAATCAAATTTAGCCTTCGAAAGCAAACTGTGCTTCCAACCATTTTAGCTAAATGTCGAGACAGCCAAGGGAGATATTTTGATGGTCGTGTTTTGCTCGACACGGGATCACAATGTTCGTTCATCACCGAATCGTTTGCCCAAAGGCTCGGGCTTCCGCGTAAGCACTCTCGTATTCCTATCGTTGGGTTATCATCCCAAGAAGCAGGATATACAAAAGGATGTATGACACTACAGCTTTGTTCTCGTTATAACTCGGAGTCCCTATTCATTGATGCATTCATTCTTGGGAAGTTGACATCCAATTTACCATCCAACTCGTTTGATATATCTTCATGGGAGTATCTTAAAAATTTAGATCTGGCAGATCCATATTTCAATGCTTCCAGTGCGGTCGATATTCTGTTGGGAGCAGATATGGTCTGGGCTATTCTGAAAGCAGAACAACTTCATGGACCCCAAGGCTTCCCTATAGCGCAGAAAACATCGTTTGGGTGGGTGGTTACCGGAGAGTTAGTCGATATGAAAATCGATCGTCGAGAATTAACTTCTTTTCACTCAACTGTTGACCTAGATTTTCTTCTACAGCGGTTTTGGGAGATGGAAGAGGTTTCCACTATCAAAGCCAACAATATTTTAAATGACCCAGCTGAAGAATATTTTCAGAAATCTGTTAGCCGTTCAGAAGATGGAAGATATGTCGTTTCACTTCCATTTAAAACCCCTTGCCCCAGTTTCAAAGGCACTCTACAATCTGCAATTTCGCGTTTGCATTCAATGGAACGTCGGTTTAAAAATAATCCCCAGTTGCACAATCTTTATTGTTCGTTTATGCAAGAGTATCAAGACCTTGGCCATATGCAGCTTATTCCCCATGATCAAATTCGAAACCCACTCGGGCAGTACTTTTATCTACCTCATCACGCGGTGTTTAAATTCGACAGCTCATCTACAAAATTACGCGTTGTGTTTGATGGTTCTGTAAAAGATTCGAATGGACAATCGTTAAATAGCCAACTGCTGATCGGTCCTCCAATTCAACGCGATCTAATCGGTGTGTGTTTACGGTTTCGGCAGCATCGGTATGTGTTCACAGCCGATATCGTTAAAATGTTTCGCCAAATATGGGTTCGCGACCAAGACATTGACTATCAACGCATTGTATGGCGTCAAAATTCCAGTGATCAAATTAAACATTATCATCTGAAAACTGTGACTTATGGTACCGCTTCTGCTCCCTTTTTGTCGGTACGCGTCTTGAAGCAGATTGCGGAAGACTATAAATCAATATACCCAAATGCTACTCGAATCCTTCTAAATGATGTCTATGTCGATGATGTTATGACGGGAGCAAACTCCGTTGAAACGTTACTGGGCTTTCAGTCAGAGTTAGTCGCGCTGTTATCCGAAGCGAAACTGCATCTCCGGAAATGGAGTTCTAATTGTTGGGCTCTTCTCGCTAAGCAATCACCGGATGATTGCGAGTACTCATTCGTCGACCCTGAACGTTCAGAGACCTTTATAAAGGTGCTAGGCATGTACTGGAATCCAGCTACTGACTTGTTCTCATACCGCATGGCTCCGTTAAATCCGTGTTTCTCTCCAACAAGGCGACAACTGCTTTCCGAGATATCGCGTATTTTTGACCCACTCGGATTCCTGGCGCCTTCCGTTATTCTCTTTAAACTTATGTTTCAGGAGCTCTGGTCATCCGATTTAAAACTTGGATGGGATGACCCTTTACCATCCGACCTCTCAGACAGATGGATAAACTATCGCAAGCAGCTTCCGTATTTCGAACGAATTTGCGTTCCGCGAAATGTGTTTCCTTCCGAAGAACTTTTAGAACTTCACGGCTTCTCCGATGCTTCTTCGGTAGCCTATGCCGCTGTCGTTTACGCTCGCTGCAAAACCGGTTCGGGTAATTTTAACATCACTATCGTTGCAGCAAAGACTAAAGTGGCTCCGATCAAACCTGTTTCTATCCCGCGTTTGGAACTCTGTGGTGCGGTTTTACTGGCTCGGTTATTAACTTCAGTTAAATCGTCGATAGATGCCAATATCTCGAAAACATTCGCTTGGTGCGATTCCGAAATCGTGCTGCATTGGCTTTCGTCACCCCCTCGTCGCTGGACAACGTTCGTGGCTAACCGTACCGCTGCGATTCTCGAGACTGTACCGAGGTACTCGTGGCGCTATATCAAGTCGGAGTCAAACCCGGCTGATTGTGCTTCGCGCGGAGTTACTCCTTCCAATCTTTCAGGGCATATTCTGTGGTGGAGCGGTCCAGCCTGGTTGTCATTATCGGAAGATCACTGGCCCAAATCGCACTTCTCTTTGAATGTGGAGATGGCACCCATAATAAGGGAAGAAAGGCAAATTCTAAGGCATGCACTCGTCACGTCGTTTGATGGACATGTCATTCAGAACTTGATCGACAAAATCTCTTCGTGGAATCGTTTGCAAAGGATAGTCGCTTACTGTCTCCGTTTTATTTCGAACTGTCGGGTAAATCTATCTAAGCGAGTAACACAGGGATTGAGATATCCGGAAATCAAAACTGCTAGACTACTCATCCTTAAATTCGTGCAGCTCAAATCCTTTGAAGATGATATAAATCAACTGAGAACCAACCAACAGCTCACCTCAAAATCAAGGCTGTTGAAATACTCGGCATTTTTGGACAATGATGGACTTATTCGCGTAGGAGGACGCATAAAACACGCAGCCGTATCCTATAACATTAAACACCCTATCATAGTCCCAAACAATAATAATGTTGCCCCGCTCATAATAACAGATATCCATCAACGCTATTTACATGCTGGAGTATCAGAAACATTTACCTTCGTTCGACAGCAGTTTTGGATATTGGGTAGCCGAAACTTGATCCGGAAAATTATTCACAGATGCAAGCCATGTTTTATGCAGCGCAAGTTTACTAGTCAACAGATCATGGGCGATCTTCCAGCACAACGCATCCAACCTAGCCGTCCATTTTCGAACACCGGTTGCGACTATGCTGGTCCACTGACCATTAAATCATCTCGGACTCGTAAACCAAAGTTATCAAAGGCATACATTGCGCTATTTGTCTGCATGTCAACGAAAGCTATACATCTCGAAGTGGTGAGTGACCTTACCACTGATGCATTCATCGCAGCTTTAAGACGGTTTGTTTCTCGACGAGGAAAATGTACTAATATCTACAGCGACAATGGTACTAACTTTCAGGGAGCTCGTCGGTGTTTAACTGAGATGCACAAGCTAGTCATGAGCCAATCTCATAATGATATCATAGCTTCCGCTCTTGCTAAAGATGGAATCACTTGGCATTTCATTCCTCCTTCTGCCCCCCACTTTGGTGGCCTATGGGAGGCTGGCGTCAAGTCAGTAAAGTTACATTTGCGTCGTGTAATAGGGTCCTCTAGCTTAACGTTTGAAGAATTGTACACTGTTCTTACCCAAGTCGAAGCTATTCTAAATTCTCGTCCTCTATGTGCAATATCTGATACTGATTTGAACCCATTAACCCCAGCTCATTTTCTTGTAGGTGAACCACTAACAGCCGTTCCTGAGCCTAACTATTTGGACATTGCAACTAATCGATTGTCACACTGGAATCATCTTCAAAATATGGTTCAGGGATTTTGGAAGAGGTGGCATACCGAATACATCACGACGCTTCAGGAGCGATCTAAATGGCAACGACCAAGTCCAAATCTGAAACCTGGAGATCTGGTGGTGCTAAAGGAACCTAACCTTCCTCCCACGAAGTGGTTGCTGGGTCGAGTACAAGAGGTGTCCCCAGGCGCAGACCAACGAGTACGAGTTGCCACTGTCAAAACAACTGCAGGAACATTCATCCGATCCATAACTAAGCTGGCGCTGCTACCAACATCCTGAAACTCGTTTCAGGGGGGGCGGGATGTTTGTGATTTACATATACATATATTTTTTTTTTGCTTGCTCTCGGTAAACTAAATCAATTATTGTACTCTATATATAAAAAAGTTTTCTTTGCTTGCTCTCTGTAAATTAAATCAATTGTACTCTATATATAAAAAGTGTAAAACGCTCTCTCGCGCTCTCGCATCGTCTGCATACACTGAGTGTGGGTGGTCAGCACTGCAGCTTGCCTAAACAACGAATTTCTTTTTCTCTGCCATTTGGATGTCAGTCACCGCAGCAAGCAGACCCACCGGCTAAGTATCCCTACGCTATCTCAAATTAAATAAATAAGCAATTATTGTATCCATAGAGCGTCTTTTTCTTTACATATACTTTCGGTGCAGTATCAAATCAAAAGGAATTAACATTAATTCCCATCATCCATTCGTAATCAGACGCCTTCTGCAATTCACCAATAAAACCGACTCTTTCTTATTTTTATAAATGATCTCTTGTCTGCAACTTCTAATCCAATCCATTCCTTCGCTGATGACAGTACCCTCAGTATTTCATATTAGTTCCCTAACTCACGTCCTTACTCTTCGGCCGTAGAAGAGGAACGGCAACGTATTTTAAACACATTAAATTCCGACCTGGACAGCATAATTAAATGGGGTTCTGTCTCGCAAGCGAAACCATAACCCTCAACCATTATCCGTGAATGGTACTTACATCGATGAAACCGAAAGACTTGCCTTCGATGGAACGATCACATATTTCAGGTCGCCAAAAATGCTGCAAAATGTCTAGGATTCCTTAAACGGTGCAAGAAATATTTTACCCCGTCTGATCTGGCCTCAATTTATAAGGCATTCATCGGCCCTAAGCTGGAATAAATAATAAGTAAGATTCGTAGCGCTTGAGAGGTAGCGAGGTATCAGTGTATGGAAGATGGGGTGTGGCCCAGAAGTCAGCAGCTACGGGACCGCGTGGGATTGGGGAAATATTCCTCAACTTTGAGGTTATACCACCCAACATTGACCGTACTGGGAGGACGTAAAAGATCAAAGGTAAACTGTACAAGACCTGCGGGACGCTGGTTTCCATCTTCAGATTTCTTGAATTTGTACACATCAGTAGCACCCTGGGAACTCATTTCCTCGATTATTTCTTTATCGGGAACGTTGATGAGACATGACGCATAGACTGTACCTTTGGAAGATTTAAGGTTTTCATGTAGTTTCACAGAGATTGGGCAGATATTCGAGAGAAATATATATATGTATATATTTGTTTTTTTTTTACCAGAAAATATCAGCAATTTGTATATACATATATAGGATTAATAAATCTCTGTCGCGAAGTTGGGTTATATACTCATAACAAGTGCTGATGCTGTCTATTGCTTTTTTAAGGAGAAAGACGCTGTACGATGAAAGTGGTTTATCAGTGTCAGAAGGAGCGATAGTAATGAATTTCGGATTTTTGGAGTTTGAGTTGGTTGGAAAAACTTTATCTAAATCACATGGGCTATAATTAGCGGTTCCGCATTGAACCCACTAAATCTATTGCTCGAAAGCACACGTAGCACAGAGGCCATGACAGATGAGATGATTTCGCCCTTTTTTTTTCGCGCAAAAAAAAAGTGAAAAGTGTGTAGCGAGATTTCACCAAATGTAAAGCAAGAGCGGTAAGAGCACAAACAGAGAAAAAACAATCTTGTCGGCTCGAAGGTTAGTCGGTGACTGAGATTTTTAATATTAAAATGCAAACTGAAGAATGTACATAAGTATTTAAAATTTAGAACTAATGGAATAGAACTCATATGTACAACCTTGTACATATGTATGTACATATGTTAACACTAGATATTGAATGTACACTCAAAAAATGTAGTAATATATTCGTAGATATAAAATAAGCTTTTACAGAACACATTCCAAATAGCTTTTCTTTTGTAAAAGATAAAAAAATGCAAATTATACGGAAGGAAGATGTTGCACCTTTAATGACTAAATTTAATAATATTTTAATAAAACATGGGAAATAATTTATTAAAATGCTAAAAATAAATAAACATATGCTATTTAATAATGAAAATTGTAAAGATTTCTGTGAGGCTCTTATACGTAGTTTATTAACTTTGAAAGGCATTACCTTACGTACGTGATCATAATCACTTAACTGGTAAATACATAAATATATGTACCTATAGAGGTGCAACACAATGACTGTAATATAAATCATAAATTACCTTAAATGATAGCAAATTATTTATTCGATGGATTGTAATATTTGTTGATAATTAAAAGGCAAACAAATAGTATTAAAATTATTGCAGATACAACAGATAATTATAAATTCTTTTTAGTAAATATTAAAATTAATAAATATTTTGTAAAAATTGAATCAATTAATTGTAAAACATGTAAATTTAAATATTCTCGTAGATTAACAGAATATATGGAATTCAGATATGCTTTTATGTCCTCATCATAAGATAAATTAGTTAAAAACCTCTTGAATATTAAAACAGTTTTTTTTTTTTGAGTAAATAATAAAAGTAAACAAAAATAGAGAAATAAAATATCAAAAATTAAAAGTATTGGTCCATAATATCTATGCTGCTGGTAAATATATATTTTAATAAATTTAAAATACTAAAGTTCATCGCCATATTTAATAGACAAATGCTATTTATTAAAGAAGGGTATGTTGATATGCAGGGCTTGCGACTGGGAAATATGCAATTCAAGAATTCCTACCAAGCAATGAATAGCAAAGTTACAGCGAGTTGAATTTCAACTTTGATACAGTGCAGCGACACTTGAATCAACATGGGAACAAACAAATAACTCATTATTATCTCAATTAAGTAATAAGGAAAGGTGCAGAATGTAAATGAACTTAAGTTTATTTCTGATATTCAAATTAACCTAATGGTACACTGTCTCATAAAGTCAATTATATCTTCCATTTTTAACTTATTTAAACCATAACATAAATCCAAATTGGTGTTTTATTGTCTAATAGTACAACGGGAAGTTGTGCTTTGCTCAAATCACCCTATTCATTCATTTTCAACGGGAACAATATTTTTGCATTGAGACAACGAAAACGCTGGACCTAAAATCCCAAGAAAATAAACCAGATCGCGACGCGTGAAATTAATTTTTTATATTGGTGTAAGTCAGGCATAAGTTTGGAAAACAGACTCATATTCCCTAACGGAAAATGCAGCCTAATGTTGTCGTCTTCCAAGAAGACACCAGCATCGGACCCCTGACTGGTTCTGGAGTTATCCGTGAAGATTCGGCTACAATTCCTTCTTGGTTCAGATTCTGGCCGACTTTAAATTTGCGCAACAACCGAAGTTCTGGTGTCATTGCTTCAGACGGCATATCCATAAGACAGGGGTCGTAGAATAAGTGTCGCACAAGATCATCAAAACTTCAGTGTGGGTTGTACCAGATTATTTTAATAGTGCTGCCTATGATATAAGTATCAAGAGGAGGTGAATTGAACGTACTCATAAAAGCTCCCGTGCAGCCGATACAAGCCGTGTTTGGAGTTTAGTGCAAAGGCAGCAACATATTAAAGCGAAAACCCCTTCCACCAAACAACCGACGCATATTCTAGGAAGGGTCTTATCATAGCCGCATAGGTCCAGAGAACCTTTTACGGTGATAAGCCCCATGTCTTGCCGAAAACACCCTTACATTGCCAGAAAACTGAGAGCGCCTTGACAAGGATTATTCATAAATATCTGGCTTCATTGGAGATCCGGATAGTGACGCTCTTTAGCACTGGCTGTGAAAGATCGGTCAAGATCCTCCTTCTCGTAAAAAGAACAACCTCGGTTTTGAATGGATCGACCGGAAGCCCATTTCTAGTGCACCATTCATTGACCATATCCAGCGCCATTTGCGCGATAGCACAGACAGTTTCTAGGCATGGTCCGACAGAAAGCACGGCAACATCTTATGCCTGAGCGCAAACGTTAGAACCATTGGAACTGTTCAACAGAGTCGACTACCATCCACCATGCGGACAGCCCCTGTTGACACATGCCATTACACATCGGGCACAAACCGCATCCACAGCCAAAGTTCTGTCCATTAGCATTGGTTTAATCTGCAACACTAATGTTTCGTCTACCCTGTGTTGTTCAAAATTAACCTCGATGTCGATGAAGATGCCCATCACGTACTCTTTCCTATCGAGCGCTCATTCAATCATAGCAACCAGATTTTAAAGCGCAGTCTTGCAGGACTTTTCACGCTGATAGGCATGCTGCATCTCCGATAGAGGATGCAACCTCAAAGCAACTTTGCGCACGTGAATCTCAACTAGTCTCCCCATGCTCTTCAACAAGAAGGAAGTCAGACTTATACATAGGTTTGAAGTTATTAGCGAGTGAGAATCTTTACTGATTTTTGGTATAAAAACCACTCTCACTGTTCGTCAGGGTGTAGGAATTCTATATATACCAGTGCCAGTCCAGTAGTGAAAATTATTCTCAGAGAAGGTAGCAACTGGTCTACACCCTGTTGCAGCATGGCTGGGTATATTCCATGAGTTCCCGGCGACTTGAAGCCAGCAAATGATGCCACTGCATACCTGACACCCTCATCCGTTATCACACCTGATGCAATATACCAGCTGGGCCGAGTTTTCTGACTTAGGTCAAGCTCAGCCTGGGTGAGCGGGCCGAGCTGTAACCTAGTTGTTATCGGATTTCTCGGGAAGTGACTTTCCAGCAGAAGATTGAAAGTCTCCGCTTTCGTCTCATTGAAGGTACCATCAGATTTCCTAAGTGATTTCAGTTTGGTTGGCTCCTTTTCAAAACTTTAACCAATCTACTGGTTGCACCAAGTGTTACGATCTTTGCACAATCAACTTCTCATATATTTTTTTTTTTACTTTGACCTGAACAAATTCCAGTCCCATCAGTTGCTGCTGCCCCAGATCGTGTTTTGAGCATTGGCATTGCAACATATGACTAATTCCATCTTCCGAGTTTCACAGTACTCTATGAGTTCGGCAACGGCCTTCGGTGTTTGAGGCATTATCGAATCATAGGGAAAGTAAGCTGCCGTTCGTTTTGTAGCTTATAGCTGCAGCGACCAAATCCTGGCAACAGAATTGTCCAAGCATGGTCACTGACAGGAAATCCGGCACAATTAGACAAGCTCTAGGTCTTTAGGTCTTTTAGACCGCTCGCCACAAATCACCGTGACACCACGAACACCCCCGAAACCATAAATGCACTTGTACCGCATCCACGTCTCCTGGATAGATGTTATGTGTGTTCTTGAATGCACCATGGAAAGTCTGCTACTTAGAAGATCAGTGGTAGTCTTGGAATGACGCAAGTTTATCTAAATGAACATCATAGATATACACTGAGTTATCCGCCCATCATTGGCACTCAAATACTAGGTGAAACGACGTTCGACGCGCATCAGGTGCGCACACACTTCCATCAAGTGAGGCGCACGAAGCGCGGTTCTTCCATTTCGGTTAATTCGAGCCAACAGAAGGGGAGGCAGCCTTGGGTTAAAAAGACTGATCGGTTCCAGTTGATGCACCTTCTACCGACCTATTTTTTTTCCCAGTCGCCGCCAAAGGAGAGCTACTTTCAGCGCTTTCGCCTTAAGCTGAGTTAACAGCATCATTGCGCAGCTCGATAGCCGCCCTCCTTCCTTTCCTCTCTCGCTGACTCTTGGTTAGGAACCTGTCGGATTGCGTCGTTTCAGGAGGCTATTCAGCTTTGTTGGCTTCCTGAGTCAATCCTTCCGCATCAGTCCTTCGATCAGTTACCTGTCCATCATGAGGGAGATTTTACGTACCGAGAAAACCTTTCCGCCACTTCCTCCATCAGTCCAGCCCAATCTACCGAGCATACCGGAGATACGGCCACAGGAATCTTCAGACGCAAGCATCGATGCAGATTCTGTATCATCGCCTGAAGAGGCGAGATGTGGGAGCATGTTGAGTAGGGCCAGAATTCGTGCCCCAGCCGCAGTCGAGAAGACCACCACCTGGAGTAGTTAAGTCTATCAGTTTTTCCGATCTCCACAGTCAAGATCAGTCTTTCGATGTCTCACCTGGGTTCTTTGTAGAACCTAAAAATCTTTGGCTCTTAAGCCGACATTTCACGACAAGGCAGCTGATGATGAGATATCATGATATTTATTTATACACCATTTTATTATATTGTAATATGCAAGCTACGGCTCGAGTAGATAAAACGATATTCTGTGAAATTTATTTCTTTATTTTCTAGTCTATAGAACAATTCAAGTTCACACTATACTATTCTTCGCAAATTCTTTTCTTACAAGGTCTCTTTCCTCTCAAATCACTTTATCTCCTTTCAATTACTTAATTCACAAATCCAAACTAATTACTTTTTCTTGTTCACTCTCAACTTTCAATTTATCACCAAATTACAACTTCGCCCATTATCACTTTTCCAATCTCTTCGCCACGGTTCTAAACCAACTGTGTTTTTTTTTGACCGCCATCTGTCCTTATATAGCAGAAGTTTCTGATAGCCAGAAACTTCTAGCAAATTCTTCGACCACTGGAATAAGAGAAATAATTCTTGCAGTTATAATTCCCTTTTATCCCTGATATTATTCGTCTCTTTCGTTGACATGAGCTGTGGAGACTTCGTCCCAGACACGAACCTCGAATGAAAGGACAGTACGAACCAAAATTCTGCCAGAATGAAGTCACTTCGGAATTTGTTGCGTCATATTTTTAGGGGGCGTAGTTATTATTATGCTACACTGCCCCCCTCTTAGACATGTTCGTCCCGAACAAGTGCATCCTCATTTCGGCCATTGTATCGACTCAGTCGGTCCACATGAACCACTTTCATTTTGGCCCTCGGTCCTCGCTGGATGCGGTAGACAACATCGTTGATGCGGGTTATTATTCTGTAGGGACCTTCCCAGTTCCGCTGTAATTTAGGTGATTTCCCCTTTTGGCGATGGGGATTATACAGCCACACCAGATCTCCTTCCTGGAATCCTGACGTTGTTGCCTTGGCATCATACCTGGTCTTCATGCGGTCGCTCGTCATCTTAATCTGGCTTCTGGTCCTTTGGTGTATGTCCCTAAGCCTTTCCCTAAGGTCCGCCACGTACTCTTCTTCATTTCTGGGCTCATTGGTAGGAGATCCAAATTTCACCTCACTGGGTAAACGAGCTATTCCACCAAATAAGATTTCGAACGGCGTATGTCGAGTAGTGCTATGCACGGCACTTCTATAGGCCATCAAAAACAAGGGAATCTGCCGGTCCCAATCCCGTTGGTAGTCACCTACGACCTTCGAGAGATGTTCGTCCAAAGTCCTATTGAAACGCTCCACCATACCGTCCGACTGTGGATGAAGCGGGGTTGTCCTTGTCTTTTTGATTCCGAGTAGTTGACACATCTCTTGGAAGATTCTTGACTCGAAGTTCCGCCCTTGGTCAGAATGCAATTCCAAGGGCACACCGAATCTGCTAACCCAATTGTAGACGATCTGCTCCGCCACGGTTCTGGCTTCCTGGTTAGGGATCGGAAACGCTTCCGGCCACTTACTGAAGTAGTCCATCACTACGAGGATATACCGATTACCATTGTCGGTTTCCGGAAAGGGTCCTGCGATGTCAATGGCGATTCGTTCAAAAGGTGCTCCCACGTTGTATTGGTGCATCTTACCTCGAGTTTTGATTCTCGGACCCTTGCTAGCTGCACACACGTCGCATTTTCTGCACCAGTCTTCTATATCTTCCTTCGCTTTTAACCAATAAAAACGTTCTCGTACCTTTTCTAGCGTCTTATTCACTCCCAGGTGGCCTCCGGTCGCCCCGCCATGCATTTCCTGTAACACCTCCTTGACCCTCGTCCGCGGTACGACAAGCTGCATTACAAACGACTTTCCGTCGGAGGATTCCCATTTTCTTCTCAGAACACCTTCTTGGACATGGAGGGAGTCCCACTGCGCAAAATATGCCTTTAAGGTCGGGCTTCTGTGAGAGATGTCCTGATGATCCGGTTTCTCCATGTTCTCCTTCCAGGCCAGAATCGGCTCGATATCCGGGTCTTCCTTCTGAGCGTTCCGGATCTCATCTACACTCCAGCCGACGATAGGTTCGGCTCTCATTCTTTGGATTGAAACCAGCTCCCGTTCTTCCTGACGCGCACAATGTTTACAATCCGTTCTGCATGGTCTCCGGGACAGTGCATCCGCATTAGAGTGGAGTTTTCCTTTACGATGCTGTATTTCGTAGTCGTAGATTTGCAGCCTTTCGATCCATCTTGCGACCTGACCCTCAGGACTCTTGAACTGTAATAGCCATTTTAAGGCTACATGGTCTGTGCGAAGAACGAACTTCCTCCCGTAGAGGTATTTGTGAAAATGCTTCGTAGCCAAGATCAAAGCTAGAAGTTCCCGCCTTGTCACGCAGTAGTTCCTTTCTGGCTTAGAGAGCACCTTGCTGAAGTACGCAACCACCTTCTCTTGGCCGTCATGCACCTGGGAGAGTACGGCTCCTACCCCGACATTACTAGCATCTGCATCCACAACGAACGTTTCCCCGGGAGTGGGGTAAGCCAGTATCGGGGCATCGCATAGCCGTTGTTTAAGTGCCTTGAAGCTCTTCTCGCACTCAATTGACCATTTGAATTGTTTTCCCTTTTCCGTCAACTGGTGCAGGTTCTTTGCGATCCCGGCAAAATCCTTCACGAACCGTCTGTAGTAGGTGGCTAGGCCCAGGAAGCTCCTTAGTTGGTGTTTGTCTTTGGGGACTGGCCAGTTTTTCACCGCTTCGACCTTCTCCGGATCGGTTCTCACTCCTTTCGCTGAAATTATGTGTCCCAGGTACTTGACTTCCGCTCTAAACAGGGCGCACTTCTTGGGGTTGAGCTTCAGGTGGGCACTTCGAAGCCTTTGAAACACATCCCTTAGATTGTCTCGGTGTTGCGCAAACGTTTTTCCTACGACGATGACATCATCCAAGTATACCAAACAGGTTTTCCATGTTAACCCTTGCAGGACACATTCCATCAATCGCTCGAAAGTCGCCGGAGCATTGCACAGCCCGAATGGCATTACCGTGAATTGCCATAGCCCATTTCCTGCGGTGAAGGCGGTTTTCTCCCGGTCTTCTGGATGGATCTGTACCTGCCAGTAGCCACTCTTCAAGTCGAGAGTGGAAAACCATCGGGCTCCTGATAGTGTGTCTAGCGTGTCGTCAATCCGTGGCAGAGGGTAGCTGTCTTTCTTGGTGACGTAATTGAGCTGCCGATAGTCCACGCAGAACCGCGTGCTGCCATCTTTCTTCTTAACCAGTACAACCGGTGATGCCCACGGACTTTTGGAACTTTCAATCAGACCTTCTTTCTCCATTGCCGACACCATCTCTGCAACTTCTGTCTGCTTTGCCAATGGAAGGCGCCTAGCAGGCTGACGAATTGGTCTAGTATCACCAGTGTCTATTCGATGTTGTACCAGGTGTGTTCGGCCGTATTCTCCGTCCTGTGAGGCAAATACATCAGCGTACTCATTGATAAGATTCTCTGCCATAGTTCGCTGCTCCTGATTCAGCTCACTGGACTGGAGAATCGTCTCTCTCGCTTCCGCTGTCCAAGGTGATGGGAGAAGTTTTGGAGCATCACGTTCAGATATTGTTGCGACGGCGGTAATCGGCGTGCATTTTCCAGTCACCTCCCCTCGCCTTAGTTTGACAGTGTGTGGTCTTGCGTTCAAAACCCTCACTGGAACCATGGTGTTCTTTGGTTCGACTAACGTCTTTCCCACGATGTAGTCTTGAGAATTCTTCTCTGGGTCTGGTTCTACTATGTAGAATCGGTGGCTCCCAAGATCACCTTCCAGCTTCGTCCAAATGATTGTCTCTGAAGACGGCGGCAAAACTTCGTCTTTGCTGATGACTGTCCTGAGAGTTACGGCATTCTCATTTCCGTACACCATCGGAATCTCCACATTTCGATACCTCAGTACTTGCATCCCGATGTCCAAGATTACTTCATTTGCTTTCATGAAGTCTACTCCGATGATGCACTCGTCGCATATATCTGCCACCAGAAACGCATGGGAGAACGTCAGTCCTGCCAGAGTAATCGTAAGTCGAACTTCTCCAAATACCTTCGCCATTTCCCCTGTTGCAGTCTTCAGGCAGTAGCTGTTGGTGTTGTGCAGCCAGGAGCTTTTGACGATATCTCTTCTTACAATGGAGGCAGTGGCACCTGTGTCGATGGTGGCTACGCACTTCTTCTCGTTGATTAGTGCCTCCACTGTCAGGCTCTTGTTACCCCGTTTGGTTTGCGAAACTTGAATGGTGGTCCTGGGGGCCTCGATTCCAGTAACCAACTTCTGCCCCGCGAAGTTGGTCCTTACGCATCTCCCGACTGCTGGTTTTGGGAAGTCTGACCGACAGGATGCTTCCTCTCTGCTTCTCCTACTTCCGCAATGTGGACAATTTCCTCGTCTAGGTGCACTTCTGCACTGCCGTTGTAGGTGTCCGGTTTGGTTGCAATTCCAGCAACGGATTTGACTTCCGCGAGCTTTGACGGCTGTTCTCTGGCATGAGCATTCCACGACGGACATTTCCCTGACACGGTGTATTCCCTGGTATGCTTGGTCCGCAGCCTTCATTGACAAAGCGAATGCCAATGCCTCGGGGAGTGTTCGCTTTTCAGCCATCCTTACAGCCATTTGCAGTTGTCTGTCCTCTATGGCCTGAATAAAAGCTTCCACCGCCATTTCGTTGATAAGCTCCTCACCGGCTTTAGGGTATGAAAGATGGGCTAGTCGCTCTATATCCGCTTGCAACTGTTGGAGCGTTTCCCCCCTTTTCTGGACTCGACTACGCAGCTGAACCCTGTACACCTGCTGCATGTGTTCATCCCCAAACCGCATCTCGATAGCCTGAACCAGAGAGTCGTAGTTCTGCTGTTTATCTTCCGGGATGGTCTGCAAGAGCTCCGCAGCTGGACCCCTCAGTGCAAGCGTGAGTGCAATAGACTTCTCTTCATCGTCCCAGCTATTGGTCATTGCGGCCGCTTCGAATTGCCTCTTATAAATTGGCCATGATGTTTGACCATCGAAGATAGGAGGCTGCACCTCCTTTCTTCTCAGACCGTCAGTGGAATATTCCCGTGCTTTCTGTCTCTTCACGTTGCTGAGCTCCTTAGCAAGATTTTCGACTTGCTTTTCTACTTTTTCAAACTGAGTCTCTATCTTCCCGAACTGAGTTTCATGTTTCTCAAAATTTTCATCGAATCTAGTTTCGACTTTTTCGAGTTGCGTCTCGACCTTCTCGATTTTCTCTTCGATCACTTCGAATTTGGATTCCAAGTTCTTGTTTTGCTCATCAAGTTTACTTTCCAGAGCATCTAGAGAATTCTTTTGTTCGTCCATCTTAAGTTCTAGAGAATTCTTTTGTTCGTCCATTGCTTTCTTTTGTTCGTCCAGCTTAAGTTCTAGAGAATTCCTTTGGTCGCCCATTGCTTTCTTTTGTTCGTCCATCGCTTTCTTTTGTTCGTCCAGCTTAAGTTCTAGAGAATTCCTTTGATCTTCTATTGCTTTCTTTTGTTCGTCCATGACTAACTTAAGTTGCAGGAGCAGACTTGTTATACCCGGGTCGGCTGCTGTACTTGCTGGTTCCTCTTCCACGTCAAACTCTACGTCGTGCGGATTTTCACCTTCCTGCGTTACTGCTTCTTCCAGACGAATCAGCAGGGCATCTTTTCCCCCAGTTGTGTCGAGGTTCCGCTTACTGAGTTCTGCCTTTAGTTGAGTTATAGTTAGTTTTCCCAATTTGCGACCCATTTTGCGCAACTAATTAACTCAACACAGAAATCGTTTTTTTTTTTTTTTTTTGTGCAATTTCACACCACGGAAATAGTTATTCACAGAATAAGTTTTATCCCGCTTCTGACACCAATGTAATATGCAAGCTACGGCTCGAGTAGATAAAACGATATTCTGTGAAATTTATTTCTTTATTTTCTAGTCTATAGAACAATTCAAGTTCACACTATACTATTCTTCGCAAATTCTTTTCTTACAAGGTCTCTTTCCTCTCAAATCACTTTATCTCCTTTCAATTACTTAATTCACAAATCCAAACTAATTACTTTTTCTTGTTCACTCTCAACTTTCAATTTATCACCAAATTACAACTTCGCCCATTATCACTTTTCCAATCTCTTCGCCACGGTTCTAAACCAACTGTGTTTTTTTTTGACCGCCATCTGTCCTTATATAGCAGAAGTTTCTGATAGCCAGAAACTTCTAGCAAATTCTTCGACCACTGGAATAAGAGAAATAATTCTTGCAGTTATAATTCCCTTTTATCCCTGATATTATTCGTCTCTTTCGTTGACATGAGCTGTGGAGACTTCGTCCCAGACACGAACCTCGAATGAAAGGACAGTACGAACCAAAATTCTGCCAGAATGAAGTCACTTCGGAATTTGTTGCGTCATATTTTTAGGGGGCGTAGTTATTATTATGCTACAATATAATGTGTCGAACAATGTATGAATTTGCTGAAAAGGGGAGATTTTGAGTGAAAAACTACCAATTCGTGATTACAAATGGCTAACTAATGAACAAATTAATGAAATTAATATTCAAGATTAAGATAATCAATATGTAGAATATTTCTTATAAAATTTAAAAATACCCAAAGAATTACATGATAAATTTAATGATTATGTACCTGTTGTGGAACAAAATTGACCTACATTTTAAGAACTTTCGGATTTTCAAAAGCAATTAATACGAGTATATCGAAAAGAATAAGCATATCACAGAAAAACTGAAATCGTACCTCTGTACATATGTGTTAAAAATATGAGAGGATCGCACCCGGAAGTCATAAAATCATAAAATTTTCATAGTGCGTTTTTTGTTGGTACGGAGTGTATACTCGTGTGTATTGGGTAGTTTTTCTTATCGTATAGAGTACAATTAGTTTCTTTTTCTTTTTTCATTATTACAAATGAAGTGGGTTTTCAGGCCCTAGACCTGCAAAAAGCCGCTTCTCTGCAATAATGAAAAAAAAATTATGTTGGCCAAAAAGCACCGGGAAAGAACCGCCAACGATTGGAATGTTTTCATAATTTCTGACGAATACAAATTCAATTTAATTGAACCTGACGGAAAGCAGACAGTGCGAAGGAGAGTTATGGAGCGATATTTAGACGAATGCTTGCTTCTCACCGTTATGATAAGTATGAGTGCAAACAAATTTTGACCTAAAATTTAAACTCAAAACCACTTCTAAATATTGTTTTCTTTCAACAGATGAAATTAATATATCTTTTTTTTATTGATGTGTAGTACCATAAAAATTCCTATTTTATACGCTTTTCTGCTGGCTTTTACCTGCTCTTGCACTTTTGTCACATTTGTGGGAAATTTGTCCACAAATAGGTAGTTAGTGTTAGGAAGGCTTCTTGAAAAAATTATAGATGTATTTAAATTTCAGTGAAATACAACACGTATTAGAAAAGATGCATGCGTTTTTCTGGCACGGAGTGTAGGATTATTAAAAGAGTACCTTAATCAGAGTGTGATCCTAGAAAAATTGCATAGAGGTATTAAATTTTAGCAAAAAGCTTAACCATGCAACCCAATATAGGGTTTTATTATATGGGCTTTAAATACAAAACTGCGGAACAATAGCCAAAATGATTTTGAAAAAGATTTTTTCAAATTAATGTGGTAAACAAATGGGAAATGTAAGAAAAAGAACTAATGTTAAAATTAACAGAAATTCCAAAATAATAAATATTATATTATGTATTAGAAAAAAAATGTTTTTTAGTTGATGGAAAAAAAATGCTAAAATAAAGTTAAACAAACCTATATTTGATGAAGTAGCGTGTTCCAGGCGGAGATAATGGCAATGAGGGAAGTCTTGTCTTGGCAAAAGGAAAACGTGATATCGGCCATTGATATCCGCATCTTTTCAGACAGCCAAGCCGCAATCACATCCCTGGAATCTTCCTCAACAAATTCTTTAACAGCTCTAGACTGCCGATCGTCTCTTATAGAGATGGCGGAGCAATTTAATATTCACCTAATTTGGGTGCCGGGGCATAAGGATATTCCAGGGAAATGTAAGGCTGACGAACTTGCCAGACATGGAACAACAATCCCCATCCTTAAAAAAAAGTACTGGGTATGACTATCGCTACATGCAAACTTAAATTAAAGCTGGATGCTACCGTAAAGACAAATTCTAGGTGAACAAGGAGTACAACTTGTCTAGCGACAAAACAGCCCATGCTGGATCTGAAACGCTCTAGGAATTTGATTTCTCTAAATAGGAAGCATATTAGTGCTGTTATAGGTGTCATTACTGGGGGCTGTCTAATAGGCAAGAATGCAACAAGGCTTGGCGTATTCTCTAATTATTTCTGCAGAAGCTGCATGGACGAGGAGGAGGAAGAGACTATTCTTCACCTACTTTGCACCTGCCCAGCTCTCTTTCAAAAAAGGAAACTCTACTTAGGAGCCTTCTGTTTCAATGACCTAGATGATCTGAATAATATTGACGTTAGGTACATTCTACGCTTCATCAGAAGCTCTAAATGGTTCAACGAGTAGGCTAGAGGCCGCGTCTCAAACACATGTGGTATCATAATGGACCTATTATTGGTCTACGTGTTTTGACTTCTTTTGCTGACAGGCACTCCAAGCTAGTGGTGGATTGCAATATTAGATTTATCAGAATTGTTAATGTTCAAAATTTACTATAATTACTTAAAGGAAAAATATGGTGATAAAATAAAATTAATAGCAACAGAAGACATTAAAAATAATCTTAAATATTTTGAAACTTCAGAATATCCAGATGATTTCCCTAAAATAAATAAAAAAGTGGGTGGTTTATTTAAAGACGAATATAATGGAATTCCAATCAGAGGATTTGTTGGTCTAAGATCTAAAATGTATTCATTTAGAACAGACCGTAAAGAAAACTGGTAAAGGAATTAAAAAAAGAAAATTTAAAGAAAAATTAAGATTTGATACTTACTTGTATAAGTATACCTTATTTAATATAGAACAAACTAAAGATGTTCAATTTGGTATAAAATCATTTAAAATAAAAGTGTATACTGTTAAAGAAACTAAAGTATGATTATGTCTGTATGATGATAACAAGTATTTGTTAGACCAATTCAATAGAACATCATATGGACATTATAAAGACTTCTGTGGTACAATAAATGAAGATAATAGCCACTTAATTATTGGAGAATTATTGATAACAATGATATTATAATAAATGGTACAAAATACAAAGGTAGAACAGGATAATGGGAATTAATAACTTTAAAACAACCTAATCCCATTTTTAGTGAAAAAGATTTGAACAGATTGATTAATTTTATTGTATGGTCGACAAAAAAAGGTAATAATATTCCACATACTCATAATGAAATATTATGTACAGTGCTGGAAGAAAGTATAAAAATTCATGTTTTTTGTTTTTCTAAGAAAAATGTAAACTCAAATAATAAAAAACTGTTCACTATTTTGCGTATTGACTGTAATGTTATTTCATGGAAAAGCGCTGGCTGATTCCAAGTAATGATACTACAGATAATATCGCAAAACCATAAATGTGGCTGGTAAAAAATATAAAAATTTTCGCATTGAGTTGAGTTTAGTTGAGTGTGTAAGACGTGACGAAAGTCAGATCGAGATCATAATTGTGTAAGACTTTTCAGGATTATCAAGACATAATAATAATAATTAATTCATTGAAAACAAATACAGGGAACTGATAAAAACAACAGATCATTATGCCACGAGGACTTCATCTTAGTGAAATTGAACAGCAACGCATTTTGGACCTTAAAGATGCGGGATTCTTACAAAAAGATATCGGGAAGAAATTAGGAATATCTTCGAGTGTTATTTGTACATTTTTGAAATCTGGAATCGAAAACTATGGGAGCAAGAAAAGATCCGACCGGCCTAAAAAGATCAAAGACGGAACTAAAAGATTGGTTCTAAGAGAAATTTCTAACACCGGAATTTCTTCCGCAAAAGCAGTTGAGCGCTTCAACTTAAATTGCAGTTCCAGACTGGTTAGAAAGTGGTTAGAAAGTGCAGATCATTTGAAATATGAAAATATTAAAGTACAGCCACCCCTTAAAGCAGTACACAAAGTTGCTCGTCTCTCATTTGCTGAAAAATTCGTCCAATAGCCAGATATATGCAATCATATAATATTGTAATATGCAAGCTACGGCTCGAGTAGATAAAACGATATTCTGTGAGATTTATTTCTTTATTTTCTAGTCTATAGAACAATTCAAGTTCACACTACACTATTCTTCGCAAATTCTTTTCTTACAAGGTCTCTTTCCTCTCAAATCACTTTATCTCCTTTCAATTACTTAATTCACAAATCCAAACTAATTACTTTTTTCTTGTTTACTCTCAACTTTCAATTTATCACCAAATTACAACTTCGCCCATTATCACTTTTCCAATCTCTTCGCCACGGTTCTAAAACCAACTGTGTTCTTTTTTTGACCGCCATCTGTCCTTATATAGCAGAAGTTTCTGATAGCCAGAAACTTCTAGCAAATTCTTCGACCACTGGAACAAGAGAATTAATTCTTGCAGTTATAATTCCCTTTTATCCCTGATATTATTCGTCTCTTTCGTTGACATGTGGAGACTTCGTCCCAGACACGAACCTCGAATGAAAGGACAGTTCGAACCAAAATTCTGCCAGAATGGAAAGTCACTTCAGAATTTGCTGCATAGACATAGGAGCGTAGTTATTATTATGCTACAATATTGTAGCATAATAATAACTACGCTCCCTAAAAGTATGACGCAACAAATTCCGAAGTGACTTTTCATTCTGGCAGAATTTTGGTTCGAACTGTCCTTTCATTCGAGGTTCGTGTCTGGGATGAAGTCTCCACAGCTCATGTCAACGAAAGAGACGAATAATATCAGGGATAAAAGGGAATTATAACTGCAAAAATTATTACATCAGAATTTCTCTTGTTCCAGTGGTCGAAGAATTTGCTAGAAGTTTCTGGCTATCTGAAACTTCTGCTATATAAGGACAGATGGCGATTGAGAAAGGAGCAGTAGTTCTTAAACTGTGGCGAAGAGATTAGAAAAGTGATAATGGGCGAAGTTGTAATTTTGTGATAAATTGAGAGTTGAGATTTAACAAGAAGAAGTAATTAGTTTGGATTTGTGAATTAAGTAATTGAAAGGAGATAAAGTGATTTGAGAGGACAGAGACCTTGTAAGAAAAGGATTGCGAAGAATAGTATAGTGTGAAGCTGAATTGCTCTATAGACTAGAAAATAAAGAAATAATTTCACAGAATAATTGTTTTATCTACTCGAGCCGTAGCTCGCATATTACATTGGTGTCAGAAGTGGGATAAAACTTATTCTGTGAATAACTATTTCCGTGGTGTGAAATTGCACAAGCAAAAAAAAAGAAAAAAAAAAACGATTTCTGCGTTGAGTTAATTAGTTGCGCAAAATGGGTCGCAAATTTTGAAAACTAACTATAACTCAACTAAAGGCAGAACTCAGTAAGTGGAACCTCGACACAACTGGGGGAAAAGATGCCCTACTGATTCGTCTGGAAGAAGCAGTAACGCAGGAAGGTGAAAATCCGCACGACGTAGAGTTTGACGTGAAAGAGGAACCAGCAAGTACAGCAGCCGACCCGGGTATAACAAGTCTGCTCCTGCAACTTAAGTTAGTCATGGACGAACAAAAGAAAGCAATAGAAGACCAAAGGAATTCTATAGAACTTAAGCTGGACGAACAAAAGAAAGCAATGGACGAACAAAAGAAAGCAATAGACGAACAAAAGAATTCTCTAGATGCTCTGGAAAGTAAACTTGATGAGCAAAACAAGAACTTGGAATCCAAATTCGAAGTGATCGAAGAGAAAATCGAGAAGGTCGAGACGCAACTCGAAAAAGTCGAAACTAGATTCGATGAAAGTTTTGAGAAACATGAAACTCAGTTCGGGAAGATAGAGACTCAGTTTGGAAAAGTGGATACGCAATTCGAGATAGTAGGAAAGCAAGTCGAAAATCTTGTTATGGAGCTCAGCAACGTGAAGAGACAGAAAGCACGGGAATATTCCACTGACGGTCTGAGAAGAAAGGAGATGCAGCCTCCTATCTTCGATGGTCAAACATCATGGCCAATTTATAAAAGGCAATTCGAAGCGGCCGCAATGACCAATAGCTGAGACGATGAAGAGAAGTCCATTGCACTCACACTTGCACTGAGGGGAAGATAAACAGCAGAACTACGACTCTCTGGTTCAGGCTATCGAGATACGGTTTGGGGATGAACACATGCAGCAGGTGTACAGGGTTCAGCTGCGTAGTCGAGTCCAGAAAAGGGGGGAAACGCTCCAACAGTTGCAGGCGGATATAGAGCGACTAGCCCATCTTTCATACCCTAAAGCCGGTGAGGAGCTTATCAACGAAATGGCGGTGGAAGCTTTTATTCAGGCCATAGAGGACAGACAACTGCAAATGGCTGTAAGGATGGCTGAAAAGCGAACACTCCCCGAGGCATTGGCATTCGCTTTGTCAATGAAGGCTGCGGACCAAGCATACCAGGGAATACACCGTGTCAGGGAAATGTCCGTCGTGGAATGCACATGCCAGAGAACAGCCGTCATGGATGAAGACAGAGCTCGCGGAAGTCAAATCCGTTGCTGGAATTGCAACCAAACCGGACACCTACAACGGCAGTGCAGAAGTGCACCTAGACGAGGAAATTGTCCACATTGCGGAAGTAGGAGAAGCAGAGAGGAAGCATCTGGCGGTGATAACATTCATCCTGTCAGTCAGACTTCCCAAAACCAGCAGTCGGGAAATGCGTAAGGACCAACTTCGCGGGGCAGAAGTTGGTTACTGGAATCGAGGCCCCCAGGACCACCATTCAAGTTTCGCAAACCAAACGGGGTAACAAGAGCCTGACAGTGGAGGCACTAATCAACAAGAAGAAGTGCGTAGCCACCATCGACACAGGCGCCACTGCCTCCATTGTAAGAAGAGATATTGTCAGAAGCGCCTGGCTGCACAACACCAACAGCTACTGCCTGAAGACTGCAACAGGGGAAATGGCGAAAGTGTTTGGAGAAGTTCGTCTTACGATTACTCTGGCGGGACTGACGTTCTCCCATGCGTTTCTGGTGGCAGATATATGCGACGAGTGCATCATCGGAATAGACTTCATGAAAGCAAATGAAGTAATCCTGGACATCGGGATGCAAGTACTGAGGTATCGAAATGTGGAGATTCCGATGGTGTACGGAAACGAGAGTGCCGTAACTTTCAGGACAGTCATCAGCAAAAACGAAGTTTTGCCCCGCCGTCTTCAGAGACAATCATTTGGACGAAGCTGGAAGGTGATCTTGGGAGCCACCGATTCTACATAGTAGAACCAGACCCAGAGAAGAATTCTCAAGACTACATCGTGGGAAAGACGTTAGTCGAACCAAAGAACACCATGGTTCCAGTAAGAGTTTTGAACGCAAGACCACACACTGTCAAACTAAGGCGAGGGGAGGTGACTGGAAAATGCACGCCGATTACCGCCGTCGCAACAATATCTGAACGTGATGCTCCAAAACCTCTCCCATCACCTTGGACAGCGGAAACGAGAGAGACGATTCTCCAGTCCAGTGAGCTGAATCAGGAGCAGCGAACTATGGCCGAACTATGGCAGAGAATCTTATCAATGAGTACGCTGATGTATTTGCCTCACAGGACGGAGAATACGGCCGAACACACCTGGTACAACATCGAATAGACACTGGTGATACTAGACCAATTCGTCAGCCTGCTAGGCGCCTTCCATTGGCAAAGCAGACAGAAGTTCAAGAGATGGTGTCGGCAATGGAGAAAGAAGGTCTGATTGAAAGTTCCAAAAGTCCGTGGGCATCACCGGTTGTACTGGTTAAGAAGAAAGATGGCAGCACGCGGTTCTGCGTGGACTATCGGCAGCTCAATTACGTCACCAAGAAAGACAGCTACCCTCTGCCACGGATTGACGACACGCTAGACACACTATCAGGAGCCCGATGGTTTTCCACTCTCGACTTGAAGAGTGGCTACTGGCAGGTACAGATCCATCCAGAAGACCGGGAGAAAACCGCCTTCACCGCAGGAAATGGGCTATGGCAATTCACGGTAATGCCATTCGGGCTGTGCAATGCTCCGGCGACTTTCGAGCGATTGATGGAATGTGTCCTGCAAGGGTTAACATGGAAAACCTGTTTGGTATACTTGGATGATGTCATCGTCGTAGGAAAAACGTTTGCGCAACACCGAGACAATCTAAGGGATGTGTTTCAAAGGCTTCGAAGTGCCCACCTGAAGCTCAACCCCAAGAAGTGCGCCCTGTTTAGAGCGGAAGTCAAGTACCTGGGACACATCATTTCAGCGAAAGGAGTGAGAACCGATCCAGAGAAGGTCGAAGCGGTGAAAAACTGGCCAGTCCCCAAAGACAAACACCAACTAAGGAGCTTCCTGGGCCTAGCCACCTACTACAGACGGTTCGTGAAGGATTTTGACGGGATCGCAAAGAGCCTGCACCAGTTGACGGAAAAGGGAAAATAATTCAAATGGTCAATTGAGTGCGAGAAGAGCTTCAAGGCACTTAAACAACGGCTATGCGATGCCCCGATACTAGCCTACCCCACTCCCGGGGAAACGTTCATTGTGGATGCAGACGCTAGTAATGTCGGGGTAGGAGCCGTACTCTCCCAGGTGCATGATGGCCAAGAGAAGGTGGTTGCGTACTTCAGCAAGGTGCTCTCTAAGCCAGAAAGGAACTACTGCGTGACAAGGCGGGAACTTCTAGCTTTGATCTTGGCTACGAAGCATTTTCACAAATACCTCTATGGGAGGAAGTTCGTTCTTCGCACAGACCATGCAGCCTTAAAATGGCTATTACAGTTCAAGAGTCCTGAGGGTCAGGTCGCAAGATGGATCGAAAGGCTGCAAATCTACGACTACGAAATACAGCATCGTAAAGGAAAACTCCACTCTAATGCGGATGCACTGTCCCGGAGACCATGCAGAACGGATTGTAAACATTGTGCGCGTCAGGAAGAACGGGAGCTGGTTTCCATCCAAAGAATGAGAGCCGAACCTATCGCCGGCTGGAGCGTAGATGAGATCCGGAACGCTCAGAAGGAAATGGGAATCCTCCGACGGAAAGTCGTTTGTAATGCAGCTTGTCGTACCGCAAACGAGGGTCAAGGAGGTGTTACAGGAAATGCATGGCGGGGCGTCCGGAGGCCACTTGGGAGTGAATAAGAAGCTAGAAAAGGTACGAGAACGTTTTTATTGGTTAAAAGCGAAGGAAGATATCGAAGACTGGTGCAGAAAATTCGACGTGTGTGCAGCTAGCAAGGGTCCGAGAATCAAAACTCGAGGTAGGATGCACCAATACAACGTGGGAGCACCTTTGGAACGAATCGCCATTGACATCGCAGGGCCCTTTCCGGAAACCGACAATGGTAATCGGTATATACTCGTAGTGATGGACTACTTCAGTAAGTGGCCGGAAGCGTTTCCGATCCCTAACCAGGAAGCCAGAACCGTGGCGGAGCAGATCGTCTACAATTGGGTTAGCAGATTCGGTGTGCCCTTGGAATTGCATTCTGACCAAGGGCGGAACTTCGAGTCAAGAATCTTCCAAGAGATGTGTCAACTACTCGGAATCAAAAAGACAAGGACAACCCCGCTTCATCCACAGTCGGACGGTATGGTGGAGTGTTTCAATAGGACTTTGGACGAACATCTCTCGAAGGTCGTAGGTGACTACCAACGGGATTGGGACCGGCAGATTCCCTTGTTTTTGATGGCCTATAGAAGTGCCGTGCATAGCACTACTCGACATACGCCGTTCGAAATCTTATTTGGTGGAATAGCTCGTTTACCCAGTGAGGTGAAATTTGGATCTCCTACCAATGAGCCCAGAAATGAAGAAGAGTACGTGGCGGACCTTAGGGAAAGGCTTAGGGACATACACCAAAGGACCAGAAGCCAGATTAAGATGACGAGCGACCGCATGAAGACCAGGTATGATGCCAAGGCAACAACGTCAGGATTCCAGGAAGGAGATCTGGTGTGGCTGTATAATCCCCATCGCCAAAAGGGGAATCACCTAAATTACAGCGGAACTGGGAAGGTCCCTACAGAATAGTAACCCGCATCAACGATGTTGTCTACCGCATCCAGCGAGGACCGAGGGCCAAAATGAAAGTGGTTCATGTGGACCGGCTGAGTCGATACAATGGCCGAAATGAGGATGCACCTGTTCGGGACGAACACGTCTAAGAGGGGGGCAGTGTAGCATAATAATAACTACGCTCCCTAAAAGTATGACGCAACAAATTCCGAAGTGACTTTTCATTCTGGCAGAATTTTGATTCGAACTGTCCTTTCATTCGAGGTTCGTGTCTGGGATAAAGTCTCCACAGCTCATGTCAACGAAAGAGACGAATAATATCAGGGATAAAAGGGAATTATAACTGCAAAAATTATTACATCAGAATTTCTCTTGTTCCAGTGGTCGAAGAATTTGCTAGAAGTTTCTGGCTATCAGAAACTTCTGCTATATAAGGACAGATGGCGATTGAGAAAGGAGCAGTAGTTCTTAAACTGTGGCGAAGAGATTAGAAAAGTGATAATGGGCGAAGTTGTAATTTTGTGATAAATTGAGAGTTGAGATTTAACAAGAAGAAGTAATTAGTTTGGATTTGTGAATTAAGTAATTGAAAGGAGATAAAGTGATTTGAGAGGACAGAGACCTTGTAAGAAAAGGATTGCGAAGAATAGTATAGTGTGAACCTGAATTGCTCTATAGACTAGAAAATAAAGAAATAATTTCACAGAATAATTGTTTTATCTACTCGAGCCGTAGCTCGCGTATTACAATATTTAGTGATGAGAAAAAATTCAATTTGGATGCCCCGGTGGGTTTAATTATTACTGGCATGATCTGCGGCGCGATAAGAAAATTCTTTCAATGAGAGCGGGGGATGGCGGATCTCTAATGGTTTGGGCAGCATTTAAAGACAACATGAAGTCGGAAATCGCATTTCTAAGTGGAAGACTAAAGTCCGTTCAAGGCATCATCTTCCAGCAAATTAATGCCCCGATCCATACTACAGGATCTACTATCGATTGGTTTAATGACTTTGGCATTCAATTACTCGACTGGCCTGCACTGAGCCCGGACTTAAACCCCATAGAGAACCTTTGGGCGATTCTTGCTCGAAATGTCTATGATAAGGAAAAGCCAGAAATAAGAACAGTTGAAGCAGAAAATCATAGCATGTTGGGATGATATAACAACCGACACACTTAAGAGTCGTGTTGAGAGTATGCCTCGTCGTCTTCTTGATGTAATAAAGTTAAATGGCGGAAAAATTAACTATTAAAATCAATTATTAATTTGGAAAAACAATTGCAGCTTTTTATTTAATTCAAAATAACTTTTATACCGGCAGGTTATGAAGAAATGCAAAATTTTTATACTTTCTTCCAATGCAATTTTTAATTTCTATGTATTATATTAAAAACAATAAATAAGTATCCAATTATTTTTTCTCTAAAAAATAGAACGAAAAATGTATTTACGAAAATAAATAGTTTTTAACTTGTTCCACCTTTTGTTTTTTAATTATTTACACAAATTTGAAATTTTTATACTTTTTTCCAGCACTGTATGTATGTATTTTAGAAGAATTAAGTGAAGAAGGTTTAACTGAATTAAATTAAAATTGTTTGATACATTTTTTTCTATATAAATTGACAAACTTTCGAATCTAAGAATTTCCCAAGAAATTTTGTAGGAAGAATACTCGTATATAGAGCAGGTCCAAGATGTGCCAAACAAAACGACAACAAATTGTTATACTGAAAATAATTATAATCTTTTTATGAAGAGAAAAAAATTGTCAATCGTTATATTGATTTACAACATCATTTAGTAAGTGATTAATTACATTGATGAACTGCGATCTAAAACTTAGGATTGAGAACAGTGACATATAAAATACAAGAGAATTTGGGAATAAAAAAGAGTACAATACCTTAATAAAAGAATTGATTTATATATAAATGGAAAACATTTTGGGTCTACCATACAAAATAGATGGGATGAACTTATCTCTCAAAGTTATATTTTTTTTTTGCGATGAAACTAAAACTAGAGATTTTAAACAGTAGTGTGGCCACTCCCAAATGGCGGGTAGGCACTGAGACCAGAGAGATCTATTGTACCAGAGACCACTTTTTAGGGCAGCAGTACTTCAACTTCCTTATGAAAGCTATAATTACAGCTGCGGAGGAGTTCCTTAGGTCTAATGGAGATATTATCACCTTAAGAAAGAAACTTCTCATACTTCTACACAGAGCTACACACTCACATAGTATGTGTTCTGCAGTTACGCCTGACCCGGTACCCACCACAATTTTACTTTATTGTATCGGACCAAGTTTTGTAAACTGTCGAAGCTGCTTAGAACTGATTTTGAACTGATCAGGTGGTAGATCAGTGCTTTAAGCGCCGCTTGGCTATCGGTGAGTATGTGTATGGCGGCACCTTTGATTCCTGATTGCAAGATTATTTGCACAGGTCTCAATAGCGTAAAGCTCGGCCTGGAAAACACTAGGACTCTTTCCAAGTGATTTCGTGATCTTATAATTGGGTCCATATACACCGGCGCCAACTCCTGAATCCATTTTTGATCCATCGGTGTACCAAACGATTTCTTTTAGATGAAGCAACGGTCCGCCATTATTCCATATATCACGGTTTGGGATCTTAAACCTTCTACCAAAGAAGAGTGATTTGGACGTAAAATCAGAAACCGTGCTGAGTATATCTAGCTCGGGGAAGTCGGTTAACAGGTCCATGAGGTCCACATGATCCCATGTACTGTTAACATCCGACTTTCGAAGATTAACTGCACTGTGAATTGCCACTTTTTTTTTATAAAAATGTGTACCGGAGTAAGTCCGATTATGGCTTCTATGGCTGTTGTGGGACAGGTGTGCATAGTACCTGTAATTCAGAGGCAAGTTAATTTTTGGAGTTTGCTGATGGTTGTGTCTTCCTTGGTTTTCGTCCACCAGACAACGGACGCGTATGTAAGAATGGGTCTTACCACCGTGGTATACATATGACCAGAATATGACTTTTGGGGATAGACCCCAGATTTTGCCATACATACGGCGACAGATCCACATGGCATGGTTGCATTGGCAATTTTATACTTAACATGGGAGTTCCAGTTTCTTATCCAGGACAATTCCTACATATTTTACCTCGTCGGAAAAATTAATGGTTGTATCATTTAGAAGCACTGAACAAATGTTCAGTGTTATTCTTCTTGTGAACGGTACAACGACTGCCTTGCTGGGGTTTATCGATAAGCCCTCGGTAACATACCAGTCCGAGTAAAGCCTAAACTATTAAGTCTATACAATAAGCCATCTACCACGAGCGATCATAAGAGAGGCGAGAGGACGCCGCCCTGGGGGCAGCCTTTAGCCACGGAGGCCGTCACAGAGACCTCTCCTGACGAAGTTGTTATTATTCGGCTATCGAGCATAGTCCTAACCCATCTGGTAACGAGTTCGTCGATTCCCCTGCGTCTCATGGCACTAGTGATGGATTCATAACCAGTGTTATCAAAAGCACCTTCTATGTCAGGGAATGTGCAAAGGGCAATTTCTCTGCTTCGGTAGGCTGATTTAATCTCTGTAATGAGATGATAAAGGGTATTCTGTGGATCGACCTTTGCTATATGCATATTGACTAGAGTGCAGAGGAGTAGTCTTTTCAAGAATACCTCTAATATGAATGTCTAGCAGTCTTTCCATGGTTTTCAAGAAAATCGATGCCAAGTTGATTGGCCGGTAGGATTTGGGTAGCTCACTGGGTTTGTTACCTAGGTTCGGGACAAACACCACATTTACCTCCCTCCAAGTTGTTCTAAATAGAGCTACCAAGGTGGGCAGGATGTATTCTAGACATTTTTGAATAAGGGCTGGAAAAACACCATCACTGTCGGGTGCTTTAAAGGGTTTAAATTAGCCGAGTGCCCATTTAATTTTATCTTGACTGAACAGATTACCAGACAAGCTGTTGATTCTTCTGGAGGTGCCACACGTGGTGGCTTCAGGACCAACAGATGCGTGATCACTTCAAATTGTTGAACCAGTGTTCCTCTAGCAAAGTTTCCAGGGTTTCCCTTCGACCGGATGTATAGGTGCCATCAGATTTGATGAGCAATACCAATCCGTTGGAATGATCCCTAGAGAGAGCCTTTTGGAGACGGACTGCTACTGGAAGAGATTCAATGTTTTCGCAGTTCTTTCTCCATGCTGTTCTCTTGAATTTCCTCAACTCTATGTTGAATTTAGACAATGCAGACCTATATTCGTCCCAATTTTTATTGCGTTTTGCGGTGTTAAAACTAGAGATAATATACTTGAATGATTTATGTATTTTAAGCCTAATTGTAAAGCGTCTTTCATTAAGCGCTTCACTATCTTTAAATTTAAATAAATCAAAGTGTGTGAGATATCATCGAAATTTTTAATTCGTTTGAAAGGCCTATTGATGACATTATGTATGGAATATAACATCGTTCAAATATCCGCCGCGGCTTCTCTGGGTGGCGCGCATCCTAAATGTCCAATTGTCCATGACTCTGGCGCATAAATAAGGCTAAATTTGACCGATTGCATGGGTTATGTTGGCTTTGAGGGCCGCTATGGTTTGTGGCTTATTCGCATAGACCTGCGACTTCAGAAAACCCCACAAGAAAAAGTCTAACTCGGTTCACATCACCTTCACGTGAGATGACCATGCCCTCGAATCGCTCGTGCAGAATTTCCAATGTGGCGTGAGGTGTGTGGCACGTAGCACCGTCCTGTTGAAACCACATGTCGTTGGTGTCCATATGATCCAATTCAGGCCAAAAGAAGTTGGTAATCATCGATCTATAGCTCTCGCCGTTGACGGTGATGGCCTGGCCAACGTCGTTCTCAAAGAAATAGGGACTGATGACGCCGCCAGCCTAAAATCCACACCAAACAGTGACTTTTTCGGGATGCATTGGACGCTCTTGGATCTCTTGTGGATTGGTATCGTCCCAAATTCGACAATTTTGTTTGTAGACGTACCCATTCATCCAGAAATGGGCTCCAGAGCCCATTCAGCGAACACATGTCGTTGTCTATGGTCGTTTACCTTTAGCTCCTGGGTCAGTTGAATTATGTACGGGTGCAGTCCCAAGTCACGACGCAAAATTCGCCAAGTTGTGGTCTGCGAAAGGCCGAGTTCTGTGCGAAATCGACTGCCTCGAATTCTCCTGCATACTCTCACGGACAACGGCGATGTTTTCGGCAGATCTTGCGTTTCGTCGACGCACGGGTGTTGGTTGATCGTTTACTGAACTAGTGGACTCAAATTTATCCACCACACTGCGAATAGTCCTCTCGGAAGGTCGATTATGGCGACCGTAAAATGGGCGAAACGCGAGGAACGTTGCCCGAACAGAACACCCATTTCTATATCCATCCATGGTGATTTGGCAAAACAGACTGAATAAATGACAGCCAATTTGGTAGATGTAGCTTCAACAATATGGCCGCTATCAACTGTCAAAGTTCTGACGTCCCTATTGGAAGACTCTATATTAAACAAGGAAAACACCGCGTACAGCCATAGGCAAGCACATTTGTCGACGTGGTTCAATGTGAGAGCAAGATTCGGGTGTTTGAGAGGGCTTGCCTTTACTTATACAGAACACCAGAGTCCCAGTACATAAAATTCTATCCTAATGAGGTCCTCTACAACAGGGCTAACCTAATAAGGGTGGATAATTTCCTGATCAAGCTGACTCGAAGGCATATTGCAAGAGCAATGAGCTCGATGAATAACCTGATCTCTGGGGCTTATTACCCCAATTACAGGTACCACGAGAGAGTGCGCCTTAACGGCTTTGTTCCTCCAGGAGCATTCCCCTATCTCGATGAGAAAGGTCTGATCCAGGACAGATTGGCGGTGCCGCTAATCTTCCATGTTGCTCGGACAGCTGCGGACAGGCGACTCAACTACGACAGAGACGTCGCACACAGCAGTGTAGAGCGTATCGAGTCGCGATATAGATGACGTACAACGTCAGTACGGGCATTTTTGGTGGCTAGCCGAACAAGATGGAACTCCTTCGTCGTTTCTCCATAATCCAAGGTAGAGTAAGATAGATTAAGGTAGAATAAGGTACGAGTAGGTTAAGATAGTTTGTAAGTTTTATATTGTAATATGCGAGCTACGGCTCGAGTAGATAAAACGATATTCTGTGAAATTATTTCTTTATTTTTTAGTCTATAGAACAATTCAAGTTCACACTATACTATTCTTCAAGAGATGGCCACGGTGTAGTGGGTAGTGTGTTCGCTTGTGACCCGAACTGTGCAGGTTCGAGCCCGGACGGGGAACAGCAATCACAGCCACTCGAACATATAAGAGAAACGAATAAAATCTAAGTTTCTCCACCACTACACCAAAAAGGAGTTTCTGCCTGGTAGTTCAATGGACACAGAAAATTGAGTCTGAGTGCTCCGGGATTTGGAAATTTCCTTTAAATAAAAAAAAAAAAAAAAAATACTATTCTTCGCAAACTCCTTCCTTACAAGGTCTCTTTCTTCTCAAATCACTTTATCTCCTATCAATTACTTAATTCACAAATCCAAACTAATTACTTCTTCTTGTTAACTCTCAACTTTCAATTTATCACAAAATTACAACTTCGCCCATTATCACTTTTCCAATCTCCTCGTGCGGTTCAAAACCAACTGCCCTGTTTCGATCGCCATCTGTTCTTAAATAGCCGCATTTCTAATAGCCAGAAACTTCTAGCAAATTCTTCCACCACTGGAACAAGACAATTCTGATGTAATAATTCCAGGATGACAGCTGCAGCCAATAATCTCTTGTTCTCTCTTATCCGTGATATTATCCGTCTCTTATCGTGGACACGAACTGTGGAGACTAATTGCAGACACGAACCTCGAATGAAAAGACACTTCGGAATTTTTTGCATTATGCTACATTATGTTACACTGCCCCCCTCTTAGATTTGTTCGTCCCGAACAAGTGCGTCCTCACTTCGGCCATTGTATCGACTCAGTCGGTCCACATGAACCACTTTCATTTTGGCCCTTGGTCCTCGCTGGATGCGGTAGACAACATCGTTGATGCAGGTTACTATTCTGTAGGGACCCTCCCAGTTCTGCTGCAACTTAGGTGATTTCCCCTTTTGGCGATGGGGATTATACAGCCACACTAGATCTCCTTCCTGGAATCCTGACGTTGTTGCCTTGGCATCATACCTGGTCTTCATGCGGTCGCTCGTTATCTTAATCTGGCTTATGGTCCTTTGGTGTATGTCCCTAAGCCTTCCCCTAAGGTCCGCCACGTACTCTTCTTCATCTCTGGGCTCATTGGTAGGAGATCCAAATTTCACCTCACTGGGTAAACGAGCTATTCCACCAAATAAGATTTCGAACGGCGTACGTCGAGTAGTGCTATGCACGGCACTTCTATAGGCCATCAAAAACAAGGGAATCTGCCGGTCCCAATCCCGTTGGTAGTCACCTACGACCTTCGAGAGATGTTCGTCCAAAGTCCTATTGAAACGCTCCACCATACCGTCCGACTGTGGATGAAGCGGGGTCCTTGTCTTTTTGATTCCGAGTAGTTGACACATCTCTTGGAAGATTCTTGACTCGAAGTTCCGCCCTTGGTCAGAATGCAATTCCAAGGGCACACCGTATCTGCTAACCCAATTGTAGACGATCTGCTCCGCCACGGTTCTGGCTTCCTGGTTAGGGATCGGAAACGCTTCCGGCCACTTACTGAAGTAGTCCATCACTACGAGTATATACCGATTACCATTGTCGGTTTCCGGAAAGGGCCCTGCGATGTCAATGGCGATTCGTTCGAAAGGTGCTCCCACGTTGTATTGGTGCATCTTACCTCGAGTTTTGATTCTCGGACCCTTGCTAGCTGCACACACGTCGCATTTTCTGCACCAGTCTTCGATATCTTCCTTCGCTTTTAACCAATAAAAACGTTCTCGTACCTTTTCTAGCGTCTTATTCACTCCCAAGTGGCCTCCGGTCGCCCCGCCATGCATTTCCTGTAACACCTCCTTGACCCTCGTCCGCGGTACGACAAGCTGCATTACAAACGACTTTCCGTCGGAGGATTCCCATTTTCTTCTCAGAACACCTTATTGGACATGGAGGCAGTCCCACTGCGCAAAATATGCCTTTAAGGTCGGGCTTCTGTGAGAGATGTCCTGATGATCCGGTTTCTCCATGTTTTCCTTCCAGGCCAGAATCGGCTCGATATCCGGGTCTTCCTTCTGAGCGTTCCGGATCTCATCTATGCTCCAGCCGGCGATAGGTTCGGCTCTCAGTCTTTGGATGGAAACCAGCTCCCGTTCTTCCTGACGCGCACAATGTTTACAATCCGTTCTGCATGGTCTCCGGGACAGTGCATCCGCATTAGAGTGGAGTTTTTCTTTACGATGCTGTATTTCGTAGTCGTAGATTTGCAGCCTTTCGATTCATCTTGCGACCTGACCCTCAGGACTCTTGAAATATAATAGCCATTTTAAGGCTGCATGGTCTGTGCGAAGAACGAACTTCCTCCCATAGAGGTATTTGTGAAAATGCTTCGTAGCCAAGATCAAAGCCTTGTCACGCAGTAGTTCCTTTCTGGCTTAGAGAGCACCTTGCTGAAGTACGCAACCACCTTCTCTTGGCCATCATGCACCTGGGAGAGTACGGCTCCTACCCCGACATTACTAGCATCTGTATCCACAATGAACGTTTCCCCAGGAGTGGGGTAAGCTAGTATCGGGGCATCGCATAGCCGTTGTTTAAGTGCCCTGAAACTCTTCTCGCACTCAATTGACCATTTGAATTGTTTTCCCTTTTCCGTCAACTGGTGCAGGCTCTTTGCGATCCCGTCAAAATCCTTCACGAACCGTCTGTAGTAGGTGGCTAGGCCCAGGAAGTTCCTTAGTTGGTGTTTATCTTTGGGGACTGTCCAGCTTTTCACCGCTTCGACCTTCTCTGGATCGGTTCTCACTCCTTTTGTTGAAATTATGTGCCCCAAGTACTTGACTTCCGCTCTAAACAGGGCGCACTTCTTGGGGTTGAGCTTCAGGTGGGCACTTCGAAGCCTTTGAAACATATCCCTTAGATTGTCTCGGTGTTGCGCAAACGTTTTTCCTACGACGATGACATCATCCAAGTATACCAAACAGGTTTTCCATGTTAACCCTTGCAGGACACATTCCATTGCATTGCACAGCCCGAATGGCATTACCGTAAATTGCCATAGCCCATTTTCTGCGGTGAAGGCGGTTTTCTCCCGGTCTTCTGGATGGATCTGTACCTGCCAGTAGCCACTCTTCAAGTCGAGAGTGGAAAACCATTGGGCTCCTGATAGTGTGTCCAGTGTGTCGTCAATTCGTGGCAGAGGATAGCTGTCTTTCTTGGTGAAGTAATTGAGCTGCCGATAATCCACGCAGAACCGCGTGCTGCCATCTTTCTTCTTAACCAGTACAACCGGTGATGCCCACGAACTTTTGGAACTTTCAATCAGACCTTCTTTCTCCATTGCCGACACCATCTCTTGAACTTCTGTCTGCTTTGCCAATGGAAGGCGCCTAGCAGGCTGACGAATTGGTCTAGTATCACCAGTGTCTATTCGATGTTGTACCAGGTGTGTTCGGCCGTATTCTCCGTCCTGTGAGGCAAATACATCAGCGTACTCATTGATAAGATTCTCTGCCATAGTTCGGCCATAGTTCGCTGCTCCTGATTCAGCTCACTGGACTGGAGAATCGTCTTTCTCGTTTCCGCTGTCCAAGCTGATGGGAGAGGTTTTGGAGCATCACGTTTAGATATCGTTGCGACGGCGGTAATCGGCATGCATTTTCCAGTCACCTCCCCTCGCCTTAGTTTGACAGTGTGTGGTCTCGCGTTCAAAACTCTTCGTCCAAATGATTGTCTCTGAAGACGGCAGCAAAACTTCATCTTTGGTGATGACTGTCCTGAGAGTTGCGGCATTCTCGTTTCCGTACACCATCGGAATCTCCACATTTCGATACCTCAGTACTTGCATCCCGATGTCCAAAATTACTTCATTTGCTTTCATGAAGTCTATTCCGATGATGCACTCGTCGCATATATCTGTCATCAGAAACGCATGGGAGAATGTCAGTCCCGCCAGAGTAATCGTAAGACGAACTTCTCCAAACACCTTCGCCATTTCCCCTGTTGCAGTCTTCAGGCAGTAGCTGTTGGTGTTGTGCAGCCATGAGCTTCTGACGATATCTCTTCTTACAATGGAGGCAGTGGCGCCTGTGTCGATGGTGGCTACGCACTTCTTCTTGTTGATTAGTGCCTCCACTGTCAGGCTCTTGTTACCCCGTTTGGTTTGCGAAACTTGAATGGTGGTCCTGGGGGCCTCGATTCCAGTAACCAACTTCTGCCCCGCGAAGATGGTCCTTACGCATTTCCCGACTGCTGGTTTTGGGAAGTCTGACCGACAGGATGCTTCCTCTCTGCTTCTCCTACTTCCGCAATGTGCACAATTTCCTCGTCTAGGTGCAGTTCTGCACTGCCGTTGGAGGTGTCCGGTTTGGTTGCAATTCCAGCAACGGATTTGACTTCCGCGAGCTCTGTCTTCATCCATGACGGCTGTTCTCTGGCATGTGCATTCCACGACGGACATTTCCCTGACACGGTGTATTCCCTGGTATGCTTGGTCCGCAGCCTTCATTGACAAAGCGAATGCCAATGCCTCGGGGAGTGTTCGCTTTTCAGCCATCCTTACAGCCATTTGCAGTTGTCTGTCCTCTATGGCCTGAATAAAAGCTTCCACCGCCATTTCGTTGATAAGCTCCTCACCGGCTTTAGGGTATGAAAGATGGGCTAGTCGCTCTATATCCGCCTGCAACTGTTGGAGCGTTTCCCCCCTTTTCTGGACTCGACTACGCAGCTGAACCCTGTACACCTGCTGCATGTGTTCATCCCCAAACCGCATCTCGATAGCCTGAACCAGAGAGTCGTAGTTCCGCTGTTTATCATCCGGGATGGTCTGCAAGAGCTCCGCAGCTGGACCCCTCAGTGCAAGTGTGAGTGCAATGGACTTCTCTTCATCGTCCCAGCTATTGGTCATTGCGGCCGCTTCGAATTGCCTCTTTTAAATTGGCCATGAGGTTTGACCATCGGAGATAGGAGGCTGCATCTCCTTTCTTCTCAGACCGTCAGTGGAATATTCCCGTGCTTTCTGTCTCTTCACGTTGCTGAGCTCCTTAGGAAGATTTTCGACTTGCTTTCCTACTATCTCGAATTGCGTACCCACTTTTTCAAACTGAGTCTCTATCTTCCCGAACTGAGTTTCATGTTTCTCAAAATTTTCATCGAATCTAGTTTCGACCTTCTCAATTTTCTCTTCGATCACTTCGAATTTGGATTCCAAGTTCTTGTTTTGCTCATCAAGTTTGCTTTCTAGAGCATCTAGAGAATTCTTTTGTTCGTCCATTGCTTTGTTTTGTTCGTCCAGCTTAAGTTCTAGAGAGTTCCTTTGGTCGTCTATTGCTTTCTTTTGGTCATCGAGCTTAAGTTCCAGAGACTTCTTTTGGTCTTCTATTGCTTTCTTTTGTTCGTCCATGACTGACTTAAGTTGCAGGAGCAGACTTGTTATACCCGGGTCGGCTACTGTACTTGCTGGTTCCTCTTCCACGTCAAACTCTATGTCATGCGGATTTTCACCTTCCTGCTTTACTGCGTCTTCCAGACGAATCAGTAGATCATCTTTTATCCCCGTTGTGTCGAGATTCCGCTTACTGAGTTCTGCCTTTAGTTGAATTATAGTTAGTTTTCCCAATCTGCGACCCATTTTGCGCAACTAATTAACTCAACACAGAAATGGTATTTTTTTTTTTTTTTTTTTTTCTTGTGCAATTTCACACCACGGAAATAGTTATTCACAGAATAAGTTTTATCCCACTTCTAACATCAATGTAATATGCGAGCTACGGCTCGAGTAGATAAAACCATATTCTGTGAAATTATTTCTTTATTTTTTAGTCTATAGAACAATTCAAGTTCACACTATACTATTCTTCGCAAACTCCTTCCTTACAAGGTCTCTTTCTTCTCAAATCACTTTATCTCCTTTCAATTACTTAATTCACAAATCTAAACTAATTACTTCTTCTTGTTAACTCTCAACTTTCAATTTATCACAAAGTTACAACTTCGCCCATTAACACTTTTCCAATCTCCTCGTGCGGTTCAAAACCAACTGCCCTGTCTCGATCGCCATCTGTCCTTAAATAGCCGCATTTCTAATAGCCAGAAACTTCTAGCAAATTCTTCGACCACTGGAATAAGAAAATTCTGATGTAATAATTCTAGGATGACAGCTGCAGCCAATAATCTCTTGTTCTCTCTTATCCGTGATATTATCCGTCTCTTATCGTGGACACGAACTGTGGAGACTAATTGCAGACACGAACCTCGAATGAAAAGACACTTCGGAACAAAATTATGCCAGAATGAAAAGACATTCGGAATTTGTTGCATTATGCTACATTATGTTACAATATGCATAAGAAACAAAAACAAAAAGTTAATTTACTAAGTTTTTTTTTTTATTTGAATAAAATTTGTGTTAGTAATTTAATAAAAAAACGAAATAAATACAAATTTAAGTTAGGTTACGTCGAAAGACATAGTTTTAAGTATTAGGTTTAGCTTAAAGCGCCCGCATAGGGCCAGTAAGTTAGAATAACATAGATAAGTTAGTTAGGCTAGTTTTAAGGGTTTTTTTTTGTCTAGCAAGTAAGTTATAATGAATTAATAATTAATAAACATGCATTAAACAAAAAAAAAAAAAAAACATTTGTCGACGAAAGCAAGACATACAAGCCGGTAAAACGAAAAGGTTTGCAGCAAAAACAGAAAGATTCCAGGAAGAAGCAACCAACATAACGGTTCAGTTCAAAGGACTATCCGAAATGTTCTACGGATTGCTATAGTGGATTTGGATAAGACTAGAGGACAACATTCATTAAGCTATGTTATAAGCAATCCCAGAGATAGCAGAGATCTAAAACTAAGCTGACCGTACCTGACATGGGCATGAAAAATGGAGAAATTATCGGCTTAATAAAAGCACAAAACTCCGCGGTTCCTATGAACGTTTGGGATATTGTTGCTATGGAAGAGAACGAAGACGGCACCAGACCCATCGGCGATATATAGAAAGAGGCATATGCGACTATGCTTCGGAGTTGGTGGGGTTGTCCTTGAGACTCATGAGCAGCATAGCGAGACGACAGACACTGGAACAAACTGTAGCGCCCCACAAGTAAAATCAATTCAATGCTGTGTCCCCATGAAGAGATTGACTTGTCCCTAATACAACAACTATGGATTTTTAATAACCAGGGGAATGGATTAATCAGAATTTAAGACTTCCTACAACAGCATTGAAGGTAAGGTTAGAACTTCTATTGCTGCCAGAAATAATCTCCCCATACTAATGCTATCCAATTACAGCACAAGGAATCAGGCAGTGGTGGGGTAGCTCAGTAGAGACGAGGCAATATAAAATTATCTCTTTTGTTTTTAAATTCGAACTGTTTAAGTTTGCGAACGGCCAAATCGCAAAGACATTTATGACATGTAACTCTACCCATTAAATTCTCTTATCAAAATTATCAAAAGGAGCTTAGCGTAATAAACTGTGGCACCTCACAAGTCCGACTAGTAGTAGGTAGTGAGTTTGCTTCTGATCCGAGCTGTACAGATTCCAGCAGGAGCGGGGAACTGCAACTAACAGCCACCGAGAATAAAAGAGAATCGAACAAAATCTAAGTTTCTCTAACCACTACACTAAGGAGTTTCTAACTGATAGTACAATGGATCGACAACCGAGTATGAGTGCTAAATTTATTTTTTGCAAATAAAAACCAAATGCAAAAAAAAAACCTTTCCCGCTTAGGGGTGGACGAGTTTCTTCCTGTGATTCTTTTCGTGTGTGATTCCTAACAAATATATAAAAGAAACCAAAATATATGTAAGTACCTATGTCCGAAACTATATGACACAAACTCAACCTAAGATGCTTTAAAAAGAGAATTTTATGCAGATAGACATAGAATTTTGTACTTGCTTTAGTTTCAATTTATTGAATTAAAATACTTCCAATAAATAACCTAAAAAATAAATTAAAAGCCGGGTCTTCACTCTGTAAATTATCATATACCAAATTGGACTCAAAGTAAAATAAATAAATGGAATCTCCAATTTCGCATAAGTCTGAAACTCTCTACATCCCATCTAAAGCTCCTCCTTGCTGGCCTTTTCTCCTTTCGGATGTTCTTCTTCATTGCCCTCCTCTTTTGGTGGCGGTGCGACTTCTCTAAGACATTTCTGATCATGTTTTGGCAGTGCCTTCTCCTCGCAAAGATACTCTATGAGAGGCTTTACCTCCTGATGTTTGAAATACCAATCCTCAATCACATCCTCATACTTTTCAAGAAGATTTTCACATTGGGACTTCATTTGAGTGACTTCAATTGGTGGTCTGTCCCAGAGTTCATATGGAATTCCCAAATCAACTTTAACCCCTTTGTCGACCAGCCCATGTAATGCTTTGAATGTTTGAGGCATCCCTTTCGCAAAACGGGTGCTGTCGTGTCGCTCTTTGTGGAGATTGTACTCCAAAATACGATCGCACACGTTTTCGATGGACTCCAGGAGGCGTAATTCACTGCGACGGTATTCAGTGCGTTTCTTCGGTTTAACATCATCCAGAGAGTATCTAAAAAAATCAATAAACTAACTAAGTCTTTCCATATGTCCACTTACATACCCAAGTTCGAGAACGTCGTGAGACTTGCCGGTCTCACTGAGCCTGTCCTGTAGTTCGGTGGCTAGAATCTTGCATGTTTCACAGTTGCTGGCGAATTTTACACCCTCATTTTCTTCTGCTCCACTTAGAACAGTAATCACTAGAGAAAGAGTGACGAGTATTTGCAAAAACATTTCCACTATTTAAAAATTGTTGTAATGCTTAAAGTCCCGGCCAGATAATTCACTTTCATTCGCGATACCAACTTTAACTGACGTGTAGTTTACTCCTTTGTCATCGAAAGAATGACAGTTTACAGACACCGCTGCCACTTTGATACAATTGTAGCGAATTTACTACATTTAAGAACTAAACTATCTACTTGCACTAAATTCTAAAATTGTCCATTTTCTCACATTCTGTAAATATGTAATACACACTGGTGCACCATTTTCCACTTTTTAAGTACATGAAAATTGTATACTGTCTGCCTATCTGATTTTTAGCGCCGTATTATCAATTTACTTTTAATTTTTGTAAATTTTGTGTCGATGAAAATGATGTCCAAACTGTCGTGGAAAACTAAACGAAATATTATCTAAATCTCTAGTTCACAAAGGAACTCCAAATTTACTGTTTCCCACATGTTTTATATTTATATACATAAGTAGATACCAGACTATTTGTCTTCAATTCAAGCAACAATCATTGAAAATGGTGCAGGTTTAATGGAAAACCGCAACAATGACAGTTTTTGTGAGTAGCAACAAATTATATGTAAAAAATACATCATTTTATTTTTTCAAATTTGAAAGTCCAATTCCTGGAGAGTTGGTTGAAGGAAGTGATTTTACTGAACACAACGTCTTGGTTTTTGACTACCAAACCTCGGCCGCTGTTGTACTGGGAGAATTTTCGCGCTCTCAGCTCTCAGCAACTCAGTGACCTATAGGTTTCCCACATGTTTTATATTTATATAAGTAGGTTCCAGACTATTTGTCTTCAATTCAAGCAACAATCTTTGAAATTGGTGCAGGTTTAATGGACGACCGCAACAATGACACTTTTTGTGAGCAGCAACAAATTATATGCAAAAAATACATAATTTTATTTTTCAATTTTTAAAGTCTAATTTCAGGAGGAAATTGAAGGAAGTGTTTTTAGTGAACGGAATGTCTTGGTTTTTGACTACCAAACCTCGGTCGCTGTTGTATTGGGAGAATTTTCACGCTCTCATCATCTCACAAAGAGAGCGTCGCCTGAAGTGTTTCCCCACTGTCCTATCTGTTACTCCCCTGTCGATCACGGGTAACTTAAGCACAAGCCAAATCACAAACATAGACATTGAGTTGAACTCTGAGCAGGCTACTAAGTATAGCGTTGGTGCTAATATTGCTGAAAAGCGTGTGCTTTGCTGAACAGAGCCGTGCAACCTTTACTGCTGTATTTCTCCCCGATTATCAAAGCAATTAAAAGGTACCTTTCATTCAGTGAGTCAATAATTTAGTCTTTTTATCTCAATGCGTCATGTGGTTGAAATCATCAGAGCGAGACAAATGCATGTGTTACAATATTAAGGTAATTACACAATGGATTGATTGAATATAACATTTCTAGATCCTAGTGTTGTTAAGTTTTTCAGTTCTTTTATCGATTCCATCATATTTTGTATAACGTAATTTATCCGTTTTACGCGTGATAATAATGCCCTTAACATCGCCATCATAATGCAGATGTTATTTCATGGTTATAATAACCTGGTTATAATAACCATCCCAAAAAACCATTTATTAGTTGGGCTGTTATAATTTCGGGCTTAAACTTTTTCGCCGATTACAATTGCTGTGTCCTTTTTGCAGGTGTCATAGTGGATATTCCTGGAATTTGACTCCGAGGAGTGATGCTTGTTGTTCAATTAAGTATCTTTCTGTATTGCATAAGTAACTTTCGTAATTTCGAATGTATGCAGGTTTGCTACATTTGGCATCTCTGCTCGGAGACCTTAATTTATTGTCTGAACAAAACTGTCAGCTTGGCCATTACTCGCTGGATCGTATGGAGCCCTAAACTTATGGACTATTCCGTTCTATTTTTTTTTTATAATTTGCGCGCGCCAAAGAGGATATGAATACTCTTATACTATTACAGGACACGGGCGTTTATGAAGGAGAGAGAGAAAGAAAGATTTAGTGTAGTGGTTTAAAACTTAGATGGTATTAAGTTTTTGTAAACTCCAAGGGTAGCGTCCAGATAACTGGGGAGCTTGTTTGTTTTGCTTTTGTCGTTGCTCATGATTCACAGTATTTTTTTCCGTCCTCCTGATATCATCATCACGATCATGTTGCATTTTCAGCCATATGACCGCTCTACTGCCAGTGCTATGCCTTCGCAGTAGAGTTAACTTAGCTGTTGATGTTACCACTACACCACGGCCACTCTATTTTAAGGAGATCTGGAACTCATATGAACGAAGTTGTGGTCCTTTGTCTGAAATAATAGTGAATGGAGTCCAAATCGTGGAAATAAGTCTTATAAAATATTTATAGTAGCTACTAATGATGTCGACTGTGTGGGAATCGCCTCATCCCATTTGAAGTATGTATCCAGTATAATTAAAATATAGTGATTCATAAAGGGATCCATGTAATCGATATGCAAACGCTACCAGGGTTGCCCTGGGTACTCCCACAGATGGGTTTATGCCGTAGAAAAAAAAAAAAAATGCCGTAGGTGGTTCGTTTTTAATAAGTGAAATTACTAACCATATTTTCAATGATGCGATCAATACCGCTCCGCCAGACGAAACTTTTTGCAAGGGCCTTCATTCTCGTGATTTCAGTGTGAACTATATGTAATTCTTCCAAGGTTTGGTCCTGGATAGATTTTGGAATTACCACTCTAGTCCCATTAAAAAGGCAATTATCCATAACTGAAAAATTATTGCTATTAAGTCCGGCCGTCATTTTTAAATTTACTTGAAGTGCATGGAATAATTATTTACAATCAGGGTCTTTCAGATTTTCACGCTGAATATCTCGTCTTTGTAACAGGTAACATATCCATGAATCTCTGCCATTTGTTTGTCGCCACTTTAACTCCAAATATCAGCCTATTAACTTGATAAACACCATTGTGTGTAGTGATGGCTTGCAGCGACCTATTCTAGACGGGAAAGAACTCATCCGATATTCAATAATATTTTGATGCAATGGAAGGTAAATTAGTAAACGAGTGAGGAATTTTTTTTCTTCACATATTCCAACGCTTCCTCCAATCTTCAAGAGACTTTTCATAAGCCAATTTTGGAATAGCTTACAGCTCCTTCTGGGAATTCTCCTCTATCGCCTCAATCGTCTCAAAACGCTTTCCGCGAAGTGGTAACTTGAGTTGTGGGAATAGGAAAAAAAATCCGAAGATGTGTGAGCCGGTGCGTTGTCGTGGTGAAGAAACCACGAGTTGTTTCTCTACAATTCTATTCTGGCCTCTTGCAACGGACATTTTCCCTCAAACGTTTTAATACGCTCACCTAATACTCCTTATTTACTGTTTGACCTGGCGGAAAAAAATTCGGAGTGGACCACACCACGATCAACAAAGTCTTGCTTTTGGATCGACCCTGTCGTGGTTTTTTGGGTTTTGGCTCGTCTGAGAAGCGCCATTCCGATGATTGTTGGTTAGTTTCGATGTCATATTCATAGACCCATGTCTCGTCCCCGGTAATAAAGCATTTCTTTAGCGACATCAATGCAATGCTGTTTCTGCAACAAATTCAGCAAATTCGCAGAACACAACAAACACTGACTTGTTTACAAAGCTATCACGCACAAACTCCCGACAAATGGCGCTCAAACAGATATTTTCAGCAGATGTACCAACCTAAAAAAAAAAGCTTTTGACAATATCTCAAGCGCGGTTTGTTTGAAAGGGAAATTCCGGGTACTTTTTGATCAGAAGGTACATGGTGTTGAAGCCAACATTTTGTTCTTTATTAATGTGGAGATTGATGGTAAGGCTATAGAAATGGAACTCGATTCTAGTACTGCAGTTTCCACTATTTCGTATAGTCAATTCCACAGATTATTCCAAAACAAAATATTAGCAAAAACAGGGGTAAAACTGCGTCCCTAGATGCATGAGCCAATAGAGCTCGCTTAGATTTGCTCTGTCCAAACACGATAAGAAACAAATCGGCTGTCGTCGCATGCAGTGCAACTTTCGGCAGTTCATAGCAATAAATTGATCTAATTACGTTTGATGAAGAAAATTAAATAATATTCCGCTACGCCCTGCTGATATTTATTTATTTATTTTGATATTTATTGGTCTATATTCGATTATGGACCTTACCTGGTGAGGCAGATGATTCCAAAGACAAACAGCATGAATAAAAAACTGTGTGCGGGATGGCAAGCAGGTATGTATAGATGGTCTTATTGTAGTACAGCGGGTAGACCGAGAGAAGGTGAGTTTGTTGTAAAGATACTTAGGTTGCTGTCTGTGAATAATCTTGAAGAGCAAGATTCAAAATCGATATTTTAGGAAAGTATCAATGTCACAACCATATCTACGACGATTTGAAACATAGCGAGCCGTCGAATTAAGTGCCCTTCTTAGCTTTAGAAAAGAAGCGTAATCACAGTCAGCAAAGAGTTTACAGCCAAAGGAAATAATAGGCACAATAAGTGCTTTTGCAAGTTTTAGTTTAATTTCAGCAGGTAGCGATGCATATATTTTGGATACTATAGTATAAATATGGTTATTCCATGTTAGCTCACTGTTAAAAATTATACCAAGATTCCTTCCTTGTGTGACATATTCTACATTGGTGGAGTATAGCTCAATAGGAGGAAAGTTAGAAAGACAAGGTTGATGCTTAGAGATGGGGATAATTTTGTTTTTTTTTTAAGGATTAAGCATGAGAGCATTTTGTGTGGACCAATCCATAGTAGAGTAGATCATCACTAATTTTTGCTACAGCATCTTCCACCATACCATTCGGAAAGTTTATGTAAAGCTGGGCATCGTCCGCGTACATATGGAAATTACAATGAGGCAACATAGCTGGAAGGTCATTAATAAACATAGAAAACAGTAAAGGACCAAGTATAGATCCTTGCGGGGCACCACTATTAACATTTTGGAGTTGTGAGATATTAGTAAATTAGCTTGATAGAAGGAACAGAAAAGTTAAATTGTGTGGACAGTTTGCTACAGAGAATCGACGGATTTACATGATCGAATGCTTTTGAAAAATCAAGCAAGACCAAAAGAGTAGTTTTATCCTCATCAATACCTACCGAATGTCATCAGATACTTTTAGTATAGCTGTTATGCAACTGTGTCTTGATCGGAAACTTGATTGCATAACAGTTAATAACTTATTGCTTTCTATATGTTCTTTAATTCGGCGACATAAGATGGATTCAAAGACTTTGGATACAAATGGAAGGATGGCGATAGGTCTATATTTCGGGTAGATTGCTTTTTTCGGAATGGGTATAATCTTGGAATGGGTATAATATTTTCCAGATGGTTGGGTAAGTGGATGTCATAAGAATTGTGTTGTGTATATGGATGGATATTATCCAAGCCAACTGATTTACATTTCGCGGATAATATAGCTATTCCAACAGTACATAAATCCACTCTGTTTTAGGCGAAGCTATCCACTCAGTTATTATTGAAAGTCAATTCAGATATTTAGTTGTAGGCACTAGAGGGAACGGAAGTAATAAAACGGTTTTAATTCATCTAGGTCAATGTCCTCGTTATTAACCACAGCATTTTGCTTGCATAGACCAATTTCACGAATTCCGTTCCAAAGAAATTTAGAGGTTCGGTCGGAATTAAATTTAGCACTGTAATATCTAAATATCGCAGTTTTAATCATGCAAGTGACATGATTCCTGCTGACTTTATATTCCGTGTACCCTTCTGTACAACAAAACCTTTTCCGATGTCTGTACAATATGTCTCTTCTCTTCATAACATCAGATATTACGGTTGAAAACTATATGGAAACCCTAGGAAGACTAACTGGGATCTTTTTAGTAGGGAGGTTAGTAGAATGAAAGGGAATCTACAGGACCACGCTTTTAATTGACCTGCAGAAATTGACGAGGCAACGTCAATATTATCAAAAATATTGGGTAAAGCCTATCAAAACGCCTGTCCGCTGAGGACAAAGAAACAAAAGAACACACCTCCATGGTGGTCTAAAGAACTGTCTAACATTAGGAAAGAAACTAGGAAACTTTTCAATATGGCTAAAAGAACAAGGTTAGACGAAGACTGGGAAAATTATAAATCCAGTCAAAGAAAATTCAAAACAGAGACACAGCGCTCTAAGCGCAACTCTTGGCAAGCCTTCGGTAGCGAAATAGAAAGTACCGCTGAATCAGCAAGACTCAGAAGGGTTCTTTCCAAAGAGCCGGTAGCTTTAGGCTCCCTAAAAGACACGTCTGGCAATTGGACTGACTCCAATGAAAGGACATTAGAAACTCTACTAGGTGCTCATTTTCCAGGATGTATAGTAGTTAGAGATGACATCCCTGGCAGCAGCAGTGGTAGACACGAAATAGCGCCATCTGAATTGGTTACGGAAGAAAAAATCGAGTGGGCAATATGCTCCTTCTTACCGTACAAATCCCCAGGCACAGATGGAATTTTCCCGATGATGCTACAAACAGCCAAAAAAAACATAACGCCGTTTCTAAAGAGACTGTTCCTTGGTAGCCTTGAATGGGGTCATGTACCAAAGGAGTGGCGGAAAGTTAATGTTGCTTTCATTCCCAAAGCAGGTAAAGCTAGTCATACCTGCGCTGGTGACTTTAAACCAATAAGCTTGACATCCTTTATTCTGAAAACCTTTGAAAGACTTATTGACATACACATTCGCAGCAGGCTGAACCCCCGGTATCATATCTCCGGCACAGTATGCTTATACGAAAGGTAAAAGTGTTGAAACTGCACTTCATAGTGTTATCAGTAAGATTGAAAAATCATTGAATGATAAATAGTACACCCTGGCTGCATTCTTAGACATTGAAGATGCCTTTAATAATGTCACGGCAGATTCAGTCGAAGGTGCCTTAAAAAACCTGAATATTGAGGACACTCTAATCAGATGGATAGTTTCCATGCTAAAAAATAGGTACATACACTCAGAACTAGGTGATGCGAGACTAAGAGTATCAGCTGGTAGAGGCACTCCGCAAGAAGGTGTTCTCTCTCCTCTACTCTGGGTTATTGTGCTAAATGAAGTACTAATAAAACTTAGATTCAGTGGGGTTAAGACCGTAGCATACGCAGACGATGTGGCGTTATTGGCCACGGGTAAATTCCTTTCAACCCTAAGCGACCAAATGGAAGGCGCCCTTAAGATAGTCAGCACCTGGACTACAAGAAGTGGACTCACAATAAATCCACTAAAAACGGAGCTGACACTATTTACGAACAAGAGGATAATACCGGAATTCAAAATTCCATCTATTGAAGGCACTCCTCTTAGAATTTCTGACAGAGCTAAATATCTAGGGTTAATACTAGACCAGAAACTAAACTGAGGACTAAACACAAGGGAGAGAGCAAGGAAAGCTATGATAGCTTTCTATACTTGTAGCAGAATATTTGGAAAAACTTGGGGGCCCAAACCAAAAGTCATTTTCTGGCTCTAGGATGGTGGCCAGCCGCAAGTAAGGGCACAAACCTCAAGATACTAACCAGAGTACAAAGAATGGCGTGCATTAGTGTCACAGGAGCTATGAGAACCACACCAACTGCAGGATTAGAGACCATACTCAATCTATTACCTTTAGACCTATTTGTGCAGGAATCTGCAGCTAGAAGTGCTCTAAGATTAAGCCAATCTGAAGGTTGGAGGTCAAGCCTGACGGGGCATGCGCAGATTTTACGCAAATACATGGGCGGAGATGTTAGCACAGACTACATGGTGTCCTATTTAGACTTTCATAAGCCGTTTTCTAGTTCATTTCCGAGTCGAGAGGAATGGGAAACTAATATCCCGCTAAATGACAACTCCATCTCCATCTACCCTGATGGATCCAAGATGAACGTGGGAGTAGGTGCAGGGATTTTTTCTGGAAAACTCGATTTGAACAAGTCAATTCGGATTCCAGACTATAGCAGTGTGTTTCTAGCGGAGGTCTTGGCGGTGTCAACTGCTGCCCGGGACGCTGCTATGAAAGCTATACCACCAGATGATATTACATTTTTTATTGACAGCCAAGCAGCGATAAGAGCGATTTCCGCCACGCAAATAAAATCGAAGCTTGTGCGCTGCTGTCGCGAAGAGCTGCGGGTTCTTGGTACGTAACACAATGTAAAGCTCTACTGGGTACCCGGACATAATGGCGTTTCAGGAAATGAGAAAGCTGACGAGCTGACAAGGGAGGGTTCAGCTCTAAATCCTGAACGAGCTGACCCGTCAATTAAGATACCACCCTGCAACCTGAACCTAGAAGTTAGAAATAAAATGATTGCCATAGCAAATGGTAGATGGAGATCATTAGAATCCTGTATAATTACAAGAAAACTCTGGCCGCTCTACGATAAAAATCGTACAGAGCAAATCCTACACTTCAACAGATATATCTTATCTGGTTTAGTGGGGATGATAACTGGACACAACTTTTTACGTTACCACACAAAGAAATTGGGAATTAGAGAAGAAGATATATGTAGAGGCTGTGGCAATGAGGACGTACACGAGGATACACCTCACTTCCTGAGCCATTGTCCAGGACTCTACCACCTTAGATTCAGAATACTAGGGAAATATTTCTTCCAAGACTTAGAAGAACTTTCAAATGTATCGGTGAATAAGATTACCAAATTTATAAATGCATCGGGTTGGTTTAAGAACCCATAGAGTTCACGAGTGGGGAAGCTTCACTCCTTGGGCATCACAATGGATCTATACTGATCTAAGTGTGACGTAGTTTGTTCACACTCTACGTCAACCCATATAACCTAACCTAACCTACGGTTGAAAGCCAAGGACAGTGTTTAGTTTTTAAGACGCGGGTTTTACATGGAACATGTTTACTAAACAGATACTCGAGGCTTACATTTAAGAACTCTACTTGTTTATTGACATCCGACGATAGATAGATATTATACCACTTAATACTAGACCAATCAGAGAATAGAATTTCTACATTAATACTACGGAAATCACGATACTGGATGGGTTATGAGGAACTTCTATCTACATTAACATTGTAGGTAGTGAATACAAGATCATGATATAAAAAGACAGGTACAGATAGTTGACTATAACATTTTACAATACTTTTATCACTTGTCAAGATAACATCTAACAAAGACGGTGAACAGTTCGGTTTGAAGTGGGTTGGATCAGTAGAGTTAAGGAAAAACAAATAAAGAGACCTCACAGTGCTTTTAAATAATGAATTAGAGGACAAGTTAAGGATATTCAAGTTGAAATCACCGAATATAATAATTTTAGGCGTCAGGCAAGAAACTTCTTTCATAATATCACCCACTATACTGGAGTGTGATACATCCGGTGCCATATAAATCGTGCCAATAGCACATTTATTTTCACCGTTTAGTATATCAGACATAAATTGCAACGCCCGCACCTATTCTACCATGACGACCTGCTCGGTACAATCTAAATCCTTTTAGTAAAAAGCTTCACTGTTTACGTTAGCGTCAAACCATGTTGCAGAGACGCATATGATGTCGATCAAACTGTTCTCAAAGATCAATCTAAACTCATCAATCTTATTCACAAGACTGTGAGGATTAATGTGACAAACATGCAAGCCATCATGACTTTTACACAGAATGTTTAATAAAAAACTTGTCTTTACGTTCATGCTGTTGAAACTATTACTATAATAGTCTAAGGTCAAGGCAAAAATCGAAAAATGTTTCATAAACACAGGGATTAAAAAGAGAAGGCGAAAACTGAAATTACTCTTCCAAACCAAAAACAATTTAATATAGATGGACCCGATGAATGGCTTATTTACATATATATTTGTCCATTGTATATATATCTTGTGATCTATGCTTAAGTTTTAATGCTTCCCTCTATAGCTGGTAGTTCTTTGTTTGAGAGAAATTTTATTTTTTGCGGTAGCGTGCTACTACTCGCATCAAACTCTGCTTTTATCGTTTGTGAGCCATTTTCAGAATGATACTGGCATCAGAAGTACGCTTGACACGAAAGATTTTGTTGAACCGAGGCGGCTGAATGTTTACGGTAGAACAAATACTGTGAATGATGTTCTCTAGATTTTCGTCAGGGAATTCAGGTACACCGAAGATAACCCCATCAGAGCTGACCTTTTCTCTATTAATTTCATCAGTTATAACTCAAGCCGCTTAATGTCTTGGTCGATTTGCTGCATTCGATGTTCGATAGCCTTCTTAGTTTCTCTGAGCTGAGATTTGAGACGATGTTCGAGCACCAACAGCTTAGCATCCAACTGCAGAGAGAAATTTACTGCCCATTTCTTGAGTTTATCCTCAATTCGGCTCCACAGTTTTTCCGCTATATTCTCGGTGTTGCTGGTTCCATGCCAAGATTTTGCTTTTGATCATGTCGCTTCTTGCGGAAATTGTAAGGCATTTTAAATTAAATGGTGAAGCAAAAACTGAAAACTTGAATGGTAATTTAAAAATAACATTGAGTCTAATAAAAAAAATTAACATAACGCTTTGAAAAATTCTCCGACCACAATAAATACCTTCTTGCAGACCTGCAAAAATGTCTCCAGTAATTTTTTTTCCAACCTATAAGTGGAAACAACAAATTTAAAGAATGAAACAATTCTGTTATTAGCATTCTGTGCTGTGTATTAGCATTCTGTGCTGACTACGTTCATTCTTCGAGTTTTACGATATAGGTTTGAATCATGGGTGGACGTATCATTTCATTGCAAATCTACCTTACCGATTCTATTTTTGAGGAATATTTTTAGGTGTTTTCGTTAAACTAACCTCTCTAAAATTGTTTTCATTTCATTTATTTTTCTTTAAAGCTTACACTTTAAGGCAAAGTGTATAAAGTAGTGAAGATTACATTTGATACTACATTTTTGTATTGATTGTTATAAAGTGGTGAAGATTACATTTAATATATTTAATATACAACTACAGAATAAACGCATTTTTAAAATATAATCATACATCTCCATTACATGTCCAGAAAAAAAAATTAAGCGAACAGTGAATATTGCTAAGAAAAATTAGTTGGAATTGCTAAGGAAAAAGGACATAAGCTCGGTTCGAAAACGTTGAGTGCCGTCTACCGCGGCAAGGAATTCCATAAGCGGATGGAGTTTACGAAAAACTGTCGCTCAGACGTAAGACAAGAAAACAATGGGATTATAAGTTGAAGGGATCTGTTTGATGCACCGAAACGCAGCTTGTTAAAAAGATAACTAGGGTGATTGGTTTGAATCACATTAGATAGCAGAATAAGAGATCGGTAACGAAGTAGGTGGTCAAGTGACATGCTATAAAGTGATTTCGAGTAGTGGGAGATTCTCTCAAAGCGTTTCAGATTGCAAATACAGCTCGCAGTATTGTTAAATGCAACATTAAGTTTTCTTCTGCTTTAGCGTCACAGTTATCAAAAATTTCGCAACCATAAGTAAGGATGGGAGTAATAAGTGTTTTTGCTAGCAACAAACATGTTTTCAGGGGAGTATAATAATGTAATGTAAAATGGTAAAATTAAATAATAAAGTTCCTGAAAATTTTCGATTTAGAGATTTTGATCAAATTTATTTTTTTTTATTTTTTGTATTACTATTAAAGAGGACTAACAAATTGGTCTCGAAATTCTGTGTTGCCTCTTATTAACTTTGTATAAACTTGAAATCGGAACAACATACAAACAAACACCAATTTTTTTTTAATTTTTAATGCATTTTTATTTTTCAATTCATTGTAACTTACATGCTCGACAAAAAACGCTTAAAACTAGCTTAAGTAACTTAACTATGTTAATCTAACTTACTGGCCCTATGCGGGCGCTTTAAGTTAAACCTAATAATTAAAACTATGTCTTTCGACGTAACTTAACTTAATTTCCTTATTTTATTATTACTAAGAAAATAATATGAAAAAACTTAGTAAATTAACAGTTTTTGTTATGTACTTACGAGTATTCCAATATATAGATGTATAAGGTATATAGGTATACAAAGTGGGGCAAAAGTAATGTGATAATGTGAATGTGCCATCATTTTTGCAAATGGCGTCAAATGTCATTGTGCTTTGACATTTATGTTATAGGCAGATAGAGAATTAGTTGACAACATTGTACTGCTTATTTGACCAATTTCCGGTCTGTTGTTTTAACGCAGCGTGAATTTCGTCGTCGTTTTCCTCGTCGGCCTGCACCATATGCGCGAACAATTAAGCGTTTGGCTGAGCGTCTTGTGCAAACTGGGTCCACAAGAGATGTCACGTCACAAGAAGCCGCCGGCCCCGTAATGCTCGTTCGGCCGAGAATATCACTGTTGTAGCCGAGGACGTCCGAGAGAGTCCACAAACATCGACGAGGCAACGATGCACACGCCGACGGCACTACCGTAACCGTAACTGATGAGCCCTAGAGACAGATGTTAAACGAGTTTTTTTTTGCCTCAAGTTGCTGAATTGGGTCTCAAGCATTATTGGTTTCAGCAGGACGGAGCAACCGCCCACACAGCTCGGGTAACGATGGAGATTTTGAATCACCAATTTCCGGGCCGTGAAATCTCCCGTTTTGGCGATTTGAACTGGCCGGCCAGATCGCCAGATCTGACTGCACCAAACTTCTTTCTTTGGGACTTCTTTAAATCTCGCGTTTACCACAACAAATCACAAACCTAAGTCTTGAAAGTAAACATTGAAGAAGAAATCACCAATTTGGACCCAAATGTTTTGCGAGCAACAATTCAACAATTTTAAACCTTCAAATAAAAAAATTTTCGTGAAAACAGAGCCCAATTTTTTTTCATTTCTAACAAAATGGCAGCCAATTCACATTATGAGATCATTTTTGCCCCACCTTATATATTGTAATATGCGCGCTACGGCTCGAGTAGATAAAACGATATTCTGTGAAATTATTTCTTTATTTTCGAGGCTATAGAACAATTCAAGTTCACACTATGCTATTCTTCGCAAACTCCTTCCTTACAAGGTCTCTTTCTTCTCAAATCACTTTATCTCCTTTCAATTACTTAATTCACAAATCCAAACTAATTACTTCTTCTTGTTAACTCTCAACTTTCAATTTATCACAAAATTACAACTTCGCCCATTATCACTTTTCCAATCTCTTCGTGCGGTTCAAAACCAACTGCCTTGCCTCGATCGCCATCTTATATAGCAGCATTTCTGATAGCCAAAAACTTCTAGCAAATTCTTCGACCACTGGAACAAGGAAATTCTGATGTAATAATTCCAAGATGACAATAATTTCTTGCGGAATAATTCTCTCTTAATTCCGTGACGTTGTCTTAGATATTATCTGTCTCTTATCATGGACACGAACTGCGGAGACGAACCTCGAATGAAAAGACATTTCGGAACGAAATTATGCTCGAATGAAAAGACACTTCGGAACGAAATTATGCTCGAATGACAAGACACTTCCGAATGTGTTGCAACTGCCCCCCTCTTAGACTTGTTCGTCCCGAACAAGTGCGTCCTCACTTCGGCCATTGTATCGACTCAGTCGGTCCATATGAACCACTTTCATTTTGGCCTTGGTCCTCCCTGGATGCGGTAGATAACATCGTTGATGCAGGTTACTATTCTGTAGGGACCCTCCCAGTTCTGCTGCAACTTAGGTGATTTCCCCTTTTGGCGATGGGGATTATACAGCCACACTAGATCTCCTTCCTGGAATCCTGACGTTGTTGCCTTGGCATCATACCTGGTCTTCATGCGGTCGCTCGTTATCTTAATCTGGCTTTGGTGTATGTCCCTAAGCCTTTCCCTAAGGTCCGCCACGTACTCTTCTTCATTTCTGGGCTCATTAGTAGGAGATCCAAATTTCACCTCACTGGGTAAACGAGCTATTCCACCAAATAAGATTTCGAACGGCGTATGTCGAGTAGTGCTATGCACGGCACTTCTATAGGCCATCAAAAACAAGGGAATCTGCCGGTCCCAATCCCGTTGGTAGTCACCTACGACCTTCGAGAGATGTTCGTCCAAAGTACTATTGAAACGCTCCACCATACCGTCCGACTGTGGATGAAGCGGGGTCCTTGTCTTTTTGATTCCGAGTAGTTGACACATCTCTTGGAAGATTCTTGACTCGAAGTTCCGCCCTTGGTCAGAATGCAATTCCAAGGGCACACCGTATCTGCTAACCCAATTGTAGACGATCTGCTCCGCCACGGTTCTGGCTTCCTGGTTAGGGATCGGAAACGCTTCCGGCCACTTACTGAAGTAGTCCATCACTACGAGTATATACCGATTACCATTGTCGGTTTCCGGAAAGGGCCCTGCGATGTCAATGGCGATTCGTTCGAAAGGTGCTCCCACGTTGTATTGGTGCATCCTACCTCGAGTTTTGATTCTCGGACCCTTGCTAGCTGCACACACGTCGCATTTTCTGCACCAGTCTTCGATATCTTCCTTCGCTTTTAACCAATAAAAACGTTCTCGTACCTTTTCTAGCGTCTTATTCACTCCCAAGTGGCCTCCGGACGCCCCGCCATGCATTTCCTGTAACACCTCCTTGACCCTCGTCCGCGGTACGACAAGCTGCATTACAAACGACTTTCCGTCGGAGGATTCCCATTTTCTTCTCAGAACACCTTCTTTGACATGGAGGGAGTCCCACTGCGCAAAATATGCCTTTAAGGTCGGGCTTCTGTGAGAGATGTCCTGATGATCCGGTTTCTCCATGTTCTCCTTCCAGGCCAGAATCGGCTCGATATCCGGGTCTTCCTTCTGAGCGTTCCGGATCTCATCTACGCTCCAGCCGGCGATAGGTTCGGCTCTCATTCCTTGGATGGAAACCAGCTCCCGTTCTTCCTGACGTGCACAATGTTTACAATCCGTTCTGCATGGTCTCCAGGACAGTGCATCCGCATTAGAGTGGAGTCTTCCTTTACGATGCTGTATTTCGTAGTCGTAGATTTGCAGCCTTTCGATCCATCTTGCGACCTGACCCTCAGGACCCTTGAAATGTAATAGCCATTTTAAGGCTGCATGGTCTTTGCGTAGAACGAACTTCCTCCCATAGAGGTATTTGTGAAAATGCTTCGTAGCCAAGATCAAAGCTAGAAGTTCCCGCCTTGTCACGCAGTAGTTCCTTTCTGGCTTAGAGAGCACCTTGCTAAAGTACGCAACCACCTTCTCTTGGCCATCATGCACCTGGGAGAGTACGGCTCCTACCCCGACATTGCTAGCATCTGCATCCACAATGAACGTTTCCCCGGGAGTGGGGTAAGCTAGTATCGGGGCATCGCATAGCCGTTGTTTAAGTGCCTTGAAGCTCTTCTCGCACTCAATTGACCATTTGAATTGTTTTCCCTTTTCCGTCAGGCTCTTTGCAGGCTCTTTGCGATCCCGGCAAAATCCTTCACGAACCGTCTGTAGTAGGTGGCTAGGCCCAGGAAGCTCCTTAGTTGGTGTTTGTCTTTGGGGACTGGCCAGTTTTTCACCGCTTCGACCTTCTCTGGATCGGTTCTCACTCCTTTCGCTGAAATTTTGTGCCCCAGGTACTTGACTTCCGCTCTAAACAGGGCGCACTTCTTGGGGTTGAGCTTCAGGTGGGCACTTCGAAGCCTTTGAAACACATCCCTTAGATTGTCTCGGTGTTGCGCAAACGTTTTTCCTTCGACGATGACATCATCCAAGTTTACCAAACAGGTTTTCCATGTTAACCCTTGCAGGACACATTCCATCAATCGCTCGAAAGTCGCCGGAGCATTGCACAGCCCGAATGGCATTACCGTGAATTGCCATAGCCCATTTTCTGCGGTGAAGGCGGTTTTCTCCCGGTCTTCTGGGTGGATCTGTACCTGCCAGTAGCCACTCTTCACTGCTCCTGATTCAGCTCACTGGACTGGAGAATCGTTTCTCTCGTTTCCGCTGTCCAAGGTGATGGGAGAGGTTTTGGAGCATCATGTTCAGATATTGTTGCAACGGCGGTAATCGGCGTGCATTTTCCAGTCACCTCCCCTCGCCTTAGTTTGACAGTGTGTGGTCTCGCGTTCAAAACTCTCACTGGAACCATGGTGTTCTTTGGTTCGACTAACGTCTTTCCCACGATGTAGTCTTGAGAATGCTTCTCTGGGTCTATTTCTACTATGTAGAGTCGGTGGCTCCCAAGATCACCTTCCAGCTTCGTCCAAATGATTGTCTCTGAAGACGGCGGGGCAAAACTTCGTTTTTGCTGATGACTGTCCTGAGAGTTGCGGCGTTCTCGTTTCCGTACACCATCGGAATCTCCATATTTCGATACCTCAGTACTTGCATCCCGATGTCCAATATTACTTCATTTGCTTTCATGAAGTCTATTCCGATGATGCACTCGTCGCATATATCTGCCACCAGAAACGCATGGGAGAACGTCAGTCCCGCCAGAGTAATCGTAAGACGAACTTCTCCAAACACCTTCGCCATTTCCCCTGTTGCAGTCTTCAGGCAGTAGCTGTTGGTGTTGTGCAGCCATGAGCTTCTGACGATATCTTTTCTTACAATGGAGGCGGTAGCACCTGTGTCGATGGTGGCTACGCACTTCTTCTTGTTGATTAATGCCTCCACTGTCAGGCTCTTGTTACCCCGTTTGGTTTGCGAAACTTGAATGGTGGTCCTGGGGGCCTCGATTCCAGTAACCAACTTCTGCCCCGCGAAGTTGGTCCTTACGCATTTCCCGACTGCTGGTTTTGGGGAAGTCTAACCGACAGGATAGATTTTATCACCGCCAGATGCTTCCTCTCTGCTTCTCCTACTGCCGCAATGTGGACAATTTCCTCGTCTAGGTGCACTTCTGCACTGCCGTTGTAGGTGTCCGGTTTGGTTGCAATTCCAGCAACGGATTTGACTTCCGCGAGCTTTGTCTTCATCCAAGACGGCTGTTCTCTGGCATGAGCATTCCACGACGGACATTTCCCTGACACGGTGTATTCCCTGGTATGCTTGGTCCGCAGCCTTCATTGACAAAGCGAATGCCAATGCCTCGGGGAGTGTTCGATTTTCAGCCATCCTTACAGCGATTTGTAGTTGTCTGTCCTCTATGGCCTGAATAAAAGCTTCCACCGCCATTTCGTTGATAAGCTCCTCACCGGCTTTAGGGTATGAAAGATGGGCTAGTCGCTCTATATCCGCTTGCAACTGTTGGAGCGTTTCCCCCCTTTTCTGGACTCGACTACGCAGCTGAACCCTGTACACCTGCTGCATGTGTTCATCCCCAAATCGCATCTCGATAGCCTGAACCAGAGAGTCGTAGTTCTGCTGTTTATCTTCCGGGATGGTCTGCAAGAGCTCCGCAGCTGGACCCCTCAGTGCAAGCGTGAGTGTAATAGACTTCTCTTCATCGTCCCAGCTATTGGCCATTGCGGCCGCTTCGAATTGCCTCTTATAAATTGGCCATGATGTTTGACCATCGAAGATAGGAGGCTGCATCTCCTTTCTTCTCAGACCGTCAGTGGAATATTCCCGTGCTTTCTGTCTCTTCACGTTGCTGAGCTCCTTAGCAAGATTTTCGATTTGCTTTCCTACTATCTCGAATTGCGTATCCACTTTTTCAAACTGAGTCTCTATCTTCCCGAACTGAGTTCCATGTTTCTCAAAATTTTCATCGAATCTAGTTTCGACTTTTTCGAGTTGCGTCTCGACCTTCTCGATATTCTCTTCGATCACTTCGAATTTGGATTCCAAGTTCTTGTTTTGCTCATCAAGTTTGCTTTCTAGAGCAACTAGAGAATTCTTTTGTTCGTCCAGCTTAAGTTCTAGAGAATTCTTTTGTTCCTCAAGCTTAAGTTCTAGAGAGTTCCTTTGGTCGTCTATTGTTTTCTTTTGGTCATCGAGCTTAAGTTCCAGAGACTTCTTTTGGTCTTCTATTGTTTTTTTTTGTTCGTCCATGACTGACTTAAGTTGCAGGAGCAGACTTGTTATACCCGGGTCGGCTACTGTACTTGCTGGTTGCTCTTCCACGTCAAACTCTATGTCATGGGGATTTTCATCTTCCTGCTTTACTGCTTCTTCCAGATGAATCAGTAGGGCATCTTTTCCCCCAGTTGTGTCGAGATTCCGCTTACTGAGTTCTGTCTTTAGTTGAATTATAGTTAGTTTTCCCAATTTGCGACCCATTTTGCGCAACTAATTAACTCAACACAGAAATCGTTTTGTTTTTTTTTTTTTTTATTATGCAATTTCACACCACTTCTGACACCAATGTAATATGCGCGCTACGGCTCGAGTAGATAAAACGATATTCTGTGAAATTATTTCTTTATTTTCTAGTCTATAGAACAATTCAAGTTCACACTATACTATTCTTCGCAAACTCCTTCCTTACAAGGTTTCTTTCTTCTCAAATCACTTTATCTCCTTCCAATTACTAAATTCACAAATCCAAACTAATTACTTCTTCTTGTTAACTCTCAACTTTCAATTTATCACAAAATTACAACTTCGCCCATTATCACTTTTCCAATCTCTTCGTGCGGTTCAAAACCAACTGCCTTGCCTCGATCGCCATCTGTCCTTATATAGCAGCATTTCTGACAGCCAGAAACTTCTAGCAAATTCTTCGACCACTGGAACAAGGAAATTCTGATGTAATAATTCCAAGATGACAATAATTTCTTGCGGTTATAATTCTCTCTTAATTCCGTGACGTTGTCTTAGATATTATCCGTCTCTTATCGTGGACACGAACTGTGGACACGAACTGCGGAGACGAACCTCGAATGAAAAGACACTTCGGAACGAAATTATGCTCGAATGAAAAGACACTTCGGAACGAAATTATGCTCGAATGAAAAGACACTTCGGAATGTGTTGCAAAGTTGTTGGAGCGTAGTTATTATGCTACATTATGTTACAATATTGTTACGGGCTGCTGTAAAGCCCGACTAGTGAAGGAAGAAGAGGAGAAAGCAAAACGAAAACGTCATATATATAGTAGATCTGTCAGAGAGTTGTCATCCGTTTTCTCGGTCAGTCACATTTTTTTTGTTGTTCTGACTTTCTTTTTTGGACGAGTCGTCCAAGATCACCGATTAAAAATAAAAATCCCATATTTTCTTGGACATCCCTTATTTTTTTTATTTTTGTGGGCATGTAATTTTTTTCAGTGAATTCTTAAGCTAAAACTTTTTTTGTTTTAAGTGTTTGAAAGTGAGAATACAAAAATTAAACGAACAGATTAATAGTGTTTTTATTAGTTGTGCCGATTTTACGTAGGTATAAAATAATAAACTTTTTTAAAGCGTAAATATAATGCATGCATTGAAGGAGGTTTCGACACGTTTCGCTTAGGGGGTTAAGTCCAATTGTCGAAACCTCCTCCCTTCACTTTTTTTTATACTGAAATTTTATAGGTTTCAATAAAAATGCCTAACATTTATAAAAGAAAGTATTCTGAAAAGACATTTGTCGAGAAAGCCATGAAAGAAGCGGTAAAAGCTGTTCCCGAAAAAAAAAGGAAACTGCTTCTTAAAAAGAACCACAATTTTATCTCGTCTTTCAAGAATATTAGATTCAAGAACTGCCTCCTTCGACCAAATGTTTAATAGTAAGCAAGTGCTTTCTGAGCAACAAGAAAACAAGCTTACAACTTATTTCAAAAAATGCTCACGTCTGCATCATGGTTTAACTTTGGATGTTGCCAAAAATTTGTATATGAATACGTTATTCGGAACGAGATTGACCATTCATCTAATTGGGATCGAGATAAAATGGCTGGAAAAGTTTGGCTGCAAGGGTTTATACGTCGAAACAGTAAAATAAGTCTACGAAAGCCGGAAAATACAAGCGCGGCTCGTCTTCGTGGTTTCACAAAAGTCGCTTTTAATGGATTCTTTGAGAATTTAAAAAATGTGTACACCAAGTTTATCCTTGGCCCCGATCGAATTTATAATTTAGACGAGACTGGAATAACAACTGTTGTAGAGTCCCCATAGGTAATTTGCATTTTCTTAGTTTAAATTATCTTCTCATTACAAACGCAGGTTATTGCTGAAAAAGGAAAGAGGACTGTCTCCCAAGTTGCTTCTGCTGAAAGGGGCACATTAGTAACTATGGTTGCAATAGTGAACGCAGCTGACAATCATATTCCACCAGTATTTGTGTACCCAAGAAAAAGGACTAATCCAGCATTTCTTAAAGGTACTGTCCCTGGATCGATTGCTTTGTTAGCAGAAAGCGGTTGGATGAATGCTGATCTCTTTCCAAAAGTTTTAGAACATATTGTGAAACACACACGGTGTTCAGTTCAAGATCCAATCATGGTTTTATTGGATAATCACGTGTCACATTGTGGTCTCGAATCCATAATTTTTTGCAGGGAGAATGGTATAATTTTATTATCATTTCCACCGAACACATCGCACAAACTTCAACCTCTCGATGTAGCAGTGTTTGGACCATTCAAGAAATATTGTAAAGCAGAATTCAACAACTACCTTGTCAATAATCCGGGGCGTATAATTGGAATAAATGATATTGCGGAAATTTCTTGTCAGCAATTCTTAAAAGCATTTTCCCCGGAAAACATAACCAAAGGATTTTCTTCCACGGGAATAGTTCCGATAAACGATGCTATTGTAATATGCGAGCTACGGCTCGAGTAGATAAAACAATATTCTGTGAAATTATTTCTTTATTTTTTAGTCTATAGAACAATTCAGGTTCACACTATACTATTCGTCGCAATTCTTTTCTTACAAGGTCTCTGTCCTCTCACATCACTTTATCTCCTTTCCATTACTTAATTCACAAATCCAAACTAATTATTTCTTCTTGTTAAATCTCAACTTTCAATTTATCACAAAATTACAACTTCGCCCATTATCACTTTTCTAATCTCTTCGCCACAGTTTAAAAACTACTGCTGCTTTCTCAATCGCCATCTGTCCTTATATAGCAGAAGTTTCTGATAGCCAGAAACTTCTAGCAAATTCTTCGACCACTGGAACAAGAGAAATAATTCTTGCAGTTATAATTCCCTTTTATCCCTGATATTATTCGTCTCTTTCGTTGACATGAGCTGTGGAGACTTCGTCCCAGACACGAACCTCGAATGAAAGGACAGTTCGAACCAAAATTCTGCCAGAATGAAAAGTCACTTCGGAATTTGCTGCATAGTCGTAGGAGCGTAGTTATTATTATGCTACACTGCCCCCTTCTTAGACGTGTTCGTCCCGAACAAGTGCATCCTCATTTCGGCCATTGTATCGACTCAGTCGGTCCACATGAACCACTTTCATTTTGGCCCTCGGTCCTCGCTGGATTCGGTAGACAACATCGTTGATGCGGGTTACTATTCTGTAGGGACCTTCACAGTTCCGCTGTAATTTAGGTGATTTCCCCTTTTGGCGATGGGGATTATACAGCCACACCAGATCTCCTTCCTTGAATCCTGACGTTGTTGCCTTGGCATCATACCTGGTCTTCATGCGGTCGCTCGTCATCTTAATCTGGCTTCTGGTCCTTTGGTGTATGTCCCTAAGCCTTTCCCTAAGGTCCGCCACGTACTCTTCTTCATTTCTGGGCTCATTGGTAGGAGATCCAAATTTCACCTCACTGGGTAAACGAGCTATTCCACTAAATAAGATTTCGAACGGCGTATGTTGAGTAGTGCTATGCACGGCACTTCTATAGGCCATCAAAAACAAGGGAATCTGCCGGTCCCAATCCCGTTGGTAGTCACCTACGACCTTCGAGAGATGTTCGTCCAAAGTCCTATTGAAACACTCCACCATACCGTCCGACTGTGGATGAAGCGGGGTTGTCCTTGTCTTTTTGATTCCGAGTAGTTGACACATCTCTTGGAAGATTCTTGACTCGAAGTTCCGCCCTTGGTCAGAATGCAATTCCAAGGGCACACCGAATCTGCTAACCCAATTGTAGACGATCTGCTCCGCCACGGTTCTGGCTTCCTGGTTAGGGATCGGAAACGCTTCCGGCCACTTACTGAAGTAGTCCACCACTACGAGTATATACCGATTACCATTGTCGGTTTCCGGAAAGGGCCCTGCGATGTCAATGGCGATTCGTTCGAAAGGTGCTCCCACGTTGTATTGGTGCATCCTACCTCGAGTTTTGATTCTCGGACCCTTGCTAGCTGCACACACGTCGCATTTTCTGCACCAGTCTTCGATATCTTCCTTCGCTTTTAACCAATAAAAACGTTCTCGTACCTTTTCTAGCGTCTTATTCACTCCCAAGTGGCCTCCGGACGCCCCGCCATGCATTTCCTGTAACACCTCCTTGACCCTCGTCCGCGGTACGACAAGCTGCATTACAAACGACTTTCCGTCGGAGGATTCCCATTTTCTTCTCAGAACACCTTCTTGGACATGGAGGGAGTCCCACTGCGCAAAATATGCCTTTAAGGTCGGGCTTCTGTGAGAGATGTCCTGATGATCCGGTTTCTCCATGTTCTCCTTCCAGGCCAGAATCGGCTCGATATCCGGGTATTCCTTCTGAGCGTTCCGGATCTCATCTACGCTCCAGCCGGCGATAGGTTCGGCTCTCATTCTTTGGATGGAAACCAGCTCCCGTTCTTCCTGACGCGCACAATGTTTACAATCCGTTCTGCATGGTCTCCGGGACAGTGCATCCGCATTAGAGTGGAGCCTTCCTTTACGATGCTGTATTTCGTAGTCGTAGATTTGCAGCCTTTCGATCCATCTTGCGACCTGACCCTCAGGACTCTTGAACTGTAATAGCCATTTTAAGGCTGCATGGTCTGTGCGAAGAACGAACTTCCTCCCGTAGAGGTATTTGTGAAAATGCTTCGTAGCCAAGATCAAAGCTAGAAGTTCCCGCCTTGTCACGCAGTAGTTCCTTTCTGGCTTAGAGAGCACCTTGCTAAAGTACGCAACCACCTTCTCTTGGCCATCATGCACCTGGGAGAGTACGGAGTGGGCTAAGCCAGTATCGTGGGGTAAGCCAGTATCGGGGCATCGCATAGCCGTTGTTTAAGTGCCTTGAAGCTCTTCTCACTCTCAATGGACCATTTGAATTGTTTTTCCTTTTCCGTCAACTGGTGCAGGCTCTTTGCGATCCCGGCAAAATCCTTCACGAACCGTCTGTAGTAGGTGGCTAGGCCCAGGAAGCTCCTTAGTTGGTGTTTATCCTTGGGGACTGGCCAGTTTTTCACCGCTTCGACCTTCTCTGGATCGGTTCTCACTCCTTTCGCTGAAATTATGTGCCCCAGGTACTTGACTTCCGCTCTAAACAGGGCGCACTTCTTGGGGTTGAGCTTCAGGTGGGCACTTCGAAGCCTTTGAAACACATCCCTTAGATTGTCTCGGTGTTGCGCAAACGTTTTTCCTACGACGATGACATCATCCAAGTATACCAAACAGGTTTTCCATGTTAACCCTTGCAGGACACATTCCATCAATCGCTCGAAAGTCGCCGGAGCATTGCACAGTCCGAATGGCATTACCGTGAATTGCCATAGCCCATTTCCTGCGGTGAAGGCGGTTTTCTCCCGATCTTCTGGATGGATCTGTACCTGCCAGTAGCTACTCTTCAAGTCGAGAGTGGAAAACCATCGGGCTCCTGATAGTGTGTCTAGCGTGTCATCAATCCGTGGCAGAGGATAGCTGTCTTTCTTGGTGACGTAATTGAGCTGCCGATAGTCCACGCAGAACCGCGTGCTGCCATCTTTCTTCTTAACCAGTACAACCGGTGATGCCCACGGACTTTTGGAACTTTCAATCAGACCTTGTTTCTCCATTGCCGACACCATCTCTGCAACTTCTGTCTGCTTTGCCAATGGAAGGCGCCTAGCAGGCTGACGAATTGGTCTAGTATCACCAGTGTCTATTCGATGTTGTACCAGGTGTGTTCGGCCGTATTCTCCGTCCTGTGAGGCAAATACATCAGCGTACTCATTGATAAGATTCTCTGCCATAGTTCGCTGCTCCTGATTCAGCTCACTGGACTGGAGAATCGTCTCTCTCGTTTCCGCTGTCCAAGGTGATGGGAGAGGTTTTGGAGCATCACGTTCAGATATTGTTGCGACGGCGGTAATCGGCGTGCATTTTCCAGTCACCTCCCCTCGCCATAGTTTGACAGTGTGTGGTCTTGCGTTCAAAACTCTCACTGGAACCATGGTGTTCTTTGGTTCGACTAACGTCTTTCCCACGATGTAGTCTTGAGAATTCTTCTCTGGGTCTGGTTCTACTATGTAGAATCGGTGGCTCCCAAGATCACCTTCCAGCTTCGTCCAAATGATTGTCTCTGAAGACGGCGGCAAAACTTCGTCTTTGCTGATGACTGTCCTGAGAGTTACGGCATTCTCGTTTCCGTACACCATCGGAATCTCCACATTTCGATACCTCAGTACTTGTATCCCGATGTCCAAGATTACTTCATTTGCTTTCATGGAGTCTATTCCGATGATGCACTCGTCGCATATATCTGTCACCAGAAACGCATGGGAGAACGTCAGTCCTGCCAGAGTAATCGTAAGACGAACTTCTCCAAACACTTTCGCCATTTCCCCCGTTGCAGTCTTCAGGCAGTAGCTGTTGGTGTTGTGCAGCCAGGCGCTTCTGACGATATCTCTTCTTACAATGGAGGCGAAGTTGGTCCTTACGCATTTCCCGACTGCTGGTTTTGGGAAGTCTGACTGACAGCCAGATGCTTCCTCTCTGCTTCTCCTACTTCCGCAATGTGGACAATTTCCTCGTCTAGGTGCACTTCTGCACTGTCGTTGTAGTTGTCCGGTTTGGTTGCAATTCCAGCAACGGATTTGACTTCCGCGAGCTTTGTCTTCCCCCATGACGGCTGTTCTCTGGCATGAGCATTCCACGACGGACATTTCCCTGACACGGTATATTGCCTGGTATGCTTGGTATATTGCCTGGTATGCTTGGCCTTCATTGACAAAGCGAATGCCAATGCCTCGGGGAGTGTTCGCTTTTCAGCCATCCTTACAGCCATTTGCAGTTGTCTGTCCTCTATGGCCTGAATAAAAGCTTCCACCGCCATTTCGTTGATTAGCTCCTAACCGGCTTTAGGGTATGAAAGATGGGCTAGTCGCTCTATATCCGCTTGCAACTGTTGGAGCGTTTCCCCCCTTTTCTGGACTCGACTACGCAGCTGAACCCTGTACACCTGCTGCATGTGTTCATCCCCAAATCGCATCTCGATAGCCTGAACCAGAGAGTCGTAGTTCTGCTGTTTATCTTCCGGGATGGTCTGCAAGAGCTCCGCAGCTGGACCCCTCAGTGCAAGTGTGAGTGCAATGGACTTCTCTTCATCGTCCCAGCTATTGGTCATTGCGGCCGCTTCGAATTGCCTTTTATAAATTGGCCATGATGTTTGACCATCGAAGATAGGAGGCTGCATCTCCTTTCTTCTCAGACCGTCAGTGGAATATTCTCGTGCTTTCTGTCTCTTCACGTCGCTGAGCTCCTTAGCAAGATTTTCGACTTGCTTCCCTACTATCTCGAACTGCGTATCCACTTTTTCAAACTGAGTCTCTATTTTCCCGAACTGAGTTTCATGTTTCTCAAAATTTTCATCGAATCTAGTTTCGACTTTTCCGAGTTGCGTCTCGACCTTCTCGATTTTCTCTTCGATCACTTCGAATTTGGATTCCAAGTTCTTGTTTTGCTCATCAAGTTTACTTTCCAGAGCATCTAGAGAATTCTTTTGTTCGTCCATTGCTTTCTTTTGTTCGTCCATTGCTTTCTTTTGTTCGTCCATTGCTTTCTTTTGTTCGTCCATTGCTTTTTTTTGTTCATCCAGCTTAAGTTCTAGAGAATTCTTTTGTTCGTCCAGCTTAAGTTCTATAGAATTCCTTTGGTCTTCTATTGCTTTCTTTTGTTCGTCCATGACTAACTTAAGTTGCAGGAGCAGACTCGTTATACCCGGGTCGGCTGCTGTACTTGCTGGTTCCTCTTCCACGTCAAACTCTACGTCGTGCGGATTTTCACCTTCCTGCGTTACTGCTTCTTCCAGACGAATCAGCAGGGCATCTTTTCCCCCAGTTGTGTCGAGGTACCGCTTACTGAGTTCTGCCTTTAGTTGAATTATAGTTAGTTTTCCCAATTTGCGACCCAGAATGAAAAGTCACTTCGGAATTTGCTGCATAGTCGTAGGAGCGTAGTTATTATTATGCTACACTATTTTTCAGGACTTGAAGAGAAAAGTAAACAGTGTTTCTAAATCACAGATTTATACAAACACACCCGAAAAAAACAGGCTCATGGAACTAGCCAAAAAAAAAATTAAAAAACTAAACGAGGTTGTCTTAAAAAAGAAAAATTTAACCAAAGCCAAAACACGTCAAAAAAGTTCCTGCAACATCGTCTTCTTCCGGAAGCGAAACATATTGTAGCATAATAATAACTACGCTCCTACGACTATGCAGCAAATTCCGAAGTGACTTTTCATTCTGGCAGAATTTTGGTTCGAACTGTCCTTTCATTCGAGGTTCGTGTCTGGGACGAAGTCTCCACAGCTCATGTCAACGAAAGAGACGAATAATATCAGGGATAAAAGGGAATTATAACTGCAAGAATTATTTCTCTTGTTCCAGTGGTCGAAGAATTTGCTAGAAGTTTCTGGCTATCAGAAACTTCTGCTATATAAGGACAGATGGCGATTGAGAAAGCAGCAGTAGTTTTTAAACTGTGGCGAAGAGATTAGAAAAGTGATAATGGGCGAAGTTGTAATTTTGTGATAAATTGAAAGTTGAGATTTAACAAGAAGAAGTAATTAGTTTGGATTTGTGAATTAAGTAATGGAAAGGAGATAAAGTGATTTGAGAGGACAGAGACCTTGTAAGAAAAGAATTGCGAAGAATAGTATAGTGTGAACCTGAATTGTTCTATAGACTAGGAAATAAAGAAATAATTTCACAGAATATTGTTTTATCTACTCGAGCCGTAGCTCGCATATTACAATATGTATAGCGTTAGGAGCTCGGATCAATCTTTTGAATTTGGTGTGGATAGTGATGCAGTGGCAGACATTGAGCCTACTAATTATGTCACGATTTCCCAGGATGTTAAAGCTGGAATTTGTGACTTTGTTCTGGTAAAATTTGGTGAAAAAAACATTTTTTTTTATGTCGGTAGAGTTGAGGATGTCGATATGGATTCGGTTATGTGCTACTTTATAAGATATTATCGTCGGCAAAACAAAATCAACTTCTTCTGTGAACCTGGAATTGACGATATGGGAGTGGCAATGAGATCCGACTTAGTGGCTAAATTGAAAGACCCAAAAAACCTGCCAGGAACATCCAGGTCCAAAAATAAAATCTGTTTTGATCTTAATTTTGGTAATTTTGATGTGCGGTAATTTTTTATTATTTTTCATTAACTGCCATTTTAATGATAAAAAGTTAAATATTACTTAACTAAAATGAATTGCAACTAAATTTTATTTAAGTTTATTTATTTTAATTAAAAAAAGACTGAAGTTCTTATTTGTTTTTTGTTTATTACTATTTTTATTAAGTAAAATGCACCAAAAAAGCTTATCTGTTTTTTTTTTAATTTTAATCTTGAAAATTGTTTGATTGACGTAACCTCCTATAGCATGTTCAAACCTCCTTCTTAAAAGTCAGAACCTCCTACAAACTAGGAGGTTCTGTCACTTTTTCCTTATTTAGAAATTCATCAAAAACTCTGAGACAGGTAATAAATTAGCCCTTAAAGTTGTTCTTGTAATAGCTTAAACCTTAATAAAGTAAAATTTACATATATGTATATAGTTTTGTTTGTAATAATGTACCTAATTTTATCCGTTAACGTGTCAGAACCTCCTCGCCCTACCCTACGTACTTTTTTTATCTTTTTTATATTTTTTTTTTTACCCAATTGCTGTGGACATTTTTTTATTACCTACAACCAACACACCTACAATATCTAAACCTAAACTATGTAAGTCGGCCAGGGACAAAAATCATAGATTATGGGGAAACGACGAAGGAGTTTCCTCTCTTTCGGTTAGCCACCAGAAATGTCTGTACTCGCGTTGTACGTCTTCTATATCGCGACTCGATACCGCCCTAATAAACCGGAGACGATAAGTCTCCTGTCCGCAACTGTCCGAGCAACATGGAAGATTAGCGGCACCGCCAATCTCTCCTGGATCAGACCTTTCTCACCGAGATAGAGAAATGCTTCTCGGGGAACAAAGCCATTAAGGCGCACTGTCTCATGGTACCTTTAATTTGGGTAAAAAGCCCAGAGATCATTGAGAGCTCATTGCTCATGCAATATGTCTTTGAATCAGTTTGATCAGAAAACTATCCACCCTTATTACGTTAGCCCTGTTATACAGGACCTCATTGGGATATAATTTTATGTACTGGGACTCTGGTGTTCGCTCTCACGTTGAACTACAAGGGACATCCACATACGAGCATGGGCCGCGTAGCAGATTACTTTTACCCTTGCATCTAGTTGTTTGCTATAAAAAAAAGTCTCTTTGTAAGGGCAAAAGCACCTACATTTTTGTTAAAATATAGATAGCCAGATCCCAAGGTATCTAACCACACTTCGACTCGCTAGTGGCTGTCCGTGCGGTTCCACGACTGAGAACTTTCTTCAATTTTTTCTGGTATCCCTAGAAGGCCCAGACAACGGCGTCCTAAAAAGAATGGTATCCGCTTTCTGGAAGTTGATCTTCAACTTCCAGTCATCGCAATATTGCTAAATCTTATCGAAGTCAAGTTGCAAGAGAAGTGAAATGGCCTCGGTTTTTGGTTCTTATCTGTACGCGATCAAGTCGTCTGCATACGCTATAATATGGTGAAGTGATCCTATGAGGTCGCTGTAAATTTTGAAAAGGATCAAAAAATTCACCGCACTTTATTGCAGACCGTTTTTAATTTGAAATGTTGCAGTAGAAGTTACATTGCCATTTTTGACAATGAACTGTCTACTGGTGAGCATGTTGTAAAGCATGTACAGCAGTGGTTTGCTTATTCCCAGCCTGTTCAGCTTGTAGAAGAGCCCCTCTAACTATACGGTGTCGAATGCCTTCTCTAAGTCAATCAGTCAGACACCCGTACATTGGTTCTTGCTTTTGTTTCATTGGATATCAGTTTAGACGCGGCATGTATTGTATCCTGCCCCGCCTTAAAACCGAATTATTTTGTTGTCCATTAATCAGGGTTCTACTGATCACTTTTTCGAATACCTTGCTGATATTCGGAAGGCGGCTTATCGACGGTAGATTTGTCGGATTGAAAGTGTTCTTACCCGTTTTGGGGATGGGATGTATCACTGCTGTTTGCCAATGCGCTGGATCATGCGCATTATTCAGTGGATTGTTAAACAGAGTGGTGTAAATGTCCACCGCTTCTAGAGGGAGATGTCGAAGCACAATGTTCGATACTTTGTCGATTCCCACAGATTTCTTCCTCCATTCACCTTGTACACTTCTTCGAAAATTGCGCCTATAGCCTCTACCTTCTCTTGCGGCTCTTCGATCACAAGGAAGTTGTCATCCTAACTGCGTTATCTGGATCTATACCTGCTGTTATCAGTATTCGTCCATTGTTCGTCATTCGGGGGATCTTAAGACACTGAAGGTCATTTTGATTGTTCCTCCAAAATATTTTATTTATTTGCGGGAACATACTCGGGTTGTTGGCTTTTACAACCCGAATTTTTTTGTTTCAATGGAAATTTCGAGAAAGTCTGTAGTTATTCCTGATTAATTTCTGGAGTTTTTTAATCAACGATTTCAACGTCTCCGAGTTTTGTCTGTCAGTAAATTGTCTGTACAAGGTTTTTAGTCTCGACAGCAGTCCATTTTTGTGTTGATGTAGTGCGTCAATTGTTGCATTGCGGAATATGTCTGCGTTGCCAGTATGTTGATACCAATGTATCGTACTGTCCATAGTTAGTTTAATTGTCGTCGTCCATTTGTTTTTACCAGTCAATTTCTTCGTTTGACAGATTCCTATTGGACGGTAACAAACAAATACCACATACTCGTATGAGCAAGAAAGTGCCCCCTTTTTGTTTCTATAGACTCGTTTAAATTTTTAGCGCATAGAGACCCAGAGACATCTCGACGAGAAATAAAAAAATTTAAAGACTACTACTACTACATTCCAACTGCGCAGGCAGACTGAAGAAGAATTTCGGATCCAACAACGAGACATTGTTTTTTTAGTTGAGTTGTTTAATAAAGTAAAGTTATAGTTGATACAAAGAAACAAGTCATTACGAGTATTGTCATCACGAAAGGAGTTTCGTTTTCCCGAAATTTTAGCCGCGCGTGCTATAAATTGATGACCCCGACGTGATCGAGGGAAAACACAAAAACTTAACTACAACCAACCTCACGCCATCCGAACATTCGCGAACTACGCAGAACCCAGCATGGCGGGTGATGACGATGCTTCAACTAAGTCGGAGGAGACTACTCCAGCAGCCTCCACTAGTTACAAAATCAAAGCAATTACAGTAGTAAAACTACCAACTCCTTTCTGGAGTGAAAATCCTGCAAGATACTCCACGATGACGGAGATGCGTTTCGACTTACACCGCGTCAGGTCCGATGACGTAAAATATCGCCTAATTGCCACGCACCTGGAAGCGGACACGTTCGACCTAATAGGAGACCTCGTGGATGCCCCTCCATTAAAAGGCAAGTACAATGCTCTAAAAAAAGAATCATTAATGCCTTGTCCGAATCGCAGGTATCCCGGCTCCGGAAGCTGCTACACGGTCAGCTTACGGAGCTGGGAGCACGGTCAGCTTCCAACGTTTACGCAACTTAATGGGAGAAAACTGTAACGACACCGTGCCTCGATCCTTATTCATGGAACAACTTCCAGAGCACACACGCGGCATTTTAGCCGCCAGAAGGATAGAAGCGCTCTCCGATCTAGCTGATCAGGCCGACAGCGTCATGAATCCTGTCGGCCTGATCAGCTAGATTGGAGAGCGCCGAGGTTGACCACATTGGAAACCGACCTCGAAAGTGAAATCAACGGAATTAAAACCACACTCTTCAAGCAGCCCGCAAAGGTTGATAAGCTGGCCCGTGATCGAAGCAGGAGCCGAAGCTGATAGACCCGAAGTCCGTCACGGGTACCATCAAAAGACGCGGTTCCGACAACGTGTTATTACCACCAATAGTACGGCAAGGGTACTCAGAAATACCGAGCGCCTTGATCTTGGCGCAAGACTGAACCGGGAAAGTAATAGACCCAGCGAGCGTCGATGCTGCCGCTAGTGCTTTCAATCCTTCGAAACGCTTCAAAATCAAAGACAGGAAGACGGGCATGTGGCTCCTCGTCGGCACCGGAGATGATGTGTCCGTTCTGCCGAAAAAAACATCTACACGATCAACAACCGCGACCGGCAAATTGTTTGCTGCTAATGGATCGACCATCGACGCATTTGGGACAACGAACATGACCTTGTCTGCAACAAGCATTCCCTTGGTCCATCATGGTTGCGTGAGTAACGCACGCCATCCTCGGAGCAGATTTCCCCCACCACTACCGTGTTTCGGTTATCCTCAAGCACCAACGATTGGGGGATTCAGACACGAAACTCAATTGCGAACTGTCTCCTCTCTCTCTTCTTCGACACAAGTTGCGTCCGACCAAATGAACCGCTTCGCCAACCTCCTACGTGAGTTCCCGAAAATCGCGAATGAACCAAAACTTCCCGACATCGACCACAACGTCCAACATCATATCTTCACAAAAGGACACCCGGTTTCAGAACGCCCACACTGACTCGATGGGGAAAAGTTGCAGGTAGCATACGACGAATTTAACCTTCCGAAAGCGGCATCGTCTATACTTATGCGGATAAAAGCCTCGCAACGCTATCACAGTACCCGACCGATACCCCATCCCGCACTTGCAGGATTTCACATATTGGCTTGCAGGATATACTATCTTTTCGACATTCGAACTCTGAAGGGCATATCACCAAATTCCGGTTGCACCCGAAGATCGACCGAAAACCGCCGTCACTACGCCTTCCGGGCTTTACGAGTTCAACGTCATGACATGCGGACAACGCACCTCTAGGGTTGAGTTGCTGCCACTGTTACACCGATGTCATTTTGATCGCCTTGGCGGACAAAACCCAACATCGTTAACACCTACGCTCAGTCCTCGACAGGCTACAAAAATTCAGACTCTGCATAAACGCCACAAATTATCATCTAGGTCTTACTGAAGTCTGGTATCTGGTCTACGCAGTCTACAGAAACAGGATCAAGACACCACAGGACCGTGTCGAAACAATCACCAATTATCCGAAACCAACAATCGTCGACGAACTTCGTAAGGTCCTTGGAGCGTGGAACTTTTACCGGAAATGCATGCCCCAGACTCTACTTATCGAACTTACCCTCAGAGCGAGCAAGAAGGGCAAAAGGCCGGTACAATGTACTCCAGAATCGGAACGCGCATTCGTCGAATGCAAAAATAAGATTCGCGACGCCGTCCTACTCGTCCATCCCAAGGCCGGGTTACCACTAGTACTTCGGTGCGACGCATCCGATATCGCAATTGGAGCAGCATTGGACCAACGAATCGAGGACGGACCCCAACCATTGGGTTGTTTTTTTTTCGCAGAAACCCACGGCATGTGAAGCCAAATATAAGGTCTACGACCGTGAACTCTTAGCAATCTTCAGGGCAATCCGACACTTCAAGCACCTCGTGGAAGGATGAGAATTGGTTATTCTTACTGAGCACAAGCCTTTGATCACCAACAAATCCGACCATTCCGGTGACAGAGTAACTCGCCAGCTCGAACAAATCGCTCAATATTCAACGAACATCGTTCATATCTCCGGGGAAAAAAACATAGTTGCCGACGCCCTATCGCGAATCAACGCCATCGATTGCCCCGTGATGATCAAAACGCACGAGCCCGGCCAAGCGCAAAAGTACGACCATGAATTACGACACCATCAAGAACCTCGATCGACGACTCTGACAACATAGTGCATTGCGATGTCTCAGCCGAAACCATACGCCCATTTGCACCCAAAAGTCTTCGAAAGAGAATCTTCGACAACGCTCACAGGCTGCCTCATACGGGAGGACGAAGAGATGAATAAGGACATCCTCCACTGGGTACGTTCGTACATACATTGCCAGCGAAGCAAAATAAGTCGACACAACAAAAAATGTCCCTCAACATATTCCGATACCCAGGGAGAGATTCAGACACGTGCATTTGGATATCGTGATGATGCAACCAGCTAGAGGGTTCCGATACCTACTCACTATTCTCCCGGTTGCCGGAGACTGCCTAGATTGAAGATATCAAAGTCGAAACTGTTGTATCATCCTGCATCAAACGGGCTAGTAGAGCGGTGGCACCGCACATTTAAGGCTGCCGTTATGTGACACAACTCCTCGGATTGGGTCGGCGCACTACCAACAATTTTACTGGGGGTCGAAATCAATGGGAATGAGGCGACTATTTCCACCGAACGATTAGAGCCGACACCGCAATTTCATCAACTCAGACATCAGTTCCAGCGAATCCACCAGAGACTCCACCTAGCTTATGTCTACCAACACCACCATCGACACAACATCCGGCTATTGCAGCACCCAACAACGTCCAGGATTGTCGACAAATCGAAGACACTCCCCGGAATCTTGAAAACATATCCAGGACCGAAACAGCAAATGTCAAATTCATATAACAGCTGCTCTGAGTGGCTCACGGGGGATTACTGTGGGGACTGACCCCCGCCTAAGAAAGACTACAAACACTTCCTAACCAAGAAGCGTACGAACACTTCCTAACCAAGGAGCGTACAACACTTCCTAGGATTCCAACTGCGCAGGTAGATTCAAGAAGAACTTCGGATCCGACAACGAGACATTGTTTTTTTTAGTTGAATTATTTAATAAAGAAACGTGTCATTATTGTCATCACGAAAGGAGTGGCGATTTCCCGAGATTTTGAACCCTCGTGTTATAGACCTAATTACCATAGCAAATTCATTTAATTTTTGGACCAACAACACCTTATGGCAATTACACTGGGAATTTTCGTGTGTTGAAACAACATTACGCAGCTTTTAGACCAAATGACATGCATTCCTATAGCTTGATATATCGGAACTCATTGGGAATGGAAATTCAATTGGAAATGAATACAGTCGAAAATGTAAATGCATTTTACCGTCTTACAATTGTTGCAATGTTTTTTAACTGATGTCTTATTTATAAAGTTTATACGGCTGCAGTTCAGGGAAAAGGCGAACAGATTTGCTGAACATAATTTTTCGTTTACTGTTCTTAATAAAACTTTTAGAGTGTTTAAATCTTTTCCAATTATAGATTTCTGAAAATACTAAGGAAGCTTATTCCGATCAAGCGTGTGAAAGTAGTTACAGTCTACAAGCTTGTCGCTGAACACGATCAAGTAAACTCAATCATGTGGTGGAAGCTCCCGCCAAAACATGCGAGTTATATTCAAGTTTAGGACGAACATTAGCTTTATAAATTGTGGCCAAGTCCGCAGAAGTGAAAAACCGTTTACACATTTTGAGGAGTCCTACTCGTAGCCATCTAGCATCACCTTTTGCGGCATTAGCAATCTGCTGCTTCCATCGACGGTCATGCCAAACATTGACGAGTCATTAGATTCCTCAAGATTAACTCCACCCATATTGAGTTTGACCACATTACAATCCTGCTTCATAGACAGCTCGGGGTTTTTGAAGCGTTGAACGCAACTCTATTGATGATTTCTTCAATGTCAGAGTTGAGTTCGGTAGACATTCGCTGCTGCTGAGACTCAACGATTTGGGGCCTTGCCGAGGTGTCATCAGCGAGTAGGTGAAAATCTTCGAGTTCAATGTCACAAAAATGTTACCGACGCCATGAGCTTCAAGATTGGTCACGAAGGCCTTTTACTGAATTGGCTATACTGGTGAAAGTTTCTATCTGTGCGGAAAAATGGAATTCGAACTGCTGAACTTCGAAAAAATATTGTTCACAAAGAATATTGAACTGAATTCAAAATACCTGGAAGGAGAGAGCGATCTTATCATTGTAGACAAGAGCAGGGATGATGGATGAAGCAGAACCTTTTTATTGTTTTCATGAAAGTCCAAACAGATTTACTGCCTTCAAAACACCACAGTATTTTTTGCCTCACTTTTTGATGTCGCGAGGTAAAAGTTCTCTAAGTTGTTTCGTCTAAAAAAGGTGATTATTGTTATTATTTGTGTAGGGTTATCTTGCACTGCGACCTAATGGTCTATTGTGTCCCCTGCTAATAGAGGAGAGGTTTATTTCCTTTATTTCCTCATTGGAGTTTCCCTCAGAATATAATTCCTTCAGAATTGTTATCGAGGGTCAAACACTCTTTATTTGCCTTGGCAAGGATAGTTCACCCTAGAGCACCCTCTCTAATCCGGTTTCTCTAAGGAATCTGAGAATGAGAAGTGGGTCTATGGCTGGCATATCCTCTTCTCATAGTTTATGTAGGCATTCCCCCACAAGTTTTGATTTAATGACATGGGAGTCAAGTGCCTTGAAAGATACTTGACTGCCTGACAATATTGCTATGTCGCATATTTTGTACCTTCTATCGAGATTGAATTGAACACATCTATCTATAGCGTATATTTCAGCTGGAAAGATGCTGGTACTTTTGCCCATAGGTTCTGAGTACTTTGTTCTTGGCCCAAATACGCCTGCCTCTGTTCCTTCTTCAGTTCTTGAGCCGTCCGTATACTTTATTGTGCTCTAAGCCTTTTTGTTACTTAAATTCGTACGGAATTTTTTATCAAAGTTAAATTTTCTGATAATATCATCCCTAGGAATTGCTATAAGGGGGAGCTTCTTGCGAAATATATCGTATTCCTTTGAATTGATGCATTTCTCCCTCCCGATGCCCTCTTTTGCCATCCTTAGGATAGTCCGTTTTGCGTTTGCTCAACTACAATGTGAAGTGGAGTTAGTTCCAGGGATACTTCCATGGCAGCAGTTAGATATGTTCTCATGGCCCCAGTATAAAGAGGCAAGCAAGTCTTTGCATTTTAGTGAGTGTATCCCTCGTTGTGACTAGACTAGTTCTTCTGGTCCACGCTATCACTCCTTATGTGATCCTTGGTCTCACAATGGCGATATACATCCATCTTAGAATGTTTGGCTCCTGCATATCATGAGAGCACGGGTGGCCTTTTTGGATATCTCTTCTGTGTGCTTTTCCACATGAGTTTTCTATCTAGGTGTAATCCTAGATATTTCCCTTCTATTACTGATGTCAGTTCCTGAGTTGCTTTTAGACAAAGAGTTCCTTCAAACTTTTCTCTGGCATATCTCATTAGCGTAGGCTTGACAGTTGATTCCGAGGTTTATTAACTTTCCAAGTAATTCATCCACAACTAGACTCCACACTAGAAGAGATAGTACTCCTCCGTCACTTAATGGCTTCGTGTGAAGTATTATCAAATGCCTCCTCGATGTCTAGGAAGGCGCAGAGAACAATCTCTTTCGTTTCAAGAGCTTCATGTAATGAAGTGGGGACGTGTTTAGTACGTCCTCTATTATGTAGTTGTCCACATCTCTTTCCATTGTTTCAAGAAGAAACGATGTTTTAGTCTGATTGGTCTGTATGACTTCGGCTGTGTTGGGTCCTTTTTCCCCATTTTTGGTATGAAGACATCCTTGGCCGTCTTCACTGTTTTGGAAAATACCCCAGTGCAAGACTACTTTTCATTATTCTGACTAGGTATGGTAGAAGTCTTACCTGTCCCTTCTGTAGTAGGGCTAGTGTGATGCTATCCACACCTGGTGACTTGAAGGACTGAAAAAAGCTGACTGCCAATCAATTTTCCCTCTGGAACAAAGTGTCCTTGCAATTTTTCTTCTTTCCGGGGTCTTGTTATGTTGGTCATGCTCTCTTCATTTGTATTCTGCATACTTCCAGGGAAGTGAGTTTCTAAGAGTAGTAGTGCTCTTTCTTTCTCATCCTTAGTGAAATTACCGTCTGGGGTTTATAGAAACGTTTGCATTCCACCCGATTTTGCCAAAGCTTTATGCAGTCTAGCTGCAGCAGGAATGCTGGTAATTGTCTCGCAAAATCTCCTTAAGCTTGCGTTTTTAACTTTCCTGAGTTCTTTGTTGTACTGTGTAAGTGCCTCTCTGTAGCTTTGCCAGTCTCCGTTACGGTTCTAAATTTTGTCAAATTGCTGCTCTACCATGGCACATCTCTCCCACCCTTGTTGTTGTTGCTTATTGGACAACTTGTTTCAAACGCATTTGTGATAGCGCTACTAATACTCTCCACCGCGTTTTCTAAATCTAGGTAATGGGCCAAACAAAACTCAGACAACCGTTTTGAGCCTTAATAGCATCGAATGATTCCTGATCAATTCCAAGGGCCAGCAATTGCCCGGTACCCTCGTTACGACCATACAAGACTTTCCATACCTTGGTGTTCAATCCATCATTTTGCGCCTCCAGGAGTGCCAAAGAGATTTGATGCTCCTGGTCCGCTCCTGGTCCGCACGTGGTATTTCTGTCCCGCTGCATGTAGTAAGGCCCACTCCTTTCCAACTCTTTAACCTGGGCGCTACGGTCCTGAGCCATTCCACCGTCTGTGGAGTTTCGCACTCAACCAATAGCATCCCCTTCTTGAAATGTATGCCCTTAAACGTGAGCTTGTGTTCCCATCCCAGGGCTATTTCCGCCACAGTGGCTTTCTCGGGTGCCTTGCGGTCCTCAGCATCGAGCATCTCCTGCGGATATTGTATACTTAGGGGTTTTATCTCTTGGCTGCTCCTCTTGGTTGCTGGAGTGACTTTGAAGTCGGGCTTGGCCCTATGCTCCCCTGCCTTTTTCCTAGCAAAAACTCAGGTGCAAAACATTTTTCCAGATACCGACGGTACCAGCGAGAGCCCGCACCAGTAAGTCCCTTTCTCAGTGGGTCGTCTAACCCTCCAGGTTGCCTTAGTGGCAGCATCAGAGGGCTTGCTCGCTTTTTCTTGGTAGGAGCTACATTGGATCGAGATGGTGTAGGAGTTCGAACTGTGCTCGGCTTAATAGCTTCCATATCCGCTGTAGCCTCTTTGCCCAAGAGTCGGGGGGCTAGAGCTTGGCTCCCACCATCTGTCGTACCTACTGCTACTGCTGGGACACTCCTTGAGATTATAGCGGTCTTTTGGGTGGAGCTAGGTTGCTCTTGCCGAGAACCTCCCTCTTGGCTTCTGCCTGGCCGACTTCGTCCCATTAGGTCTTCGGCACATAGCCTGTGGTCTATGCGACCCACCATAGGCAGGGTGTCACCCATCCCGCTTATATTGTTTTTTAATTTTGTTTTTTGTTTTTTTATTATTCATATCCCACGAGTAGAGCGGGATAGGATTGTCCGCTAGGAATTGTTCCCGAGAATCATTGTCCTTACTCAACCTCTACACCACGACAATGTTGGTAATAAAATAGAGGAAATAAGGTGATAGTCTGTACCAACAAATTAAATAAAGATACTGTGTAGTACTTACTTACTCCTTATGTGCTGTTCGTTTATAAATTGTTCAGATTTAAAATTAATTAAACGAAATGCGAATTAATTTAAACAAAATGCGAAATATTTTCTCAAAATATGTACCATCGTGAACAATTTTTTTTTACACTATATCTATAACATAAGTATGTCGAAAATGGCTTGGATATCAATTTGGAACAAAACCATTCTAGCAATATTTGAGAAAATAGCCAGTTTTTACAATTTCGCCAATAAGTAAATTTCCGTTACCCAAATTTTGATAGAAAAACAGAGTATGAAGTCTTACTCTATGTATGAATTTTAATCAATTAAAATTTTCAAGAAACTGGAATTTTCGAAAAATGTGCTAAAAAGTTAGACTATTTTTTAGCCTAATATCTTAAATTTAAACTCTACACTACATACATATGACTAAAGTAAGTTTAAGAAAATCATCGAAACCATATTCGAGAAATAGCCAGTTTTGCAAGTCCGCTAATAAGTAACGTTATTTGAATTTTTAAGTCCTATTGCCGTATTTCCCCTGAGCAGCAAAACCGACAACATTAAACAAAACAAAAATTCAGAAGAAGAAACATGTAAGAACGTATTACCAAAGAAATAACCATCAACACTCAGCTGTGTAATTGTGCATCACTAAACGAGTGATTTTTGTATTTCCGGTGAAGGCTGAAGGCTCGATAGCATTTTGCCAAAAAGTTTGGTGGAATTTTAGTTTTTTGGCCGAAAAACCTTATATGAAATTTTAATGACCATTAATTTTGAGGTTAGAAAGAAAATTACGATTTTGTCTCGGGGTATCGGTCCACAGACCTCGGATATGAAGTTGTAAATCCATAAACACGTTTAGGTTGCAGTCCAAGGTACAGACAAATAGGACAGACGGATTATTTGCACTGCTTTAACTAAATATTTAACGATATATACGTAATGTGATTTAATGAGTGATGTTTGTTTGCAAATTTTCTTTCCAACGGTAAGTAACACTCTTTAAAACATCCTTTATATCTATGCGCCAGATAAATACTCTCTATATTTTTCATAACATTTATGTACTAATAGTCCTTTCTTTTTACCACAATGTTCTAATTAAAATTGCCGTTATTAACATTGGAGAACTATATTGAAGAGAATCAAAAAACTTGACTGCTTAAGCTCCTGCCGTAAGGTATGTTCTATAAGTGTACAGCGTTTATTCTTTCTAGATAGTCCAGAGGGTTAGAATTCTACGCCGTAGTTTGTGCTATAGGTATGGAAAGTTTTATCTTTCTAGGCAATCAGAGGACACACATTTTTTGTACGGAACGCCGACTTTTTAATTGAAGCCCTATGTTGTCGTATATTACTTGCTTGTTTTGCTCTGCATACTCGTACAGTTTGTAAATAAACTTAACGCGCACAATATAACACATCTATTTTTAAAATTGTTTGCTAATTTTTTGCCGATTTTTTACTTCTAAAATTGTTATAAAACAAATATTTTCCACAATAATGATGGATGAAACCGAGTTTTTGTTCAGCATTCTCTTAGGACTGATTCCGAATCCATTATCTAATGTCACTGATCTATGTATAAGGATTTGTGTGCTGAGTTGAGTAACAATAAAAGTGTGCGAGAGCAAACTACGGATCTACTGATATCGTTTTGGGAATAATTGGTGAAGATCCGCCGGGGTCAAAATTTACCTAAAGAGATGAAAATTCTTAAACAGCTGACTGATTAATTAATACATACAAGCTCCATTTATCTCAGCTATCGAGTGGTTTAAATCCCATTCAAATCTTTTCAGTCATGTGGCGAAAAATACTAAAGAGCCAAATTAAAAAATGTTTCAATCATGTTTAAAATAGAATATTTGTAGAGTATAGAGTATTTGTATATGTTTGTCCGATATGACGCTGACGATCTTAGCTTAAATCGGTATCTGAATGATGTTTGCCATGCAAATCTAGCCAGCTAGCTTTTACACAGTTGGTGCAATATTGCCGCATTGTACGATTTATGGTATTTGTAAGAAATTTATTGCAGTTTTCACCAAAAATTCGTCAAATCTTTCAAATCACTTACTTACTGTTGTATTTAAATTTTTTTTTATTCATGGATTACAGAAAATGTTCAAAATTATGTTTGCGGTTTTCTATTTTTTCCATTGAAGGGTTTGATAAATCAATATTTTAAGATTTTCAAAGGTTCATTCGAATGTCACTGGTGATCTATTGTAAAAATGTTGTCAAACGACTGTTAACCACGATCGCGTATGTAGAGTCGACATTCTCTAAACAAATTATCATAGTTCATGTGCATGCGCGAAGATAACGTTAATAATTTATTATAAAATTAAAACAAATGAAACAATTTGTAAAAATTTAAAATCAAACGAATATTTTATATTTAAAACAGTATATTCAACATAAGAATTGTTTGCTACTACTCGTATAAAGCTATTACTTTTGTTTTACTTTAGATGGCGCTACAGTCCAGGGTTGGCTTGGGCCTCAGCCAATAAAGTCTCCAGCCAGATCGATATTGTGCTAGCCACCTTCGGTTTTGCACACGAAGTTTGTTGAGATCCCTTTCCACTTCTGTGCGTCACATTAGGTGAGGTCTTCCTTCCACGTTGTCCTTCCGGTATGGATTCGAAGACTTTCCTAGCCGGAGTGTCGATGTCCATTCACTCTACATGTTCTATCCATCTTAGGTGATGAATTCAAACCTTTCTGAATAGGTAGTTGTCGCTGTACAACCGGTACAGTTCATTGTTCTCCTCCATTCCCCTTCGATATAAATGGGACCAAAAACCACTCGGATAATTTTTCTTTGAAAACAACCTAGAGTGTTTCTATTCATCTTTGATAACTTCCATGCTTCTGCGCCGTATTACAGAACTGGGATGATGAGGGTCTTAAACAAAGTCAACGTAGTTGTTCTTGAGAGGGCTTTGCTAATCAATTGCCTTCTTAGCCCAAAGAAATAGCGGTTGGTAAGAGTGATTCTTCTCTTGATCTCTGCACTGGTATCATTGTTTCAATTTAGAGGGAAGCCCATGTAGACAAAGTGCTAGCTACCTCAAAGTTATGGCTGTCTATTGTTGCGCTTTGTCCAAGTCGGCGATGTTGACTGTCATTTTCTGATGACAGCATATATTTTGTTTTTCCCTCGTTAACCACTAAACCCACTTTCCCCGCTTCGTTTTTAATACTCCCGAAAGCACCACTGACAGTCCACTACGTTCTTCCAATTATGTTGATGTCATCAGGTATCCGAGTAGTTGTACAGTTGTCGTAGTCCTTTTCTGACATCAAAAGCCTCGGTGATGTTGTTACCGACCTTGATGGAGCATCGTGTCTTCTCGGACGGTCGAGTTTGGCATGGATGCCAAAATTTGACATGGCTCTGTATAGCTCGTCTCTATTGACGCTATCATAGACGACTTTAAAATCGATGAAAAGGTGGTGATTATCGATTTGCAGTTCCTGGGTTTTTTCCAAAATCTGCTACAGTATAAATATTTGACCTATGGTGGGCTTTTTTGACCTAAAACCAGACTGATTTGGACTAATCAGATTGTTGAAAAAAGGTTTAAGGTGTTCATATAATATGGCAGAAAGGATGTTATACGAGACAATTTTCGAATTGTCATCGTATTTTAATGTCATAACATGGACATTGGTCGTAAGCTCTGTCGAGGACCTCTTGAAAGCAATTTTTCGTATTTTTTTTCCGTATACTTTGTGAGGCGTTCTCTCATGTGCCTAAAGCTCAAAACTGCTTGCCTTAGTCTGCATAAGTCTCTGCTTCTGCTCCTTTTAGCAGTCTCCGTAGTAGAAGTCACAGTTTTTTAGTTAAAATCCTTATAACAAAGTGCCTGATATTCCGATGCCAATAACCCACTACGGGGATGTGAGCGCTGCACCCGAAATGGAGCCACGAAAAGAAGACAAGTAAAATAAGTTGAAACAAAAACAAACTCAAACTAAGCTACGTCTTCCGCCTATAAACGTCGTTGGCATTACAGACAATAAGTTGGACTACCTCCTCAAAGGAACGATGACATGGGAATTTAAGGTCTAACATCTCTTCGGAACAATACCGAGCAATATCACAAAAACTAAACACGGAAAAGATCCAATGGTACACTTATGAAGATAAGTCAGAAAGATCACTACGAGTTATATCAGGGGGGTTCCATCCCTCTTGCGCTAAAGATGACGTGATGAAGATAAAGGCTTTAAAGTTCTTGATGCCGTTAATATCGTCAAGAAGGTGAAGCAACAAACGGAACAAGGCCGGGAAATCTTGGTCAAGCATAGACTTCCGCTTTTTATGCTTACTTGTGATAGGATCAAAAATATAAACGATATTTACAGCGTTAAAACTATTTTTAATATAGTAATTAAAATCAAGCCTATGCGTACCAGTACAAGGTCGATACCTCAGTGAAAATGCTGTCAAGGTTTCAATCACACACAGTCGTATTGCCAAAAAGAGCCGAGATGTGTAAAATGTGTCTGTAACCATCTCTCGGAAAGGTGCCACTTAAATAAGTAGGCCCCGGTGACCTGCATAAACTGCAAAGGAAAGCACACAACGAACTAACGAGGTTGCGACACATTTAAAAATACTTAAAAAAAAAAACGCAAAACCGATTAACATATGCTCAAGCCGCGTTGCAAATTGAGCAAGCTTGAGATAAAACCTCGCAAAAAAAGAACCTTCATATGAATATGAAATAGAACTCAAACGGCCTTCTACAAAAAATCGCCGAAACCAGACGACTTTGCAAGTCTCTTTGACTCACTCAGACCACAATTAATAATGGGTGGAGATTTCGAAGCAAAACAAACCTTTTGGGGTTCAATATCCAATTCACGGAAGGGCAGACTTCTAAACGATGCCGGCATGGAAAACGGGGTCGATTTCTTTTCGTCGGAGAAACCGATATATTGGCCCTCCGACGCAGTAAAAAAACCTGAAGAACTCGTCAACTGTCAAAAATCGGGCGAATTGGTCCACATGCCGATCCCAATCCCATGATGACCGAATTGGACGTGAGTGAGATGAACAATGCACTCTAGCACACACTCCGAAAACGTGGGGAATTGTTGACGATCAACAGACTTGTGCAGACGCTGTTTTTTCGCTGCAAAAAGGTAAATAGGCCAGGGTGGTTGACTTATAGAAGAACAGCTGAGTGGTACATAAGCCATCAGCAGCTTCGAGGAAGAAAGAATGAAAATGTTGAAACACTCGTCAACTAAGAGCCATATAATAAAGTTAATTTCTAAATTGAATTGTTCGAGTTTTTTTCCTGCATACGTATATATTTCAGTTGAACTAAATACGCTTGATAATCACCTATTACAAGCCCAACTTAATAATTCCTGCTCGCCTCAGTACGGAACATGGTCCTTCGAGTCCTTAAAGATTAGAAAAATTTGAAAATCAAAAAAAATTGTGAAGTTAAAAGTGGTATTATCGACTTATAGTAGCGCGAATATTCACAAATCAACATATCACGGATTTAAAGTGCGGTTTGAAAAGTACGGATTGGTCAAGTTTCCGTACGCAACGGACATCCAGTGGAATTCGTAACCAGTACTTTTGGAAACAACGGACGTCAACCGGACCAAGCACCAAAGAAACCGTACGTAGCCTTTCAACTTACTAAAGATAGCCGTTCAACTTACGAAGATATCCTGTTTCAACGGAACAAGGGAACTGTTCAAACGATTGCTTCCTTTAAACAAAAGAAACATACTCGTATAAGAAGTAATTTTCGTTTAAGTTTAAGTTTATTGATAGCCTTAACAATTTTTTCTTACATTTGGGTGTAATTGCACAATTTACACAGAGTTATGTTTTTAACTTACTACTGGAAAATGTTATAATATGTGTTACAAAAAATGTTTTTAATGAATTTATATATATTGAAAGGAAATCGCTATAGAAAAAACCTCTCATACAAAAAAAAAATCTTATAATGGTGTTTAATAGAAAAAACAGAAAATTATAGTAGCTAATCTGTCTGATAACAAAAGCTTAGAAGCTGTAAAACTTAAATCGAATATCACAGTGCGAAAATCAAATGAAGCAAAAAATAAAAATAAAAAGTAAGTAAATAAATAAATATTTCATAAATATTTAATAATTATAAATAAATGCGTAATAAATAAATGTGTAGTAAATAAATGATAAAAAATAAATAAATAATAATAAATATAATAACTGAATAAATAAATAAATAAATAATAAATAAATAATAAATAAATAATAAATAAATAAATAATAAACAAATAAATAAATAATCAAATAAGTAAATAATAAATAGATAAATAATAAACAAATGATAAACAAATGGATAACAGGTAAGTAATAGGAAACAAATAATAACAGAACAAGTAAATAAATAATTAACAATATTAGTTTGTGACTAAACAATTAATAAGGGCGTTATCAGACATCTCACAACTTATTCTGTACTTAGCATTAAGTCTTTCAATTCTTGTAGAAACAAAATCCATGTTGACCAGATCGTGAAGCTCGATCGTCGAAAAGTACCATGGAAGCTTCAACATAAGTTTTAACAACTTGTTTTGCGCTATTTGCAATTTGTTGATGTGTGTTTTTGCACATTTGCCCCAAACTGGACAACCATAAACATAAAAGACTAAAAAATTACCTTAAAAATGATTAGCTTATTCTCTTGACTTAGCAAGGAATTTCTATTAATGAGAGGATACATAATTCGTATCGTTTTATTTATTTTATCTAAAGTATTTATAACTTGATTACTGTATGTTAACTTTTTTTATCTAAAGTTATACCTAAGTATTTGACACTGTCCGCCCAGGTTGTACTAACATTGTTGATTCTTAGATTGTTGCTTGGTAAAAAACAAGCTTTTATTTTTTTAGTGAAAAAGATAGCTTGAGTTTTTGCAGCATTCACTTTAATTTTCCACTCATTAAAGTAACTCATTAGAGTAATTAGAGCCGATTGAAGGTTGGTTTCAATTGCGGAACCAAGTACATCGGAAGAATAGATACATGTATCGTCAGCAAACAATGCAGACTCGCAGTTGGGAAGATGAGGAAAATTAGACGTATATCTGTTGAATAATACGGGGCCGAGGACGGATCCCTGGGGGACTCCTGCAGGGACAGATCTATCAGAAGAATAGGCATTGTTAACACAGACTGTAAACACGCGACTATCTAAAAAAAGATTTTACGATTTTAATAATATATTCAGGGAATTCATACAAAATCATTTTATATAATAGTCCTGAGTGCCAAACAGCATCAAAGGCCTTTTCAACATCGAGAAGTAGACATGTTGCGTTATTCTGTCTACTTGTTGCACCGTGTTGTAGTGGCATCTAAAAACAAATTGTTGCACAGGCAAGATGTTTTTCTCTGCAAGGACTAAGTCAATTTTATTTTTGATAATTCTTTCGTAAATCTGTAACTATTAGAATTGTTGGCAGGTTTTCCGGGTTTTAAAATTGGTATAATCTTAGCTTTCTTCCAAACCTTTGGGAAATGTTGCAATTTTATGCATGAGTTATAAATGAACAAAAAAAATTGAATTCCAACTCTAGGTAAATGCCTTATATATAGGTTTTTAATATCGTCAATACCTGAAGACTTACGAAGTTTAAGCTTGAGTATTATATGCTTTAGTTCTTCATAACTCACATAAACACTTTCTTGCACAACTTCTGGTGTTGGTCTCAAATTTAATATTGCATTGTCGACCAATGCTTCCGTCATTCTATTTCCCATTCCACTAGAAATCGCATGATTTCTAAGAAAGGATGATGCAAGAATGTCGGCCTTTTCAGTACTTGTGATGGAGGAGCACTGAACATCAGAAAAGAAAGGAATAACATTGAATTTCTTTTTCATTATTTTGGAGACATTCCAAAATGGTTTGCTGCATTTTTTGAGACTTAAGAGTTTTCCACGTTTTATTGCGGAACTTTTGAATTTTCCCTTTGATAATATTGTTGAGAATTTTAACGTTCTCAAAGAATTCATAGATCCTAAATCTCTGCCAATATCTTCTGTAAAAATTCCTTAGTTTGATCAATTTCAAAATATTGTTTGGATGTATTATATTGTTTTGGAAGATTTTATATTTTTTTGGTATTGAAATATTAATTACGTTCTCAATAGCACTTTTAAAAGTATTGACATATTCATCCACATGCGTAATAGATGTGACGCTGTCGAAATTGACTTCGCGGCTTCCTAAATAAGTACTGATTTCACGTTTGTATCTCCCCCAGTTTGCGTTTTTGACATCAAGGTAGTAGTTATTTGCGTTGTATTCAGCCCTTTGAGGTATACTACAAAGTACTGGGAGATAGATCGTTTAGCACTATTTGATAGTTAAATAACTGTGGAATGTTAGATAGAAATAGAACTCGGGTAGAAGGGTTATTTCTACTGTTATATGGGATATAAGTTGGTGTATTGGGTTACATTATTTGAAATTGGTGACTCGAGCTAAGATCATGTAGGATGTTTCCCCAAGAATTGGCACTAAGGCAGCCCCAACTTCTATGGTGAAAGTTAAGGTCACCACCTATTAGGTAAAGATTGGGAATATTTATAAGCTTAGTGAGGTAATTTTTCAACCAGTATTTGTTATTTTGTGAGTGCGAAGCCCCCGGAAAGTACACAGAAAAAATTGTTAGTTTTCTCCCATTTGAAAAGAATAGTTCGATACCTATATTTTCAATTAATTTTGTTCTTAAATTTGGTAATAAAAAATGCTTTAAGGTTTTCTTTATTACTATTGCAACACCCCCGCCTCTTCGTTCTGTTCTATCGGAACGATAACACATATACAGACTATTAGAAAAACATACATCAGCTTTTAATCCTGTTTCGGAGATGAGACCAACAGCTTTATTGCGAATGCCTCTAGCATTCCAACATACCACTTTTAGATTAGCAGACATATTACTTATTACCATAAAGATATTGTAGCATAATAATAACTACGCGCCTATGTCTATGCAGCAAATTCCGAAGTGACTTTCCATTCTGCCAGAATTTTGGTTCAAACTGTCCTTCATTCGAGGTTCGTGTCTGGGACGAAGTCTCCACAGCTCATGTCAACGAAAGAGACAAATAATATTAGGGATAATATTAGGGATAATATTAGGGAATTATAACTGCAAGAATTATTTCTCTTGTTCCAGTGGTCGAAGAATTTGCTAGAAGTTTCTGGCTATCAGAAACTTCTGCTATATAAGGACAGATGGCGATCAAAAAAAAAGACAGTTGGTTTAGAACCGTGGCGAAGAGATTGGAAAAGTGATAATGGGCGAAGTTGTAATTTGGTGATAAATTGAAAGTTGAGAGTGAACAAGAAAAAGTAATTAGTTTGGATTTGTGAATTAAGAAATTGAAAGGAGATAAAGTGATTTGAGAGGAAAGAGACCTTGTAAGAAAAGAATAAGGCGAAGAATAGTATAGTGTGAACTTGAATTGTTCTATAGAGTAGAAAATAAAGAAATAATTTCTCAGAATAATTGTTTTATCTACTCGAGCCGTAGCTCGCATACTACATTGGTGTCCGAAGCGGGATAAAACTTATTCTGTGAATAACTATTTCCGTGGTGTGAAATTGCACAAGCAAAAAAAAAAAAAACGATTTCTGTGTTGAGTTAATTAGTTGCGCAAAATGGGTCGCAAATTGGGAAAACTAACTATAACTCAACTAAAGGCAGAACTCAGTAAGCGGAACCTCGACACAACTGGGGGAAAAGATGCCCTACTGATTCGTCTGGAAGAAGCAGTAACGCAGGAAGGTGAAAATCCGCACGACGTAGAGTTTGACGTGGAAGAGGAAGCAGTAAGTACAGCAGCCGACCCGGGTATAACAAGTCTGCTCCTGCAACTTAAGTTAGTCATGGACGAACAAAAGAAAGCAATAGAAGATCAAAGGAATTCTCTAGAACTTAAGCTGGACGAACAAAAGAAAGCGATGGACGAACAAAAGAAAGCAATGGGCGACCAAAGGAATTCTCTAGAACTTAAGCTGGACGAACAAAAGAAAGCAATGGACGAACAAAAAAATTCTCTAGATGCTCTGGAAAGTAAACTTGATGAGCAAAACAAGAACTTGGAATCCAAATTCGAAGTGATCGAAGAGAAAATCGAGAAGGTCGAGACGCAACTCGAAAAAGTCGAAACTAGATTCGATGAAAATTTTGAGAAACATGAAACTCAGTTCGGGAAGATAGAGACTCAGTTTGAAAAAGTGGATACGAAATTCGAGATAGTAGGAAAGCAAGTCGAAAATCTTGCTAAGGAGCTCAGCAACGTGAAGAGACAGAAAGCACGGGAATATTCCACTGACGGTCTGAGAAGAAAGGAGATGCAGCCTCCTATCTTCGATGGTCAAACATCATGGCCAATTTATAAGAGGCAATTCGAAGCGGCCGCAATGACCAATAGCTGGGACGATGAAGAGAAGTCTATTGCACTCACGCTTGCACTGAGGGGTCCAGCTGCGGAGCTCTTGCAGACCATCCCGGAAGATAAACAGCAGAACTACGACTCTCTGGTTCAGGCTATCGAGATGCGGTTTGGGGATGAACACATGCAGCAGGTGTACAGGGTTCAGCTGCGTAGTCGAGTCCAGAAAAGGGGGGAAACGCTCCAACAGTTGCAAGCAGATATAGAGCGACTAGCCCATCTTTCATACCCTAAAGCCGGTGAGGAGCTTATCAACGAAATGGCGGTGGAAGCTTTTATTCAGGCCATAGAGGACAGACAACTGCAAATGGCTGTAAGGATGGCTGAAAAGCGAACACTCCCCGAGGCATTGGCATTCGCTTTGTCAATGAAGGCTGCGGACCAAGCATACCAGGGAATACACCGTGTCAGGGAAATGTCCGTCGTGGAATGCTCATGCCAGAGAACAGCCGTCATGGATGAAGACAGAGCTCGCGGAAGTCAAATCCGTTGCTGGAATTGCAACCAAACCGGACACCTACAACGGCAGTGCAGAAGTGCACCTAGACGAGGAAATTGTTCACATTGCGGAAGTAGGAGAAGCAGAGAGGAAGCATCTGGCGGTGATAACATCCATCCTGTCAGTCAGACTTCCCAAAACCAGCAGTCGGGAAATGCGTAAGGACCAACTTCGCGGGGCAGAAGTTGGTTACTGGAATCGAGGCCCCCAGGACCACCATTCAAGTTTCGCAAACCAAACGGGGTAACAAGAGCCTGACAGTGGAGGCACTAATCAACAAGAAGAAGTGCGTAGCCACCATCGACACAGGTGCCACCGCCTCCATTGTAAGAAGAGATATCGTCAAAGGCTCCTGGCTGCACAACACCAACAGCTACTGCCTGAAGACTGCAACAGGGGAAATGGCGAAGGTATTTGGAGAAGTTCGTCTTACGATTACTCTGGCAGGACTGACGTTCGCCCATGCGTTTCTGGTGGCAGACATATGCGACGAGTGCATCATCGGAATAGACTTCATGAAAGCAAATGAAGTAATCTTGGACATCGGGATGCAAGTACTGAGGTATCGAAATGTGGAGATTCCGATGGTGTACGGAAATGAGAATGCCGTAACTCTCAGGACAGTCATCAGCAAAGACGAAGTTTTGCCGCCGTCTTCAGAGACAATCATTTGGACGAAGCTGGAAGGTGATCTTGGGAGCCACCGATTCTACATAGTAGAACCAGACCCAGAGAAGAATTCTCAAGACTACATCGTGGGAAAGACGTTAGTCGAACCAAAGAACACCATGGTTCCAGTGAGAGTTTTGAACGCAAGACCACACACTGTCAAACTAAGGCGAGGGGAGGTGACTGGAAAATGCACGCCGATTACCGCCGTCGCAACAATATCTGAACGTGATGCTCCAAAACCTCTCCCATCACCTTGGACAGCGGAAACGAGAGAGACGATTCTCCAGTCCAGTGAGCTGAATCAGGAGCAGCGAACTCTGGCAGAGAATCTTATCAATGAGTACGCTGATGTATTTGCCGCACAGGACGGAGAATACGGCCGAACACACCTGGTACAACATCGAATAGACACTGGTGATACTAGACCAATTCGTCAGCCTGCTAGGCGCCTTCCATTGGCAAAGCAGACAGAAGTTGCAGAGATGGTGTCGGCAATGGAGAAAGAAGGTCTGATTGAAAGTTCCAAAAGTACGTGGGCATCACCGGTTGTACTGGTTAAGAAGAAAGATGGCAGCACGCGGTTCTGCGTGGACTATCGGCAGCTCAATTACGTCACCAAGAAAGACAGCTACCCTCTGCCACGGATTGACGACACGCTAGACACACTATCAGGAGCCCGATGGTTTTCCACTCTCGACTTGAAGAGTGGCTACTGGCAGGTACAGATCCATCCAGAAGACCGGGAGAAAACCGCCTTCACCGCAGGAAATGGGCTATGGCAATTCACGGTAATGCCATTCGGGCTGTGCAATGCTCCGGCGACTTTCGAGCGATTGATGGAATGTGTCCTGCAAGGGTTAACATGGAAAACCTGTTTGGTATACTTGGATGATGTCATCGTCGTAGGAAAAACGTTTGCGCAACACCGAGACAATCTAAGGGATGTGTTTCAAAGGCTTCGAAGTGCCCACCTGAAGCTCAACCCCAAGAAGTGCGCCCTGTTTAGAGCGGAAGTCAAGTACCTGGGACACATAATTTCAGCGAAAGGAGTGAGAACCGATCCGGAGAAGGTCGAAGCGGTGAAAAACTGGCCAGTCCCCAAAGACAAACACCAACTAAGGAGCTTCCTGGGCCTAGCCACCTACTACAGACGGTTCGTGAAGGATTTTGCCGGGATCGCAAAGAACCTGCACCAGTTGACGGAAAAGGGAAAACAATTCAAATGGTCAATTGAGTGCGAGAAGAGCTTCAAGGCACTTAAACAACGGCTATGCGATGCCCCGATACTGGCTTACCCCACTCCCGGGGAAACGTTCGTTGTGGATGCAGATGCTAGTAATGTCGGGGTAGGAGCCGTACTCTCCCAGGTGCATGACGGCCAAGAGAAGGTGGTTGCGTACTTCAGCAAGGTGCTCTCTAAGCCAGAAAGGAACTACTGCGTGACAAGGCGGGAACTTCTAGCTTTGATCTTGGCTACGAAGCATTTTCACAAATACCTCTACGGGAGGAAGTTCGTTCTTCGCACAGACCATGCAGCATTAAAATGGCTATTACAGTTCAAGAGTCCTGAGGGTCAGGTCGCAAGATGGATCGAAAGGCTGCAAATCTACGACTACGAAATACAGCATCGTAAAGGAAAACTCCACTCTAATGCGGATGCACTGTCCCGGAGACCATGCAGAACGGATTGTAAACATTGTGCGCGTCAGGAAGAACGGGAGCTGGTTTCCATCCAAAGAATGAGAGCCGAACCTATCGCCGGCTGGAGCGTAGATGAGATCCGGAACGCTCAGAAGGAAGACCCCGATATCGAGCCGATTCTGGCCTGGAAGGAGAACATGGAGAAACCGGATCATCAGGACATCTCTCACAGAAGCCCGACCTTGAAGGCATATTTTGCGCAGTGGGACTCCCTCCATGTCCAAGAAGGTGTTCTGAGAAGAAAATGGGAATCCTCCGACGGAAAATCGTTTGTAATGCAGCTTGTCGTACCGCGGACGAGGGTCAAGGAGGTGTTACAGGAAATGCATGGCGGGGCGACCGGAGGCCACTTGGGAGTGAATAAGACGCTAGAAAAGGTACGAGAACGTTTTTATTGGTTAAAAGCGAAGGAAGATATCGAAGACTGGTGCAGAAAATGCGACGTGTGTGCAGCTAGCAAGGGTCCGAGAATCAAAACTCGAGGTAAGATGCACCAATACAACGTGGGAGCACCTTTCGAACGAATCGCCATTGACATCGCAGGGCCCTTTCCGGAAACCGACAATGGTAATCGGTATATACTCGTAGTGATGGACTACTTCAGTAAGTGGCCGGAAGCGTTTCCGATCCCTAACCAGGAAGCCAGAACCGTGGCGGAGCAGATCGTCTACAATTGGGTTAGCAGATTCGGTGTGCCCTTGGAATTGCATTCTGACCAAGGGCGGAACTTCGAGTCAGGAATCTTCCAAGAGATGTGTCAACTACTCGGAATCAAAAAGACAAGGACAACCCCGCTTCACCCACAGTCGGACGGTATGGTGGAGCGTTTCAATAGGACTTTGGACGAACATCTCTCGAAGGTCGTAGGTGACTACCAACGGGATTGGGACCGGCAGATTCCCTTGTTTTTGATGGCCTATAGAAGTGCCGTGCATAGCACTACTCGACATACGCCGTTCGAAATCTTATTTGGTGGAATAGCTCGTTTACCCAGTGAGGTGAAATTTGGATCTCCTACCAATGAGCCCAGAAATGAAGAAGAGTACGTGGCGGACCTTAGGGAAAGGCTTAGGGACATACACCAAAGGACCAGAAGCCAGATTAAGATGACGAGCGACCGCATGAAGACCAGGTATGATGCCAAGGCAACAACGTCAGGATTCCAGGAAGGAGATCTGGTGTGGCTGTATAATCCCCATCGCCAAAAGGGGAAATCACCTAAGTTACAGCGGAACTGGGAAGGTCCCTACAGAATAGTAACCCGCATCAACGATGTTGTCTACCGCATCCAGCGAGGACCAAGGGCCAAAATGAAAGTGGTTCATGTGGACCGACTGAGTCGATACAATGGCCGAAATGAGGATGCACTTGTTCGGGACGAACACGTCTAAGAGGGGGGCAGTGTAGCATAATAATAACTACGCGCCTATGTCTATGCAGCAAATTCCGAAGTGACTTTCCATTCTGGCAGAATTTTGGTTCAAACTGTCCTTCATTCGAGGTTCGTGTCTGGGACGAAGTCTCCACAGCTCATGTCAACGAAAGAGACAAATAATATTAGGGATAATATTAGGGATAATATTAGGGAATTATAACTGCAAGAATTATTTCTCTTGTTCCAGTGGTCGAAGAATTTGCTAGAAGTTTCTGGCTATCAGAAACTTCTGCTATATAAGGACAGATGGCGATCAAAAAAAAGACAGTTGGTTTAGAACCGTGGCGAAGAGATTGGAAAAGTGATAATGGGCGAAGTTGTAATTTGGTGATAAATTGAAAGTTGAGAGTGAACAAGAAAAAGTAATTAGTTTGGATTTGTGAATTAAGAAATTGAAAGGAGATAAAGTGATTTGAGAGGAAAGAGACCTTGTAAGAAAAGAATAAGGCGAAGAATAGTATAGTGTGAACTTGAATTGTTCTATAGAGTAGAAAATAAAGAAATAATTTCTCAGAATAATTGTTTTATCTACTCGAGCCGTAGCTCGCATACTACAATATTTTAAAGCTAATTGTGCAATTACGCTAAATTGTTCTGATTTATTTTTACAATTAGAAAGTTTTCTTGCCATCTCAATGGTTAGTGATTGGATCTCTTCAGGGGAAAAAAGCTCACCCTCAAGTTTGGAAGAACTCCGGTATCAGCAAGAGGTTCGATGAACGGATTGGACATTTGTTGGCGAGGACGGTGCTCAACCCACTCTCTCGGTTGAAGTTGAATTGCTGTTGGTGTGGTGATATTCTTCTGAGCCAACATTGACTTTGGTTGAGCTTTCAGAGGTGGAAATTGTTCCATTGAATACAAAAGTGAAGATGATCATGGAGTATTCACCACAGCAGGAGGACCACGTGGTGAGCTTTGGGATGAAAGCTTTCCCTTCATCTCCAAAAACTTTTGGCGACTTATACAAGAACTGTCAGTAGACTTGTGTTTACCTATGCAATTGGCGCATTGTGCACTGTCAGATGCATTGCATTCAATTGTTTTGTGATTGCCAGCACAGTGGGAGCAATATGTTTTGATGATGCAGTTCCGTTCACCATGTCCATACATCTGACAATTTCTGCACTGAGTTATTTTATTTGGTTGACGGAGTTGAAAATTCCACCTTACTTATCTTTAAAACTCAATTAAAGACAGCTTTAATGTTTTTCCTCAAATCACACATACGAGTTGACCCATTCTCTAAATATACAATATAGAAAGTGTGTTCACAGTACTCATATTTTTTAGTGATCATTTTGATGTCAACACATTTCAGCCCGAGGGAGTTAAGTTCTTTCTTTAGCAAGTCAGTGCTTATTGAATCCAAGCCAAAAAGCACAACTTTAAATGTCTTGGCATTCGGAAAATCGTGAGTGAAGAATTGGCATTTTTCAGATTTTATTTATTTTAATTTTTTCAGTTTTGTTATATGAATCTAAATCATAACAGATAATTTTGATTCCGATAGAGATTTTTTTAAGCATTGGCTTACAACGTTAATTGAATTTAATAATTTGTGGATATATTCATTGGATTTTTGTAGAACCTTAATGGGAGGGATAACACTTTTCTTTTCTTTATTTGTAATATTGACATTGACATTTTCACCTTCAAGGTCACAATCACCATTGATGTTAGATTCATCTAAGCACAATGGGCTCCAATAATTGTTTCTAGAACCCATTTTCAGGTTTTTAGAAGAAGACAAAATGTCTTCGTCCGAGGGAGACCGACTTCTTTTCCGAATTTTGAAGGACTTAAACGTTTTTAAATGAAAAAGGGAAGCTTAGTTTCACCGACGATAAAAGACACGTCATGTGCAGATAGGTATCTGACAGAGACTGAACTAATTTACGTAAAGTGACCCAGTGCGATGTTAATTTTTTAAACAAAGAAAACAATTTTTTTATCAAAGTGTTCTGTGGGTTAAGTATAGCTGGATAGTTTAACCAGTGCAAATATACATTTCTTATCACCTACGGACAGTCTATCGGCCACAGTACCCAACGAGAAAATCATTTGAGAAATTCCTTTAACACAAGGAGCACATAGAAAGAGTACTGCCTTTCTAGGAAGTGAAGTGTACCCAACGAGTTTTTTTTTTTATGTGAAGTGGACTGTGGGATAAGTATAGCTGGAGAACCATATCCAGCGTAAATATACGTTTCCGATCTCTGACGGACAGTCTATCGGCCACAGTACCCAACCAACAAACAACGGTGAAGAACATCCAACGGATCCAACGGTGACAAGTGGAACTACCGGTGAAAGCGGACAAGAAGCGGTCATCACAAGTGAACAGTTCGAAGAGTCAACCGGTGATTAGCAGTTACATCTGCAATAAAAGACAGAACAAAGGTAGAAATTTTTCTTTATTTCTTACTTGTTTAAATCAAACATTCAATTTTTAATAAAATTATTAAAATCAAATAAATAATATATAAAAAGTGTATATATTATATATATGTATATGTATATAAGTGCAAACAAATATTTAAATAAAAGTGTTGTGATAGACTTTGAAAAAGTCTAAATTATCAAAATCTATTGAATACCAAGAAGACATTTTAAACGAGATTAGTCGAGATTTTGAAGAATTTAAAAAAGATGAGGCGTCGCGAAAGTCAAGGGGGTATTTAATCGCGTGTTTATCTGAAATCGATGAAATGTTCAAACGGGCGAAAAAAGAACATTCGAACATAGTCGGAAATGCTGCTGATCCACTAAGAGAAAAATACTTTCAGGATGAAATTTTCTCGAAAATCAAGAGAATATATTTCAGCTTTAGGGGACAGTTGCACGATGAGACTGATCATTTTTCAGAGGAACACAATGCCTCAATAGATACGTCTGGCTTAAACAACACGAGATCTGCGGGCTCCTATGTACGTCTTCAAAGAATTCACATAAATCCTTTTTTGGGCAAATATGAAGATTGGTCTGAATTTTTTAGTTTATTCCATAGTGTAATTAGAAATAATACCGAATTGCCGGAGATACAAAATTTACAGTATCTGAAAACGGCTGTGTGTGGTGAAGCTGTTCGATTAATCCAGCACCTTCCAATCGAGTCCAAGAGTTTTGCCTCAGCGTGGACAATTCTCACAGATAGGTATCAGAACAAGCGTAAACTTGTAAACACCCAGCTTAGGAGGTTAGTAGAGCAGAGTAAACTATCCAGTGAATCCGCTGCTGGCACCTCCGAAACTCTTCCAGATTGGAAATCTTTCATGTCGTTCATTGAGGGTCGATTTAGTTCGCTGAAAAACATTTCCGAGCTGAACGTGCAGCCGAAACACCCGAGTCATACAAATTCGTTTCGAAAAACTACATCGGCCTGCCAATTAAGCTCCCAGCAACCAACAAAACAATTTCGATGTCGACTTTGTAAAGTTTCTCATGGGATTAGACATTGCAAAAAGTTTTTACAGATGGACTTCAAAACCAGAGCTGAGGTCATAAAGAAAAATGGAGTTTGTGGGAATTGTTTAGGGTATGACCATCATGCCGCGGTTTGCAACAGTAGCAATAGGTGCCAAAAATGTGGTTACAAGCATCACACATTGCTCCACTTTGAGACACAGGAGGGACAAAATGTAACCCATATTCAAAACCACCAACAGTATCCCCAATTCAACAATCAAACCACAACCCAATACAATCCTCAGTCCCATTATGTTCAAAATCTGATAAGTCAACCTGTTCAATTCAATGCTCCGATTGATCAACCAAGCACTTCTCAACAATTTAGTGCTCATTTCAATCAAATGCAGTCAAAAACATTGTTAGCGACTGCACTCGTCAAGGTCTATGCATCAAATGGGAAGCAATGTACTCTCAGGGCATTCATAGATACCGGTTCAGAGGCCACTTTTATCACAGAGAACGCCACTCAGCTTCTCAATCTCAAAAGCCAAAATGTATCGGCCAGAGTCACAGGTCTTGGAAAAAATCCAACTGGTAACTTCAAATATCAAGTAAGTTTTAGCCTGCACTCCTTTAACAATGCAGCTTTCTCCCTCGATGTCACAGCATTTGTTTTACCAGTACTAACAGCAACGCTACCAACCTATCCAATGCAAGGAGAGTGGAATCACTTATCCAATCTGCCATTAGCTGATCCGGCCTACAATGTTCCAGGGAAGATTGATTTGCTATTAGGGGCGGATGTGTACTCTTCAATAATTCTCGAAGGGTTAGTGAAGGGGCAGAAGGGTTCTCCTGTAGCACAACGTACAGAATTTGGATGGATTCTTACAGGAAAAAACAGCACTCCAAACATCACATGCTTCACTGTTCAAAATCATTTCAACTCCTTAGATGCTCAACTTAGACAATTCTGGGAAATTGAGGTAGCCCTTAATGACAGAAAACTATCACCGGAGGAGCAGAAATGTCAACTACATTTCTCTGAGACAGTACAACGGAAGGAAGATGGGAGATATGAGGTTAGACTCCCATTCAGAGACGGAATTCGCCCAACCCTGGGAAATTGCGTGTGGTATTTGTTGCTTCATGCAAAACATCTAATGGTTTGTCACTAAACGACTGCCTCATGGTGGGACCACGATTGCAACCCTATATCATAGATCTCATCACGAAGTGAAGAAAGTTTAAGGTAGCTTTTGTGGCAGATATAAGTATGATGTATCGGCAGATATGGATGCCAAAAGAAGATACTCCATATCAACTAATTTTATGGAGGTATACCCAGGACGAGCCCATAAAAACATATGCCCTCAACACGGTCACATTCGGAACTGCATCAGCGCCATATTTAGCAGTACGCACCTTACATCAGCTGGCGCCAGATGTGGAACACGAATACCCTTTTGTTACTAAGGTACTCACCGAGGGATTTTACGTCGACCTCACGACCTCATCTATGGTACGAACGAAGAAACTGAAGCCATCAGTTTACAAGAGGATATTCTGAAGGTCCTCAAATCAGCCGGGTTTCCTCTGAGAAAATGGGCCAGTAATTCCGCAAGGGTATTAGAGCAGGTTCCTGAAAGCAAAAGGGAAATAAATCTACCTCTGAATTTTGAATCTCCAGATGCCATTAAAACGCTTGGGATTCAATGGCATCCAGCGAAGGATGCATTCGCATTTAAGATCAATTTACCTGAGGTCCAATAATTCACGAAGAGATCCCTACTTGCGGATATAGCGCGTCTGTCTGATCCGCTAGGATGGATCGCCCCATGTGTCATAAAGGCCAAATTAATTCTTCAGCAACTGTGGCTGAAGGAATATTCGTGGGACTCTCAAATTTCTGCGAAAGGTGCTAACAACTCTTCACGACCTCAAAATACCTCGGTGAATCGAATTCACAAATTCTTCAGCGGTACAACTTCACGGGTTCAGCGATGCCTCAGAAAAAGCTTATGCTGCTGTTATATATGCTCGCATTACAGCAAAAACGAGAGTTGCTCCATCAGCAGTAAAGTGTGTATCATTACCACGGCTAGAACTATGCGCAGCTCTGCTCCTAGTCAAACTTTTACATCGCGTAAAGAGGGAAATGCAATTTGAAAACTCTGAAATATTTGCATGGTCTGATTTCACAATAACACTGGCGTGGATCAAAGGAAGTCCGTCAATTCGCACAACGTTTGTAGCCAATCGAGTTAGCGAAATCCAAACGCTCACAAACATCAATGCCTGGCGACACGTTGGCACTTAGGAAAACCCAGTATACATAGGCTCATGAGGATTGTTGCCACGGGAACTCATCAGCAGCCATATGTTGTGGCATGGACCACAATTTCTCAAGAATTTTGCCATAAGTCAACATCCAGGGCAAACTATATATGTGAGACAGAACTGAAAACTAAAAAAGAAAATCAAAAAGTGGACTCATTGTTTTACAAGGACAAATTAACAAAATTACACGCGTGATTGGGTGACTCCCCAATGATCTTCTACTTCCCTTGTATTTTAGATTTTCGAAGTATCTTGATGAACTAGATTCATCCCAAACGCAGCTCATCAGACTCGTTCAAGGTGAACTATTTCCCGAGGAAATTAAATCACTAAGAGCGAAAAGAAATATTGGCAAAGGCAGTCATATTCTCCGGCTGAATCCCTTTCTTGACTCTCAAGATCTCGTACGTGTAGGCGGGCTCTTAACAAACTCCACTATACCGATTAGCCAAGAACACCCCATAATCCTAAGGGACTCACATCACTTTGCAAGACTGGTCGTCAGCGATGTGCATCAACGCACACTTCATGGTGGGCAGCAGATCATGGTGGCAGAAATCAGAAGCAAATACTGGATCACCAATCTAAAGCGACTAGTCAAATCAATAATCCATAACTGCGTCAGATGTCACCGATATAACGCCAAAATGCAACAGCAACTGATGGAAAGTGTTCCCACAGAACGCGTTATAATTTCAAGGCCATTTACCAACACTAGGGTGGACTACGCGGGCCCGATAGAGATAAAGATGTGGAAGGGCAGATGCAATAAGATGACGAAGGGGTACATAGCTGTCTTCATATGTCTATCAATAAAAGCGATACATATTGAAGTAGTTAGCGACCTTACCGCAACAGCGTTCATAGCAGCATTCAGGAGATTTGTGGCACGAAGAGGAATATGTTCCAACATGTACAGTGATTGCGGAACAAATTTTAAGGGAGCAACTACTGAGCTGAACAAGGACAGCAAACACATCTCCACTGAGTGGTCAGCTGAAGTATCTGCAAGTCTGGCAGCACAAAATACCAAATGGCATTTCAACCCACCGGCGGCATCACATTTTGGAGGGCTTTGGGAGGCTGGTGTCAAATCAATTAAATACCACCTTAAAAGAACAGTCGGAACATCCAGGCTTACATTTGAGGAATATGCTACACTACTCGCTCAAATAGAAGCATGCCTCAATTCAAGGCCGTTATGCCCAATGACGTCCGATCCAAATGATGTGACGGTTCTCACTCCAGGACATTTTTTGATCGGCGCACCATTCCCTGAAAGAAATATGATGGACAAAAACATAACCAATCTCGATTGATGGAGATATATACAACGCCTAACACAAGAGTTCTGGAAGCAATGGAGCACAACTTACCTGCATCTACTTCAACAACAAACCAAATGGCTTCAGCAACAGCCGAACATCAAAGTTGGAGACATAGTCCTGGTCAAGGAGAATAATCTTCCACCATCGTCGTGGGTACTCGCGCGAGTAATCGAACTGCATCCCGGTAAAGATGGTCTAATGCGCGTGGTGACCATAAGGATAGAGAAAGGAGTCCTTAAACGTCCGATCGTGAAACTATCCCCCTTGCCGGTAACTAATTCGTCGAACGTAAAGACATTGTAAACAAATGTATAAAATTAATTTATATGAAAGAATAAATTATCAAAAAATATATATAGACTATAAGTGAATTTATAACCTTAACCTCACAAGAGAATACAATTTCATCCCAATCTGCAAGATCAACCGACTTGCCACTGAAGTTAATTAGGGATAGCCAACTGGAGCAGCTAAATATTATTTAGATTTATTTGTGTACATGTATTAAAACAAGAACAAGAACTTGCAAACATCACAACCCGACCGAAAGAACACGAGGATGCGAACAACAACAGCCAACAAAGACGGTGAAACCAGCAAAAGGGGGAAACCACATCCATAACACTATAGGTCACAATTCCGAGATCCTGAACAACACAAAGACACATCACGTCCGACACCTGGGACTCCATGTTCGCCGGGTCGAGAGCATGTTGCGTCCCAACACAACAACTGGAGCTGATGATCGAGGAACTGTGTGTTTGCAGGAAACTAGTTACTCAAATGTAGCTAAAATCAAGCACACCAAATGCTTAACATTACGAGTAACTAGCTCTAATGCACACAACACAAATAAATCATCAACATCCAAATAAAATTAACACTAAATACGAAATTTAAGAAAAAAAAAAACACCACGCACGACACACCGCAAAGAGAAGAACACGTCAACTGTCAAAAATCGGGCGAATTGGTCCACATGCCGATCCCAATCCCATGATGGCCGAATTGGACGTGAGTGAGATGCACCGTATAAAACAATGCACTCTAGCACACACTCCGAAAACGTGGGGAATTGTTGACGATCAACAGACTTGTGCACCACACACAAATACAGAACGACCATCTACGAGTACAACCACTAGGTAAATAGGCCAGGGTGGTTGACCTATAGAAGAATAGCTGAGTGGTACATAAGCCATCAGCAGCTTCGAGGAAGAAAGAATGACAATGTTGAAATACTCGTCAACTAAGAGCCATATAATAAAGTTCATTTCTAAATTGAATTGTTGGAGTTTTTTTCCTGCATTCGTATATATTTCAGTTGAACTAAATACGCTTGATAATCACCTATTACAAGCCCAACTTAATAATTCCTGCTCGCCTCAGTACGGAACAAGGAGAGCACGCAAAATATGGCAACAATCCCGCGCTCTCAACATAAAACATATTCGAATTACCTATGCAATAAGCTCAAAATGCGAACCAAAATTTAAAAAACTGGGAGACTTCTGCTTATCTTGAAGGCTTAGCCGCCGAAAAAATCACAACTTACGCGCTCTGGAAGCCATGAAAAGTATCAAAAAACCCCAAATGAAATCGCCACCGATTAGAAAAAACAAGAAAGAATGGAGAAAAGGTGACAAAGAAAAGGCGGATATATTTGCCGAACACTTAGAAGAAACGTTTGGACAAGCATTGATAGACTATCTTAGCGGTACGACAACGGCATCTGACAACTTTAGAATAAAAGTGTGTCATTTACAGAACTTTTGCATTGCCTGACAAAAAAAAAAAAAAACTGAAAAACAATAAAGCCCCTGGCTATGATTTAATAACCGGACAAATCCTCAAGGAATTGCGTAAGAAAGCGCTCCTTTAACGTATAGTATTATTCGTTTAGATTATTACACGTTCCTAATCAATGGAAAGTTGCTTAGGTTATAATGGTTCCGAAACCGGGAAAATCTCCAAATGATAAAAAAATGCGTACAGACCGCTATCGCTTCTACCAATAATATGAAAGGATTTGAAAAACTCTTATTGACATACATTTACCCGGTCGTTGAAGAAAGACGCCTAATACTTGACCACCAATTTGGGTTGAGAACCAAGCAATCCACAATTGACAAAAAAAAAAACTGACTTTTTCGTGTCCTAGTAACAAAACAAACTGGGACGTTTTCAGAAAAGACTGCAAGGAAAATATTGCTCTAAATGTGCCGCTAAAGACACCACCTGAAATAGAAGACAATGGAAAAATACCCCTTTTCGAAAAGCAGCAATACGGAACAGCAAAGTCGAATACCAGTCTGATATCGAAGACCTCATACGAGAAAAGAGAAGAGCGCGCAAGAGATGGCAACAATCCCGCGTGCCACCGCATAAAACTTATCTTAACCACCTTTGCAGCAAGCTAAAAAATGTGCTGCAGGACTTAAGAAATCGCGATACTTCAACTTTCCTCGAGAGCTTGACCGCTGATAAGTGTTCAAACTACTCTCTATGGAAAGCCTTGAAGTCCATAAGGAAACCCGTAATGCACTCGCCACCAATAAGAAAAGCTAACGGCGAATGGGCAAAAGGAGACAAAGAGAAAGCGGAATTATTTGCCGAACATTTAGAGGAAACGTTCAAGACATGCGATGGACAACCATTGATCGAAGATCCGAATGCAAATACGGCACCCGACAACTTTAAATTAAAAACTGTATCCCTGTCCGAACTTCGTATGACAATAAGAAAACTGAAAAATAACAAGGCTCCAGGATATGATTTAATCACTGGTGGAGTTTTGAAAGAGCTACCGAAAAAAGCGTTATTTAAGTTACTCTACATTATAAATGCTTCATTGAGACTTCTATATGTTCCAAGGCAATGGAAAGTCGCCGAAGTAATAATGGTTCCGAAACCGGGGAAATGTACGAACGACAAGAAATCATATAGACCCATTTCGCTTCTGCCGATAATATCTAAGGTCTTTGAGAAACTTCTGCTAAAAAGATTGCACCCAGTAATTGATGAAAGGATCATCAATTCGGGTTTCGGGTTAAACATTCCACAATCAATCAGGTGTATCGAATTGAAAAAGCTCTAGAAGGGAAAAAGATATGCTCTACCGCTTTTCTCGACGTATCGCAAGCGTTCGACAAGGTATGGCACGAAGGCCTGAGATATAAGCTAAGGGTAATCTTACCAGATAAATTCTACAGAATATTGGAATATTACCTTAATAACAGACTTTTTCGTGTTAAACATGGGGCAGAATATTCGGAATTCAAAGAAAGGAAGCGTTCTCGGCCCAATCCTGTTCCTGCTCTACCAAGAGATATACCACAAGATGAAGGTTCGCAGACGACATGGCTATCCTTGCAACAGATGAGTCAGTCGAATCATCAACTGGAAAACTCCAACGAGCTTTAAACAAAGTATGCGAGTGGACAAAGATCTGGAGAATCGTCCTTAACGAGACCAAGTCAACGCATGTCAATTTTACGTACAAAAAGATAAACAACTTACCTATTTCCATTAACTCGGTACAAATACCGTACCCAAACGAGGCAAAATATCTGGGAATGACACTAGACGCAAAACTTAAGTGGAAGCCACATGTTAAAAAGAAGCGCGACGAGCTCGAAATCAGACTTAGAGAAATGTACTGGCTACTCGGGAGATACTCGAAGTTAAGCGTATACAACCAACTGCTTCTGTACAAGCAAGTGCTAAAACCATCTGGACATACGGTATACAACTTTGGGGTTGTACCAGGAAAAGACTGTTCTGCAAACATTCCAAAATAAAACACTAAGAGCAATTGTGAAT